>CM073571.1:116426750-117751250 GCA_037074715.1 Magnolia kwangsiensis | reverse complement strand
TCATTTTAGGTGGAGTAGGATGTTTCCTTGATTTGGTATGTATTTTGAAGGACACTTGATATTTTATATTGTTTTTCCTGTTGATTTGAATTTGCCAGAAAATTTCAAACTAGAAATGGAGTAAGACTTACCAAATGTAAGACATTCAAACTTGTAATGTCCTAAGTCTCCACATGAATGACAGATAGGAGTGTCCCTTGTGTTTCTTCCAGATGCAATATTTTTCTTAGTCACAGGTGTTGCAGGAAGGGGGCTAGATTTATAACTTTCATATCCTAAGCCTCTCCTATCCTTCTGTGTTCTTCCCATCCCTAGAAGTTTCTCTAGTTTTTCAATACTTTGGGAGAACATATGACTAAGTTCAACAGATTGCTTTGATTCTTCTGCATTAAAAATAAGTTAATGATTTTCATTTTTTAGATGCATATTTTCATATTCTAAGTGTTCAATCTTTTTGTTTAATTTTTTTTGTTTCGGATTTAATGGATATTGTTATTCATTTAAGCTTGTCATTTTCTGTATGGTATTGCTAAAGATCATTTATCAAGTGGGTATTGATTTCTAGAATTTTATCTAGATCTTTTTGCAACTGTTTGTTTTTATTTTCAGCAATACCTAATTTGTTAAGGACACTATTGCTAAGGATATAAATTTGATCATAAGCATCATGGATGTTGTCCTTTTCTTCCTCTTCTTCTTCTTCTGAGGAGAGTGTCTCTTTGGCTTGTGGTTCAACCATTCCCTCATTGTCTTTTGTCTTCGGAATGACAATGGTGGTGAAGGCCATAAGTATTTTTAAAGACTTTTAGTCTCCATCACTTTCTGAATCGCGAGATTCAGAATTTGATTCTTTAATGTCATCTCATGTGGTTGTCATAGCCTTTCCTTTTGTCTTCTTAGCAAGACATTCAGTGGGTAAATGCCCAAATTTCTGGCAATTGTAACATTGAGGCTCTTTAGACTTCCTAAAAGGTTTTCCTATATGGCATTTGTTATCCAATTATTTTCCTTTGTTATTGTATGGTCTACCATGGTTTTTGTTAAAGAATTTTTTGAACCATTGAGCCAAGAGAGCCACTTCCTCATCATCATCTTCTTTGTCATTTTCCTCTTCCTCAATCATGCTTATGTTTTTAGAGGTCTTGAGGGCATTAGTTTTGGATTTTGTGGGTGGTTCGAAGTATAGTTCAAAAGTTTATAATGAACCTACTAGTTCCTCAACTTTTATTTCATCTATGTTTATACATTCTTCAATGGTGGTAACTTTGGAGTTAAAATGTTCCAATAAGGATCTCAGAATTTTCCTATAGATTTTAGATACCGGAATTTTCTCTCCCAATCCACCTATGTAGTTACATATGATGTTCAACTTTGTGAAGAACTCCATAAAGGTCTCATGTTCTTCCATCCTAATGTGTTCAAATTGTAATGTCAAAAGTTGCAGTTTAGAATTTTTTATTGTGCTAGTTCCTTCATGGGTTACTTCTAAAAGATCGCATGCTTCTTTTGAGGTTCCACACATGCTAATCTGATTAAAAACTTCTTGTGCGACCACACAGTAAATAGCATTCATAGCTTTGGCTTCATATGTTTTCTTTTCTTTGTCATAAGTAGTCCACATCTCTTTAGATTTGGGTTTGGTGATAGTTGTGCCATTAATGAGTACCACTTGATCATTTGGTGGTACATATCCATTTTCAACTATTTCCCAAACATTCTGATCTAGATATTACAGAAAATAATGCATTCTAACTTTCCAATATGCATAATTTGAACCATCAAAGACAAGAGGTCTAGATACTGATGATCCCTCTCCTTTAGCCATAATTTCCAACTTCAGTCAAGATCTCTCTCTAGGTTGTTAAACCCTTTAAGAGGAACCCGCTTCGATACCAATTGAAATTGTAGTATAACCGCTGCAATAGAAGTATAGAATTAGTCAAAGTGTCCTAGAGGGGAGTGAATAGGATTGTACACAATATATACCAATTTAAATCCTAATTCCCTAATCTTGAACTAATTTACAATTAATCAAGATATGTTAATCTTAACTCTAAAAGCTTCTAAGCCAAGTATAGGATCCAAATAATAAACTACTGAAGATTTACAATTCATGCGAATAGTCTATGTAATTTTGTGTATATGAGTGTGTGGGATGTGATTCCTATCAATTCTAAACATTCATGTAATCATGCGTCATATTTAAACACTCAAGATAAGCATAATTAAATGAGTGCGCAAATACCAATCCCAAACACGATCATATATAGTGGTTTAACTACGTGCCTACTCCACTCCCGGCGGACGCACTCAACCCATGAGTGTACCAGATTTCACTAACGGAGGTTTCAAATCAGGGTCACCTCAAACCTTTACAACCTATATAAGGTTGACCCTAGGTCCTACACAAGGTTCCTATTGATGCCTACACAAGGCAAGTTGTCCTACATAAGGACTCAACAGTTTACGCCCTACATGAGATCAAAGGTTCTACATAAGAACATTAACGTATTCTCCAAGCAGAGGCCTCCATGAGGTTTTGGTAAGTTTGAGATACAACCTGAGACCCAATCCTACACAAGGAATGATATTCAGGATCTCTAGACTCTAATGACTTACTTATAAGTAGGTGAGCCTCGTTTAACACATGATGAAGATGATCTCCCTTAATGATGGAGAGTCTTCAGCTCCCTTGAACCGCAACACTTGTAAATTCTCCAATATAAGTGGCTGAGTTTGGGTCAAGGTATTTGGTGGAATTTACTCTAATGAATGTGGATCTTAAAGAGACAGAGATTCCAGAGTTTCTGCATTCAAGGAATTCTAGCACAATGATTTACCATTAAGTGAGTTGTTAAACGATCCTTGAATGGTGAAGTTTATTTTTCAATCCAATCTATAGAATATTCAATGATTGCATTTAAGAAAGGATTGAAGGATGAACTCCTATTGAGAAAGAGGTTTATGATGGTAGGTAACCAATTACTCTCAGAGCTCACTCTTTTCTCAATACCAGCTCCAAAAACAACCTTCCAAATATAAAGGGAAAAATCCCAACGACAATAAAATGGGCAGAATCTTTCTGCATTCGATGTTATCGAATCAGGTTCGATGTCATCTAGTGAAGTTCGATGACACTTGCTTTTCTTTAAAAAATGTTTAAAGCTTCCTGGACACTTTCTTGTCCTTATTTGATGTCATCAGACGCGATTCGATGTTATAGAAATTTGAATTTTGATGTCATCGAATCAAGTTTGATTCCTCAAAATTTTAAGTGCTTTTTCTCCAAAGCTTACCAAACATTTTCTTGTCCTTTTTTGATGTCATCAAACGTGATTCGATGTCATTAAAACTTGAATCTCGATGTCATCGAATCGAGTTCGATTCGTCAAATTTTCAAGTGATTTTCCTTCAGAGCTCGCTGGACATTTTCTTATCCTTTTTTGATGTCATCGAATCGAGTTCGATTCCTCGAATTTTCAAGTGATTTTCAATTTGAGCTTGCTGGACGTTTGAAGGCACTTATTTGATGTCATCGAGTCACATTTGATGCCATAGAACGTGAATGTTCGAGGTCATCGATCTGTGTTCGATGACTCGAAGTTTTGGTCTAAAATGTTATGTGATTGCTGGACATCCGAAGTCACTTATTCGATGTCTCGAAGAAGGTAGAGAACTTAACAGAATTTCATATAATTTTCCAACTTAGTTTTCTATTTCCTAATCTATAAAAGCATATTTTCCTTGTTGGTTTTTTAATAGATTAGAGTTTTTTTACTGAGGATTATCTACCTGAGGTGTTTTGGTCATGGGATGTGAGGTTCAATTTACCTTTAAAGATCTTGATCCATCCACTTTTTTGAGTCTGCATCTTGTACTTCTTTCATATGGGGCTTACTAAAATGATTGACTCAACCTTCACATTAATTAACAAACAAGGGAACTTTTAGAATTCATATTCCTTCTCTTATGGAAAAGATGTCAAATTCTAAGAGAGAATCTATTACCACAATACTATGTGGTTTTGATGTAGATTATAGATTGGGTAATGCTCTACTGATTGGGAACATTTTTCCTAAGTACCATGTTCTTCACCACATTTTTACATCTAATGTTTATCTAAGAGTCGGTAACAAAACCAATCTCACTCCATTCATGGTTTGTATCCTTCATGCAATTGCTACTGGATTCAAAATTTATTTTTTGACTCTTATTTATTACTCCATTATTCATTATCGAATGCACCCAAAGCATGGTTCTCTTCCATTCGGTAACCTTATGACATCTCTCACTTTATCTTTTTGAGTCCAAATTTCTTCCATTGAGGCACCAAAATATGAGGTTCCTTTTAACTCTTCAATTTTACATATGATGAATTTAACTTCTCTACCTGAGTAACAAGGCATACGTGATGATAGACAAGAAGAGGAAGAAGATGTTAACATAGATGATATTTTCAATGAATTGGAAGAAAATCAGTTGAAGATGAGGATATTATGATTATCATCCTTCAAATTTTGATGAGAAATTATCTGCTTTGGATCATCGGTTGGATGCTTTGCATGTTTCTCAGGAAGCTCTAGTTTAAATTAAAAGCTTAGCATAAAGTACATGAAAAGGTACTTTCTTCATATAAGCAATCACTACCAGGAAAAGGGGCAAAGGATATGGATAAAAACTGGAGGTAAAGACTATGGCTACAATTATTGTCCGTAGCATGTTCGTAGCAATTGGTACCATAGCCGTAGGTCTAAAATCAATGGCTATGGATCTAATTTGTAACCATATACACCAATGGCTACAATTATAATCCATAGCCATACTTTCTATAGTGAAATGTACATACAGCTACGGATAATATTGGTAACTAAAAGTAGCTAGAGCTACGAAAAATTTATATATAATGGTGTCTCTCTTTCCATTGCTAGTACATGCCCTGATTGATCAACTCATCTAAGCTAATACAGATAAAGACTTCATGTCTTACAAACCCATATACCCAACTAAACTAATACAAATAAAGAATAATAGAATATAAACATACAGAGTGATTTACACCCATCTTCTACATCACTTCACCTTGTAAAACTTTTAAATAAAATTAATGTGTCCAGCCAAACATCACTATCTAGCGATCCATATTCAACATGGAAAAGCTCATCAATTGAAGTAGGGATTGTTCAATGTCCCATAGCATGCAACCTTGCTTTCTAAGCCAAGAGTGTCTACATGAGATTTAGACATCTATTAGAGAGTTAAAATGAAAAAAAAAAAGGATAAAAGAAAATCAATGGTTCTAATTTAACAAATAAATGCCCATTAATAAGAAATCATGATGTTAAACTAATCTGATTGTGATGTACCATATCTAAAGTCAGGTCCACAGACTGGGCAGTTCATATTAAGCCTTTCATTTGCAAACAAATAACAAAAGAAAGAACCGTGAGCTTAAAATTGTTAGAGTTATAACATTCAAGTACAGGTCTAAAATTTACCTTTCTCTATGGGCTTGATAAATATATTCCGATAAATCTTTCTTCATCTCTATAAAGCAAGCTAGTAGATAATTATGACCAGAATCACCACCAAAATGCAACTCCGTTCAAAAGCAAACTGGTTGATAATTACGAAGAACTTGTTTCCTAACAAAAATAAACATTTCTCTTGCTTCTAGTTTCCCAATGTTCATTTCACATTTTTGCTTTTTGTTTTTTTAATAAAATTTTCCATTTCAAAGATAAAAGCTATATAGCTCGAAGGGGCCTTTAGGCATCCCTTGGAACAAAAAGAGAGTAGGGGTGCCTATCATAAGGGCGACCAAGGCGGCCTCTAAAAGGAAAAAAAAAAAAAAAGAAAGGAAAAAAAAACTCTACAGCTACACATGGGAGGATCTGATGGAACCTAAAATGACTTTATCAAGGAAGACACGCTGTCACATGGGGAGGTAACTCCCTTAAGTGGTTAAGATCAACATCCCTCTAACTCTTTCTTCCTTCCATAGCCATTCCATCCGCCGGACCATTACCTTCCCGCTGAATGAGCCGGATCTGAAAGGACACTCTTCGCCCTAGGTTGGCGATTCGCCTAACCCAAGGCCGCCAAAGCTAGGGCATGCTCGGTTTCCCAGAGAGGAGCTCGGCTACCACCTTAGAGTCAGTTTCAACTTCAACTTTGGTCATCCCTCTATCTATGCACTACAGAAGACCATCATAGATACATGGAGCTACGCTATATTATTCGTACCCACCCCATAGCCTCTAGAGAAAGTGGAAACGAAGCTTCCATCATCCCTCCTACAAATGCCTCCCCCGCCTACCAAACCAGGATTGCCTCTAGCTGATCCATCGATGTTAAGTTTAAATTACTTAATTCGCGCGATAGATTTTCCCAAATTCGCGCGATAGATTTTCCCACGTGCATGGGGATGTTGTCTTCCCTGGCCCACCACATTTCTGCTTAATGCTAGAAGACTAGTAGTCAAATGTGATTGTTAATTACTTCCTTACATTAATTCCTTATAGACAGACACAATACCAATTTATGCATTCTTCTAGTCTCTTGTTAAGCCATATGAGTTTAAGTTTCAAATTATCTTATAATGTCCGACATAGAAAATTTCAAAAATCCTAGGCATGAGGACACTTTTGCAAATAATATTTCTTTAGATGATGGAAACCTCTCCTTTAGCTTCCCAACAATCTCTCGTGCCTCCTCCATCTTTGGGTCCATCACAAGCCTGTCGCCTAGCAACTTCATCATAGAAAAGCATGGCCACCAGTCCTTCTCCAAAAGACAAATGTCATTCTTTAGAACATGAGTCAAAAAATGATTTTATTCATGACCATGACATCTTACATCCTACATTTCATATGCATACATACATACATATATATAATAGGTAAGCTGCACTCAAACATAGAAAGAAACTCATATCCATTTCCAAATTAGAATTTCCATTTTAGAATTGAAGAGAATTGACCTATGTAGAAGAGATAAGCTTTGGAAGTTTTGGCAGAGACCTGATTTTTAAAAAGAAAATAATATTATCAATAATTCATAAAGATAGATAACTAAACGAAATGATTTTTTTTTCTATGTCTTTCTCCATTAATATCAGATCTCTCATTCTCCACAAGCACGTCTTCAAATTTCAACAATACAATGTACGGATCTATGGCATGCATACATGTGACAATAGAATCAAGCTAGGAAACCTAACTATAGAAATAGAGGAATAGATCTAAAAACATAAATGCTTCAATAACAAAAAATAAAAAATAAAAAATAAAAAGCTGAATCAACATGAAAAAAAGCCTGCCATTCAAAAACTTGTCTTTCCAATGCACATGAAACAAAGCATCTCCAGAAGAAGCTAAGTTCTATTGATTGATTTGTCTTGACCTTTGTGTCCATCTTAAATGCAGTGATGCCATTCTCATTACCAACAACCTGCAATGTTAAAATCACAAGTTATAATTTACATTTATTTTCATGTTCTAGTAATGTAGCTCAAGCAATTATTACATGCAATAACCAATGATCAGAGTACAATAATGCGCGCGCACACACATACACACACACACACACACACACTCTCATATGATCCATCCATCCATCCATGCATACATTGTTTCAAGTTTTGGCATAGATATAAATGATACATCAAATATTCACACATATATAAATGATACATCAGCCATAACATCTTATTTGAAACAATGAGTACATCTGATGAGGTGATGACTGCAACCAAAATCACTGCATTACCAGTTATTGATGCATCATGATGTAGCCATTCCGCATGAGATTCCATGATCAAATCCAGATCATTGACATGACCAGCCTCACCATTGCATAAGGAGAGAACATGCAAACAGAGTTAAGTTGGGGAAATCTATGTGCGACTAGCAAATCATAGTTGCCAATAAGTAGGCCCCATGGACCCGAATCCATCACTATCTCCCTTGACGTTGCTATATGAATAACTAATGAAATGTCTAGTGTAAGACCTCGTCAATTCCGTACCATTTCCTATGCATATGTACACGATGATTGATGCCCCTAGCTAGACCTAGATTGGTCGTTCATAGTACACAACCAACTGACCGGAACCTTAAGACTCCAAAACCTATTTCATATTGACCGCCCCGTCGCCGTAATCGTGGAGGTACAACCCGTGCGTCTGTACGATTCTCCATTTGTGAGATACGCCGTGGAGAATAATTAGTCTATCATGTGTGCATGGCGACATGTACTCCACTTCACACATGTGCATAACACATGTTATACACATATGTACATGCCACACATGGGTGAGAGAATCTCTACCCATGTGTGTGATGTCACACACCCATACCTCTCATCTCTCATGTGCATGAACAGTCAACTCTCCTCCATGCCACACCTCATGCATGACATCATCACACCATGCCATCCCTTACTCCTTTAATCCACCATTAATTATAAAGAATGAATTAATTACCATAATCCTAGCCTAAGCTAATATTAATCACATTATCCTAACTTAACCAAAAATTTATCCATTTCTTTATAATACCCCTCCATCCCTTAGCATTTTCACCATTTTCCATAGAGAGAGAAAGAGAGAGAGAGAGAGAGAGAGAGAGAGAGAGAGAGAGAGGAGTGATCTTGGTGGGCCATCAACTCCATCAACTCCATCAATGCCATCCCTTCCATCCATCTCAACCATCCATCTAATTCATCAATGTGAGTACACCATTCCCACTTATTTTTATTTTTATTTTCATTATGTTTATGGATGGTGAAGATGATACTCTAATATTAGAGATGGTGTTGATGATAATAATGTGATTAATGGTATGAATGCATGGGAGAAGACATAAAAATAAAATTTTATAGACCTCATGTGGACCTATTGATAGTGGGCCCATTATAATGTTTTATGCCATCCAAACCATCCAGAGTGTGGCCCATTAGGCTAGCCACACACCCATGCACACACGTGCATACAAAACTATAAAATAAAATAAAAAAAAAATAAATTAATACAAAGAGAAGAGGGAGAGACGCTACAACATGCACAGCGTCCTAGCTGCTTAACTATAGGGAGGAGTGTGGGGCCCTCAATAGGCCCCACCATGATGTAAGTATCTGATCCACACCATTCATCCTATTTTTCAGATCATTTTAGGCTTTGAGCCGAAAATTGAAGCCAATCCAGTTGTCTAGTAGGCCACACTATCAAAAATCATGTGAAGACATGCTAAAACATATAAAAGTACTTGCAGGGGCCCACCTGAAATTTTTATGCATCTGAAACTTGGACTGACCCCTCCACCACGTGGGACACACACAATAGATGGACTGGATGATCTTGTTGTGGGCCCCATATATGAAAAATAAAAAATTTAAAACAACACTGATGTTGTTGCTTCCAGCGTCTGATGCTGCAGCAAGCAGCATCTCTGCTGACGCTGGAAGGAGGTGGGACACACCACAGGCCTCACCACGATGTGTGTTGAACATCAGCCCCATACATTTGATGGGTTCTGTTTAAAAATGGGTCACCTACAAAATTCATCCGTACACGAAACTCAGGTGGCCCACACCATAAAAAAATAAAAATAAAAATAAATTTATTAAGTTGAATAAATCAACAATTTTCTTGGGTCTGATCATGTGGTATATGTTATATCTAAACCATCCATCCATTTGGTGAGCCTGTCTTAAGGTTTGAGAAGAAAATTAAGATAGATCTAACTATCAAGTGGTCCACATTACAAAAGCAGCAAGGATTAAACATCTACCATTGGAACCCTTTTTGGGTCAGGAGTTTTGGACCAATATAAAATTTGTATTCCCCTTAATTCAGGTCTCTGTGACCTTATGAACAGATGGGATGGAAAATAAAAATTAAGGTGGGCCCTGTAAACTGTTTAACAGTGAAATCATCATCTCCACTACTGTTTGTGGTGAGGTCTAGATAATCTTTGGATATGATTCATTTTGGATAATGCAATAAAATGATCTTAAAAGGAAAAATAATAATAAGTAATAAAAAAATAGATGAACTGTGTAATGTAACAAATATATCACTCTGGGATCCATGTAACTTTGATCTCCTTGAACCGTTCGTACAACTCGAAGCTCGAACATGTAAAATCACTTGTTAGGTCCACCTGAAATTTAGATGTATTTGAAACTTGGTCTGAACCCTTAACCAAATGGGACACACATAATGGATGGGATGGATTTATGAACCACATCTCTGTTGGCCCAATAAATGATTATGAATATTTAATGGAGGGTAACCTCTTAATTTGTGTGTGGTATGGCCCACTTTGATGTAGGTGTTATGTCACTTAATCTACCATGGCTATGACATGATATATATTTAAGATCCTCACCGTTTATCTATTTTATCAACCCTTTTGACGGTATGTTACCATGAATCAGGCTCATCTAATGATTAGATAGTCGTACATTATGAAATAATGTAAATTGAACTCTCATCATTAAAAATTTATTATGGGTCATCCTGATGATGCATTAGTTATTCAACCCATCTAGCCCATGTACCGGGTCTCCTTTAGGGCATTGTCCCAAAGATCAGTCAATCCAACCTGAATTGGACCATACAATACAAGGCTGTGAGAATAAGGACCTAACTATTGAATTCAACCTAAGGCCACCATGGGGTGTCTATTTAATCCATGCAGACCATCCACTTCCTCATATCATTTTTAAGATTTATACTAGAATCAAAGTAGACCTAAGTCTTAAGTGGGTCACATACGACTTAACCTCATGGGAAAAGCCCCATGAGCTCCACCATATAGAACTCATTATAAATTCCATTTATGTGTGGGCCCTAGAATGTTAAGGCCCATTTTGAGTGAATGCCATGTGGGCTCATCAGTGGTAGCCTTGTTTGGGCAAACCATTGGGCCTCTTCGACAAGAGTTTTTAATTTCCATGTGTTGAATGTATGACAAACTGGTATTGTAATTTTTGAAGTAATGATGATTAATCCCTAAAATGGGCTGAGTGTGGACAGCCCTTGATCACTTGACACTTTGGTTAGAGTGCGGCTCTAAGTAATAGGATCATGTGACTTGTGTTTAACCCTTAAACATGTTTAATTACAACAAATATGTAGACTCTAGTAGTGTGAGGGTGTGATATACTTGTTTAGCCCCTTAATCATGTAGGCATTTGATGTATGTATAGCCACCTAATCATAGACAATGGTGAAGTATATGTAGTATAGTAGTCATCTAACTCTATGAATGTGAAATATGTGCAAGGCTACCTAACCGTATGAAATCAAGTGGCATTGATGGTCATTCAATAACGTAGGCTTGTGCTTATCGATATAGATACTGCCACTTGAATCACATATATATGACCAAGTTGTACACTAAACTGAATGTGATGTAGGGATTATGTTACCCAAGTTAATGCTATCAAGGTCCTAAATTCTATGCGATGTAATCTCTAAACCATAAATGGTATGATTAAATGTGGCTCGTGGCCCTTAACCATGTGACACCGAATATGAGTCATTAACTATGTGATGTGTGAAGTGGTTGTAGTATAAGAATTATCATGATTGGTGTAGCCTTGTATTCATGTGTAGGATTATGATTACTTGATTATGTTTGGATATTTTAAAATGTGGACACTAAACCTATGTGAAATTGTGGTACTTATTGCCTGACCATGTGAAAGTTTAGTAAAGAGATTGCCCCATTATGTGAGCTATGATGGAATGAAAGTACATAACCATATAACCTAAAGTCCCTAATTATGACTAGTAGAGTGACATTTGTGTGGCCACTCAACCATATGGACTTCTAATAATGGAGTGGCCATAAGACCATGTGGCCATATGAGGATCGTGTGATTGCTCAGACTCATGGACTATGTTGATGGTGTAACCTCTTGGGTATGTGAACTTAAGACGTGTATTAGATTGATTATGGACCCTACCTTGATGTAAGTATTGCATATTTCACCATTTAGGCTAACTAACTCTAGAACATGATTCCAAAATGACCTAGATCCAATTCCTAAATAAGTCAGACGATATGAACGTATAACTTTCAAACACTTGTGAAGCCACTCAATGTAAGTATTTTATCCACACTATTCAATTATTTTTCCAACCAAATAGTTTGATGATGGGGCCCATTGACGTGTGCCTTGTGCATCTGAACTGTTCTTCCTTATACTACTTTAATTTATGTGAGATACCTATATTATCTACTTGTTGGCACCCACCGTAATGTTTATGTGTGGACCTATCTGCTTGTAGTACCACTTGGAAGTGAGACCCACTACGTTGGATAAGACAAACTCGCATTATCCAACAATGACTAACTCTTATGTGTATATTAAATACCAAGTCGTTCAACTTAGGGCTCACTATATCTTATGAAGTTTACCTGTGCCTGTCAAACCATTGTAGAACTACTACAATAATTATTTATAAATCCAATGTACAAACAACCCACGTGACAGTGAAGTCCACTGCATTATATGAGTTTCGCCAGCACCATTCATCCTATGATTCATTTACTATATGTTATTCTTAAGCCTTTCATCTCATAACCACTTGGTGCATGTACTTTACGTCATCACCACTCATTGACCATAAGGCCCAGTTAGGGTATAACCATGTGGTCTCAATAGAAAAAAATCATATCGGGCTAAAGCCACTAATGGAATATCTATCTTATGAAGGATATGGTGTAACTCTTATTACAATTAATGCTCGTGATTATGATAGTTATGGATGATATTAGTGATGTCAGTGATTGTGATTAATAGAAGCATGTGATTTAATACTTGATTAATGTTGTTCCACTCCCTAACATACTAAATTCATGTACTTAACCATGCTGATATTGATCATACTCATGTACTATGGAATGATGGTATGTGCCAGTGTATTTCAATACATTATCATGGATTGATATAGTTGATAGTGGCATATGATGATTATACGTCCTTTTTGCCTTAAAGGTTAAGTAGACCCTAAAACTCATGACATTATATGCATACCATATGCACTTGAACGTATGGCTTATCATGGTTGCTTGAATTCATGTATAATCATAACATACATGATGATTGAAATATCACAGTCATGTCGTATAACATAAGTTGGATCTTGACAATGAAATGTACTTCTATGATGATGGCTTAGGTTATCCCTGATACTGAACAGGACACCGAAAGTGTGGAAATAGTAGGGGATGATGTGCCCCTTGGGTTGAAAGTCCCTAAACCTTTATGCTAGCTAGGGTTGCCTCACCATCAGGCCGAGTGGTTACATGGGTCATGGATTTGACTCCCACTGACGAGGTCGGGTTGAGAAGAGGTGGGTCCAACCTACTTAAGGGCTGAGGTGCAAACAGGGACTAGTCTGACTCATCGGTGAGGAAAAGTATGAATGAAGTCCGCTACTGGCATGTCAAGTGGAAGTCCACTGCAGGGCGGGTATGCGAGGTCGATTACTAGTGTCTGGTGCATGGGTTTCAACCACGAAATTTTTCATGATATACAGTTGGTGGAAGTCCACCACAGGGCGGTATGCGAGGTCGATTACTAGTGTCTGGTGCATGGTATCGACCACAATGCTTCCCAAGATATACAGTTATGATATGGTATGGTAATATGATGATGATGATATGATTACGGATGTGTGTAATACGATTATAGCTGTGGTATAGGAGAAATGAAAACATGACTTGGTGATGCTGGTAGCATTGACTCAAAGTATTACTATGATGCATATGTATTGCATTAGCATTGGCATTGGCATCATACCTTACGTACTATATTCCTTTCACCATACATGATTTCTTCATGGCATATTTATCTTGTTTGCATGTAGGACACACTGCACACACGTGTGTACTCACTAGGCTTTTTTCCTAAGCCTCCTATTTTCCATTTTTTTTAGGGCAGGAATAGCTTGGAATACTTAGCTTTCTCGATGCATTGTATCTATTTTTTGATTTGGCAATGTTGACATCATGTACCTTTGGAAAGCATTATACTTATAACCATTAGGATTTATTATGGAGAGTGCTACTTGGTATTTTAATCATGGATCTTCATGTTCAGGTATTATTATATGTATATACAGCAACAAAAAAAAAATCAATCAAAAATCTTTCTTATGGTGCGCCGAACTCGAGAATTGGTGTATGAAAATTGAGTGTCGAATTCTGGGCATCACGGAAGCTGTCCGTCCCCAGACTTGGGGCGTGACATCCAAAATCTTATAATTTTAAAGATTTTTGAGATAACCATCTTCATTTAAGTATCTAATCAAATTACTATTTTGGATCTATCATCACACACCTGAGTAAAGAAGAAATTACAATCAAATGATTGTTGAATGCCTAGAACTTCTAACCAGTTGGGACTCCTTGGAGGATCAAGAAAACATGAACATGGGTGGTGGCTATAGAAAAATGCTCACGGGGGCTTGGTTGGTGGATGAGTAGGAGTGGTGATGAGGGTTGGATAAAGGGGGTTTTGAAAACCCTAACATAGGGTGTGCTCACAGATCAATGCCGAGTTTGTAGCGAAAGGGGGTTTTGAAAACCATAGCGAGAGAGAGAGAGAGAGGGTTGGGAAATAGAGAAAGGGAAATGGGGTTGAGAGATAGAGAGAGGGTGAGGAAGCACGGGAGATCGAGAGATGGCGAGGGAAAGGGAGAGGTTGAGTGAGAGAGAGAGAGAGAGAGAGAGAGAGAGAGAGAGAGAGAGAGAGAGAGAGAGAGATGACAAGGGAAAGGGAGAGGGGGAGGGATTGTGAGGGCGAGGCAAGGTGAGAGAGAGAGAGAGAGAGAGAGAGAGAGAGAGAGAGAGAGAGAGATGACGAGGGAAAGGGAGAGAGGGAGAGATTGAAAAGGTGAGGGATGGGCGCGCGAGCGAGGGAGCGCGAGCCGGATTGGGTTTTGGGATGTGACAGACATCACCTTCTTCATTGATTTTAGGACTCATGGGGCCCACCGTGATATATGTTAGTTACCCACTACACATTCATTTTAGCGACTCATTTTTAGGGTTGATCCAAAAAATGAGTCAGATCAAAGCTGTAAGTGGACTACACAGCATATTAACTATAGAAATTTATTTTTCATTGTTTCTTATGGTGTGGCCTAGTTAGACCTTCGATCTAACTAACTTTTAGGCTCATGCACTGAAATCATATGTCCAAATTGATGGGCGACTTAGATAAAACACATATATTGCAATGGGCCCCATGGAGCCCCTTAATCACTGACAATCTCTAATAAGGTCATATGGGGGGATGTCGGCTTTAACTACAGATTAAATCCTTAGTACATTGGCTATGGTTTATATCCATAGCCAAAAACGTCCAAAGTTTGTAGTCTTTACTCCATTTTTTGGTAGTGAAGAGCTATAAAAATATTTATCCTGAGATGCCAACTCCATCTTCTTTTGAATATGAATGATGTTTATTTTCTTTACTTGGAGATTTGAATATCTTGGTTTATATTTTCAATCTCATGAAACTCTTATTATGTTTAATATTTGTTTAACATTTGAACTTTGTGTTTTGAACAAGAAACAAAGGCATTTGATTTGGGGGATTTTATTCACTTAATAATTAATAAAAGAAGAAGAAGATAACTACAACATTTATTCATTCTGAATTCTTTTACATCCTTTCTCTCCTTTGATTCTAAAATAGAATATTCATAGAACCATAATACAAAATAAATATGACATATATCTTGATCACTCCTTTGATCAAATCTAAAGCCTTTTGTTGATCTTTAACTGTTGGAGAAATCACACATATGTCACTTTAATGGAGAAACATTATCGTGTGCTGTTAGCACTTTGTGCAGGAGCATTTTGCATTGGAACACTATGCTGGAGGACATTTTACGCTGGCGAGCACTGTGCATTACAGCTTGTTGTGTGCTACAACCTATTGTGCACTGACATTGTTGTGTGTCGCACAGTACTTGTTCCACACAATAGGTGCAAACTCTACCTCTTTCTCTCCAAGGTTTGCTCCTCTTCTTCCTCTCTTCTTGAACCTGGTGCTAATGTGTAACGTCCTGGAATTTCAATGTTTTAGATTACTAAAAAAACCTTGAATTATTTTTTATAATTAATTTATGCTATCACTTAGTGACTATTAACACACAATGTTAGTTTATACATGGGTGGTACCAGTAATGAATCACACAAGTCCGATTAATCAACGATAGGAAGCCAACGAATCCATCCGATTACTTAAACACTGAGTTTAGCCACATGATTTGCTCGCACAGAGCCTAAATCTAACTGACCTACCACTGATTAATCAAGAAAATTGTAACTAAATTAAAAGATCTACCCGAATCCGAGTTAGATAAGGCCCGGATCTTGACTAGTGGACCAAATCAACCCCCGTTACACTTTTAGCCTAAAATCGACGGTTTAGATTAATCATGACCAAATCTCCACTTTCGCTAATTATAAATAGGCCACACTATGAACATAGTTAATCTAAACCCTAATCATTGCCCACAAGAAATCTTAATACCTAATTTATTCCAGAAATGCCCCAATTATCCGAACAAGCTCTAGACCGCTTGTTAGTGGCCAATAGTTCCAAAATTGTAAAGTAATGTCCATTCCACTAGGCTCGTGGTCCATCATAGACAACAGACTCAGACGACGCCCAAAAATAGATGATTCATGCTGCCAAGTTAACACTTGTAAAGTGCGACTCACCCTGGCCTTGGCTTGAGGCTTGAAATTTTTTTAAAAATGAACCTTACTTAGAACAGGGAATCAGAGCATTTCAATTATGGGATCTCTTCCAAATTACACTAAAGGATCGAAATAATTCTTTACACTCATCCTCCAAATCTCATCCCCGATCAAGTAACGGTGACCGTTGATAATAAATCGGACCATTACGATAAAAACTCACATCTGTTTGCCGTTAAACTTTGTATAGTCCTTCATCGGGACATGGACCACCTATCCTATAAATTTTTCTGTTAGGAGACCATCTAGGCAGCCTCAAAAGTAAAAATGGGGGATCTCACAGGGCTATTGGATCGCAAATCGGTCCGTTGCGGTAAAACCCGCGTCCATTTTCGATCAAACTTCACCCAACCCTTCATCATGCCTTGAGGAATCTATCCAATGGCTTAGATGCGCCAGTGGCCCATCAGAGCAACCCTTATAATCCAAATCAAGCCCCATTTAGCCATTTTTTAGAATTTTCAAACCTTGGGCCTAACTGAAATAATTTCACCCATATAAACGCTCCAACCCTTCTCTTTCTCAGCCAATGGCTGAGAGAGAGAGTGAGAGTGAGAGTGAAAGAGAGAGAGAGGAGAGAGAAAGTGGGGGCCACCACCTTGCATGAACCCCCGGCGGCCGGATCTCGTCTATTCAGGCATCTTTCTCCCCTTCTCCCTCAAAATTTCTAAATTTATTGTTGTTGGAAGAGGGATGTCACACTAATTAAGGTAATTTGATGATTCTCCCTTTAATTCCCATGAATTTTATCTTTATCTTTAATCCTTATGCATCCTACACAATGTAGGGCCCTAGTACTTCAAGCCTACGGACCTGTCGCTGTTAGGATTGTCTCGTCACTCTCCGATCGTAATTAGGTGTGAACCATTATTTTTAGGGTTTTATTTATCGACCCTTGAGGGTCTCAATTAATGATTAGTTGTGGTGAATGATTTATAAATCGCTAGTATGTTCATATTTCGTGTTTTATTGTAATACACGTTATTGATTGTCTAATGCATGCTCACATGTTCGATAAAATGCCTAAGAGATCAAACGTGTCATTCTAATGATGTTCACATGATTGATTGAACTCTAGATTGAACGTGTTGATTTATTGATACTCAAGTGTTTGATAATATTCTCCAATGAATGTGTTACTCTATTGTTGCTCACATGTTTGATGAAATGTTTGAGTGGCGAAATATCTTACTTTGTTAATGTTTACATGCTTGATTTAATGCTTAGGTAGTTGTATTATTATATGTGTGTTCGTATCTTTGATTTAATGCTTTAGTGAACGTAGTACACTATGGACGTTCATATGTTCGATGAAATGCCTAAGTGATTGTGTAGTGAAACTTATGCTATAATTATGTGATATAGTGTTATTCCACAGTGATACTTAGGATTGTTATGATGTTGAGTCAGTTGGCTAACTACTTAAACTAAAAGGAGTGGCCCAAGTTAAGGTGTCCACTCTAGGCTTGTTCGATTGACCCAAGTTGAACATGGACAACCGAGAGTAGTTGGACTATATGGGCTACTTGTACCCAATGCCGGTTGTGTCATGGTTCTTCTGGGTTAATCAAATTAGTCCACTAGCCGACTGATCATGTGTGTTCACAATGTATGATATGACTAAATGAAATCTAAGATACCCCGTTCCCAATGGATGTGTCCATTTATAACCGTTAGTGTAATACGATCCCACTAAGACTCATGAGCCGGGCATGGTGGTATGGGACAAAGTGTCCGAGCTGTAGGCCTACGCTAGGGTGAGGAGCTTCCCCATAGTGACTAGTGAGCAACTAAGACTCATGAGCCGAGCATGGTGGTATGAGACACCATGTCTGAGCTTTCAGCCTATGCTGGGGTGACTGGCATCCCCATAGTGACTAGTGAGCACTAATGGAGGTGATATATCATTGTTCGAACAGCTCCCGACAAATTACTCGGCCAATGGTTACGTGATAGAGTACCGTTCGAACAACCCAAGCATGAATGGAATTGGGTGACGAGCCATTTCACTTTATGTGTTTGATTTTATGCGACAAGCCCACACCTCAAAACTGAGTGATCATACCTGGTATTGGGTGACGATTCATATCAAGTTGATCCACATACATTTAAGTATCATACTGTACCCTTGGAATTATTGATTTGTGATATAAACGAGTGATACCTAAATTTGGATCAAGGGACATTGGTAAGGAGCCAGTACGTTCGACAACGAGCCACATGATCCAGATAAGGACTCATGATATAACTTCGGTATCCTAGCTTTGTCAATATGCTGGATGAATTAAACTTAATAATTACTTAGCTAAAATGATCATTCACCACATTAAATTAGCTGAGAATGTGGCGAATATGTGTGGTTTTCATGTGATGAGAAAGTGTTGTCATTTGCGAAACAGGTGGTCAAAGTTGCATGTAATGGACTGATTTGAAAAGGACATGCATCATATCATATTTTATATGCACATTTAACAGGAGTATTTAAGAAATGTTTAATTTCTTATTTTATCATTACCTACGCTGATTGTGTCGCTAGCATGTGTAACTTAGAACTAATGGAACCACTAAGTTAGCTATGCACTCCCACCAGGGATGGTGTTTTAAAACACCAACCAAGCATATCCTTGATGTAAGTACTAGTGAAACCTCAGACAGGTAGGCTTATACCAGGTTATGCCAATGTCGTCATGTTTTGAAGAATTGGGAGTAAAATGAAAGCCTTACACTTTAATAATCTTGGGTATGTATATTGTGACTTGTATAATCCCATTTTGGACGAACATCACAATTGAAATTTTATTTTTTTCACTTAGCCCTATATTTCTAAATCTATTGTTATTTCTACCTCCTTTGGATCCACTAATTTGAATTACGCTATTTGATTATCTGTGTGTGAAATGAATTTGAATCTGAATAAGGACACATGTGCATTTTCATTTGGTAAACACTTAGTAACTCGGGATCAAAATTTATGTACTTGAGTGCCAATTTTCAGGACTTTACAAGTTGGTATCAAAGCGAAGTATTGAGATAACCTAGACCTTGGGAATGCTGACTATACAAACCACAATAACTTGGGATGAGACACTTTGGATTAGAAGTTGGTCCTGTAGGGGATCTTCTTAATTTTAGGATTATTCGTTAGTGTAGAAAATCTAAAAAATTAGAAATTGTGAACCCTAGGACCAAACTCCCTTGTTTGCTATGGTTTGAAACTTGAAACTCAGAAATTGGAGTCTAGGATTTAACTCCTTATTGTATTGATGGTTTTGAATTTGAACTTAGAAATGATGAATTATAGGGTCAAATTCCCGATTTTGTGATGCTTTCAAACATTAACTTAGAAATCAGAAACTTAGGATCACCCTGGTTAATTTGTTCGTGTATGGAGTGTTTCTGTATGTGTGATTCTGACTTGGATTGAATAAATATAGTAAACCCTGTAGGAAGTAATATTTAGCGTAAGGGTTCAATGTAACGTCCCAAAAAAATTCCGTACAAAGACCCGAGTATAACCTCAGGCCGAACAACCCAAGGACCACACCCTATTGTATAATTTAGATGAGATTTAGTTAAGTACTAAATAATCGGTGGATTAAGCTTAGGCCACGATTTTCACAAATGGGAAGGCCTAAAACCATGAATACCACTAGGTTAATGTCATATGAAGACCTAGGAGAAATCCCAAGAGCTTGTTGCTCTCGAGAGTACATTGAAACTCAGTAACGAACCTAAACCACACGTCAAGGGTCTGATGACCGTGAATCCTACCATGCTTGACAACCATAGCGGGAATCAAGCCCAGATAGTGTCCAGAAACGACCTAACTTGAACCATGAGTGAAGTGCGTGAGAAACGCAAATATCTTTAAAAAATGAAATGAAACTTAAGTGAATTGGGCGGTTCGCTCTCACGTAAAATTGAGGATTTCGAACCGTTAGTTTGTGACCAAACTTCACCCATGGGAAAAGGAAATTTCCCTGCACATATCTATATAACTGTGGCCTTAATTAAGTAAGTATGATCGTTGATTTGACACAGGCCCTCCACGGTTGATCGACTTATCCGATTGTACCAAAATTGTGTCCTGGCATGGATCCGTTGTCAGAGAACATACCCTATGACGTAGATGGGTCGTGGGCCTCCCTATGAGCCCTGTTCATCAGAAACAGACACCTAAAGGGTATAAACAATGTATAAGGTGGCCATGGGGCCATTTGCATCACTTTTGGGCTTATAAATAATCCTTATTTCTCTCCCTCACTCCCTTATACGAATTTTGCAAAACCCTAAGGGAGAGAGAGAAGAATACAAGAGAAAAGAGGTGTCACGCCCCAAACTCAGAAACTGGGCTCACAAAATTCCCGATCGCCGAATCCGGCGCTGACAGCCTCCGCAGAACCCCATTCTCGGCTCCTAGCTCTCATTCGCCAGGTTCCGATTCTGGGATGCTACGAGGAGGATTTTCAACGTCAGTTTGATTTGTAATAAGCATAACCAATGGCATAACCCACAAACAACAACGAAGAACTCCATTACATTTTCACTATGATCAAAAACTTTACAAGTACAATGAGCATAAAGGGAAATACAATGGTAAAGAATAAAAACTCCAAAACGCTCTTTAACGTGCTCCTGCCTCAGCGCTGCTGCGAACCAATGTCACTTGCACGCAACGGTCATGCATAAGCTTATAGAAAGCTTAGAGGGTGGTGAAAGTGTGTGCACAAGGTAGTAATATGAACATGCAATGTCGGAGTAAAGTGGAATATGCAGATGGATCTATAATATCATGAGCCGTAGCAAGGCTTATGCGATGCAAGATATGAATGGTATCGGCCATCCCAAGGCCATGTGATGTGCAATGCAACTCAAGCATACAGATCCTCATCTATGTCCACACATCAATACAGCTCAAAATATGGAATATCACCGGGGTCAAGCACACTCTAAACCAGATTGCCGCCACATCGCGCGTAATAAGGTAAGTGGAAGAGACCTCACTATCCGTCTGCTAATATCGGGCGCGACCCGTCGATAGCGGACCCATTCCTCGAGCTGGTCAAACTCAGCTTAGCATTGCCCCTACTATCGGGCGGGTAAGGTCGCACCCCCTTCCAACCGACCACGACACATTGGAGAGCGTAACCGTCTGGTAATCGGCACTCAATGCTCATCTACCCACTCAGTCTAGACGTTGGAGCAACCTCTTGGTATCATAAGGGTTTAAGGACTTTCACCCAGGGATATCTATAGTACCCCATGTAGAACAAGATTTTCGATATCCAATCTTGCCAACCACGATGCGTCTATGGAGGCTACGGCCCTGATGTTGCTAGGGCGTACAATACTCATGTCACACAAATGCGAAATGCATGATTCATGCTATCCAGTCATGCAACAAATCCTGCGCGTATCGTGCGCTCATGTAGGGCAACACTGCCTAACCAGGAGCCCATAAACAACCTGCCCGAAGGCATATACTATGATCAGTCAATCCTCATATCAAGCATACATATGATGCGTATGATCATGGGTCATAAAACTATACTAAACATGTAAATGAGTGATGAACCATTCTTACGACGCAGATGGGCCTAGACGGCCGAAACACAGCAAATACGACCCAGTAATGGGCCCTAAGGAGAGTTGTAATGTGGACATCCAACCAACATTACACTCGCAATGTCGACGTCAAACCAACATTGCTCCCAAGGCACGATCTTTGTAAACATCGGTACTTAGTCTGTAATGGATTTACACATTGCAATGGACCGTAGGTTCTTCCCATTGGACCTTACATATATATCAAATGGGCCATATCTTATGGGCCTTCTATTCATCAGATGGGCCACATAAATGGGTCATACCAATGGGTCTTATGTGCATTACAATGGGTCAAAATCCGTGGGCCTTGGATTGCATCAAATGAGCTTAGTCTCATGAGTCTAATATGTGACCAATGGGCCACACCAATTGGGCCCCACATGTAGATCAAGTGCGCCTCAACCCATAAACCTAACATGAGTCAAATGGGCCTAAACCCCTAGGCCTTTATCAAATAAAATGGGCCTAACTCATGGGTCTCAATTAAATCCAATGGGCCTAATCCCATGGACCCTTTTATAATCAAATGGGTTTAGTCCCATGGGCCTTACAATATATCAAATGGCCTAGTCTCATGGCCTTAGAACATATCAATTGGGCCTAAACCCATAGGCCTTAAATATCAAGTGAGCCTAAGCCCATAGGCTTTACATATCAAGTGGGCCCAAGTTCTTAGGCCTTAAATGAATCAAATGGGCCGAGCCCATAAGCATTTCATAAATCAAATGGGCCTAGCCCATAGGCCTTTTGTAATTCAAGTGGGCCTAACCCATAGGCCTTTTACAATCCAAATGGGCCTAACCCATAGGCCTTAAATAAAGCAAATGGGCCTAACCCATAGGCCTAAAATGATCTTTTCAAGGGGATGGATGGTCTGATTGCATCATGGCGGGTCCCACTATCCAGTGGACAGTGCGGATAGAGCACATACATCACAAGGGCCCCACCATCCGCTGGATGGTGGAGGCAGCACATACATGACGTGGGCACCACCGTGGTGGGTGCCACCGTCCGTCTGGATGGTGGACTTAACACGTTCATCATTGTGGGTCCCATGTGGGGCCCACCCTGTAATATTTATTTGGCATCCAACCCATTCATAAGGTCACTCGGGCCTGGTTGAAGGGAAAACATAAATTCCAGCTTGATCCAACACATCTGTGGGCCCCAGAAAGATTTCAATGGTAGATGTCCATTTCATTGTTTCATGTGGTGTGGGCCACCTGAGTTTTGGATCTGACCAAAATTTGGAGGGGGCCCACCTGAGGAGGGGACCCACCTCGTGAACAGGTTGGATGACAAACAAACATTATGGTGGGGCCCACGGTTGGAGCTGTGGGTCCCTTGCTGGACGCCTGCCCCATTCAAATGGCTGACGCAGCAGCGTGCAGCCGCTGCCTGCTGACAGAGGCAGAGGCAAGCCTCTGCCCTCATGTTTTATAAAAAAGGGAAAAACCTATTTTCCTGGGGTTTTTCGCATGTGGGGCCCGCTAAAATGAAATCCGCCCCGGCCATTGCGTTCAGCGGCTCGAGGCCGTCCAAACGAGTCTAGAGTTTGAATTTTTTTGATGCTTGGAAAGTAAAATAAAATAAGATAATGATCTTGAATGGTAAGGGTGCAACTCTCTAATGCTATGGCCCACCAGACCTTCCACCCAGCCCCATCACTTGGCTCAACGCCTAAAACGGGATGGGTAAGAGGATGGACTGCTTGGATAGGGAATATACATCAAGGTGGAGCCTACACAAGGGGGCCACCCCAAAAGCTTCACTTTTTCTCTTTTTTTTTTTTTGTACAGGGGCGTCTAGCGTCCCAGACACTGGATGATGGGCCTCTTTAAAAAAAAATGCATTGTGGTGGGCCTTTTGAAGTGGGCCACCACTGATGGATGATGGGGGGGTACAACATGCAAGGTGGGCCCCACTTGAAGGACTCTTGCACAAAATAAATACCTCGAGGTGAGGTCCATTCAAGTGGGCCACACAACCCTATTGCATAAAATAAATAAATAAAATAAAAATAAAATAAAATAAAAAGAAATAATGAGAGAAAGAGACATGGAGAGTGGGACACGCTTGTGATGGAGGGACTCCGACACTATGGGCCCTCCCTTGCAATGGATCATACATCAAGTGGGTCATTTAGCATAAGGGACCATCAAAACTTAAATTCAACGGTGGGGATCCTTTTCCCACCAATAAGGATGGTCTAGATGACCTTTCTAAATGAAATAAACATCATGATGGGGTCCATGGAGAATGGCCCCATCATGGAATGATCATGATGATCCAAGTGGGCCATCGGCCTCATCTTAGGGTCCCAAGCGAGATCCACACCATTGATCGGTGGGTTTCACTTGGCCCATCATAAAAACAAGAAAGAAACTACCCTAAGGAGGCACCCACCGTCCGATCTTCTTGCTCCTAGGAGTTCCTTAGCACCTTAGCTTGGTTTTCAACAGTTAAGATGAGGAATGGAGGGTTGAGATGAGAGATCTTGGGATGAAGAGGTGGGCCACACTTGGAGTTTAGGAAGATGAGGGAGAGGCTCATACGTAGGAGCTTAAGAATTTTTTCTTGGAGATTTGAAATGAGAAAGAGAGGAGTTGTAAAGGGAGAGAGAGAGAGAGAGAGAGAGAGAGAGAGAGAGAGAGAGTGATGGATGGATGTGGTGATGGGGTGTAAGAAAGTATTAACTTTTGAGGCTTTTGTGTAAGAGAGGTATGAGTGGTGAAGACTTTTGTGGCTTTTTGTGTAAGAGAGGTATGGGTTTGGGAGACTTTTATGGTTACTTGGGAAAAGGGATGAAAGTGATGTGTACTTGACATGTGATAGCTTGATGGATTGATTGATTGATGGGATTGATGTGATTGATGTGACACATCGTAGAGATTCCCTTGGGTTTCGCAACGCGCGGCGTTTTCTCGCACCGAATGTTGGCCCACATCTCTTGACCAGGGTATCGCCTCTGCGCGCGAGTCACGGTATCAGAACTGCAATGACGGCGCGGTCGCTATGGTATTGGTCTCGGGTTGAGTCGACTCGGATTGTCGGTATATGAATCAGGGTCGCGCGTCGATATCGATTAAAGGTCGAAGGTTGTCAGAATTCGATCGGTAATACCGCGGAAGTCTACGGAAAGGTACGGACCAAGATACAGGTCTTACAAGAGGAAAGTGAGGACTTTGGGAGATCGGTACAGAAACCTTCCTCCATGAATCCACACGCCAAATCACCACCCTATTGTGTTACCCAATATCGTTTGGCTACGATTTTGAGTAAGAAATCCTAACCCTAATATCGTTGTAGAGATCCAGGATAGTTGTTCGTCAACCTAGCTAACCTGTTTCATCATTTAGGTGCCTGACGTTCCATTTTGGAAACATAGAGTTTGGACCCAGTCTAAATCGAGCATTCTAACAAAAGTTGCGGACTGTAAACGCTTAAGTTGATGTCTATCAATGCTTTCATGTTAGCTAATGATTTATGTCTGACTTGATTGCTACCATATTGTCTTAGATATGTCGATTTCTGTATGAAATGCACATATATACTGTGATGAGTAAAAGATACATCCCATGTGTTTGTTGAAATGTTTGAATGAGCATTTGAAAATGATTTGTGCTTGCCATGATTACTGATCTAGGATTCTGCATTGTCATATGCATGTTGATCTCTTTATATAAGGAATTGATAAAATATATGTTGTAATTAACCTAGTCTATGTGTTTGATGAATTGTTTGAATGAGAAATTGTTGATGATTTGTATTTACTATGAGTATTAAGATATGATTCTTTATTTCTTATGCATATGTATAACTTCCCTTATGCAATTATATTTTCCTCTATGTAATTAATTGATAAAAATGCGAGCGTTTGGTAACATGATCGAGCTGTTTAATGAAATGCCCAAATGAGGAATCCACTTGGATTGTTTGTTAAATACTGAGATGAATATCATATGTGTTCGTTAGCTGCATATGATTAGGATTGAGACTATAATGTAGCCCAGGCAATCGGTAATAGTCCCTGTTCGGGTGGCCTAATTAGTCTCAACACATTGGGTATACTCGATGAATTCGGGTTGCACAACGATTGTCGACAGTGGTTAGGCCACGAGGGGTGCTTATGCGCTCCATGTCGATTAAGTCAGCGTGCGCTCGTACCAATCAAGCTTACCTAACGAATCGAGTGACCTATTATGTGTTTACCATGTATGGACACAACTGCTTTAATCTAAGGTACCCCTCGTCAATGTAAAGATCCACTTTAACCATAGTAACATGACCACTAGGACTCATGAGCCGAGCATGGTGGAATGGGACACCATGTTCAAGTTGTCGGTCTACGCTAGGGTGACGAGCTTCTCCGTAATGACTAGTGAGCAACTAAGACTCGTGACCCGGGCATGGTGGTATGGGATACCATGGTCGAGCTATCGGCCTACACTAAGGAGACAAGCCTCCTTGTAGTGACCACGAGTATAATTTCTTGTAACTTTCCTATCGTATGTGTTTAATTAGGAGTGATGACCCTATAACTTGCCTATCGTATGTGTTTAACTAGGAGTGACGAACCTAAATGGATCCTTCGATTCGGGTTAATGATGTAAAGGGAGGTACCCTAGCTTCCTAAACTTACTGCATGAATGAGATGAATTAGCTACTTGACTAATGCGACCATGCATCACACTGCATTAGTTAGGATGTGCTTAAAAGGTGATGGAGTTGCACCGTTTTGAGGAAGTGTTGTCATATGCAAAATAGGCTATCGGAGTTGCTTGTGAGGGAGCTTTGATGTGAGGGCATACATCATTACTTGCACCCCATTCCTGCATTAAAAAGAGTAGTTAGGAAGTGATTTTTATGATTGTCTTATCATTACTTGTTGATTGACTTGATAACATGTTAACTTTTTCCTTATAGAACCATTGAGTTTATCACTCATTCCCACTCTGGGACGGTGTTTTAAAACACCAACCAGAGTCTGATGTAGATGTAGGTACAGATGGCGTCTATATTATAGAGCAGGACTTCTTAGACGAGGAGGAATTCTAGTACTTCCAACTCTTGGGCAGGTCGATGTAGACCTCGTGCCGATATGCTAGGACTACTGGGACATCTGGGCTTAGTCAAACACTTTTACATATTCATTTTGTTCATTTTGAAATAATACATGTATATATTGAACCTGGTCACATACTTATACTTTGAAAGTTTTGTGAAATACTTACATGCTTAAATAGATATGTTTTAGACTTCCGCTTGCTTAATTTGATTATATCCGGAGTATGATGTGTTGTTTAGTATAATCCCACACATGCTTAACTCATCAACATGGAAGAAATATGAATATCATCATCCATGCTGCATAAGTGATGTTTTGAATCTCAGTAGTAGAGCTTTGCTCGACCCTCAAAATTCAGGGCGTTACATTTAAGGAATTAGTAGGATGAGTGATTCGGGCTTAGTAGAAACTCCACTAAGAAGTAAAATTTTAAGTTTTATAAAATATGGACAGTGGAGCTCTATTCCTTGAAGTAATAGTTAAGAGTTGTTTGACACCATGGATTTGGAGGGATTTGAGGAGATTTTAATTCCCCTAGTTGTTTGACACCATAAGGGGGCGCTTGGTGCAGGTTGTTAGATGGAATTAGGTGGGATGGAATTGCATTTAGTCTCATGGAATTGCATTTGGTCCCATTCAAGATTTTCTTGATTTTGAAATTCATTACACATGTGGGCCCTACATTGATGCATGCATTTATCCATGTCGTCCATCCATATAACCTGTTTACACGTGACATTCTCGTTATACATATGTATAAGTGAATGACGTCTGTTGTGAATTTGGTTCGTTGTTTACAATTTCATGGTCCACCAAACATGATTTGGCGTAGTTCGATGTTTTCCTTTGGCAATTTTTTTTAATCTCAAGTATGGGATTAGATGGCTACTATACCATGGTATATATTTCCAGACATGCAATCATTATTTGATAATGATGTTACATCTAATACAATTCAATATCATTCAATTCTACGAAGTAATTCTGAGTTTCAAATCTCTTTGAAGAGGAGGTTTGAAATCCTCAAGAGTTGCATGTGTAATATGTGTGTCACTAGACTATTAAACCATTGGGCACATGGCCCACTATTGATATCCTAAAACAAATGGATTATCAATTGCATCACTATAATTACTTTAATATAATGATTAGTGCCATCCGAACATTGTCCATGTAAATCAATAGTTAAAAGTTATTCATAGTCACCCGGACATGATCTTGTGCCTAGGGTCCCTCCAATACTTGGAATTTCATCATTTCGAGCAAAGTATATATTTCAATGCGCTTATTACACCTATTACGTCAAACCTTACATATGTTCACTAATTAGAGATATTAAAGTTGATTTAGTAATTAAATTCAAACCCTTTTAAATATACCATGTACAACTGATTTTGGATTAAAGTTGATTCCAAATCGATGGTTTCATACACAATAAGAGGATTTCAAATCCATGGGGTACCAAATCCAGAGGGTTCCAAATCCACGCTCCTAAACGAGCCAATAGGAAAATGGAAGGTCCAAGAAACAAAGAAAAGGAATGGGCGTACTGAAGTCAATCACCATCTTCCTCAAGGAGACAACTACTCTAAATCCATGGAGCTTCTCTAGGCTCCTCATAAAGATACCTCAAATCCCCGAGAGAAAATAAGAAAATAAAAAATAAAATCTAAAAAAATTTAATAGTGATATCAAACCTTGTAAGAAGATTCAAAATCAAAATCCAACTCAAACTCCCTAGAATTCATAACTTAATATAAATGGTTAATTTATTATTTATAGTGCCCTATCTGGCTTAACCACCTTATTATACAAATTTCTTTTTTCTAGTACTTTCATATTAAACACAAATCTTAAAGCTCAAAGGATGAAGAGCTATAATTAAACTAAAATTTACTATAAATAATAAGAATATAAATAAAATATACTTTTAACTATGAAAATTATGGCATTTCATAAAATAACTAGGTTATTTGGATAGAGAAGATTCTTCTATCCCAAATTCATATATGTCACGTCGAGTAACTTATTCTGGATTGAGAGATACACTGATTTTAAATATCAAGTGGCAGAACTCCCGCTAGACCGGCAGCACACCGCCGCTACCGTCGCCAGAACCTCCAAAGGACCATGGTGGCACTACCAGATCATAGACACACCTCCACCAACACAGAAGGGGGCAGCGCCACCGCCTAGTCGGCGGCGCGCCGCAAACTATCCCAGCCTGCTAGATTTTCTTAGATTTTTCTCCCTTTTTAGATCAACTTCAAAAAGTCATATCATCCTCAATATAACTCTGATTGTAGTGATTCAAAATCCAAATTGAAGATTGATAAGCATAATTTCATATAAAAATAAAAAATAAAATAAAATAAATACTTTAATATAGTTAAATTTAGGATGATTTGACAACTGTCCAAAAATCATCAGGCAGTGGTTACTTTTAGAATTTTAATAATTTATCTACAACTCCAGATAAGATAAAATTTTGTAGGTTGGCTTTAAACTTAATGATAAAGCATTATAAAAATGTTAAAAATAATTAAGTTACTAAAAGTATAATAAACATTACAAGAATTAAAATCATTTTAGTATCTTACCGAAAAGTGTTAGTTTCGAACAACTTATGCTTCTAAAATTTTTTAAAAATAATTTTTATGGAACTTGAAATATATTAAAATTTTGTATGAAAAGGGTCAAATTAATGATGATTTTCCATAAAAATTATAAAAATTATATATTTATTAAAAATGATAAATACATTATGAACAAAAGATGCATTGAAACCGAAAGTTTCTACAACTAAAAGTTGTCCATAGACCAGATGTATCTCTTTCATCATAGAGTTTTAGGATTCAAAGTCTAATTAGAAATTTCTTTCAAATATCCTAGGATTCATCCTAGGTTATTAAATTAAATTCTTATTTTTACTATATTTTACTATTTCAAATAATTTACAACTTAGACAAATTATACTTCTTAAGTAGGGTTTCATTACATTTCTTAAGACTCTGTGAGTTCGTATTCGAAGTGGACTTTACTAAAATATTTTAGGTTCTTATTCTCTTATGGATTCAAAGTTCATACAACTTTGAGGAGATAATATTTTTCCTTTTTCCTTTTTTGTGGCATTCCTTGCATCACCATCACTCCAAACCTTCAGAATACCTTAAAACTTTTGATTCTTCCTTCCCTGTTAAAATTTATGAAACTAAAGCATGATTTTCCCATAAATCACTAACCATAGGATCAAAATGGTAATTTCGAGAGGAACCTTAAGTTTCTGGAAACCTTTCTAGGATAGTCGTTTGATCATAGGCACCGTGAGAGACACATCATCCACTAAAATATTATAAATGTGAAACTTGAACTTTTTAATAAATTTTGATATCTTCCAAATGTTTCGAATAATCAGGCTATGGAATTACAGAACCATATATTTACGAAGTATTCACAGCTTAACCTAATTCTCGATCCTGGGTGACTACCAACGGACTCACTACTTTGACTGAGCAGAAGACCAGGATCCACTAGGACAAGGAAGGGATATAACGATCTTTCTGCCCTGGTTAGGCATAGGATTGACGTGTGGGATCAAAGCCTACGACAACTGTCTTTCCGTATTAGCCCAATCATAAAGAGTAGAATATATCATCTCTAGGTAAACTTTATCATCAAACACTTAGTACGATAATATGATTTTAACATTTATTTTCAAACCTCCAATGTGGAAATTTTTAAGGGGGGTAAACCCCAATGAGATAGGCTAGTGTAGTATTTATATACCCTAACATGTATATAAACTTGAAACTAATAAAATTAAGCAAATGAAATGGTAATATCTTTATTTATTACCCTTAGGAAATTTCAGGGAGGAAATTATTTTTAAGGGGGGAAGATTATAACGTCTTAGATTTTCACTGTTTTAGATTTCTAAAAAAAATCCTTGAATTCTTTTTTTTTTATAATTAACTTATATTATCACTTACCGATCATTAACACTCAATGTTAATTTATACATGGGTGGTACCAGTAAAGAATTGCACGAGTCCGATTAATCAATAATAGGAAGCCAACGAATCCGTCCGATCACATAAACATTGAGTTTAACCACATGATTTGCTCACATAGAGCCTAAATCTAATCGACCTACCACTAATTAATCAAGACAATCATAATTAAATTAAAAATATACCCGAAGTCGAGTTAGATAAGGCCCGGATCTTGACTAATGGACCAAATCAACTCCGTTACTCTTTTAGCCTAAAATCAATAGTTTAGAGTAATCATGATCAAATCTCCACTTTCGCTAATTATAAACAGGTCACATTATGAACATAGTTAATCTAAACACTAATCATTACCTACAAGAATTCTCAATACCTAATTTATTCCAAAAATGCCCCGATTACGTGAACAAGCTCTTGACCGCTCATTAGTGGGTCACTAGTTCTGAAATTGTAAAGTACTGTCTATCCCACTGGGCTTGTGGTCCATCGCGAACGACAGACTTAGACGACGCCCGAAAATAGATGATTCACGCTGCTAAGTCAACACTTGTAAAGTGTGACTCCCCTTGGCCTTGGCTTGAGGCTTGAAATTTTAAATCAATGACCCTTACTTAGAACAATAAATCAAAGCATTCCAGCCGTCAGATCTCTTCCAAATTTACACCGAAGGCTAAAAATAATTCTTTACACTCATCCACTAAATATAGTCCCTGATCGAGTAATGGTGATCGTTAATCACAAATCGGGTCATTAGGATAAAATGTAACGACCTGAAAAATTCCGTACCAAGACCCAAGTACCACCTCGATCAGAAATCACTTAGGATTAATTCTCTTAGAAATTTAACCTAAGTTACCTAGCACTACGTTAGACTGGCTGTGAAATTAGTGTTGTTCGCTTTAAATATGTTCTGCAAGACTTAAAACTTGTAGAATCAATGGCACTATAATACCTTGAAATATAGGAACCAACTCTAAACCTAGTTATTATAGGGAATGTTTGGTAACTTTCTATTAGATCTAGATCGCACGGCGAAAGTCTGATATCTACAATCTTAGACCATTATGACCGCTTAGTTGGACTTGACAATCATTTCGAAAATCAAGCCCAACTGATGTCCTGACACTATTTTACTGAGTTCGGAATGAAGAGAGTGAGAAAAGGAAAAGAATTAGAAAATTAATTCCATTTTTATGAAATCTGTGTAACATTCCGAAAATCGGGGGTCGGGTAGAAACCCAACTCCCGAGTTCCAAAATGTTATTTATGCAACATAGATAATGTTAGATGCTTGTTGTCTATAAAAAGGCATTAAACAAGATTGAGATTAATCCAAAACATCATATCATACTCTAGAGACCGTTAAATTAGCAAGCGGAAGACTGTGATAGTATGTATAACTTATATAAACTGTTGTATGTCTCCAGAGTGTGAACATGTTACCAGGTTAAATATATACATGTATACTCCAAAAATGATCAAAAGAATATACGTGAGTGCTCCAATACTATAAAATGACAAGTATCAAGGCATCTAATCAACCTCCCTGAAATCCTGTCGATCAGAACACGCATAAAGGAGGGATCCTCCTCATCATCATCAAGTCCGGCTCCGCTTCACAAGCAGCGCCATCATCTGCAACTAAAATAGGGACTGGTGGGTGTCCGAAAACACCATCACATAACGTGGGAGTGAGTGATTAACTCAGTGGAATAATAGAGCAGAGATTAGCATGTTATCAAATCAATCATGCGATAATAGTAAAGAAATAAATCAAACATTTCTAAATACTGTTGTTAATGCAATATGACATGACATGATGGATGCCCTCACCGACGATCTCCCTCATACGGCACCATCTTACGCCCGCGGCATGCTTTCTTCCCACAGTGCTCCACATCTTCCAGGCACATGCAATGTAATGTGGATATGATTACCAAGTTATTATTAGTCCTTTTCATACAGCAATATTAGGAAACTAAGGTACCTTGCTTATATCAATCCCAACACAGATCCTGTCTAGGGTCGTCACTCCTAGTAATCTTATACGATGTTATATTTATAGGTCGCTGCAAGGGCTGCCAGGGCTGTTGCTCGCACTCGTTGCACCTCTCCCCCATCACCTTATCAATACAGGCCTAATTATCCTTAAGACTGCATCAGGACTCGTCGCCCCCATGCGGTGTCAGGATAAACTCAAGGTCACTACAAAGGGCTCGTCACCTGATCAGTGTAGGCCGACAGCGAGAATATAGTGTCCCATACCACCATAATCTGCTCAGAGTAGGGTGCTCACTGGTCACTACGGAGAGGTTTGTGGCCCCAGCGTAGGCCGATAGCTCGACCACGGTGTCCCATACCACTATGCCTGGCTCATGAGTCTTTATGGATCAAGGTACCGTGGTTAATAGGGCTTCCAATGGTAAGTTCAGTACCCTAGGTTCAAACAGTTATGACTCATATATGGTGAACATACAATGGCTAGTCGAGTTACTTGACAGGCTCGACTAGCACGAGCGCATCTCAAGCTGAGCGACATGAAGTGCATAAAACACTTCATGTGGCCTAACCACTGCCGCCAACCCAAAACATGACTCGCGTTCATCGACGCATCTTTTGTGGCAAATAGAAGCCAACCACGAATTCAATCCATTACCGACTTCCTGGACTAACGTATAGCCCCAAGCATTTGTGCACAACATTAGTAATCATATGTGAGTAACAGAAATGAAATACAACAATACAAGCATGTTGACAACGTGTTATAACATACCATGTAAGTAAATCAACCAACACATGTATTCCATACATATAATGAAATCAATTCATATAGGCAACATGGTGAAAATCATATATATCAGCATATTGATTGAGAATTCGATCTCAAAACTAATTCACAACACTATTTACCCAATACATACTAATACAAACATTTATACAAACACTTAGTCTACACACTTTAGTCTACATAGAGTATGTCGACCCAAAGTGCGCATTAGGGTGAATCTCTTCACTAAACAGATTATACATGCATATATAATATCATAACAAGATAAATTTACATGTCAAGCATTTCAGAAAAATACGGACGTATACAGTATTTTCTATAAATGCCTAAAATACCCTAAATCTCATAATTACCGTACGTTTATGAAACGAAAAACTTACAGCAAGTTCTACATGTCAAACGGCATGCTCGTCGATAATCTACTATTAAACAACATTGAAAGCTTTGAAATCAGTCAATCAAAGCGTCTAAAATCCGCACCTTTTGCCCTAGACGTGTATCGTTTCGAACGGAACGTCAATGCTTCGTCAACGGCGATCTGGCGTCCTAATGCACAAGATACATAAGCTACATCGCTAATGAATTGAAGGAAAGCTCAAAACAACAAGTAGTTAGGGTTTTTCCTACCTAGGAGTGCGTTGGAATCATCAGAAGAGCGATGTAGGCAGGTGGATGTACCACGAGGAGCAGCAGGGAAGACTCCCAGAAGAAAGCTCCAACTTCTCCCTCACTTTCTCTCTCTTTTCTCTCTTCTCTCTCCAAATTCGTATGGAATGAAAGAGCAAGGGTTTAAACCCTTTTTATAAGCCCAAACATGACCAAAATAGACTTGGGGCCAAGGTATACTTATTTTATAATCAAAGAGGGCTTGTTCTGATCCAACGGAGCATTTCTGGAGGTCCTGTGACTGAATGCGGTCGGACTTAAGCTCCCTGACATTGGATCTAGGTCAGGTAGAGTTTTCAGTCCGATCGAATTTCCAGATCGACCATGGCGGACCAGTTTCAGTTCAACGGTTATGGGAACTCGATTGGAGCTACAAGTACTATGACATGTAAGGGAAATTTTCCCTGATCCGAGGGTGAAATTTGATTGAATTCTAACGGTCAGAACGCTTAGAAAAAGCGCACAAGCGAATGTGCCAAATTTCATAAATTATATTTATTTCTCACACTCTTCACTCTGGACCCAAGGAAATCGTCGTGGGACATCATCTGGACTTAATTTTCAAGGTGATTGTCAAGTCCAACTAGGCGGTCATATTCGTCTAAGTTTGGGGTAATCGGACTTCCAACGTGCGGTCCAGAGCTGATACAAAGTTTCAAGGTGCTCCAGAGAGCAATCAGGAATAGAGTTTGATCCCGGGCTTTACGGTATTGTAGCATCACCTATCCTCTACGTTTTGGCTTTAGCGGATCGTATTGAAAGTGATTGGTGTGAATTTCACAGGTCGTCTAGTGCAGCACTGGTGATTCTCTTTTGATTTCTAAAGGAAGTAGCCTATAATGATCTCTGTTTGAGATGAAATTTGGAGGGTGGAGCGAGGGTGTTTGTAAACGAAAGAAGAAAGAGTTTAGAGGGGTGGTTTTTACCAAAAATTGGACGTTTGGAGCAAAAGGAGAGCTTGGAGGGTCACTTTTTGAAGGAAGTACTTGATTGGGGTGTTTTTAACAAATGGTCCGCATACCAAGGGGCTATACAACACCCCAAACACCTCCAGCCCAAAGCTCTAGCCCAGACGATGAATTTGACCGGGGATGCATCACGGAATCGGTGATGCCATCGCCGATGAAGTTGCAAGATGGTAACTCTGGCCATGTGGGCTGGGTTCCCCCTGCCCCCAGGGTCCTAAAAAAGTATGGGGCGCACCTTGGTTCATTGTGCTTTGGCCTAGAGAGGCCTAAAACTCTATTTGGGGTGTTCCAGTGCCAGTCTGTAAACAAGAATGAAATTATGCATCGTGTAAAATATGATTTTGGGGTAGGAGAAGATAATCTATCTAACTAATCTATCTGTTACAAAAGATTTCAGGCTAATTTTCACGTATTTTTACTATTCATTATAAAATTTTATCTAAGTATAATTTTATATCATTTTCACATTAGGATTAATGCCTAACATGAAAATACTGAGAAAGAATTGAAGAATGGGGTGGTGAGAGGAAAGATTTTTGAAGGAATTGAGTGAAATGGAATTTTTAAGCCCTAGCGATTGAGTGTAAGGGTTGTGGTTGTCCCACGACCCAAGGACATGTATTTTTAGATTTGAAATTCTCCTAGGATCATCACAAACCCACCTCCTAACAACCTGCTGGCTACTTAGGTCACCTCACACGACTTGAGATGCATTATGGACTCGATCGAAACGAACGAGTTGTGTAGACTTCGCCTATTGGCGAAACTGCGATCCTATTAGTGTTTCTAGGTTCTTCATCATGAAGACCTTAGAATTAGTGGTCTTTACTATTTATACTTGAGGATTTGTGTCTAATATGGAAGCACTTAGAGAAATTCAAAGAATGAGGTGGTGAAGGGTGAGATTTTGAAGGAAATAGGAAAATTTTGATTTTTAGACCTTGGGATTGATCATTGAGAGTGAAATGGTTGACCCATTGCCTAAGGATGTCTAATTCCTAGTTGGCATAAAATTCAGGGTGTTACAATCTGGCTCGTGTCATTTGTGCGTTATTGTTAAGCGTTCTGACCATCATAATTCAACCAAATTTCACCCTCGGATCAGGAAAATTGGCCCTTTCATGTCATGGATCTTGTAGCCCTGATTTAGGTTCGGTAACAGTCTAATTGAAACTGATCCACCACGGATGATCTGGAAATCCGATCGGACTGAAAACTTCGCTGATTAAAGATCCAATGTTAGTGAACTTAAGTCCGACCGCAATTGAAAACAGGACCTCCAGAAGTGCTCCGTTGGATCAGAAAAATTTCAATTTGGATATAACCTAAGTATACCTTGACTTGGAGTTCATTTTCGTTATGTTTGGGCTTATAAAAGGGTCTTAAACCCTTAGCTTTCTAACCCATACAAATTTCCCAAACCCTAGAGATTCCAAAGAAAGAAAAGAGAGAGAAAGTGTGGGAGAATCCGGTGAAACTCTATAGGATCCTTCCTTGTGCACCTATACTCTAAAATGATGTATCTGAATCATTCTTCCGGTGATTCTGATTCCATCCTTAGGTAAGTTAAGCTAACCCTAACCTGTTTTGAAGCCTAGACTAGCTGTAGTAGAATGCTAGCTAACTTGTTTCATGCCATAGGTAGCGTATTGGCCATTGACGAAGACACGTCGTCTGAATCAACCTAAATACAAATTTTCTAGTTTAAGGTGCGGACTATATGCGCTTAGGTTATAGTTTTCAACCCTTTCAATGATAGTTAATGATTTATTCATGTTATGGATGCAATTACACATGCCAAATGTGCTGTCTATTTTGTCTTCTGTATACGTATGCTGTATATTGTAAATACCGTATTTCATGTATATGTTAGAATACACGTATACATATGGAATTTGCTAAATTGATTGCCATGATAAATTTTCATTGTTATATGCTTAATATGTATATGAAAACTCCTTGGCGAACGGACTTGCCCTACTTTACAACGGTGTCGACATATGTGATGTATGTTGAATAGTGTAACCTAAGTGTTTGGATAAATGTCTAAGTGAGTTAGTAGTTAGCAAAGTGTGATTGTTAAGATGGTTGGGATATGGATTTCAACCATAGTATTTGTGTGTATGATTCCCTCCATGAATCATGTAACTTTGGTTGTCCATGTTAAATGAGTATATGATTTCTTCTATGGATTGTGTACTTAGTTAAATCATGATAAATGTGTGTATCAATTCATGCATGTACTATTTACATTTCAAGCTATACTTCATTTCTTATTCATGTGAATGTAAAATATGACTCATATGCTAGTTATTATCTTTGTATGAGAATGGGGCTGTATTGCAGTCCAGGCAATCGAAAACCATTCTGGAAGTAGTGGCTGAGGTTGCTTTCGCCACACAAGGTGAGTTTAACGAATCTGAGTCGTGCTTGGGGTGTTCGGCAGTGGTTAGGTCACATGGAGTGCTTATGCATTCCATGTCGTTCAACTCAATGTGCGCTTGGCCTAGTTAAGCTTATCAACTAACCCGATTGACCGATGCTTGTTCACCATGTTTGGTCGCCACTGTTTGAATCTAAGAAATTGAGCTTACCAGTGTAACTCCCATTAACCATGGTACCAAGATCCCCTAAGACTCATGAGCCGTGCATGGTGGTATGGGACACCGTGGTCGTGCTGTCGGCCTACGCTGGGGCCACAAACCTCCCCGTAGTGACCAGTGAGCACCCTACTCTGAGCAGATTATGGTGGTATGGGACACTATATTCTTGCTGTCGGCCTACACTGATTGGTGACGAGCCCTCTTTAGTGACCTTGAGTTTATCCTGACACTGCATGGGGGTGACGAGTCTTGGTGCATTCTTAAGGATATAAATAGGCCTGTATTGATAATGTGATGGGGGAGTGGAGCAACGATTTCGCGCAACAGCACTTGCAGCCCTTGCAGCGACCTAGAACCATACTATCGTATGAGATATCCTAGGACTGACGACCCTAGAAAGGATCAATGTTGGGAAATAATACAAGGGAGGTGTCTTAGCTTCCCAATACTGCTGTATGAAAAAGATTAATAATAACTAGGTAATCACGTTCATGACATCGCACTGCATGTGCCATTGGCGTTGGTGAGAGCACAGTGGTAGTGATTCATACAGCGATCGTTAGATGATGTCGCATGAGGGAGATTGTGGTGAGGGCATGCATCATTCTTCATATCATCCTTGCATTAACAAGAGATCTAGGACTTGTTTGATTACTGCCTTATCATTACTGCTTGATTGGATTGATAACAAGTTAACTTTTGTTGTATAGTACTACTGAGTTGATCACTCACTCCCACATTCTGGGGAGGTGTTTAAACACCAACCAGACTTTGCTTTAGATACAGGTGATGGCGATACTGGAGAGGCAGGGCCAGACTTTGATGAGGACAAGGAGGCGTTCTCATACATGCAGTTTTCAGGCGGGTTCGACTGAGCCTTGTCCTGACCAGTGGAGATTTTTTTTGGGATATGTATTATATTGTTTTGAACGGTTCATGATGTATTTTGAGACACAGATATATGTATATTTCCCTGGGCAGAGTATGCATCATTTGGGGATTTATTTTGTATCATGTATGTATTTAAGTCTTCCGCTTGCTTTACCTTAATATCCCTGAATTATGTCTGCTAATCTATCTTGATCTATATTATGTTTTATGCATTCATACAGACAACATACACTCATCATCGAATATGTTGCATAAGTGATGTTTTGGAACTCAGGAGCTGAGTTATACTCGACCTCCGAATTTCAGGGTGTTACATAAAACTCCACATCCGTTTGCCATCAAACTTTGTACAACCCTTCATTTAGCCATGGACCACCTATAATATAAATTTCATGTCTGGGGGGCCATCAGGACAGCCTTAGTAGCTAAAAAGGGGTGTCCTACAGGGCCATTGGATCGCAAACCGAGCCGTTGCAGTAAAAACCGCATCCATTTTTTATTAAACTTCACCCAACCCTTCATCAAGCATTGAGGCATCTATCCAAGGGCTTAGATGGGAAAGGGGTCCATCAGAGCAACCCTTATAACCCAAATTAGGCCCCATTTAGCCATTTTTTTTATTTTTCAAACCTTGGGGCCAAATGAAATAATTCCACCTATATAAAAGCTCCAATACTTCTCTCTCTCTCTCAGCCATTTCTAACAGGAGAGAGAGAGAAAGTGGGGGCTACCACCTTACATGCACCCTCAGTGGCCGGATCTCATCTATTTCGGCATATTTCTCCCCTTCTCCCTTGAAATCCTCAAATTTCTTGCATTTAGAAGAGGGATCTCACCCTAATTAAGGTAATGTGGTGATTCTCCCTTTGATTTCAATAAATTTCAGCTTTATCTTTAATCCTTGTGCATCCTACACAATGTAGGGCCCTGGTACTTCAAGCCTACGGACCCAGCGTCATTAGGATTTCCTCTTCACTCTTCGATTGTAATTAGGTGTGGACCATTATTTTTAGGTTTCCAATTATCGACCCTTGAAGGTCTCAGTTAATGATTGGTCGTGGTGAATGATTTATAAATAGCTAGTATGTTCATATTTTATGTTTTATTGTAACACGTGTTATTGATTATCTATACATGCTCAAATGTTCGATAAAATGCCTGAGTGATTAAACATGTCATTCTAATGATGCACACATGATTGATTGAACTCTAGATTGAACGCGTCGATTTGTTGATACTCACGTGTTTGATAATATTCTCCAATGATTGTGTTACTCTATTATTGCTCACATGTTTGATGAAATGTTTGAGTGGTGGAATATCTTGATTTGTCGATGTTCACATGCTTGATTTAACACTTAGGTGGGTGTATCACTTTATGCGTGTTTGTATGCTTGATTTAATGCTTTAGAGAACATAGTACACTATGGATGCTCATATGTTCAATGAAATGCCTAAGTGATTGTGTTGTGAAAATTATATTACAATTATGTGATACAGTAATATTCCATAGCGATACTTAGGATTGTTACGATGTTAAGTCAGTTGGCTAATTGCATAAACTAAAAGGAGTGGCCCTAGTTAAGGTGACCACTTTAGGCTTGTTCGATCAACCCGAGTTGAACACGGACGACCGAGACGACCGAGATTCGTTGGACTACACAGGCTGCTCCACCTAATGCCCATTGTGTCCTGGTTCTCTTAGGTCAATCAAATTAGTCCACTAGACAACTGATCATGTATGTTCACAATATATGATATGACTAAATGAAATCTAGGATACCCCGTTCCCAATTGATGCATCCATTCATAATTATTAGTGCGATACAATCCCACTAAGACTCATGAGTCGGGCATGGTGGTATTAGAAAATGTGTCCGAACTTTCGGCTTACGCTGGGGTGATGAGCCTCCCCATAGTGACCAGTGAGCAACTAAGACTCATGAGTTGAGAATGGTGGTATGGGACACCGTGTCCGAGCTGTTGGCCTGTCATGCCCCAAATCTGAGGACAGACAACTTCCGTGATGCCCCAAATCCGGCACTCGACTTTCATACACCAAGTCTCGAGTTCGGTGCACCATAAGGAAGATTTTTCGCAGAATTCTTTTCTATATACATATATAATAATACTTGAGCATGAAGATCCATGATCAAAATACCAAGGAACACTCTCCATTATAAATCCTGATGGTTACAAGTACAATGCTTTCCAAATGGTATACAATGTCAACATTGCTGAATTGAAAAATAGTTACAGTGCATCGAGAAAGCTAAGTCTTCTAAGCTATCCTGCCCTGAAAAAAATTGAAAAATAGGAAGCTTAGGCAAAAATCCTAGTGAGTACACAGGTGTGTGCAGTGTGTCCTACATGCAAGTAAGATAAATATGCCATAAAAAATCATGTATGGTGAAATTCGTGTAATACGTAAGGTAAGATGCCGATGTTAATGCCAATGCAATACATATGCATCGTAGTAATACTCCGAGTCAATGCTACTAGCATCACCAAGTCATATTTTCATTTATCCTATACCACAGCCATAACTGTATTACATGCATTTGCAATCACATCATCATCATCACATTGTCATGGTATATCATAATTGTATATCTCAAGAAGCACCATGGTCAACACCCATGCACCAGACACTAGTAATCGACCTCGCATACCTGCCCTGTGGTGGAGTTTCACCAACTATATATCATGAAAAACACCGTGGTTGATACCCATGCACTAGACACTGGTAATCGACCTTATGTACCCACCCTGCGGTGGACATCCACCCGACATGCCAATAGCAGACTTCATTCGCACTTCTCCTTGCCAGAAAGTTAGACCAGTCCCTGTTTATACCTTAGCCCTTAAGCAGGTTGGACACACCTCTTCTCAACCCGACCTCGTTAGTGGGAGTCAAATCCATGACCCATGTATCCACTCGGTCCCACGGTGAGACACCTTAGCTAGCATTGAGGTTTAGGGACTTTCAACCCAAGGGGCACATATCCCCTACTATTTCCACACTTTTGGTGTCCCGTTTATTTTCAAGAATAACCCAAGTCATCATTATAGATGCATATTTCATAGTCAAGATCCAACTCATGTTATACGGCATGACTATGGTATTTTGATAATCATGTATGTCACGATTATGCATGATTTCAAGCAATTATTATAAGGCATATGTTCAAGTGCATGTGGTATACATATAATGCCATGAGTTTAAGGTCTACTTAACCTTTGAGCCCAAAAATGACATATAATCATCATGTGTCACTATCAACTATATCAATCCATGATCATGTGACTAAACTGAAGAGGACATATTTTACACACAAACAAATGTATTAAAGTACACTTGCACATACCATCATTCCATGGTACATGAGTATGATCAATATTAATATGGTTAATTAGATGAATTAAGTATGCAGGGAGTGGAACAACATTAATTAAGTATTAAATTATATGCTTCTATTAACCATAATCACTGACATCACTAATATCATACATAACTATCATAATCACAAGCATTAATTGTAACCGTTAGCGTCTTTGGCCCGATATAATTTTCTTCTATTTGGACCACATGGTTATTGTCATGCCCCGAACTCAGAAACCACGCTCACAAAATTCTCGATCACTGAATCTGGCACCGACATCCTCCATAGTACCCCATTCTCGGCTTCCGGCACCCATACACCAGGTTCCGATCTTGGGATGCTACAAGGAGGATTTCTGATCATCAATCTGATTCATAATGAGCATGACCACAAGCATAACCCATGAACAATAATCATAAGAACACCATCACAAAATTCACAATGATAAAAAAAACTTTAAGTAAAATGCGTATGAAATAGAATATAATGAAAGTAACAAAAACTCTAGAAGCTCGGCTGCACACTCCAACTGCGACGAGGCTATAGCTAAGTCCTGGAGTCACCTGCATGCATCAATCATGCATAAGCTTATAGAAAGCTTAGATGGTGGTGTAAGTGTGTGTGTAATATAAGCGTGCTCAGAATGCAAGGTCAGAGTAATGCGAAATCAAGCTGATAAGCACATGAATGCAAGCATCCATACCAAGTCTATGCGGTGCAAGATATGAGTGCTATCGGCCATATCAAGACCATGCGATGAAGAATGCAACTCAAGCATACCAATCCTCATTCAAATCCTCATACAGGTCATCAATATCAGTATAGTTCTTAGTCTGGATAATCACCAGGGTTTAATACACTCCAAATGGCACTACTTCTCTCCTAGCCTCACAGTCCAAGTGAGCGTAAGAAACCTCACTATCTGCCTGGCCAATGATCTACCAATACCTATCCATCACGTCAATAGCAGATCTATTCACGAGCTGGTCAAACTCAACCTAATAATGCCCCCTACGATCGGGGGGGGGGGGGGGGGGGGGTAAGACCACACCCTTTTCTAACTGACCACGACACAGTGAGAGACGTGACCTCCTGGTATTTGGCCCTCATGCGGTCACGAATCCACTTAGTTTCAACGTTGGAGCCATCTTCTGGTACTATCAAGTTTAGAGATTTTCACCTAGGGACATCTATGGCGCCCCGATGCTAGAAATAGTATTTTTGGTATCCAATCCAGTCATCCACGATATGTCTATAGAGGCTATGGCCTTGATGTCACTAGGGCATCCAACAATCACTATAACACAAATGTAAGTGCATGAATCACCCTACCAAACATGCAACAATCCTGCGCGTATCGTGCGCTCATGCGGGGCAACTCCGCCTATCAGGGAGCCCATAAACAATCTGCCCAAAGGTATATGCTATGATCAATCACTCCTCATATCAGGCATACATATGATGCATATGATCATGAATCATGGATCTATCTAAACAAGTTATGTGGTGATGGGCTCTGTTCATAACGAATATGGGCCTAAACGGCCTATACTACCAGTATGGGCCTTAAGGAAAGTGGCAATGCATATATTTAACTAACATCATCCTTACAATGTGGACGTCAAACTAACATTACTCTCAGAGCACGGCCCATTAAAAACATCATTATATAGACCACGGTGAAATCACACATTACAATGGACCTAAATACATCCCATTGAGCCTTAAATACATCAAATGGGCTGCATCACATGGGTCTTATATTCATCAAGTGGGTCGCATTAATCGGCCGCACCAATGGGCCTTATATACATTGTAATGGGCCATAACTCATAGGCCTTGAAGACATCACAATGGGCCACACCACATGGCAAGTGGGCCACACCACATGGCCCATATGTACATAAAATGGGCTACACCAATGCGCCCCATGTATATCAAATGGGCCACACCCAAATATAAGTGGTGATAATGATTTCCACCATTAAAATTCCCAAGGCCCACCATAAACTTTATTTGCCATCCAATTTTATCATAAGGTCCCAAAGGGTTTCCAATGGTAGCCGTTTAATCCTCATCGTGCAGTGTGGTCCACATGATAAATAAATCTGTCTTATTTTTACCTCAAGTCTTAAATTTGTCTTTTAAAAAAATGGTTAGATAGTTTGGATGCAACACATGCATCATGGTGGGTCCCATAGGGGTGGACGGCATAGATGAAGTACTTACCTCATGGTGGGGTCCACACTAATGGGAGGTGAGTATTACAATACATAAATCAGTAAGTCCTATGTGGGGCCCACCAGAATGTTTATTTTTCACCCAGCCTGTTGACAAGGTCACATAAACATGGGGCCCACCGAAATGTTTATTTTTCACCCAACCTGCTGATAAGGTCACATGGACCTGGGGCCCACCGTAATGTTTAATTTCCACCCAACCTACTAATGAGGTCACACAAACCTAGGCCCACCATAATGTTCAGTTTCCACCCAACCCGTTGATAAGGTCATACAGACCTGGGGTGAAGGGGAAAATGAATTTCATATGATCCAAAACTTCTGACCCAAAAAGGGTTTTAATGGTAGGTGTTCAATAAACGGTTCCTATGATGTGGGTCACCTATATCAAATACATGATTGATTTTTTAGGTGGCCCGAAGCTAGGAGGGAGGCCCACCAAATGCACGGTGATGATGTTCAACACACATCATAGTGGGGCATGAGGTGGGGCTCACTGACCCTAGCCGTTTCACATCCAGCACAGCAGGCCTGCTGCGCGTCAGTCAGTGGCAGCGCCTGCTACCTCTCTTTTTTTTAGGGGGGTTTTTAAGGATTTTCACAAGTGGGGCCCGCATCAACAAAATCCACTCCGTCCACTTGCTCCTACGACTCAAGACAAGCCAAACGAGTCTAATATCCTAGGTATTTTGGTGTATAGGATCATCAGGTGGATTTTTAACGGTAAAGACCACCATTTTCCAAGATACGGCCCACCAGATACTCGGATTAACTTCGATTTTCAATTCAATGCCTAAAATGATCTAAAGAATGAAATGGATGGCTTAGATTAAATATATACATCAAGGTGGGGCCTGCATGAACAGTCCACACTTCACTGCTACCCACAACCCACGTCAGTACACACTGCACTGTTAACCGCACCCCACCCACAACATTCACACCTCACTTTAAGCCACGTCCAACATCCTTGGACGCTGGATAGTGGATACAATGTAGGCATTATGGTGGGTCCCACATGTGCATGGTCAGGATCAATGCCTAAAATATATGTTTTATGGTGGGACATACACAAACCAGGTGGGCGATTCACCCCTTCATCATCGTCACCATACAAAGAATAGAAAAAGAGAGAAAGAGAGAGGCGATGATAGAGGGACCCCTCCACTATGGACCCCTCATGGTTACATCACATTCATTAAAATGGGTCCTACCAATAAGTGGGCCCTAAAATAAGAGTGAACAGTGAATCAACCACCTTATTGGCCTCCTTCTTCCTCCCTTAGGCTTGTATGCTCCTATGCTCAACTTTTAACGGTGAATGATGGGGTTTTGATTGTGGGGATGAGAGATGAGAGGGTGGGCCACACTTAGCATTTGGGAGAGAGCTTTGGGAGGCTTAGACGTATGAAGCTTTTTTCTTAGGAGATTTATGAAATGAGAGAGAAAAAAGGGTGATGGGTTGATATGGATGGGATGATGTAAGGAAGGGGATGGGAGGTATGGGTGAGTTTGATTTTTTTTGTAAAAGAGGAATGGTGAAGGGAGAGAGAGAGGGTTGACTTTTGGAAAAGGAGGGATGGTTGTAGTACTTGGGGTATGGCTTGTACTTGACATTGATTGATTAATTGATTGATGGGACATGTTGTAGAGATTCCCTCAAAATTCGTAACGCACAGCATTTCTTCGGAATGAACACGAACCCACAACTTTTAGCCTGGGATTTGGATCGGTGCGTGAGTCACGGCGTTGGAACTGCAGTGACAACGCAATCACTAGGGTATGAGTTTTGGGTCAAGCTGACTTCGGTATGCCAGACCCAGCTTAGGATCGCCTGCAAATGTCGTATACGGCTCGAGAGTTATCAGAATTCGACAGGGAGAACCACGCAAGCCTGCGCAATGGTACGGACTAGGACATGGGTCTTACAATCCCCTCCAAATAAAAATTTTGTCCTCAAAATTTACACAATCATCATGACTAGACATAACTTATAAAGGAAGAGGAAAAATAGCATCATCATATAAAATCAGAGACAACATACAAGATACAACATATCATCAATCATTAAAGAGATGGGGATAACACTCTCAAATCTCGGCCTCACACTCCCAAGATGCCTCATCAACAGAATGGTGACCCCATTAAACCTTCACCAAGGGAATGACCTTGGTCTGGATGACCTTCTCCTTCCGATCAAGATTACGAATTGGCTGCTCAATGTAAGAAGCATCCTCACGAACCTCCAACGGTTGCCAATCAATAACAGGCATGATGTCTGACCCCCACTTCCTCATCATAGAGATGTGGAAAATGTTGTGGATGCCAAACAACTGAGATGGTAAGGCAAGATGATAGGCTACGACGCCAATGCGCTCAGTGGTCTCAAAAGGTCCTATGAATCTTGGAGTAAGCTTTCCCTTCTCTCCAAATCAAACTACGCCCTTCATGGGCGAGACCTTGAGATACACATGGTTCCCTACGTCAAACTCCAAGGGACGACACCGGCGATCAGAAAAACACTTCTGCCAGCTCTGAGCTATGCGCATCCTCTACCTGATGATATCAATAGCCTCTAACATCTGCTGCACAAGCTCGGGACCTAGGAGACGCCGCTCTTCAACCTCGGTCCAACAACTCGAAGATCTGCATGGTTTGCCATACAATGCCTCAAGAGGAGTCATGTCAATGGTTGCCTGATAGCTGTTGTTCTATGTTAACTCAACCAATCATAGATGCTCATCCTAGCTAACCCTGAAATCAATCATATAGGCCCGAATCATGTCCTTAAGGATCTGATTAACCCTCTCGGTCTGGCCATCGGTTTGCGGATGATACGTGGTGTTAAGCTGCAAATCAGTACACATCACTCTTTGAAATCTCCTCCAGAACTGAGACGTGAACCTCGGGTCTTGGTTAGAAATGATCAAGACTAGAATGTCGTGCAGTCTCACAATCTCCTCGATGAATAACCTCGCAAGCTGGTCCAAAGGCCAAGTCACACGGATCGCAATAAAATGTGCCAACTTCGTTGGATGATCAATGACAACTCAGATGGCGTCGTGACTATGCGGAATCCTCTGCAAGCCCATGATAAAATCTATCGACACTTTGATTCAGCCCATTCGACTCGGCCCCTTTGATTGGCCCATATGATTAGGCCCATCTTGATGTAGTTATGGCCCATCCGTTGAGGCCCACCTTGATATATATGAAGCCCATGTTATAAGGCCCATTTGATGTAACTAAGGCACATGGGTCAAGGCCCAATAGGATGTACACAAGTCCATTACAATGTGTAACCCTACCATGGTTTGAGTAATGATGTTTATGGCGGTCGTGCCTTGAGAGCAATGTTGGTTTGACGTCCACATTATAAGAATAATGTTGGTTAAATGTCTGCATTATAATTCTCCTTAGGGCCCATTGTAACATCCCAAAAATCGGGGGGTCGAGCAAAAACCCAACTCCCGAGTTTCAAAATGTTATTTATGCAACATAGATATGTATGATTGAATGTTGTCTGTGATAATGTATTAAACATGAGTGAGATTAAGCTAAAACAGCATATCACACTCCAGAGACGGTTAAATTTACAAGCGGAAGACTGTGATAGTATGTATAACATATATATAAACTGTTGTATGTCTCAAGAGTGTGAATATGTTACCAGGTTATATACATACATGTATACTCCAAAAGTAAACCAAAAGGATATACATGAGTGTTCTAAAAATATAAAATGACAAGTGTCAAGGTATCTAATCAACCTCCGTGTAATCCCGTCGATCAGAACACGCATAAAGGAGGGATCCTCCTCCTCATCATCATCATCAAGCATATGCATTTCATACATATAATGGAATCATGCACATAGCTAACATGTAGGAAATCATTTACATCAGCTTATAAATTGAGAAATCAATCTCAAACTAATTCATAACACCATTTAATTCAATACATACTAATACAAGCATTTATACAAATACATACACTACACACTTAAGTCTACATATAGTTTGTCGACCCAAAGTGCGAAATTAGGCGAATCTCTTCGCCAAACTAATTATGCACGTATTCCTAATATTCTAATGCGACAATAAGCCATGTCAATCACATTAGCAAAATATGGATGAAATCAATACTTCCTAAAAATGACTAAAATGCCCTAAATCTCATATTCTTCGCCGGTTTACAAAACAGGAAACGGACAGCATGTTGTACATGTTAAATGGTGATGCCGTCAATAATCTACTATTAAACAACATTGAAAGTGTTGAAAACAGTCAATCAAAGCATCTAAAATTCGCACCTTATCTCTTATAAACGTGTGAATTTGAACAGAGCGTATACGCTTCGTCTACAGCGATAAGAGAACCTAATTTACAAGATACGTCAGCTAACATGCTTTGAATCCTAACGAACCTCAAATCAGCAACTTCTAAGGTTATTTCTTACCTGAAAACGTGGAGGAATCGCCGGCCAGGTGATTGAAGTATGTTGCTAAAGTACGTGCAACAGGCGGCACAAAGGCAGGAAAATTCTCTCCTACTCTCTCTCATAAACTCTCACCTTTTCTCTCTCCCAATCTAGGGTTTCTCTCAAACTCGGATGGGAGAGAGGAGTGAGGGTTTCAACCCCTTTTATAAGCTCAAAAATGCCCAAAATAGGCTCAGGAACAAAGTTCACTTAGGGCATATCCAAATCGGGGCTGTTTCGGTCCAAAAGATGATTTCTGGTGGTCCCCTGGCCAAACGCGATCGGACTTAAGCTCATGCATACAGGATCTAGCATGCATCAAGTTTTCAGTCCGGCAGGGTTCGCAGATCGCACGTGGCGGTCCAGTTTCAGTTCAGCGGTCACCGCACGTAGATCAGGGCTGCAAGTCTCATGATATGAAATAGAAATTTTTCCTGATCCGAGGGTGTAATCTGACTGAATTCTGACGGTCAGAACGCTTAATACTGACACGTCAAGTCGTGTGCCAGATTTGAATTTCAAATTCTAAATCTGTCCTTATTCGCACTCTCTTCAGTCCGGGCTCAATGAAATAGCCTGTGGTTATCGGTTGGACTTGATTTTTGAAATGATTGTCAAGTCCAGCAAGGCGGTTCTAACGGTCTAAGATAGGAGGTATCGGACTTTCGACGCGCGGTCTAGATCCAATACAAAATTTCAAAGTGGTCTAGAGAACAAACCTGCTTAGGGTTTGATCCGAGGTTTTAGGGTATTATAAAGTCATTTGTTCTACTCGATTTGGGTCTTGTAGAACGTATTTAAAGTGATCAGGGACTATTTCCCAGCTACTCTAGCGTTGCGCTAGCTAACTTATGCTTAGTTTCTAAAGGAATTAATCCTAAGTGATTTCTTTGGCTATGGAATTGGGTTCTGAGCGATTTTCCAGGTGTTTTGGTTGACCCATTGCCTAAGGATGTCAAATCCCAAATTGGCCAAAATCCAGGGTGTTACAATCTACCCCCCTTAAAACATAATTTCGTCCCCGAAATTGGCGAAGGGTAAGGAGCATCTAGTAAGACTTTAGTATTGACATTCTAAGAAAGGGTCAATCCTATTTATTGACCTAACTGTACGTACATCCTAACTCAAATGTTTCGATCCTGGGCCAGTGGGAAAGAGGCCAACCACTCTTCCACTGCGCCACTCTGATCGAACGGTAGCGTTGACTAACCTAACTGGATTGGACTTAATACGTTCTACCCCCCTTAAAACTTGGTTTTACTTAAAGTTCAAGAATCTTTGCATCAATCCGTATATCGGAACGAGGCGCAACTTAAGACCTATCCTTGACATGAATTGGGAAACAACCTTTCTCTACATGGTTTTCCTTACTAATGATGCGTTCTATGGCATTGGTACCTATGATCATAGAGATGAGCCTAATCTCTATTGTGGTTAAGTTTAGGGGCAGGTATGAGTTGGTGGCAAGATGTCGAATTCTCTACTGGCTTTAAGTCCTCGCCATTTCCCAAAGACAATGTGATCACGTTTGGTTGTATGTGGTCGAGCCAACACGGAAGAAAAGTTGTATAGTGGGTCTGAGCTGGATACATAGACTTTCTGTCTAGCTAGGACAGAAGATTTATTATATCAATTCTTAATCCGAGTCGATGCCGATCTTCTGCTTGATCAAAGCATTAGATTTATTGGTAACCACTAGGATTAGGAAGTCGATTCAAACCGCGAATACATCGCTTACATGTAGTTCCTTTATTCCGCGTTCCCGAATGCAATAAGCCCTTGGGGAAGGCAGTTCTAAGGGGCGTGCTAGTACATTCTAAGTTCAATCTGAGGAATTTATACATGTTCCCTGAGAGTGAATGGTTCCTTCCTATGGCAACAACAGAAGTCTATGAGTCATAAGGGGATCTATCGAAGGAATAAGGTTCTACTTCAACCAAATCTAACCTTCAATTCCTTAGCATATACAAGCTTTACACTACTTAAGGTAACTAGTAGGCTAGTCTGTAACTCGGTAGTTATAATCCAAAGCCTAAGATTATACGCTAAATGGTTCCATACCATTACTAATACAGGGAATTGCTCTATCGCTTAGGGTCAAGATCATCGAAAGAAAATTTTTACTTTCCTATATCGTCAGATCCTTCAAATCTAAGAGTGCTAACACTAGGTCCAAAACACCAAGGGTCTATATGGCCAGTAGCATTAAGTTGTATCAAATGGAATGACATTCCTAGTCCCATGTCGGGATTGGAAGTGGCATGCTTGGTAGGAGGGTGGGTTGGGATAAAAATTAATTTTGTAGGCTTAATCCCAGGATTTTCATTAGGGCAGTGGAAACCACAGGACACACCCAATCTAGGGACAATACCTTACTGCGAAATGAAATGGCATGCATTCCATCTAACCAAATTCGGCTATATCAAGCCCAAACCACTACACAAACACATTTTCTACCTAACAACAACAAAACACAGAAATTTCAAAACGGTAATCAAAAAAGCGAAGAACGTGGAGAAATGGGATGGGTAAGCAGGTTTCCACGAGTCTGAGAATCAAATAAAAGGGACTTGAGAGAGAGGACGATGGAAAGGGAGGAAAAGGCTGAAACAGCCTTAACAATAGCCATGGAAAGAGGAGGAATTGTGGAGAAATTGTTGCCCAAATGGACAGAACGAAATCTAGGCATTGTAGAGGGATGCTTCAAGCTCCCTAAGGCTGGATTTTCAAAAAGAAAAGAGAAGAAAAAAGAGAAATGGAGCACCTCACGATTTCAGCTCGATTTGGGGGTTTTTAGAGCTCCAAACGACGAGATCTGCAAGAGGGAAGGCTGTAAACTTCAATGGAGTGATGGAGTGTTATCATTTTCAGCAGGGAATGGATTTGGGAGTGGTTTGGAACCACGGTTTTGGGATAGGGCAGCAAGAAAACATAAATGGAGCTAGGAGAGGGGCTGTTTGTGAAGGAAGTAGGGTATATAGGAGGTTTCAAGGTGCGAACCACATATGGGGGAAGTGCCCTAGCCGTATTAGGGCGTGCGCCCGAATTTCACTACAAGTGGGCCCCATCGGACGGCGATGGCATCGCGGGCCATCTTGCATGGTGGCCGGTGGGACCACATAGGTCTGGTCCCCCATGGTCCAGGGACCCCAAAAATGTATGGTCCCTACCTTGGTTCATTGTATATTGCCCTATATAGGCCCAAACATGCATTCGGGGATTTCCACGGCCAGTTTGTAAATCTGAATACAAACCCCTATCATGCAACATATGATTTTGGGGTAGAAGGAGCTATTAGATCCATCTAGCCCATTAGTTTCTAAAGAAAGCAAACTTAGAATGGCCTTATGTCTATTTTTCATGAAATTTTACTATTCACAGTAAAATTTTATGAAAGTATAATTTTATGCTATTTTCACATTAGGATTGATGCCTAACATGAAAAGGATAAGTGAAAATTGAAGATTAGAGTGATGAGAGAAAGAATTTTGAAGATTTTAGGTGAAACGGGGATTTTAAGCCCTAGCGATTGAATACAGGGGTTGTGGTTATCCCACAGCCCAAGGATTCACATTTATGGGCTTAGAATCGTTCAAAGAATGCCTCATCCCAACTACGTACAACTTAGGAGTTATTCGGGTTGCTTCATGCGGCCCTAGATGCGCTACCGACTCGATCTCGCGATCGATTCGAATAGTCCTCGCCTATTGGCGAATCTACGATCCTAAAAGTGTTTCTAGACGTTTCTCGCACCCACCTAAGTCAAAGGAAGCGACAGCTTACATCGCGTGACTATAACCCAGGCCCAGTATACTCTTATTCATGCTCTGATACCATCTGTAACATCCCAAAAATCGGGGGGTCGAGCAAAAACCGAACTCCCAAGTTCCAAAATGTTATTTATGCAACATAGATATGTATGATTGAATGTTGTCTGTGATAATATATTAAAAATGAGTGAGATTAAGCTAAAACAGCATATCACGCTCCAGAGACGGTTAAATTTACAAGCGGAAGACTGTGATAGTATGTATAACATATATATAAACTGTTGTATGTCTCCAGAGTGTGAATATGTTACCAGGTTATATACATACATGTATACTCCAAAAGTAAACCAAAAGGATATACATGAGTGTTGTAAAAATATAAAATGACAAGTGTCAAGGTATCTAATCAACCTTCGTGTAATCCCGTCGATCAGAACACGCATAAAGGAGGGATCCTCCTCCTCCTCATCATCATCAAGCATATGCATTTCATACATATAATGGAATCATGCACATAGCTAACATGTAGGAAATCATTTACATCAGCATATAAATTGAGAAATCAATCTCAAACTAATTCATAACACCATTTAATTCAATACATACTAATACAAGAATTTATACAAACACATACACTACGCACTTAAGTCTACATATAGTATGTCGACCCAAAGTGCGCAATTAGGTGAATCTCTTCGCCAAACTAATTATGCACGTATTCCTAACATTTTAATGTGACAATAAGCCATGTCAATCACATCAACACAATATGGATGAAATCAGTACTTCCTACAAATGACTAAAATGCCCTAAATCTCATATTCTTCGCCGGTTTACGAAACAGGAAAGGAACAGCATGTTGTACATGTCAAACGGCGATGCCGTCGATAATCTACTATTAAATGACATTGAAAGTGTTGAAAACAGTCAATCAAAGTGACTAAAATCCACACCTTATCTCTTATAAACGTGTGAATTCGAACGGAGCGTATACGCTTCGTCTACAGCGATAAGAGAACCTAATTTACAAGATACGTCAGCTAACATGCTTTGAATCCTAGCGAACCTCAAATCAGCAACTTCTAGGGTTATTTCTTACCTGAAAACACAGAGGAATCGCCGGTCAGGTGATTGAAGTATGTTGCTAAAGTACGTGCAACGGGCGGCACAAAGGCAGGAAAATTCTCTCCTACTCTCTCTCACAAACTCTCACCTTTTCTCTCTCCCAATCTAAGGTTTCTCTCAAATTCGGATGGTAGAGAGGAGTGAGGGTTTCAACCCCTTTTATAAGCTCAAAAATGCCCAAAATAGGCTCAGGAACAAAGTTCACTTAGGGTATATCCAAATCGGGGCTGTTTCGGTCCAAAAGATGATTTCTGGTGGTCCTCTGGCCTAACGCGATCGGACTTATGCTCATGCATACAGGATCTAGCACGCATCAAGTTTTCAATCCAGTAGGATTCGCAGATCGCACGTGGCGGTCCAGTTTCAGTTCAGCGGTTACCGCACGTAGATCAGGACTGCAAGTCTCATGATATGAAATAGAAATTTTTCCTGATCCAAGGGTGTAATCTGACTGAATTCTGACGGTCAGAACGCTTAATACTGACACATCAAGTCGTGTGCCAGATTTGAATTTCAAATTCCAAATCTGTCCCTATTCGCACTCTCTTCAGTCCGGGCTCAATGAAATAGCCTGTGGTTATCGGTTGGACTTGATTTTCGAAATGATTGTCAAGTCCAGCAAGGCGGTTCTAACGGTCTAAGATAGGAGGTATCGGACTTTCGACACGCGGTCTAGATCCAATACAAAATTTCAAAGTGGTCTAGAGAAAAAACTTGCTTAGGGTTTGATCCGAGGTTTTAGGGTATTATAGAGTCATTTGTTCTACTCGATTTGGGTCTTGTAGAATGTATTTAAAGTGATCAGGGACTATTTTCCAGCTACTCTAGCGTTGCGCTAGCTAACTTATGCTTAGTTTCTAAAGAAATTAATCCTAAGTGATTTCTTTGGCTATGGAATTGGGTTCTGAGCAATTTTTCAGGTGTTTTGGTTGACCCATTACCTAAGGACGTCAAATCCCAGATTGGCCAAAATCCAAGGTGTTACACCCATTGTTAGGCCTATACTTGTAGGTCGTCTAGACCCATCTTCGTTATGAACAACATCCATCACCATATGCCTTCGGGTAGATTGTTAAGGGGCTCCTAGATAGGCGGTGTTTCCCTACATGAGCGCACGATACATGTAGGATTGCTGCATGACTGGATAGTGTGATTCATGCATTCGCATTGTGTGATATGGTATTGTACGCCCTTGCGACACTAGAGTCATAGCCTCCATAGGAGTATCGTGGTTGGCAGGATTGGATACCGAAAATCTTGTTCTACATGGGGTGCTATAGATATCCCTCGGTGAAAGTCCCTAAACCCTTATGGTACCAATAGGTTACTCCCATGTCTAGACCGAGTGGGTACAGGAGCATCGAGTGGTAATTACCAGGAGGCCTCCCTTTCCACAGTGTCGTGGTCGGTTGGAAGGGGGTGCGGCCTTACCCGCCCAAGAGTAGGGGCAAAGCTAGGCTGAGTTTGACTAGCTTGAGGAGTGGGTCCGCTATCGATGAGTCGAGCCCGATATTGGCAGACGGATAGTGAGGTCTCTTTCACTTACCTTATTGTGCCCGATGGGGCGGTGATCCGGTTTAGAGTGTACTAGACCCTGATGATATCCCGGATTTGATCTGTATTGATATGTGGACTTAGATGAGGACTCATATGCTTGATTTGCAACTCGCGTTGCATGTCCTTGGTACAGCCAATAGTTTTCATGGATCCAACAGCATATTCTGCATTACTCTAATATTGCATGATCATATTACTACCTTTCACACACACTTTCACCACCCTCTAAGCTTTTCATAAGCTTATGCATGACCGTTGTGTGTAGGTGACGTTGGAGCATAGTAGCGTTGAGGCAGGAGCGCTTTGCAAATCATCTTAGAGTTTTTGTCCACTATCATTGTATTTCCCTTTATGCTCATTGTACTTGTAAAGTTTTTTATCATAGTGAAAATGTAGTGAAGCTTTTGGTTGTTGTTTATGGGTTATGCCTTTAGTTATGCTTATTATGAATCAAACTGATGTTAAAAATCCTCCTCGTAGTATCCCAGGATCGGAACCTGGTGAATGGACGTTTGGAGTTGAGAATGGGGTTCTACGGAGGTTGTCAGTGCCAGATTTAGTGATCGAGAATTTTTCAGCCTGATTTCTGAGTTTGGGGGGTAACTGAAGCTGGTATCAGAGCATAACTTGGGAATAACTGAGAACAACATTACATGTCTGCTATGAGTTTAGAATGGCTAAGTCCCGAAGTTCAAATAGCTTAGCGATCTTCCATGATAGACCATTAACTTGCATGCCTTCGACAGTTTTGAAGTTGATAGGTTCCTTCGCTCTTTCCTATACGACGAGATGCCCAGGAGAGACCCGATTAACTCCCACATCACCACCTGAAACTCCCACACCACCACCTACGGCTCCTGCCCTACCACCTACGATGCCCACTCCACCATCAGAGGTTCCTACCACCCATCCTGAGTATGCTACTCCTCAACCAGAGACTGGTGTGGACCCCGACCATATCTATGAGTGCCTCCCAGTTACAGTAGAAGTTACAGGCTGTGACGACCGCACTTCAGTGGCAGAGCAAACACTCCTTTGTTTCACCGTCCCATGCAGAGCAGGAGCACAAGAGCACCCTCCTTCGAGAGTTTTGACGGCTCGATCCCCTGCGTTTCCGAGGTGAGTCAGACCAGACAGCAGCTGAGAGTTGATGCTTCAATGTGGAGAAGATATTTTATGCGATGGGATACACGATCGAGCGGCGAGTCCAACTAGCCGTATTTCTTCTCCATGGTGAGGCGGAGCACTGGTGGACATTAATCTCCCGAGTAGTAAGAACTAATTTTTTATGGATCAGTTTGACCGATAGTACTTTCCTAATCACATCCAATGACAGCGAGCATTGGAGTTCGAGGCCTTTGTGCAAGGTGATATAGTAGTGGCCCAGTACGCGGCTCTCTTTGTAGCACTATCCAGATTTTCACCATATCTGGTAGACGACGTGGAGCGAAGAGCCGACCACTTCGAGGATGGCTTGCATTACGGCCTCAGAGGTCGTGTTATTGGGCATGAGCTCCCGACTTTTGAGGGAGTGGTACGGAAAGCCTAAATTTTTTAGGCTGAGTGGGCCGGTTCGAAGTCTAATCGTGGTCAAAGGAGAGATTGGAAGAGGCAAGTTCCTTCCGATGACTCCCAGCAACCTCAACCACAGCAGCAGAGGCGCACAGGTCTCCCAGCCTTCCGAGCACCAGTAGCACCTCCAGCACCACCTCCGAGGTAATTCGGCGGTACCTGTTTTGGGTGCAGTGCAATGAGGCACCATGTATGGGAGTGTCCCAGCCCCCAGCAATAGCAGCAGCAGAGAAGTCCACAGTAGCCTCCACCACCACAGTAGCAGAGACCCCCACAGCAGTAGCGACAGTAGCCCCCACCACCGAGGCCACCTCAGTAGCATTATCAGCATCAGCCTCTGAGGCTGTAGCAGCAGAGGCAGCAGTTTCGACCACCTCAGCGACAGCAGCAGCAGCAGCACGCTCAGAGGGGATACGCACCTCCCCAGCCAGCTCAAGCTAGGTTTTACGTTGCTCAGTAGGATCTGCATTCATCTAGAGGAGTCGTCGAGGGTATACTTTTAGTCTCTGCTTGCAATGCACATGTGTTGTTTGATCTAGTGCATCTCATTCTTTTATCACCGAGAGTTTCTGCCGATCGACTATCTTGCCATTGGAGTCTGCTCATGAGGGCATGTCAGTATCAACTCCCTTGGGGAAAACTATAGTCATGGGCCGACTTTACTCATCTTACCCTGTTCTGGTTGGGGATACATTTTTTCCTGTCTAACTGTTTGCATTGCCGATGTCCGAGTTCAATGTCATCCTGGGCATCGATTGGCTTGCCGAGTACTATGCCATATTAGACTGCGCCGTGAGGACAGTCACATTCTGTATACCCGGCGTGCCATAGTTTCAGTTCATTGCAGAGCCCAGAGGAGAGTCATTGTCTTGTTTGATGTCGTGTGCCATAGATGAGCCCATGGCAGTGAGCATCGATCAATTTCTTGTGGTTTGTGATTTTCCCAATGTGTTCCAGAAGATTTCGGGATTATCGCCACGTCAATCACTAAGTTTTAGATTGATCTTGTGCCCAGTACCGCACCTATTTCAAAGGCCTCGTATCGTAAGGCACCATTCGAGTTATGGGAACTGTAGAAGCAGTTGGACGAGTTGCGCGAGTTAGGTTTTATCCATCCAAGCAGTTCACCATGGGGAGCGCTGGTACTCTTTTTGAAGAAGAAGGATGGCTCATTGAGGCTCTGCGTAGATTACCACGAGCTCAATAAAGTCACGATCAAGAACAAGTACCCACCCTCGAGGATTGATGATTTATTTGATTAGCTGTAGGGTGCACAGTTCTTTTCAAAGATCGACCTGCATTCCGGTTATCTTCAGATTCAGGTCTGAGAGGAGGACATTCTGAAGACAGCATTCAAGACACATTGCGGTCATTTTGAGTTCCAGGTCATGTCCTTCGGACTGACCAACGCACTTACGGTCTTCATGTAACTGATGAACGAGGTCTTCCACCCATATCTCGATCAGTTTGTTGTAGTCTTCATCGATGACATTCTGATCTATTCGAGGACCCGTGAGGAGCACGAGCAGCATTTGGAGATTTCATTGCAGATCCTCTACACACACCAACTGTATGAGAAGATAGAGAAGTGCGAGTTCTGGCAGGAGGAGGTGAAGTTCCTCGGTCATATGGTGACGAGGGAGGGCGTCGCAGTGGACCCCTTGAAGGTCGATGCAGTATGTCAGTGGGGCCAGCCCATGACTGCGTCCGAGATCCGTAGTTTTATTAGTTTAGCGAGTTACTACTGGTGTTTCATTGAGGGCTTCTCCCGTATTGTAGCCCTGCTGACTAGGTTAACCCGTAAGGGTGCAGAGTTTATTTGGAGCAACGCCTGTGAGCGAGCATTTATAGAGTTGAAAGACTGCCTCACGACCACTCCTGTCCTCATTCTTCCCTCTAGGAGTGACGAATTTATTATATTTAACGATGTCTCACATATTAGTTTAGGTGTTGTCCTAATGCAGCACGGGAGGCCAGTGTCTTTCGCGTCTCGTCAACTCAAGGTCCATAAGCTGAACTACCCCACGCATGATTTAGAGCTGGCAGCAGTCATCTTTACATTGAAGGTATGGAGACACTATCTCTATGGGGTCAAGTTCAAGCTATTCTCCAACCACAAGAGCTTGAAATACGTCTTCTCACAATCTGAGTTGAATATGAGGTAGAGGCGCTAGATGGAGCTCCTGAAAGACTATGATTTTGATCTTCAATACCACCCGGACAAGGCGAACGTTGTGGAGGATGCCCTCAGTCATGAGGCCTAGTGGCGCATATGATGATTCAGGAGTGGTCGATGCTTAAGGATATCGCAGAGTATGATTTTGAGTTCAGCCCGCAGTCTTCCATCGTGCAGTTATCGAGCCTGTCGAGTCAACCCTCTCTTGTCGCAAGAGTGATTGAGGCTCAACAGGCTGATGAGTCATTGTAAAGTTATATGGCTGAGGCGGCATCTGTGAGTCAGGCAGATTAGCAGATTGGTACAGATGGTGGACTTCGCTTCAGAGGCCAATTATGTGTCCCGAATATTCCTGAGTTACGCAGAGATCTTATGACCGAGGCACATCGATAGTGATTTTTTATCCACCCTGGCTCGACGAAGATATATCGTAACATGAGGCGATAGTATTTTTGGATGGGGATGAAGCGCCAGATTACCAATTTTGTGGCCGAGTGTGACACATGTTAGCGTGTCAAGGCCGATCATCAGAGACCCCTTGGTCTATTGCAGCCATTAAGCGTCCGAATGTGGAAGTGGGAGCACGTGTCGAAAGATTTCATTATGGGCTTGCCGAGGACTCAGTGCGGTTATGACGCCATTTGGGTTGTTGTGGATTATCTGACGAAGTTAGCATATTTTCTTGCGATGCGTGTGACTTGGTATATAGACCGGCTTGCGAGGTTATTTATCGAGGAGGTTGTGAGACTGCATGGCGTTCCAGTCTCGATCGTTTCTGACTGAGATTCGAGGTTCACGTCTTAGTTTTGGGGGAGCTTCCAGAGAGATATGGGGACTGATTTGCAGCTCAGCACCGTGTACCATCTGCAGACCGATGGCCAGACCGAGAGGGTCAACCAGATCCTTGAGGATATGCTTCGGGCCTGCGTGATTGATTTTGGGGGTAGCTGGGATGAGCATCTGCTATTGGCTGAGTTCACATACAACAAAAGCTATCTGGTGACCATCGACATGGCTCCTTTTGAGGCACTATATGGCAAACCATACAGATCACCGAGTTGTTGGACCAAGGTTGGAGCGCGTCGTCTCCTAGTTCCCAAGCTTGTGCAGGAGACGTCATAGGCTATTAATATCATCAGGCATATGATGCGCACAGCTCAGAGCCAGTAGAAGAGTTTTGCTGATCGTCGGCGTCGTCCCTTGGAGTTTGATGTAAGGGACCATGTATATCTCAAGGTCTCACCCATGAAAGGTGTAGTTCTTTTTGGAGTGAAGGGCAAGCTTCCCTCGATATTTTTAAGACCTTTCGAGATCACTGGGCGCGTTGGCGCCGTAGCCTATCGGCTTGCCTAACATCTCAATTGTCTAGCATTCACAACATTTTTCATATCTCTATGTTGAGGAAGTGTGGATCAAACACCGTTCTTGTTATTGATTGGTAGCCATTAGAGGTTCGTGAGGATGCTTCATACGTCGAGTAGCCAGTTCGTATCCTTGATCGGAAGGAGCAAGTCCTCTGGACCAAGGTCATTCCATTGGTGAAGGTTCAGTGGGGTCACCATTCTGAGGAGGCTTCTTGGGATCGCGAGGCTGAGATTCGAGAGCGCTATCTCCATCTCTTTGATGATTGATCATGCGTTGTATTTTGTATGCTATCTCTGATTTTATAAGATGATGTTATGTTCCTTCTTCCTTGCGAGTTATGCCTAGTTGCGATGATTGTGTAAATTTTGAGGATGAAATTTATATTAGGAGGGGAGAGCTGTCAACCCGAGTCAACTCAACCTGTGACGTGTACCCTAGCGACCGCGCTGTCGCCATGGTTCCGATGCCGCGACTCGGGCGCCGATTTAATACCCTGGTCGGGAGATGTGAGCCAGCGTTCGGTGTGAGAAAAACGCTGCGCATGTGAATTCTGAGAGAATCTCTATGACTTGTCACATTAATCGGTCAATTAGTAAATCCCATCATGTCAAGTACACATCACCTTTCACCCTTCCCCAAGCAACCCCTAAAGTCAAAAAGGTTATTACAAGTCCATACCTTTCTTACACCAAAAATCTCAAAAGTCAAATATCTCTTACACACCCATCACTCACCACATCCATCACTCCATAACCCATCACACACACTCTCTCTCTCTCTCCCTTTACAAGTCTCTCTCTCTTATTTTCAAACTCATTCCCAAGCAAGAGAGAATACTCCATACGTCAAAGCTGTCCCACTCCAAGAGAGCCACAAGTGTGGCCCACCTTTCCTACCCTATCATCTCCCATCTCAACCATCCAAACCTCATCTCCTCGGTTGGAATCAAAGCTAAGGAGCTAAGGAAGCCCAGGGTGTAAGAAGAAGCCGATGGGTGATCTTTGATTTTTGTCTTTCAACCGTTTATTTAATTTAAGGGTCCATGTATGTGGGACCCACCTTGATGTATATTTTGTATCAAAGAGGGGCCCATAATGGCGGGGCCCCTCCATCACCTCCATTGTCTCTTTTTTTTACTCTCTTTCTCTCTCTTGCTATGATTATGGCCCACCCATAATGTGTGTATATCATCCATGTCATCTATCGGTGGACCCCATCCATGTGGGACACACCATGATGTTTATATCCCATCCCACCGTCCAAAGGGGCCCCACCTTGGTGTGGCAAGCTGTGCGGTGTGGCTGCCAATGAAGTGTGATCTATCGTGGGCCCCAGCTCCATAGTTCAGGTGGCAGGCCAAGTGAAGATACATCATTTTAATGTTGGTCCCACCCAGCTCCATGGCTCGGTGGTAGACCGAGTGAAAGATGCCTCGTTTCAACACTCGAGGTCTTGGTATCAATCCCTGTGGAGGTGGATATCATGGAGTGTGTACTGAAATGGGTTTGGATTAACGGTGGGGTCCATGGGACCCACTCCCATCCACCCTCCAAGGAATGGGTCACACCATGATATATGTGCCTTATCCAAACCGTCCACCATTCTAGACGGTGGGCCATGTCCCTGTGAGGCCCACTTCTACACCCTGATCCATAACTCACCGACGGACTGAGTGGAGGTCCCTGGTTTCAACGGTGGACCCCAACTCACGTGGCAGATGGAGTGAAAGATACCTTGTTCCAAACACTGAGGTCATGGTATCGATCCCTGTGGTGGTGGCTAACATGGTGTATGTGTACTGACGTGGTGGTGTGGACGGACATGGGGTCCATGGGACCCATTTACACCCTCCACCCCACGTGTGGGGCCCACCTTGACGTGATCACCCGCCCAGCCCCATATCTCACGTGGTAGACTGTGTGAAAGATACCTCATTTCAACGCTGAGTTCTTGACATCCATCCCTAGTGGCAATGGCCACAGTGAAGTGTCAGCTGGCGTGGGGTCCATGGGACCCACCCTATTCACATCGTCCACCCATCTAATGGGCCACATTATGACACGTGTGGTGTCCACCGTCCTTGAACGGTGGGACACACACCCACATGTGGGGCCCTCCTTGATGTATGTGATCATCTAGGCCATGGCCTGGATGTTACATCCATGTAATACATATATATTATTATATTATATATATTATATATTATATATTATATGTATAGATGAGGGTGGGCACTATGTGGGACCCACCATCCATATAATACATAATATATTATATATAATATATTATGTACCTTATATGCATGAACGATGGGCCCTACATGGACCCACCCTGCCCCTCTAATGCATAAAGTTGCTCAGCAGCAGAAACTTTATATAAAATAAAATATATTATATATAATATATTATATACTTATATGCATGAACGATGGCCCTTACATGGACCTACCTCTGCCCCTTTCTGGCAGCAATAGCAGCCCTATTTCTGCTGTGTGCGGCAGTAGGTGGACCCCACTGCCAACAGCTGTACGCAGCATTGAGTTTAGTGGGTCCCACCCGTTCCATCCACGTCATCTCTCTATGGGACCCACCATGATGCATGTGTTGTATACAAACCTTCCAACTATTTAAGATATCATTTTAGGGCGTGAGCAAATGACTGGGTCAGAGCTAAAGTAAAAGTGGCCCCCGCCATTCAAATAGTGGACAACGACATCCACCATTCAAACTTCTAAGGGCAACGGTAGCTCCCGATTAAGCTGATTTTTGTTTTTCATTTCATTTATCTCTATATTAACTTGTGAATGGGGCGAATCTCAAAAATATATGAGGATGGGCCCGATTTAATGTACCTAAGGCCCATTTAATTCGGCCTATTTGACTCAGCCCCTTTGATCGGCCCATATGATTAGACCCATCTTGATGTAGTTATGGCCCATCCGTTGAGACCCACCTTGATATATATGATGCCCATGTTATGAGGCCATTTGATGTAACTAAGGCCCATGGGTCGAGGCCTAACAGCATGTACACAAGTCCATTACAATGTGTAACCCTATCATGGTTTGAGTAATGATGTTTATGGCGGTCGTGCCTTGGGAGCAATGTTGGTTTGACATCCACATTGTAAGAATAATGTTGGTTAAATGTCCACATTATAATTCTCCTTAGGGCCCATTCTTAGGCCTATACTTGTAGGCCGTTTAGGCCCATCTTCGTTATGAACAACATCCATCACCATATAACATGTTTAGTATGGTTTCATGATTCATGATCATATGCATCATATGCATGATTGATATGACGAGTGACTGATCATAGCATATGCCTTCGGGCAGATTGTTTAGGGGCTCTTGGATAGGCGGTGTTTCCCTACATGAGAGCACGATACGCGCAGGATTGTTGCATAACTGGATAGTGTGATTCATGAATTCGCATTATATGATATGGTACTGTACGCCCTATTAACACCAGGGTCATAGCTTCCATAGGCGTATCATGGTTGGCAGGATTGGATACCGAAAATCTTGTTCTACATGGGGTGTTATAGTTATCCCTGGGTGAAAGTCCCTAAATATTTATGGTACTAAGAGGCTGCTCCAACATCTAGATCGAGTGGGTACAGGAGCGTCGAGTACCGATGTAACACTCCAAAATTTTGCCAACCTGGGGTTAGACGTCCTTAGGAAATGGGTCAACCTTATCACTTTCAGAGCTCAATCCCAAAGCCAAAGAAATCACTCTTCAACCCATTTCCTTCAAAACTCACCTTTCACCACCTCATTCTTCAAACTTCTCCAAGTACTTTCATATTGGACATGACTCCTCAAGTTTAAATAGTAAAGAACACCAATATTAGGGTATTAATGATGAAGAACAATACTGAAGCTAAAAATTATCGTGAATAGTAAATAAATGGGTAAAATGGGTTCAACCCTTAACCTTTTGGAATTTAACAAAATAGATGGGTTAGTTAGATGGATTAGCATCTCCTACCCCAAAATCATATTCCACATGATGCATAAACTCATTCTGATTTACAAATTGGACCCAAAACGCTCTAAATGGAGTCTTGGGCCTATCCAAGCCCAAATACAATGAACCAGTGTGGGTCCCACATATATTTGGGGTCCCTAGGGCAAGGGGAACCTAGTCCATATGGCCGGCATTGCCGGTTTACAGTTTGACCGACGAGGGCTCGCCGTACAATGGGCCCCACTCGGGTCGGCCTTCGGGCCGGAGGTGTTTGGGGGTTAGGGTAGCCCCCTGGTATGTGGGTCGTCCCTTAAAACCTCCCCGATCAGGTACTTCCTTCACAAAGTGACCCTCCATGCTCTCTTTTCTCACCAAAATGCCTGATTTTTGGCAAAAACCACCCCTCTAAACTCTTCCTTCTTCCGTTTCCAAACACTCTCGCTCCACCCTTCAAATCTCATCTTAAACAAAAATCAATAAAAGCTACTTCCTTTAGAAATCCAACGAGAATTAACTAGCGCTGCACTAGATGGCCTATGAAATTCTCACCAATCACTTTCAATACGATCTGCTAGAGTCAAAACGTATAGGATAGGTGATGCTACAATACCGTAAAACCTAGGATCAAACTCTATTCCTGATTGCTCTCGGGAGTACCTTGAAACTTTGTATCGGCTCTGGACCGCACGTCGGAAGTCCGATTACCCCGAACTTAAACAATCCTGGCTGCCTAGTTGGACTTGACAATCTCCTCGAAAATCAAGTCTAAATGATATCTCACGATGATTTTCTTGAGTCCAGAGTGAAGAGTGTGAGAAATGTTAGAAATTAATATAATTTATGAAATCTGGCACGTGTCGCTTGCACACCTTTTTCTAAGCGTTCTGACCGTCAGAATTCAATTAAATTTTACCCTCGAATCAGGATAGGTGGCCCTTACATGTCAATACACTTGTGGCCCTGATCGAGTACCGGTAGCCGTTGAACTGAAACTGGTCTACCACGTGGGATCTGGGAACACTACCGGACAGAAAACTTGATGTGAGCAGGATCCAGTATCCATGAGCTTAAGTCCGACCGCATTTGGCCAGGGGACCTCCAAAAATGCTCCTTTGAGACTGAACAGTCCGTATTTGAACATAAAATAAGTATACTTTGGCCCCAAGTCTATTTCCGTCACTTTTGGACTTATAGAAAGGGCTTAAACCCTTACTCTTTCATTCCATACGAATTTGGAGAGAAGAGAGAAAAGAGAGGGAGAAAGAGAGAGAAAGGGAGGGAGATTTGGAGCTCTCTCCTGGGATTCTTCCCTACTGCTCCATGTTCCATAGCCGCCGCTTCTGCACCGCCATTCCGGTATTTTCAGCTCCATTCTTAGGTAAGAAATCCTAACCCTAACCTGATTTGAAGCTTAGAATAGTTGTAGTGTTGGTGTAGCTAACCTGTTTCATGCCATAGGTAGCGTACCCGCCGTTGACGAAGACTTATCGTCTGAATCAACTCCGTTTCACAATTTCTGGTTTAAGGTGAGGATTTTAGACGCTTTGATTGACTGATTTCAAAGCTTTCAATGTCATTTAATAGTAGATTGTCGAAGAGAACGCCGTTTGACATGTAGAACATGCTGTCCATTTTCCATTTCGTATACGTACGGGAAATATGAGATTTAAGGCATTTTAGTCATTTGTAGGAAATACTATTTACATCCACATTTTGCTGAAATATTTTCCATGATTATTTGTCGTGTTAGGATATTAGGAATGCATGCATGATCTGTTTGGCGAAGAGATTCGCCCAAATGCACACTTTGAGTCGACATACGCTATGTAGACTAAAGTGTGTAGGCTAAGTGTTTGTATACATGTTTGTATTAGTATGTATTGAGTAAATGTTGTTGTAGATTAGTCTTGAGATTGAATTCTCAATTAATATGACGATATACATGATTTCCTCTATGTTGTTATTGAATTTCTTTCCTTATATGTATGGAATACATGTGTTTTGGTTAATTCGCTTACGTTGTATGTTATAACATGTGTCAACATGCTTACATTGTTGTATTTCATTTCTGTTACTCTCATATGATTACCGATGTTGATATTCAAGTGTTTGGGGCTATACGTTAGTCCAGGCAGTCGGTAATGGATTGAATTCGTGGTTGGCTTCTATTTGCCACGAAGGACGAGTCGATGAACGCGAGTCGTGTTTTGAGTTGGCAGCAGTGGTTAGGCCACACGAAGTGTTTCATGCACTTCATGTCGTTCGACTTGAGATGCACTCGTACTAGTCGAGCCCGTCAAGTAACCCAGCTGGCCATTGTATATTCACCCTGCATGAGTTATAACTGCTTGAACCTAGGGTACTGAACTTACCATTGGAAACCCTGTTAACCATGGTACCTTGATCCATAAAGACTCATGAGCCGGGCATGGTGGTATGGGACACCGTGGTCGAGCTGTCGGCCTACGATGGGGCCACAAACCTCCCCGTAGTGACCAGTGAGCACCTATAACTCATGAGCCGATTGTGGTGGTATGGGACACTACATTCGAGCTGTCGGCCTACACTGATCAGGTGACGAGTCCTTTGTAGTGACCGTGAGCGTATTCTGAGTCTGCGGGAGGCGACCACCCTTCCGTAGCGACAAGAGTACATTAGGCCTGTATTGATAAGGTGATGGGGGAGCGGTGCAACGAATGCGAGCAACAGCCCTGGTAGCCCTTGCAGCGACCTACAAATATAACGTCGTATGAGATTACTAGAAGTGACAACCCTTGACAAGATCTGTGTTGGGATTGATATAAGGAAAGTACCCTAGTTTCCCAATCCTACTATATGAAAAGGACTAATAACAACTTGGTAATCATTATCCATATCACATTGCATGTGCCTGGAAAATGTGGAGCACTGCGTGAAGAAAGCATGCCGCGGGCGAAAGATGGTGCCGTATGAGGGAGTATGTCGGTGAGGGCATCCATCATGTCATTTCATGCATGCATTAACAACAGTATATAGGAATATTTGATTATTTGCTTTACGATTAACGTGTGATTGATTTGTTAACATGATAATCTTTGCTCTATTATTCCACTGAGTTGATCACTCACTCCCACGTTATGGGACGGTGTTTCCGGACACCCGCCAGACCCGGTTGTAGTTGCAGATGATGGCGCTACTTGTGAAGCAGAGCCGGGCTTGTATGTGATGAGGAGGACTTCTCCTCCGTGTTCTGATCGACGAGATTACAGGGAGGTTGATTAGACGCCTTGACACTTTCATTTTATATTTTTGGAGCACTCATGTATATTCTTTTCTTTCCATTTTTGGAGTATACATGTATTTAATTAACCTGGTAACATGTTCACACTCAGAAGACTTACAATCAATTATATATTTTATGTATTTATCACAGTCTTCCGCTTGCTAATTTAACTGTCTCTGGAGTATAATATGCTGTTTTGGCTTAGTCTCAATCTTGTTTAATGCCATTCTACAGACAACATGCATTTATCATTATCTATGTTGCATAAGTGACGTTCTGGGACTCGGGAGTTGGGTTTCTACCCGACCCCCAATTTTTAGAATGTTGCAACCGATTACCAGGAGGCCTCTCTTACCACAGTGTCATGGTCGATTGGAAGGGGATGCGGCCTTACCCGCCCCAGAGTAGGGGCAAAGCATGGTTGAGATTGACTAGCCCGAGGAATGAGTCCGCTATCGACTAGTCGAGCCCGACATTGACAAACAGATAGTGAGGTCCCTTCTACTTACCTTATTGCGCGTGATGGGATGACGATCTGGTTAGAGTGTACTAGACCCTGGTGATATCCCGGATTTGAGTTGTATTGATATGTGGACTTAGATGAGGACTCGTATGCTTGATTTGCACCTCGCATTGCATGGCCTTGGTACGGCCAATAGTATTCATGGATCCATCAGCATATTTCTCATTACTCTAATATTGCATGATCATATTACTACCTTGCATACACACTTTCACCACCCTTTAAGCTTTTCATAAGCTTATGCACCACCGTTGCGTGTAGGTGACGTTAGAGCACAGCAGCGCTGAGGCAGGAGCGCTTTGCAGATCATCTTAGAGTTTTTATCCACTGTCATTGTATTTCCCTTTATACTCATTGTACTTGTAAAGTTTTTTTTATCATAGTAGAAATGTAATGGAGCTTTTGGTTGTTGTTTGTGGGTGATGCCTTTACTTATGCTTATTAAGAATCAAACTGATGTTAAAAATCCTCCTTTTAGCATCCCAGGATCGGAACCTGGCGAATGGGTACTGAGAACCGAGAATGGGGTTCAACGGAGCCTGTCGGGGCCGGATTCGGTGATTGGAAATTTTGTGAGCTCAGTTTCTGAGTTTACGATGTAACTGAAGTTAGTATCAGATCATAACTTGGGAATAACTTAGTACAACATTACATGTCTACTATGAGTTTAGAATGACTAAGTCCTGAAGTTCGGATAGCTTAACGATCTTCTGTTATAGACCATTAACATGCATGCCTTCGAGAGTTTTGAAGTTGATAGGCGCCTTCACTCTTTCCTATAAGACGAGATGCCCACGAGAGTGACCCGATCGACTCCCGCACCACCACCTGAGACTCCCACACCACCACCTGTAGCTCCCACCCTACCACCAACGATGCCCACTCTACCATCAGAGGTTCCTACCACCCATCCTGAGAATGCTGCTCCTCCACCAGAGACCGGTGCGAACCCGAACGTATCTGTGAGTGCCTCCCAGTTGCAGCAGATGTTACAAGCCGTGACGGATGTACTTCAGTGGCAGAACAAGCACTCCTTTATTTCACTAGCCCAGGCAGAGCAGGAGAGCGCGAGTGTCCTCCTTCGAGAATTTCGACGGCTCGATCCCCGGCGTTTTCAGGACCAGTCAAACTCGGCGGCAGCTAAGAGTTGGCGCTCCAATGTGGAGAATATATTTGACGTGATGGGATGCACAACCGAGCGGTGAGTCCAACTAGCAGTATTTCTTCTCCATGGTGAGGCGGAGCACTGGTGAACATGTCTCCCGAGCAGCAGGAGCCGATTTTGTGTGGACTTGGGAGAATTTTGTGGATCGGTTTGACCGACAATACTTTCCTGATCACATCCAACGATAACGAGCATTGGAGTTTGAGGCCTTGGTGCAAGGTGATATGATAATGGACCAGTACGTGGCTCTCTTTGTAACGCTGTCCAAATTTACACCATATCTGGTAGATGACGAGGAGCGGAGAGCCCGCCACTTCGAGGACGGCTTACGTTACGGTCTTAACGGCCGTGTTATTGGGCATGAGCTCCCGACTTTCAAGGGAGTGGTACGGAAAGTCCAAATTTTTTAGGCTGAGTGGCCATGTTCTCAGCAGGATCCACAGTCATCTAGAGGAGTCATCGAGGGTATACTTTTAGTCTCTTCATGCACTGCATGTGTGTAACGCCCTGGAAAAATTCGTACTTGGACTCGAGTACCAACTCGACCAGAAATCGCGTAGGATTAATTCCTTTAGAAAATAAGTGTAAGTTAGCTAGCGTAACGCTAGAGTAGCTAGGAAATAGTCCCTGATCACTTTAAATACGTTCTACAAGACCCAAATCGAGTAGAACCAATGACTCTATAATACTTTAAAACCTCAGATCAAACTTTAAGCAGGTCTGTTCTCTGGACCTCTTTGAAACTTTGTATTGGATCTAGACCGCGCGTCGAAAGTCCGATACCTACTATCTTAGACCGTTAGGACCGCCTAGCTGGACTTGACAATCATTTCGAAAATCAAGTCCAACCGACATTCACGGGCTATTTCATTGAGCCTGGACTGAAGAGAGAGAGAATAGGGTTAGATTTGAAATTTGAAATTCAAATCTGGCATACGACTTGACGCGTCAGTATTAAACGTTCTAACCGTCAGAATTCAGCCAAATTACACCCTCGGATCAGGAAAAATTTCTATTTCATATCATGAGACTTGCAGACCTGATCTATGTGCGGTGACTGCTGAACTGAAACTGGACCACCAAGTGCGATTTGCGAACCCTGCCGGACTGAAAACTTGATGTGTGCTAGATCTAGTATGCATGAGCTTAAGTCCGACCGCATTTGGCCAGGGGACCACCAGAAATGCCTTTTTGGACCGAAACAGCCCCGATTTGGATATAACTTAAGTAAACATTGTTCCCGAGCCTATTTCGGGCATGTTTGGGCTTATAAAAGGGGTTGAAACCCTCATTCCTCTCTCCCATCCGAATTTGAGAAAAACCCTAGATTGGGAGAGAGAAAAGGTGAGAGTTTGTGAGAGAGAGTAGGAGAGAATTTTCCTGCAGTTGTGCCACCTGTTGCACGTGCTTTAGCAACACGCTCCAATCACTTGGCCGGTGATTTCTCCGTGTTTCTAGGTAAGAAAATATCCTAATAAGTTGTTGATTTAGTGTTCCTTTCGTTCTATAGCATGTTAGCTGATAGATCTTGTAAATCAGGTTGTCTAGTCGCCGTAGACGAATCGTATACGCTCCGTTCGAAACGATATGCTTCTAGGAGATAAGGTGCGGATTTTAGACGCTTTGATTGACTGTTTCCAATGCTTTCAATGTCGTTTAATAGTAGATTATCGACGGCAACGCCATTTGACATGTACAACATGCTGTCTGTTTCCTGTTTCGTAAACCGACGAAGAATATAAGATTTAGGGCATTTTAGTCATTTGTAGGAAGTACTGTTTTCATTCATAATTTGCTGATGTGATTGACATGGCTTATTGTCGCATTAGAATGTTAGGAATACGTGCATAATTAGTTTGGCGAAGAGATTCGCCTAAATGCTCACTTTGAGTCGACATACTATATGTAGACTTAAGTGTGTAGTATAAGTGTTAGTATAAATGCTTGTATTAGTATGTATTGAATTAAATGGTGTTATGAATTAGTTTGAGATTGATTTCTCAATTAATATGCTGATGTAAATGATTTCCTACATGTTAGCTATATGCATGATTTCATTATATGTATGAAATGCATGCGTTGGAAGATTTACTTAAGTTGTATGTTATAACATGTGCTAACATGCTCACATTGTTGTATTTCATTTCTAATACTCTCATATGATTTGCTGATGTGGATCCATAATTGTTTGGGACTATACTTAGTCCAGGCAGTCGGTAACTGAGAAATTTCGTGGTTGGCTTATCTTTGCCACGAACGACGCGTCGATGAACGCGAGCCGTGTTCTGGAGTTGGCGGCAGTGGTTAGGCCACGCGAGGTGTTTCATGCACTTCATGTCATTCGACTTGAGATGCGATCGTGCTAGTCGAGCCCGTCAAGTAACCCGACTGGCCGTTGTATGTTCACCCTGTATGAGTCATAACTGCTTGAACCTAGGGTACTGAACTTACCATTGTAAACCCTGTTAACCATGATACCTTGATCCATGAAGGCTCATGAGCCGGGCATGGTGGTATGGGACACAGTGGTCGAGCTGTCGGCCTACGCTGGGGCCACAAACCTCCCCGTAGTGACCAGTGAGCACCTATGTCTTGTGAGCAGATTATGGTGGTATGGGACACTATATTCTTACTGTCGGCCTACACTGATCAGGCGACGAGTCCTTTGTAGTGACCACGAGTGTATTCTGAGTCTACGGGAGGCGACGACCCTTCCGTAGCAGTGAGAGTACAGTAGGCCTGTATTGATAAGGTGATGGGGGAGCGGTGCAACGAGTGCGAGCAATAGCCCTGGTAGCCCTTGCAACGACCTACAAAATATACATCGTATGAGATTACTAGCAGTGACGACCTTAGACAGGATCTGTGTTGGGATTGATATAAGGGAAGTACCTTAGTTTTCCAATCTTGCTGTTTGAATGGACTAATAACAACTCGGCAATCATATCACCATTACATTGCATGTGCCTGGAAGATGTGGAGCACTGAGCGGTACGCAAGCATGCCACGGACGAAGATGGTGCCGTATGAGGGAGAATGTCGGTGAGGGCATCCATCATGTCATGTCATATTGCACTAACAACAGTATTAGGATTGTTTGATTTACTGCTTTACTATTATCGCATGATTGATTTGAGAGCATGCTAATCTTTGCTCTATGATTCCACTGAGCTGATCACTCACTCCCACATTACAGGATGGTGTTTGCAACACCCACCAGACCCTGTCTTAGATGCAGGTGATGCAGAGATCCAGGAGGCTGAGCCGGACTACGATGAGGACCAGGACGAGTTCTCATACATGCAGTACCACGACGACTTTGTTTAGGTGACCTGGGTTGACGGGACTCCTCAGTGGGACTATTTTGGACATTTGATTTTGTTTCTTTACATGTATATGAGACTCAGTGATGTATTCGTACTTTAGTGACAGTCGAGATCTACTTTGTTTTTCCATACAGTGATATATATATTCTTTAGTCTTCCGCTTTCTTTTATCACTGGATCTGGAGTATGAATTGCAGTTTTGGTATACTTTTACTCATGTGAATGCTTTAACTCAGACAACATTGAATCATAATCATTTTTTGTTGTATAAGTGACGGTCTGGAACTCGAGAGTTGAGTTTATACACGACCCCCGATTTTCAGGGTGTTACAATGTGTGTTGTTTGATTCTAGTGCATTGCATTCTTTTATCGTCGAGATTTTTTGCCGATTGACTGGCTTGTCATTGGAGTCTGCTCGTGAGGGCTTGTCAATATCGACTCCCTTGGGGAAGACTATAGTGTTGGGCTGACTTTACTCGTCTTGCCCTGTTCTGGTTGGGGATACATTTTTACCTACTGATCTGTTTGCATTGCCGATGTTCGAGTTCGATGTCATCCTTGGCATCGATTGGCTTGCCGAGTACTATGCCATATTAGACTGCATCGAAAGGATAGTTACGTTATGTATACCCGGCGTGCTGCAGTTCCAGTTCGTTGTAGAGCTCATAGGAGAGTCATTGTCTTGTTTGATGTCGTGTGCTATAGATGAGCCCATAGCAGTGAGCATCGATCAATTGCTCGTGGTTTACAATTTTCCTGATGTGTTCCAGGAATTTTTAGGATTACTGCCTTGTTGACTCACCGAGTTTCAGATTGATCTCGTGCCCAGTACCGTGCCTATTTCGAAGACCCCGTATAGTATGGTACCATTGGAGTTAAGGGAACTGCAGAAGCAGTTGCACGAGTTGCACGAGTTAGGTTTTATCCGTCTGAGTAGTTCACCGTAGGGAGCGTCAATACTCTTTATGAAGAAGAAGGATGGCTCATTGAGGCTCTATGTAGATTATTACGAGCTCAACAAAGTCACAATCAAGAACAAGTATCCACTCCCAAGGATTGATGATTTGTTTGATCAACTACAGGGTGCACAATTCTTTTCGAAGATAGACCTGTGTTCCAGTTATCATCAGATTTGGGTCCGAGAGGAGGACATTCCGAAGACAGCATTTAGGACGCGTTACGGTCATTTTGAGTTCCAGGTCATGTCTTTCATGAAAGTGCACCTATTACGTGCCCTGCTTTGTCAATTACGTTGTATGTTGAGTCAGTCGGACGACAGCACCTAACAAGAAGATCAAGTCAAGCGTCTGCCTCATCTAGATGTGTGGAAGCTCACCAAAAGGTAAATCATAGCCTCACATCCCATGTCCCAAAACACCAGGTGATTAAACCCTTAAAAAGAACTAGAACATCTTAGGGTTTATATGTAAGAAAACTTTTTATCCAAAAGAAAATTTTCTAAGTTTTTCTTACACTATCGATTATATCGATTCCTCTTTCGATATGATCGACCAGCTCTGTCGATGTCCTCGGCATATCAATCAATACAATTGAGTGAGGACAAAATGCACCCAACAATCAAAACAATCTTTTGGACGATTTATCGATATATCGACCTTTGAGTCGATATCATTGATATTTGAAAATCGATCATATCTGAAGTGGATCGATCGTATCGACAGACTGCTTTCCGGCGCCCCTGTTTTTCTAAAGAAAACTAATAATTGCTTTAATATATCGATGACTATCATTGTGCTGAAAGGGACTCATCAACTTATCTGTAAGTACTAAGAGTCCAGAGGACACTTGCGATCATTCCTTTTTAGGATTAAGTTTTAAGTGTTGCTCACTATTTGAAGTCCTCGAAGGAGGCCTCCGACGGGAGTGTACGTGCGGGGTGCATTGTGTGGACCCTTGCTCTATGGAGAGTATAAAAATCTGGTTAGGAGTACGCCAGCAAAACTCCAGGGTTAGAGGTGAACCGAGTAGAAACCTCAGGGTGCGTTGTGAGGACCCTTGTCCTATGTGGGCATAAACATCTGGTTAGGAGTATGCTAGTAAAACTCAAGGGTTTGAGGTGAACCGAGTAGAAACCTCTGTAAAGGTTGAAGGTGAACCTGATTTAAAACCTTAGGTTTGAGGCGAACCATGAGAAACCTCCTTAGTGAAATCCGGTCACTCAAGGGTTGAGTGTGGAAGCCGGGAGTGGAGTAGACAAGTCGTCGAACCACTATAAAATGACTGTGTTTGAGTTTGATATTATTTTTCATTTATGTGATTGCCTTGCATGTCTTTATATATGATCACATTCTACGCACACACAGTCATATCCATCACAATCTCATCTATACATTGTTTGTCTTTTAAATAGTTTGTGATAGGATCCTCTATCAGGCTTGGAAGCCAGTAGAGTTAAGGTTGAGTAATCCTAATCAATACTCCGTGATAGAATTAGTGTGATAAGGATCTTTAATAATTTATAAAAACTTTAAAAAGTCCTATTCACCCCTATCTAGGATATACTGACCTATTCCTACTTCAATTAAAGCGATCTTCACCACAATTTCACTTTAGACTGACTAATGCACCTGCGGTCTTCATGCAGCTAATAAACGAGGTCTTCCGCCCATATCTCGATCTGTTTGTTAGTCTTCATCGATGATATTCTGATCTATTCGAGGACCCATAAGGAGCACGAACAACATTTGAAGATTATTTTACAAACCCTCCGCGCACACCAGCTGTATGCGAAGCTGGAGAAGTGCGAGTTCTGGCAGGAGGAGGTGAAGTTCCTCGGTCATGTGGTGACAAGGGAGGGTGTCGCAGTAGACCCCTCGAAGGTCCAGGCAGTGTATCAGTGGGATCATCCCACGACTACATCTGAGATCTTCAGTTTCCTTGATTTAGCGGGCTACTACTGGCGTTTCTTTGAGGGCTTCTCTCGTATTACAGCCCCGCTGACTAAGTTGACCCGGAAGGGCACAAAGTTTATTTGGAATGACGCCTGTGAGTGAGCATTTATGGAGTTGAAGAACCACCTCGCGTCCACACCTGTCCTCACTCTTCCCTTTAGGAGTGACGGATTTATTGTATTCACCAATACCTCACATATTGGTTTAGGTGCTGTCCTGATGCAACACGGGAGACAAATGGCTTTCGAGTCTCGTCAGCTCAAGGTCCATAAGTTGAACTACCCCATGGATAATTTAGAGCTGGCAGCAGTCATCTTTGCACTGAAGGTGTGGAGACACTATCTCTATAGGTTCAGGTTCGAGCTCTTCTCCGACCACAAGAGCTTGAAGTACCTCTTCTTGCAGTCTGAGTTGAATATGAGGAAGAGGCGCTGGATGGAGCTCCTAAAAGACTATGATTTCAATCTTCTGTACCACCCGGGCAAGAAGAACGTGGTGGCGGATGCCCTCAGCCATCAGCCACGAGGCCTAGTGGCACATATGATGATTCAGGAGTGGTGGATGCTTGAGGATATCGCAGAGTATGATTTTGAGTTTGGCCTACAGTCTTCTATAGTGTAGTTATCGAGCCTGTCGATTCAACCCTCTTGTCGCATGGGTGATCGAGGCTTAACAGGCTGATGAGTCATTGCAGAGTTATATGATTGATGCGGCATCTGAGTGTCATGCAAATTGGTACAGGTGGTGGACTTCGCTTCATAGTCCGATTATGTGTCCCGGATATTTCTAAGTTACGCAGAGATCTTATGACCAAGGCACATCGATCACGATTTTCTATCCACCCTGGCTTGACGAAGATATATCATGACATGAGGTGACAGTATTTTTGGGCAGGGATGAAGCGCCAGATCGCCAGTTTTGTAGCCGAGTGTGACATATGCCAGCGTGTCAAGGACGATCATCAGAGACCCCTTAGACTATTGCAGCCGTTGAGCGTCCCAAAGTGGAAGTGGGGGTAGGTGTCGACAAATTTCATTATGGGCTTGTCGAGGACTCAGCGCGGTCATGGCGCCATTTGGGTTGTTGTGGATTATCTGACGTAGTCGGCACATTTCCTTGCGATGCTTGTGACTTTTTCTATGGATTGGCTTGCGAGGTTATTTATCAAGGAGGTTGTGAGACTGCATGGCGTTCCAGTCTCGATCGTTTCTGACCAAGATTCAAGGTTCACGTCTCAGTTTTGAAGGAGCTTCCAGAGAGCGATGGGGACTGATTTACAGCTCAACATCTTGTACTATCCATAGACCGATGGCCAGACCGAGAGGGTCACTAGATCCTTGAGGATATGCTTCGGGCCTACGTGATTGATTTTGGAGGTAGATGGGATGAGCATCTACGATTGGCTGAGTTTACATACAACAATAACTATCAGGCGACTATCGGCATGGCTCCTTTTGTAGCGCTATATGGCAGACCATGCAGATCACTGAGTTATTGGACCGAGGTTGGAGAGCGCCGTCTCCTAGGTCCCGAGCTTGTGCAGGAGACGTCAGAGGCTATTAATATCATCAGGTAGAGGATGCGCACAACTCAAAGCCGACAGAAGAGTTTTGCTAATCGTCGGCGTCGTTCCTTGGAGTTTGATGTATGGGACTATGTGTATCTCAAGGTCTCGCCCATGAAGGGCGTAGTTCGATTTGGAGCAAAGGGCAAGCTTACCCCTTGATTCATAGGACCTTTTGAGATCACTGAGCGCATTGGCATCGTGGCCTATCAGTTTGTCTTGCCATCTCAGTTGTCTGGCATTCACAATATTTTTCATATCTCTATGTTGAGGAAGTCTGGATCAGACACCATTCCTGTTATTAATTGGCAGCCATTAGAGGTTCGGGAGGATGCTTCTTACGTTGAGCAGCCAGTTAGTATCCTTGATTAGAAGGAGCAGGTCCTCCGGACTAAGGTCATTTCATTAGTGAAGGTTCAGTGGGGTCACCATTCTGTTGAGGTGGCTTCTTGGGAGCACGAGGCTGAGATTCGAGAGCGCTATCCCCATCTCTTTGATGATTGATCATGCGTTGTATTTTATATGTTATCTCTGATTTTATAAGATGATGTTAAGTTCCTTCTTCCTTGCGAGTTATGCCCAGTTGCGATGATTGTGTAAATTTCGAGGATGAAATTTTTATTAGGAGGGAAGAGCTGTAAGCCCCATATCTTAGACCATAGCATTCCGTAGGATTTCACGATCTTTCCAGTCGAATACCGGTAACCTTTGACCCTTAAACAGTATTTGCACATGACCCTGATTCACACGCCTTTAACCTAAGTCAACTCAACTTGTGATGTGTATCCTAACGACCGCGCTGTCACAGGGGTTCCGATGCCCTAACTAGCGCGCCGATTTGATACCCTGGTCAGGAGATGTGGGCCAGCGTTCGGTGCGAGGAAAACGCCGCGCATGTAAATTTTAAGAGAATCTCTATGACTTGTCACATTAATCAGTCAATCAATCAATCCCATTATGTCAAGTACACATCACCTTTTCCCCTTCCCCAAGCAACCCCCAAAGTTAAAAAGCTTCTTATAAACACATACCTTTCTTACACCTAAAACCCCAAAAGTCAAAAATCTCTTACACCCCCATCACTCACCACATCCATCAGTCCATCACCCATCAGTCTCTCTCTCCCTTTACAAGTCTCTCTCTCTCTCTCATTTTCAAACTCATTACCAAGCAAGAGAGAATACTCCATACGTCCAAGCTCTCCCACTCCAAGAGAGCCACAAGTGTGGCCCATCTTTCCTACCCTTTCATCTCCCATCTCAACCATCCAAACCTCATCTCCTCTGTTGGAATCAAAGCTAAGGAGCTAAGGAAGCCCAGGGTGCAAGAAGAAGCCGGTGGGTGATCTTTGATTTTTATCTTTCAACCGTTTGTTTAATTTAAGAGTCCATGTATGTGGGACACACCTTGATGTAATTATTGTATCAAAGTGTGACATCCTGGAAAAATTCGTACAAAGGCCCAAGTACCACCTCAAGCAAAAATCACTAAGGACTAAATCCTTTAGAAATTAAACGAGAATTAACTAGTAGTAAACTAGATTACTTGTGAAATTAGCACCAACCACTTTAAATACCATTTGCAAGACCCAAAACTTGTGAAATCGTTAACGTTACATTACCCTAAAATCTAGATGCAATCTCTAAATCCAATTGCTCTCGGGAGCATTCGGAAACTCCGTATCGGAGCTAGACCGCACGTCGAAAGTCTGATAATGAAGAAACTATACAATTATGACTGCCTAGTCAGACTTGAAAATCACCTCAAAAATCAAGTCCAGATGATGTCCTGAGACTATTTACTTGAGTCTAGAGCGAAGTGTGTGAGAAAGGTGAGTGTTTTTAGAAATTAAATCCAAATTCAAGTAATCTGAGTCGTGTTGCTTGGAGGCCAAATATAAGCATTCAAACCGTCAAAATTTGACCCAAGTACACCCTCGGATCAGGAGAAATGTCCCACAAATGCTAATGTGCTTATGGCCCTGATCGAGTGTCGGCGACCATTGAACTGAAACTGGCCTTCACGGTCGATCTGTAAACCCGATCGGACTGAAAACTTAGCTTGGCTTGGATCCAATATCAGGGAGCTTAAGTCCGACTGCATTCAATAAAGGGACCACGAAAAATGCTCCGTTGGATCGAAAAAGACCCGATTTGGCTATAACCTAAGTATACCTTGGCCCTGGGGCTATTTTCAATAGTTCTGGGCCTATATAAGGGTCTTAAACCCTCTCTCATTCACTCCATACGAATTTTGGAAAAATCGTAGGAGAGAGAAGAGAGTAAAGAGAGAGAAAGTGAGAGAGAAGTTCGTGAAGGTTCTTGGGATCTACCCTCCCTCTCCACATGCTTATCTATCGCTACTGAATCACTATTCTAACGATTCTAATTTCAACATTGGGTAAGTAAACCTAACCCAAATCCTTTCTAGGGTTTCAAATAGTCTAAGTGATGATGTAACTAACCTACTTTATGCTCTAGGTTGCTAATCCACCGTTAACGAAGACTTAACGTCTGAATCAAACCCGTTACGCTTTTACAGTCGTAAGGGTGGACTATATACGTATAAGTTATGGTTTTCAAGGCTTTCAATGTCAGTTAATTGTTTATTACTGATATGGATGCTATTTCACATGCTAAATGCGATATTTGTTCTGTGTTACAAATAGATATGAACTATGTGGTATATAGGGAATTTCATGTGTTTGTTGAAATGTTTATGTGTTTGGAATCTGAATTTGTGATTGTCATGATTAACTATCGTAGGTACATGGTTGTTATATATGTGATAACTCCTTGGCAAAAGGATTTGCCCAAATATATAATATAACTAACATATGTGATGTATGTTGGAAAAATGTAGTCTTAAGTGTTTGTAAAAATGTCTGAATGAGTTAGTAGTTAGTAAAGTATCATTTATAAGGGAATTGGGATATGAATCCCAAATACCTTAGTTGTGTGTATGATTTCCTCCATGTACTGTATTTAATTCATGTTTAACTGTATGTATGATTTTCTCCATGTACTATATATGCATGTTTAAGTTTCATTCCATCGCATGCTCAAATGATTGTAGGATTTTTCTTAAGTATGCATAACTGCTTTGATCATCTCATATGTTTATATGTTGTGACTGTATGCGATTGGGACTATATTATAGTCCAGGAAATTGGTAATAAGCCTTGTTTGGTGGCTGAAGTTGTTTTCACCACCTAGGATGTGTTCGACGAATCTGAGCCGTACTTGGAATGTCGGTAGTGGTTAGGCCACACGGAATGTTTATGCAGTTCATGTCGATTAACTCAAAGTGCGCTTGTCCTAGTCGAGCTCGTCAATTAACTCGATTGGCCTGATGTATGTTCACCATGTTTGGATACTACTGCTTGAACCTAAGGTACCAAACTCACCAGTGAAACCCTATTAACCTTGGTACCTCGATCTGCGAAGACTCATGAGCTAGGCATGGAGGTATGGGACGCCGTGATCGAGCTGTCGGCCTACGCTGGGGCGAAGAGCCTCCCCGTAGTGACCAGTGAGTAACCTAGACTCGTGAATTGAATATAGTGGTATGGGACACTGTATTCATGCTGTCGGCTACACTGATTGGTGATGAGCCCTTTGTAGTGACCTCAAGCATACCCTAAAATCGCATTGAGGCGAAGAGCCTTATTATAGCAACTAGGGTATAACTAGGCCTGTATTGATTGGTGACGAGCCCTTTACAGCGACCTAGAACTATAACATCGTATGAGATTTACTAGGACTGACGACCTTAGAATGGATCATTATTTGGGAATTGATATAAGGGAGGTACCTTAGCTTCCCAATCTGGCTGTATAAAAAGGACTAATATGAACTTGGTAATCACGCTCATGCACCGCATTGCATGTGCTTTGGCGTGAAAGAGCACTTTTAGGTGGTTGCCATGCACGCCGTAAGATGAAGACGCTGAGGGAGTGCAGGCGAGGGCATGCATCATTATGACATATCGTTCTGGCATTAACAAGAATATCTAGGACATGTTTGATTGTACTGCTTTACCATTACTGCTTGATTAAATTGATAACATGTTAACCTTTGTTGTATAGTTTCACTGAGTTGATCACTCACTCCCATGTTCTGGGACAGTATTTAAACACCAACCAGACTCTATCTTAGTTGTAAATGATGCGACCCATGAGGCAGAGCCGGAGTTCGAGGATGATGAGGAGGCATTCTCTTACATGCAGTTTTCGGGCGAATTCGTGTGAGCCGAGTCCGGATCGACAGGGCTTCAGGGATTATACTTGTAGAGGACTATTACATTCTTTTTGATATTTTATATTTTGAAACAATACTTGTAATTATTGACCTGACAGCGCATACATACTTTGGGGACTTATACCGGTTTATATACTCACTTCAGTCTTTCGCTTGCGTATTACAACTATCCCTGGATTATGTTTTACTGATTTGGCTTAATCTAATTCATGTTTTATGCACTAATATAGACAACATTCATCCCTCATTAAAAATGTTGCATAAGTGATGTTTTGGAACTCGGGAGCTGAGTTATGCTCGACCCCCGATTTTTAGGGCGTTACAAGTTGGTATCAAAGTATGATTTGGATTAAACTGGACCTGGGTTATGGTCATACAATGTACGCTGACACAAATTTGACGTAGGGGGGTGTGAGAAAAATCTAGAAAGGTTTTTCAGTTTCGCCAATTGGCAAAAGATTACTAAAAATGGTCGTCGAGATCAGGTCCGTACACACCCGTGATCATGCAAAATGATCCCAATCTACTTCTAGACTATCAATCGAAGGGTTTAGACTGTGTTTTATCCCATCCTAGCTGTTTAAAATTGGTAAGCATGAATATATATCAACATCTATTTGGAATGACACCAAACGATTCGAAATAGAGTAGGGGGCCTAACAGAACATCTCCTGGGGACCCAGGGTGGGACCCACACCTTTTTTGGACCCAAGGGGCAAGAGGAAATTACCCCACAGACAAGCCCTCACCGGACTGTCCAGAGACCGGTGAGGACCTCGCCAGTTTGGCGAGGCCTCTCCACCGGTCAGGCTAGATCTGGCAGGCCGGTTCGGGCCGATGCCTCTAGGGCGTTGTGTGGCCCACTGATCTATGTTGGGTCGATTTTAAAGTCCCCCAACATGGCCTCTCTTCATAAACCACCCCTTTAAGCTCTCCTTTCTTCAAGAGAGTTCCTAAATCTCCATAAAAATCACCCTCCAAGCACTCCCTTTTCCCATTTTTGTGCACCATCTATACCACCCCCTTAAATCCCTCCTCCATTGCTGATTTTCTCTTTCTTTTCCTTCCATTTGGGCACTCAAATCCCATTTTGAGTCTCAAATTCATGGAAACCCCATAAACTTTCCCGTTTCCCTATTTTCTTTCCTTTTTCATGGCTTTGTTTGAGCTAGTTATGGTCGTATTCTCGCTTTCCACCATTCTTTCTTTCATGGGAAAGAAAAGAGCTTCCGTGAATGAAGCTGGGCCTAGTCGTCCTACTAGTTCAAGGAGACCGAGATGTGCCGCCGCGAGTACAAGCTCTAATCAAGAGTTACAGATCAAGCGAGATCTAGATCCCCGGGCTCCCTTAAGAAGGACTCTATTGGCGGAGCTGTCGCACGGAGTTTATAAGGGCCGTAGGGTCCTTTTTGAAGCTCATGTGGATGCGCGGCTATTTGGGGAGTACATGTGGTTTGAGCGCCTGAAAGAAGCCAAGTGAGGTCCTCTATTTGAGGGCGAGTTCCGTGCAAATGTGAGCACTGTTCGAGCTTTCTATGCCCACATTTGAGAGCCAATGTTGGAGCCCTTATAGTTCAAGATTCTATTTGGAAGAGATCGGGAGGCCACAATCAACGTTGATTTGATATCTCGGCTTATGAATGTGCCGCTTGGCGAGGTGCATGCAAGTTAGAAGAATCTGAGGAGTGCACGTGAAAGGGATCGCCACACACGGTTCCTTTGTGGTCGTCTAGTTCAATGGAAACCAAATAATAGCATTTTAATGACTAATATGACAGACGACTTCTGCCTGCTTCACTACGTCTTCACATTCAACGTCTACCCCAAGTGGAGCAATCGCACTGAGTGCACGCGCCTGATGGTGGATTTTCTGGACTAAGTGGGGCAGGGGGAGAAGCTATGTGTGCTTATGCATGTTCTGTGACAGATAGTCCTAACCGCACGTTCAAATAGAAGGAATGATTAACTCCCTTTTGGCTGGCTCATATGCAAGATTACACTTGAGTTTGGCTATAGACTTGGGGCGAAATTACCGACGTTGATCCACTACATCAATGAGACCACTCTCAATCAGATGGATATTGGGCCACGACAATAACAAGCCCAACTTGAGTAGAGTGAGGATGAGACATAAAGTGAAGAGGAAGAGAGTGAAGAAGAAGGTGGAGCTAAAATAGAAGAAGAGCAGGACGAGGAAGAAGAGGAGGCCCAAGATACGGATGAGAGCTCTCCTCCTACGACACGAGAGCATGATCCTGATTGGGCTGATAGGGATGCCCACTTAGCTCGAATTAAAGAGGGCCAAGCTGCTCTACGACAGGATATTATCGACGTTTGGGCCCTTGTGAAGCACAAGTTTAAGAAAGAGAAGGAGGCTAGTTTGTGGTGGGATAGTATACTCCGCACTATTGTGGAAGGATATGTGTGGACGTGGGAGCATTTGAGACCCACTTCAACGAGAAGTACTATCCCGTCACCTATCGACATGAGAAGGAGAGTGAGTTCCTTCACCTCCATCAGGGAGGGATGTCGGTGACAGAATACGAGAACCGGTTCACGGAGCTGGGTAGGTATGGTTCATTGTTATTGGGTGATCAGCCAATGTGGATGTGGTGCTTTTCTGAGTGGTTGTGATCTGAGATCTGGTCGAACATGTGTTGTGTTAGCATATCTACTTATGTCGAGTTAGTAGGCATGTCCCTGCGAGCTGAGTAGGATGGGGACAGGTTGTCTCGTATGTGAGCACCTATGGCTCTCAGGCCTTGACCTGATCTTTCGAGCAGGCCATTTCTTGGCAAGAGGCCACGGGCAGATTCTCCTCCGAGACTTGTAACATCGTCGGCTCAGCTGGGGCGTACAGACTTGCGCTACTCATACTGCGGGAAGATCGGACATACGGATCGATATTGCTTCACACAGATGAGGGATAGTGGTTTCTCGCCACCACAGAGGATCAGCCGTCCGATGCCTCAGGCCATTTCAGCTCCACCCTTACGGACTGCACCAGCGCATCCATCTTTCAGTCCACCTGCACCTCGCTTCAGGCCACCTCAAAGGCCTATGGTACCACCATCGAACCACCCATAGCAGGCTCAAGTACATACGCTTACAATTGAAGCACCCGAGGCAGACTTAGCACCGAGATCTTTTGAGGTTTCGACTCACATCCAAGGTACTCTCATTTTCTTATTCGTAAACACCGGTTCCACCACCTCTATCATATCATATACGGCAGTCAAGCGCTTGAGATTAGGCACTGTTCCTACAGAGGGAATAAGGGTCCTCACAGCCACTGAGACTTTTACTAACGTTACCAGGATTTGTGAGGGATGCGCGATAGATTTAGGGAGCAGGGCGGTACTATTCGACATGATTATCTTTCCCCTATTTCACTATGACGTCATTCTTGGCATGGATTGACTCACGAGGATGCGAGCAGAGATTGACTGTGGGGCTAGGATGGTGACGGCCCATGGATCTGAGGGCACAGTTTTTACTTTCCCTATTCAGGTCAGTCACCCTTCCCGTCTGAATTGTTACATTTCACTATTGGAAAGTATTGGCGGTCCGACGTTGGGGACTATGCCAGTGGTTCGAGATTTTAAGGACGTATTCGAGATGATTCCTGGATTACCTCCTCAGCAGATTAATTTTTCAATCAATCTCATGCCTGGTGTGACACCTATTTCATTACCCACTTATCACATGCCTCCAAGTGAAATGGAGGAATTGAGGAGGCAGATTGATGGCTTGTTAGGTTTGGGCTTTATATGACCTAGTGTGTCCCCTTAGGGAGCACCCGTTCTATTTGCAAAGAAGAAGGACGGTTCACTACGATTATGTATAGATTATCGCAAGCTGAACCAGGTGATGGTGAAGAACAAGTATCCCTTACCGAGGATTGATGATCTATTTGATCAGTTGAGGGGGCACAGTATTTCTCGAAGATAGATTTATAGTCAGGTTATCATCAGTTGTGCGCCAGGGATGAAGACGTGCAGAAGACAACATTCAGGACCATCTTCGGCCATTACGAGTTCCTTATGATGTCATTCGGCCTTACGAACGCACCGGCCATGTTCATGGACCTGATGAACAGGGTATTTTGGCCGTTTCTGTTCCGATTTGTCATCGTGTTCATAAATGACATCCTGATATATTCTAAGAGTCGGGAAGACCATGAGGAGAACCTGCGAGCGGTCTTCGATACTCTCAGGAAGAACCAGTTGTTCTCACAGTACAAGAAATGTGACTTTTACAATGAAGAAGTCAAGTTTCAGGGACATGTTGTGTCCAAGGAAGGGATAACATTCGACCTCGCTAAGGTAACCACAGTTCAGGACTGGGAGCAGCCTAGTTCAGTTACTGAGGTGAGGAGTTTTCTTGGCCTGGCAGGTTATTATCGACGATTTATTCAGGATTTCTCCAATATTTTCAGACCACTGTCTCAGTTGACGCGGAAGGATCTGAAGTTCTCCTGGAATGAGAAGGCAGAAGCATCTTTTCAGGAGCTGAAGGACAAGTTGACATCCGCCCCAGTGCTAGTATTGCCAGAGCAAGGGGTTAAGTACACTATATATACCGATGCATCTCACGTTGGTCTGGGTTGTGTTCTTATGCAGAAGGATAGCGTGATTGCTTACGCCTCGAGACAGTTGGGGAAACACGAGGAGAATTATCCTACACATGACCTAGAGTTGGCAACCATCATCTTCGCACTGAAGCTCTGGAGACATTACCTCTATGGAGAAGAGTTCGAGCTCTTTTGTGACCACAAGAGCCTTACATATATATTCACTCAGCGGGACCTGAATATGAGGCAACGGCCATGGATGGAAACCTTGAAGGACTTTAAGTTCGAGGTTTCCTATCATCCGGGCAAGGCGAACCTTGTGGCAGACGGGTTAAGCCGCAAGAAGACCATAGAGTTTGTGGCTCCGTTAATGGTGGCAGAGTGGGACATGGTAGAGTTTGTGTGAGACTTTGAGTAGAAACTCATGGTGGAGGTGTCGTACGAAGCCATTGCACATATTCGAGTACAGCCCCTCATTGACGATAGGATTATCACGGCTCAGACAGACAATGAGTTATTGAAAAAAATGAGGGAGCAGGTTAGTGCAGATGAGGACTCAGAGTGGAGTGTTAGAACGGATGGGGGCTTACGTTATCGTGGCTGCCTATGCGACCCAGACGTTCATGACTTGAGACAGGAAGTTCTCGAGGCAGCTCATAGATCGAAGCTTGTGATGCATCCTGGTAGCACGAAGATGTATCAATAAATGAAGAGATCATACTGGTGGGACAACATGAAGGTTCACATTGCAGAGTTTGTGTCCTGTTGTCTCACGTGCCGGTAGGTCAAGGCAGAGCATCGCCGACCTCCTAGACTACTTCAGCCTATGTCCATAGCTAAATGGAAGTAGGATTTCATCTCTATGGACTTCATATCAGGGCTGCTTAAGATGAGGAAAGGACATGACTCCATTTGGGTGATCGTAGACCGGTTGACGAAATCAGCTCATTTCCTACCGATCAGAGTTACGAACTCTGCAGACGAGTTGGCTAGGTTGTACATCAAGGAGATTGTAGGTCTGTATGGAGTTCCCTCGAAGATCGTGTCGGACCGAGACACACGATTCACGTCTATCTTCTGGACTCATATCCAGGAAGCGATGGGTGTGAAGTTAAAGTTTAGCACAGTGTTCCATCCACAAACAGACAGGTAGACGGAACGAGTGAATCAGGTGCTAGAAGATATGTTGTGAGCTTGTGTGTTGGATTTCAAGGACAGTTGGGATAACTATGTTCCTTATGCAGAGTTCGCGTATAACAACAGCTTTCAGGCGAGTATTGACATGGCTCCCTATGAGGCAATGTATGGTCACCTGTGTAGAGCACCACATTGCTAGGCAGAAGTGGGCGAGAAGAGTCTGATTGGCCCAGAGTTGGTTCAGGCAACCTCAGAGAAGATCGACATTATTAGGCATCAACTTTTAACAGTACAGAGCAGGCAAAAGAGCTATGCCAATACGAGACGGCAACTGCTTGAGTTTGAGGTTGGGGACCATGTATTCCTTAGGGTTTTCCCCATGAAGGGAGAACTTCAGTTCGGTACGAAAGGGAAGCTCACGCTGAGATTCATTGGCCCATTTCAGATACTCGATAGAGTGGGGGTAGTAGCATATCACCTTTCTTTACCCACACCACTTGTAGGCGTGCACAACATATTTCATGTGTCCATGTTGAAGAAGTACATTCCTGATCCTTCGTACATTATTAGTTGGGAGCAGGTGCAGTTGAGCGAGGATGTAATATATGTACTGCGACCGATGCGTATCCTGGATAGGAAGGAGCAGGTGTGTAACAAGGTTATCCCACTTGTGAAGGTACTGTGGACGCATCACAGTGAGGAAGAGGCTACTTGGGAGATGGAACCTGAGGTAAAAAAGAACTACCCTCAGATTCTAGAGGAGTACGAAAAGGTACAAATTTTGAGGATAAAATTTTTCTTTAAGGGGGGTAGATTGTAATGTCCTGGAAAAATTCGTACAAAGGCCCAAGTACCACCTCAAGCAGAAATCATTAAGGATTAAATCCTTTAGAAATTAAACGAGAATTAACTAGTGCCAAACTAGATTACTTGTGAAATTAGCACTAACCACTTTAAATACCATCTGCAAGACCCAAAACTTGTGAAATCATTAACGCTACATTACCCTAAAATTTAGAAGCAATCTCTAAATCCAGTTTCTCTCGGGAGCATTCGAAAACTCCGTATTGGACCTGGACCACACGTCGAAAGTTCAATAATGAATAAACTGTACAATTATAACCACCTAGTTGAACTTAACAATCACCTCAAAAATCAAGTCCAGATGATGTCCTGAGACTATTTACTTGAGTCTGGAGCGAAGTATGTGAGAAAGGTGAGTGTTTTTATAAATTAAATCCAATTTTAAGTTATCTAAGTCGTGTCGCTTGCAGGCCGATTATAAGCATTCAGATCATCAAAATCTGACCCAAATACAACCTCGGATCAGGAGAAATGTCCCACACATACCAATGTGCTTGTGGCCCTGATCGAGTGTCGGCGACCATTGAACTGAAACTGGCCCATCACGGTTGATCTTAAACCTGATCGGATTGAAAACTTAGCTTGATCTGGATCCAATATCATGGAGCTTAAGTCCGACCGCATTCAGTAAAGGGACCTCCAGAAATGCTCCGTTGGATCGAAATAGACCCAATTTGGCTATAACCTAAGTATACCATGTCCTTGGGGCTATTCCATCAGTTCTGGGCCTATATAATGGTCTTAAACCCTCTCTCATTCACTCCATACGAATATTGGGAAAACCCTAGGAGAGAGAAGAGAGTAAAGAGAGGGAAAGTGAGAGAGAAGTTGGTGAAGGTTCTTGGGATTCTACCCTACCTCTCCACGTGCTTATCCATCGCTACCGAATCGCTATTCTGGCGATTTTAATTCCAATATTGGGTAAGAAAACCTAACCCAAATCCTTTCTAGGGTTTCAAATAGTCTAAGAGATGATGTAGCTAACCTACTTTTAGTCATGCGAAGTGCTTGTGCACTTCATGTCGGTCGATTCAACGTGCGCTCGTGCTAGTCGGACTCATCAAGTAACCCGACTGACCATTGTATGCTCACCTTGTATTTGTCATAACTGCTTGAACCTAGGGTACTAAACTTACCATTGGAAAGCCCCTCTAACCTTGGTACCTCAATCCCCTAAGACTCATGAGCCGGGCATGGTGGTATGGGACACCGTGGTCAAGTTGTCGGCCTACGCTGGGGCCACAAACCTCCCCGTAGTGACCAGTGAGCACCCTACTCTGAGTAGATTATGGTGTTATGGGACACTATATTCTTGCTGTCGGCCTACATTGATAAAGTGATGGGGGAGTGGAGCAACGAGTGCGAGCAACAGCCCTGGCAGCCCTTTGTAGTGACCTTGAGTTTATCCTGACACCGCATGGGGGCGATGACTCCTGATGCAGTCTTAAGGATATAAACTAGGCCTCTATTGATAAGGTGATGGGGGAGTGGAGCAACGAGTCCATGCAATAGCCCTAGCAGCCCTTGCAACGACCTAAAAATATATCATCGTATGATATTACTAGGAGTGACGACCCTAGATAGGATCATTATTTGGGTATTGATATGAGGGAGGTACCCTAGTTTCCCAATCCTGTTGTATGAAAAGGACTAATAACAACTCGGTAATCATATTCATATCTCACTGCATGTGCCTGGAAGATGTGAAGCACTGAGGGAAGAAAGCATGCCGCTGACGTAAGATGGTGTCGCATGAGGGAGTATGTCAGTGAGGGCATCCATCATGTCATTTCATGCTTGCATTAATCACAGTATCTAGGAATGTCTGATTGTTTGCTTTACTATTATCGCGTGATTGATTTGATAACATGTTAACCCTTGCTCTATGATTCCACTAAGTTAGCTACTCACTCCCACGTTACGGGACGGTGTTGTACACACCAACCAGTTCCTATTTCAGTTTTAGATAATGGCGATGCTTGCGAAGCAGAGCCGGACTTGGTGATGATAAGGAGGATCCCTCCTATATGCAGGTTCAGATTGACGGGGTTTACAGGGTTACTGATTAGATGTCAGTACAGTTGGTATCTTGCCTTTTATTTACACACCCATATATATTCTTGTCTTTCTATTTTGGAGTATACATGTAATTAGTTAACCTAGTAACATGTTCACACTATGGAGACTTACAATTATTTATATATTTTATATATTTATCACAGTCTTTCGCTTATTAATTTAACAGTCTCTGGAGTATGATATGTTATTTTGGCGTAGTCCTAATCTTGTTTTATGCCATTCTACAGACAACATGCATTCATCATTATCTATGTTGCATAAGTGACGTTTTAGAACTTGGGAGTTGGGTTTCTACCCGACCCCCGATTTTCAGGATATTACACCTGGTGTTTTGGGACATGGGATGTGAGGCTTAGATTTACCTATGGTGAGCTTCCACACATCCAGTTGAGACAGACGCTTGAATTGATCTTCCTGTGAGGCTCTGCAGTCTGACTGACTCAACACACACACTAATTGACAAACCAGAGCACTAGCAAGGGCACTTTCAATCACCCCCTTTGTCAATTACATGAAAAAATACCCAAAACACCTTAAGACAATATCTAGACAAACACATCCTAAATTATGTGTATATGCATTTGACACAATTTTATAATTTCTAGTGAACTATGTACACAACCCAGTATCGGCTCCCCCTAACTTTAAAAACTCCCCCTTTCTTACTACAACTGCTCCCCCTAACACCTACAACACCATTCTAGTATATATATATACAATTTTTCATTCAAGGTGATTGAACTTTTCTCCCCCTTTTTGTCAGTCATTGACAAAGATATGGTAGTTGATATTGACTAAAGTTTGAAGACATGTGAGAGAAACACTCAGAGATAGATGTATAAGGTTTAGATCAGTTTAAAGCATACGTAATTGGCAGATAATATGGATGCAGATTAAAGCAAATAAAGCAGTTATAAAAGCAGATGGAATAATCATTAAAATCACACGCATTCCATATGTCAGAGATTGTATAAACCAAGGGAATCATAGGAAGTAAAAATGAGAATTATATTCAGCCATATTCAATCATAATCCAAAACACGTACTGCCACAGACAGCAGTAGATTGATGGTTTTCAGAAAAACTTCAAGCCCATGCATGAGCACTCGACAATAACTATCAGCATTAGCCCAACTATGGGCATATACAATAAATAAATAAATAAATAACTTATGCAAGTTAGAGAGCTATCACATACACCCATGAGAGCGTAGAACATCCAAAAAGATACTAGTGTTCATATGCAAAAACAGGAGTGAGGTGTGTGTGATAGCATTCAAGAACCGGCATCATGGAGCTGAGCGGGATGTCATTGTGTCGTCCTTACGGCAAGTCATCAGATTAACCAATTGTTGGACGGTCTGCTGTACTCCTTGGACTATCCATTCCAAGATAGTAAGCCTCCCGTGCACCGAGTGAACATCCCTTTGAATTGCACCAATCCAATCCTCGTGGAACTTGAAACGTTTAGCATGACCAGGAGCTGATGTCAATGGTGCTTGATGCGGTCCAGAAGCTTCTTCCCCAACCATCTCAGTCCCTTCCATGGGAGGGTCACCAGCCCCACCTTCCCTCTCTGCTTGAATATCTTTTTCAGTTGGATCCTCAGGGTATTTATGAAACCTCAAATCCATCGTTCAAATGTTACTTTTATTGAAGGTTTAGAGAGGAAGTGCAGGATCACTTGTAGTTAGGAATGCTATGGAATTGCAAATTGTATTTATGATCCAGGGATATGGTAGGAGAATATCCCTAGCCCTATGAAAAGCATACACCAACTGATACATGATGAGAGTAGGTAAAAAAATCTTGATCCCAGCAGCGATCGAATATATTATCATCATCATGAAGCCTGTGAAATCTGCCATGTAAAGCCCCTTGAGTAGATGTTCGAAGCAAGAATACCATGCAATACCCGATAGCGTCGTTCCATGAATCTGACTTTTAGGGCATTCCCTTGGTACCATTGAACGTCACGGTCATGACAGAGGAATTTGGTGATTTTGGACCGAATCTCAAGATCTTCCATGTTTATATCTGGGAGTCCTTCAGGGGATATGGTAAGATTGAATATCCCTACGATAGACTCTGGGGTGATCAGCACATCATCACCATTGACAGATACGGTGATGGACGGTGGATCAGAGACGGGTGAATGACAGGCGGCAAAGAAATGATAAGTCCATTCGATTTGATATGGTCCCCCAAAGTCGAGAACTGGTAACCAATCTATGGCAGCAAATAGAGGTTCTAAATTATATGGAGCCAAACAACTTCAATCAACTTTTCTTTCGGGAATTACCTTCCTTCCAGCAAACTTTGTCAGGACCGGATTCACTTGCATTAATGGGGGCGTCTGTGCCTCAGGCTGGGACCCATGCCGTCTTGTGCGTTACCTAGTTGGGGTCCCTAGTTCCGGGGCCCGTGTGCTTCCTTTTGAAGCAACCACTTTTTATCGGGTGGATTTTGATGACTCACCCGATCTTGATACTTTTTCCTTGTCTTTTCCCATGAGGACCAAAAAAATTTGAAGGATTCTGAGAAAAGGACACAACTCAAAAGAAAAGGAAATACCCAAAACAAAATGAATCTTGATTGATTAGAAGGATATCTTTTTATATCAGGCGGCATCTATCGATATCATCGATCCTTGTTTCAATTATATCGATGAACCCTGATCAATTTCATCGATCCTCTTTCCGATATCATTCTCAATCATATGGCTTTTCACATTCTAAAGAGTCATCGATTATATCGACCCTTGATCGTTTAATCGAGAATGACATATCGATAGTCGTATTGAAGGTGAATGATTTTACATTTTCAGCATTCAGACGACCCTACAAGTATACTTTTGGAATTTCTATGAATCAAGTATACTTAGTAAAATTATGTACAATCACTGTACACAACAAAAGTATAAACATTTGAATGTTTATATACAAAAGATAGAGGTGAATGACCTCAGATATATCATTTGAAGCTCAAAAAAATTTGCATCATTTCAGTAAATATCCAGATCAAGATGCATGATCTGGACTAGTTCTTTCTTACCCATTTCATGGCAGAGTTTCTTTCTGTGATGAATTTAGCTTTAGTGTTCAGTTTATCCACTTGATTAAATAACTCTATCATTTTGTTAATTACTTTGGGTGGTGATGGAGGTGCATTTCTTTTATCCATATTCCTAAGTGGACTCTTGAAATTCTGCATTTCTCTGCTTAGTTTGACTTTATCAGTATGATTCTGACCAGAGTTACGTTGAGTTCTCTTAGGTGTCATACATTGGAACTCATAATGACCTAAATCACCACACAGATGACACGCTGGGGTGGTTTTAGTTTTACTTCCTAAAGCAACAGATCTTTTAGTTATTAATGCTGTATTTTTTTATTTTGACTTAAATTTATCATACCCCAGGCCACTTTTGTCTTTTCCAGGTCTTCCCATCCCTAACAACTTTTCTAGTTTTTCACCACTCTGAGAAAATTTGTAACTTATCTCAACAAATTTTCTAGATTTTTTTAATTCACAATGGAGTGTGTGATTTTCATTTTTAAGTTGCTTATTTTCATCTTTTTATAATTCAACTTGTTTAGTGTTCAATGATTTCTGATCTTCATCACTCTCTGAGTCACTATTTTCTGAGTTTAACTCATCTGTATCATCCCACGTGGTGGCCATTGCCTTACCCTTAGTTTTTCTATTTGGGCATTCAGTAGACAGGCGTCCATACTCCTGACACGCATAGCATTATGGTTCTTTGGTCCTTTTACCAAATTTGCTTGCAGAAGATTTGTAGTTCACCTTTCTTCCTTTAGAGGGACGACCATGATTCTTCTGAAAGAATCTTTTGAATCTTTGTGCCAGCAAAGCCACTTCCTCATCTTCATCTTCCTTTTCACTTCCACTGTCTTCATGTGTTGTTTTCTTTGAAGTTTTTAGGACAGTGTTTTTAGATTTTTAGAATTATTTGAAGTGTAGTTCGAAAGTTTGTAGGGAACCTACCAGTTCTTCTACTTTCATCTCGTCAATATTCCTACACTCCTCTATTGTCGTTACCTTAGGATTAAATCGTTCCGGTAGAGATCTTAGAATTTTTCTACAAATTTTTTGCACCGGAACTTTTTCTCCCAATCCACCCATGGAGTTACAGATGATATTTAATTTAGTGAAAAACTCCATAAATGTTTCATGCTCCTCCATCTTGAGACTTTCGAACTGTGAAGTCAGAAGTTGTAGTTTAGACCTCTTCACAGTGCTTGTGCCTTCATGGGTTGTTTCCAATAGATCCCATGCTTCTTTGGATGTCCCACATATACTTATTTGATTGAAGATGCCTTGGGACACGACACAGTAGATGGTGTTCATAGCTTTTGCTTTAGCAGTCTGTTTTTCTTTATCGAACGTCTTCCATGTTTCTTTGGATTTGGGTTTTGTGATGGTTGTGCCACTGTCAAGTACAATCTGTTCAAATGGTGACACATATCCACTTTCTACTATATCCCAAACATCATGGTCTAAAGATCTCAAGAAATAGTGCATCCTCGCCTTCTAGTATGTGTAATTTGAGCCATCAAATATTGGAAACCTAGTGACTAATAAGCCCTCTCCTTTGGCCATATTCCAAACTTTAGTCAAGATCACTCTCTAGGCGATGAAGCCCTTAAAGAGACACCTGCTCTGATAACAATTGAAATAGCGGTAAAGACCGCTTTAGTTGAAGTAGGAATATGCCAATATGTCTTAGAGGGGGGTGAATAGGACTTTTTAAAATTCTTACAATGTATTTAAAAATTTCGATACACTAATCCTTATAGATATGCAATTATCAAGATTACTCGAATGTAACTCTACTGGCTTCCAAGCTTTGTAGAGGATCCAATCACAAACTATTCAAGAAATAACAATATATAACTTAGTTTATGATGGATATGACTGTGTATGTGTGTGAGGTATGATCAGATAAATAGATATGAAGGCATTAACATAAATCACACACATAGAAGAATAGCAATCGCAAACACAATCATTTTTATAGTGGTTCGACTACTTGTCTACTCCACTCCTGGTAACCACACTCAACCCTTGAGTGTACCGAATTTTAATAAGGAGGTTTCACAGCGGTTCACCTCTAACCTAAGGTTTTAAATCAGGCTCACTTTCAACCTTCATAACCTACACTAGGTCTGACTGTTTATACTCTCACAAGCAAGGGTCAACACATCGCACCTACTTTTAGGCACACTAGCTAAGGATCTTCCATAAGACCCTAATGGAGGTTTTATGTGGTTCACCTTTAACCCAAGGTTTCACAGCAGTTCATCTTAAACCTAAGGTTTTGACTAGTTCACCTTCAACCAGATGTTTATACTCTACACAGAGCAAGGGTCCACACAACGCACCCACCATGTACACTCCCGCTGGAGGACTCCTTGAGGACTTTAAAGATTGAGAAACACCTTAGACCTAATCCTACAAAGGAATGATCAAAGGGTCCTCTAAACTCTAGATACTTATAGATAAGTGGATGAGTCTTATTCAACACGTTGATGAAGATCTCCTCCTTGTTGATGAAGAATATTTTGCTCCCTAGATCTGTAACACAAATGATGTACCAATATATGTCAACGGGTTAGGTCAAGGTTATGATGGAATCCTACTCTCTAAATGTTTTCCTATTAGGAAGATAGAGTGATTCCAATTATCTATGCATTCAAAGCATCTTAGCTTAATGATTTTCCATTAAGGTAGTAGTAAGAGGATCCTTAAATGTGGCAAGGCATCCCAGCTTAATGATTTGTGTCACGCCCCAAACTCGAAAATCGGGCTCACAAAATCCCGGATTGCTGAATCCGGCGCCGATAGCCTCCGTAGAACTTCATTACATTTCCACTATGATCAAAAACTTTACAAGTACAATGAGCATAAAGGGAAATATACTGGTAAAAGAATAAAAACTCTAAAATGATCTGCAAAGTGCTCCTGCCTCAGCGCTACTGCGATCCAACGTCACCTGCACGCAACGGTCGTGCAGAAGCTTATAGAAAGCTTAGAGGGTGGTGAACGTGTGTGCGCAAGGTAGTAATATGATTATGCAATATCAGAGCAATGCGGAATATGCAGATGGATCCATGAAAAACCCTTAGCCGTACTAAAGCTATGCGATGCAAGACATGAATGATATCGGCCATCCCAGGGCCATGCCATGTGAAATGCAACTCAAGTATACAAATCCTCATCTATGTCCACGCATCAATACAGCTCAAATCTGGGATATCACCGGGGTCTAGTACACTCTAAACTAGATCGCCGCCTCATCGCACTCAATAAGGTAAATGGAAGAGACCTCACCATCTGTTTACCAATATCGGTCTCGACTCGTCGATTGTGGACCAATTCCTCGAGTTGGTCAGACTCAGCCTAGCATTGCCCCCTAGACTTGGCCAGATAAGGCTGCACCCCCTTCCAACCGACCACGACACAGTGGAGAGCGCAACCATCTAGTAATCGGCACTCAACGCTCATTTACCCACTCGGTCTAGACGTTGGAGCAACCTCTTGGTACCATAAGGGTTTAGGGACTTTCACCTAGGAATATCTATAGCACCCCATGTAGAATAAGATTTTCGGTATCCAATCCTGCCAACCACGATACATCTGTGGAAGCTACGGCCCCGATGTCGCTAGGGCGTACAATAACCATGTCACACAATACAAAATGCATAAATCACACTATCTAATCATGCAGCAAATCCTGCACGTATCGTGCGCTCATGCAGGGTAACACCGCCTAATTAGGGTCCCATAAACAATCTGCCCGAAGGCATATGTTATGATCAGTCTCTTCTCATATCAAGCATACATATGATGCGTATGATCATGAGTCATGAAACTAAACTAAACATGTAAATAAGTAATGAACCATTCTTACAACGCAGATGGGCCTAGACGGCCTATACACAACAAGTACGGGCCTATCAATGGGCCTTAGGGAGAGTCGTAATGCGAATGTTTAACCAACATTATACTTGCAATGTGGACGGCAAACCATCATTGCTCCCAAGTCATAGCCCGTCGTAAACATCGTTACATAAATCGTGTTGGGATCACACATTGCAATGGACATTAGGTACATCCCATTGGGCCTTAAATACATCAAATGGGGCATATCATATGGGCCTTATATTCATCAAGTGGGCCACATTAATGGGCCGCACCAATGGGCCTTATGTGTATTGCAATGGGCCATAACCCGTGGGCCTTAGAAGGCATCACAATAGTTCTCGACCCATGGGCCTTATACATATCAAATGGGCCTAACCCCATGGGCCTTAAAACACATCAATTGGGTCCAATCCCATGGACCTTAAATTACATCAAATGGGTCTTATCCCATGGTCCTTGGAATACATCAAATGGGTCCAATCTCACGGGCCTTATAATATGTTAAGGTGGGGTCCACTCGGACTATGGAATTGGCCCATTCTTTAACTCGTTTCATAAAATGAGCTTTTAGAATGGATGGACAAATTGGATGCAGCACCTACATCAAGGGTGGGGGCCCACATGAAGGCCTGCCATTGCGAATATTATATATTATATAATATATAAACTACATATAATATATATAATATATACAATATTATATATACAATACAATATAATATATATATATATATATATATATATATATATACATATATATATGTGTGTGTATGTGTGTGTGTGTGTGTATACACACACACGCTGCACACACACACACGTTGCACACCCACACGCACGCTGCACACACACACTGAGGGCCCCACCGTCACGCTGACGGTGGGAATGAACACATGCATCAGTGTGGGTTCCCATGTGGGGCCTACTGAAATGTTTACTTGCCATCCGAACCATTGATAAGGTCACTTGGACCGAGATGAGTAGGAAAAACAAATTTCATCTTGATCCAAAACTCCCATGGCCCAGAAAAAAGGATTTTAATGGTAGAGGTTCAATCTTACTGTTTCGTGTGGTGTGGGCCACCTGAGTTTTGGAATCGGTTGAAACTTGGAGGGGGCCCACCTGAGGGGGCCCACCTCATGAATGGCTTGGATTTCACATATACATCATGGTGGGGCCCACGGCAGCAGCCGTGGGACGCTGCCCGCCCGCCCGCTGTACGCAGCAGTGTGCTGCTGCTGCTGCGGTGTCAAAGGCAGAGGCACTACCTCTTGTATTTAAAAAAAAAAAAACTGGAAAATCCATTTTTCAGGGGTTTTTCGCATCTAGGGCCCACAACAAGTAGATCCACCCCGTCCATTGGCTTCCCTGGCTCATAATAGATCCAACAAGTCTAATATAGGGTATTTTTTTATGTTTAGAAAATAAAATAAAATAAGAAAATGATCTTTGAATGGTAATGATGCAATCTCCAACGCTATGGCCCACCAGATCTTCCAACCAACCCCATCACTTGGCTCAACGCCTAAATTGACCCAAGGAAGGAGATGGACGGCGTGGATTGAATACATACAACAAGGTGGGGCCTACACAACGGTCCACCCCAAAAGCTTTGAACCAAGCTTATATTTATGTTTACCTTTTACAGAGACGTCCAGCGTCCCAAACGCTGGACGGTTGGACATGAGCATTGAGGTGGGCCCTGATTAGGTGGGCCACCTCATGGAGAATAGTGTGGATACATCGCACACAAAGTGGGCCACACTTGCTTATTTGGATAGAATATAAACCTCATAGTGGGGTCCATTAAAATAGGCCACACAACCCTATTGTATTCTCATAAAATATATATAAAAAAAAGAAATAAGAAATAAAAAGGGAGAGAGAGATGGAGAGTGGGACACGCATGTGATGGAGGGCTCCGCCACTATGAGCCCTCTTTATATGAAATCATACATCAATGGATCCCTCTACACATGGATTTATCAAAATCAAAAGTCAACGGTGGAGATCCTCTCCCCACCAATATGGACAGTCTAGATGACCTTCCTAATGTAATGAAATAAACATCATGATGGGGTCCATGGAGAATGGCCCCATGATGGATGATCATGATGATCAAAGTGGGCCATCGGCCACAACTTAGGGTCCCAAATGAGATCCAAACCACTGATCGGTTGGCCTCACTTGGCCCATCTTAAAAATATGAAAAACTAATATTATCAAGCACCCACTGTCCGATCTTCTTGCTCCTATGGGTTCCTTAGCACCTTAGATTTAATTTCAATGAAGGAGATGAGGAATGGATGGTTGAGATGGGAGATGAAGGGGTAGGAAAGGTGGACCACACTTGGAGTTTTGGAAGAGAGGGAGAGACTCATACGTATGGGATTTTAGTTGCTTGGGAATAGTTTGAAAAAAATGAGAAAGAGAGTAGTAAAGAGAGAGAGTGATGGGTGATGGATGTGGTGGTGATGGGTGTGTAAGACACTTTTTGACTTTGCTGGCCTTTTGTGTAAGAAAAGCATAGGCTTTGTAAGAAACTTTTGACTTTTGTGGTTGCTTGGGTATGGGTGAAAGGTGATGCGTACTTGATATGAGATGTGATGGGATTTGATTGATTGATGGGATTGATGTGACCCTCGTAAAGATTCTCTTCAGTTTCGCAACACGCAGCATTTTCCTCGCACCGAACACTGACCCACATCTCTTGACCAGGGTATCGCCTCGGCACGCGAGTCGCGGCATCGGAGTCGCAACGACGGCGCAGTCGCTATGGTAAAGGTCTTGGGTTGAGTCGATACAGGTTGACAGCATACGAATCAAGGTCGCGCGCAAATATCGATTAAAGGTCGAAGGTTGCCAGAATTCGACCGATAAGACCGCGAAAGTCTACGGAACGGTACGGACTAAGTTACGGGTCTTACAGCTCTCCCCTCCTTATAAAAATTTCATCCTCGAAATTTACACAATCATTGCAACTAGGCATAACTCGCGAGGAACAAGAAACATAACATCACTATATAAAATCAGAGATAGCATACAAAATACATCACATGATCAACCATCAAAGAGATGAGGATAACGCTCTCGAATCTCGACCTGACACTCCTAAGAAGCCTCCTTTACAGAATTGTGACCCCACTGAACCTTCACCAACGGAATGACCTTAGTTCTGAGGACCTGCTCCTCCGATCAAGGATACGGACTAGCTGCTCAATGTAAGAAGTATCCTCACGAACCTCCAGTGGCTGCCAATCAATAACGGAAACTATGTCTGACCCACACTTCCTCAACATGGAGACATGGAAAACGTTGTGGACGCCAGACAACTGAGATGGCAAGGCAAGTGGATAGGCCACGGCTCCAACGCGCCCAGTGATCTCAAAAGGTCTTATGAATCTCGGGGCAAGCTTGCCCTTCGCTCCAAATCGAACTACGCCCTTCATAAGCGAGACCTTGAGATACACATGGTCCTCTACGTCAAACTCCAAGGGACGACGCCGACGATTATTAAAACTCTTCTACCGGCTCTGAGCTATGCGCATCCTCTGCCTGATGATATCAATAGCCTCTGACTTCTCCTGCAGAAGTTCGGGACCTATGATATGACGCTCTCTAACCTCGGTCCAGCAACTCGGTGATCTGCATGGTCTGCCATATAGTTCCTCAAAAGGAGTCATGCCGATGGTCGCCTGATAGCTATTATTGTATGCGAACTCAGCCAATCGCAGATGCTCATCCCAGCTACGTCCGAAATCAATCGCGCAAGCCCGAAGCATATCCTCAAGGATCTGGTTGACCCTCTCAGTCTGGCCATCGATCTGCGTATGGTACGCGGTGCTGAGCTACAAATCAGTACCCATGGCTCTCTGAAAACTCTCCCAAAACTGAGACGTGAACCTCGAATATCGGTCAGAAACGATCAAGACTGGAACACCATGCAGTCTCACAATCTCCTCGATAAATAACCTCGCAAGCCGGTCCATAGATCAAGTCGCGTGCATCGTAAGAAAATGTGCCGACTTCGTCAGATGATCCATAACAACCCAAATAGCATCGTGACCGCGCTGAGTCCTCGACAAACTCATAATGAAATCAGTCGACACGTGCTCCCACTTCCACATCTAGACGCTCAACGGCTGTAATAGACCAGGGGGTCTCTGATAATCGGCCTTGACAAGCTGGCATGTGTCACAATCGGCCACAAAACTGGAGATCTGGCGCTTCATCCCCCCCTCAAAAATACTGTCGCCTCATATCACAATACATCTTCGTCGAGCCAGGGTGGATAGAAAATCACGATCGATGTGCCTCGATCATAAGATCTCTGCGTAACTCTGGAATATCCGGGACACATAATCGGCCTCTGAAGTGAAGTCCACCGTCTGTACCAATATGCCAATCTTCCTAACTCTCAGATGCTACCTCAGCCATATATCTCTGCAACGACTCATCAGCCTATTGAGCCTCGATCACCCTAGCGACAAGAGAGGGTTGAATTGACAGGCTCGATAATTGTATGATGGAAGACTACATGCCGAACTTAAAATCATACTCTGCGATATCCTCAAGCATCCACCACTCCTAAATCATCATATGCGCTACTAGGCCTCGTGGCTGACGACTGAGGGCATCTGCCACCACGTTCACCTTGCTCGGGTGGTACTGGAGATCGAAATCATAGTCTTTCAGGAGCTCCATCCAGTGCATCTGCCTCATATTCAACTCAGACTGCGAGAAGAGGTACTTCAAACTCTTGTGATCGGAGAAGAGCTCGAACCTGACCCCATAAAGATAATGCCTCCACACCTTCAGTGCGAAGACAACTGCAGCCAGCTCCAGATCATGCGTAGGATAGTTCAGCTCATGGACCTTGAGCTGACAAGACACAAAGGCCACTGGTCTCCCATGCTGCATCAAAACAGTACCCAAACCAATATGCGAGGCATCAGTGAATACAATAAATCAGTCACTCCTAGAGGGAAGAGTGAGGACAGGAGTGGACGTCAGACGGTCCTTCAACTCCATAAATGCTCACCCACAGGCATCACTCCAAGTAAACTCTGCGCCCTTCCGAGTCAACCTGGTCAGCAAGGCAGCAATACGAGAGAAGCCCTCAATAAAACGTCAATAATAACCCGCCAAACCAAGGAAACTATGGATCTCTGTCGAAGTCGTGAGCTGGCCCCATGTGACCTTCGAGGGGTCCACTGCGATGCCCTCCCTCATCACCATGTGACCGAGGAACTTCACCTCCTCCTTCCAGAACTCGCACTTCTCCAGCTTCGCATACAGCTGGTGTGCACGGAGGGTCTGTAAAGTGATCTCCAAATGCTGCTCATGCTCCTTACGGGTCCTCGAATAGATTAGGATGTCATCGATGAAGACTACAACAAACTGATCGAGATATGGGCGAAAGACCTCGTTCATCAACTGCATGAAGACCGCGGGTGCATTGGTCAGTCCGAAGGACATGACCTGAAACTCAAAATGACCGTAACGCGTCCTGAATGCTGTCTTCGGAATATCCTCATCTCGGACCCGAATCTGATGATAACCAGAACGCAGGTCGATCTTCGAAAAGAACTGTACATTCTGCAGCTGATCGAACAAATCATCAATCCTAGGGAGCGGGTATCTGTTCTTGATCGTGACCTTGTTGAGCTCGCAGTAGTCAACGCAGAGCCTCAACGAGCCATCTTTCTTCTTCACGAAGAGTACCGGTGCTCCCACGGTGAACTGCTCGAATGGATAAAGCCTAACTCGCACAAATTGTCCAACTGCTTCTGCAGTTCCCATAACTCTAATGGTGTCATGCGATACGGGGCCTTCGAAATAGGTGTGGTACCGGGCACGAGATCAATCTAAAACTCGGTGAGTCGATGAGGCGGTAATCCCGAAATCTCCAAAACCACATCGGGAAAATCGTAAACCACGGGCAACTGGTCGATACAAGCGGCAACAGGCTCCTCTTTGGCACACGACATCAAACAAGACAACCGCTCTCCTCTGGGCTCTGCAACGAACTGGAACTGCGGCACACCAGGTATACAAAATGTGACTGTCCTCGCGGTGCAGTCCAATATGGCATAATACTCGGTGAGCCAATCCATGCCCAGGATGACATCAACCTCGAACATCGGCAATGCAAACAGATCGGCAGGCAGAAAGGTATCCCCAACTAGAACTGGGCAAGACGAGCAAAATTGGCTCAACACTGCAGTCCTCCCCAAGGGAGTCGATACTGATAGGCACTCACAAGAAGACTCCAACGGTAAGCCAGTCGATCGGCAGAAGCTCTCGGCCACAAAAGAATGCGATGCACTGGAATCAAACAACACACGTGCAATGCATACAGAGACTAGAAGTATACCCTCAATGACTCCTCCAAATGACTGCGTATCCTGATGAGCTGCATAGAACCTAGCCTGAGCCGGTTGGGGAGGTATTTGTCCCCTCTGCGCATGCTGCTGCTGCTGATGGGGTCGCTAAGGCGGTCGAAACTGTTGCCTCTGCTGCTACAGCCTCGAAGGCTGGTGCTGATGCTGCTGCTGAGGTGGCCTCGGTGGTGGGGGCTACTGTCGTTGCTGCTGTGGGGGTCTCTACTGCGGTTATGGTGGAGGCTACTGTAGACCTCTCTGCTGCTGTGGACCTCTTTTCTGCTGCTGGGGGCTAGAACACTCCCACGAACGGTGTCCCGTCGCACCACACCTAAAACAAGCGCTGGTGAACTCCCTCGGAGTTAGTGTTGGAGGTACTGCTGGTGCTCGGAAGGCTGGGTGACCTATACGCCTCTACTACTATGGTCGACGCTGTAGGAATCACTAGAAGGAGCCTACCTCTTCCGGTCTCTCCTCTGACCACGATCAGACTGAGAACCAGCCCACTCAGCCTCAAAGATCTAGGCCTTCCGCACCACTTCCTCAAAAGTTATAAGTTCATGCCCAATAACACGACCGCGAAGACCGTAACGTAAGCCGTCCTCGAAGTGGCGGGCTCTTCGCTCCTCATCATCTACTAGGTAAGGTACAAATCTGGACAGTGCTACAAAGCGAGCTACATACTGAGCCACTATCATATCACCCTGCACCAGGGCCTCAAACTCCAACGCTCGCTGCCATCGGATGTGATCAAGGAAGTACTGTCGGTCAAACAAATCCACAAAATCCTCCCATGTCCATATAAAGTCAGCGCCCGTTGCTCGGGAAACTGATGCCCACCAGTGCTCAGCCTCACTATGGAGAAGAAACACGGCTAGTCGAACTCGCCGCTCAGTCGTACATCCCATCGTCTCAAATATCTTCTCCACATCAGTGCGTCATCTCTCTGCTACAGTCGGGTCTCACTCACCCTGAAAATGCGGGGGATCGAGCCGTCGAAACTCACGAAGGAGGGCGCTCGTACGCTCCTGCTCTACTTGGGCCGATGAAATAACTCGCTGCCTGCCCTATCCCTGAAGTGCAGCCGTAACAGCTTCTAACATCTGCTGCAACTGAGAGGCACTCACGGATACGGTCGGGTCCACACTGGTCTCTGGTGGAGGAGCAGCATACTCAGGATGGGCAGTAGGAATCTCTGGTGGTGGAACGGGCATCGTAGGTGGTAGTGCGGGAGCCACAGGTGGTGGAGTGGGGTCCTCAGGTAGTGGTGCGGGAGTTGATCGGGTAACTCTCCTAAGCGGCATGTCCTACAGGAAAGAGTGAAGGCACCTATCAACTTGAAAGCTCTCAAAGGCACGCACGTTAAGGGTCTGTAACAAGAGATCACGAAGCTATTCGAACTTCGGGACTTAGTCATTCTACACTCATAGCAGATATGTAATGTGGTTCTCGGTTATTCCCAAGTTATGCTTTGACACCAACTTCTGCCACACCCCAAACTCAGAAACCGGGCTCACAAAATTCCCGATCACCGAATCCGGCGCCGACAACCTCCGTAGAATCCCATTCTCAGATCTCAGTGCCCATTCGCCAGGTTCCGACCCTGGGATGCTACGAGGAGGATTTTCAACGTTAGTTTAATTCGTAATAAGCATAACCAAAGGCATAAACCACAAACAACAACCAAGAACTCCATTACATTTCCACTATGATCAAAAACTTTACAAGTACAATGAGCCTAAAGTGAAATACAATGGTAAAGAATAAAAACTCCAAAATGATCTGCAAAGTGCTCCTGCCTCAGCGCTGCTGCGATCCAACGTCACCTGCACGCAACAGTCGTGCATAAGCTTATAGAAAGCTTAGAGGGTGGTGAAAGTGCGTGCGCAAGGTAGTAATATGATCATACAATATCAGAGCAATGTGGAATGTGCAGATGGATCCATGAAAAACCCTTAGCCGTACCAAAGCTATGCGATGCAAGACATGAATGATATCGTCCATCCCAGGGCCATGCCATGTGAAATGCAACTTAAGTATACAAATCCAAATCTATGTCCACGCATCAATACAGCTCAAATATGGGATATCACCGGGGTCTAGTACACTCTAAACCAGATCGCCGCCTCATCATGCGCAATAAGGTAAGTGGAAGAGACCTCACTATCCGTCTGCCAATATCGGGCACGACTAGTCGATAGCGAACCCATTCCTCGAGCTGGTCAAACTCAGCCTAGCATTACCCCCTACACTCGGTCGGGTAAGGCTGCACCCCCTTCCAACCGACCACGACACAGTGGAGAGCGCAACTATCTGGTAATCGGCACTCAACGCTCATCTACCCACTCGGTCTAGACGTTGGAGCAATCTCTGAGTACCATAAGGGTTTAAGGACTTTCACCTAGGGATATCTATAGCACCCTATGTAGAACAAGATTTCCGGTATTTAATCCTGCCAACCACGATACATCTGTGGAAGCTACGGCCCCGATGTCGCTAGGGCGTACAATAACCATGTCACACAATGCGAAATGCATAAATCACACTATCCAATCATGCAGCAAATCCTGTGCGTATCGTGCGCTCATGCAGGGTAACACCGCCTAATCAGGGTCCCATAAAAAATCTGCCCGAAGGCTTATGTTATGATCAGTCTCTTCTCATATCAAGCATACATATGATGCGTATGATCATGAGTCATGAAACTATACTAAACATGTAAATAAGTAATGAACCATTCTTACAACGTAGATGGACCTAGATGACCTATACACAACAAGTACGGGCCTATCAATGGGCAACCATCTGGTAATCGGCACTCAACGCTCATCTACCCACTCGGTCTAGACGTTGGAGCAACCTCTTGGTACCATGATACAGGTCTTACAATTTGCCATTGAGGTAGTAGCTGGAGGATCCTTGAATGTGAAAGTTTATTTTTCAATCCACTCTATTGAATATCAATAATGAGGGTGGATTGAAGGATGAACTCCTATAACACCTTAAAAATCGGGGGTCGTGTAGAAACCCGACTCCCGAGTTCCAGACCATCACTTATGCAACCAAATGAATATGATTCAATGTTGTCTGAGTTAGAGCATTCACATGAGTAAGATTATACCAAAACTGCAATTTATACTCCAGATCCAGTGATAAAACGCAAGCGGAAGACTATCATATATATATCACTGTATGAAAACAAAATAATCTCAAACTGTCTCCAAAGTATGAATACATCTCTGAGTCTCATATACATGTCATAAAGTAAAAATAAATGTCAGGTGATAGTCCAACTAGATGTCCCACCGATCCAGGTCACCTACGCAAAGCCGTCAGTGAACTGCATATACGAGAACTCGTCCTGGTCCTCGTCGTAGTCTGGCTCCGCGTCCTGAATCGCATCACCACCTGCATTTAAGACAGGGTCTGGTGGGTTTTGCAAACACCATCCCGTAACGTGAGAGTGAGTGATCAACTTAGTAGAATATTAAAGCAAGGATTAACATGTTATCAAATCAATCACGCGATAATAGCAAAGCAATCAATCAAACATTCCTAGATACTGTTGTTAATGTATGCATGAAATGACATGATGGATGCCCTCACCGACATACTCCCTCATGCAGCACCATCTGCGTCTGCGACATGCTTGCGTTCCTCAGTGCTCCACATCTTCCAGGCATATGCAATGCGATATGGATAATGATTACCAAGTTGTTATTAGTCCGTTCATACAGCAGTATTGGGAAACTAAGGTACCTTCCTTATATCAATCCCAACACAGATCCTGTCTAGGGTCGTCACTCCTAGTAATCTCATACGATGTTATTTGTATAGGTCGCTGCAAGGGCTGTCAGGGCTGTTGCTCGCACTCGTTGCACCACTCCCCCATCACCTTATCAATACAGGCCTAATGTACTCTTGTTGTTACGGAAGGGTCGTCACCTCCCGTAGACTCAGAATACCCTCGAGGTCACTACAAAGGGCTCGTCACCAATCAGTGTAGGCCGACAGCTCGAATGTAGTGTCTCATACCACCACAATCGGCTCACGAGTCAAATGTGCTCACTGGTCACTACGGGGAGGTTTGTGGCCCCAACGTAGGCCGACAGCTCGACCACGGTGTCCCATACCACCATGCCCGGCTCATGAGTCTTTATGGATCAAGGTACCATGGTTATCAAGGTTTTCAATGGTAAGTTCAGTACCCTAGGTTCAAACAGTTATGACTCGTACATGGTGAACATACAATGACCATTCAGGTTACTTGACGGGCTCGACTAGTACGAGCGCATCTCAAGCTGAACGACATGAAGTGCATAAAATACTTCGCATGGCCTAACCACTGCCGCCAACCCAAAACACGACTCGCGTTCATCAACGCGTCCTTCGTGGCAAATAGAAGCCAAGCACGAATTTGATCCATTACCGACTGCCTAGACTGGGACATTGCCCCAAGCATTTGTAAATCAACATCAGTGTCATATGAGAGTAATAGAAATGAAATACAACAATACAAGCATGTTGACACATGTTATAACATACAACTTAAGCAAATCATTCAACACACGCATTTCATATATATAATGAAATTAATACATATAGCCAACATGATGGAATTCATATACATCCGCATATTAATTGAGAATTCAATCTCAAAACTAATTCACAACACCATTACTCAATACATACTAATACAATCATTTATACAAACACTTAGTCTACACACTTCAGTCTACATAGCGTATGTCGACTCAAAGTGCGCATTAGGGAGAATCTCTTCGCCAAACAGATCATGCACGCATTCCTAATATCCTAACACGACAAATAACCATGGAAAATATTTCAAAAAAATATGGACGTAAACAGTATTTCCTACAAATGACTAAAATACCCTAAATCTCATATTTTTCATATGCAGTCGAAATGGAAAACGGATAGCATGTTCTACATGTCAAACGGCATTCTCTTCGATAATCTACAATTAAACGCCATTGAAAGCTTTGAAATCAGTCAATCAAAGTGCCTAAAATCCTTACCTTTCGTCTTAGACATGTATCGATTCGAATAGAACGTATACGCTTCGTCAACGGCGTAAATGCGACCTAATGCACAAGATACATGAGCTACTTCGATATTGTATCAAAGGAATCCCTAAAACAGCGAGTGGTTAGGGTTTCCTTACCTAGAAGTGCATTGGAAATCACCAAAAAAGTGATTTGAATACGATGCTTCGGTACGTGCAATAGCTGGTGCAAGTGGCTGGAAATCTCTCCCACAACTCTCTCACAACTCTCACTTTCTCTCTCTCTCTTTCTAGGGTTTTAAAGAAATTTGGATGGGAGAGATATGAGAGGGTTTAAGGCCCTTATATAGGCTAAAATCTAACCTAATTAGACTTAGGAACAAGGTATACTTGAGTTATAACCAAATCGGGACTTTTTCGATCCAAAAGGGTATTTCGGGAGGTCCCCTGGCCGAACGCAATCGGACTTAAGCTCATGCATACTGGATCTTTCTCACATGAAGTTTTCAGACCGGTAGAGTTCCCAGATCACACGTGGTGGTCCAGTTTCAGTTCAGCGGTCATCGTACCTAAATCAGGTCTACAAGTCTCATGATATGAAAAAGAAATTTTTCCTAATCTGAGGGTGAAATTTGGCTGAATTCTAATGGTCAGAATGCTTAATAATAACGCGGAACGACACGTGCCAGATTTGGAATTAATTGCCTAAACCTTTATCCTATTCTCACTCTCTTCAGTCCAGGCTCAATGAAATAGCCTCAGAACATTGGTTGGGCTTGATTTTCGAAATGATTGTCAAGTCCAGCTAAGCAGTTATAACGGTCTAAGATTGTAGATATCAGACTTTCGACGCGAGGTCTAAATCCAATACGGAGTTTCAGAGGGTTCCTGAGAGCAAACGGGTTTAGAGTTTGATCCAAGGTTTCAGGTATTATAGCGTCATCGATTCTATAAGTTTTGGGTCTTGCAGATCGTATTTAAAGCGTTCAGGGATAATTTCACAACTACTCTAACGTAGCGCTAGTTAACTTATGCTTATTTTCTAAAGGAATTAATCCTAAGTGATTTCTGATCGAGTTGGTACTCGAGTCTCTGTACGGATTTTTTCGAGGCGTTACAACTCCCTTGAGAGAAAGGTCTTAGGTTAAATGATCTAAGGTTTAAACACTCAAAAGCACTTTCTTCTTTCTCTAGCAGCAACTAAAGCCATGCTCCCTTTATATAGGTAAAAGGTTCCAACGGATATAAAATGGTCACATTTATGACAGATTTCGATATCATCGAGCGGGATCGATATCATTGAGCCTATACTCTTGATTGTATTGATGGTCCGCTCGATGACACAAACTCAATGTCATACGCTTTTGAAAAATCTCTTACCAGTTGGTTGAGGGAATCGAGACTCGTGTCGATGCCATCAAATTTTAAACTCTGATATTATCGATGCCAGTTTCGATTCCTCGATATTTGAAAATGAGAGAGACTTGCTATAAAATTTTCAGGTCATCAGATATGATCGGGGATACTCGATATCATCAGAATTTGAATACCAATGATATTGAAGGTCGTGTCGATGCATCGATAAATCTAAGGATTTTATCAGTGAGCTTGCTGGACAGTTTGTGTCAATTCTTGATGTAATCGATCCGGCCTCAATACCCTCGATATTTGAATATCGATTCTATCAAGTGACCCCGATCAGAATTAAAAAGCCACCTAAAAAATCTTGCTAAACAACTTCGCGCCCATAACCGATATCATCGAAAGACTACCAATATGATCGAGATTTGAACTCCGATGGTATTGATGATGGCTTCGATATATCGAAGCATATATGATATTCTTAAGAAAAAATAGGGGCACCGAATTTTCCTGTCGATATTATCGAGTCTCCTTCGATTGACTCGAGATTCAATTATCGATGATAACGATATGTATATCGATATATCGGTAATTCCGTCCAAATGAATATGTTGTTGCTAGACACTTTAAGTCCTCATTCGATTTTATCAATTGATCTTCCAAGGACATCGACAGCGCAAGTTGATCATATCGAGACATATATCGATACAATCGACAGAGAAAGAAAACTTAGAGATTTTCTGATTTCTGAAAAAGTTTTCTCACTAAAAAGCCCTATGATGTCTAACATGTTTTAAGGGTTTTATTCACCTGGTGTTTTGGGACATGGTTGGAGGCTTAGATTTACCTATGGCGAGCTTCCACACATCCAGTTGTGGCAGACGCTTAACTTGATCTTCCTATGAGGCTCTGAGTCCGACTGACTCAACGCACACGCTAATTGACAAACCAGGGCAGTAACAAGGGCACTTTCGTTGTTAGGCCAAGAAAACTCCTCACTTCAGTAACCGAACCGAGCTAGTCCCAGTCCTGCACTACGGTCACCTTAGCGAGGTCCACAGCTATCCCTTCCTTGGACACCACATATCCTAGTAACTTGACTTCTTATTTTCAGAAGTCACACTTCTTGTACTGCGCAAACAACTGGTTCTTCTTGAGAGTATCAAAGACTGCTCGCATGTGCTCCTCATGATCTACCTGACTCTTAGAGTATATTAGGATGTCATCTATAAACACGATGACAAATCAAAATAGATGCTGTAAAACCTGTATCTTGGTCTGTACCGTTCCGTAGACTTCCATGGTCTTACTGGTCAAATTTTAGAAACCTTTGACCCTTAAATGACATCGACGCGCGACCCTGATTCATGTGTCGAAAACCCGAGTCGACTCAACCCGAGACTAATACCATAGCGACCGCACTGTCGTTGCGGTTCCGATGCCGCGACTCGCGTGTCGAGGCGATACCCTGGTCAAGAGATATGGACCAACATTCAGTGCGAGAAAACGCCACGCGTTGCAAAACCCAAGGGAATCTCTATGATGTGTCACATCAATCCCATCAATCAATCAACCCATCAAGCCATCACATGTCAAGTACACATCACTTTATTCCATTTTCCCAAGCAACCACAAAAGTCTCCCAAAACCATACCTCTCTTACACAAAAAGCCACAAAAGTTAAGCTTTTCTTACACCACCCATACCTCTCTTACACAAAAGCCTCAAAAGTCAAGCCTTTCCTTACACAAACATCATTCATCCATCCATCCATCTCTCTCTACATCACTCTCTCTCTCTTTCTCTCTTTCTCATTTCAAAAATTCCAAGCAACAAGAGCCCCCATGTATGGAATTTTTCAAACCCTCCTAAGCTCCAAGTGGCCCACCTTCCTATCCCAAAATCTCCCATCTTAACCCTCCATTCTTCATCTTAACCATTGAAGTTGAAGCTAAGGTGCCAAGGAATCCCTATGAGCGAGAAGATCGGACGGTGGGTGCCTCTATAGGGTACATTTACTTATTTTTATGGTGGACCAAGTGAGGCCCACCGATCAATGGTGTAGATCTCACTTGGGACCCTAATATGTGGCCGATGGACCACTTGGATCATCATGATCATTCTATGATGGGGCCATTCTCCATGGACCCCATCCTGATGTTTATTTTCCTTAGAAAGGTCATCTAGACCATCCATATTGGTGGGGAAAGGATCCCCACTGTTGATCTTCAGTTTTGATGATCACATGTGCAAAATGACCCACTTGATGTATGATTTCATGTAAGGAAGGGCCCATAATGTCGGGGTCCCTCCATCACAAGCCGTGTCCCACTCTCCATGTCTATCTCTCTCTTTTATTTCTTTTATTTTATTTTATTTTAGTTTACTTTATTTTTTTTTTATGCTATAGAATTGTGTGGCCCACTTGAATGGATCCCACCTTGATGTAATTATTTTCATTCAAGTGGGGCCCACCTTAACCGTTATACCCATGCCACTCATCAGTGGTGGCCCACTTCACCAGGGCCCACCATCATCAAAAAATATATATATAAAATACTAAAATCGTCCAGCGTCTGGGACCCTGGATGTTTCAAAGGCAAAAAGGAAAAGGAAAGAAAAGGGGAGGCTTTTCGGGTGGTCCCTAGTGTGGGCCCCACCTTGATGTTTATGTTCGATCCAAGACGTCCATCCTCTTACCCACAATATTTTAGTCATTGGGTAGAAGTTTGGGGCTGATTGGAAGACCTGGTGGGCCATGGCGTCGAAGAACGCATCATTACCATTCAAGATCATTATCTTGTTTTATTTCACTTTCCAAGCATCAAAAAAATTCAAACTTCGGACTCTTTTTGTCTGTTGCGAGCTATAGGACGCTATGGCTGGAGTGGATTTCCAGGAAGCGGGCCCCACGTGTGATTTTGGGCAAAATTTTAAATTAAAGGAGAGAGAGAGGAGGAGTGAGGCTCCGCATTGTGTCAGGACAGCGCAGGCGCTGCCTGCGCTATTGCAGACGACGGGCGAGCGGACACAGGGGCCCACGGCCCTACGTGTGGGCCCCACCATAATGTTCATTTGTTATCCAACCCTATCATGAGGTGGGCCACCCCAGTGGTGGGGCCCCCTCCAAAAATGAGACAGATCCAAAACTCAGGTGGCCCACACCACGTGAAACAGTGTGAATTGAATTCTACCATTGAAAAGTCTTTAGGGCCCACAGAAGTATTGGATCAAGCTGAAATTTATGTCTTCCCTTCATCCCAGTCCAAGTGACCTTATGAACGGGTTAGATGGCATCTAAACATTTGGGTGGGCCCCATATGGGACCCACAATGACGTGTGCCTTAAAGTCCACCGTCCAGTGGACGGTGGCGCCCACCTTGCTGATTGTTTTGCTTCCACCGTCCGCTGGACGGTGGAGCCCTCTTGATGCATGTGTTTTATGCACGCCAGCACAATGTGCGTGCAGCGTGTGTGCAGAGTGTGTGTGTACTGTGTGTGTGTGGTATGGGTATGCATGCGTGTGTGTATACATACTTATACATACATACTTATATTATATAGTATATATATATATAATATTGTATATATATTATATACATGGTTTATATACTATATATGTACAAAACATTTACAATGGTGGGCCTTAACATGGGCTCTACCCGTGATGCAGATGCTGCATCCAATCTGCCCATCCATTTTAAGCAGATCATTCTATGGAATGAGCCAAAGTATGAGCCAGATCCACGGTCCAAGTGGACCCTATCTTAGCATGATTTGAGGCTCATCTTAAATGTAGTTGTGACATTTATTGGGGCCCACTTTGATGTGGATGTACGGCCCATGGGATTGGACCATTTGATATATTCCAAGGCCCTTGGGTCCAGGCCCATTTAAATTGTATAAGGCCTATGAGTCCAGGCCCATTTAAATTGTATAAGGCCTATGAGTTTAGGCCCATTTAAATTGTATAAGGCCTATGAGTTTAGGCCCATTTAAATTGTATAAGGCCCATGAGTTTAGGCCCATTTAAATGTACATGTGGGGGCCCAATTGGTGTGGCCCATTGGTCATGTATTAGACTCATGAGACTAAGCTCATTTGATGCAATCCTAGGCCCACGGGTTTTGACCCATTGCAATGCACATAAAACCCATTGGTGTGGCCCATTTATATGGCCCATCTGATGAATAAAAGGCCCATAAGATATGGCCCATTTGATATATAAGTAAGGCCCAATGGGATGAACCTAAGATCCATTGCAATGTGTAATCCCAATACAGGTTATGTGGCGACGTTTAAGAAGATCGTGTCTGGGGAGCAATGTTGGTTTGACGTCCACATTGCGAGTGTAATGCTGGTTGGATGTCCACATTACGACTCTCCTTAGGGCCCATTGTTAGGCCCATATTTATTGTGTATAGGCCGCCCAGGTTCATCTGTATTGTAGGATAGTTCATTTTATTATAACATGCTTAGTACAGTTCCATGACTCATGATCATACGCATCATATGTATGCTTGACGTGAGAATTATCTGATCATAGCATTTGCCTTCGGGCAGGTTGTTTATGGGCTCCCGGCTAGGCGGTGTTGCCCTACATGAGCGCACGATATGCGCAGGATTTGTTGCATGAATGGATAGCGTGAATCATGCATTTTGCATTTGTGTGACATGATTATTGTATGCCCTAGCGACATCAAAGCCGTAGCCTCCACAGATGTATCGTGGTTGGCACGATTGGATACTGAAAATCTTATTTTACATGGGGTACTATAGATATCCCTGGGTGAAAGTCCCTAACCCTTATGGTACCAAGAGGTTGCTCCAACGTCTAGACCGAGTGGATAGATGAGCATTGAGTGTCAATTACCAGACGGTTAAGCTCTCCACTATGTCGTGGTCGGTTGGAAGGGGGTACGGCCTTACCCGCCCGAGAGTAGGGGGCAATCCTAGGCTGAGTTTGACTAGCTCGAGGAATGGGTCCGCTATCGATGAGTCACGCCCGATATTGGCAGACGGATAGTGTGGTCTCTTCCACTTACCTTATTGCGCGCGATGTGGCGGCAATCTGGTTTAGAGTGTACTAGACGCCAGTGATATTCTATATTTTGAGCTGTATTGATGTGTGGACATAGATGAGGATCTGTATGCTTGAGTTGCATTGCACATCGCATGGCCTTGGGATGGCCGATAACATTCATGTCTTACATCGCATAAGCCTTGGTACGGCTCATGATATTATAGATCCATCTGCATATTCCGTATTACTCAGACATTGCATGTGCATATTAGTACCTTGCGCACACACTTTCACCACCCTCTAAGCTTTCTGTAAGCTTATGCACGACCGTTGCGTGTAGGTGACGTTGGATCGCAGCAGCGTTGAGGCAGGAGCACGTTGCAGAGCGTTTTGGATTTTTTGTTCTTTACCATTGTATTTCCCTTTATGCCCATTGTACTTGTAAAGTTTTTTATCATAGTGGAAATGTAATGGAGTTCTTGGTTATTGTTTGTGGGTTATGCCTTTGGTTATGCTTATTACGAATCAAACTAATGTTGAAAATTCTCCTCGTAGCATCCCAGGATCGGAACCTAGCGAATGGGAGCTAGGAGCCGAGAATGGGGTTCTATGGAGGCTTTCGGCGATCGGGAATTTTGTGAGCCCGGTTTCCGAGTTTAGGGTGTGACAGATATGGCCGAAACACCCGGTTCATCAAGTCCATGAACACGGCCGGTACATTTGTGAGTCCAAACGACATCACAAGAAACTCGTAGTACCCAAAACTGGTCCTGAAAGCTGTCTTTTGAACGTCCTCATCTCTTATGTGTAACTGGTGATACCTTGACTGTAAGTTAATCTTAGTGAAGTACCGTGCCCCTTTCAAATGATCGAACAAATCATCTATCCTGGGCAAAGGATACTTGTTCTTCATCGTCACTTGGTTCAACCTGCAATAATCAATACACAATTGCAGTGATCCATCCTTCTTCTTCACAAACAACATGGGTGCTCCCCAAGGAGATATACTCAGTCGTATGAAGCCCTCAACCAACAGATCATCGATCTATTTCCTCAGTTCCTTCATCTCACATGAAAGCATGTGATAAGTCAGAAGAGATATAGGTGTTGCACCAGGCACTAAATCAATGGTAAAATTGATCTCGCGCGAAGAGGTAACCCAGGTATCTTCCTGAACACGTCCATGAAATCCTGAACTAATGCGTGTTTCCTAAAGTCGGACCATCAACATGCTCTAACAAGGTAGCGGAGTAACTGATGCGGTAGTACCATCTGACCTGAACCAAGAATGTAAAGGTCGTGTGCTTAGGTCCATGGGCTGTCACCACCCTAGTACCGTAATCAATCTCTGCCTTCATCTCAGTGAGTCAATCCATACCGAGGATCACATCGTAATGACATAGCGGGGCAATAATTAGGTCAACGAATATTGTTCTGCTCCCAAAGTCTATTGAACAAACCTTACACATCTTGGTCGTGTCTAAGAAAGTCCCTGTGATGGTAAGGAGTCTCACCCCAACCATACGACTAGTTTCCAACCCTAGTCGCTTGACTGCTGCGCAAGATATTATAGAGATCGTGGACCCAGTGTCCACCAATAAGAAGACTAGTGTACCTTGAACATATGTCATGGCTTCAAAGGCCAGTGGTGTGCGGTTGTTATCTCGGATGCCTCATCTAAAAGTGAGTGCACACGAGCCTATTGAGAACAGTTCGATTGCGGTACCATAGGCCATTGAAGCGGCCTAAATCGAGATGCAGTTGGCCTGCCCCTTACACTCGGGCGGATAAGGCCGCACCCCCTTCCAACCGACCATGACACAGTGGAGAGTGCAACCGTCTGAAAATCGGCACTCAACGTTCATCTACCCACTCGGTCTAGACGTTAAAGTAACCTCTTGGTACCATAAGGGTTTAGGGACTTTCACTCGGGGATATCTATAGCACCCCATGTAGAACGAGATTTTAAGTATCCAATCCTACCAACCACGATCTGTCTGTGGAGGCTACAGCCCAGATGTCACTAAGGCGTACAGTAACCATATCACACAATGCGAAATGCATGAAACATACTATCCAATCATGCAGCCATTCCTTGCACGTAACGTGCGCTCATGTAAGGCAACACCGCCTAATCGGGAGCCCATAAACAACCTGCCCGAAGGCATATGCTATGATCAGTCACCTCTCATATCAAGCATACATATGATGCGTATGATCATGAGTCATGGAACTATACTAAACATGTTATAATGAAATGAACTATCCTTACAATGTAGATGGGCCTGGACGGCCTATACATAATAAGTACGGGCCTAATAATGGGCCCTAAGGAGAGTCGTAATGTGGACATCCAACCAACATTACACTCGCAATGTGGACGTCAAACCAACATTTCTCCTAAGGCACGATCGTTGTAAACATCGTCACCTAAACCGTGTTGGGATTACACATTGCAATGGACCTTCGGTACATCCCACTGGGCCTTAAATATATCAAATGGGCCACATCCCATGGGCCTTATATTCATCAAGTGGGCCACATCAATGGGCCGCACCAATGGGCCTTTAGTGCATTCCATGGGCCTTAGATTGCATTAAATGGGCCTAATCTCACGAGCCATATACATGTCAAATGGGCCCAATCCTGTAGGCCTTATATAAATCAAATGGGCCTAAACCCCTAAGCCTTATATAAATCAAATGGGCCTAAACCCCTAGGCCTTATGACACATCAATTGGGTCCAATCCCTTGAACCTTAAATTACATCAGATGGGCCTTATCCCATGGTCCTTGGAATACATCAAATGGGTCCAATCTCACGGGCCTTATAATATGTTAAGGTGGGGTCCACTCGGACTATGGATTTGGCCCATTCTTTGACTCATTCCATAAAATGATCTTTATAATGGATGGACAGATTAGATGCAGCACCTGCATCAATGGTGGGGGCCCACATGAAGGCCTGCCATCGAGAATATTGTATACTATATAATATATAAACTACATATAATATAATATATGTAATATATACATTATTATATGTAATATATATTTAATACAATAATATACATATATATGGATATATACACACACACACGCTGCACACAGCACCCACACGTGGGGGTGGGCCCCACCGTCCAGTGGGGACGGTGTGGATAGAACACATAAATCACGGTGGGCGTCACCGTCCATGGATCGTGGACGGTGTGAATAAAATACATAAATCACTGTGGGTCCCACGTATGTGGCCCACCATAATGTTTAAACGTCATCCAAACCGTTCATAAAGTCGCACGGACCCGGGTGAGGAGAAAAAACAAATTTCATCTTGATCTGAAACTTCTGTGGCCCATAAACAGAATTTCAATGGCAGAGGTTTAATCCACTGTTTCCTATGGTGTGGGCCACCTGAGTTTTGGATGAAGCTGAAACTGGGAGGGGGCCCACTGCTGGGGATGGCCCACCTCGTGGATAGCTTGGATGACAAATAAGCATCACGGTGGGGCTCACAAGCAGGGCCGTGGGCCCCTGACGTCTGCCCGCCCCAGACGTTGCACGCAGCAGCGTGCAGCTGCTGCTGCTGCATGTAAGAGGGCAGAGGCTCTGCCTCATGCAAAAATTGGGGAAAACCCATTTTTCTAGGGTTTTTCGCGTGTGGGGCCCGCTCTAAGCGAATCCACTTCGGCCATAAAATTCCTCACCTCGCAACAAATTCAACGAGTCTAAAGTTTGAATTTTTTTATGGTTAGAAAATGAAATAAAATAAGAAAAAGATTCTTGAATGGTAATGATGCATTCTTCGATGCTATGGCCCACCAGATCTTCCAATCAACCCCAACTCTTGGCTCAACGCCTAAAATGACCCAGGGAAGGGGATGGACGGCCTGGATCATACTCATACATCAAGGTGGGGCCTATACAAGTGGTCCACCAAAAATAAAAATTCCCTTTTCTTTCTTTCTTCTTCTTTTTTTTTTTTCTTCCAGTGTCCAGGGAACGTCCAGCGTCCCTGGACCATATCACGTACATTGGGGTGGGCCTTGTTGAGGTGGGCCACCACTGATGGATGATGAGGGTACAACATATAAGGTGGGCCCCACTTGAAGAAATCTTGGACAAAATAAATACTTCAAGGTGGGGGTCCATTCAAGTGGGCCACACACAAACACAATATGATAAAAAAAAGGAAAATGAAGTAGAGAGAGAGAGAGATAGAGGGTGGGACACGCTTGTGATGGAGGGCTCCGCCACTATGAGCCCTCTCTTATATGAAATCATACATCAATGGATTCCTCTACGCATGGGATCACCGAAATTGAAAATCAACGGTGGAGATCCGTTCCCCACCGATATGAATGGTCTAGATGACCTTCCTTTGCAATGAAATCAATATTATGATGGGGTCCATGGAGAATGGCGCCATCATGGAATGATCATGATAATCCTAGTGGGCCATCGGCCACATCTTAGGGTCCCAAGTGAGATCCAAACCATTGATCGGTTGGCCTCACTTGGGCCATCTCAAAAACATGAAAAACTAAAATTAAAAAGAACCCACCGTCCGATCTTCTTGCTCCTAGGGGTTCCTTAGCACCTTAGCTTCGATTTCAATTGGTGAGATGAGGAATGGATGGCTAGGATTGAAGATCTTGGGATGGAGAGGTGGGCCACACTTAGAGTTTTTGGAAGAGAGGGAGAGGCTCATACGTGGGATTTTTTTGGTTGCTTGAGAAAATGAGAAATAAGAGAGAGAGTTGTAAAGGGAAAGAGAGATGGGTGATGGATGGATGTGGTGATGGGTGTGTAAGACACCTTTTTGACTTTGGTGGCCTTTTGATTAAGAGAGGCATGAGAGGTGTAAGAGATTCTTGACTTTTGAGGTATTTGTGTAAGAAAATCTTGACTTTTGTGGTTGCTTGGGAATGGGTGAAAGGTGATGTGTACTTGACATGTGATGGATTAATTGATGGGATTGATGTGACATCTCATAGAGATTCTCTTGAGTTTCGCAACGCACGTCATTTTTCTCGCACCGAACGTTGGCCCACATCTCTTGACCAAAGTATCGCCTCGGCGCGCAAGTCGTGGCATCGGAACCGCAGCGACGGCGCGGTTGCTATGGCAATGGTCTTGGGTCGAGTCGATACGGGTTGACGGCATTCGAATCAGAGTCGCACGTAAATATCGGTTAAGCGTAGAAGGTTGCCAGAATTCGACCGTTAAGACCGTGGAAGTCTACAAAATGGTACGGTCTAGGATATGGGTCTTACAGCCTGTAAGAAGCCTGTGCAAGTAGTATAGAACGTAGAGGTAAAGCCAAGATAGCTGGTGGTAATTATCGGTTGATCTTCTGAGGAGGCATAAAGTGATTGTCCCTCATCCTGGTGAAACAGTAGGTGTCAGCATGGCCCGACCTCTTGCAGTAAGTGCACCATATATCAGGTCTATCGGCTATGTCAGTGGAACCGAAGCCTAAGAGGAGAATCTGGACGTAGCCTCTTGCTAAGGAATGGTTGGCTCGACAAATTTGGTCGAGGCCTAGGAACCATATGTACACGTGTGCGAGATAGCCTATCCATATCCTACTTAGCTTGCAGGGACATGCTCACTAACTCAGCATAGTTATTCATGCTAGTGCAACACATCTTCGAGCAGATCTCAGGCTACAAACCCTCAGAGAATCACCTCATCTTCATCGACTCATTTGATAGGATCAAAGGAGTATATCTAGCTAGCTCCGTGAACCTATTCTCATATTCTACCACTATCATCCCTCCCTAGCGGAGGCGAAGAAACTCTCCCTCCTCATTACGGTAGGTGAGAGGAAAATACTTCCCATGGAAGCACGTCTCAAAAGCCTCCCATAACCACACGTAACCCAAAGCAATGGTCCTAAGGACGTTGTCCCACCAGAGACTGTCCTCCTTCTAAAACATGTAGGTGACCAACTTACCTGCTCTGCCACAATCAGTGCAGCAGCTTCAGCATCCTAGAGATGCGATTAAGCTAATGCTTGGCCTCCTCAAGTCTGTGAGTACCTGCAAATGTGGGAGGTCGGAAGCACTGAAATCACTCAAACAAGCCACTAGTACCCATGTTTCCAACCAGGTGCACAGGTGGCGCAGGTGGAGTCACGCTCATGTTCTGGGCAAAGGCCCCTGCGATAGTGGTACATATCTATTGTTGCTACTGCATAAGGAGCATCATCTACTCCAGCCTATTAGGAGGAGGAGCCTAGTGCATTTGGGGCATTGACGAGTACGCACGGTTCTGCTCGAGATCCAGTGGTGTAAAAGGAGTCAGCCCATTTGTGGGGCCAGTAGCCGGCTGAGAATCCAGCATAGTCCAGTGGGTCGGGCCCAAACTAGGTCTGTATGGCTATCACTTAGGGGAGGTGCCCCATCAATCGAGTTACCAAGTGTTAGACATGATGTACTTCATGTAGCCTTAGGTGGCATTCCCTATATACAACATAGGGTGCAACCCGTGTAAGATTTAGTATACAACACTCGATTTCTTAAGCATTCTACACATCTCATAGACAAAGGAGCCACATGCATTTCATTTAACCAAAATTGTCACAATACATGAGATGTAGTATTACATGGATCATGACAGTAGATGCATGTGAATTAATCTAAGCGAAATTTTAAACACTAAAGCATACTAACCACTCTACAATATTACTGAGCCTATAAAGGCTATAGCATAAAAAATAGGAAAGCAAAGAAAACCCAAAGATGACTACAACATGAGACTAGTCATCAGAATCTAGTGATGGAGGAGGTGCACCCTTGTCCTACACACAGCATAGGATGGTCCTCAAAGTGCGAGATACCTTCTTAAATTTTTGTTTCATGAAGGCCCTATTCTGTTCAAGTTTGGCCTGGGTCTTGCTGACCTCCTGTCGCAGGGCGACCTAGCCCTCCTCAAGTTGAGCCAAGCGGGCCTCTAAAGCAGCCCGATCATGGCAGGTTCATGTGCAGCAGGAGGAGAGGCCCCATCAGAGTCTTAGGCCTCCTCTTCTTCCTCTTCCTGTCCTTCCTTTTCCTCACATTCTTCCTCTTCCTCTATTTCATTCCCATCTCCTTCTTCATCACTTTCTTCCTCTTCACTTTTCGTCTCATCCTCACTTTCATCGAGGCAGGCTTGAAGTTGTCGTGGCCCAATACCCATATTGTTGAGAGTGGTGTCATCGATGAAATGGATGGGTGTAAGCCTTTCTGAGCCAAGTCTGTAGCAGAATTCATGTGCAAGCTTGCATGTGAGTTGACCGAATGTGAGTGAAATCTCTATTCTAAGAGAGCGTGCAGTCTTAACTATCTATAGTAGTACATACGTAGGAAGGCACAGCTTGTCTCCTTATCCAATCCTATATAGGAAGTCTACCATCAGATGCGTGCATTCATTGTGATTGCCCGACCTGGGATAAACATTGTGCGTGAAGATGTGGTGGAGCAGGTGGAAGTCATGAGTCACCCTGGACGCTAAGAGGCAGTTACCTCGATTCCAGTGGACTAGTCGGCCACAAAAAAATCACATACGTCAATCTCTTTCACGCACACTCCTGAGACTCTTCTCGCTAGCATGAACCTCCCCACGCAGCATCTCCATGACTCGAGCTATCAAGTCCACATTGACAATGGCTTTCCGTCTTCCCACGGGGATAGAGAACTAAAGATGCTCTAGTAGTGGCTCTCATATATGGGCATAGAAGGCTCGAACAGTGCCCTCATTCGCACGGGACTTTCCCTCAAATATGGGACCCCATCTGGCATCCAATAGGAAATTCATCACCAAATAAATCCCAAATAGTTTCTCATCCATGTGTGCTTCAAAAAGAACCCTATGGCCTTAAAACCTTCCATGTGCCATATCCGCCAATAGATCTCTTTCGAGAGGAAGCTAGGGATCGAGCTCCCGCTTCATCCTTATTTCTAGATCGACACTTGTGATAGCCTTGGTGCCTTTCTGCCTACTTAAACGGGTAGGGCGGCTAGGCCCAGCTTCATTCATGGAAGCCCTATTCTTCCCCATAAGAGAAAGAAGTGTGGAAAATGAGAATATGGCTGTCACGAGCTTAAAAAGAGCCATGAAAGTGAAATTAAATGGAGGGATAGGATGGGTTGTTGGACCTTGAGATTGTTAAGACACCAAGAAGGGTTTGTGTGCTCAAATGGGAGGAAATTAGGGAGATAGGAGATAGGATTGAAAGAAATGATGGGAGGTATGTGGTGATGAAGAAGAAGAAGATTTGAGAATGGAGGGAGGATTTAAGAGAGAAAGATGGGATTTTGGAAGATTTGGAAAGCTTGGAGGGGTGTAAGAGGAGGAAATAAAGTAAATGGGGAGGGTTATAGGGGTCCCACATGATTTCGTGAGCCCCACAGGTGTGTACAAGGGTCAGCCCGACAGGCCCGAACGATCTAGACTGTGAGGCCTTGTGGGTGGCGTAATGCCATAGCAGTCCACTGGACCAAGGGCGATGGTATCCTCCCCCCCCCCCCCCCCCCCCCCCCCGGGTGCCTATGTATGTAGGGACCACTTTAGTCCCACCGATTTGGGCCCTTTGGTGCAATTTCGGGTTCCATCTCACGTATATTCATGTTTTTAGGGCTATTTGAGTGTGGAATACACCGAACCATTGTCTAAACCAGTCGATTAATGGTCTTGAAAAGGATTGGGGTCATCTCGCATGATCGTAGATGCCTATGGGTCCAATTTCAATGGTTAATTTCACCTATTGGTGAAACTGAGAATTCTATAGCTGTTTCTATGTTTTATCACTCCCTCCTATATCAAAGTATGTCAGTGTGCATTGCATTATCATAAACTAGGCCCATTTTAATCCAAATCATGCTCTGATACCAACTTGTAGCGCCCTAAAAATTGGGGTTCGAGCAGAAGCTCAGCTCCCGATTTCCAATGCATCACTTATGCAACATAGCTAATGATGATTGAATGTTGTCCATATTAGTCCATTAAATATGAATGGGATTACACCAAATGAGCATATCATACTCCAAAGACAATTAGATTATGCAAGCGGAAGACTGTGATAGATATATAAAGCATATAAGTGGTAAGTCCCCAGAGTATCAACATATCGTCAGGTTAAATAATTACATGTATAGTTCCAAAATACATAAAATGATAAAGTGTAATGTCATCTAATCCATATCCCTATAGCCCCGATGACGTGACTCCAAATCTACATGGACCTGCCAGAGAGTTGCAGATAGAACTCCTCCTCGTCATAGAAGGTCAGCTCCAACTCGTAAGCCCACCGTCATCTAAAACTACAATAGAGTTTGGTTGGTGTTTTAAAACACTGTCCAAGAGTGAGAGTGAGTGATCAACTCAGTAGAGTTATAAGGCAAAGGTTAACATGTTATCAATTCAATCAAGCAGTAATATAAAACAGTACAACAATCATTCTCAAGTACTCTTGTTAATGTAAGAATGGTATGTATTAATGATGCATGCCCTCGCCTACACTCCCTTTGTGACATCATCTCACGGTCGCGCATGCAACACTCCCGCTGTGCTCAACTCCAGCAACAAAGGTACATGCAATACGGTACATGTGTGTGATTAGTCATATTCTTAATTAGACTTATTCATACAGCAGGTTGGGAAGCTAAGGTACCTCCATTTATATCATCGACCCAAACATTGATCCATCTATGGCCATCAATCCTAGTTAATCACATACGATGAGCAGTTCTAGGTCGCTACAGAGAGGTTCATCCCCTCAGCGTAGCCCTAGTTTATACTTGAGGTCACTACGGAAAGGCTCGTCACCTTAGTGTAGTCCTAGTGTATACTCGAGGTCACTATAAGAAGCTCATCACCTGATTGTAGGCTGATAGCTCGAATAAAGTGTCCCATACCACCATATTCATTTCATGAGTTTGGTTTTCTTAATGGACACTATAAGGAGGCTCATCACCCTAGCTTAGGCCGATAGCTCGACCACGGTGTCTCATACCACCATGTTCGATTCATGAGTCTTGGTGGATCGAGGTACCAAGGTTAAACAGGATTTTCACTGGTAAGTTAGTACCTTAGATTCAAGCAGTAGCGCCCATACATGGTGAACATACATTAGGCCAATCGGGTTACTTGACAAGCTCAACTCGTACGAGCGCACGTTAACTTACTTGACATGGAGCGCGTAAGCACTCCGCGTTGCCTAACCACTCTCAACAAATAGCGTACGTCTCGGATTCGTCAACCGTATCTTGTGTTGTGAAATGATCTCAGCCACCAATTCATGAACCATTACCGATTTCCTAAACTATGCAGTAGTCCCAATCATATTTAAACACAATAGACATTCATGTGTGATAGTCAAAACAGCATGTAACAATCAATTCAAATATAAATCTCATTTGAGCATTTTAACAAACACATAGTGCTCATGTTATCATACATAGACATTCATCCATAAATCACGTAATAGCAAGATAAATTATATGAAGGAAACTGTAACTATAGATAAGGTTATTGAGAATCCCATCTCAATGCCCTCATTAAATGCATTTCAACAAGCATTTTCTCATTCAGACATTTTATCAAATACTTAGACTACACATATCAACATACATGTAACAAAGTAGTTATAACATATATTATGGCAAATCCTTTGACAAAGGACTTGTCACACATACAACAATCATGTATTCTCAATCAATAGACATGAAAAGCATAAATCATAATTCTATATTCATTCAAACATTTCAACAAACACATGAAATGCATTAAAATTAACATAGTTCGTATATATGTGTAATACACAGAAACATCACATCTAAGCACATGTGACAGCAATCAAGTCAGTCATAAATCATTAACTGACATTAAAAGCCTTAAAAACCTAAATGTTTATAGTCTGCACCTTTCGTCGGTACACTCGTATTGAGCTCAATTTGAACACTACGTCTTTATCTACGGCACAACGGCTACCTATAACATGAAATAGGTTAGCTATTTTACTGATCTACCTATTTGGATACCTAAAATAGATTAGGGTTAGGTTTTCTTATCCAAGAACGGATTCAAAATTGCTGATATAGTGATACAGGTAGGATGATTTGTCACGTGGAGCGGTGGGATGGAATCTCAACAATTATCTCTCACTCCTCTCTCTCTCTTCTCCTCACTTTTTCCTTCTCTTTTCTCCCTTCTTTTTCTTAGGATTTTGAAATTCGTATGAAATGAGAGAGGGGTGGGTTAAGGCCCTTATATAGGCCCAGAACTCGTGTAAATGGCCCCAGGGCCATGGTGTACTTAGGTTATAGCCAAAAGTTACCTGTTTCAGGCCAACGGAGCCCATCTGGAGGTCCATTGCCTACATATGGTCTGGGAAAAGTTTCCTTATGTTCGATCTAAGACAGGTTAGGATTTTGGTCTGATCGGATCAATGGATCAACCGTGGAGGACCCGTTTCGGTTCAACAACAATCATCACTCGATCAGGGCCACAAGTGCACTGACATGTGTAGGGAAATTTTCCTGATCCAAGGGTGTAGTTGAGTCATAATCTGACGGTCTGAAACCTTAATTTAGATTGTAAGCGAACGGCTCAATTCCCTTAAATTTGGGTTCATTTCTTAAAGATATTCGTATTTCTCACATACTTCACTTCGGGCTCAAGTTGTGCATTTTGAGATACTATTTGGATTTAATTTTCGAGATGGATTTCAAGCCCATTAAGGCAGTCATAACCATATAGTTTCACAGTAATTGGACTTTCGATGCGCGGTCCAGGTCTAATACAAAGTTTCAATGTGCTCCCGAGAGCAACTAGATTTTGAGATGGATCCTAGGTTTTTAGGTAATGTTGGGTTACCGATTCTATTGGATTTGGGTCTCACAGTTTGTATAGAAAGTAGTACAAGATAATTTACTTATCAATTCAGTTTAGTACTTAATTAATTTTTATCTAATTTTTAAAGAATTCGATCCTTAGTGATTTCTACCTGAGATGATGAAAGTGCCCATGCAAGTGCCCTAGTTTGTCAATTAATATGTGTGTTGAGTCAGTCAGACTATAGAACCTCATAGGAAGATCAATTCAAGCGTCTGCTTTAAACCGGATGTGTGGAAGCTCACCATAGGTAAATCTAAGCCTCACATCCCATGTCCAAAAATACCATGCGAATAAAACCCTTAAAACAAGATAGAAATCATAGGGTTTTTAAGTGAGAAAACTTCTTTTAAAAATTTAAAAATCTCTAAGTTTTCTTGCTCTGTCGATTGTATCGATACACATCTCGATATGATCGACCGGCGCTATCAATGTCCTCGAAAACCAATTAATAAAATCGAATGAGGACTTAATGTGTCTAACAACCACATACATATCTGGATGAAATTATCGATGTATCGACACACGTACCGATATCATCGATATTTGAATCTCGAGCCCATTGAAGGTGACACGATAAAATCGACAGGCAGATCCGGTACCCCTATTTTTTCTTAAGAATATCATATATGCTTCGATATATTAAAGCCATCATTGATACCATCGGAGTTCAAATCTCGATGATATCAATTGGCTCTCGATGATATCGGTCATGGGCGCGAAGTTCTCCAACAACATTTTTCAGGTGGTTTGCAACTCTAATCGGGGGTCACTCAATGAATCAATATTCTAATATCGATGATATTAGGGTCAAATCGATTGCATCAAGAATGGACAATACTGTCCAGCAAGCTCACTGATAAAATTTTTAGATTTATCAATACATCGACATGACTTTTGATATCATCGACATTCAAATTCCAATGATATCGAGTATCCCCCGATCATATCTAATGACCTGAATATTTTCAAAGCAAGTCTCTCTCATTTTCAAATGTCGAGGAATCGAAACTTGTATCGATAATATCGGAGTTTGAAATCCGATGGCATCGACACGAGTATCAATTCCCTCAACCAGCTGGCAAGAGGTTTTCTAAAAGCGTATGACATTGAATTTGTGTCATCGAGCAGACCATCGACACAATCAAGAGTATACACTCGATGATATCGAACTTGCTCGATGATATTGAACTCTATTATAAATGTGACTGTTTTATAGTTGCTGGTAGAGAAAGTAGAGAGTGCTTTTGTGTGTTTAACCTTAGATCATATATCCAAATCCTTTTCTCTCAAGGGAGTTCATCCTTTAATCCACCCTCATCATTTACATTCAATAGAGTTGAATGGGGAATGAACTTCTGCATTCAAGGATCCTCCAACTACTACCTTAATGGTAAATCATTAAGCTGGGATGCCTTGAATGCATAGATGATTGGAACCACTCTACCTTCCCGATAGGAAAATATTTAGAGAGTAGGATTTCATCATAACCTTGACCCAACCCGTCGTCTTATATTGGTACATTATTTGTGTTGCGGATTAAGGGAGCGAAAGATTCTTCATCAATAAGGAGGAGATCTTCGTCATCTTCCTGAATGGGACTCATCAACTTATCTGTAAGTATCTAGAGTCTAGAAGACCCTTTAATCATTCCTTTATAGGATTGGGTCTAAGGTGTTTCTAACTCTTTGAACTCCTCAAGGAGGCCTCTGGTGGGAGTGTACGTGGTGGGTGTGTTGTGTGGACTTGCTCTTTGGAGAGCATAAACATCTGGTTAAAGGTGAACCAGTCAAAACCTTGAGTTTGAGCTGAACCGTGTAGAAACCTTCGTTAAGGTCTTATGGAAGATCCTTAGCCGGTGTGCCTAAAGTGGGTGTATTGTGTTGACCCTTGCTCGTAAGAGCATAAACAATCAGCCTCAGTGTAGGTTGTAAAGGTTGAAGGTGAACTTGATTTAAAACCTTAAGTTTGAGGTGAACCACTGTGAAACCTCCTTAGTGAAATCTGGTACACTCAAGGGTTGAGTGCGGTTACTAGGAGTGGAGTAGACATGTCATCGAACCACTATAAAAATGACTGTGTTTGAGATTGCTATTCTTTTATTTGTATGATTTACATTAATATTTTCATATCTGGATATCTGAGATCACACCTCACACACACAGTCATATCCATCATGAATTAGTTTGCATGTTGATCTATTCTTAAATAGTTTGTGATTGAATCCTCTACAGGGCTTAGAAGTCAGTAGAGTTACTTTTGAGTAATCCTAATATGTGTTTATTGTTAGGATTAGTGTAATAGGATTTTAAATATACTGTAAAACCTTAAAAAGTCCTATTCACCCCCCTCTAGGACATATTGGTATATTCCTATTTCATCTAAAGCGGTCTTCACCGCTATTTCAGGTGATACTCGGGTCTTTGTACGAATTTTTTCGAGACGGTACAAGACAAGTAGTCGAACCACTATCAAAATGACCGTATTTGAGATTGTTATTATCTTCCATTTGCTTATGTAATTTCCTTAAATACTTTCTTATTTGATTATCTGAGATCACACCTCACACACACATGATCATATCCATCATAAACTAATTTGCATATTGTTCATCTCTTAAATAGTTTTTGATTATATCCTCTACTGGGCTTGGAAGCCAGTAGAGTTACTCTTGAGTAATCCTAATATATTCTTGTTGTTAAGATTAGAGTGATAGGATTTTAAATTGTTATAAAATTATTAAAAAGTCCTATTCACCCTCCTCTAGAACATATTGGCATATTCCTACTTCAACTAAAGCGTTCTTTACCGTAATTTCAATTGGTATCAGAGCGGGTCTCTCTTAAAGGGCTTCACCGCCTAGAGAGTGATCTTGACTGAAGTTGAGAATATGGCCAAAGGAGAGGGCTCATCGGTCACTAGACCTCCAGTATTTGATGGATCAAATTATGCATACTGGAAGGCTAAGATGCACTACTTTATGAGATCTTTGGATCATGATGATTGGGATATTATTGAAAGAGGATATGTGTCACCTACTAAACAAGTAGTACTTGAAAATGGCATAGCTATCACCAAACCAAAATCCAAAGAAATGTGGACAGCATTTGACAAAGAAAAGTAAACATTTGAAGCTAAAGCTATGAATGTTATCTATTGTGTTGTGTCCCAAGATATTTTCAATCAAATCAGTATGTGTGGGATAGCCAAAGAAGCTTGGGATTTATTGGAAACAACCCATGAAGGTACAAGCACTGTGAAGAGATCTAAACTATAACTCCTGACATCACAGTTCGAAAGTCTCAGAATGAAAGAGCATAAGACCTTCATGAAGTTTTTCACAAAACTGAATATCATTTGCAACTCCATGGGTGGATTGGGTGAGAAGGTTCCGGTCCCAAAAATTTGTAGAAAAATACTAAGGTCATTACCAGAACGGTTCAATCCTAAAGTAACAATCATTGAAGAATGTAGGAACATCAATGAAATGAAAGTAGAAGAACTAGTAGGTTCCCTACAAACATTTAAACTACACTTCAAACAAATCCCAAAATCTAAAAATACTATCCTTAAAGCTTCAAAGAAAACAACAAATGAGGACATTGAAAGTGAAAGAGAAGATGAAGATGAGGAAGTGGCTTTGTTGGCGCAACGATTCGGGAAGTTCTTTTAGAAAAATCATGGTCGTCCATTTAAAGGAAGAAAGGTAGACAACAAGCATTCTGCAGGTAAGATTGGTAAAAAGACCAAAGAACCACAATGTTATGCTCGTCAAAATTTTGGACACCTGTCTAATGAATGCCCAAATAGAAAATCTAAGGGTAAGGCAATGGCTGTCACATGGGATGATATAGAGGAGTCAAACTTAGAATCTAGTGACTCCAAGAGTGATGGAGATCAGAAATCTTTGAAAATTCTTATGGTCTCCACTGCTCCAATCATTCCCATTGAAACTGAGAACGAGAAAGAACCACAAGCCACCAAATCATTTCAATCTGATAATGAGGAAACAGAGAAGGAAGAAGAGGAACAGGATAAACTACAGGATGCTTACAATCAACTTTATATTCATAGCATCATCATCCTTAAAAGACTTGGAATGTCTGAAAATAAAAAGGAATTGCTGCAAAAAGATCTAGATAAAACCTTAGAAATCAATACACATCTAATTAACGATCTACAACAATATCATTCAGATAATGATAAGTTGGAAAGAATTAATCTATCCCTAAAAACTGAATCATCAAAGCTTACTAAACAAATTGAATTATTAGAAGAAGAAAATGAACATCTCCAGAATGAGAATCACATACTCCGGTTTGACTTAGAGAAATCCAAAAAATCTGCTGAAATAAACTATCAATTTTCCCAGAGTGGTGAAAAGCTAGAAAATTTGTTAGGGATGGGAAGACAAGGAAAAGAGAAGAGTGACCTCGGGTATGATAAAACTAAAATAAGAACAGGAAATGTAGCATAAACAGATAAATTTGCCGCTTCGGGAAGTAACACAAGAATTACTCAAGTTTGTCATTTATGTGGTGATTCATGTCATTATAAGTTTGAATCCTTGACACCTAGGAGGACTCAACATAACTCTGGTCAAAATCATATTGATAAATTCAAACCAACCAGAGAAATAAAAAATGCTAAGAGTCCACCTAGGAATATGGATAGAAGAAACACACATCCATCACCACCTAAAATGACTAATAGAATGAAGGAAGTAGTGAATCAAGTGGGTGAGATAAACAAGAAAACTAAATCTACTACAATAAAAAATTCTATCGCCAAATGGATAGTGAAAAAAAAGTTAAATTGTCTAATAACTCACTCTATTCATATGCCCTAAAATATTAAAGCATGAAATGACACGTCCAGGTTATGCATCGAGATCTGGATATTTGCTGAAATGATGCAATTTTTGTTGAGCTCCTAATGATACATCTGAGGTCTCTCACCTCAATCTTTTTGTATATAAACATTCTAATGTTTATAATTTTTATTTGTACAATGCTTGTACAAAATTTTATTGTGTATAATGTTGATTCAAAAATATTTTATACTATACATGAAAGTTTATGGAAGTGCGGAAAAATGAAAATTATTCACCTTCTATATGCCTATCGATAAGTCATGTGGATTCTCGATTAATCGATCAAAGGTCAATATCATCGATGCCTCTTTAGAATGGGAAGAGTCATATGATCAAGAATGATATCGAAGGCAGTTTTAATAACATTGGGTGGGGTATCTTGATATCATCAAAACACTAGTCGATGATATCGAAGATTGCCACCCGATATAAGGCAATCGAGCAGGAAAAATAATACTTTTCATCAAAAAGTTCTTTTACCTTCCATTGGTTAGTACGAAATCCATTAAGGAGTCATCGACGTTCCTCGAAACCGGTATTACCCTTATCATTCCTCCTTTTCAAGATTCCATCTTGCTTTTGGTTTGGGTATTTTCAGGTTTTCAAGAAGAAATTTTTTCTGATTTTCCTCAAATCTTTCAAATATCAGTCTGTTCAAATGGTAAGGACAAAGAAAAGGTGTCTGGTCCTGGAGACTCCTCTAGAGCCTCTCGACAAAAAACCCTTACTTCAAAAGAGAGAGCAAGAGCTCCTGAACGAGGGACCCCCACTCGTCAAAGGACACGAAAAACTTCATGTGGCGAGTCCCAATCCGAAATACCAGCCCCTCCTCTAGCTAGAATAAATCCGGTTCTAGCTAAATATACTAGTAGGAAGCTTCTTTTTTTTTAATGATTAGCTTGTTAGTACACACCCAAGTCAATACACACACTCCATGTTAGCCACCCCCACTAGAGATCGATACCAAGACCTCAAGTGTTGAAATGAGGTATCTCCACTCAGTCTGCCAGTTAAGCTATGGATCTGGGTGTTCTCGGTAGGAAGCTTATCCATGAAAGAAAGGTTGACAAGGATTGTTTAATACCGTATAATCTGGAACCTCTTTTTGTTACAATTGATTGGCTGCCTGTTCTTGACTTTGGTGGGCCATATCAATTTGAATGGATGTACAATTTATTCACTTCCTGTCATTCTCCTGTGTCTGATCCACCTTCCATCACTGTGTCTATTGATGGTGATGACGTGAAGATCACCCCTGAGTGTCACGCCCCAAACCCAAAAATTGGATTCACATGAATCTGATTGCCGAATCCGGTGCCGACAGCCTCTATAGTGCCCCATTCTTGACTCCTGATAATCAAATGCCAGATTCCGATCCTGAGATCCTACAAGGAGGATTTTCAGAATAATTTTTTTTTTGTAATGGAGCATAACCACAAGCATAACCAAGTCACAAAACAACATTACCACATATCCACTATATCAAAAACTTTAAGTACAATGAGGAAAGGAAAATACAAGGAGATAAAAAAGCTCCAAAAGGTCCTGATACGTGCTCCTGCCTCAGCGCTGCTGCTGTCCAATGCTACCTGCACACAACTGTCGTGCATAAGCTTACAAAAGCTTAGAGGGTGGTGTAAGTGTGTGCGCAAGGCAAACGCCGAGTGTACAATATCAGGTAATGCGGAAGTATGCGGTAAGTCCATGAATAAAATCAACCATACCAAAGTTATGTAATGCAAGGCATGAATGCTATCGGCCATACCAAGGCCATGCGATGCGAGATATGAATGTCATCGGCCACACCGATGCAATGCAAGGCCTACATAGCCGAATGTCATATGCGAAATGCAATCCAAGCAAGTCGGTTCTCATCAAGTACGCATATCAGTACAGTTCCTCTCTGGATATCACCAGGGTCTAATACACTTCGCAGTGACTGCCACCTCCCTAGCTGCACAGTCAAGCAAGCGAAAAAGACCTTACTATCCGCCTGACCAGTAGTCTGCCAATACCTACCCGGCTCGTCGATAGTGGACTCATTTGTGAGCTGGTCAAACTCAACCTAGCTTATAGCCCCCTCACTCAGGCGGATAAGGCCACACCCCCTTCCAACCGACCACGACACAGTGGGAGACGCGGCCTACTGGTATTCAGCACTAGGGTGCTCGTGTATCCACTTGATCTAGATGTTGGAGCATCTCCTGGTACCAAAAAGGTTCTGAAACTTTCACCCAAGGACATCCTAAGTGCCCACAGTGCTAGAACCAAGTATTTTCAGTATCCAATACGGCCATCTACGATGTACCTGTGGAGCCACGGCCCTGATGTCGCTAGGGCGTGCAGTGATCAAGCCACACATATGCAAGATGCATGAATCACACGTCAAATTATGCAGAAATCCAGCGCGTACTGTGCCATCATGTAGGGCACTCTATCTCATAATGAGTCCCGAAAATGGTTTGCCCAATGGCGTATGCTATGATCAGTCACTACTCATATCAAGCATACATATGATGCATATGGGCATGAGTCATGGGATTATACTAAGCATGTTATAAAGTGATGAATAGTAACGAGTATGGTTCTATCAATGGGCCCTAAGGAGAGTTACAATGCGGACATTTAACCAACATTGTACATACAATGTGGACGTCGAACCAACATTCCTCCTAAGGCACGACCCACCATAAATATCATTACATGAACCATGGGGAAACGTACATTGCAATGGACCCTAAGGACATCCCATTGGGCCTCGATCCATGGGCCTTAGATACGTCAAATGGGTCGTATTACATGGGCCTTACATTCATCAAATGGGCTGCATTAATGGGCCTCACCAATGAGCCTGATGTACATTGCAATGGTCCATGACCCATGGGCCTTGAAATATATCAAAGTGGGCCTCACAACTTGGGCCTTAAATATATTAGATGGGCCTAATCTTATGGCCTTATCAAATGGGCCTAATCCCATGGGCCTTATATACGCCAAATGGGCTTAATCCCATAAGCCTTATACATGTCAAGTGGGCTTAATCCCATGGGCATTATATATGTCAAATGGGCTTGATCCCATGGCCTTAGATATATACCAAAGTAGGCCTTAATGAATGGCCACAGTTGAATCAATATGGGCCCTATACACATACCAAGGTGAGCCCACTTGAACCATAGATCTGACTCATTTTTAGCTCGAGCTAGAAAATGATTTTTTTACAAAATAAATGGACGGTTTGGATGCAACACATGCGCCATGGTGGGTCCACATGAGCTGAGGATCTGGCTCATTCTTTAGCTCATAAAATGAGCTTTCAAATTAGATAGACGGTTTGGATGCAGTACATGCATCATGGTGGGTCCCACACATACGGCCACCAATTGAATGGACGGTTTGGATATAATACAAACATCAAGGGTGAGGGTCCACTGACCGTCCAGCAGCCAAAGAAATAGCTAGACGGTATGGGAACCACATGCATCGCTATGGCCTCCACCGTCCGTACGGACGGTGGTAATAAAACACTTATATCATTATGGGCCCCACGTGGGACCCACCATAATGTTTATATGACATCCAACCCGCTGATAAGGTCCACAGACCTGGATGAAGAGTAAAAACAAATTTCACATTGATTCCAAAACTTTTGTGGGCCCAAAAAAAAATTAAAAAAAAAAGGTTTTAAGGGTAGAACTCAATCACCATTATTTCTTATGGTATGGGCCACCTAAGGTCTAGATCAAGCTGATTTTTGGGTGGGACCCGCTTAAGGTAGGGGCCCACCTAATGAACGGCCTAGTTACACATATATATCATGGTGGGGCCCACGGCAGGGGCCGTGGGTTGCTGTCCGCCCGCCCGCTACAAGGCCACAGGCACCGCCTGCGGTGGCAGGAGCAGGTCTGCTCCTTACTTTTCTTCTTTCCATTTTTTTTTTGAAAACCTAATCTTTTGAGGTTTTTCATGTGTGCGGCCCGCTCCAAGTAAATCCAACCCGTCCATTGCACTCATTGGCTTAAGACCGTCTAAACGAGTCTAATATCCGAAGTGTTTTCGACGCATAAGAATGTCAGGGTGACTTTCAATGGTAAGGACCACTGTTTTATCTGCTATGGCCCACCTGAAGATCGGATGAACCTCATTTTTCGGCTCAACGCTTAAAATGATTAGGAGAACAGAGTGGGCGGAGTGGATTGAATACATACATCAGTGTGAGGCCTACATGAGCAACCCTTCCCCAAGCTTTGAAATAAAGCTATTATTTGTGTTTCCCCCTTTTGACGTCCAGCGTCCAGGGGACGCTAGACGGTTTGTACGTTGAGGTGGACCTTGCTGAGGTGGGCCACCCGTGATGGATGGACACATATAAGGTGGGCCCCACTTATAAATGGCTTAGGTAGGATACAGGCCTAATGGTGGGGTCCATTCAAGTGGGCCACACGGCCACATCAATCATATAAAGAAAATAAATAAATAAAAATAAAAGAGGGAGAGAGAGAAAGATAGAATGGGACACACATGATGGAGGGTCCCCGGCACCATGGGCCCTCCCTTTCAACCATCCAATCATACATCAATGGGTCTCATTGCATATGGGCCTTCCAAATAAAAGATCAATGGTGGAGATCCCTCTCCATCCAAAATGAACGGTCTATATGACCTCTTTAATGCAAGAAAAGTAAACATTATGATGGGATCCATGGAGAATGGCCCCATCATGGAATGATATTGATGATCAAGATGGGCCATCGGCTACATCTTAGGTCCCAAGTGAGATCTAAACCATTGATCGGTTAGCCTCACTTCACCCATCTTAAAAATATGAAAAACTAGGCTATGGAACCACCCACCACTTGATCTTCTTGGTCCGTTGGAAAGCTACTCTCCTAGAGCTTCACTTTAATGGTGGAGATGGGAAATAGATGGCTAGGATGAGAGATTTAGGATGGGAAGTGGGCCACCAAAACTATACTTTTCTCTCATGGGAATGCATGGACGTGGGATGCTCTCCCTTGCTTGGAAACGGTGTTGGAAAATGAGGGAGAGAGAGAGTTGCAAGAGAGATGAGGGATGGGTGTGATGGGTGAAAGGGTGAGGTGAGTGATGGATGTGGTACTTGACATGTAAGGTGGTGTAAGAGAGAGGGTGAAAGGAGTTGACTTTGGTGGTTGCTTGGGGATGGGGTGAAAGGTGATGTGTACTTGACATAAAGTGATTGATGGTTGATTGATTGATGGGATTGATTGACATTCCGTAGAGATTCTCTTGGGATTACAAAAGCGCGGCGTTTTCTCAAAATAAACGCCGGCTCACATCTCTTAGTCAGGGAATCGAATCAGTACATGAGTCACGACGTTGGAACCACGGCGATTGTGCGGTCGCAATGATACAAGTCTCGGATTAAGCCGACTTAAATGTATAGGATACGACTTACGGTCGTGCACAACGTCGATTACAGGTCATGGATTGCTGAAATTCGATGGAAAGGATCACGGCAGTCGACGGAACAGTACGGACTAGGATACGGGTGTTACACTGAGTCTATTGCTGAAATTTTTGGCCTTACCCTATCACCTGATGGTCTTCCGGATATGGATCTTGAAAATATTGAAACTCGATCCATGGTCACTAAGTTTCTCTGCCATGGTCGTGACATTCCTTGGCACCAAGGAAATGCACTAAATCTAAGTTCATAGAACCATAATTTCGGATCTTGCCTTCGCTTCTAACATCTATCCTAGAAGTACCAGCTGTTCCAATCTCACTAGGTTTATGACCATGATAGTCTACTCCATAGCCAAAGGGATCAAGGTCTGCGTCCCTACCCTCATTGTACATCATTTAGTCTATGCCATTCATACATCCCAGGATCTTCACTTGCCCTATCCCTAGATTATACACACTGTGTACAATGCCATCGGCTTTCCAACTACCAACGATCCGAAACTTCCCCTTCATGTCTTCAACAAAAACAACATTTGAAGGATGGATTTAAAATTCCACAAGTTTCCTGAGGATCCACCGAAGGAAGAAATTCATGAAGAAGGAGAAGGAGGTGACGACAATGCTCCTGCTAAAGGGGTTGAAATGTATGGGAATGAACCTCCTACACCACATCAGCACTTGGGCATGCGAAAAATTTTAAGCTCCATCAGGATAGGATCGGAGCAATATAGCGAGATGTCTCCCAACTCAAGGAATCGGTGAATGAAAGGTTTACCATGCAACAGTTGGTTGATCTAATCACCTACCGTCGAGACGACACGACACCATCTTCCTCTGCTCCATAGTGCTGGTCTCTAGACGTTGTCATATACACCTTACTCTTATTTTCGCATATGAGTATTAGTATCTTTTTTAGATGCTCGTGCTCCCATGAGTGTATGTGATAACTCATTAATCTACACAGTTTGATTGTTTTTTTTTTTTTGATGTGTTATATATGCCCATGGATGGGCTAAATACTGATGATTGGTTTTGGGTGCCCATGAATGGGCTTGGTATTTTTTTTTTAGATAACTATTATACTACTACTAATCTTAGGCAGTATATATGTTTTTGGATATTTTAGATATGGTTGGTTATGAATCATAGATATTTTCTACCTTGCTTATATTTTGTCAACCCCTGTTTTATCTGATCATCGCTTAAATGGTGTGGAATGCATGTGATGTTTTGATCATTATTCTATCTGCTTATATCACTGCTCTATTTGGTCTGTTATGCATACATAGTTTTTGAAAATGATGTCTGATTAATCAACTATTTTGATCATTATATATCTATCTTTTAGAAATGTATGTTCTCTGGATGATTGGTTCTCTCAAATACTCCAAACTTTAGTCAATATCACCTGATATACCTTTACCAATGATTGGCAAAAAGGGAAAGAACAAATTAAACACCCCAACGAAAAAAATTTGTATATCTGTTTATGAATGGTGATACAGGTGTTAGGAGGAGCAGCTACACCAAGGCGGGGGGAGAATGCTGTTAGGGGGAACAGTTACTGATTGTATGGTTTTACTAGACATTGTAAAATTGTGTAAAATACATGTACACATAATTTATGATGTGTTTGTCTAGATGTTATTCTAGGTTGTTTTGGTATTTTGTCACGTAATTAACAAAGGGGAAGATTGAAAGTGCCCTGGTTTGTCAATTAGTGTGAGTGTTGAGTCAGCTAGACAGAGAAGCTCTATAAGAAGATCAATCAACTGTCTGCCTCAATCGGATGTGTACCCAAACTCGCCACAGGTAAATCTAAGTCTCACATCCCATATCCCAAAACACCAGGTACTTAAAACCCTTAAAATTGATTAGAATATCACAGGGTTTTTGGGTTAGAAAAATTTTTCTACCTCTGTCAATTTATCGATAGACTGATTGATATAATCAAGAAGTGTTGTCAATGTCCATGTTGCTCAATCGATACTATCGAATGAGGACATAAAGTTGTCTAGCAATCACATATACTTCTGGACTGAATTATCGATGTATCGATAAATGTATTGATATCATCAAAATTTGAATCTCGAGTCTATTGAAGTTGACTCGATAAAATCGACAACAGAGAGTTTGTGTCCATGTTTTTCTAAAGAAAATCATAAAGACCTTCGATATATCGAAGTACTCCTCGATATCCTTGAAATTCAAAAACTGATGATATCGGAAGGCCTTCGATAATATCGGTCTTAGACACAGTTTACTAACATATTTTCGAATGGTTTTTACCTTGGATCGAGGGTCACTCAATAGAATCGATATTCAAATATCGATGATATCAAAGCCGAGTCGATGGCATCAAGAAAGGACATAAATTATCTAACAAGCTCACTGGTAAAATCTTTAGATTTATCGATGCATCGACACAATTATCGATATCATCGACATTTAAATTTCGATGATATTGAGTGTACCTCAATCATATCCATGACCTGAAATATTTCAAAGGCAATATCTCTCTCATTTTAAAATATCGAGGAATCGATCCTCGTGTCGATGAAATCAGAGTTTGAAATCAAATGACATCGACGCAGGTTTCGATTTCTTCGACCAAGTAGAAAAAGGTTTCAAAAGTGTATGACATTTGAGTTTGTGTCATCGAGCGACCAATCGATATAATCGAGAGTATACACTCGATAATATTGACCCTACTGATGATATCGAACTTTGTCATAAATGTGACTGTTTTATATCCATTGAAACTTTTTGCCTATATATAGAAAACTTATCTTTAGTTGCTGGTAGAGAAAGAAGAGAGTGCTTTTGATCTTTCTCTCATGGAAGTTCATCCTCCAATATACCCTCATCATTGACATTCAATAGAGTTGATTGGGGAATGAACTTTCACATTCAAGGATCCTCCAGCTACCACGCAAACTTATCTTTAGTTACTGGTAAAGAAAGAAGAGAGTGCTTTTGAGCTTTCTCTCATGGAAGTTCATCCTCCAATATACCCTCATCATTGACATTCAATAGAGTTGATTGGGGAATGAACTTTCACATTCAAGGATCCTCCAGCTACCACCTTAATGGCAAATCATTAAGCTGGGATGCCTTGAATGCATAAATGATTGAAATAACTCTATTTTCCTTATACGAAAACTTTCAATAGAGTAGGATTCCTTTACAACCTTGACCCAACCCGTCACCATGCATTACTACATCTTCTGAGTTTCGGTTCAAGAAAGCATAAGACTATTCATCAACAAAGGAGGAGATCTTCAACAAAGATCTAAAAAGGGACTCATCCGCTTATCTGTAAGTTATTATAGTCCAGAGGACCCTTATGATCATTATTTTGTAGGATTGGATCTAAGGTGTGTCTCACCCCTTTGTAAGTCCTCTAAGACACTTTCAGCAGGAGTGTACGTGGTGAGTGCATTGTATTGACTCTTATTCTATGGATAGCATAAACAGTTAGGGTCTTGTAGAAGATCCCTAGCCAATGTGCCTAAAAGTGGGTGCCTTATATTGACCCTTTCTCGTGAGAGTATAAACAAGTGAGGTTCCTTGTGTGGATCCTTGGCCAGTGTGCCTAAAATCGGGTAGTATGTGTTAACCCTTGCTTGTGAGAGCGTAAACTAAGTATAGGTTGTACTGGTTAGATGTGAACCTGTTTAAAACCTCGGGTTTGAGGTGAACCGTGTGAAACCTCCTTAGTGAAATCTGGTACACTCAAAGGTTGAGTGCAGTTGTCAAGTGTGGAGTAGACAAGTAGTTGAACCACTATAAAAATGACTGTGTTTGAGATTGTTATTATCTTCCATTTGCTTATATGATTTCCTTAAATACTTTCTTATTTGATTATCTGAGATCACACCTCACACATACGCATAGTTATATCCATCATAAACTAATTTGCATATTGTTCATCTCTCAAATAGTTTGTGATCACACCTCACACATACGCATAGTCATATCCATCATAAACTACTCTTGAGTAATCCTAATATATGCTTGTTGTTAGGATTAGAGTGATAGAATTTTAAATTGTTATAAAATTATTAAAGTCTTATTCATCCCCTCTAGGACATATTGGCATATTTCTACTTCAACTAAAACAGTCTTTACCGTAATTTCAAACTCGAGGTCAGTCAGAATGAGATCGGAGTTAGCCTCGAATCGATGTTGGAGTTGATGCTGGTTGGATCCAGCTCGGCCTTTGAGGTCAAGTGAGCTCCGACTCAGCGAGTCTTTTGATGGGAGCATTACTCCTGTCTTGAGTAATCCTGGTCGGTACTTTTTACCCACAACTGAGTTATTGGTTTTATCAAAGGTGAAACTGTTTCTTATCCTTTTTCTCAGGGCGCACATGTAACTGATGGAGGATGCATCCAATTCCCATACACTGGATAGACTGGAAGATCCTACCCATCTTATCCATGGTCTTCTTCTCTACGCATATATTGGTGTCTTTCTTAACCATCCATTCGGGGCACAAATCAATGAGTTAGGAACTGTTTGGATTAATTAACCACGGACCCCACTTGCCTGGAAGGACGAATAAGGATTCTATTCACGTCCTGATGCATTGGGACCCTACATCTTCTCTCGTTGCCCTCTCCTGGTCAGACTTTGTTTGCCGTTCTCCTACTCCCTGGGATTCCAAGGGAAAAGAGAGTTGTTAGGTTGACTGGTGCTTTTTGTCTTTACGATACTTGGAGTAGGTCATGGATATCAGAAAGGGTGGAAAAAAATAAAAAATAAAAGAGAGGCTAAAGGCTAACGTTGTGACAGTGATATTGAAAGCTTTGATGCAAGACACGATCTTGGATGATTAGACGTATGAGAGAGAGAGAGGCACCCAAATGAATGCATGAAACAACGTTTTGATTGAGAGTCCGGATTCTTTGATTAATGAAGATAGTTGGGTGAGATACGAATATTTCATGTCAAAGGAATAAATCCACACAGACAGGTTACATCATTGTGAGAAGCTTTCTTTATGCTTAAGCAAATTATTTTTTGGCCTATTCTGGCTCAAGGGCTTAAAAAATATGATATGGGTTGATTTGGTCTGTATTATGTGGCGACTACTTCTGGCGCCCATTCGGCACGCATCGCCACATGGGACCCACATGCCCAAATATTTGGATGATCGAACCATTCGTTTTGTTGTTGCTACTGTGGATGGGCCACAGTTTAGCATCCATGTTGAGGGCATGGTTCTAGCCTCGTGTTGGGATCATTTTTCATGTGGGCCCCTCCACTACAAAATACTGGTTGTGATCATTCTTTCAGGATGATTATCGGATGGTGTCCAATATCATAACAATGCCCAGAAGATGGATAGTCCAGATCATCCAGCCGCATCTGGATGTGGACCCCATGGAGCGAAGCGTGATGGTGAGCATAAAAAATGCATGTATTTACGTTTTGGGATCAGTAGTCGAGGACACCAAGGGATAAGATTCCCTTGCACGCACCGATCATTTCATAACAAATACATCATATCGTCGACAGCCGCTTACTGTAGAACAAAATACAAAGCGGTTTGAATGGTATAGACACTCAAGTTGATCATTATCTCACCCCGTGGGCCCATCTTCTCTGTGTAGTTCCCATTAGCACAGTCAGCATGTCTGCCGTCCGATCAATGGGAAGCTTACACGCGCTCCACAATATTCTTTTTTCTAGAATTACATCACACGTGCATCCGGGTGTATATCAATCCATGCCAGTCCTGCTAGGGGATATACCAATTTTGTGAGCAGAAGTGAAGTACAATTCCTTTTTAACAAGCAGATGCTGAGGGGTCCATTATAATACGATTCGGCATCTTTTAATGGCCCTACAAACACTGAATTTTACGATAAACTACCTACTTAGTATTTACATTTGGATACTTAAAAATAAAAAATAAAAAATCAATAAGCTACTTGGTTAATTTAAGTAATTATGACTAGAGCAGCTTGGATTAAATTTTTTAACAAAAGTTGGGATTTAGCCATAGGAGCAAAGGACCTAGAGGCTCACATGGGTCCCACTATTATGTTTGTTGTTGCTCAAATTTGGTTGATCTTGTTTCACCTCCCGCGAGCCGCCAAGTACCTAAAAATTAATAGAGAACAATCAGAAACTAGAGGCACCGGTTATGGCTGGGACCCTCCGAGGCCTAATTCAGGTGTATGGACTCATAGTAGACGTATTAGAATCAGGATGGTTGTGTGGGTGTGTAACTTTTTTCTTGAATATGACATTATATTTATAGGTGTTCTTAAGCAATTTCGGTATCCAAGTATATCTTTAAGATATGCTGGAGGGGCTTGTATCAGAATCGTAATATGTTCTCAAATATTTCTTTGATTATGCCTTAATTGGTGTGAAATTTAGTTGAGATCTAGCTAGGTATTCTCGTGTGCCCATATATGGTGCAAGATTTCCTCTATATGTTTCTGGTTCTGATCTTAAGGTCAGTATATATCCAAGGTCGAGGTGAACATCCGACCTTGAGGTCGGCATTCAAGGTCGAGGTCTCCAACCAAGGTTGAGATTCTCATCCAAGGTCGATGTAGTCGTTCGAAGTCAAAGTCGAGGTCGGTACCTTAGTTGAGGTTTGTACATCTTTTGATGAGTTTTGTTTCCAAACTGGTTTAAATGTTTCAGCTCAGTTACTAAGTCTTCTTGCTCGGCTCATCTTCTCTAGCCTTTTGGTAGTTAAGAGAGTTTGTTCTGATGGTTTTATTGCCACGTGTCTCATATGTTAGGTCAGTTCAATTTTACCTATAACAATTAGCCCTCATACTTCAGAGTTTCTTATTCATGAGCTTAGGAAGTAAGAAAATTTAAATTGTTGTACAAGCAGGAAGTGTTGATCTTTTAAATTGAGGAGATCATCTCGTTCTATGAGTGTTTCTCGATTTTGTCACCTGATAGTTAATGTGGAAATTGGAAATAGGTGGCGCATGCTGCTATGATCGAGGACGATATTATGATAATGGTTCCGTATGAGGAGACATGTACAGAGTGGTGAGCATCACATTGCTTCCGAGAAACTCATAGGCAGACACTTGTCCCTACCTCATTTATGTAGGCTGAGTGAATCATATACTACCACGTGGAGGAGATCGTGCGTCGAGGCGTCTTTTCATGTCTTAGCAATTAATTCGAGCATTAAATGTCTTTCTTCTAGGATTCTTATAAATAGGGGTTTCCCCTCATTCTATCATTCACTAGTTCTGTGGAGTCTGAGCCATGCTGTAACACCTCAAAAATCGAGGGTCGGGTAGAAACCCAACTCCCGAGTTTCAGAACATCACTTATGCAACATAGATAATGATAAATGCATATTGTCTGTAGAATGGCATTAAACAAGATTGAGACTAAGCCAAAACAGCATATCATACTCCAGAGACAGGTAAATTAGCAAGCGGAAGACTGTAATAGTATGTATAACATGTATAAACTGTTGTATGTCTCTAGAGTGTGAACATGTTACCAGGTTAAATACATACATGTATACTCCAAAAATGATCAAAAAGAATATACAAGAGTGCTCCAAAAAAATATAAAAATGACAAAAGTCATAGTGTCTAATCAACCTCCCTGTAATCCCATCGATCAGAACACGCATAAAGGAGGGATCCTCCTCATCATCATCAAGTTTGGCTCCGCCTCGCAGGCCGCGCCATCATCTTCAATTACAAAAGGGTCTGGTGGGTGTCCAAAACACCGTCCCATAACGTGGGAGTGAGTAATTAACTTAGTGAAATCATAGAGCAAAGATTAGCATGTTTTCAAATCAATCATGCGATAATAGTAAAGCAATCAATCAAACATTCCTAGATACTGTTGTTAATGTACGCATGAGATGACATGATGGATGCCCTCACCAACATTATCCCTCATATGGCACCATCTTACGCCCACGGCATGCTTACATTCCGCTCAGTGCTCCGCATCTTTCAGGAACATGCAATGTGATGTGGATATGATTACCGAGTTATTATTAGTCCTTTTCATACAGCAGTATTGGAAAACTAAGGTACCTTCCTTATATCAACCCCAACACAGATCCTGTCTAGGGTCGTCACTCCTAGTAAACTCATACGATGTTATATTTGTAGGTCGCTGCAAGGGCTACCAGGGCTGTTGCTCGCACTCGTTGCACCGCTCCCCCATCACCTTATCAATACAGGCCTATTTATCCTTAAGACTGCATCAGGACTCATCGCCCCCATGCGGTGTCAGGATAAACTCAAGGTCACTACAAAGGGCTCGTCACCTGATCAGTGTAGGCCGACAGCAAGAATATAGTGTCTCATACCACCATAATCTGCTCAGAGTAGGGTGCTCACTGGTCACTACGGGGAGGTTTGTGGCCCCAGCGTACGCCGACTGCTCGACCACGGTGTCCCATACCACCATGCCCTGCTCATGAGTCTTTATGGATCAAGGTACCATGGTTAACAGGGTTTCCAATGGTAAGTTCAGTACCCTAGGTTCAAGCAGTTATGACTCATACAGGGTGAACATACAATGGCCAGTCGGGTTACTTGACGGGCTCGACTAGTACGAGCGCATCTCAAGCTGAACGACATGAAGTGCATGAAACACTTCATGTGGCCTAACCACTGCCGCCAACCTAAAACACAACTCGCGTTCATCGACGCGTCCTTCGTGGTACATAGAAACCAACCATGAATTCAATCCATTACCGACTGTCTGGACTAGGTCATAGCCCCAAGCATTTGTGTATCAACATCAGTAAGCATATGTGAGTAATGAAAATGAAATACAACAATACAAACATGTTAACACATGTTATAGCATACGAAGTAAGCAAATCAACCAACACATGTATTCTATACATATAAAGAAATCAATTCATATAACAACCATGTAGGAAATCATATACAACATCATGTGGATTGAGAATTCATTCTCAAAACTAATTTACAACACCATTTATTCAATACATACTAATACAAATATTTATACAAACACTTAGTCCACACACTTTAGTCTACATAGCGTATGTTGACCCAAAGTGCGCATTAGGGCGAATCTCTTCGCCAAACAGATTATACACTCATACATAATATCATAACACGATGAATTTACATGTCAAGAATTTCAGCAAAATACAGATGAATACGGTATTTTCTATAAATGCCTAAAATACCCTAAATCTCATATTTACCATATGTTTACGAAATGGAAAACAAACAGCATGTTGTACATGTCAAACGGTGTTGCCGTCGATAATCTACTATTAAATGATATTGAAAGCATTGAAATCAGTCAATCTAAGCGTCTAAAATCCTCACCTTGTGTCGTAGAAGTGTATCGATTCGAATAGAACGTCTGCGCTTCGTCAACAGTGTAGCGGCGACCTAATGCATAAGATTTATAAGCTACTTTGCTATTTGAATCGACGGAATCCAAAATCAGCAAGTAGTTAGGGTTTTTCTTACCTAGGAGTGCGTTGACATCACCAACAAAGCGAATTGAATGCGGTGCTTAAGCACGTGTAGCAGCTGCAGCAGGTAGCAGGAAATCTCTCCCACAAGTCTCTCACTTTCTCTCTAGCTAGGGTTTCTAGTAAATTCAGATGGATGAGATATGTGAGGGTTTCAAGCCCTTATATAGGCTAAAACCTCACCGAAACAGACTCGGGAACAAGGTATACTTGAGTTATAACCAAATCGGGACTTTTTCGATCCAAAAGAGCATTTCGGGAGGTCCCCTGGCCGAACGCGGTCGGACTTAAGCTTATGCATACTAGATGTTGCTCACACGAAGTTTTCAGACCGGTAGAGTTCGCAGATCGCACGTGGCGGTCCAGTTTCAGTTCAGTGGTCATCGTAACTAGATCAGGTCTACAAGTCTCATGATATGAAAGAGAAATTTTTTCTAATCTGAGGGTGAAATTTGGCTGAATTCTGATGGTTAGAACGCTTAATAATAATGTGTCAAGTCACGTGCCAGATTTAGATTAAAATTTTCAAATCTAACCCTTTTCTCACTCTCTTCACTCCAGGCTCAATGAAATAACCTCTGAACATCGGTTGGACTTGATTTTTGAAATGATTGTCAAGTCCAGCTAAGCGGTCATAACGGTCTAAGATTGTATATATCAGACCTCCGACGCGCGGTCTAGATCCAATACGAAGTTTCAAACGGTTCCCGAGAACAAACCGGTTTAAAGTTTGATCCTAGGTTTCTAAGTAACATAGCGTTAGCAGTCCTACTAATTTTGGGTCTTATAGTTTATATTTAAAGTGATCCAAGTTAATTTTACTGAGTATTCAGTTTGGTACTTAACCAAATTCTACCCTAATAGGGCAGAATACGGTCCTAGGGCTATTCTATGCCCCATTTTGGGTACTTCTAGTTATCATATTATTTTTATTATTTTTTTGAGAATTCATCATCAAGTTTTCCCTAACTCCACCAAATTTCATAAGATTTTGAGTTGTAGAAAAATTCTAAAAATTCTAGAAGCAGCAGCTGTCCAACAAGTGATTATCGGATAGTTGCTCATAATGACATACTTTAAACTACATTAAATATTTTATTATATTTATTACATATTTTTATATAAAACTAGACTCATTTATCTTTAATTTGGTTTTTGAATCACCTAAATCGGAGTTATAACGAAGGAGATATGATTTTTCAAAGTTGGAAATGTATAGGAAAAAGTGCAGAAACCGGCCTGCCAGACCGTTGTACGGACGGGTTCGGCGATGCATCGCCAAACCGGTGATCCCATTGCCGCTCGCTGACCTGTTTGGGGTGATTTCGCCATCTGATATTTGAAATGGGTGTATTTTAGAACCTGGAATGAGTTATTTGACATACAATATATAACTTTGGGGTAGGAGAAGCTGATCTATCCAAATAGCCTACTTATTTCATGAGATTACAAAAGTTTAATGGTTAAAAATTCTTTTTTATTTATTTATTTACTATTCATAGTACTTTTTATTTTAAGTATTGATTAACATCACCTAAACTTTAAGATTTGTGTCTAATATGAAAGCTCCTAGAAAATTTTAAAGGATAAAGTAGTGAAAGGTGAGATTTTCGAAGGAAATAGGGATTTGAGACTTTTGGATTAAGTTTTGAGAAGTTAATCAGGTGTTAGGATTGACCCATTGCTTAAGGACGTCTAATCCTAGGTTGAAAAAAATCCGGGGTGTTACACATGCCGACCTCTTTTCCCTTTTTCTTCTTCTCCTTTATTAAATAATCCATTCGGTCACTTAAGTTTTTTTAGTATGTTCCCTCCTATGCTTCTGTAACATCCCGAAAATCGGGGGTCGAGCAAAAACCCAACTCCCGAGTTCCAAAATGTTATTTATGCAACATAGATATGTATGATTGAATGTTGTCTGTGATAATGTATTAAACATGAATGAGATTAAGCTAGAACCGCATATCATACTCCAGAGACAGTTAAATTAACCAGCGGAAGTCTGTAATAGTATGTATAACATATATAAACTGTTGTATGTCTCCAGAGTGTGAACATGTTACCAGGTTATACACATACATGTATACTCCAAAAGTAGATGAAACGAATATACATGAGTGCGCTAAAAATATAAAATGACAAATGTCAAAGTATCTAATCAACCTCCTTGTAATCCCGTCGATCAGAACACGCATAAAGGAGGGATCCTCCTCATCATCATCAAGTCCGGCTCTGCCTCACAGGCCGCGCCATCATCTGCAATCACAAAAAGGTCTGGTGGGTGTCCAGGAACACCGTCCCGTAACGTGGGAGTGAGTAGCTAACTCAGTGGAATAATAGAGCAAAGATTAACATGTTCTCAAATCAATCACGCGATAATAGTAAAGCAATAAATCAAACAATCCTAATACTGTTGTTAATGCAATTATGACATGACGTGATGTATGCCCTCACCGACGATCACCCTCATACGGCAACATCTTACGACCGCGGCATGCCACACTCCCTAGAGTGCTCCACATCTTCCAGGCACATGCAATGCTATGGTGATATGATTACCAAGTTGTTATTAATCCATTCAAACAGCAGGATTGGGAAACTAAGGTACTTCCCTTGTATCAATCCCATCACGGATCCTGTCTAGGGTCGTCACTCCTAGTAATCTCATACGATGTACATTTCGTAGGTCGCTGCAAGGGCTGCCAGGGCTGTTGCACGCACTCGTTGCTCCGCTCCCCCATCACCTTATCAATACAGGCCTACTGTACTCTACTGCACGGAAGGGTCGTCGCCTCCCGTGAACTCAGAATACGCTCGCGGTCACTACAAAGGGCTGCCAGGGCTGTTGCTCGCACTCGTTGCACCGCTCCCCCATCACCTTATCAGTGTAGGCCGACAGCAAGAATATAGTGTCCCATACCACCATAATCTGCTCACGAGTCATAGGTGCTCACTGGTCACTACGGGGAGGTTTGTGGCCCCAGCGTAGGCCGACAGCTCGACCACGGTGTCCCATACCACCATGCCCGGCTCATGAGTCTTCGTGGATCAAGGTACCATGGTTAACAGGGTTTACAATGGTAAGTTCAGTACCCTAGGTTCAAGCAGTTATGATACATACAAGGTGAACAAACATTGGCCAGTCGGGTTACTTGACGGGCTCGACTAGCGCGATCGCATCTCGAATTGAACGACATGAAGTGCGTAAAACACTTCGCGTGGCCTAACCACTGCCGCCAACTCTTAACACGAATCACATTCATCGACGCGTCGTTCGTGGCTATGACCAGTCAGCCACGAATTCGCTCGGTTACCGACTGCCTGGACTAAGTCAAGTCCCACACATCTATGGAATTACATTAACACTATAAAAAGGTATTGGAATTGAAATACATCATGTGAGCATGTTAGCACATGTTATAACATTCAACTTAAGCAAATCTTCAAGGCATACTTCCCATGCATATTCAACTTAAGCAAATCCTCAAGCACATACATTCCATGCATGTAATGAAATCATGCCTTTTGTCAACATGTAGAAAATCATTTAGGTCAGCATAATAATCGAAAAATCAATCACAAACTATCAAATAACATCATTTAATTCAATACATACTAATACAAGCATTTATACAAACACATACACTACACACTTAAGTCTACAAATAGTATGTCGACCCAAAGTGCGCAACTAGGCGAATCTCTTCGCCAAACTAATTATGCACGCATTCCTAACTTCCTAATGCGACAACAAACCATGTCAATCACATCAGCAAAATATGAATGTAAACAGTACTTCCTACAAATGACTAAAATGCCCTAAATCTCATATTCTTCGTTAGCTTACGAAACGGGAAACGGAGAGCATTTTGTACATGTCAAACGGCGATGCCGTCAAGAATCTACTATTAAACGACATTGAAAGCGTTGGAAACAGTCAATCAAAGCGTCTAATATCCGCACCTTTTCCCTTTTAGGGATGAGAATTCGAACGGAGCATATACGCTTCGTCTACGGTGAATAAGGAATCTAATACACGAGATCCATAAGTTACATCGCTATGGAAACAAGGGAAACTCAAATCAACAACTATTTAGGGTTTTTACTTACCTAGGATCGCGGTGGAATCGCCGGGAAAGCGGTAGAGGAGTGTTGCTTAAGCACGTGCAACACGTAGCACAAGTGGCAGGAAGAACTCTCCCACTCTCTCACAATCTCTCACTCTTTTTCTCTCTCCCAAGCTAGGGCTTCTCTCAAATTCGGATGGGAGAGAGGAGTGAGGGTTTCAACCCCTTTTATAGCCTAAAACATTCCCAAAATAGGCTTGGGAACAATGTTTACTTGGTGCCTAACCAAATCGGGGCCGTTTCGGTCCAAAAGGGTATTTCTGGAGGTCCCCAGGCCAAATGCGGTCGGACTTAAGCTCATGCATACTGGATCTAGCACACATCCAGTTTTCAGACCGGTTGGGTTCCCAGATCGCACGTGGCGGCCCAGTTTCAGTTTAACGGTCACCGCACCAAGATCAGGCCTATAAGTCTCGTGATATATAATAGATATTTTTCCTGATCCAAGGGTGTAATTTGGCTGTATTCTGACGGTCAGAATGCTCAATACTGATGCGTCAAATTTGTGTGCCAGATTTGAATTTGAAATTCCAACTATGTCCCTATTCACACTCTCTTCGGTCCGGGCTCAATGAAATAGCCTGTGATCATCGGTTTGACTTGATTTTTGGAATGAGTGTCAAGTCCAGCTAGACGGTTCTAACGGTCTAAGATAGGAGGTATCGGACTTTCGACGTGCGGTCTAGATCCAATACAAAGATTCAAAGTGGTCCAGAGAACAAACCCGCTTAGAGTTTGGTCCGAGGTTTTAGAGCATTATAGCACCATTGGTTCCACTCGCTTTGGGCCTTGTAGAACGTATTTAAAGTAATCAGGGACTGTTTCCCAGCCACTCCAACGTTGCGCTAGCTAACTTATGCTTAGTTTCTAAAGAAATTTATCCTAAGTGGTTTCTTTGGCTATGGAATTGGGTTCTGAACGATTTTTCAGGTGTTTTAATTGACCCACTGTCTAAGGACGTCAAATCCCAGATTGGCCAAAATCCGGGGTGTTACAATCTACCCCCCTTAAAACACAATGTCGTCCCCGACATTGGCGAAGGGCAAGGAGTACCTAGAGGGACTTTAGTATTGACATTCTAAGGAAGGTTCAAATCCTACTTAATAACCTAACCGTACATATAACTTAAATCAAATGTTTCGATCTTGGGCCAGTGGGGAAGAGCCTAACCACGCTTCCGCTGCGCCACTTTGATCGAACGGGAGCGTTGACTAACCTAACCGGATTGGACTCCATACGTTCTACCCCCCTTAAAACTTAGTTTTACTTAAATTCAAGAATCTATGCATCGCTCCGTATATCGGAACGAGGTGCAACTTAGGGGCTATCCTTAACCTAAAATGGAAACAGCCTTTCTCTATATGGTCTTCCTTGCTAATGATGCGTTCTATGGCATTGGTACCTATGATCATAGAGATGAGCCTAATCTCTATTATGATTGAATTCAGGGGCAGGTATGAGTTGGTGGCAAGATGTCTAATTCTCTACTGGCTTTAAGTCCTCGCCATTTTCCAAAGACAATGTGATCCTGTTTAGTTGTAAATGGTTGGGCCATCACAGAAGAAAGGTTGTATAGTGGGTCTAAGCCGGATACGTTGAACCTTCTGTCTAATCAGGACAGAAAATGCGTTGTATCAGTTCTTAATCCGAGTCGACGCCGATCCTCTGCTTGATCAGGGCATTGGATTTATTGGTAACCACTAGGATTAAGAAGTCGATTCAAACCGCGAATACGTCGCTTACATGTAGTTCCTTTATTCCGCATTCCCGAATGCAATAAGTCCTTGGGGAAGGCAATTCTAAGGGGTGTGCTAGTACATTCTAAGTTCAATCTGAGGGAGTTATAAATGTTCCCTTAGAGTGTATGGTTCCTTCCTATGGGCAACAACAGAAGTCTATAAGCCATAAAGGAATCTACCGAAGGAAGGGAGTCCCATTCCAACCAAATCTAACCTACTATCCCTTAACATATATAGGCCTTACACTGCCTAAGACAACTAGTAGCCTAGTCTGTAACTCTGTAGCTATAATCCCAAGCCTAAGATTATACAGTAAATGGCTTTCTATTCCATTTCTACTACAGGGAATTCTTCTATCGCTTAGGGTCAAGATTTGTCTAACTGGAATTGGATTTCTTATGTCATCAGACCCTTCAAATCTAGGAGTGCTAACACTAGAACCAAAACACCTAGAGCCTATGTGGTCGGTAGCGCTTAGTGGTATTAAATGGAACTGCATTCCTAGTCCCATGGCAGGATTGGATGTGGTATGCTTGGTAGGAGGGTGGGTGGGGATAAAAATTAATTTGTAGGCTGGATCTCAGGGAGTTATAATACTCCCAATCTAGGGACAATATTTTATAGCAAAATGAAACAACATGCATTCCATTCGACAAATTTTGGCTATATTAAGCCCAAACCACAACACAAACACATTTTTCTACCTAACAACAAAACAACACAGAAATTTCAAACAGTAGTCAAACAAGCTAAAGGGCAACGACATAGATGCCTGATTCTACCAAAGGACTTCTACCAGGGTCCCGACTGACCTTCTTGAATACTATCAAGTTCAATACTGTCAGTTGCCCATTAGAGCTCTATCGGCCATGTGTTTTCAATACTTCTCAAACGGAGAAAGTTGAGAAATGGGATTTGAGGTTAGCATGATTCTGAGACCCAAAAAGGGGGTAAAGGCTCAAATAAAAGGGACATGAGAGAGAGAACGATGGAAAGGGAGGAAAAAGGCTGAAACAGCCTTAACAATAGCCATGGAAAATGGAGGAAATGCGAAGAAATGGTCGCCCAAAGGGACAGAATGAAATCTAGGCGTTGTAGAGGGATGCTTCAAGCTTCCCTAGGATGTATTTTCAGAAAGAAATGAAAATGAAAAAGGGGAATGGAGCACCTCACGATTTCAGCTCGATTTTGGGGTTTTAGGAGCTCCAACGGATGAAATCTTCAAGAGGGAGGGCTGCCAACTTCAAAGGAATGATGGAGGGTGGTCGTTTTTGGCAGGGAATGGATCTAGGGTGGTTTGGAATCATGAATTTTTGGGATAGGGCAGCTGAAAACGAAAATGGGGCTAGGGGAGGGGCTGTTTGTGAAGGAAGTACCCATATTTGGGGTTTTCTTGGGGTGGGAGGTGCATAGGGGTGATGTGGACCCTGTTTAAGGGGGTGCGCCCGAAGGACGGCCCCATCGGAGCTCGCCGGCCGGCGATGCATCGCCGAACCGGCGATGGCATCGCCGGTGAAGTTGCAAACTGGCCTCTGAGGCCATATGGGATGGATTCCTCTTGCCCTAGGGATTCCAAAAAGGTATGGTGCACACTCTAGTTCATTGTAGATTGCCCTAGGGAGGCCAATACATTTTTAACATCCATTCGAGGATTTTTGGGTCCAATCTTCAATCCCGAATACAAAACCCTATCATGCAGCATATGATTTTGGGGTAGAAGGATCTAGTACATCCATCTAAACCATTAGTTGCTAAAGAAAGTGAAGTTAGAATGGCCTTATGGCCATTTTTCATGAAATTTTACTATTCACTGTAAAATTTTGTGAAAGTAAGATTTTATGTTATTTTCACATTAGTATTGATGCCTAATATAAAATGGATAAGAAATAATTGAAGATTGGGGTGGTGAGAGGAAGAATTTCGAAGATTTTCGGTGAAACGGGGGTTTTTAAGCCCTGGCGATTGAACACAGGGGTCGTGGTTGTCCCATGACCCAAGGATTCACTTTTACGGGTTTAGAATTGTTCAAAGAACATCTCAACCCACTTACCTACAACCTAGGAGCTATTCGGGTTGCTTTACGCGACCCTAGATGCGCTACGGACTCGATCACGCGATCGAAATGAATAGACTTCGCCTATTGGCGAATCTGGGATCCTAGAAGTATTTCTAGACCCTTCTCGTACCCACCTAAGTTAAAGAAAGCGACAGCGTACGTCGCGTGACCATAACCCAGGCCCGGTTTAATCCAAATCATGCTCTGATACCATCTGTAACATCCCGAAAATCGGGGGTCGAGCAAAAACCCAACTCCCGAGTTCCAAAATGTTATTTATGCAACATAGATATGTATGATTGAATGTTGTCTGTGATAATGTATTAAACATGAATGAGATTAAGCTAGAACCGCATATCATACTCCAGAGACAGTTAAATTAACCAGCGGAAGTCTGTAATAGTATGTATAACATATATAAACTGTTGTATGTCTCCAGAGTGTGAACATGTTACCAGGTTATACACATACATGTATACTCCAAAAGTAGATGAAACGAATATACATGAGTGCGCTAAAAATATAAAATGACAAATGTCAAAGTATCTAATCAACCTCCTTGTAATCCCGTCGATCAGAACACGCATAAAGGAGGGATCCTCCTCATCATCATCAAGTCCGGCTCTGCCTCACAGGCCGCGCCATCATCTGCAATCACAAAAAGGTCTGGTGGGTGTCCAGGAACACCGTCCCGTAACGTGGGAGTGAGTAGCTAACTCAGTGGAATAATAGAGCAAAGATTAACATGTTCTCAAATCAATCACGCGATAATAGTAAAGCAATAAATCAAACAATCCTAATACTGTTGTTAATGCAATTATGACATGACGTGATGTATGCCCTCACCGACGATCACCCTCATACGGCAACATCTTACGACCGCGGCATGCCACACTCCCTAGAGTGCTCCACATCTTCCAGGCACATGCAATGCTATGGTGATATGATTACCAAGTTGTTATTAATCCATTCAAACAGCAGGATTGGGAAACTAAGGTACTTCCCTTGTATCAATCCCATCACGGATCCTGTCTAGGGTCGTCACTCCTAGTAATCTCATACGATGTACATTTCGTAGGTCGCTGCAAGGGCTGTCAGGGCTGTTGCACGCACTCGTTGCTCCGCTCCCCCATCACCTTATCAATACAGGCCTACTGTACTCTACTGCACGGAAGGGTCGTCGCCTCCCGTGAACTCAGAATACGCTCGCGGTCACTACAAAGGGCTGCCAGGGCTGTTGCTCGCACTCGTTGCACCGCTCCCCCATCACCTTATCAGTGTAGGCCGACAGCAAGAATATAGTGTCCCATACCACCATAATCTGCTCACGAGTCATAGGTGCTCACTGGTCACTACGGGGAGGTTTGTGGCCCCAGCGTAGGCCGACAGCTCGACCACGGTGTCCCATACCACCATGCCCGGCTCATGAGTCTTCGTGGATCAAGGTACCATGGTTAACAGGGTTTACAATGGTAAGTTCAGTACCCTAGGTTCAAGCAGTTATGATACATACAAGGTGAACAAACATTGGCCAGTCGGGTTACTTGACGGGCTCGACTAGCGCGATCGCATCTCGAATTGAACGACATGAAGTGCGTAAAACACTTCGCGTGGCCTAACCACTGCCGCCAACTCTCAACACGAATCACATTCATCGACGCGTCGTTCGTGGCTATGACCAGTCAGCCACGAATTCGCTCGGTTACCGACTGCCTGGACTAAGTCAAGTCCCACACATCTATGGAATTACATTAACACTATAAAAAGGTATTGGAATTGAAATACATCATGTGAGCATGTTAGCACATGTTATAACATTCAACTTAAGCAAATCTTCAAGGCATACTTCCCATGCATATTCAACTTAAGCAAATCCTCAAGCACATACATTCCATGCATGTAATGAAATCATGCCTTTTGTCAACATGTAGAAAATCATTTAGGTCAGCATAATAATCGAAAAATCAATCACAAACTATCAAATAACATCATTTAATTCAATACATACTAATACAAGCATTTATACAAACACATACACTACACACTTAAGTCTACAAATAGTATGTCGACCCAAAGTGCGCAACTAGGCGAATCTCTTCGCCAAACTAATTATGCACGCATTCCTAACTTCCTAATGCGACAACAAACCATGTCAATCACATCAGCAAAATATGAATGTAAACAGTACTTCCTACAAATGACTAAAATGCCCTAAATCTCATATTCTTCGTTAGCTTACGAAACGGGAAACGGAGAGCATTTTGTACATGTCAAACGGCGATGCCGTCAAGAATCTACTATTAAACGACATTGAAAGCGTTGGAAACAGTCAATCAAAGCGTCTAATATCCGCACCTTTTCCCTTTTAGGGATGAGAATTCGAACGGAGCATATACGCTTCGTCTACGGCGAATAAGGAATCTAATACACGAGATCCATAAGTTACATCGCTATGGAAACAAGGGAAACTCAAATCAACAACTATTTAGGGTTTTTACTTACCTAGGATCGCGGTGGAATCGCCGGGAAAGCGGTAGAGGAGTGTTGCTTAAGCACGTGCAACACGTAGCACAAGTGGCAGGAAGAACTCTCCCACTCTCTCACAATCTCTCACTCTTTTTCTCTCTCCCAAGCTAGGGCTTCTCTCAAATTCGGATGGGAGAGAGGAGTGAGGGTTTCAACCCCTTTTATAGCCTAAAACATTCCCAAAATAGGCTTGGGAACAATGTTTACTTGGTGCCTAACCAAATCGGGGCCGTTTCGGTCCAAAAGGGTATTTCTGGAGGTCCCCAGGCCAAATGCGGTCGGACTTAAGCTCATGCATACTGGATCTAGCACACATCCAGTTTTCAGACCGGTTGGGTTCCCAGATCGCACGTGGCGGCCCAGTTTCAGTTTAACGGTCACCGCACCAAGATCAGGCCTATAAGTCTCGTGATATATAATAGATATTTTTCCTGATCCAAGGGTGTAATTTGGCTGTATTCTGACGGTCAGAATGCTCAATACTGATGCGTCAAATTTGTGTGCCAGATTTGAATTTGAAATTCCAACTATGTCCCTATTCACACTCTCTTCGGTCCGGGCTCAATGAAATAGCCTGTGATCATCGGTTTGACTTGATTTTTGGAATGAGTGTCAAGTCCAGCTAGACGGTTCTAACGGTCTAAGATAGGAGGTATCGGACTTTCGACGTGCGGTCTAGATCCAATACAAAGATTCAAAGTGGTCCAGAGAACAAACCCGCTTAGAGTTTGGTCCGAGGTTTTAGAGCATTATAGCACCATTGGTTCCACTCGCTTTGGGCCTTGTAGAACGTATTTAAAGTAATCAGGGACTGTTTCCCAGCCACTCCAACGTTGCGCTAGCTAACTTATGCTTAGTTTCTAAAGAAATTTATCCTAAGTGGTTTCTTTGGCTATGGAATTGGGTTCTGAACGATTTTTCAGGTGTTTTAATTGACCCACTGTCTAAGGACGTCAAATCCCAGATTGGCCAAAATCCGGGGTGTTACAGCTTCTTTCCTTTGTTTTCATTCTTTTTCTTTATCCTTACTACAATGTCTTCGGAGGGTTCCAAGGGAATTTCTATATCAAGGTCCTTCCATGGGGAGTCCATTCATGATAGCGTAGATTCTCGATTAAATGCGTCATTGAGCATACCATCTTGGGCAATGACAGCCCGGGATGGGGAAGTCTTGCTGCACTAAATAGAGGCAGCTTCTTCATTTTCTTACAAACTAGCTTTATCATCAGGTCTCATCAGTTCGAAACTCCTACTGGAGGATTTGGTCGCCCTTCAGTCAGAGCTCCATATCCCTAACTCTGTGGATTGCCCGAGGTCGGGAACTTCCAGGCCATCCTCCCAAGTGGGAGGTAACCATTTACCCTATTTTCTTTTTCTATGGCTTACGACTGCCTTTCCACCCATTCGTGAGGGAGGTAGTGCACTGCTTATGGTTTGCCCTAGGAAATTTTAACCCTAACATGTGTTAAGCTATCATTGGGTACTATATTTTGTGGCAACAGCTTGGTCACGATGAGCTTACTGTCGACGACCTCCTATACTCATATTGGTCACTATAGTCTGGGTTCTCTTGGCTAGTGCTATTTTTCTTTGTGGCCGGGAAGAGGTCAGGCCCTTATTTCCAATAATTTGTCCTCTAATAAGGGCTGGAAGGACATATAATTCTTTTCCTTTGGAGAGTTGGAGGCCCTAACGGTGGAGCTAGGCAGGTCGCGGTCTTGGGTGCCCACCAAATCTGTCGCCCTAGGTTAGAACTTCGAGTTATACCTTTTGATCATTTGTAGTATGTTCTATCTATTTTATTAGATTTTTGGCCAACTCGATTATGTCTTCTTGCAGCTCTAACTCATCGTCAGCCCGAACTTACTCCAATCCAACTCCGCTAGGTCAAGATCATCTAGGAGGGTAACTTGGAACGGAGGAATTGGAAGAAGTTGATTACTCTGATTCTTCTAGAGCAAGTCGACTTGTCAATAGTTGGGTCAACAAGTACATTGGTTTATGTGGATTTAAAGAGTATGTCAGTTCCTCTCTATTTCCTAACCATTGTGCTTATTGTTTTTGCAGGGATGGAAGATCACTCTTGGATGAAGAGGTCGAAGCTCCCTTCCACAAAAAATCTAGAACAGTTAGGGAGGGCTGCTAGGAAGAATACTCCCTCGTCCTCAGCTTGATGGGTTTTTAGGCCAAGGCTTCGAAGATCGACACTAGAGGGTTGGATCCTACCCCCAAGGTTCTTCCCTTGGCAGAGCAATGGGACCTAGTGGAGGAGGCCACAAAAGGAAAAATTGTGGTGCTCCAGGAAGCTGCCTAAGATGGTTCAACCTAGGGCACTCCTTCAAATATGACCCCAAGGGAGGTTTTTGACCTTAAGTCGTCCCCGCCCTATGCTGAGAAGGAACGGGCAAAGGCCATTACAGCTATGGAGCCAAAGATAGTGGTGGGGAGCACCTTAGGATGTCAGGCTCCTAAGGGGGCTAGAGTGTCAGGGTCAGCAACTCCCGTAACCCTCCCTCGTCACATGGTGGTGCCAGCTCATTAGAACAACCGCCACGTGAATGAGGAGGAGGTCAGCTCAATGCTCTCCCTATAGTTTGAACTCTTGATAGGCGGGATTGCATCTATGTTGATTAAGATATTTACATATGCTCCCCTTTCTTTTTATATATGTTCTCTTTTTTTTTTCTTATCGATTGACTTCTGTTAACCCCCCCCCACCCCCCCCCCCCCCCCTCCCCCCCTTTTTATTTGCAAGGCACGACCGGGTTTCTCGACTCCCGCCACACTTTCCCCGAGCTGAGGGGATGCTTCAAAGAGGAATCTTGGATGCTCGAGTTTTCTTAGAGCGAGCTCCAAGCCAGGGCTGTAGAGCTAGTAGTGGATGTGGAGGCTAGGGCGGAAGCTCATGGTGAGATCAAGGCCTTGTGTGAAGCCTTGAGGGTCGATGAGGAGGACAAGGCAGCCAACATAATTTTGTTGGTTGTGGAGTAGCGTGAGAAGGCTGACCTAACAGCCCGAGGGGTGGATATGGAATCTCACCTTTCTAAGGCAGGGGGTTGAGTGTTTGATGTGAAAGCTAGGCTAGGAGGGGTCGGGGCCTCGATCAATGTAACGCCCGTGAAAAATCCGTACTTGGGCTCGAGTACCAACTCGACCCGAAATCGTGTAGAATTAAATTCCATGGAAATTAAGCGTAAGTTAGCTAGCGCAACGCTAGAGTAGCTGGGAAATAGTCCCCAATCACTTTAAATACGTTCTACAAGACCCAAATCGAGTAGAACAAATGACTCTACAATACTCTATAACCTCGGATCAAACTCTAAGCAAGTTTGTTCTCTGGACCACTTTGAATTTTTGTATTGGATCTAGACCGCGCGTCGAAGGCCCGATACCTCCTATCTTAGACCGTTAGAACCGCCCAGCTGGACTTGACAATCATCTCGAAAATCAAGCCAAACCGATAATCACAGACTATTTCGTTGAACCCGGACTGAAGAGACCGCGAATAGGGACAGAATTGGAATTTCAAATTCAAATCTGGCACACGACTTGACGCGTCAGTATTAAGCATTCTGACCGTCGGAATTCATCCAGATTACACCCTCGGATCAGGAAAAATTTCTATTTATTATCATGAGACTTTCATCCCTGATCTACGTGCGATGACCGCTGAACTGAAACTGGTCCGCCACGTGCGATCTGCGAACCCTGCCAGACTGAAAACTTAATACATGCTACATCTGGTACGCATGAGCTTAAGTCCGATCGCAATCGACCAGGGAACCACCAGAAAGCAGCTTTTGGACCGAAACAGCCCCGAAATGGATAGGCACCAAGTAAACTTAGTTCCAGAGCCTGTTTCCGGCATTTTTAAGCTTATAAAAGGGGTTGAAACCCTCATTTCCCTCTCCCATCTGAAAATTGCAAACCCTAGGATAAAGGAGAGAGAGTTTGAGAGAAAGAGTAGAAGGGATTTTTTCCTCTTCCGAGCCACCGATTGTTGTTGCTTCAACAACTCTTCCCAATCACCTGGCTGGTGATTTCTCCGTTCTTTCAGGTACAAAACAACCCTAGAACTTACTGATTTAGGGTTTATCCAGATTTAGGGCGTGTTAGCTAACGTACTTCATAAATCAGGTCCTCCGACTGCCGTAGACGAAGCATACACGCTCCGTTCAAAATCACGCTTTCGTAAGACCTAAGGTGAGGATTTTAGATGCTTTGATTGACGGTTTACAACGCTTTCAATGTCGTTTAATAGTAGATTATCGACGGCACCGCCGTTTGACATGTACAACATGCTCTCCGTTTCCTGTTTCGTAAATTAGCGAAGAATATGAGATTTAGGGCATTTTAGTCATTTGTAGGAGGTACGGTCTACATTCATATTTTGCTGACGTGATTGACATGGTTTGTTGTCGCATTAGGGAGTTAGGAATGCTTGCATAATTAGTTTGGCGAAGAGATTCGCCTAGTTGCACACTTTGGGTCGACATACTATATGTAGACTTAAGTGTGTAGTGTATGTGTTTGTATAAATGCTTGTATTAGTATGTATTGAATTAAATGATGTTATGTAGTAGTTTGAGATTGATTTCTTAGTTAATATGCTGACCTAAATGATTTCCTACATGTTGACCATATGCATGATTTCATTACGTGCATGGAATGTATGTGTTTGAAGATTTGCTTAAGTTGAATGTTATAACATGTGTTAACATGCTCACTTGATTGTATCTAAATTCCAATACCTTTACATATATTGCTAATGTGATTCCATAGATGTGTGGGACTAGACTTAATCCAGGCAGTCGGTAACCGAGCGAATTCGTGACTGACTGGTCATAGCCACGAATGACGCGTCGATGAACGTGATTCGTGCTTGGAGTTGGCGGCAGTGGTTAGGCCACGCGAAGTATTTTACGCACTTCATGTCGTTCGACTTGAGATGCGATCGCGCTAGTCGAGCCCGTCAAGTAACCCGACTGGCCGATGTATGTGTCATAACTGCTTGAACCTAGGGTACTGAACTTATCATTATAAACCCTGTTAACCATGGTACCTTGATCCACGAAGACTCATGAGCCGGGCATGGTGGTATGGGACACCGTGGTCGAGCTGTCGGCCTACGCTGGGGCCACAAACCTCCCCGTAGTGACCAGTGAGCACCTAGACTCGTGAGCAGATTATGGTGGTATGGAACACTATATTCTAGCTGTCGGCCTACACTGATCAGGCGACGAGTCCTTTGTAGTGACCGCGAGCGTATTCTGAGTCCACGGGAGGCGACGACCCTTCCGTTGCAGTAGAGTACGGTAGGCCTGTATTGATAAGGTGATGGGGGAGCGGTGCAACGAGGGCGAGCAACAGCCCTGGCAGCCCTTGCAGTGACCTACGAAATATACATCGTATGAGATTACTAGGAGTGACGACCCTAGACAGGATCTGTGTTGGGATTGATACAAGGGAAGTACCTTAGTTTTCTAATCCTGCTGTTTGAATGGACTAATAACAACTTGGAAATCATATCACCATAGCATTGCATGTGCCTAAAAGATGTGGAGCACTCTAGGGAGTGTGGCATGCCGCGGTCGTAAGATGTTGCCGTATGAGGGAGATCGTCGGTGAGGGCATACATCACGTCATATCATCTTACATTAACAACAGTAGTAGGATTGTTTGATTTACTGCTTTACTATTATCGCATGATTGAATTGTGAACATGCTAATCCTTGCTCTATGATTCCACTGAGTTGATCACTCACTCCCACGTTACGGGATGGTGTTTGCAACACCCACCAGACCCTATTGTAGATGCAGGTGAGGCTGAGATCCAGGAGGTGGAGCCAGAGATCGACGAGGACCAGGACGAGTTCTCGTACATGCAGTATCACGATGGCTTCCCGTAGGCGACCTGGATCGATGGGATTTCAGTGGGACTATTTTGAACATTTTATTTTTGTTCATGTATATGTATATGAGGCTCAGAGATGTAGTCATACTTTGGAGACAGATGAGATTTACTTTGTTTTCCATACAATGATATATATATTGTTTAGTCTTCCGCTTGCTTTTATCACTGGATCTGAAGTATGAATTGCAGTTTTGGTATACTTTTACTCATGTGAATGCTTTAAATCAGACAACATTGAATCATAATCATTTTTGTTGCATAAGTGACGGTCTGGAACTCGGGAGTTGAGTTTATACACGACCCCCGATTTTCAGGGTGTTATAATCAATGTGAGGGAAGAAATGGCTATGGACAAGTTCAAAGCTTCCGAGGTGTGTACAGCTGAGCTGGAGGAGATCTTCAACCTTGGCTTCTAGTGTGCCGACAAGATGTTGGACAAAGATATCCGAACCTGGACTAGCGCTGCTTGGACAATGACACTCTAGAAGACCCTGTTATTACTACTGAGACCGAGGAGCCTCCTCAAGGATAGACCTCCCTGCCTTGTATTCTTTTTATATACATTTTTATGAAATGAAATTATACTTTTTTTTAACCCAATCTTGTTATTCTATGTGTGATTGGTCGGTACATTAGTTATGCGTGTAGCTGATTAGGTCATAAGATTAGTAGTAAAGGCAGTAAAAATGAAGAAAAGAACCTTTTTCCCACTAACTGGCGGGTGTTCTTATAATCGAGCATGGAAGTCACGAAGTAGACAAAACATTAGAAAAAAGTAACCTTTTTCCCTTTAAATAAGGGAGGTTTCTCATAGTCGAGCATACAAGTCATGAAGCAAACAAAGCAATAGAAAAAATGAACCTTTTTCCTTATAAGACATCGCAAGCTCTCCTTTTAAGTGGTATCAGATCGGGTTTCTCTTTTTACTTTTTGGATTTACCTCATTAAGCTAGATCTAGAGCTTTATTATGTCAAATTTCAAAAGCCTATCCATTATCAAGCTACCTCCTTTTGATGGCTCTAATTATTTATACTAGAAAGCCAAGATGAGAATTTTTCTCAAATACATAGATGAAAGTGTGTGGCAAGCCACTGTATCTAAATGGATCTCTCCTACAATGTGGAAGTAGTAGCTGATGATGGAATCATATCAATGAAAGAAACTGCATTTGTTTTTTGGACTGCAATTCAGAGAAGTGAAAAGCAGTGCAAATGCAAAAGCCTTAAATGCAATAATAACTTGTGCTTTATCGCCCGATGAATTCAAAAGAATAATTTCTTGCAATACAACTAAACAAGCATGGGACATTCTTGAAATGACATGTGAAGGAACTATTATAGTAAAAAAATTTAAAATTCAAATCCTCACTACCAAATTTAAGGAGATTTGTATGGAAGAAAATGAGTCTTTTATGGACTTTTATATGAAATTAAATGACATAGTAAATTCCATGTCAGGTCTTGGAAATAGAATCCCTGAAAGCAAGGTTTACACAAAAATACTATGATCACTTCCTGATAGGTTTAATTCAAAGGTTACTGCTATACAGGAATTAAAGGATACACATGTTATGAAAGTTAAAGAGTTAGTTGGTTCTCTTCAAACTTATGACCTGGATTTCAAAACTTTTAAAGTTAAGTCCATTTCTTTTAAATCTTTTAAATCTAATTCAAAGGAAACTAATGCAAATTATTATTTTGAAGAAAATGAAGATGATATAGTGATGTTAGCAAAGAAATTTTATAGAATTTTTAAAAATAAGAGAATAACATATTTTAAAAAACCATATGATTAAAGAAAAGAAAAATCAAAATTTTAAAAATCTAAAACAAAAGATAGTCAATGTTTCAACTGTTATGAATATGGGCATTTAGCTTCTAAATATCCTAAAAAGGATAAATCTCTTGAGGATACACTCAATCTTTTGATGCAGAGTTCTCTTCAATTTTAAAAAGACACCCAACAAACTTTACTAGCTAACCAGCAAAGCGTACATGCGAATGCTCAATCTATTGCCAAGCTGAAAGTTCAATTGGGTCAACTTGCTGCCACATTGAGTGAGAGAGAGAAGGGGAGGTTCCCTAGCCAACCTGTGGCAAATCCAAAAGGACAGTTTGAGATTGGCTCTAATTCAAACCAGGAACAATATCATGAGCAAGACAAATCTATCATTACCCTTAGGTCCAATAAACAGATCGAGAACAAAGTAGAAATGCCTAGGGAAGAATTAAATTCCAAACCGGAAGAGCAAAATGAAGCGGAGAGACATACTATTGCATCTAGAGTCCAAAAACACTCTGACCCTCCAGAAACCACTCCTGTGCCATCCTATGTGCCTAAAGCACCTTTTCCTCAACGTCTGGCACCAGTTAAGAAAGGAAACAACTTTAATGAGATATTGGAGATGTTTAAGCAAGTGCAAATTAACATTCCATTGCTTGATGCTATCAAGCAAGTCCCTGCTTACGCTAAGTTTCTTAAAGATTTATGCACTCAGAAGCATAGGATGCATGTTTATAAGAAGGTCTTCCTTGCAGAGCAACTCAGCTCTATGATTCAACACAACACCCCTCCTAAATTTAGGGATCCAGGAGCTTCTACCATTTCTTGTGTCATAAGAGATCATAAGGTTGAGAAGGCATTGCTCGATTTAAGGGCGAGCGTTAATTTGTTGCCATATTCTGTATATGAACAGCTAGGACTTAGTGAACTGAAATCAACTAAAATAACACTACAACTAGCTGATAGATCTGTCAAGGTGCCCCGTGGTATTATTGAGGACGTGTTAATCCAGGTTGATAAGTTTTATTTTCCAGTGAATTTCATCGTTCTTGATACTCAGCCTGTCCCGAATCCTACGAGTCAAATTCCGGTTATCTTGGGACGTCCATTCTTAGCTACATCCAATGCTATTATAAATTGCAGGAATGGAGTCATGAAGTTGTCTTTTGGTAACAAGAAGATTAAACTTAATGTTTTCAATGCTGGACAACAACCGGCAGACTCGAATGATATTTTTGAGGTGAACATGATTGATAGTCTAGTGCATGACTCTTTCTTTAAATCTTCTGAAGATGCACTGGAGACTTGTCTAGCACATTTTGGCACAGACTTTGACATAGAAAGTTCCATCGAAGAAGTCAATGCATTGCTCGACTCTAATTCTATAATAGATACTACAAAATGGAAAGTGAAAGTGGAACTTTTTCCACCATCTGAGTCTAAACCGGTCCCGTCTGTTGAGAAACCACCCAAACTTGACCTTAAACAATTACCTGAAACTCTCAGGTATGCATTTTTAGGTCCTTCTGAGACCCTACCTGTCATCATAGCTTCTAACCTCGATAAGGAACAGGAGGGAAAGTTGCTTAATGTTCTTAGAGAACATAGGGCAGCTATTGGGTGGATAATAGCGGACATAAAGGGAATAAGCCCCACTGTGTGTATGCATCGTATTCATCTTGAAGAAAATACAAAAACGTCACGTGAAATGCAAAGGAGGCTTAATCCTAACATGAAAGAGATCGTACGGGCGGAGGTGCTTAAATTGTTAGATGTTGGTATCATTTACCCTATTTCGAATAGCACGTGGGTCATCCCAGTCCAAGTTGTTCCAAAAAAGTCTGGGATTACGGTGATAAAAAATGATGATAATGAATTAGTACCAACTCGCATGACTACGGGCTGGCGAGTTTGTATTGATTACCGTAAACTGAATCTGGTCACAAGGAAGGATCACTTTCCTCTTCCTTTCATAGATCAGATGCTTGAGAGATTGGCAGGGCATAGCTATTATTGTTTCCTGGATGGTTATTCCGGGTACAATCAGATTCCCATTGCTCCCGAGGATCAAGAGAAAATCACATTTACATGTCCTTTTGGTACATATGCCTATCGGCGTATGCCATTTAGGCTATGTAATGCGCCTACTACTTTTCAACGATACATGATGAGTATTTTTTCAGACATGGTTGAGCGTTTTCTCGAGATTTTTATGGATGATTTTTTCATTTTTGGCTCTTCCTTTGATGAATGCTTATACCATCTATCTCTAGTTTTGGAAAGATGTAAAGAAACGAACCTTGTATTGATTTGGGAAAAGTATCATTTTATGGTTCAAAAAGGGATTGTACTCAGGCATGTTATTTCAAGTAAAGGCATTGAAGTTGATAAAGCCAAGATTGATTTAATTTCTAGTCTTCCTCCACCTAGAACGGTGAAGGAAATTAGATCATTTTTAGGGCATGCAGGATTCTACAGGAGATTCATTAAGGATTTTAGCAAAATTTCTCGACCCTTGTGCAGTTTATTAGCTAAGGATGTTGCATTTGACCTTGATGATGATTGTCGGAAAGCTTTTAACAAGTTAAAGCTTTTATTAACTTCTGCTCCAATCATCCAACCACCTAATTGGAGTTTACCTTTTGAGCTTATGTGTGATGCTTCTGATTATGCTGTTGGAGCCGTCTTAGGGCAACGATTGGACAAACTACCTCATGTCATTTATTATGCTAGTAGGACTCTAAATGATGCTCAACTGAACTACTCTACCACTGAAAAAGAGTTGTTGGTAGTGGTATTTTCTCTAGACAAATTCAGGTCATATCTCATTGGATCGAAGGTTATAGTGTTTTCAGATCATGCAGCATTGAAATATCTTCTTTCTAAAAAAGATGTTAAACCTCTATTGATTCGTTGGATTCTCTTGCTACAAGAATTTGACATTGAAATTCGAGATAAAAAGGGTTCCGAAAATGTGGTAGCCGACCATTTGTCTAGACTTGTCTTGAAGCCCACAGTGGATCTTGTGCCACTGAATGAGTCTTTCCCTGATGAACAACTTTTAGCTATTTCTCAATTACCTCGGTATGCGGACATCGTAAATTATCTTGTTACAAGTCAGATTCCTTCTCATTGGACTAAACAGGATAAATCCAAATTTCTTGCTGAGGTTAAACATTTCTTCTGGGATGATCCATACCTATTCAAACTCTGTCCTGACCAGGTCATTAGGAGATGTGTACCTGAGAGTGAGTTTCATAGTATAATCTCCTTTTGTCACGACCATGCATGTGGTGGTCATTTTGGTTCAAAGAAAATAGCTGCAAAAGTTTTACAAAGTTGATTTATTAGCCTATACTTTTTCGAGACACACATGTCTTTTGTTCTACATGTGATCGATGCCAACGTATGGGTAATATTTCCCGTAGGAACATGATGCCACTTTCCAATATTCTCATTGTTGAGATATTTGATGTTTGGGGTATTGACTTCATGGGTCCGTTTCCCCCATCATTCGGTTATATGTATATCCTTGTGGCCGTCAATTATGTCTCTAAGTGGGTGGAAGCAGTGCCATGTAAAATGAATGATCACAAAGTTGTGGTCCGCTTCTTGAAAGAAAATATCTTTTCTCGTTTTGGTACTCCTCGGGCAATCATAAGTGATGGTGGTACTCATTTTTGTAATAAACCGTTTGAATCTTTAATGAAGAAATATTCCATCACCCATAAAGTTACAACTCCATACCATCCACAAACAAGTGGTCAAGTAGAAGTTTCGAATCGGGAGATTAAACAAATTTTAGAGAAAACAGTTCACACTGATCGTAAGGATTGATCGCAACGTTTGAATGATGCTCTTTGGGCGTATCGTACAGCATTCAAAACTCCGATTGGAATGTCTCCCTATAGGCTTGTCTTTGGGAAAGCATGTCACTTACCTGTGGAATTAGAACATCATGCTTATTGGGCCATCAAAACCTTTAATTTTGATTTGAACAAGGCTGGATCGCACCGTAAACTTCAACTCAATGAGTTAGAAGAAATTCGAAATGAGGCATATGAGAATGTAAAAATTTATAAAGAACGAACGAAATTTTTTCATGACCAATCAACTCTTCGCAAGACATTTGAACCGGGTCAGAAAGTCTTATTGTATAATTCTAGGTTACACCTCTTTCCTGAAAAACTACGTTCGCGATGGTATGGTCCTTATCAAGTAGTAAAAGTATTTCCTCATGGAGCAGTTGAGATTAAAAATCTTAAGGACGGAAATATTTTTAAAGTAAATGGTTAAAGACTGAAACCTTATTTGGAGGATTTGGTTAATCAAGATGTTGAGGAAATTAATTTAGAGGACCCAGGTTTTCAAGATTGATTAATTCATGGTCCATTTTTGTCTGGCTGAAGACGTTAAACTTAGCGCTCCTGGGAGGCAACCCAGCTTTTCTTTTTATTTCTTTTTCCTAGATAGTTAGTTTAATGTTTGTGGGTAACATTACTGCAAACCCTCACGAGACTACAACTCGTCCACTAGGGGTAACCTAGGGGTTTAAAGGCTTGTTGCATACGCTAAATGCAATCGAGAGCACCTGCGAAAGTGGTATAGGTAGGATTTTCTTTTTGTGATTTTCTTTTTGTTAATTTCTCTCTTGTGCTGACTCAATTTTACGTTGATATTTTTAGAAAAGCCTCTTGATTCTCTGTTCCAGGTACTATCTTTCCATCACTTCTCTTTTATTTTCATTGTCCTATGTACATTATATGTTTATTTCTTTTACATTGAGGACAATGTAGATTTTAGGTTGGGGGTGGGAGATTAGTTTACCTAATCAGTATTTTCTTGGTCTTGAGCAAAAAGTGTGAAGCAAAAAGTGTGAAAAGTGTGAAAACTTTTACAATTTTTTGAAATTTCTTGTGAATTTGAAGTGATTTTGAAGGATAATTGTGATTTTAAAATTAAAAGACATAGAATGTAGTAATTTATGACTTTGGATTCAGCCATCTATTAGATTTTATAGTTAAGTTTGAATTGTTAATCCATGATTGGAAGTTGTAAACATTGATTGAGTCATGATTTCGCATATCACATCTTGCTTACACATTAAGTTTTCGATTCGATATTGAATGATTAACTTGGTAATCACAAAGCATGAAAGGAACCAGCCAAAATAAAATTTCATGTGCAGTAAAGAAGAATAAAAAGGGTAAGTCACATAATCTTTACCATAGGTTTGCTCCCTGTGGGTGTAGATTCGATCCCCCATAGTTGATAGTTAGAAAAGAAGTTAGGTGACAAGTTTACACCATAGGTTTGCTCCCTATAGGTGAGGATTTGATTCCCCTCTTTGGCGTTACTGTTCAAGAAAATCAAAGGCTGGTAGAATGAAAAGTTAATCTGTAATGCTAGTGTTGGTTTCAGGCTTGATTGTCATGAATTCCAATGATATCATGAAATTGACAATCAGATCTCTTAATGATTGTGAGCTGAGATTACACTATACACTCGTGGAACTCAATGTTTAGAATGTTCTAATTAATGGATTAATGTTTTGAACTTGTTCGTAGTTCACTATGAGCTTGATTCCTGGAGAAAATTCCATATACCATTCATGAATCTTAGAATTTTTACATTTTAACTATCTGTTCACAAGTCACTTGAGTTTACAGGAATTCTCTTATTTCTGAAATTATTTTTTTTCGCATGTTTTGCTCGGGACTAGCAAAATGCTGGTTGGGGGTTGTGATGAGGGTCGAATATTGTATATCAGACCCCGATAAATACCTAATTTGACGTATATGATAATGTTTAATGTCGTATTTTAATTGTGTTTTTGTTACAGGATGAAATCAGGAGCGTTGATTGAAAAAGGATATTAAAAGCATAGATTTGACGTTCCGAAGTAACCAAAGCAAAGGACGGACTTTAGAGGACTGAGATCAATGAATTTACAGGCCAGGGATCCGAGAAAATTGAGCCGTTCACGTTAAAGAGGCCCAAAATTGGTCCAGAATGCAAGATCACATGTTTTCTACCATCCGATTGACCTGAAACTTCACACATGTGATGGGGGCCATAAATTAACCATACATATTAAATTTCAGCCATTGATGATTTTGAAAAGTTATCCAACGGACAGATCAGCCTATAAACCGTCGATTTCAGACCCGCCAGATAGCTAGATATACCTCAATTTTGGTCTCAATCGTTAAAATCGTATGAGAAAAGGGATAGATGGATCGGATCTCTCAAAATCATTTCGGTGGACCCCACATGTATAGTGTGTACACATTGCACATGCATGTTGGCGCCGCACCGGAGCGCCTGACCCGGTCAAAGTCGGTGTTGACCGACTCCTCACGCAAACGGCAATAGCCGTTTCGCACTGGCAGCGAACGGACGGTCGCTGTCCGTCTTGCGATCGGTTATGGGCCCCACCCATTATCCAAATGGACAATCTGAACCATTCATAATAAACCATAGGTCCCACTTATCATTACCTAGGTGGAAAAATTGCAAGGGACAGCAAATATGGACTTCCAACAGTTCAAAAGGCAGATTGAACGGTGGGTTTAAAAATCAGGTGGACCGTACCAAAAGCAATCCAAAATCACCCATATCTAACTGAAATTTTGAGGCACATCTCATGGACGGAGTGGATTTCCCAAAGAAACATTCAAGTGGACCCCACCAACATCGCAGCGCGATCAATGCTTAAGCTCTGTTTGCAGAGTCCGGGCGCAGCACAATTTTTGAGGGCATCTGTGGGCCACCATCACTTGACATCTGCCCAATCCAAACCGTTCAAATGCAAGAGTAGAGGGTCATAACTCCAACCATGGAGTCCGAATCCAAGAACAGATCGTCGTCCGTCCAGAATCTGAGGCCAAACACAAGGATTTGAATGTTGCTGCGCAGGCAGCTGTTGCTGCGGAAGTTCCTCCGAATCCAGCCTTTCTGCCGACTTCCAGTGGTTATAAAAGGGCCTGAGAGGTGGCCGTGAGAAAAAAAAAACAACTAGGATTCAGAGTTGGGAGCAGATACAGATCTTAGGGAGAGCCAGGAAGAGAAGAAAGAGAAGAAAGAAGAGAGAGAGAGTGGAAGAAGGGAGAATGTTTTTTGTTTTTATAAATATTTATTTTTTCCTTCTTTCCTAATCAAATTTATGGATTGCTAAACTCTTAGCTAGGGCTGAGATGAAGCCCCTAATTTGATTGACTCTTATTTATGTTGAATTTATTTTAATTGGATTGATTTGTTTCTTTTTCTAGTGTGCTTTCCTGAGATTTCCATACTTCTCCATTCTATGAACTCGACCAAAGACTAGATATGGATGTTGTTTGGAATATTACTCTAGGTGCTTGTGTCTGACAATGAACAGGTTTCCTATAGAGGAAGAAACAGGATTTACATCTCTCCATGCCTGAGCATGGATGGAAAGATGTGATCCATATACTTCAAAGGATTATACATTCTATGTGCCCGACCAAGGACATAGAGTGTGCTTTGTTTATTTTGATATCAAACTGAATTAGGGTGAATCGACAGGTAAAACAAGGGTTAGGATAATTAGGGGAGGATTCGAAAGTCCTAGTCTTCTCATGGATTGAATTTTTCTCATAGTTCTCAGTTATTTTCCATAGATTTGTGTTAGTTTACTTATTAGTTTGCTAAAATATTTGTTGGATTAGTTAAGAAGAGTCTTAAATTTCGAATTGCGACAACCAGTCCTCGTGGGAACGATCTCGTAATACGTACCATATTTACATCTGATTCGTATACTTGCGAGTTAAAATCATTTAAATCAAATTGGTTTAAATTAAAACACCAAGCTACTTAGGATGAATCATCAGAGTCTGAAAGTAATTCTGAACCTGATGAATCAAACCAAGAAAATGCAAATGAATTGAAAGCCTTTATGATGACAGCTAAAGTCACTTCTTCAAATAATTGTGATATGTCAGATTGTCAGATTATGAAACTCTAAGAAGTGACCCTAAAAGTGAAGATGATCTTCAAGATGCTTATAATGCCCTATACAAAGAAAGTTGTAAAATTACGGTTAAATTGAAAATTCAAAAAGAAAATTATGCTAAAGTAAAATTAGAAGTTGAAAATTTTATTTTAGAAAAATCTCATTTTTCTGATTGTTTTGAAAAAACAAAATTAGATTTGAGTTTTAAGTCTTCTGAATTGTAAAAACTAAAAACCAAAAATGAGAAACTAAAATTTGAAGTTTCTTCCCTTGAGAGTTCAAAGGACACTTGGAAATATGTCCTTGGTGACCAGAAACTTGAAAAATTATTAACCTCATCGAGGCGATGTGGTGACAAGTATGGTTTGGGTTATGTTAAAAATAACTTTTTAAAACCTAAGGATTTTGCTCCTACCTTTGTAAAAGGAGAATCCTCGAACTCTAAAGCTAAGACTCTAAGAGATTGAAATTCTAAAATGAATGACTTCAAAAACTCAAAATCTTTTCAAGTCTCTAATGTAACAAATAATGTCAATGTTTACAAACATCAAAGGAATAATAAACCTCCTTTAGTTGAAAAAATTTTAGACTTGCTTAGAGAGCTATTGAAATCCAACTCAAATAAGACTGGAGTATATAGAAAAAGGAGAAATCCTAACTCCCAAACACAGTGCGAATGAAATGACCAAGCTGGAGTGAAGTCAGGATGATAGTACGTGGTATCGCAGGCTATGGGGTCCATCACAAGCGACTTCTTTCCAAACTAATCCCATACCTAAATTTCGATAGCTAGACTCAATATAGTAGACTCCTGATCTCAGGTTAGTCACGTGCCCAACCAAAATTCTTGCTATACAAAGGTACACAATAATTAGTTGTGCACCACCAGCGAGTGGATAGTGAATGAATGGTTAAAATGTTGAGTATGCAACTCCTGCTCAATAAATCCACATATCAATATTGTACATCTCCGGGATCATCACCGAGATCTAATACATTCCAAGTTAACTATCACCCCAGCTGGTCACGCAACCCAGCGAGTGAAAAACACCTCACCACCCGCCTACTAGTAGTATACCAATGCCTACCGGGCTCATCGATAGCGGACCCATTTGGGAGCTAGTCAAACTCAGCCTAGCTTATAGCCCCCTCACTCAGGCAGATAAGGTCACACCCCTCCCAACCGACCACGACACAGTGGGAGATGTGGCCTACTGGTACTCGGCACTCGGGCGCTCATGTATCCACTTGGTCTAGACATTGGGGCGTCTCCTAGCCACGGAGGTTTAGGGACTTTCACCCACAGACATCCAAAGTGCCTAGATGTTCAAACCAAATATTTTTGGTGTCCCATTTGGTCATCCACAACATGCTTGTGGCAGTCACAGCCCTGATGTCACTAGGTCGTATAGTAATCACAATCACATAATGAAAGATGCATGAGTCATATAGTCCAATCATGCATCAATCCTGCGCATACCGTGCGTTCATATGGGATAACTCCACCTATCAGGGAATCCCATAAACCATCTGTATTATAGCGTATACAATAATAAACATGTAGATGATGTGCATGGGCATATATCATATGCTATGCTATCACATACTCATAATCGATATCAATAATCGGTATCAACAATTGGCCTCGACAATGTGGACATTTAACCAACATTGCCCCTCAGGAATGACCCACATAGAGCCTAACATATAGTGGACCCATGACCTCACATAAGGGCCTAATATACAACACTATGTGCCTCACTCAAGAGATTAGTACACATCACGATGGGCCACTCACATGGGCCTAATATACATCACAACGGGCTCCATCGTCTGACCCTCAAATGCACCACAATGGGCCTCATCACATAGGCTTCATATGCATCAAGCCGAGGCCGAATGCTCATCACAATGAGCCTCAAATACGGGTCGCATATACATCACATTGGGCCTCGACAATCAGCCTCGACCATTGGAATCGTCCTCGACAATTGGCCTCGGTAATTGGAATCGACCTCGACAATCAGAATCGGCCTCGACAATCGGAATCAGAATTGGCCTCAACAATTAAAATCGACCTCAACAATCAAAATCGGCCTCAATAATCAGAATCGGCCTCGATAATCAGAATCGACCTCAACAATCGGCCTCAATAATCGAAATTGGCCTCGATAATCGGAATCGGCTTCAACAATCGGCCTTAACAATCGAAATCGGCCTCAATAATCAGAATTGGCCTCGACAATCGGAATTGGCCTCAATAATCGGCCTCGATAATTAGAATCGGCCTCGATAATCGGAATCGACCTCGACGAAAGGCGGGGTCTACACATGGACGGCCGATGATGGACCAAGCAATATTAATAGGGCCCATTCGTTTGGTTAACCCACTAGAGAATGATGAGAATGGGCCTAACCAGGCCTAAGGGAAGGTCACAATGTGGACATTTAACCATCACTGCCCATCAATGTGGACTCAATCAACATTGCTCCCAAGGAGTTGCTCACATAGGGCTAAACGTATAGTGGGCCCACGGCCTCACATAAGGACCTCATACACAACATAGTGGGCCGCATACAATCTCAATGGGCCACATACAATCATAATAGGCCTTGCTATATGGGCCTCACATGTCTCAATGGGCCTCTACTCATGGACTTCAAATATATTTCAATGGGCCTCAACCCATGGGCCCCAAATACATCTCAATGGGCCTCAACCCATGGGCTTCAATTATATCACAATGGGCCTCAACCCATGGGCCCTAAATACATTTCAATAGGCCCCAACCCATGGGCCCCAAATACATCATGTTAGGCCTCAAACATGGGCCTCATATACATTAAGTGGGCCACATCCATAGGCCTCATATATATTAAGGTGGGCCTCAACAACAGGCATCATTCATAATAAGGTTGGCCACAACAACGGGCCTCATATATATATATATATATATATATATATATATATATATATATATATATATATATATATATATATATATATATATATCAAGGTGGGCCTCATACAGATGGGCCTCATACATTCCCCAAAAGAAATGAATCTTATTGAAGGATCATCTGGACCATACAACAACTAGCAGTGGAGATAGTGATTTTCACTGTTAAAATCCTATAGGGTCCACCACAGATTACCGTGGGAGCAGCCACACCCACCGTTGAAACATTTATAGGATCCGCCATTATGTATTTTTGAGATCTGACCTATTCATAAGTTAACATGGAGATAGATGAAGTGAAAACACAAACATCAGCTTGATTGGAACTACCGTGGCCCGTAAGAAGTTTTGAACGATGGATGTCACTGTCCCCACTATTTTCATTGGCGGGGTTCGCTTGAATTATAATCTGTCTCATTTTAGTCTCAAGCCTTAAGACAAGCTCACCAATTGGATGGACGGTTTGGATGTAACACGTACATCAAGTAGGGGTATAACACTTGCCTCAGGATCAAACCCTAGAACTAGTTAACGTCAATATAGCAGCAGCCCAATGCTGCTAGGTTGCTAGTCCAGCGTCCAGGTGGTATCCCACCATTCCAACAATGGACGGTGTGGATATCACATGTGTACGGTGGGCCACACCGTCAGATGGATGGAGTAGATATACAATACATACTCCAAGTTGGGTCTCACGTTGTCTGGGATGGACGGCTGAGGTAAAACCCATACATCAGTGGCATTCCACCATCTAGACAGCTGGACAGTGTGGATATAATATGCACATTAAGGTGGGCCCACCCATCCGTCACATGGACATTGTGGATAGCACATATATCATGTGTGGGACCCACATGTATGGATGACATCACTTTAGCAGCTGATTAGCTGGTGTGGATGGCAATCTAGGTGGGTCCCACATGGGGCTCACCATAACGTTTATTTTCCATCCCATCTGCACATAAGGTCATAAAGACCTTAATAAAGAGGGAAAATAAATTTCATATTTATCCAAAACTTCTGGGACCCAAAAAGGGCTTCAATGTAGACGTTCAATCCCCTACTGTTTTGATGGTGCGGACCACCTGAGTGCCGTGAACGGCTGATTTTTGGCGGATCTCAATTCCCAAAGGGGATCCATCAAATGCATGATGTAGATGTAACATATATCATGGTGGGGCATGTGGTGGGACCCACAGTTCCACCTATCAAAGGCAACAAGGACGCTGGCAGTAATAGCATCCCAATACATTTTTAATTTGTAGTGAATTTTTATAGGTGGGGCCCACATCAGGAGAATATCCCAATTGGTTGGATCCAATGGCTCGTAAAAAACCCAACGAGTCCAATATTCAACATGTTTTGACGTGAAGAAACATTATAGTGGGCCTTAACTGATCTTGTCACGCCCCAAACCCGGAAATCAGATTCACAGGAATCCCGATTGCCGAATCCGGAGCCGACAGCCTCCGTAGTGCCCCATTCTCGGCTCCTGACAAATATATGCCAGATTCCAATCCTGGGATCCTACAAGGAGGATTTTCAGAATGATTTTTTTTTTGTAATGATGGAGCATAACCACAAGCATAACCAAGTCACAAACAACATCACCACATATCCACTATATCAAAAATTTTAAGTACAATGCGGAAAGGGAAATACAAGATGATCAAAGGCTCCAAAATAGTCAGATGCACACTCCTGCCTCAGCGCTGTTGCTATCCAATGCTACCTGCACGCAACGGTCGTGCATAAGCTTACCTAAGCTTAGAGGGTAGTGTAAGTGTGTGCGTATGGTAACTGCCAAGTATATAATATCAGAGTAATGCGAAAATATGCGGTAAGTCCATGAATACAACCAACCATACCAATGCTATGTGATGCAAGGCATGAATGCTATCAGCCATACCAAGGCCATGCGATGCGAGACATGACTGCTATCGACCACACTGATGCAATGCGAGGCTTACATAGCCGAATGTCATATGTAAAAATGTAATCCAAACAAGTCGGTACTCATCAAGTACACATATCAGTACAGTTCCTCTCTGGATATCACCGGGGTCTAATACACTCACACTACTGCCTCCTCCCTAGCTGCACGCCAAGTAAGCGGAATAGACCTCACTATTTTCCTGACTAGTAGTCTGCCAATACCAACTCAGCTCATCGATAGTGGACTCATTTACGAGCTGGTCAAACTCAGCCTAGCTTATAGCCCTCTCACTCAGGCGGATAAGGCCACACCCCCTTCCAACCGACCACAACACAGTGGGAGACGCAGCCTACTGGTATTCGACACTCGGGCGCTCATGTATCCACTCGATCTAGACGTTGGAGCATCTCCTGGTACCAAAAAGGTTCTGGAACTTTCACCCAAGGACATCCTAAGTTCCCACAGTGCTAGAACAAAGTATTTCTGTTATCCGATATGGCCATCCACGATGTACCTGTGGAGGCACGGCCCTGAGGTCGCTAGGGCATGCAGTGATCAAGTCACACATATGCGAGATGCATGAATCACACGTCAAATCATGCAGAAATCCAGTGTGTACTGCGCATTCATGTGGGGCACACTGTCTCATAACGAGTTCCGTAAATGGTCTCAGCCCAACGGCTTATGCTATGATCAAACATTCCTCATATCAAGCATACATATGATGCGTATGAGCATGAATCATGGGGTTATACTAAGCATGTTATAAAGTGATGAATTAGTAATAAGTATGGGCCTATCAATTGGCCCTAAGGAGAGTTACAATGCGGACATTTAACCAACATTGTACTTACAATGTGGACGTCAAACCATCATTGTTCCCTAGGCACGGCCCGCTATAAATATTATTACATGAACCATGGGAAATGACACATTGCAATGGACTCTAAGGATATCCCGTTGGGCCTCGACCCGTGGACCTTAGATACATCAAATGGACCGCCTTATATGAGCCTTATATAAATCAAGTGGGTCGCTTCAATGGGCATTATGTACATTGCAATGGGCCATATCCCATGGGCCTTCAAATGCATTAAAATGGGTCGAATCTTATGGGCCTTATGCATACCAAATAGGTCTAATCGTATGGGCCCTAAATATATACCAAGGTGGGCCTCAATGGATGGCCATAAGTAAATCAAGATGGGCCTCCTCAAATGGGCCTCGAGTCATATCAAAAGATCAACTGGACCACATCCCAAATAGCGGTGGTGGTAATGATTTCCAGCATTAAAATTTTCAAGGCCCGCCATAACATTATTTCCTGACCAATCTATTCATAAGGTCACAAGGAACTGGATTTGGAGGGAAAGCAAATATCATACTAGTCCAACCTTGCAATCCAAAGGTTCTAATGGTGGACATTCAATCCAACACTATTTCTATAGTGTGGTCCACAAGACTCTAGATCTGTCTTATTCTCAAGCTCATGCCAAAAAATGATATTTTCAAAATGGATAAACGGTTTGGATGCAACATATGCATCATGATGGGTCCCACCGTCCACACCACTGGACGGTGGTGAAAAAAAATACATACATCAGTGGGGGTCCCACCGTCCACACCACTGGACGGTGGTGCGTAAGCCACATACAGTACACCGTTCGCCTGGACGGTGTACATAGAACACATACATAGTTGTGGGTTCCGTTATAATGTTTATTTGCAATCTGACCCGTTGATAAGGTCACACGTGACCTGGGTGGACAGGAAAATAAATATCAGATTGATTCAAAACTTCTGTGGGCCCAAAAAGGGTTTCAATGGTAGAGTTCAATCATTGCTATTTCTTGTGGTGTGGGCCGCCTGAGATCTGGATCAAGATGATTTTTGGGTGGGACCCACTTAAGGTGGGGGCCCACCATATGAACGGGCTGGATTGGAAAATAAACATCAAAGTGGGGCCCACATGAGGAGTCGTGGCCCCTGGCGTCCGCCCACCCTCTGAGCGCAGGCGTTGCCTGCGCCTCTGGCCAACAGCAGCCCTGCTGCTTCTTCTTTCTGTTTCTTTTTTTAAAAAAAAACTTATTTTTTTGAAGTTTTTCGTATGCGAGGCCCACTCCAGCCATTGGATTCCACAGCTCAAACTAAATCCAACATGTCCAATATCGGGTCTCTTTCAGCATAGAAAAAATTTCTGGGTAGATTTTAATGGTATTAATACTATTTTCAACACTATGGCCCACTGAATACTCCAATCAACTTCATTTTTCGGTTCAACACCTAAAATGAGTCAAGGAGTGAGGTGGATGGTTTGGATTAGAAACATACATCAGAGTGGGGCCTGTACAAGTAGCCCTTCAGCAATGCTATAAAAAAAATAAAAAAATAAAAAAACTCATATTTGTGTTTCTTTCCAGCAACGTCCAGACGCTAGACGTTGTTGTTTAGACGTTGGGCTTAACAACACATTTAAGGTGGGCCCTATTTAGGTGGGCAACCACATAATAGATGGTGTGAGTACAATATATATAAGATGGGCCCCACTTTTAGATGGCTTGGGTCAATACATACCTAGTGGTGGGGTCCATCCAAGTGGGCCACATGGCCATTACATCACACACAAAAAAAGTAAATAAATGAAAAGAGAGGGAGAAAGAGATAGAGTGGGACACGTGTGTGATGGAGGGACCCCGACACTATGGGCCCTCCATTCCATGATCTACATCATAAATCAAGCGAGTCCCATCACATGTAGGCCTAAAAAAATTAAAATCCAATGGTGGAGATCCTTTCTCCATGAAATTAGACGGTCTAGATGACCCATATACAAGCTAGGCAGGTAAACATCATGATGGGATCCATGGAGAATGGCCCCATCATGGAATGATATTGATGATCAAGATGGGCCATCGACCACATCTTAGGGTCCAAAGTGAGATCCATACCATTGATTTGTAGGCCTCACTTGGCCCATCTTAAAAATAAGAAAACTACCCTATAGAAGCACCCACCACTTGATCTTCTTGATCCGTTGGGAAGCCACTCTCCTTATGCTTCACTTTGATGGTGGAGATGAGAAATGGATGACTAGGATGATGGGTTTGAGATGGGAAAGTGGGCCACCAAAAATCACTTTTCTCTTCATGGAGGAGCTTGGACGTGTGGGCTCTTGGTTGCTTGGGAAATACTTGGAAAATGTGAAGAGAAGGAGAGAGAGAGAGGTGGTTGTAAGGCGAATATGTGAGTGATGGAAGTGAGGTGAGTGATGGGTGAGGTGATGGATTGGTTGACTTTGGGTTTGCTTGACTTGTGGAGAAATAAAGCATGGGTGCTTTGTACTTGACATGAGAGGTGATTGATGGGATTGATTGATGTGATGGATGGGACATGTTGTAGAGATTCTCTTGGGATTTGCAATGCATGGTATTTTTGCTCGAACTGAACGTGGGTCCACATCACCTCGTCTGGGTATCGGATCAGTGCGTGAGTTGCGGCGTTGGAACCGCGGCGACGGTGCAGTCGCAATGATACAAGTCTCGGATTAAGTGGACTAAAATGTATAGGATACAACTTACGGTTGTGCGTAAACATCGTTACAGGTCGCGGATTGCCAAACTTTAACGGGAAGGATCGCGGGGGTTGACGAAATAGTACGGATTAGGATACGAGTCATATAGATCTTTAACCATAAAATTTCTATTTTAGATAGTGTGGCCTACTAGAGTTTCGGATTGGCTTCATTTTTTGACTCAACACCTAAAATGAGCTGGGAAATAGGGTAAACGGTGTGGATTAAATATATGCAACATGGGTGGGACCTGTTGTGGGTCCCACACTCCTCCCTATAAACACATGCAACATGGGACACTGCTTATTGACGCTGGCAGCGGCGTCCATTACACAACCCATACTCATGTTGTAGTGGAATTTCACCACCTATGTGGGCCCACTTGGTGGATGGCATGGGTAAAATACACACTTCGTGGTGGGGTCCATCTGGGTGGGCCACAAGGCCTCATCATCACCATAAAAGAAAATGAAAGAGAGGGAGAGAGAGAGAGAGAGAGAGAGAGAGAGAAAGGCGCATTGATGGAGGGACCTCGACACTATGGGCCCTCCCTTCCATGCATACAACATACATCAAGATGGTTCGACCACAAGTGGGCACTCAAATCATCAAATCTAAACAAAATCACCCACCTTTGATCTTCTCTTACTTCTTTCGCCAATGCGATCTAGAGCTTAAAGGAGTGCGATTCAACGATCGATATGGAATTTGGAGGGTGGGGATGGGAGATAGGAAGTGGGCCACACAAAGCTCTCTCATGGAGCTTGCTTGGACGTGGGTTTCGTGGAGAATGAGAGATAGAGAGAGAGGTGATGGGAGAGAAGTGATGGGAGAGAAGGATAGTGAGTGATGGATGGGTGTACTTGGTTGTAAGAGAGAGTTGAATTTGAGGAGGGTGGTTGTACTTGGGGATGGGTGTTGTACTTGATATTTGATTGATGGATTGATGTGATATATCATATAGATTTCATAGATATTTGTAACGCGTGGCATTTCCTCAAATGGAACACGAACCCACATCTCTTGGCCTGGGTATCGCCTCGGCGTGCGGGACCTGGCGTCGGAACCGCAACGATAGCACGGTCGCAAGGTACAAGTCTTAAGTTGAGTCGACTCTAATATACAGGACACGACTCAGGATCGTGCCCAAACACCGATAACAAATCATGGGTCGCTAGAATTCAACGGGGAGGACCACGAAAGCTTATGGAACGGTACGAGCTAGGAAACGGGCCTTACATCTCTGTCGATCTCCTATTTTTTAATTGGTTCTTTTTTCCTTTTTAAGGAGGATAAAAATTTTCAAACCTGATTCTCACCATCTATCAATGATTCACACACTAACAATCAAAACTTCTAGTATATCTTACATGAGACAAATTGAATGTGTTTTGTGATTTAACATGATATTTAAACTTCCTCTTAATCAATTGAGCATAAGTACTTAGGTGATAAATTACTTAGATGACTAGACTTCAGTAATTCAAAATTCAATCTCTATCTTATCATACTCAAAGCATTCTTAAGTACACAATTCATCGCTTCCCAAATAGATTTCAACTTAAAACATTAAAAAATTTTAAAAATTTTGCTCAAAACTGGGAAAACCTGAGAAAACACTTATTAGGTTACCTAATCCCCCATTCCTAACCGAAAAATCTACATTATCCTCAATGTAAAAGAATTCAGCATGTAATGCAAAAGAGGCAATGAAAAGAAAAAAGGAAGTGATGGAAACATAATACCTGAAGAAGAAATTTTGAGGCTTTTCCAATGATCTCAGTGTGAAGATGGGTTAGCACAAAAGACTTAAATAGATGATAAGAAAACTTTCCTAAAATAATGAAAAGCAAACTATCCTAAAATGGCAGAAAGTAGTAAACCTAACTACACCTTCGTCAGACTAGGAGGTCAATCCTAGAAAACAGGATCAATTAGAGGTATGGACATGTCCTCTGAATCAAATTTCTCAACAAATGGCTTTAACCGATGTCCATTTACTTTAAAAGCATTGACATTATTCGGATTCTTTATCTCGACGGCCCCATGAGGATAAACATTAGTAACAGTGAAAGGACCAGTCCAACGAGATTAGAGTTTACCCAGAAAAAGGTGTAACAGAGAATTGTACAAAGGGACTTTTTGACCAACTAAGAATGAATTCCGAAGGATGTTCCTATCATGGAATACCTTCATCCTGTCCTTATAAATTCTTGAGTTCTCATATTTGTCATTCTGGCTATCCTCGAGTTCATTCAATTGTATTTTACGCAATGAGCCAGCGTTGTCCAAATTGAAGTTCAGATTTTAAATCACCCAATAGGCCTTATATTCCAACTCCACATGTAAGTGGTAAGATTTTTCATAGACAAGTCTAAAGGGAGACATTTCAATAGGGATTTTAAATCCAGTATGGTAAGCCCATAAAGCATCGGTCAATCGGATTGGCCAATCTTTCGATCAGGGTTAACCGTTTTCTCCAAAATATTTTTGATCTCCCTATTAGAAATCTCAGCTTGCTCACTTGTTTGTGGGTGGTATGGAGTGCTCACCTTGTGAGAGATGTCATATTTCTTCATTATGTTCGCGAATGGCCTATTACAAAAATGTGAGCCCCCATCACTAATGATGGCTCGAGGCGTTCCAAACCGAGAAAAGATGTTCTCTTTTAAGAATTTAATGACCGTTTGATGGCCATTGTTCCAGTATGAAATCGCTTCGACCCATTTAGTGACATATTCTATAGCGAACAAAATATATAAATTTCTAAAGGATTGAGGGAATGGTCCCATGAAATCGATGCCCCAGCAATCAAATACTTCAATGATCAGAATGGGGTTCAAAGGCATCATGTTTCAACGAGACAATGCTCCCAATTTCTGACAACGCTCACAAGTTTTACAAAACTCATGAGTGTCCTTAAACATAGTAGACCAGTAAAAGCTGCATTGTAGAATTTTGGCTGTGGTCTTTGTAAATGTTATCTTATAAATATAGCACCCGAAGTCGTCAATTTTTATTGTGTCAAACTAAGAATCTAAACGTTGTTGAAGTTCAAGGATTACAAGTTCAAAGTGCAAGAACAAAAGTTCAAGGCTCAAGTTCAAGTTGAAAGCTCATTGTGACTACTTTAAAGAATCAAGAACTCAACCCCTATCTCAAGGTCAAGTTCAGATTTGGAACACAAGCTTCATGAATTTCAAGTAAATGAGTTACTGAAGCGATCGATGTTTTGATGGTTCAAACTCATAAACAAGGTATGGATAACCCTAGATTGACCATACGTTAGGTCATATTCATTGCATATTTTATTTGGGTCATTTACTCGACTAGTCCTAGTCTTGGTTCGACTAGTCCAAGCATTGTCTAGACCAGTCCAAGAAGTTTCTTGACCAATCCGAGATTTGTTGTGAATTTTTAGAATTTTTTGTTGGACCCTCGACCAGTCCTGGAGACTGCTCAATCATTCGTGTAAGCTTAACTTAAAGTCTAGCAAGGTTTTTTGGTCCTACTCAACCAGTCGAGTAACGATCTTATCTTATCGCGCCAGAAATATTTCAAGGATAATCAAGCCATCACTCTGAGAGATAAGTTCCTGCATTTCTTAAGCTATATTGTGTTAATTTAAGATTCTCTTAAGTAGTTTTTTATATTTAATTTTGTGATCTCCATTCAACTCTATTTCATTAAAGAAGGGAATTTTGATTTTACCCTCTTTGAGATCAAAATCAAATCAAGCTAGCCTAAGTTAATTTAATCTAAAAAATCATTTAGACCTAGAACCCTTTCATTTGTAATACTGGACATTAAACATCTTCATCTACTTCGGATTGGTTCTACTGTGCTTCATCAGAAGAAGAATCTTCAGATAAGTACAATTTAATTTTATGTATCTTTTGTATTTTGTGAGTTCAACCAGGAAAATCTTATTTTTGGTTTTGTCTAAGATAAGCCAGAAAATCTCAAAGTGTGGAGTTTTTATAATTGTGTAAGCCCATCTAAAAATACAATTGTGAACATTTTAAGGTGAACCTTGGAAAACCTTATTTAATAGTGAAAGCCAATATCACGTGGGAGAGGATATTGGGAGTGGAGTAGTTATATGGTTGTTTTTCAAACAATTTGTGTGCGCACACAAACCACTATAATTCTTGGTGTTTGGTGGATGCTTATGGTGATGTATGTGTGGTGCTGAATGTTGTAATTTCCTTTTATGTACTTGTGGTGAATGTTGTAATAATTTAGATTATTTCTTTTACCTCCTTCTAATTTTGAGTTTTTGATACTTACAAACGTTCTAAAAGTCAGGCTTTCCTACTATAAACATTATTTTTTGGTGTAAGGTTGTCCTTAGAATTCAGTTTGAATCAACCTCTCAATACTTGTGCATTTGAGGTTGCTTATTATTTTGTTATATATCTTTGTTTATCTTTGTAATTCCACATTTATTTTTTAATTTGGCATAGTCCTATTCAGCCCCCCCCCCCCCCCCCCCCCCCCCCCCCCCTCTAGGACTTTTAGCACGGCCTTTTCAGTCTTTTTGGCAGAAATGTGACCGCCGGCCTGAGAATGAGAGAAGGAGATGACACTTTAGTATTTATTGTCTAGCACACATCTCCTTAAGATTTAGTCTGGGCAATATTTAAACAAATATGGATCATCCCAGAAGAATTTTCATACCTCAATGAAGAATTTTTTTCTTATCTTCTGTAATCAATGTGTCAACGTGAAACCTGTAGCAAGATAATTAACAATATTCACAAACCAAGGTGAATGGGAGACTTTGAACAATTGTTCGTCGGGGAACATGTCATTTATATGTGTCGTCTCAAGGGAATCAGAGAGATTAAGGCGGGAAAGATGGTCAGCCACTACGTTCTCTACTCCCTTTTTATCTTTTATTTCCAAATCAAATTCTCAGAGTAGAAGGATCCATCTTATTAGGGGGATTAGCATCATTCTTAGAGAGAAGATACTTGAAGGCCACATGAACTATGTAAATGAGAATCTTGGATCTGATCAAGTAGCACTTAAATTTGTCCAAAGAGAACACTATGGCTAAGAGTTCCTTTTTCCATAGTTGAGTAGTTTACTTTGGCAGGATTTAGAGTTCTACTTGCATAATGAATAATTTAGGGTTTCTTTTCTTTTCTCTAGCCTAAAACTACCCCAAGAGCATAATCAGACACGTCGCACAAAAGTTCAAAAGGAAGGCTTCAGTCAGGTGGTTGCCTAATAGGTGCAGTGGTTAACATGCCCTTGAGCTTAGTAAAAGCTTCCTGGCATTGCTCAGTCTACTCGTATGGTGCATCCTTTTGAAGTATATTACATAGAGGACTAGAGAGGTGATTAAAGTCCTGTATGAATCTCCTGTAAAAACTGGCCTGTCCTAAGAAGGATCGCACATCTCGTATATTCTTGGATGAAGGTAAGTTAGAGATAAGATCAAACTTAGCCTTATTTACCTCAATTCCCTTGGATGAAAAGATATGTCCAAGGACAATTCCCTTACGAACCATGAAATGACACTTCTCCCAATTCAATACCAAATTCTTTTTCTCAAATCTCTTCAACACGATTTTTAAATTATCCAAGCATCCGCTGAAGGATGGACCAAAAATTAAAAAATCATCCATGAAGACCTCTAAATATTGCCCCACCATATCAAAAAAAATACTCAACATACATCGTTGAAAGGTGGCGGGAGCATTACATAGTACAAATGGCATCATTCGGTAAGCAAAGGTACCAAAAGGACATGTGAACGTGGTCTTTTCTTGGTCTTCAAGGGTTATCTCAATCTGTTTGTAGCCTAAATATCCGTTAAGGAAACAGTAATAGGAATGACCAGCTAGCCTTTCCAAAATTTGATCAATGAAGGGTAAAAGAAAGTGGTCATTCCTCGTAATGGTATTCAACTTCTTGTAATCAATGCACATTCTCCAACCAATAGTGACTCTAGTTAGCACAAGTTCATTGTCAGCATTGGCTACGATGGTGATTCTAAACTTCTTAGAAACAACCTGAGTTGGACTCAACCATTGACTATCGGATATAGGGTGTATGATACCCACATTTAATAGCTTAAGAACCTCGGCCTTAACTGCTTCCTTCATGTTTGGATTTAATCTACATTGTAGCTACCGGGAGGTCTTCACATTATCCTCTAGATAAATGCGGTGAATACAAATCGAAGGATCAATTCCCTTGAGGTCCGTAATCGACCATCTAAGGGCTCCCTTATGCTCAATGAGAGTAGACATGAGCATACTCTCTTGTTCTTTCTTAAGGTGAGATGAAATCACGACCGAGTATGTCTCATCTTGACCTAAATAGACATATTTAAAATCAGAGGGTAAAGGTTTTAGGTCAATCTTCGGTGCCTTGAGGTTAGACGGTAGAGGCATTACATTAGTTTGGGATAATTCTTCAAATTGTGGCCTCACCAGTTAACTTCAAGTACTGGCACGATATCCAACATGGTCCCTATCTCCCTAATCATACCATCCTCAAAATCATGAGAGTGGGTCAAGCACGTCTCTAGAGGGTCATAGGACAAGGTCATCAGAGTTCTATCTCCATGAAAGAATCAATCAAGTTAACATCGTAGGCATCGTCATCATCCTCTAACTGTTTGCCTGTATTAAAATTGATATTCAAGTCCAATGTCAAATTTCTAAAAAATAAACTCATAATTTCATTCTTATAATTAATGATTGCATTTGATGTGGCAAGAAATGGGCAACCAAGAATGACTAGAAATTGAGTGCTCATGTCCATAATGGGTAGAGTATCTAGGACGATAAAATCTACCGGGTAGTAGAATTTGTCAACCTGGACCAACACATCCTCAATTATCCCTCTCGGTACATGAACTGAGCAATCGAAAAGTTTTAATACGGTTCTGGTGAATTTAAATTCACCCATACCTAGTTGTTCGTAGACTAAGTAAAGAATCAGATTTACACTTACCCCTAAGTCAAGAAGGGCATGCTCGATGCGGTAATTCCCAATTACACAAGCAATGGTTGGGCTACCGAGATCTTTGTATTTCTGTGGCACATCTTGTTTTAGGATGGCACACACCTTTTCAGTTAAAAATATTTTCTTTTGAATATTTTACTGTCTTTTGGTTGTACTAAAGTCTTTCAGAAATTTGGCATACGAAGGTATTTGTTTAACCGCATCCAGTAAAGGAATATTGACCTTCACTTGTTTCAACACCTCTAGAATGTCGTGAGAGTGATGAGGGTCAAATATTGCATGTTAGACCCCGATTATTGTCTAATTTTACGTACATGATAAGGCCTATCATCATATTTTAATTGTGTTTTTATTGCAGGATGTAATCAGGAGCGTGGACTGAAAAAGAGTATTAAAAGTATGGAATTAACGCTCCGAAGTCACCAAAGCAAGGGACGGACTCCAGAGGACCAAGATTGAAGAATTTACACGCTAGAGATCCGAGAAAATCAAGTCCACGTTCAAATGGCCCGAAATTGATCCAGAATGCAAGATCACATGGTTCCAACCATCCATTCGGCTCAAAACTTCATACATGGGATGGGGGCCATAAATTAACCGTACATATTAAATTTCAGCCATTGTATATCTCGGGAAGTGGGCCAACGGACAGATCAGCCCATTAATCTCCATTTTGGAGCCTACCTACTATCTGGATATGCCTCGACTTTAGATTCAACGCCTTAAATGGGGGGACCAATTAAATGGATGGATCAAATTTCTCAGAAGCATTGCAATATACCCCACCTGAACAGAGTGTGCGTACACAGTGCACGTGTCGGTTCAGTCCAAGAACGCTGACTCGCAACCGACTTATCAAAATCAAAAATTATCGTTTCTGGCTTCCTACATAACCAACGCTATTCATTTTGTGGAAGGTAGTGGACCACCATCAGGGCCGTACGAGTGATCTAAGCCATCCATCTTGTAGAGGGGTTCGTAAACATCAAAACTATGCTGACCTTTAACACCCATGCATACACATGTGCACCATTCAGAGGCCACAAGCGGACTACCCTGTAATGTTTAAAAAGATCTCAGCGTGATTACTTCTCTGGGCCACGTCAATGGACATTCAAAACTGACTATTACTGACCAAAATTTTGAGAGGAATGTAATAGATGGGGTGAATTTCCCCGAAAACACTACTATGTGAAAAGTGATTTTCTAGGCAGTTTTGGCCCACCCTCTTTAATCAGATGGAAGATTTGATCTGTCCATCATGTAGAGCATTCAAAAACGTCCTAAGGGACAGTATTTCTTTGGAAACTGATCAAAGAAAGTAGTGTTGTTTTGCGTGCAAACTTTGCTGCGAAAAGTTGTTACGCAACTGTTGCTGTGAAAGCCTTTCCACCGACTCTAGCCTTTCCACCGCCCCTCTAGCGGCTATAAAAGGAGGAAGACGTGAAGAGCTTGGGGAAGGAGATCGAGATCCAAGGAGAGAGAGAGAGAGAGAGAGAGAGAGAGAGAGAGAGAGAGAGAGAGAGAAGAAAGAGAGGAAAGCTTGGAAAGAGAAGAAAGAGGAGAGAGAAAGTAGAGAGAGAGAGAGGAAGAAAGAAGGGACAGAAGGATGTCTTCTTTTATCAAATTTTAATTTTCTTTCTTTTTAATTGATTCTATAGATTGTTAATCTTTTAGCTAGGGCTGACATGAAGACCCTAATTTGAATGACTCTTGTTATATGTTGATTTTATCTAAATTGATTGATTTATTTCTTTCTCTACTGTGCTTAACTGAAAACTCCGTACTTCTCCATTCTATGAGCTTAACCAAAGTCTATATGTGGATGTTGTTTGAAATTTTATTCTAAGTACTTGTGTTTGACCATGAACAGGTTTCCTATAGAGAAAGAAATAGGAATTTACATCTCTTCATGCCTGACCGTGAATGGAAAGATGTGATCCTTAACGCTTTAAGGGATTATAGATTCTATGTGCCAGACCAAGGACATAGAGTGTGCTTTATTTATTAAATTTATATCAAGGTGAATCAACAAGTAAAACAAGGGTCAGGATAATTAGGGGTGGATTCAAAAGTCCTAGTATTCTCCTGGATTGAATTTCCTTATTACTCTCAGTTATTTTTTATATATTTGTGTTAGTAGTTCACTAAACTCTTTGTTGAATTAGTTAAGAAGAATCGTAAATTTCAAATTGAGACAACCAGTCCTCGTGGCAACGATCTCGTAATACATACCATATCTACATCTGATTTGTATACTTGCAAGTTTAAAATCATTTAAATCAGATTGATTTAAATAAAACATCAAGTTTTTGACGCCGTTACCGGGGACTGTTTCGGTCTAATTGGATTTAGGATTCTCTCTTATCATAATTCATAGTCTTAGGATTTTTCTCGCATCATTTTAGGAAACTTCATTTATTTTTTTTTATTTTTTTACAGGAATTGAGGAAGGAAGCTAAAAATAAAATTATCTTCAAAGTGAAGGAAGAGCTCCCAATTCTTCGGAAAACAATCATCTCCTTTTTCGAGTTCTTTCTTCCAATTCTTATTTGCATAGTTTCATCTTATTTTTAGGAATTCATAATTGCTATCTCTATTTTTATTTCTCTTCGGTTGCATCTTAGTTTAGCTTTCTTTCCAACATTACAGTTATTCAGTTTATGCTAGGACGTAGATCTCTGAACATAGAACTAGCACCTTTTGATCCTGAAATAGAAAGAACCTTTCGTAGAAGATTTAGAAACATCATATTTGAAATGGCAGACAAGAATGAAATTAAAGCTCTTAAAGATTATTCAGCTTCTTTCCAATTCAATGCGCCTTCATGCATAGTGTTGCCAGCCACCATAACGGCACACTTTGAACTTAAGCCTGGGGTAATACAATTGTTGCCCTCTTTCTATGGTTTAGACAAGGAGGATCCATATCATCATGTGAAAAAATTCCTAGACATTTGCTCTACCTTTAGGTTTCAAAATTTTTTCGATGATTCGATCTGTTTGCGCCTTTTTTCTTTTTTCTTTGAAGGATAATGTAAAAGCATGGTTGAATTCTCTAGGAGTTGGGTCTATCACTACATGGGATCAATTGTCTATGAAGTTCTTAAACAAGTTCTTCCCTATTCACAAAACTAATGCTCTCCGTAGAGAAATTACTAATTTCACAAAAAAAGAGGTTGAGCACTTTCATGAATGTTGGGAAAGATAGAAGGAATTGCTTCTTAAATGTCCACACCATGGTTTTGAGAAGTGGCAACAGGATCAATACTTCTATGATGGTTTAACACCCCAAAATCGTCACATGGTTGATGCCACCAGTGGAGGATCATTCATGACCAAAAGTGATGTCGAAGCGTGGAATTTCTTTGAAACCTTGTGTGAAGATTTTCAACAATGGGACTATTCAAATAGAGGTGAAAGAAGTCGCTAGCCACAGAAGAAAGATGGTATGTATGAGATAGGAGTCACGTCAGATCTTTATGCTAAGATTGATAGCCTGACAAAGAAAGTTGATGTGTTAATATTAAATAATGGTCCTCCATAAATAACTCAAATCGAGTCATGTGCCATATGTTCTAATCCCACCCATCCTACACAGTCTTGTCCATCTGGTGTAGCATTTCTAGAATTTCTCTCTAAACAAGTGTATGCTATCAACACTTTTCAAAGAACAGGGAATGATCCTTACTCAGACACCTACAATCCAAGGTAGGCTAGACATCCAAATTTTTCTTGGGCAAAAGGACCACAACAAGGAGGACCATCTGAAAATCCTCTTTACAACCTTACCCCCAAGTTGGTAGTCAACAATCTTAACAGTTTTCGTAATATCAACAAGTACCTCCACAATCTAGGAAACCATCTCTTGAGGATACACTCAATCTTTTTATGCAGAGTTCACTTCAATTTTAAAAAGACATCCAACAAACTTTACTAGCTAACCAGCAAAGCTTACATGCAAATGCACAATCCATCGCCAAGTTAGAAGTACAGTTGGGTCAACTTGCTGCCACATTGAGTGAGAGAGAGAAGGGCAAGTTCCCTAGTCAACCTGTGGTAAATCTAGAAGGACATTATGAGATTGGCTCTAATTCAAACTAAGAACAATATCATGAGCAAGACAAATCAATCATTACCCTTAGGTCTGGTAAACAGATTGAGAACAAAGTAGAGATGCTTAAGGAAGAATCAAATTTCAAATCGGAAGACCAAAATGAAGCGAAGAGACATACTAGTGCATCCAAAGTCCAACAACACTCTCTCATGTGCCATCTTATGTGCCTAAAGCACCTTTTCCTCAACGTCAGGCACCAGTTAAGAAAAGAAATAACTTTAATGAGATATTGGACATTGTTAGGCAAGTACAAATTAACATTCCATCGCTTAATGTTATCAAGCAAGTCCTTGCTTACACTAAGTTCTTAAAGATTTATGCACTCAAAAGCGTAAGATGAATGTTCATAAGAAGGTCTTCCTTGCAGAGCAACTCAACTCCATGATTCAAAACAACACGCCTTCTAAATTTAGGGATCCAGGAGCTCCTACCATTTCTTGTGCCATAAGAGATCATAAGGTTGAGAAGGCATTGCTTGATTTAGGGGCCAGTGTTAATTTGTTACCATATTCTGTATATGAGCAGCTAGGACTTGGTGAGTTGAAACCAACTAATATAACACTACAACTAGCTGATAGATCTGTCAAGGTGCCCCGTGGTGTTATTGAGGATGTGCTAATATAGGTTAATAAGTTTTATTTTCCAGTGGATTTCATCGTTCTAGATATTCAGCCTATCCAGAATCTTACTAGTCAAATCCTGATTATTATGGGACATCCATTCTTAGCCACATCTAATGCTATCATAAATTGCAGGAATAAAGTTATGAAGTTGTCTTTTAGTAACATGAATATTAAACTCAATGTTTTCAATGTTGGACAACAACCAGCAGACTCGGATGATATATTTGAAGTGGACATGATTGAGAGTTTAGTGCATAAATCTTTCCTTCAATCTTCCAAAGACGCACTTGAGACTTGCTTAGCACATTTTGGTATGGATTTTAACATAGAAAGTTCCATCCAAGAATTCAATGCATTGCTCAACTCTACTCCTATAATGGAGACTACAAAATAGAAAGGTAAAGTAGAACTTCTTCCATCCTCCGAGTCTAAATTGGTCCCGTCTGTTGAGAAACCACCCAACCTTAACCTTAAACAATTACCTACAAATCTCGAGTATGCATTTTTAGGTCCTTCTGAGACTCTGCCTGTCATCATAGCTTCTAACCTTGAGAAGGAACAGGAGAGCAGGTTGCTTGAAGTGCTTAGAGAATATAAGGCAGCTATTAGGTGGACGATAGAGAACATGAAGGGAGTAAGCCCCACTTTGTGTATGCATCATACTGATCTTGAAGAAAATGTGCAAACGTCGCGTGAAATGCAAATGAGTCTTAACCCTAACATGAAAGAGGATGTTCGAGCGGAGATGCTTAACTTGTTAGACATTGGTATCATTGACCGCATTTCAGATAGCACGGTTCAAGTTGTAGCTACGAAGATCTCTGGGATTGGTTAATCAAAATGTTGAGAAATTTTATTTAGAGGACCTGGGTTATCAAGATTGATTAATTCTTGGTCCATGGTTGCCTTCATCGATTGTCTAGCTGAAGACATTAAACTTAGCGCTCCTGGGAGGCAACCCAGCCATTTTCTTTCATTTTATTTTTCTTTTCTCTTTTCTAGTTAGTTAGTTCAATGTTTGTGGGTAACATTACTGCAAACCCTCATGAGACTACAACTCGTCCACTAGGGACAACCTAACGGTTTAAAGGCTTGTTGCATATGCTAAATGAAATCGAGAGCACCTGCGAAAGTGGTGTAGGTAGGATTTTATTTTTTGTATTTTTATTTTGCTTTTGTTGATTTCTCTCTTGAGCTGACCCACTCTTATGCTGATATTTTTCTTTTACTTTCGTTGTCCCATGTGAATTGCATGCTTATTTCTTTTACATTGAGGACAAAGTAGATTTTAGGTTGGGGGTGGGAGATTAGGTTACCTAATCAGTATTTTCTTGGTCTTGAGCAAAAATTGTGAAAATTTTTAAATTTTTCTCAAATTCCTTATGCATTCGAAGTGATTTTGAAGGATAGTCGTGATTTTAGAATTACAAAATATAGAATGTTGGTAATTCACGACTCTTGGATTCAGCCATCTGTTACATTTTTACAGTTAAGTTTGAGTTATTAACCCATGATTAGAAGCTTTAAACATTGATTGAGTTATGATTTCACAGGACACATCTCGTTTCCACATTAAATGATTAACTTGGTAATCACTAAGCATGAAAGGAACTATCTTGAAAAAAAAATTATCATGTTCAGTAAGAAGAATTGAAAGGGTAAGTCGCATAATCTTCACCATAGGTTTGCTCCCTATAGGTGTAGATTCGATCCCCCATGATTGACATTTTAAAAAAAATTAGACAACAAGTTTTCACCATAAGTTTGCTCCCTATAGGTGAGGATTTGATTCCCCTCCTTGGCATTACTATTCATAAAGAAAATCAAAGGCTGGTAGAATAAAAATTTAATCTGTAAGGCAAGTGTTGGTTTCGGGTTTGGTTGTCATGAATTCTGTTGTTAATTACCAATGATAACATGAAATTGACAATTGGATCTCTTAATAAATGTAAGCCGAGATTATACTATACACTCATAGAACCCAATGTTTAGAATTATTTTAATTAATGGATTAATATTTTGAACTTGATTATGAAGTTTACTATAAGCTTGATTCCAGGAAAAAATTCTACGCACCATTCATGAATCTTAGAATTCTCACATCCCGACTATTTGTTCACAAGTCACTCAGGTTTACAGGAATTGTCTTGTATTTTTAAAATTATTTTTTGCATGTTTTGCTCGAAACTAGCAAAATACTAGTTGGGGGTTGTGATGAGGGTTGAATATTGCATATTAGACCCTGATTATTACCTAATTTTACATACATGATAAGGCCTAACGTCATATTTTAATTCTGTTTTTGTTGCAGGATGTAATCAGGAGCATGGACTGAAAAAGAGTATTAAAAGTATGGAATTAATGCTCCGAAGTCACCAAAGCAAGGGACGGACTCCAGAGGACCAAGATTGAAGAATTTACATGCTAAGATTTGAGGAAATCGAACCATTCGTGTTTAAATTGCCTGAAATTGGTCCAGAATGCATGATCACATGGTTCCAACCATCCATTCGGCTCAAAACTTCATACATGGGATAGGGGCCATAAATTAACCGTACATATTAAATTTTAGCCATTGTATATCTCGGGAAGTGGGCCAATAAACAGATCATCCCATTAATCTCCAATTTGGGGCCCACCTGCTATCTGGATATGCCTCAACTTTGGATTCAACGCCTTAAATGGGGGGACCAATTAAATGGATGGATCGAATTTCTCAGAAGCATTGCAGTGGACCCCACCTAAACAGAGTGTGTGTACATAGTGCACATGTGCCCGTCGTGTACTGAACCATACGGTTCGGTCCAAGAATGCTGACCCGCTATCGACTTATCAAAATCAGAAATCACCGTTTCTGGCTTCCTGCATAACCAATGTTGTCCGTTATGCAGAAGGCAGTGGGCCATCATCAAGGCCCGTACGGGCGATCCAAGCCATCCATCTTATAGAGGGGTTCATAAACATCAAAACCATGTTGACCTTTGACACCCATGCGTACACACATGCGCAATACAGAGGCCACAAGTGGACTACCCTGCGATGTTCAAAAACATCTCAACGTGATTACTTCTCTGGGCCACGTCAATGGACATTCAAAACCGACTATTACTGACCGAAATTTTGAGAGGAATGTAATGGATGGGGTGGATTTCTCCGAAAACACTACTGTGGGGCCCACCGATCACATCAGCGCAGTCACATGCATAAGCTTGTGCACGTCCGTGAAAAGTGATTTTCCAGGCAGTTGTGGCCCACCATCTCTGATTAGATGGAAGATCTGATTCGTCCATTTTGTAGAGCATTTAAAAACGTCCTAAGGGATGGTGTTTCTTTGGAAATTGATCGAGAAAAGTAGTGTTATTTTGCATGCGAACTTTGCTGCAAAAAACTGTTACGTGGCTGTTGCTGTGAAAGCCTTTCCACTGACTCCAGCCTTTCCACCGCCCCTCCAACAGCCATAAAAGGAGGAAGACATGAAGAGTTCGGGGGAGGAGATCGAGAGCCAAGGAGAGAGAGAGAGAAAAGAAAGAGAGGAAAGCTTAGAAAGAGAGGAAAGAGAAGAAAGAGGAGAGAGAGAAAGAGAGAGAGGAAGAAAGAAGGGAGAGAAGGATATCTTCTTTTATCAAATTTTATTTTTCTTTCTTTTCAATTGATTCTATGGATTGCTAATCTTTTAGCTAGGGCTGAGATGAAGCCCCTAATTTGAATGACTCTTCTTATATGTTGATTTTGTCTGAATTGATTGATTTATTTCTTTATCTAGTGTGCTTAACTGAAAACTCCATACTTCTCCATTCTATGAGCTTAAACAAAGTCTAGATATGAATGTTATTTAGAATCTTATTCTAGGTGCTTGTGTCTGACCATGAACAGGTTTCCTATAGAGAAAGAAATAAAAATTTACATCTCTTCATGCTTGACCATTGATGGAAAGATGTGATCCTTATGCTTTAAGGGATTATACATTCTATGTGTCCGACCAAGGACATAGAGTGTGCTTTATTTATTAAATTTATATCAATCTGAATTAAGGTGAATCAACAGGTAAAACAAGGGTCAGGATAATTAGGGGTGGATTCAAAAGTCCTAGTATTCTCCTTGATTGAATTTTTCTTATTGCTCTCATTTATTTTTCATATATTTGTGTTAGTAGTTCGCTAAACTATTTATTGGATTAGTTAAGAAGAATCATAAATTTCGAATTGAGACAATTAGTCCTCATGGGAACAATCTCATAATATGTACCATATCTACATCTGATTCATATACTTGTGAGTTTAAAATTATTAAAATCAGATTGGTTTAAATAAAACATAAGAGAGTTAGAGAGAGATTTTGGTGCAATCAACCGTTGGGGGAATGGTGCAATCAGCTTGCCTTGAAGTTCTGGTTCTAACTCTTATGGAGTGTTGTTAGGTCTATCCATTTCATTCACTTCCGGATCCTTAGACTTTTCAGCCTCTACCGGCATAGATTTGTCAATTATCTTCCCACTCCTAAGAGTGGTGATAGACTTAGCTTGCTCCATTTGATTTGAAGAGCTTGAATCACTTATTTCGTATTGCAGTTTACGATTAGGGAAAGGTTGGGCTAGAAGAATTTCTTTTTCCCCAATTGAATTTTTTGTCTCATGCCCTTGTATGGCATTTGAAAGGTCTTGAAGGGTTTGAAATATACTCTAAGTGATAAGCTCTTGGTTTAAATATGTTTCCAGACCGGATCCTCTTAAGGTTTCCCTTGATTCAAGAATTAGTTAGGGATTCCTTGAGGAGTAGCAGTTTGTCCATTCCTCCAACTAAAGTTTGGATAATTTCTCCAACTAAGATTGTATGTGTTAGAGATGGGTCCACTAAAAGGTCTTTGGTAGTTGTTTATGGCGTTCGATTGCTCGTTCAGTGCCTCTTGAAAAGAAGGTATCGTTAGGCAATTTTCAGTTGTACGTATGTTGCAAGCACAAATACCGTAAACAACTTCCTTAGCGTTATCCTTCTCAAGTTCCATGGCCTCAACCTTCCTTGCGAGACTGGCCACTTTAGCATTTATATCATCATCCTCTTTAAGCAAGTATATCCTACCTCTCTCCCTTGCTTGAGTAGGCTTAGATGTGGTGCTAAGTTTTGGGTTGATGCCCCATGATTGTGCAGTTTCAGCGAGTTTGTCAAAGTAATCCCACACCCCATCGATATTCTTGTTCATGAATTCCACATTGCACATCGTCTCGATGAATTGACGCATGGAAGATGTCATCTCATCATGGAAGAAAGTTTTTATGCACCACATCTCAAAATTATATTGTGAGCATGAACTGACAAGATCCTTGAACTGCTCCCAACATTGGAAGAATGTTTCATCTTCCTTTAGGGCGAAGTTCATGATCGACTTCCTGATGGTGTTAGTCTTATGGTATGAAAAGAATTTTTTTATGAACTCCATCATGTCATTCCATGTGCCAATAAATCATGAACGTAGTGAGTGCAACCACATCTTAGCTTTCTCTTTTAAGGAGAAAGGAAAGAGTTTCATCCTGACCATGTCCTCAGCCACATTAGGAAAATATAAAGTGGCCATAACCTCGTCAAACTCTTGTAAGTGCAAGTATGGACTTTCAGATTCAAGTCCAAGGAACTTTGGAAGGAGTTGGATCACTCCAGGATTAATATTCATGTTTCCTATGTTTCCTGGAAAAACCATACAAGAAGAGGTGTTCACCCCCGCCAGTTGTAAGTAATCTTGTAAAGTACGAGGCAAGGGTGCATGGTGCACCTCATTCTCATGCTGGACTTCCACAACTCGAGGTTGCGCTGATTTACCGGCTATTTATAGGTTAATTTACAGCCATAACCTCAATTAACTCTGAGGATCTCGAGTGGTGTCTAATGGATAGATAACCCCTCAACCAATCCTCATTCACTCAAGATATGTCGAGTGTTATCACGGACCCACTTGAGCATGAAACACACTCAGCCCTCACTTTTAGAATCTAACCTAAACCTAAAAGAAAAAAGGGAAATAGGAATCTAAAAATAGAAAGAGAGAGAGAGAGAGAGAGAGAGAGAGAGAGAGAGAGAGAATTAGAAAGAAGTCACCAAATTAGAAGTTTCTATATTGGGATCCTGGAAAAGAAAAAAGGAAAGCAATTAATTTCTAAAAAGGAAATACGGAGAGCAACCTAGTTTCTAAAAAATGAAAAAGGAAAGTTTCTACAAACAGAAAATAGAAAGTTTCTAAAAAAATAAAAATAGGAAGATGAGTTTGTTTTTAAAACTAGAAAGGAAAGTTTCTAAAAAAAACAACAACCTAGTTTCTAAAAACTGATTAGGAAAGTTCTAAACTTAGAATTAGAAAGTAAGTTTCTAAAAAGAAGTAAGGAAAATTCTAACAAAAAATAGAAAGTAAACAAATATTAATCTTAACCTAATTCTAAAACTAGTCAATCTCAGAAAAACGCAACCGTTAGTCCCCGGCAACGGCACCAAAAACTTGTTCACAACCCCAAGTGTAAGGTCGCGATATAGTAATAATCTCGATGAGATTGAGGTCAAATCCACAAGGACTAATCTCGTGTGTATTCTGAATTTAACTAGAACTAGAACTAGATAAAGATGTGAATCTAAATCAAAATTAATTGAGAGTAATTGTGATTAAAGTGATTAAAACTAAAAAATTTAAAGGTGGTAACTAGGGTTTCCAAGGATCCACTTATAGAGATCAAGGAGTCCTCTTACTTGATTCAAGTCATACAAATGGAATTGGAGTCCTATCCTATCCAATTGGAAGATATACAATTGAGATAAATCTGAACTTTCCTTTACCTAATTCTCAATGGAGGAGAATTATGATAATTGGAAGAGATTCCATCACCAAACCATGCCCATGAGACACTGACTAACAACAGGATTTACCAATCCCATAATCTCAAAATTAGGAAAAGAAGATATTCAAAGCTATTGCAGATCTCCTGTAATTTGAGTCACAATGAACCATTAAAAACTGAAAGTATTCCTTTAAAATCAAAATATAATCAAAGAAAGTTCAACATAAACATGAATCAAAGTAAAAGAGACATCCCATCACGCTACAAGTTTCACCTCTTAGCCCTATCAAGAGGTTTAGCCAACCATAAACATGATTGAACTAAAATCTCTTAAAAAAAGCATAAAAACATCCCATCACTCTTGGTGACGACTTCTCTACCCTTTTTCTTCACTCCTCAAACCCTAGAAGATGCCTAGGAACATCCTAGACTATTTATAGTTTTTCAACTCCAACTTTCACACCGAGTTGAAAAAATCCAGAAACCACCTCAAATTTACGCAGTCCGTGTGTTGTCTACGTAACCTTCGACAAGTTGAGGAAAACCTTCGAATGGTCGAGGGCACCTTTGACTGGTCGAGGGTTTCCTTCAACTAGTCGAGGATGACAGGAAATTAGAGGATTTTGCTGCTGGAGTTCAAGTCGAGGAATCTTTGACTAATCGAGCAGGAACCTTAGACTGGTTGAAGGAGGGCCTAAACTAGTCGAAGCAGGCAGATTTTTAGGGTTCCTTTTCTTCACTTCAAGTCTTCAATTCTTTTCATTTCTTACTTAGTTTTCTTTGATCTTTGGCATGTGAATTCTTCATTCTTGCTCTCATAAGATCCATCCTTGCTTTGGTGATTCTTGAGCATTAAATCCATGCTTTTAGCATCATTTTCAATCCAAGCTCTTAAATTCACGTTGCAACACAAACATGATTAAAATAGGACATTAAGCATTATCATGTTCATAAAACCAAGTAATAAATAAGGTCCAATATGTAATATTTGACCCTCAACACATATCCTAAAAATTCTACCATAAATCTCCTAACTCCCTCTCATTTCTACCATTTGCTAATAAGAGAGTAGAAAGAGATTAAGAGAAATAAAATTTTTAGAGAGAATTAGGGAGAGATTAAGAGAGAAACAGAGAAAATAAAGGAAGATTAGGGAGATGATTTAAGAGAAAAGAGAGAGCTTGAGAGAGAATTAGGATAGATTAAGAGATTAGAAGGAAGAGAGAAGAGAAAATTGAGATTAAAGGAGATTAGGGGTGGAGAGGAGCTTGGTGGACCGTTAGATCGTTAATCCCAGTCAATCCAACCATTCATCCATTGTTGTGAGTGCATGGGAGGGTCAAAACCCTCCATTTCTTTGTGAATTTTCCATTTTGGTGGGCCCACAAGGATGGGACCAACCATGATCATATATAGATTGTATGGTGGACTTTGTAATGGCAGGGGCCACCCCGATGGCCAAATCTCTTCCCTTGCTTTTCTTTTCTTTCCTTTCCTTTCTTTCCTCATTTTCTTTTAAGTTATAATGTTATGGGGCCCACAAGTGGGCCAAGCTGTTGGAGAGTGTGCCCTACACGCTATCATAGTGTAGACCGCCTTTGTCGCCCACCATGATGTTTATTTTCTGTAAGTGCTAAAATGTTGAGTACACTTTAGTTGTTAAACTTTGTAAAGACAAAACCACTTGATAATAGATCTTCAAGATCGGTCTATGTTTAAGAGAAGATCAAGCTCAAGACCAGTCTATACTCAAGAGAAGATCAAGCTCAAGATCGACTAATGTTCAAGAAAAGATCAAGCTCAAAGTCAAGATGAAGTCCGAAAGTAAGTTCAAGTCATAGAAGTATCAGATATTTTATATATCTCAGGTAGTATAAAATCCTGGAAAGACCTTAGGACTAGGTACTTTCAAAAATGTGTTATTTTGGGTTTTTATGTTTGTTTTACTTGGAATTCAGCCAGCTTAACTTTTAGTTTGGCTAACCTAAGCTTTCTCAGCTAGCCCAACTTCAAGCCCGAAGCAACAACTATTTTTTTGTTGCATTTCGACTAGCCCGAGTTTTGTTTCAACTAACCTGAGAAAGTTAGGGTCAAAGTCCAGCAAAAGGGAAAACTCGGCTAGCCGAACTATGTTGTTTAGCCAACCGAAGTTAGCCTCAAGCCAGCTGAATTTTGGATAAATCTTATCCCACGTGATCCGAAATCCGTTGAACCAAATCTATTGAACTTAGGGTAGTAGAAGCCTGACTCGGGCTAGCCAAAATTCTAACTTCCTTGCTTGTAAATTGAGTTCTTTTCTCATTCTGAATAACTAGGGGTATGCATGAACTAAGCTAGCTCAGTTGCCTGGCTTGATTCGACTCGAAAAAGCTCGAATCGACTCGATTTGAACCTGAGTTCGAACCGAGTCAGCTGATTTTTGGAGCTCGAAAATGAGTTCGAGCTTGCCTCAGCTCAACTCGACTCGAATCAAATCCAGTTCGAACTCAGCTCGACTTGGTTTGACTCGACTGAACTCGGTGCAGGGGTATATATACCCTTTAAAAAAAAAACCTTATTACTCTCCACTACACCTCCTTTTCCCTTACCCGCACGGCCGGCGCCCCTAAACCCTAACCCATTTCCCTTACCTGGTGCCCCTCATCTCTAACCCCTTTTTCAATTTTCCTCCCTCTCTCTCTCTTTAGTCTCTCCCTCCTCTCTCAGGTGCTCACCTCAGCCTTCCTCCCTTTGATATTGATGTTGCTCACCAACTGATTGATGAAATGACTCAACAAAGTGTGGCTGGTGGCAAGGAAGGTATGTACATGAAACAAAAACCCATTTTTTTCTTAGTTTTTATGTTGCTCAAAAGGTGTTTAATAAAATACTCGTAAAATCATTACCACCATTTTACAAACAGTGGGATTTTGAAGGTACAGTCCAGTTGTTTATGAAAATACTGCATAGGCGAACTAGGCTCGATCTTTGCTCGAACTTGGTTAGAACTAGCCCGAGCTGCTGACCGAACCGAGTTGAGCTGAGTTCGAGCTAAGGTCAGTTAGTGGTTGAGCCGAGTCGAGCTAAGGCCAGCTCAACTCGTTGTACACCCCTACGAATAACACAAGTTAATTATCAGTTGAGTAGTGAATGTTGTAATATTTTTAATTTAGTCTTGCAAGTTTGAGGTTTTGATTTTAAAGAAATTAGTGAAATAAGGTTGTCCTACTTAAAACTTTAAGTGAAGGTTGTCTTATGAATTATTTGGAATCAATGTTTCAATACTTAAGCAATTGAGATCTTTACTTTATTTACATATTTAGCACTTATTTCGATTATTTGGCAGTCCTATTCAACCCCCCCTCTCAAGGACATCTTAAGATCTCCTCAAGTGGTATTAGAAAGGGTTGCTCTATTTTTTGGATTTACCTCCTTGAGCTAGATCCAGAGCTTTATTATGTCAAATTTCGACAACTTGTCCATTACCAGGCACCTCCCTTTGAATTCTCTAACTATTCATACTGGAAAGTCAGGATGAAGAGTTTCCTCAAATCCTTAAATGAAAGTGTGTGGCAAGCAACTGTATCTAAGTGGATCCCTCCTATGATGGAAGTAGTAGCCGATGATGGAACCATATCAATGAAAGAAACTGCATTTGCTTTTTGGACTATGGTTCAGTAAAGTGAAAGTAGTGCAAATGCAAAGCCTTAAATACTGTAACTTATGCTTTATCGCCTGATTAATTCAAAAGAATTATTTCTTGTAATATAGCTAAACAAGCATGGAATATTCTCGAAATGACATATGAACTACTATAGTAAAAAAATCTAAAATTCAAATCCTCACAACCAAATTTGAGGAGATTCGTCTAAAAGAAAATGAGTCTTTTATAGACTTCTATATGAAACTGAATGATATAGTAAATTTCATGTGGGGTCTTGGAGATAGAATCCCTAAAAGCAAGGTTTGCGCAAAAATACTGTGATCACTACTTGATAGGTTTAATTCAAAGGTTACTGTTATACAAGAGTTAATGGATACAAATGTTATGAAAGTTTAGAAGTTAGTTGGTTCTCTTCAAACTTATGAGCCGAATTTCAAAACTCCTAAAGTTAAGTCCATTGCTCTTAAATCTTCTAAATCTAATTCAAAGGAAAGTAATGTTAATTCTGATTTTGAAGAAAACGAAGATAATATGGGAATGTTAGCAAAGAAATTCTATAGAATTTTTTAAAATAAGAAAAGAACATATTTTCAAAAACCATCTGATAAAAGAAAAGGAAAATCAAATTTTTAAAAATCTAAAACAAAATACAGTCAATGTTTCAACTATTATGAATATGGGCACTTAGCTTCTAAATGTCCTAAAAAGGATAAGTCTAAAAGAAAAGGCATGATAGCTACTTGGGATGAATCATCAGAGTTTGAAACTAATTCTGAATATGATGAATCAGACCAAGAAAATACAAATGATTTGAAAGCCTTTATATCGATAGCGAGAGTCACTTCTTCATATAGCTGTGATATGTCTGACTATGAAACTCAAAGAAATGACCCTGAAAATGAAGATAATCTTTAAGATGCTTATAATGCCCTATACAGAGAGAGTTGTAAGATTGCTGTCAAATTGAAAATTCAAAAGGAAAATTAAGTTAAACGAAAATTAGAACTTGAATATGTTATTTTAGAAAAATCTCATTTTTTCGATTGTTGTGAAAATATAAAATTAGATTTAAGTTTTAAGTCTTTTGAATTGCAAAAACTTAAAACAGAAAATGAGAAACTAAAACTTAAAATTTCTTCCCTTCAGAGTTCAAATGATACTTGGACCAAAAATGTAACAGTCCACACCCACAATGTATGATATTATCTGCTCTGGGCATGCACACGCACCCACACGGTTTCATTCTCATTGTTCTCCCCCAAAAGGCCTCATACAGTATAGGATGACAACTCCACATATAACCATCATAACTTCTGACAACTCTTCTAATGTGGGACAAGGTCCCGTCTCCATTTCTTTGTGAATTTTTCATTTGCAGAGTGTCCTCGGTTCTGATACCATTTGTAAAGGTCAGCCCCAAAAGTATAATATTGTCCGCTTTGCCCGGGGGCGCACAGCTTTGTTCTCAAGGTTGCCCCCAAAACACGTTATACTATTGAAGGCTAGGTCCCACATATAGCCACCATTACTTCAGACAACGCTTCCGATGTGGAACAAGGTTCCACCTCTCACTGGGTATATAGTAGCCTATCAGCCACTGGTAACTCACCCAGGCACCAGGTGTAAGGCCCACCCCCATAGCACATGATATTGTCTGCTTTGCTGAAGGTCACGGCTTTAAAACACGTCATATCTATTTAGGGAGAAACCCAACTTATAACCACCACAACTTCAAACGATTCTTCCGATGTGGGACGAAGTTCTACCTTTACTATATGCATAGTAGCCTGCCAACCACTGGTAGCTCACTCAAGCCCTTAGGCCCCGCTCACATCAGCATCCACCCACGTGTGCCCACCCACATGTGACCTGTCACGCCCCAAACTCAAAAACCGAGCTCATAAAATTCTCGATCATCGAATCTTGTGCCAACAGCCTCCGTAGTACCCCACTCTCGGCTCCCAACGCCCATACGCCAGATTCTGATCCTAGGATCCTATAAGGAGGATTTTTCAATGTACATTTAACTCGTAATAAGCATAACCACAAGTTTAACCAAATCACAAAGGCAACATCATCATCACATATCCACTAATATATAAACAGTTGAATACAATGCAAAAAGGGAAATACATATGTCAAAATCAAAGCTCTAGAAGACCACTACACGCTTCATGCTCAACGCTACTGCAACCTAACGCCACCTACATACATCTGTCGTGCATAAGCTTAAAGGGTGGTGAAAGTGTGTGCACAAGATAATTGCCAAGTATGCAATACAATGTTATAAATCATACAATATTGAAATAAACGAAAATACTGAGAAGATCATGAATCATACGATATCAGAGTAAGCGAAAATATACTGATAAGTCCATGAGTGACATCAGTTGTGCCAAGGCTATGTGATGTAAGGCATGGATGCTAACGGCCATATCAATGCAGAAACATGGCAACCTAAAATGCTAAGTATTACGGATGCAATGTAATATGTGGTGCGAATGAAATGACCAAGCTGGAGTGAAGTCGGGATGATAGTACGTAGTATCGTAGGCTATGGGGTCCATTACAAGGGACTTCTATCCAAACCAATCCCATACGTAGATTTGGATAGCCAAGCTCAATGTAATAGACTTTTGATCTCAGGTTAGTCACACGCCTCAACCAAAATCCTTGTCATCATGAAGGTGCATAACAATTAGTTGCGCACCACTAGCCCAAGTGAATAGTGAATGAATAAATGAATGAGTATGTAACTCCTACTCATTAAGTCCACATATCAGTATGGTTCCTCTCTGAGAAATCACCGAGGTCTAGTACAATCCAAACTAGATTGTTGCCCCATCGCGTGCAATAAGGTGAGTGGAAGAGACCTCACTATCCACCTATCAATATCGAGTCCGGCTCATCGATAGCAGACACATTCTTCGAGCTGATCAAATTCAGCCTAGCTTTGCCCCCTCCTCTCAGGCAGGTAAGGTTGCACCCCCTTCCAACCAACTACGACACAGTGGGAGACGCGGCCTAAAGGTATACGGCCCTCATACGATCATGCATCCACTCAGTTTAGATGTTGGAACAACCTCTGGAACCAAGAGGGTTTAGGAAATTTCACCCAGGGATATATATAGCACCCCATGTAGAACAGATTTTCAATGTCCCATCTAGCCATCCACGATATACCTGTGGAGGCTACGGCCCTGTTGTCACTAGGACATACGATGGTCATGTCACACGAATGCGAGATGTATGAGTCACACAGTCCAATCATGCATTAATCCTAAGCATACCGTGCGCTCATGTGGGGCAACTCAGCCTATCAGGGAGCCCCATAACAACCTGCCCTATGGCATATGTAATGGCCAACCATATCTCATAACAAATAAGCAGATGATGCATATAAGCATGTATCATGATGTTATACTGTCACATACTCATAATCAGTATCGATAACCAGCATCGATAATCGGTCGATCAAAGGGCCTAAGGGAAGGTCACAATGAGGACATTTAACCATCATTGCCCATCAATGTGGTCATTTAACCAACATTGCTCCCAAGGAGTGACCTCGAATACATTAAATGGGCCATGCATCATGGGCCTAATACATATCACAATGGGCCTTGCTCAAAGGCCATGAACACATCACAATGGGCCTTACCCATGGGCCTAGATTCAAGCAAGTGGGCCCATCATATGGGCCTTAAATACAAGGAAGGTGGGGCCTATCACATGGGCCTCAAATACAAGGTAAATGGGCCCTATCACATGGGCCTCAAATATACATCATGATGGGCCTCATGGATGGGTCGCACCAATGGGCCTCAAGTGAGTTTGACCCCACCAAAAAATCATTTCAATAGTTGTAAGTGTAAAATGTGTATCACTGTACACTATCATTCCATGGGGCACATGGCCCACTAATGATGATCAACACTGTCCAAATATTTCCCAAGTAAATAAACACCATCCAAACATTATCCATGTAAATCAGTACCATCCAAACATTGTCTATGCAAATTAGCACCATCCAAACATTGTCTATACAAATCAGCACCGTCCATCCATTGTCCATGAAAATTAGTACCATCTAAACATTGGACAACACCGTCCAAACACTGCCCAGTACCGTCCAGCACCATCTGAATGGTATGGATGGAATAAATACATCATGGTGGGGTCCCACAGAACTTGCTGATGTCAAAATAGGTGGGACCCACAGAACTTCCTGAGGTTAATCAGCAATGAGACCCACTATCCAAACTCCAACGGACGATGTGGATCTAAAATACATACTTCCAAGGTGGGCCTCACCTACTGTCAGGGAAAAAAGGATGGACGATGTGAATATACACCGTCCAAGTACAGATGGTGCTTATATAGCACATGTGGGCCCCACAGGATTGCTAACATTAATCCAACAGCCATCTGCTGCTAGATGAACGGCAGAGATAAACACATATCAAGGCACGGCCCCACCAGCAAAATTGATGGATGGTAGTGGATATACAATACATCATGTTGTGGCCCACCGTCCAGCCATCTGGACGGTGGGGATGCAAAAAAAGTGGACGACGTGGCTGACAGATACATCACGGTAGTCCCTGCACGGTTGCTAGACATATGTCCAGCAGCGTCCAGATGGACAGCAAGTGATGAAACACATACATCATGGTGGCTTGGCACCGTCCAGCTAATCCAACACCGTCTAGAGGTTTGGACGGTGTGAATGAAACAAATACATCACAATGGGTCCCACCCGCATGTGCAGGGGTGGGCCACGCCCTCCAGGTGGATGGACGGTTTGGATAAAACAATGCACCATGGTGGAGTCCACCGTCCTAGCCAATGGACGACTGGATGAAACCATACATCATGGTGGCCCACGGAGCTACGTGCAGTGCTCCAGCCAATCCAAGGGGTCCACATGTGGGATGAATCCCCACCATCCCAACTGGTCCAATAGATGGACAGCTGGATGCACAGAAAAATCAGGTGGACTCCACCGTCATCACAAAAAGAGAGAGAAAGAGAGATCGGAGTAGCGGAGGGACCCCGCCACTATGGGTCCCTCTTTGATACAAATTGTACATCAAGATGTGTCCCACCATATATGGGCCCTCAAATCACCAAAGCCACACAAATCAAGACTAGAAAACACCCACTAATCGTCTTCTTGGACTTCTTCTCCGATCGATGCATCCTAGAACTCCATGGAATGCATTTCAACGGCCGAGATGAAGCTTGGATGGTGGAGATGGGAGGTAGGAAGGTGGGCCACACTACCTTCTCCTCTCTCCCATAGAAATGTTGGACGTTGGGTTTCTTGGAGAATGAGAGAGAGAGAGATGAGAAAGAGAAGTTGTAAGAAAGAGAGGTATGGGTGCTGGATGGGGTGAGTGATGGGTGAGTGATGGGTGTACTTAGTTGTAAGAGAAATTTGACTTTAGGGGTTGCTTGGGGATGGGTGTTGTACTTAACATGTGAACTGATTGATGGGATATTTCTCTTAAGTTTTACAAAGCGCAGCATTTTCCTCGAACTAAATGCGGGCCCACATCTCCTAACCTAGGTATCGCCTCGGCGCACAAGATGCGACATCGGAACCACGACGATGGCGCGGTCACTAAGGTACAAGTCTCGGGTTGAGCTGACTCTGGAATGTGGGATACGACTCAAGATCACATGCAAATGCCAGTTATAGATCACGAGTCACCGGAATCCGATTGGTAGGACTGCGGAAGCCTACGAAATGGTGCGGTCTAAGATACCGATCTTACATTACCATAGTGACGAGGCATCATAATATCCCCCCTGAGGGCAGAGCTATCCTCAGCTCTAATACTACTTGTAAGTCCCATCCCCACAGCACATGATATTTTTCGCTTTGTCGAAGCTCACGGGTTTAAAACGCGTCATTTGAGGTAAGGATCTGGTAGCTCGCTCAGACCTAGTGCACTCGTGGTCCCGCCCACATCAACACCTACCCGTCCATGATATTGTCCAACCCAACTGCCATCAGAGTGTACAGCGGAGGTTTTTCTTGGTGCACAAGGCCAACGCATCACTTGGGGCAAGGATACTGATAGCTCGCCCAGACCCTCGAGTCCTACCCACATCAGCACCTACTCATCCATGATATTGTCCAACCCAACTGTCATCATTAGAGTATGCAGCGATGGTTTTATTTCTTGCAGGAAGGCCTCATTTGGGGATAGATATTGGTAGCTCACCTAGACCCTCTGATACCATTTGTAAAGGCCAGCCCCAACAGTATAATATTGTCCACTTTGTCCAAGGGCACACGGCTTTGTTCTTGGGGTTGCCCCCAAAACGCGTTATATTATTAAAGGTTATAACCACCATTACTTCGGACAGTGCTTCCAATGTGGGACAAGGTTCTTCCTCTCACTAGGTACATGTAGCCTGCCAGCCACTGGTAGCTCGGCCAGGAACCAGGCCCTGCCCACATCTACGCCCGCCCACATGTGACCACAGTGATGGGGCATCACAATATCCCCCACTACGGGTAAAGTCGTCCTTAGCTCTGATACCATTTTAACAACCTATGCCCACACTATATGATATTATCTGCTCTGGGCACGCACACACGCCCGCATAGTTTTGTTCTCAGGGTTCTCCCCCAAAAGGCCCCATACAGTATAAGGTGACAACTCCACATATAACCATCACAACTTTCGACAACTCTTTTGATGTAGGACAAGGTTTCTCCTCTCACTAGGTACACAGTAGCCTGCTTGCCACTGGTAGCACACCCAGACCCTCAAGTCTCGCCCACATCAGCGCCCGCCCACATGCGACCACAGTGACAGGGCTTCACAATATCCCCTACCGAGGGCAAAGCCATCCTCGGCTCTGATACCATTTGTAACAACCCACGCCCACACTGTATAATATTGTTCACTCTAGGCATGCACACACACCCATATGATTTTGTTCTCAGGGCTATCCCTCAAAAGGCCTCATAAAGTATAGGGTGACAACTCCACATATAACCATCACAACTTCCGACAACGCTTCCTATGTGGGACGAGGTTCCGCCTCTCACTAGGTACACAATATCCTGCCCATTTGTAATAGCCCACACCCACACTGTATGATATTGTCCACTCTAGGCATGCACATGCACCCGCATGGTTTTATTCTCAGGGTTCTCCCCCAAAAGTCCTCATACAATATAGGGTGACAACTCCACATATAACTATCACAACTTCCGACAACTCTTCCGATGTGGGACAACATTTCGCCTCTCACCGGGTACACAGTAGCCTACCAGCCACTAGTAGCTCTCCCAGAGCCTCAAGTCCCACCCACATCAGCGCCCGCCCACATGCGACCACAGTGACGGAGCATCACACCAGGCCCTGCTCACATGTGACCACAGTGACGGGGCATCACAAAAAACTTGAAAATTTGTTAACCTCATCAAGGCGATGTGGTGACAAGTCTAGTCTGGATTTTATTAAAAAAAACTCTTTGAAAACCATGGATTCTACTCCTATCTTTGTAAGAGAAGAATCCTTAAACACTAAAGAAAAGACTCTAAAAGATTCAAATTGTAAAAAGAAAAACATCAAAAACTCAAAACCTTTTTAAGTCTCTAAAATAAATAATAACGCCATCAACTATAAACATCAAAGGTAAAATAAACGTCCCTTAGCTGAAAAAATTGTGGACTTCTTAAAGAGCTATTAAAATCTAACTCGGATAAGACAAGATTATATAGAAAAGGGAGAAATCCGAACTCCCAAATATCACAAAAAACCCAGAGATCCTCCTAAACCTAGAACCGTAATGAAATGATTTCCAAAGGTTAAGTATCTTATTGCCCACATAGCTTTCAAAGCTATTAGCCATTCAAGATGGTACCAGGATAGTGGATGTTCAAGACATATGACAGGTGATAAGGCGATATACTCAAACATCAACGAAGTAAATGGCGGCTCAATTACATTCGGAGATGGAAGCAACTACAAGATAATTGGCCAAGGTAATGTACAACTTCCTAACTTGCCTCTCTTAAAAAATGTGTTATATGTTGAAGGATTAAAACATAATCTTTTAAGCATATCTCAGATCTGTGATAATAAGCATAATACAAAATTTTCAGATCGCGGATGTAGATTATAAATGAGAAAGGAAGTGCAATATTAAATGGTCGCAGAACATTAGAAAATTGTTATATAATGGATAACTCTTGCTCAACAAATCATTCATGTTACATGGTCCAAACAGAAGAGACTGAACTATAGCATAAACGTCTTGGACATGTAAACTATAAAGATATATATAAATTGAGTAAAAGAGATCCCTTATGGGACCTACCCTAATTGAAAAAGATTGAAAAAGTTTGTCACGCATGTCAAATTGGCAAGAAAATTAGGAGTAATCATAAGAAAGTGAACTCCTTAGCCACGGCTAGACCTTTTAAACTTCTCCATGTAAATTTAGTTTCACCAACTAGAACGGAGAGTAGAGGTGGAAAGAAATATTTTTTGGTTGTAATTGATGACTACACCAAATATACTTGGGTAGCCTTTCTAAGAGAAAAATCAGAACTCTTGATGAAATCAAAAAAATTTAAAACGTATCCAGATTGAAAAAGAGTTATCTGTGATCAAAAGTACAAGTGATCATGTATCAAATTTGAAAATAAAAATTTTAAGAAGTACTGCAATGATCATGGTATATCCCATGAATTCTCTACTCCAAAAACACCTCAACAAAATAGAATTACTGAAAGAAAAAATAAAATTCTTCAAGAGATGGCTAGTGTAATGCTAAATAGATGAATCTACTAAAAACTTTATGGATTAATGTTGTTAGTACTGCATGCTATATAATAAATCATGTTTATATTAGAAAAGAAAAAAATAAAATAGCTTATGAATTATGGTTTAATAAAAAGTCCATAGTTAAATATTTTTAAACTTTTGAAAGAAAGTTTTTTATACGTGACTAAGAAAATTTAGGAAATTTTGAAGCCAAGAGAGATGAGGGAATATTTCTTAGTTATGCTCTAAATAGTCGGGCATACCGTGTTCTTAACAAAAGAACTAGGGTGATATAAGAATCTATAAATGTTGTGATAGATGATCAATAAATCACACCCAATCCTAATCAAGATGATGATGGTGATGTCAATTTGATTAATATATCTGACTCTTCATCTAAATCAAACAATGTTGAGTTAAAGTTAGTCAAAGACCATCCAACTAATCAAACACTTGGTAACCTTCGCACTGGCGTTAAGACAAGAAGGCAACTAGAAAGTATATGTAATCATGTCTGTACTTTTCAAATTGAATCACGGAATGTAAATGAAGCACTTGCTGAAGAAAGTTAGATTAATGTCATGCAAAAAAAACTAAATCAATTCATTAGAAATGATGTATGGTTTATGGTTTTCAGACCTAATGATAAACATGTGATTGGAACCAATTTGATTTTTAAAAATAAAACTGATGAAATGGGAAACATTATCAGAAATAAGGCACAACTGGTTGTATAAGGGTATACTCAAATAGAAGGTATTGATTACGATGAAACCTTTGCACCAGTTGTGCACCTTAAATCAATCAGGTTATTTAATTCTATTGCATGCCATAAAAAATTTAAAATTTATCAAATGGATGTCAAAAGTGCATTTTTAAATGGTGATTTGAATGAGGAAGTATATGTTGATTAATCAAATGGTTTTGAAGATCCTAAACTTCTAAATCATGTTTACCATCTTAAAAAGGCCCCTTATGGGTTGAAACAAGCTCCCAAAGCATGGTATGAAAAAATAACTAAATTCTTACTTAGTCATAATTTTATTATGGGTAATGTTGATAAAACTCTATTCGTCAAGAAATATAATAATCATATCCTGATAGTTCAAATATATGTTGATGATATAATTTATGGATCTACGTGCGCTAGCTTATCTATTGAGTTTGCAGATCTAATGAAATCCAAATTTGAAATGAGTATGGTCCGGGAACTAAACTATTTCAATGGATTACAAGTTAAACAACTTGAAGATGGAATGTTCATCCCACAAACCAAATATGCATTAAACCTTGTAAAAAAATTTGGCTTTAAGAATGGTAAAGATTTCGATACTCTAATGAGTACAACTCTTAAACTCTCAAAAGATGAATTAGGTAAAAATGTAGACTCTCGATTATACCGAAGTATGATTGGTAGTCTTTTGTACTTAACTGCTAATAGAGTTGATATTGTATTTAGTGTTGGAATATGTGTTAGATATCATTCTAATCTTAAAGAATCGCACTTAACTGCTGTTAAATGGATAATCAAATATGTCACAAGTTCTACGAACTTAGAACTATGGTATCCATATGATACATCTGTACAAATTTTCAGATATACAGATGCAGATTGGGCAGAAAATGTTGATGATAGAAAATCTACCAATGGTGGATGTTTCTACATTGGAAATTGCTTGCTATCTTGGCTTAACAAGAAATAAAATTTCATATCTTTTTCTACTGTTGAAGCTGAATATATTGCTGCAGGAAATGCTTGCACTCAACTAATTTGGATGAAAAGAATGCTAGCTGATTATGGAATTACGCAAGATACAATGACTTTGTATTGTGATAATTAAGCAAAATTAATATCTCTAAAAATTTAATTCAACATTCTCGTATGAAGCATATCGACATACGATACCATTATAATCAAGAATTAGTTGACGATAAATCTATCATGCTGGAATACATTCAAACTGAGAAGTAGCTTGCAACATACTAACTAAGCCACTTGACAAAGCTAAAGTTTCAAACTTCAAGCATGATATGAGTTTGAGTATCGTTAAATAATTATTTTATTTCTCTTTATGCATTTATGTTTATGTTTATTTTTAATAATGAAATGCATAAATTAAAACTAAATTTTCTTAATAAAAATTAAATGTTGAAAAATCTAAATTTTTGAGATTTTTCGACTAGCCGAGCACATGCTCGGGCTAGCTGAATTCTTCTGCCAGTTGAGCACATACTCGGGCTAGCCAAGGATCATGCGGATTTTACTCAAAAGGGGGAAAATCGCCAAATCCATTTCATTCCACATCTTCTTCCTTGGCTAGCCGATGCTCCATTCGACCAACCTATCTTCCAAACTTACTAGTAAGTGATTTCTTTTCATATTTCTTTTAGTATTTAGAGGTCTCTTACTAGAAAAACATATTTAAGTAGCTTTTTTTATCATTTAAAACCCTATTTGTTGTGGGTTTTGATCAAAATCCGATCTACTCATTTTCTTTGATATTTTTCTTATACAAACTGATATGGAGCATAGATCTAAGAAAAATGGCTCATAAGAATCATGCTAGTTCTTTTTCTAGATCGATTCCCATTGGTGTTCGGACCCTACGGTCGACAGAGGATGATCCAGAGTATGTTCGGGATTTCTGCACAAGAGATATCATCATTGAAAAAATATGTTAACTTAGACCACGTTGCTCGTTTTGGTCTTGTTCCTATTCTCTCAGAGGTTGGATGGGAAAGCATCTTCGGTTGGGGTGGAACGGCATATCGCTCCATTGTGCAGGGCATGTATGCGTCCATTTGTGATGTCTCATTTGAGAATTTGACATTCTTAGTTAAATTTGTTGAAGAGACAATTAAAATAATGCCGCAAGTTATTTAAGCATTAATGGATATAATTTGTGTGGATGATGGAATACCGATAGCCACATTATCAGAGAAAATGTCAAACTTTGAAAAACAAGCCATAACCCGTAAATTATGTCACTTTAATACTGAAGGACGATCGGGTAATGCCCTTCCCACAAACCAAATGCTCCCAAAATACTGCATATTGCATCAAATTTTCACATCCAATGTTTATCCTCGAGCCGGGAATAAGACTGATCTTACTCCATGGTTAGAGTCTTTCATTCTGTTGTGCCTAGTATGTGTGTCTATTTTCTGTCCTTAATTTGTTATATTATCATTCAGTTTTGCTTTCATCCCAAGCATGGTTCAATTCCCTTTGCTCATCTCATGACTTGTCTTGCATTTCATTACAATGTCCAAATTCCTACGTTTGAGGCACCAAAATCCGAACTACCATTTAATAACTTCAATCTGATTATGATGAACCTCAAACCTCTTCCTGGAAAAAATGAAGAAGAAGAGGAACCACAGCCAATTGTAGACACCACCATAGAAGATATTTTTAATGAGTTGGATGATTCAGATGATCAAGATGATTCCGCTACCAACCCTCTCAGGTTGATGAGAGATTTAAATCACTGGAAGACAAAGTCAAAGCCTTTCATGTATCGCATGAATCATTGGTCCAAACCCAGAAGTCTACAATGAAGTACATGAAGAAATACTTCCATCGCGTCACTCGGAGTTTGAGCCAACATGATCCATCGATGCCTGCTCCTTCTTCCTCTGGGTCGAATTAAGCCTAATTCTCTTTCTTTTTCAAACTTATTATGGTTCTATAACTTAACTTTATTTTGTGTCTTGGTACTTAGATGATTTCACTGACACTTAAACTTTAATCACTTTCATATGCTTTCCTTTATGATTTACTGTTATTAGCACTTTCACATGCTTAATACTATTCTCTTTCTATATGTTCCATGCTATTGGAAATTTCATATGCTTTATGAGATTTATCTTATTCTTCCTTTGTCAAACTTGTGACAAAAAGGGGGGGAGTAGTTATAGAATGATTGATACCAATGCTATTATTACTATATTAGTATAGGGAGAATTGAATGGAAAGAATGGCATGAATGCTATGTATATGGAATGTTATATGTGTATTTCATAGGGGGAAGTGCTAGTTGAGGGGGAGTGTCAATTGAGATTCATCAGTTAGTAAGCTGAAGATTATAAGATCCTTTACAAGACTTACTTCAGATTACCAGACTTCAGTGATTACATATTTGTAATGATAATTGTCTTGTCATAAAATTAACAAAGGGGGAGATTGTAAGTGCTAAAATGTTGAACACACTTTAGTTGTCAAATTTCGTAAAGACAAAACCACTTGATAATAAATCTACAAGATCGGTCTATGTTCAAGAGAAGATCAAGCTTAAGACCGGTCTATACTCAAGAGAAGATCAAGCACAAGATCGACTAATGTTGAAGAAAAGATCAAGCTCAAAGTCAAGATGAAGTCTGATACTAAATTTAAGTCAAAGAAGTATCAGATATTTGATATATCTTAGGTGGTATAAAACCCTAAAAAGACCTGAGGACTAGGAACTTTTAAAAATGTGTTATTTTGAGTTTTTACGCTTGTTTTTCTTGGAATTCGGCTAGCCTAAGCTTTCTCGGCCAGCCCAACTTCAAGCCCGAAGCAACAACTAAGTTTTGTTACAAATTCGGCTAGCTCGAGTTTTGGTTCGACTAGCCCGAGAAGGTTCGGGTCAGATTCCAGCAACAATATCTTTTGGAATTTGGGGAATTCGGCCAGCTGAAGGGCAAACTCGGCTAGCTAAACTGTGATGTTCGGCCAGCAGAAGTTAACCTCAAGCCAGCAGATTTTTAGATAAGTCTTATCTCGTGCGATCCAAAATCCGTTGAACCGAATCCGCTGAACTTAGGGTAGTCGAAGCCTAACTCGAGCTAGCCGAGGTTCTAACTTCTTTCCTTGTAAATTGAGTCCTTCTCTCATTCCAAATAACACAAGTTAATTAACAGAATCCTTCTATAAGAGAAAGATAAGCTCCAGTTATTAGCAAGCTATTGAACAGTATTTATAATTTAATTTATATAGCTTTTTTTCAATTCCCTTTATCTCAGATATTTCAAGTTTTATTATAAAGAGAATAAACTATACTCCTCTTTTGAGATCTAAGAGAATTGATTCAAGTAGCCTTTGGGTTTAACATAATTAAAATTAATAGAACCCTAGACCCTTTCTATCTGACTGAACAAGGAACAATCTACATTCAAGAAAGAGGTTCTTCTGCTACAAGCTTCTGAAATGACTTCTATGGTGAAAATAAGTATACCTTCTAAACTCTTTTAGATTTTTCTAAGATAGCCTGTAAAAATATCAATTAATCTTTTGTCTGAGATAGCCTGTAAAATCTCAATTTGGGTTTTATTATGATAGCACGTAAAAATCACAAGAATTGTATAAGGTTATTAAGGTAAACCTGAGAAAACCTTTTCATAATAAAAGCCAAAATTACAAGGAAAGTAATGTTGGGAGTGGAGTGGGTGTGGCTGTTTTTAAAGCACCGAACCACTATAATCCATGTGATGAATGCCTTTATTTTATTTGTAGTGGATTGATTGTATTTAATTTCAGTTGAGTGGTGAATGTTGTAATATTTTTAATCTACTCTTGCAAGTTTGAGGTTTTGATTTTAAAGAAATTCATGAAATAAGGTTGCCCTACCTAAAATTTTAGGTGAAGGTTGTCCTATAAATTTTTTAAAATCGATGTTTCAATACTTAAGCAATTGAGATCTTTGCTTTATTTACCCCCCCTCCCCCCAGGACATCTTAAACTCTCCTTTTCATTTTCCATCTAACATATTGGTCAATTCACTTATATCTAGATGAAGGAATAATGTAGAGGTAAACTTGATCCAAGATCATTAGACCCACCCCAAGATGGCTAAGCAAACAAATGGGGTAGATTGTGTTGAGATTCAAATATTGCATATTATCCCCCATTTATATCTTGATTTTATGAACATGATAATGCTTAATGTTCGATTATACTCATGTTTGTGTTGCAAGGTGATTTAAGAGCTTGGATTAAAAAGGGTGTTAAAAGTATGGATTTGATGCTCAAGAATCACCAAGGCAATAGATGGATCTTAGGAGACTAAGATTGAAGAATTTACATGTCAAAGATCCAAGAAAATTAAGTGAGGAATGAAGAGAATCAAATATTTGAAGTGAAGAAAAGAAATTCTAAAATCGTCCTGAAAAAACATATTCTGAAACTCTATGTCATTTTGTGAAATTGCGCAGAGTGAAGTCTATTTTAAAAAACTGCACAGAGTGAAGACTATTTTAGCAAACTACATAAATTTGAGGCGATTTCGAGAGTTTTCCAACTAGGTGCGAAAGTTGGAGTTTTACAACTATAAATAGGACTCTCTAGGATGTTCCTAAGCATCTTCTAGAGTTTAAGGAGTGAAGCAAAAGGGTGGAGAAGTCGTCACCAAGAGTTTTTCTTCTTCTTCCTTAGTTGTTTTCATGCTTTCTTTTACGGTTTTAGATCCAATCATGTCTATGGTTGGCTAAACCTCATAATTTTTACCCTTAAATTTTTAGTTTTAATTACTCTATTCACCATTACTCTCTCAAATACTTCAAAATTAGTTTCACATCTTCTTCTAGTTCTACTTCTAGTTAATTTCAGAAACGTTCAAGTTTCAGTCCCTTTGGATTCAACCTTGGTCTTACCGAGATTATTACTACATCGCGATCCTACACTCGGGGTTGTGAACAAATTGCCACTTGGATGAAGAATGAAATTTAAAAAAAAAAATAAAAAAAATGGATGCTGGGTATCCAGTGACCAAGGGCGGAAGCTCTATTTGGGCATGACCAAAGGCCCAATTCGTAGGGCCCATCTTGATCTATATGTTTCATCCATTCCTCCCATCTACCTTGCCATATCATTTTAGGCATAGAGACCAAAAATCAAGTTGATCCATCTCTCGAGTGGGCCACACTGCAAGGTGCATACATCACAAGCTCTTTGCACGAGGAAGTTTGGGGTGGGTTTCCACTTGTGAGACCTACCCTGATGTATTATTGTAATCCACACTATCCATCTGCTTCTCAGCTCAAGTTATCTTTGGGGATGAAAAATCAGGCTGATCCAACCATCAGGTGGACCACACTACTAGCGACAGTGGGGGTGGGAGAACCTCCTCACGTCAGACATGCAATGTGGAGGGGGGAGCTCCCCACTCGTGCACCCCACCTTGATGTATATGTGAAATTCGTGCCATCCACCTGCTTCTCCAGATTCTTTTAGGCCCTGGGCCAAAAAATGAGACAGATCTGATTTGTGAGTGGGTCGCATGGAGGGAAACAATCCCCTACTGTTGAAATCTTCCAAGGCCCACCGTAGGGTCACTATTTGCCCAAACCAGTCCAACTCAGGCCCATTAGACCCCGCTCGAGATGGCCTACTGTTGAGTGTGAAATATTGCATATTTCTTCTTATTTATACTTTGGTTTTATAAACATGATAGTGCTTAATTGATCTAATTAAGCATGTTTTCATGTGCGAGGTGATTTCAAGAGCTTATGGTGAAATTGATGTCAAAATGAAGATTTATGTTCAAAAGATTACTAAATAAAGATTTAGAGATTTGGAAGTCATTAATTAAGAATTCACATGTCGAAGATCCAAGGAAACCAACAGAGGAATAAAAAGAATCGAAGATTTGAAGTGAAGAAAAAAAAAAGGAATCCTGAAAATTGTCCTGAAAAAATATATTCCTGAAAATTGTCTTGAAAAAGTATATTTTGAAACTCCGAGTCTTAAAAAGGAAAATTCTAAAAGTATATTTTAGGAAACTGTGCAGAGTGCGTAAATTTAAGCCGGTTTCTAGATTTTTCTAACTCGGTGCAAAATTTAGAGTTCCACAGCTATAAATAGGTCCCTAGGATACTCTAAAACATCTTCAAGGGTTTGGAAAGGGAGAGAAGGCCTAGGCAGAGTGCTAACAACGTTCCGCCACTTCTATTTCTTCATGTATTCTAATATATCTATTACTTTTTCTTTTGTTTTTTATTTAGCTATGATTAGTTAATCTCTTAACTAGGGCTAAGAGGTGAAGTTGTAGTTTATTTTCATACTTTTTTTTCTTTGATTCTTATTTATGTTGAACATCATTGATTTATAGTTTGAATTTAAGGAATATTTTCAGTTTTTTATGATTTATTGTGACTCAAATTACAATAGATGTTGTGATAGCTTTGAATATCTTTTTTTTCCTATTTTGAGATTGTGAGATTGCTAAAACTCGTGATTCACCATCGTCTCCTGGGCATGGTGGATGGTTGAATTCCCTTCCAATCTTCACAATACTCCTTCATATGTGAACAAATTCAATGAGAAGTTCAGATTGTACTTTAATTGCTTTAAATACTTAGAAGAAGAAGATTAATCTAAGTACCTTCGATATGATTGAAGGCTATTTTGGCAGTTTTTCAGAATTATACTTTTCTGGTCCCGGAATCTATTTTCAAGACAACTTTCAGGATTCCTTTTCTTCACTTCAAGTCTTCGATTCTCTTCCTTCATCACTTATTTTTCTTGGATCTTTGGCATGTAAACTCTTCAATCTTGGTCTCCTAAAATCCATCCCTTGCCTTGGTGATTATTGAGCATCAAATTTATATTTTTAACATTCTTTTCAATCCAAGCTCTTAAATTCACCTTACAACACAAACATGTATAAAATATACCATTAAGCATTACCATGTTCATAAAACCAAGATAAAAATAGAAAAAAATATGTAATATTTGACACTCAATAGAAGAGTGGAGCAAAGTGTTGAAGAATTTCAAGGAGTCCTTTCTTCCCTAATCTTCTTCTTCTAGTTAGTTTTTATGTTTTCTTTAAGAACTTTAGTTTCGATCATGTCTGGTTAACTAAACTTCTTAGTTAGGGCTAAAAGGTGAAGCTTGTAGTGTGTTGGGATCTCTATTTTGCTTTGATTCTTGTTTATGATGAACTTCATTAATTTTTAGTTTGAATTTAAAGAATATTTATACTTTTATATGGTTTGTTGTGACTCAAATTACAATAGATGTTGTGATAGATTAAGTATCTTCTTTTCGATTCTGAGATTGTGAGATTGGTAAATCTTATTATTCACCCATCGTCTCCCGGGCATGGTAGGGTGATGGAATCCCTTCCACTCATTACAATTCTCTTCCATTGAGAATTAGGTCAATAAAAAGTTCAGATTTGATTTAACTATTTTATCTTCTAATTGGATAGGATAGGATTCTAATTCCAATTATGTTCATTGAATTAAGTAAGGTAGCATCTTGATAGCTACAAGTGGATCTTTGACACCCTAGTTCACACCTTTAATTGATAGTTTAAAAAATATTCATAATTACTCTCTTTTATTCAAGAATTCAAATTTAGATCTTCTTTTAGTTCTATTTTTTTTAGAATACGTACAAGTTTAGCCCCTGTGGATTCGACCTCATTCTCATGAGTTATTACTACATCGCGACCCTATACTTGGGATTGTGAACATATATGTTTTATTGTAAGACCCGTATCTTAGTCCTTACCGTTTCATAGACTTCCGCGGTCTTACCGGTCAAATTTCGGTAACCTTCGACCCTTAACCGATATTTACGCGTGACCCTGATTCATATACCGTCAACCCGTATCGACTCAAGCCAAGACCTTTACCATAGCGACCGCGCCATCGCTGCGGTTCCGATGCTGCGACTTGCACGCCGAGGTGATACCCTGGTTAAGAGATGTGGGCCAACGTTCGGTGCGAGAAAAACGCCGCGTGCTGCGAAACCCAAGAGAATCTCTACGAGGTGTCACATCAATCCCATCAATCAATCAAATCCCATCACATCACATGTCGAGTACATATTAAGTACACATCACCTTTCACCTTTTCCCAAACAACCTCAAAAGTTAAAAGTTTCTTACACAAGCCATGCTTCTCTTACACAAAAGGCCACAAAGTCAAAAAGTTCTTACACCCATCACTCACCACATCCATCCATCACTCATCTCTCTCTCCCTTTACAACTCTCTCTCTCTCTTTCTCATTTTCAAACTCATTCCAAGCAACCAAACCCCCCATATGTATGAGCCTCTCCCTCTCTTTCCAAAACTCCAAGTGTGGCCCACCTCTCCATCCCAAGATCTCCCATCCTAGCTATCCATTTCTCATCTCCTCCATTGAAATCAAAGCTAAGGTGCTAAGGAACCCACAGGAGCAAGAATATTGAATGGTAGGTGCTTGATAATAGTAGTTTTTCATATTTTTGAGATGGGCCAAGTGAGGCTAATCAATCAATGGTTTGGATCTCACTTGGGACCCTAAGATGTGGCCGATGGCCCACTTTGATCATCATGATCATTGCATGATGGGGCCATTCTCCATGGACCCCATCATGATGTTTATTTGCTTACATACCTAGGGTCATCTAGACCGTCTATTTTAGTGGAGAAGGGATCTCCACCATTGAATTTTGATTTAATGGGCCCACGTGTAATGGGACCCACTTGATGCATGATTGGTTGCAAGGAAGGGCCTATAGTGTCGAGGTCCCCCCATCACGCGTGTCCCACTCTCTATCTCCCTCTCTTCCCCTCTTTCTTTCTCTAAGATTGATGGCCCACCTATGATGTGTGCACCTTATCCATGATGGCCAACAAGTGGACCACCTTGATCCCAGTTGGGACCTACATGACCGGACGGTCACATAGGCCCGGATGAAAGGAGAGGTCAAATATCAGCTTGATCAAGGTTCCGTGGCCACTACGTGGGGCCACCATGTGATGGTGCATCATCCAGCACCGTGGCTGGGCGCTGGCCAGATGATTCATATAACTCATATATATGATATGTATATATGTTATAATATTATATTATATTGTAATAATATAACATGATATAGTATTATATTATATTGTATAAAATATATATTATAAGTATATGCCCTCAACAGGGCCTAGCTGTTTGTGTGGGGCCCTCATGAGGGACCCACCCTTTTTATATTTTTCTTGAGGTGGCGTGCACTGATCGTCAGTCACGCTTAATCATCTGTGCGCGATGTCGTCCATCCATTTTTTTATGGGCCGTCCATGTGTTGGACAGCCAGCAGCAGGGTGATGCCTCTTGGCATCAGCAATCCCAGGGGCCCCACGTAGTGTATACATGTATCCAAACCGTCCAGATGGTGGAGCCCATATGCTGATTAACGTCAGCAAACTCTAGGGTCCCACGTGTGAGGATGCCCCATCTACAACGTTGATTGTTGGGGCCCGCCTGTGCCAGCAGTTTGGCTGGGTACCGCACTCCAGCAAGTAGCTGGTGTGATGATGCCACCAGGGTATGTGGGTCCCACTACTGTGGACGTCAGTAGGACGTACAGACCCCCCACCCCACCATAATGTATGTTTATATCTCACCGTCCAGATGGCTGGACGGTGGCTCCTTTCATGACATATATATGTCATCCAAACCGTTTATCCAGTTGGCGAGCTCTACTATGGTGGGCCACATTCGTGGGCCCCACCCTAATGGATGTGGTTCACCCAACCGTCCATTCATTTGGTGAGACAATCCTAAGTCTTTGGAATTAAAAAAAATATAATGATAATAAAAGAATAATAATAATAATAATAATAATAAGACAGGTCTAATACTAAGAGGACCACACTGTAGAAACAATGTTGAGTAATGTCCACCATTGAAACTCTTCTCGGATGGGGTCATAGCAGTTCTGGGTCAATTGGAAATTTATTTTTCATCTTGATTCAGGTCTGTGTGACCTTATGAACAGATTGTATGGGAAATAAATGTTATGGTAGGCCCCTAAGAGTTTTAATGGTGGGAGAATCATTATTACTACTGTAATTAGAGTGTGGTCCAGATAATCTTCGATATGATTTATTATTTTGGGTGCTCTAAGATAATCCTTAGCATATAGATGAATGGTGTAGATGAAGAGGCCTATCGGTGCAGCCTATTTTGATATACATGTGGCCCATTTGTGCTATAAATAGGCCCATTTGATTTGGGTCGGCCCATCAGTCCAGCCCATTGATTCGGCCCATTAGCTCGGCCCATGGAATTAGGCCCATTTGATGTTTTCGGGGCCCATGGGTTAAGGCTCATTAAGATGTACTAGGGCCTATGGGTTGAGGCCCATTTGATGTGCATATGGGGCCCAATTGGTGTGGCCCACTTGTTATATATAAGACCCATGAAATTAGGCCCATTTGATGCATTCTAAGGCCCACGGGTTATGACCCATTGCAATGCACATAAGGCCCATTGGTGCGGCCCATTAATGTGGCCCATTTTATGAATAAAAGGCCCATATGATATGGCCCGTTTGATGTATTTAAGGCCCAATGGGATGTACCTAAGGTCCATTGCAATGTGTGATCCCAACACGGATTATGTAACGATGTTTACGACAATCGTGCCTTGGGATCAATGTTGGTTTGACGTCCACATTTCGAGTATAATGTTGGTTGGATGTCCACATTACGACTCTCCCTAAGGCCCATTGCTAGGCCCGTACTTATTACGTGTAGGCCGTCTAGACCCATCTGCATTGTAAGGGTAGTTCATTACTTTATTACATGTTTAGTATAGTTCCATGACTCATGATCATAATTCATAAGCATCATATGTATGCTTGATATGAGAGGTTGCTGATCATAGCATATGCCTTCGAGCAGGTCGTTTATGAGCTCTTGGTTAAGCAGTGTTGCCCTACATGAGCTCACGATACGCGTAGGATTTGCTGCATGACTGGATGGCGTGATTCATACATTTCACATTGTGTGATATGGTTACTATACGCCCTAGCGACATCAGGGTCGTAGCTTCCACAGACGTATCGTGGTTGGCAGGATTGGATACTAAAAATCTTATTCTACATGGGGTGCTATAGATATCCATGGGTGAAAGTCCCTAAACCCTTATGGTACTAAGAGGTTACTCCAATGTCTAGACCGAGTGGGTAGATGAGCGTTAAGTACTGACTACCAGATGGTTGCGCTCTCCACTGTGTCGTAGTCGGTTGGAAGGGGGTGCAGCCTTACCCGCCTGAGAGTAAGGGGTAATGTTAGGCTGAGTTTGACCAGTTCGAGGAATGGGTCCGCTATCGACGAGCCGAGTCCGATATTGGCAAGTGGATAGTGAGGTCTCTTCCACTTACCTTATTACGCGCGATGAGGCGGCAATCTGGTTTAGAGTGTACTAGACCCCAGTGATATCCCAAATTTGAGCTGTATTGATATATGGACTTAGATGAGGATTGTATGCTTGACTTGCATCTTACATCGCATAGCCCTGTTATGGCCGATATCATTCATGTTTGGCATTGTATAGCCTTGGTACGACTAATGATATTTGTAGATCCATCTGTATATTCCGCATTACTCTAATATTGCATAATCATATTATTACCTTGCGCAAACACTTTCACCACCCTCTAAGCTTTCTATAAGCTTATGCACGATCGTCGCGTACAAGTGAGTTGGGGCGCAGCAACGCTGAGGCAGGAGCACTTTGCAGATCATTTTTATGTTTTTGTTCTTCATCATTGTATTTCCCTTTATGCTCATTGTACTTATAAAGTTTTTGATCATAGTAGAAATGTAATAAAGTTTTTGGTTGTTGTTTGTGGGTTATGCCTTTAGTTATGCTTATCACGATTCAAACTGATTTTAAAAATCCTCCTCGTAGCATCCCAGGATCGGAACCTGGCGAATGGGAGCTGGGAGCCGAGAATGGGGTTCTATAGAGGCTATCGGCGCCAGATTCGGTGATCGAAATTTTTGTGAGCCCGGTTTCCGAGTTTGGGGCATAACATTTATCGACACCGTCCATTCATTTTTCCATATCATTTTAGGGAAAAGGACAAAAAAATTCAGATATAAGGCTTAAGTGGGCCAGACTGCAAGAAACAGTGGGAGTTGAGTGCCTGCCATACAAAATTTCTTTGAGCCACATAAGCCTCTGATCAAGCTGATTTTTGTGTTTTCCCTTCATCCAGGTTTTTGTGACCTTATGGAAAGGTTAGATGGCAAATAAACTTCACAGTGGACACTAAGAAGGTTTTAACGGTAGTCATTCAATTCCCACTGCTTTTTATTGTGTGGTCGACTTGAGGTTTGGATGTGCCTCGTTTTTTGAGATCATGACATAGGACGATATAGAAAAGTTGATGGGCGGTGTGGATCTAACACATAAATCATAGTGGGTCCAAAGAAGTGCCACACATTAAAAGTTGGGTTATGTTTTACGCAAAGGTGAAAGTGCAAGGCAATTTTGGAATTAGAAATATATACACGGAGTGCATTCTCTATTCAACATTAAGCTAGAACTTAATTGGTAAAAAAATTCAGCCAAAATACATTGAGTGCTTTCCACATTCCGTGTTAATAAACAAAACTAAACGCCAATTGCTTTCCAATTTCGTATTAAGTCAAAAGTTTCAGCGTTACCAAACATGCCCTTAATGCAATAATTTACTTTTAACGTCTCATTGACATTCAGTAGTGTAATCCATTTCGATAAATCAAGTAGCTGATAATCTTAACTATAATTTGAGTCCGCGATCATACGCTGGACTTAGTTCAGCTTCAAGAGAGGCATTTTTACAACTATTCTTCACGACCGACTATAAGAATCCCTTTCTCATTTCTCTTTATCTATATTAAAAAGTCTTTGCGTACAGAAGACAAAGATGTTAACTCATCATTATAGGACGAACCTTACTCTTTAAATATCACTTGATCATGTTTACATATTGAGCGAGTGGCAGGACTCGGTCATACACTATGTTTCTTCCTAATGTTAGCACTTAGGGTCATAGTTGTTCGATTTGAATTGAGCCACAAATTCAATTATAGTAGCTCGGCATACCTGCAGCCGAAAACAGAGCAGCAACAACTGTAATCAGTTTGAGAATTATTAAAAACATCTCTTCCATCTTAAGAATCAGTGGGATAAATACATTTTATTTTCTATCTATGCATGTCTGTTAGTATGATAAATTGTTTCTTTTAATGTAACTTGGACCATGATGGGACCTATCTAGTACTTAAACAACTTGATGTATGCCACCAAGTAGATCAACGAATGCCTAACGCAATGAAAGGTTATACATGTACTTTGATTCAATAATCAACATTTTGGCCAAATAAGAAAGACCGTTATATGGTCTGGGTAGGGACCCATCATCCATCCTAAGATACAATTGGAAAAAGAAATGTATAAAAATATGGGATTAAGAAAACATTTTATCCTTTATCACTACCTGTTGAAAATTTGTGACTTTTTGTATAATGAAACATTGATTCTTTCCATGACCTAAGGGATCATGCAACAGATCGTATTTGTTTGTTGAAAGTGTCTCTGTTTGTCAATTAATGTGAAGGTTGAGTTAGCCATTACAGTGATCCCCATATGTAAGAATGACAAGCTACAGACTCAACACAGTGGATGGATCAGATCTTCAAAGGTAAATTAAACCTCACATCCCATGAGCAAAACACATCTGGTATATAATACCTGTTGAAAAACACTCTAATCTATTCAAACACCAACAGGAAAACATGTTTTATGGAGTAGCTAATAGAAAACTAAGTTGGAAATGTATATGAAAATTATGTCAGTTTTGTACCTCCTTCGAGTATCGAACACTAATTCGATGACATCAAACATTCATGTTCGATGACATCGGATCTAACTCGATGACATCGAAAAAGTGCCTTCGGATGTCTAGCAAGCTCAAGCACAAAATCATCTAAACATTCAATGAATCGAGCAAACATTCGATGACATTGAACATTGGCATTTGATGACATCGAACGTATTTCGATGATGAAAAATAAAGACAAGAATATGTCCAGCGAGCTCCGAAGGAAAATTGCTTATAAATTTGAGGAATCGAACTAGATTCGATGACATCAAAATTCAAATTTCGATGACATCGAATTACGTTCGATGACATTAATGTCCAGCAAGCTCTAAAGAAAATTTGCTTAAAAGATCGAGGAATCGAATTAAATTTAATGACATCGAAATTCAAATTTCGATGACATCGAATCACGTTCGATGACATCGAGTTAAGACAAGATAATGTCCAGCAAAGCTGTAACAATTTTTCATAAAAACTCCCGAGTCATCGAACTGTCACTCGATGACATCGAAGATAGCCTTCGATGACATCGAACCTGATTCGATGACATCGAATGCAGAAGGATTCTGCCCGTTTTATTTTCATTGGGATTTTTGCCTATATATTTGGAAGTTTATCTTCTGAGTTAATATTAAGAAAAAGAGAGAATTCTAAGAGGGTAATTACTTACCTACCATCATAAATCCTTTTTCTCATGGGAGTTCATTCCTCAACCCCTTCCTAAATGCAATCATTGAATATTCAATAGATTGGATTGAAAAATGAACATCACCATTCAAGTATCTTTCAACAACTTACTTAATGGAAAATCATTGTGCTGGAACATCTCGAATGCCTAATACCCTGGAATCTCTCTGTCATCAAAAGAACATCATTCATTAGAGTAGATTCCTCTAAATAGCTTGACCCAACCCCAGCGACTTTGATTGGGAGCATCTACGGCTGTTACAGTTCAAGGGAACTGAAGATTTTTTATCATCAACGAAGATCATCTTCAGCATGTGCTAGAATTGGGGCTCACCTACTTACAAATAAGTCTTTAGAGTACATAAGATCTGAGGATCCTTCCTTGTGTAGGATTGGTTTTCAGGTTGTATCTCACCATCTTACTAAGACCTTTTTACAGGCCTCCGACGGGAGAATACGCATAATCCTTGTGTAGGATCTATTGTGTCTTGTGTAGGCATGATTGACTGCCTTGAGTAGGCATGTATGATTGTCTTTGGTAGGCAATTCCTTCTGTAGGATATATCTGTCTTGTGTAGACAATACCTCGTGTAGGTTGTGAAGGTTGGTGGTTAACCTGATTTAAAACCAACAGATAATGAAATCTGGCACACTCTAGAGTGGAGTGCGTCAGCCGGGAGTGGAGTAGACACATAGCCGAACCACTATATATCACCGTGTTTGTGTTGATTGTTGTAAATTTGGATTGATAGCTTGATATGTTTAAATAGGTGGTATATATGTTCTGATAAGCTTGAATCCTTAGAATGCATTATGTCGATGTATGTGAATGATTCTCTGATAATCTTGCTAAACTAATTTGGATTAGTAAACATTACAAGTTAGTAAGATTAGAATTTTTGAAAAGTCCTATTCACCCCCCTCTAGGATACTTTTGATTAATTTCATACTTCTACTATAACGGTATCACCACAATTTCATTTGTCACCTCCAGTAATGTATGATCTGACATAGATAAGAAAGATCAATCGTGTTATCAGTGGGCCCTAGATCCAGCCCATGGTTTACCATGAAAAGATGCATTTTGGGCTACTTTGAGTCTATCCTTAATAATGGGCCTACAAAGGTCCAATGGGCTGAACTGGAACCCGCTGACACTCCAATAATCATGGATGGAAAGTTTACTATATTTAGTACAAAGATTCAGTATTTAATCACCAAAAAGAGAGAGAGAGAGAGAGAGAGAGAGAGAGAGAGAGAGAGAGAGAGAGAGAGAGAGAGAGAGAGAGAGAGAGAGAGAGAGAGAGAGAGAGAGAGAGAATTGTTGATTTTAAACATTAGAACGGTAATGTTGGAATCAGGTTGAGCCGTTAGAATCATGAGTTCTTTGGAATAAGAAGCCTACTTATGACCTAAACCATTGATTTTGGACTAAAGTACAAATCTTGAAACATCAGACTTATGCATGCTAAGACAACTGTTTAAAACCCTAGAATGAGACTCGGACCCAAAACCTTGAGACTTAACTTAGGTGGACCGAAAACATGGACGGTCTATACATGGGAACGAAACCAAAAATATTGTAGAGCACTTTTAGGGTCATACCCTTTGAACCGTTGCTGGATTTGGATAAACCTACGCTAGGTTCATAGGTCTTACGGTAACACAAAGGAAATATATTAGTAATTAGAAAAAGTTCCCAAGTACGAAAGTTATTTATGGAAAGTTTCTTGATTTATAATGACGCATAAGGAAAAGAATGTTAAAAAAAATTTAAAATTTAAAATTAAAAAAAAAAAATTTAACTATTTCTAAGAAGAAAAAAAGCGATGCTAATTTTATGTTTTATATGACAGAAGCCAATGAATGAACTCTTCACCGACGTGGTAATATTTTGGTAAGTGGTTCTACATCCAAGATGCATCGTTTCTTTATTGGTATAATCATCAATGTTTTATATAATTTGGAAAGTTGTTATTGATACTTGGGCCATTTTTGAAAAGTTTTCTTTATTTGAGAAATAATGACTAATAGGAAATTTTTGTGATAGACTTTATTTTTGAATAGTTTTCTTATTTGGAAAACAATGCATTATTTGGGAAGTCGTGATATATCTTGAATTTGGAAAGTAGTTTTGAAATTTTTCAGAAATATGCTATTCTTGGAAAATAGCTATGCTTCATTCTATTTCTGTCAAGTTTTACTGAAAATGAGCTATATTTGGAAATTTGATTTTATACTTGAAATTTATGAAGGTGAAGATTGATTTTAATAGAGTGAATGGTGAGGATTGATGAAGTGAATAGTGAGGATTGATTTTAATAGAGCGAATGGTGAGGATTGACTGCAATAGAGTGAATGGTGAGGATTGATGGAGCAAATGGAGATAATTGATTTTAATAGAGTGATTTTGATAGAGTGATGGTAATGTATGAATACCAAGGAGTGTTGGTGAGGATCAGATGCTGAGTGAATTTATATGCCCGTGTTGGCAATGCTAAGTGAATTATGAGCCTCGTGTTGACTACGTTGAGTGAATTATAAGCCCGTGTTGGCCATACTGGGTGAAATATAAGTCTCGCGTTGGCTATGCTGAGTGAATGATGTCTTATGTTGTTATGTTGAGAGAATGATAAGCTTTGTGTTGGCTATTCTGAGTGATTATTTATGCCCAGATATTGACTTTGATAAGTGATTATTCGCTGAGTGATAACTCATATTGAGTGAAGAGTAAAATTGAGTGCTCTGTATTTTGACAATTTATTTCTGTCAATTCAATTTTGCAAACTCTAAGTCATTTCTTTCTAATTGCCAAATGCTTTAACCATGAATTTCTTCGCAACTACATTGCCTTGTATATAAAACCATTTGCACGGGCTTCATGCTCATGGATTTTATTCATTGAACGGTGGAGATGCTCAACAGTTGGCCTAATGAAGCGAACTAACTCAGTTAACTCACCTAGTTTGAGTCGAAAAAAATTGACTAGGCTCGGCTCGAAACTAGGTTTGGACCGAGTCAAGCTTACTTTTATAGCTTGAGAAAATTTCGAGGTGAGCTCAAGTTGGCCCAAGCTCAACTCGAATCGACTCAACCTAGGGCTCGAACCTGACTTAGTTCGACTCAGACCAACATGGCTCTAGAGTACAAATACCAAAAAAAGAGTAATAATAAAAAAATAATCCCCCCATAATTTTTCTATTCGTCTTAGCGCCCGAGGCTGCCCAAACCTTAACCCCCTCTCCTCTCTCAATGTTCGAGCACCCGAGCCCCATTTTCCCTTCCCCTTTCCCTCATTTTCCAAGCAAGCATCGGTTAACTTGCTCAATTTGACTCGAAAAAACTTGACTTGGCTCAGCTCGAAACTAGGATCAAACCGGGTCAAGCTTACTTTTATAGCTTGGAAAAATTTCGACTCGAGTTCAAGCTAGCCCAAGCTCGACTTGATTCAAATCGGACAGACACGACTTTATAGTATAAATATTTATATAAAAAAAAAATTTTTAAAAAAAAAAAAACTAACCCCCTTATTTTTCTATTCGCTTGAGCACCCAAGGTCGAATGCCCAAACCTTAACCCCCTCTCCTCTCTCATTGTCTGAGCGCCCGAGTCCCCTTTACCCTTCCCCTTTCTCTCATTTTCCAAGTAGAAAAGCACGTTTGGTTGTCCCTGCATGTAACGCCCTGATTTTTGAAACCCGAGTATACTACTCGTTTTCCAAGAAACCTAAGTGTTAGCCTATAAAATCTCAGTCTAAATTTAAACCATCTTATCATTAATCAGAATTAGCAGCAAATATTGGCGGAGTAAACCATGCATTAAATAAAAGCATTCCAATCACCACAAGAATTCAAATGTAGTAGTGCCCATACAGGACTTATACAACCCAAATAACAAAAGTTTATTAAACATAAACAGAAATCTATCATCTAATGGTGGAGCTCAATATGGGGCCATAGGAACCCCGTCTAGCTCCTCAGCTACCCGTTCTACTCCAGCAACCAAGTGAACAACATCGACTCACTCTATGCTTGCATCAACTGTTATGTTTTGATGGCGTCAATGATTATCGCAGTGAGGAGTACACTCTAAGGTTGTATACTCATCATTCGTAATCCAGTATAGATCACAAGACATGAGAAGATATATATTAAACAACATAATTCAAAATAATGATCATATACTCAAAAATGAAGCCAATCAACATAATTTCATTATTAGGAAAATGTAACAGCAATTGTAACGCAAGTGAATATATCCAAATAGTCAAAGAATCGGCATTCGAACTTTAATTACAACCGAAAATTATATCGTATGTGAACATCGTAAGATGGCTAGAAAATTGATAAGTGAACTTTACCTCGATCCAGAAATCACAATACGACTGAATTCCGCAAGATTAATAAAAAAATCAACATTCAAATCTATAGACTACCTGAAAATGATATCTTATGTAAACACCGCAAGATGGCTAGAAAATTGATAAGTGAACTTCAGCTCCACCCGAAAATCATAATACGATTGAACACTGCAAGATAGCTAGAAAATCAGCATTCAAACCTTTATTTGACCCGTAAATCATATCGTATGTGAACACTACAAGATTGCTAGAAAATTGACAAACGAACTTTAACCTCATCCATAAATCACAATACGACTGAATACCGCCAGATGAAGAGAGAAACAACCTAGGAACTTTGGTGTCATTCGAAAAACAAGATGAATAGAAAATCAACATTCAAATCTCTAAACCACTCGAAAATCATATCGTATGTGAATACGACAAGATGACTAGAATATCAATAAGCAAACTTCAGCTCCACCCGAAAATCACAATACAACTAAACACTGCATAATGGCTAGAAAATCAACATTCAGACATCTACTTTGTCCGAAAATCATATCGCATGTGAACACCGCAAGATGGCTAGAAAATCGATAAGCAAACTTCAGCTCCGCCCAAAAATCAAAATACGACTGAACATTCCTAGATGAAGAGAGAATCAACATAGGAACTCCGGCGTTATTCAGAAAACGTATGAACTCCGCAAGATGGCAAGAAAATCGATAAAAGAACTTCAGATCTATCCGAAAATCATAACGAACTCCGCGTAATGACCCAAAAATCAACAATTATGTGAATACAACTAACAAAGCCACAAAGGGCGCCAATATTCTATCAAAGTTGGAAAGGCAAATATGTGACCCAAGCCGCGTAGGGCAAATATGCGGCCCAAGCCATGTAAGGCAAACATGTGCTCAAAGATGCGTAGGTCAAATATACGGTTCAAGCCAATAAGGCAAATATGCAATTAAAGCCACATAAGTCAAATATGAACCGCAATATGGTAAGTCCACAACAAGTTCTATTCAATCCATCAAATAATCGTAAGTAGCAAACATCTAATTAATTAGTAGGTTGTACAACTGAAAATAGCATGTGAACATCAAATCATTTATGCATGCTAAAATTAAAGAGAGATGTCCATTACCCTGTTGGAGCATAAAAAATTAAATGAAGAATAAGAAGTAGAAACCAATATGGTTTGGTTGCGCAGCGCGTAACAAAACATGAAGAACACAAATATCATCATGCGGTAAGAATGGGAAGAAGATCCATTGTGCAAACTGCAATATTCCCCACGCAATGAAGTCCACCCCGCATAGTGAAGTTGTGTTGTGCGGATATGAAGGTTCGCACGTGCGAAAGCCTATAAATACCCCTCCACTCTCTTCATTTGTATTCATTTAGAGATTTCAGAAGCTGAGAAGAAGGTTTTGAAGACTTCAGAGAGAACCCGGTGTCATGTCCCAAATTAGAAAATCGAATTCAAAGGAATCCCGATCGCAGAACCCAGTACCGACGGCCTTCGTAGTACCCCATTCTCGACCCCCAGCGTACACACGCCAAGTTCCGATCTTGGGATCCTACAAGGAGGATTTTCCAACGTACATTTGTCTCATAAGAAGCATAACCACAAGTATACCCAAATCATATAGGCAACATCATCATCACATACCCACTAATATAATCATTTGAATACAATGCGGAAAGGAAAATACATATATCGAAATCAAAGCTCAAGAGGACAGGTACACACTCCAAGCTCAACGCTGTTGCAACCTAACGCCCCCTGAACGCATCTATCGTGCAAAAGCTTACAAAAGCTTAGAGAGTGGTGAAAGTGTATGTAAGGTAAGTGTCAAGTATACAATAAAGCCCATAAATCATACATCATCGGGATAAGCAGAAATCTGACAAGATCATGAATCAAGCAATATCAGAATACACGATACAGATCAACTATACAAATGGGGAGTCATAAAAAGTCAAATATCAGATGTCGTATCTAAACCATATAAATGTAGAAATATAGTAACCCAAAATGCTAAGTACTGAGGATACAATGTAATATGCAATGCGAATGAAATGACCATGCTGGAATGTGAAGTCGGGATGATAGTACGAAGTATCGCAGGCTACGGGGTCCATCACAAGGGACTTTTATCCAAACCAGTCTCATACCTAAATTTAGATAGTCAGACTCAATGTGGTAAACTCCTGGTCTCAGGTTAGTCGCGCACCCAACTGAAATCCTGGCCATGTGAAGGTACACGTAACAAATAGTTACGCACTCCCAGCCCGAGTGGATAGTGAATGGATGAATGAATGAATATACAACTCCTGCTCAGTAAGTCCACAAATCAGTACGGTTCCTCTCTTGAAATCACCGGGATATATTACACTCCACACCGACTGCCTCCTCCCTAACTGCATAGCCCTGCGAGTGAAATAGACCTCACTATCTTCCTGACCAATAGTCTGTCAATACCTACCCGGCTCGTCGATAGCGGACCCATTTACGAGCTGGTCATACTCAGCCTAGCTTATAGCCCCCTCACTCGGGCGGATAAGGCCACACCCCCTTCCAACCGACCATGACACGGTGGGAGACACGGCCTCATGGTATAGACACCAGCGCTCATATTCCACTCGGTCTAGACGTTGGAGCATCTCCTGGTACCATGGAGATTCTGAGATTTTTACTCAAGGACATCCTACGTGCCCACAGTGCTAGAACCAAACATTTTCAGTGTCCCATCTGGCCATCCATGATATGTCTGTGGAGGCCACGGCCCTGATGTCACTAGGGCATACAATGATTATATCACACATATGTGAGATGTATGAGTCATACTATCCAGTCATGCAGCAATCTTGCGCGTACGGCACGATAATGTGAGCACTCCGTCTCATAAGGAGTCCAGTAAATAGTCTGCCCAATGGCGCATGCTATAATCAAACATTCCTCATATCAGGCATACATATAATGCATATGGGTATGAATCATGGAGTTATACTAAGCATTTTATATGATGATGAATTATCCTCACAACGAAGATGAGCCTTGATAGCCTACACACAACAAGTATGGGCCTATCAATGGGCCCTATGGAGAGTTAGAATGCGGACATTTAACCAACATTATTCTTACAATGTGGACATCAAACCAACATTGCTCCAAGGCATGGCCCGCCATAAATGTCATTACATAACCTATGGTGGAATCACACAATGCAATAGACCTGGTATACATTCCATTGGACCTCGAACCATGGGCCTCAAATACATCAAATGGGCCTTAACTCATGGCCCCTAATACATCACAATGGGCCTTAACCCATGGGCTCTAAATACAGCACAGTGGGCCTTAATCCATGGGCCTCATATATATACCAAGGTGGGCCTCAATAGACGGCCACAAATGAATCAAGATGAGCTTCATACATATACCAAGGTGAGCCTCAATAGACGGCCACAAATGAATTAAGATGGGCCTCATACATATACCAAGGTGGGCCTCAATAGACGGCCACAAATGAATCAAGATGAGCCTCATACATATACTAAGGTGGGCCTCAATAGACGGCCACAAATGAATCAAGATGGGCCTCATACATATACCAAGGTGGGGTCCACTTGAACCATAGGTTTGTCTTATTCTTAATCTCAAGCCCTAAAATGAGCTTTCAAAATGGTTGGACACATTGGATGCAACACATGCATCATGATAGGTCCCACCACCACTGGACGGTGGTGTGAATACAATACATAGATCATGGTGGGTTCCTGTCACGCCCCAAACTCAGAAACCGGGCTCACTAAATTTTCTATCGCTGAATCTGGCGCCGACAGCCTCCGTAGAACCCTATTCTTGGCTCTCAGCGCCCATTCGCTAGGTTCCGATCCTGAGATGCTACGAGGAGGATTTTCAATATCAGTTTGATTCGTAATAAGCATAACCAAAGGCATAACCCACAAACAACAACCAAAAACTCCATTACATTTCCACTATGATCAAAAACTTTACAAGTACAATAAGCATAAAGGGAAATACAATGATGATAGGCCAAAAGCTCCAAAATAATCTACCACGTGCTCAAGCCTCAGCGCTGCTGCGATCCAACGTCACCTGCACGCAACGGTCGTGCATAAGCTTATAGAAAGCTTAGAGGGTGGTGAAAGTGTGTGCACAAGTGGTAATGCAGTTATGCAGTATCAGAGTAATGTGGAACATGCTGATGAAAGCTAAGAATACCATTAGCCATACCAAGGTCATGCGGTGCAAAGCATGAATGATGTCAGTCATACCAAGGCTATGCGATGGGAAATGCAACTCAAGCATACAATCATCATCTAAGTCCACATATCAATACAACTCAACTCTAGGATATCATCGGGGTCTAGTACACTCTAAACCAGATCGTCGCCCCATCGAGCGCAATAAGGTAAGTGGCAAAGACCTCACATCCGTCTGCCAATATCGGGCTCGACTCGTAGATAGTGGACCCATTCCTCGAGCTGGTCAAACTCAGCCTAACTTTGCCCCTACTCTCGGGCAGGTAAGGCCGCACTCCCTTCCAACCGACCACGACACGATGGAAAGTGCGACCGTCTGGTAATCGGCACTCGGGGCTCCTGTACCCACTCGGTCTAAACGTTGGAGCAACCTCTTGGTACCATAAGGGTTTAGGGACTTTCACCCAGGGATATCTATAGCACCCCATGTAAAATAAAATTTTTGATATCCAATCCTGTCAACCACGATATGCCTGTGGAGGCTACGGCCCTGATGTCGCTAGGGCGTATGGTAACCATGTCACACAATGCGAATGCATGAATCACACTATCCAATCATGCAGCACTCCTGCGCGTATCGTGCGCTCATGTAGGGCAACACTACCTAACTGGGAGCCCATAAACGATCTGCCCGAAGGCATATGCTATAATCAGTCACTTCTCATATCAAGCATACATATGATGCGTATGATCATGAGTCATGAAACTATACTAAACATGTAATAAAGTAATGAACTATACTTACAATGCAGATGGGCCTAGACGGCCTACACGCAACAAGTACGGGCCTATCAATGGGGCCTAGGGAGAGTCGTAATGCAGACATTTAACCAACATTATACTTGCAATGTGGACGTCAAACCAACATTGCTCCCAAGGCACGATCGTCGTGAAACATCCTTACAAAAACCATAGAGGAATCACACATTACAATGGACCTTAGGTACATCCCATTGGGCCTTAAATACATCAAATGGGCCATATCATATGGGCATTATGTTCATCAAATGGGCCATATCAATGGGTCGCACCAATGCCCATATGTACATTGCAATGGGTCATAACCCATGGGCCCCTAATACATCAAATGGGCCTTAAATACATCAAATGGGCCTAATCACATGGGCTTTATGTGTATCAAATGGGCCACACCTATTGGGCCCCATATGTACATTAAATGGGCCTCAACCCATAGGCCCCAATACATCTCAATGGGCCCTAACCCATGGGCCCCTAATACATCAAATGGGCCTCAACCCATGGGCCTTACATGTATATCAAAGTGGGCCTCAACCACGGGCCACAAGTACGTTAAGATGGGCCTCATGCACATCAAATGGGCCACACCCAAACATAAGTGGTGGTAATGATTGCCACCATTAAAATTCCTAAGGCCCACCATAATATATGTTTCCCATCCACCTGATCATTAACATAGTGATGGATGAAGTGGAAGAAAATATCAATTTAGTTGAAAGCTACTATGGTCCCTAGAAAGTTTTGAACGGTGGACATCAGTGACCATAACATAGAATGGTGGGGTCCACTTGAACTTTAGATCTGACTCTTTCTTTAGCTCAAGCCATAAAATGAGCTTACAAAGTGGATGGACGGATTGGATGCAGCACATGCATCATGGAGGGCCCCACTGTCACTGGATAGTGTGAATAAAACACATGCACCAGCGGACGGTGGGAATTAAACACATATATCATGTGTTCCACTGTCCGCCTGGGTGGTGGGAATAAAAACCATATATCACTGTGGGTCCCAAGTGAGGCCCACCACAAAGTTTATTTGCAATCCAACCCGTTAATAGGGTCACACGGGCCTGGAAGAAAAGGGGGAACAAATTTCATATTAATCCAAAACTTCAATGACAAACGTTCAATCTCACTCTTCCCCACGGTGTGGGCCACCTGAACTTTGGATCGATTTAAAATTTGGAGGGGACCTACTTTGAGAGGCGAGCCACCTGATGAACGGTGTGGATACAAAATATACATCATGGTGGGGCCCACGGCTAGAGTCGTGGGTCGCTGCCCTTCCGCCCGCACGCCAGTGCGTAGCAGGTGCTGCCTGCGCCTTTGGCAGCAGCAGCGACCTGCTACTCATGAATTATTTTTTTTGTTTAAGGGGGGTTTTCTGGGGTTTTTCCTCAGTGGGGCCCACGTCTTGAGAATCCACTCTGTTCATTGGATTCTAAGACTCAAAACACACCAAACAAGTCTAATGTTCGGCATTTTTGGCGTGTAGAAACAGCAAGGTGCGTCCTAATAGCTTTGAACGGTAAGAAACATAGTTTTCTATGGTATGGCCCGCCTGGTTAACAGATCAGCTTCATTTTTCGGCTCAATGCCTAAAATGAGTTGAAAAAAGGGATGGACGGCATGGATTGAACACATAAATCAAGGTGGGGCCTGCATGAGCCGGCCCACCTAAAACCTTTCTTTTTCTTTTTTCTTTTTTTGCTACTGACGTGAGTACGCCCACGTCGGTACACATACTCTAAGTTAGCCACCCCACATGGATCAATACCAAGGCCTCCAGTGATGAAACAAGGCATCTTTCACTTGGTCTGCCACGTGAGCTATGGGGTGGGGCCCACGTCAGATCACACTTCACTGGCAGCCACACCCCATTATTAGCCTCCACAAGGCGGGCCCCCTATGGATGGTTGGGATGGCATATAAACATCATGGTGTGTCCCACATAGATGGGGTCCACCGGTATGTGGTATGGATGAAATACACACATCGTAAGTGGGCCATGATCATGGAAAGAGAGAGAGAGAGAGAGAGAGAGAGAGAGAGAGAGACATCGGCAAGGATGGAGGAGCCCCGCCACTATGGACCCCTCTTGCATACAAACATATATCAAGGTGGGTCCCACATATATGGACTCTTAATCAAACAAAATGAATGAAAAACAAAGATCTAAGATCACCCACCGTTCATTCTTGCTCCCTAGGCTTCCCTAGCTCCTTAGCCTCGATTCCGACGGAGGAGATGATGTTTGGATGGTTGAGATGGGAGATGAAAGGGTAGGAAAGGTGGGTCACACTTGTGGCTTGAGAAAGCTTGGAGAGCTTGGGACGTATGGAGGTTTTCTCTTACTTGGGAAAGTGTTTGAAAATGAAGGGGAGAGAGAGTTGTAAAGGGAGATAGAGAGATGGGTGATGGATGTGTTGAGTGATGGGTGTGTAAGAGATTTTTGACTTTTGGGGCTTGTTTGGAAAAGGGTGAAAGGTGATGTGTACTTGACATATTGAGATTGATGGATTGATAGATAGATGGGTTAATGTGACAAGTCGTAGAGATTCTCTTGAATTTTACAACGCGCGGCGTTTTCCTCACACCGAACACTGGCCCACATCTCCTGACTAGGGTATCGCCTCAACGCGAGAGTCGCGGCATCGGAACCGCGGCGACAACGCGGTCGCTATAGTAAAGGTCTTGGGTTGAGTCGACTCGGGTTAACGACATGTGAATCAGGGTCGCGCGCAAATATCGGTTAAAGGTCGAAGGTTGCATAAATTCGACCGAGAAGATCGCGAAAGTCTATGGAACGGTACGGTCTAGGATACGGGGCTTACAGTTCCACTGTCCGATACCGTGGACAGTGTGAATAAAATACATACATCATCGTGGGTCCCACGTGGGGCCCACCATAGTGGTTATCTGACATCCAATCAGTTGATAAGGCCACACATACTGGATGAAAGGAAAAACAAATTTCATATGATCTAAAGCTCCCGTCCCAAAAGGGTTCCAATGGCGGACGTTAAATCCTCCCTGTTTCTTACTATGTGGCCCACCTGATTGACGGCTAGATGGCATGGATATATCACTTGCATCATGGTGGGGGTCCACATAAGGATGGATGGTGCGGAGAGAATACATCCATCAATGGGTCCCCACTGTCCAATACAGGGACGGCATGGACAAAACACATACACCTTAGTGGGTTCCACCGTCCACGGCAAATAAAACACATACATCACTGTGGGTTCCACGTGGGGCCCACCATAAAGTTCGTTTTCCATCCAACCTGTTGATAAGGTCGCACGGACCTAGTTGGACAGGAAAAACAACTTTCAGAATGGTCCAAAACTTCTGGAAAAACCCAAAAGTGGTTTCAATGGCAGCCACCCAATCCCATTGTTTCTTGTGACGTGGGCCACCTGAGCTTCCGATACAGCTTATTTTTGGAGGGATTACGGCCCTAAGGGGCCCCATCAAAATGCACGGTGTGGATGTTCGAACTACATCAAGGTGGGACCTGTGGTAGGGGCCATGGTCACTGACCGTTTACAAGCCATAGGACGCTGTTGCTTGCTACATCGTCCTGACAACAAGTGGCTTCCTCTTGCTAATCTTATTTTATTTTTTCTAATTTGTTATTTTTCGGAGGTTTTTCATAGGTGGGGCCTGCATTAGCTGAATTCAGCCCAGCCATTGCACTCTACCGCTCAAGACAAGCTAAACAAGTCCAATATTGAATATATTTTAGCTTGTAGTAAAATTAAAGTAAATTTAAACGGTGAGAATCACTATTTTGAAAGGTATGGCCCGCCCGATGAGCGGATTAGCTTCATTTTTCGGCTCAACGCCTTAAATGACCTAGGGAATGAGATGGACGGCTTGGATTAAAAACATACATCAAGGTGGGGCCTGTATGAGTGGCCCGCCCAAAAGCTTGTGAATCAAGCTAATATTTTTGTGTTTTTAAATGTCCAGCGTCCAGGGACGCTGGACAATTTGGGTTGTAAGGTGGGCCCTGCTCATGTGGGCCACCAAATGGTGGATGGTGTGAGTACAACACATATAAAGTGGGCCCCACCTACAAGTGGCTTGGACCAAATACATGCTTCATGTTGGGGTCCATCCAAGTGGGCCACAAGGCCACATCATCACACATAATATATATATATATATATATATGAAAAAAAAGAGGGGAAGAGAGATAGAAAGAGAGAGGGACACGTGTGATGGAGGGACCCCGACATTATGGGCCCTCCCTTGCATGATTTAAAACATACATCAAGTGGGTCCCAATACATGTGGGCCCATTAAATCAAAATCCAACGGTGGAGATTTCTTCTCCACTAAAATAGACGGTCTAGATGACCTCTATTCAAGCTAGGAAAGTAAACACCATGATGGGGTCCATGGAGAATGGCTCCATCATGGAATGATATTGATAATCAAGGTGGGCCATCGGCCACATCTTAAGGTCCAAAGTGAGATTCATACCATCGATCGATAGGCCTCACTTGGTCCATCAGCAAAACAATGAAATCTAGCCTATGGAAGCACCCACCGTTCGATCTTCTCGGTCCATTGGAAAGTCAATCTCCTTATACTTCACTTTGATGGAGGGTGATGAGGTTTGAATGGCTAAGATGATGGTTTTTGGGGTGGGAAAGGTGGGCCACACAAAGTCATTTTTCTCCCTCACATGGAATACTTGGACGTGAGCTCATTTAGTGCTTAGAAAATGTGAAGAGAAAGAGAGGGAGAGAGGGTGGTTGTAAGAGAAGTGATGGAAGATGGGTGATGGATGTGAGTGATGGGTGAGGTGATGGATTGGTTGACTTTTGGGTTTGCTTGACTTGTGGAGAAAGAAAGCATGGGTTGTTTTTGTACTTGACATGATGTGATTAATGGGATTGATTTGACATGTTGTAGAGATTCTCTTGGGATTGCAAAAGCACGGCGTTTTTTTGAAATAAACACTGGCTCACATCTCTTAGCTAGGGTATTGGATCGGTGTGCGAGTCGCAGCGTTGGAACCGCGGCGACGGTACGGTCGCAATGGTACAAGTCTCAGATTAGGCCGACTCAGATCTACAGGATACGACTTGGGGTTATTCGCAAACATCGATTATAGGCCACAAGTCACCGGAATTCGTCGGGAAGAATTGCGGGAGTCAACAGAACAGTACAGGCTAGGATACAGGTCTTACACCTGATATGGGGTGTACCTATTATACGGTGCGCAAAGGGTTGGCCGCGCAACCAATGAGAGAGATCCACTTGTTATCCGCGCAATGAGGTGAAGAATTTTCATTTTGAAGACATGAAGAGCCTATTTCAGAACAAGGGACTGAAGTTCTCTAAGTCTACAAAATCAATCTAGATAATACTGTTTGTGTACAACGACTGCTGTGATCGGAAGATTGCATTACGATATAAAATGCTGCCAAAATTGATATCAAACTTATTTGTTTCTTACATTTTTTGTTATATATACTTTATCTTAGAATCAAGGGATCAGTAAGGATGTAAATGAATTTAGAATTAATAATATGCATTATGATGATTGTTCTCTTATTCTTTCTTTGTCATTATTGAATAAGATAATCCCCAAATCAAACATATTCGTTTCCTGTCGAAACAAAATGGAGACTCCATTGGGGAACAATTCTGATTTGATGTTAACTTATAAACTATTTAGAGAACTTCATCAATGTTTGGTGTCATACCAGCGCCAAAATGGTAACTCTCAACGGGAACATTATCCCGTTCATCTCCAAGATAAAGTATAAGTTTATTTAAATATTTTTTTACAATGTCCTGTAATACTTCTAACAGGAATTGAATACAATACATACATTCAAAATGCAATCAATGGCAACCTTCGCAAACGAGACAATTTTCTATTTTGCACCAATCAGATTCGTAGTAGAATACACGTGCAATTAGTCTCCAGTCCAAAAGAGTCAATTGGCCCCGACTAAAACAGATATGTCACAAGCTACTGTCAGAGTAATATCCGTATCACCACTTGCGCAAATAACGGCGACGAATGGGTTTTCGTCTCCCGTAAAAAGTCAAGAAACCAAACTCGCACAACTACCAAATTAACTCCACCAAGGATGATCAGGGGACCTGTAACATGGAACACGACTAGAAGAAATCATGCGCTTGCTCCACTGACATTGTATCCTGGGAACTCTCTTTACTTTCTCACATCACGGAACTTCCCACCCCTACCTATTAAATACGTCCTATGGACCGGAAAAGAAAAGGGCAAGTTTCCCATAGAAGATGTATCACCCTCAGAAGAATCCGCCGCATCTCTGCGAACGATGCCTCGACAAACCATATTGAAATTGAATAAATCTCACAGAAGCAACAAAGAATCAAATGAGAGTCCTCTCTCGTCAATTCCTCTCACACCAGTGCACTCTTTCCCCACTCCAACAACAGCTTTGTTAGGGAGTGGAGAGGTTGTCGTATGTATTGCAGGATCAACTCAGAATTCATTGCCAACTACCGACCAGCATATGACCAAGATGGCACAAACGCAAAGGACTATGATGGAAGAATATCAGGGCCTCAGAGAGGCATTAGCCACCCTCGCTCACAACATGACTCAAATCATGGCTCCTCCCGTGATGGCCGCTATGAATGGACATGAACAGTAGCCTGAAGGCTCACAACCACCAAGAGCAGGGTCACATGGATCCACTCCCGCAGCAAGAGCAATAACATAAGAAGTGTGGCAAGTAGCTGCAGAGGTCGTTAGGACCGAAAGAGAACGCGAGCATACAGGAAGATTCCATTACAAGACACTGTATCCCAGAGAAGTAGAAGACATGCCATTCCCAACCAACTTCAAGCATCCGAACTTTCAAAATTTTAATGGAGATGGATCTTCTGAGGTACATCTATGCATTTTATTACGACTATGGGTAATTTTTCTACTGTCTCACAATATTGATTATGGTTGTTTGGCTCTTCTTTGACAGGGAAAGCGTTCTGGTAGTATTCAAGTCTGGCACCAGAATCTAATACGAACTTGGGAGCAGATGTAAGATGCATTCATGTCAAATTTCTTCTCAAATCGAGATGTCAGTATTATGTAACTAGCTTCTATATGGCAGAGAGAAAATGAGCCCCTGAAAAAAATTCAATGATTGGTGAAAGAGTTTGGAGGCCTCGTGTAGGCACTTGCCTGAAGAAAAAGAACAGGTGAAAATGTGCCTAAATTCCATGGAAACGGGAATCATGTTTGAACTTACAAGTGCCGACATAAGGACCTTTCGCGATCTAGCCACGAAAACCCATGCATTGGAATTGATGACTAGGAAAATGCCGGCATTCCAGAATGAGACGGGCAGAAGAGGGTATAACAGACTGATAGCAAATGTCGTCGATCGAGAGAAGAATGATGTTCTTTGGGACAAAAGAAAAATGGAAAAGAGAGAAGAAGCGAACCACTACAGAGGGAGAGTGGGTGATAAGAGACATAGACCGCTTGATTCTAACGAAAGGGTTTACATTCGAAAGGGAAGATGTCATCCCAATGATGAATCAATTATTAATCGCAAGAACAATAGAACTGCCTTCGTCCAAGCGTCCCGAAGAGGTAGGGAAAACAAAAGAAAGGAACTATTGCCATTATCATCGTCTGCTGGGACATCCCACGAAAATTTGTTTCACGTTAAAGAGTATACTGCAGAAGATGATAGACAAAGGTGAAATCATAATAAGGAAAGAGAAAGAAAGAAGCAAAAAAGCGACAATGAATGTAATGTCTTCTTGAGAAGCGGCACATGAAAAAATAGAATCCAAAGAAAGAGAACTGTAATACAAGTACTACCAGGTCTTCGGATAGTCCATTCAAAGTGGCAGTAATCACGCTACGATTCAGAAAAAGAGTAACAAGCCCCCTTCAGAAACAAAGATCTAAAATAACACATGGAGAAGCGCCCGGAACACATCATGATGATGATGGAAAAGAAGAAAAGAATAAAGTTGAAAAAGTAACTTATGATGTGGTGAACCATTTGAAGGGTATACCAGCTCGATTAAGTGTGTATGATGCACTGCGATTATCATGGGACTTTTGATAGACTCTAATTTGAGCATTATCTAATAACGCAATCAAAAAAGCATTGCTTGTTGAGATGGAAAGCACAGAGCTAGAAACACAGAATAGTTGTATGTCCATTATTTCTTTCTCCGATGATGATCTGACCTGCGACAGGGAGCATAACTGATCACTAATGATTGTGGGTCATATTCACAGTAAGCAGGTCGAGCGAATAATGTTAGACAATGGGTTTGCGGTAAATTTATTACCATTAACAGTATTAAATGAACTCGGATATCGTCGCTCCCATTTGCACCTTAATGGAATGATGATACAAGGGTTTAATCAAGACGAACAATGTGCACTTGGAAAAATCACACTGACATTGGAAATAGGAGAGTTAACGACGAATGTTGTTTGTCATGTTATCAATGTGGTAACGACATATAATCTCATCTTGGGAAAACTGTGGATACATTAGTATGACATTATACCATCTACCCTACACCAATGCTTTAAATAATGCAGAGATGGGACCCAGTATAAGGTGATGGTCGATGTAAGACCGTATATAGAAGAAGAATTCTTTTTCGCAGATGCAAGCTACTATGACGAATTTTCAGCCGAAGATAAAGAGAATGGTGATAAGAACAAGGCTACAAAAAACAATCAAACAGAGGTGATAGAAAATAAAGTTACATAAATAGAATTGTGAGGGAAAGTGAACACGAAAAAGAAATTTTATTTCGTTGCAAAGCACTTGAGACAACCAAGGCAGCCTCCATTAACATTATTGTCACCCGAACAGCTGGAAATCCTATAGTCAAATTATACAGCGTCATTGCCATATGCTGAGAGGAATAAGTGTTGACTATTAAATATTACATATTCTCCCCTATTTATATCTTGGTTTTATGAATATGATAATGCTTAATAGTCTATTTTATACGTGTTTGTGTTGCAAGGTGAATCTGAGAGCTTAGATTGAAAAGAACACTAAAAGCATGAATTTGATGCTCAGGAATCACCGAGGCAAAGGATGGATCTTAAGAAACCAAGAATGAAGAATTTACATGTCAAAGATCCAAGGAAACCAAGTACAAAGGATAAAGAAAGGACCCAAAAGACTTCAGAATCCGCGGCAAAAAATAACAAGTTCGGTCCGACCAAAATCGCACAAAACAATCCAGCGACCAACGATGAAATTCAGAAGCTAATTTGGTTCGACCGATTGACGATTCGGTCCGACCGAACCCAAGATCGGTCCGACCGAAATCAGGCAACAGACGAAACAAAATCTTATCTGGGCTCAGACTCGACTTCGATCTTCGGTCCGACAAATGTGTAACACGGCTACGTAAGTTGAGACAGTTTATCGATCGCATTGCAGAAATTCCAAGTCGGTGCGTAAGGTGGAGCTTCACAACTATAAATATGAGTCCGTAAAACGTTCTTAGGTATCATCAGGGGTTTAAGGAGTGGAGCAAAAGGGTGAAAAGTCACCGCCAAGAGTTTTTCTTCTTCTTCTTCCTTAATTTGTTTTTATGTTTTCTTTTAGAGTTTTCGGTTTAACCATATCTATGGTTAACTAAACCTCTTAGATAGGGCTAAGAGGTTAAACTTGTAGCATGATTAGTATATTTATCTTACTTTGATTCTAATTTATATTGAATTTCATTGATTTCTTGTTGATTTTAAGGAATATTTTTAGTTTTCTATGGTTTGTTGTGACTCAAATTACAATAGACACTGTAATTGCTTTGAATATCTTCTTTTCCTATTTAAGATTGTTGGATTAGTAAATCATATTGTTCACCATCGTCTCCTGAGCATGGTTGGGTGATGGAATCCCTTTCAATCTTCATAATTCTCCTCCATTGAGGCTGGTTCAATGAAAAGTTCAGAGATTTGATCATCTATTCTTCCAACTGGATAAGATAGGACTCTGATTCCAATTGTGTCTATTGAATCAAGTAAGGTAGCATGTTGATACCTACAAGTGAATCTTTGGCACCCTAGTTCTCACCTTTAAATTCACAAGTTTCAATCAATACCATTCACAATTGCTCATTCAATTATTACAGAATTCAGATTTAGATATTCTTCTAGTCCTAGTTCTAGTTCTTTTCATAATACGTACAAGTTTAGTCCCTGTGGGTTCGACCTCGGTCTCACCGAGATTATTGGGTCGACCTAAAAGAGAGGTTTTAATAGGCTCTACTAAATTTTTTCTAAAGGCTTCGAGCCTAATTAATTAAGGGAGTTATGCTCTAATTTAAGTGCACACTCAAGAATTCAAGATAAAAACGTTCGGATTACACCTTGAGAGATTGTATGAACTCAATCAACTAACATGATTGAGTTTCTGGGACCCTGGCCCACTAACAGAATGACTCGAATCAGAGTATTTAGACCCAAATAGATTTTACACATTCTTCAGCTAGTCGAAGAAGATGGACTAGCTGATTGTGGCAAATTCCAATTTAGCAGTTCATTCTTTGATCTAATGATTATAGATGGCATGGATTTGTCCCTCAGGATTTGTGGGACCCATATTGGACGAACTCCATCTAAACCTCGATGGTTCGTGAGATTTTTCGACTATAGATGATTTGTCGCACCACGAAATCTCTTACGAGAACTTCCCTTTTACCACGAGAGATACATCCAATCATTCTAGTTCCGACGGAGATGTTTTGGAAGGCTTCTAAAAGGTGACTGATGGTTGGGATTGCACCAACAAACCGAAACAGAAAGATTCCACGCAACGCCTCTCTTTGGATATGAAACCCTAATTCGTGAGAATGAAATGAATGGCTGAGACCTTTTGGAGTGTAGGGCTATGATTAGGAGAGAGAGCCGCACGCAGATTGCCAGCACAATGGTACAAAATTTTCTATTTTTGGAAATCCGATCATGCACAATTTTACTTGTGCTAGAGATTAAGCGCACGTACGTATGCTTCTAAGTGCGTAGCCAACAAGGGTTTAGACGAATTTATAGTCCATACATAATGGACGACTTAGATCAATTTGATATGTGGTGATGGTGGCCCACAATTAATGAAAACGGATGTCATGTATTCGAAAATGCCAGGCGAGGGAGGGGTTGGGTCAAACCTGATTTGACAGGGTCGGTGGTCCCCATGTATACTCCGCTGGTGTACTACTAGATTCCAATCTAGGTACCACAGTGATAATTCGAGAAATCCATTCCGTTCATCTGCTTCAACGACTAGAATTAGGACTCTATTCCATGAAGGAGGCAGATTTGTAGCTAAGATGAGCCACAACTCTGAGAATTGAGCATCTATTAACGATTTTTGATAAACCAATGATTGAATTTATTCCAAGTTTGATTCACATCGAAACAAAAGGTTTTTGGACTTGTTTAAAGGATAATTAGCAGTAGATTTAATGATAGGATAATTTAATTATAATAGTCAGTGTTGGATTTCTACAACAGAAGTGATGCAAGCTTAACAAAAAATGGAACTAATTATCCACGCCATAATTTTACGATAAACATTTAAATACATTCATTCAATGGTCGATATTGGATGGATTTAGGTTTTAAATAGCGACGTTATACGATCCAACATTTGGATTGCTACAAATTTTCATTATCAACAATACTTAGGGTTATCAACAATACTCAGGGTTTTCTAGTTTTTTCTGAGTTAGATTTTGTAGTAGATTTGAAATCAAATTGTTTATTTGCATTTTTAAGTGATGATTAGGTATGGATTATAAATTTCCGAGTGTTGTAGCCTGATGAACGACGGATTTGATAAACCGGGGTTCAACATTGTTGATGGAAGATTTGATTTGTCTATCAAAGTGATTGAAACCTTAAAAATAGATTTCTCTGATGATTTAATGGTCTATCCTAAGAATTAACGGATGGATGACTTGATTTATGAATGAAGATTACTTACAACGATTAGATTTAAAGATAGAATGAAGGTAACCGTTTAAGTAAGCCATATCTATGTTACTAAGTTAGATCTTCAAGGTAACACCCAAATATTGAAAAGCATGAGTTGTTACAAATCGACATATAAGATTTGTCAAGTCGAGATAAGTGATCATAATTGGAAAGCTCCAATTACAAAATATCTTCATTCTTCACAAACGATTGTCTGCCTAAACATTAGAAGGACGGTTGTAAACAATGTATTGATCAATAAGGAACTGTATTAAAAAGGAGTCAATTGTATATTGTTCCAATGTTTGAGCAAAAAAGAATCTCTGCTAGACATGGGTGAAGTGCATGAAAGAATTTATGGAACACATTGGGTCGAAAGGAAAATAAGGCCCACTCTTCGATATTATGGATACTTCTAACAGAGTATGTTTGTCGATTCTAACTAATATGCTAAAAAGTGCGAGGCATGTCAGAAACATGAGCCAATACAACATGTGCTCGCAACCAAACTATATCCGATTGTCAAACATTGACCATTTCAATGATGGATCATTGATTTGATAGGGGTTAGGCCCAAAAATGAAGTAGATACAAATATCAACCATTTTGCCAGCTCATTCTACGGCTTGGACCCAAAAAATGAAGCGGATCCAAATACCATCCGTTTTGCCAACTCATTTTGGGGCCAAGCCCAAAAATGAAGTGGAACCAAATCTCATGTGAACATAGGAAGCGAATTGGCTGGTGTACCACACACCAGCTATATAGCTACTGTAGATATGTGTCGTGCGAAGATGAGAGCCGACGCTCCTCAAGCTAAGTTGTACGAACGGTTCAAATGAGATCAAAGTTACATGAGCCCCACAATCATGTATTTATTATATCCACACTGTTCATCTATTTTTCAAGATCATTTTTGAGCACTATCCAAAAAAAAAAAAATTGAATCATATACAAATCTCAAATGGACCACACTAAGTATAATGATTTTCACCGTTAAAAAATTCGTAGGGCCAACCATAAGGTTTATTTTCCATCCAGTCTATTCATAAGGTCAAAAATACCCGTATTAAGAGGAAAAACAAATTACATGTTGATCCAAAACTTCCATGAACCCCAAAAGGGTTTCAATAGTAGACGTTCAATCCCCCACTGCTTTTTGCAGTGTGGTTCACTTTATCTTTAGATCTCTCTTATTTTTCATCTCAAGCCTTACCACGAGCTCGCCAAATGGATGGACGGTTTGAATATAACACATACCTTATGATGGGACCCCAAAACTTGCTGACGTCAATATATCATCTATATAGCTGGTGTGTGGCACACCAGCCAATCCGCTTCGAAAGGAAGCAGCGGTGATTGACCATTAAATGCTTTTTTTGGGCCACAAGTTTTGGATCAAGCTGATATTTGTGTTTTCCCTGCATCCAGGCCTATGTGAGCTTCTCAACAGGTTGGATGGCAAATGAACATTAAGGTGGACCCTAGCAAGGTTTTAATGGTGGACGTTCATTGATCAGTTTCCTGTGGTGTAGTCCACCTGAGACTTGGATCTGCTTCATCTTTGGGCCCATGCCCTAAAATGAGCTGGCAGATCGTATGGACAGCATGGATTACATTAAGGTAGGCTCCGCAGTAAAGACGCCGTAAAAGATCAGACATCAAGGTAGGCTCATTGATCAGTTTCCTGTGGTGTGGTCCACCTGAGACTTGGATCTGCTTCATCTTTAGGCCCATGCCCTAAAATGAGCTGGCAGATCGTATGGACAGCATGGATTACATTAAGGTAGGCCCCGCAGTAAAGACGCTGTAAAAGATCAGACATCCAGGTAGGCCCGTCAAAACTCATTTTTCAGTAACCATTAACATTTCATTTTTCAGTAACCATTTTCATTTTTCAGTAACCATTTACATTTCTTTCCCACTCTCCAAGCCCCAAAATGAACGGTCGCAGGAAGAAGGGTCAGGGCAGGCAGAATACCCCGCCACCAGCTGACAAGAAGAAGGGTCAGGGCGGCAGGCAGAATGCCCCGCCACCAGCTGACAAGAAAAAGAAAAAGAGGCACGCTACTCCCTTTGCTTTTACCAGCTATAAATGCAGAGTGAAATTTGTGGCGAGGGATTTCTGGAGGCATCCGTGCATGCGTTTGAGGTAATTTCCCTCTATTTTTTATCTTTTAGGAATTTTGGACAATTTCAGCTGCACACTTCTTGAGGCAAAATTACAAATATACCCTTAGGGGCTGTTTGGTTAAGCATGGAATTCCTCAAAAATGGAGCAAAACTCCACGTTGTATCAAATGGGCCCCACCATGTTGTCTATGTTATATCCTCAGTCCATTTATTATTTCATATCATTTTATGAAATAACAAACTGGACGCACAAGTGCAGGGGGTTGAGGTAAATTTCCATATTAAATACATATATTTTAGGCAGTTTCAGGTTAAGATGCATCTCAAGGGGCAAAATTTTATATATATATATATATATATATATATATATATATATATATATATATATATATATATATAGACACACACACTTGGGGGGCTGTTTGATTAGTTGTAAATGCATTGAATTCCTGGAAAATCAACCCAAACTCAACATTGTAACAGGTGGGGCCCACCATGTTGTATCTGTTATATCCACACTGTACATTTATTATTTCATATCATTTTATGGTATGAGCCCAAAGATGAGGGAGATCCAAATGTCTAGTGGACCACACTAGAGAAAACAAGGCGCTACTGGCTAAAAACATTTTGAATCTAGCTCATTTTTTGGCTCATGCATGCCCTAAAATGAATGGACATTGTGGTGAGGCCCACAGTTCACATGACCCTCTTTGCGCAAAAAACCGTACTTATCAACACCATTACTCGCATGCTCTTACCAGCATTATACGATAAAATCTAAATGCTTGATGAATTTTGTCATGAAAACTCCTTTTTTAAATAATTAACTTATTCTTTTGCAGGGGCAAAAGGTCAACCTGACCTATTTTTCTTTCGCCTCACGGGTGTGTTTCGGCCCTCTAGTAGATAAATTCTTGATGAATTTTATCATAAAAAATCCTTTTTTTAATAATTAACTTATTCTTTTGCAGTCACAAGGTGTTGACTCGTTTATGTTTCACTTCTGGTTGCACCTTAATGTTTCTTTCACTTCTAGTTGAACCTTTGTGTTTCTTTCACTTTGGTTCAACCTCTATGTTTCTTTCACTTCTGGTTCAACCTTTATGTTTCTTTCACTTGGCCACTCAACTCTTTTAAGTAATTCTGGATGAAGCGGACATATGCTCTTTGGTATTATAGTTTTTTGGTGGTAGTAATAGGTAGCCATCCTTACAGGAGTAGTTGTAGTAAGTAGGCGTCTAGCAAACGGTTTCACCAAGTAAATTATGTAAATGCACTTTATTTTGGTCTAAAACCCTTCCCACTTGATGTGTTTGACATCCAACCATCCATAAGGAGTGCCCCACCATTAAGATCACCTAGCACAAAAATCAGCCCAATAAAATCATCTTGCGGGTCACAAAAATTATTTAAAAAAAAAAAAAAAAGACTCCAAAATCAAGTGCCCGGGCTTGTCTTTCTTGGTGTTCCCTAACATACGTCAGCATACTTCTTTAGACAGACAGTTAGTTGACATGGTAATCATAAGAAGATGGGTGAGGATTAGCAAAATAGGACAAATGATGGTGATAATAGGGGATAAACCAGATTATGGTCAATGTAAAGGGTAAACCAGATAAAAGTCAATGTAAAGGGTAAACCAGATAAAAGTCAAAAGAAGGGTAAGGATCAAAGTAACAATGATAAGAATCTTGACAAGAATTATATTACAACGGATATAAATAGCATCTTCTCACCAAGTAAATGATGGGCTGGTTTCATAACGGGCTAGGGGCTGACGGTTTTAGGGCTAGCTTAAAACTCAAATGGTTAGGGATTAGGAACTGCTTAGAGTTAGATTAAGGATTGTAATTAGGCTGAGATTGTGGGTGAAGTTTAGGTAAGTTGACAGATTTGGAACTGTATCATGGATGCAACTGAAGGTATTGGATTGAGTTTTTGCAGACTAACAGAGGTTGGGCTTGAAGGACTGAAGAATATGGATAACTAGGGAACTATGGGCTGGTTTATAACAGGCTAGGTGAGGTAGGAGTTGACAGTTTTAGAGACATGTTGAGAGTAATACAGGTTAGAGGAAGCATCATCAGGATAGGCAGATTCTAGATTAATCTTGTGCATTCTCATAATTAGACCCATATAGAGATTTAGAATCATTAGAAGGATGAAAAAGTCTCATAGACTATTAGATGACGCCATGTGGCACAATCAAAACTTATCAACAATCCATGTCTGGCCCAGAGCCAATAAATAGACGAGAAACACTCAGTGGGGACTTGGTACACACTTCTAACAATCATCCCAACTTGCATTAATTTCATGAAAAAAGTGTATGCTGGGAAATTTTCAAAAAATGGCACAAGTCTTACCCCAACTGGGGTCAGCTACACAAATCTTGTCATGCCATTCCACTCTATCGCAGACCATATCCTCAATTAAACCATAGGTCCTCAAGTCTTTTCTTCTTACCTCCACCCACATCCTTTTGGGCCTCCCCTTTTCTCTTTTAGAGCCTTCAAACTGAAAAGACTCAATCCTAAGTGGTGCAGCCATCACACCAAACCATCTAAGTCTACTTCCCCTCATCTAATTACCTATTGGTGCTACTCATAAGTTCCCCCAAACACATTCATTCATAATTCTATCCTTGTCCTCATTTCTACCATACCGTGAGTGATCTAGGGTTCAATCCTTGGTAATGTTTTCTTTCAAAAAAAAAAAACACATTAAAACTCTAGAGGAACATCTCCATCTCATCTACCCAGCGCTAATTCTATGAGCAACATCCTTCTCAATCTCTCCACTCTTGAATTATTGACCCAAGATATCAAAAATTGCAAACTTTGAACATAGAATTATGTATGAAATCATAATCATTGATTCAACCTAACACTAGGCCTTGACTTCTATAAAAAGAAGTAATAACTGAGAAAAAAAAAATACAACCTTATTACTTTCCTCCATACAAAATTAAAAAGCATCAATCAAAGAAAACCCCTTCAGACTTCCTTCTCTAACTCCATTTCTCCCCAAAACAAACTCCACCAAACTGAACTTTGCCTAATTTTATAGGAAATGCTTAAAATCGTCTTAGTATCTAAATCTTGAATTATAGGCCTTTATAAATTTTGACACAGAGTAATCTCAGAAAACGCACAAGGGAATATTCATCACGGAACTCATTGTGGCCTTCAAAGTGCATGAACTACAAATGACTAGAAATGAAAACCTAAGTGTAAAGATATTCCCTCCAGAGAACTGTGTTGTTTGATCTGTGCCATGATGAGTAGCTGCTGACATATGCCCTCCAGTGAACCATGGAGTTTGATCTGTGTTGTGATGACTGGCTGCTGAGATTGATCTACATTTTTGTTGTCTTTTTCTCTTCCAATAATGCTTTGACATGGGCCCACCTACATTGCATCAAGTTGGGATGGATGGTCTAGATAGTGTATGAGGTTTAGCATTAATTTTAGGGTTGTTAACAGCCTTCTCTTCAAAGATAGGTTTAGCATTCTTTCCTCGCTTTTGCAAGTTCCTTAATAATTTTTTGTTACCTTTCAAAAATAATATAAAAAAGATAGGTCATACATCGGGGAAGCTTTTATATTTGTGGCTTTGGAGCTTCTTTTTTTCAGGAAAAAAAAAAAGGGTATGAGATGCTTTTGGGTTGTACTCTTTGATTTAGCATCAAAGTTACAATCATTTTATTTGTTGTTCTTTTCCAAATTGTAAGTGAATTTCAATCATTTTACTCATTGGTCTTCATTTAAAATGGCAATTGATCTTGAATCATTTACTCATGGCACTTCATTTCGAGCTGCATATCTTATGATCTTTCCTCAAATCACGCTATTTGGATTATAGCATTGACTCAGTTTTTGTTGATTGTATTCGATGAGCTGAAAGTCATATTCCAATGATTCTACCTCTACCAAATCATGTGAAATGAGTGTGCACTCATACAATTAATCAATCATTTAACACTCCATACATTTCGAAAGACTAAGACAACAACACAAAAAAAAAAAAAAAAAAAACACCCTTTTGGTGGCAATTTAAAAATTAGATATTGGTGGTCTCCACAAATCAATGAAAGTGAATAGAAGGGGAAAGTTTTTAAAGGAGATGGATTGATTTTTTTTATTTTTTTTTGAAGACAAAGGGTTTCCCCGCCCCCTTTTGAGGCGAGACTATTCCCTGTGGATACACGCAATCACCCACAACCACGTGTATCGGGAGATGGATTGATTTATCTAAGGATTGCTTGAAAAGAAAGGATTTTAGAGAGGCAAAGAACACCATTCTACTTTCTACATTATTGTTCGTGCTTGTAGAAATTCCTCCATATCCTCATACCACTCAGGGAATTGAAATAATAACATGCGGCCGAGGTTTTTAGATATTATCAATGACTGCAATATAATGTATTTTCTAAGAATCAATCGTGTTACTAACATAGAACCTCCTATTGCTAGAGGAAAATAGTATCCCAAGTTTCTGCTACAATGGAGATGGATTGATTTATCTAATGATTACTTGAAAAGAAAGGATCTTAGAGAGGCAAAGAACACCATTCTACTTTCCATATATATTATTGTTCATGCTTGTAGAAATAACCTTATTTATATACACATATATACCTTTTAAAAAAGGCATATATAGTTGTTTTTTTCAATCCATTTTTTGAATTCAAGCCGTATTAAACCCAAATTTCTCATTCACCAAATTTTTTGGCATTTTCTTTTTTTCTGACCATATTTTTTTATCATCAATACCAAATTAACACAAATATCTTACATACTTTTTTTTTTCTTTTTTTCCTTTGCCATATGTTGTTTTGTTAACTTTGAGGATGACCACACCAATTCAACAGTAATGGCCTTCAGGACAATGTTGATTTCAGAGAAGCTATGGTAGATGCGTGTTCATGCTTATTGGTCTAGATTTCCAACATTTCAACATAAGAAAACCCACACTGGCACTGACCCACCAAATAATCAAAAGCCCACATTGGCACTAGTTTGTACATGCGGAGCAATCATTGTTGTTGCTGCCGTTGGGCAAGGAACTAAGAAGTATTATATGATACTGATGCCAAGGATATGGACGCAGTTATCATCGAGCCATGAGTTTGTACAAGGACCCACAGTTGCGAGATCTAGACCACTGATCTGCTGGCGTTCACAAGAGAGAGAGAGAGAGAGAGAGAGAGATTAAAAAAACCTGGTGGGTTAATGCTAACCCTTTGAACTAAAAGATGGTTAAGAAGAAAATTAGTCAACGTCTACAAAAGGTTGCAAGCAATCGGACGTCTATGGCCGTCCAAATATGACTTATCTTTAAGGAATCCCCTATCTAAGTTGGGACCTAAGAGATCAATGGTGTGAACCACCCAGAAATGGACAGTGAATCAGACGAAGTCAGATCCAGAGAATAGAGTGTTGTGGTCGAATTGTTGTTTTTCTTTTTTTTTTCTTTTTTCTTTTTTTTTTGTTTCCGAAGTGTCTTGTGGCCGAGTGCTAGGACTCAAAAGCCCTCTTTCAAATAGCTTTTGCTTTATAAAAGCTATACTTCAATGTTAGTTTTGCAAAATGAAGAATGATTTTTTTTTAGCTACATAAGAGAGAGCAGACTACATGGAGAGAAGCTCCGAGCTGGAGAAATGGTGGGCAAGGAGACGGCGAAATCTACTCGTGAAATTTCATCGTCTCGCTTGAGGGGGAGATCAAAATAGAGAAGAGTCTCACCATTCGGGAGAGGAAAATGTGATGGGGCCAAAGTGATAATGCATAAAAAGGAGATTGAGAATATATGACAAACTAAGAAAGGTAAAGTGTTTGGCTATCGATTAAGAAACATATCTCGCTTCAAAGGTTGACCATGGTAGGAAATCAGTAGAAGACGTAGACGGGTCACGGTGACTCGTAAGGGTATCCAGGAGAGGACCGTCAGAGGAGTTATGGTGACCAGAATCTACGGGAGTTTCTGATTGTATTTGGGGACTGACGAAGTTATATCAGTAATTATTCCTAAAAAGAATGGAACTATGAAAGCAAGGGGCTTTGCCTTTGTTCGAATGAAGGAAATGGAAGATCAGTTGGAGGTTGTCATCGCTATTGATGGAGTTCACACGGGAAGGAACATAATGAGTGTGAATGTGGTGCAAGATATGGATCGGAGGAGATTGGCGATGGATGAACAGAAGGCAGTGGGAGAATTTCAGAGAGAAATCAAAGGGTTTCATCAAGATGACTTCCTTGATAGCAAACTGAAAGAAGGAAAATCATACAATGATGCCATCTTGATGGTTCAACTTCAACAAAAGTAGGATGAAACAAGGCAGTGAAGAAAAGAGAGTAACTCGGCCGTAGAAGATTATATGGGGCTAGAAAGAGAAAACAGTGGAGGGAATGATGGTGACAGTCCACCTAATGATTGTGCAAAAGGCATGGGAATCCTTCAAATGGAATTGTCTTCTTGATCAGAGCAGGAACATCAGAAGAAGAAATATGCGACTGTATCTAGGGAAATTATAGCATCGAAGAAGATGACAAAGTAATCAAGGTGATGTCTGATATAGAGGCATGGATTTTGCTACATCCACATGTAGAGGTGGAGAAGTTTTTCCTTCCCAGTAATCTGTTTAGAAATGGAATGATTCAGGAGTTAGTGAAATGGGAAGATTGGCCAGTGTTTAGGTGGGTAGAAACATGGTTTCAAATATGGAAGCTCCCCTTGGAGTTATGGATTGATGAAGTGTTTCTTGAAATTGGGTTGTGTTTAGGGGAGATAGTGGAGATCGATCCAGAGTTCTACAGACTGTGAGATGCTGAGGTTCGTGAGAATATGCATTAAGTGAAGAAGACAGCAGCCAGTGCTGGAGGTGATAGATGTGGTGGTCAGAGAAGATTGACTCCAGATTCAGGTAGTACAGGAGTCCAAAGACAGTATGGAGGAAATGGATTCTGATAGTCTCCAAGATAACCCATCAAGTGGCAGGAAGGGAGTTGTCATTGAAGAGCTGCTGATGGCAGAGCAGGCAATCGACGATGGAGTACAGATCGATGCACCATGTGGGGAATCGCAGCAGCAGCAGCAGCAGAGAGAGAGAGAGAGAGAGAGAGAGAGAGAGAGAGAGAGAGATAGAGAGAGAGCAGGCATGAGAAGAACCTTTGTTATTAGTCTGTTGTGCCCAAGAATTAGAAGATTTTCACACATGCGGGAGGTTTTTCATTCAAATACATTATACTCTCTTTTGAAGCAGAATAATGAAGATGGGTAACAGAGTAGTCCAGGGGCTTTTTGGGAGGATCAAAGCAGAGGCCCATCAACAGTTTCAAGCAGCGAGCAAGGTCAATATGAATAGGGAAGCTCTTTTTAACTGCAGAGATAGATCATGGAGATGAAATGTCGATTGTGGCCCATCGGGGATATCCAAGCATCAAGAAGTTTCAAACTTTCATCAGTTTCAGGATTTAGGGGTCAACGGGATAGCAGGGGCAGTGGAAGAATGGCGTGCACAATAGCAGGCTATCCAAACAGTGGCAGTGATACTGGAATGTGTCAAAACAGACCTCAGAAGCCAAAATGGTGAAAGGTTAGTATCAAAGATTTTTAAGCTATTGGACAATGGGTGGGGGGGAAATGTCGATGGCGCATGCAATGGCTTGGGTGAAAGATTTATTGGGCAGAGTGGTTTGTAATCTGGGGGCATCCTTTGGGGACAGAGGAGGATTATAAAGCATTATTTCCATTTATTGAAGAAAGGGGGAGACATCGATAGAATGCAAAGCAGTCTGGTGTAAAATAAAAGGGAAGGTAACAGAGAACTTAGGAGGTTATCTTCAGGAATACATTATGAGGTTCAAGAATCTCCGGGAAGTGATGAATAGGTGAAAGGGGCAGAATTTTTTCCTCATGAAGATAATAAGTTGGAAAGTAAGAAGGTTGGGGTGTCCTCAAAAGAGGGGTACAAATTAAAAATATATGTAAAAGATTTAAGGCCGAGATAGTGGAATTACACGAAACAAAGTTGCAAGATGTAGATCAGCAGATAATTGATTCAATTTAGAGGGGCAGTGGGAAAAAATGGGTGGCACTGAATGCAGAAGATTCAGCAGGGGGGCATTTTGATCATCTGGAATGAAAATATATGGGCAAATGGAGGACAATTGAGGGCAATGTACACACTGTCATAATTACTTCGGGAGGTGGTGTCAGCTTTCGTTGGGTCTTTACGTTGGTGCATGGTCCAAATATTCCTAAGCAAAGAGAAATGTTCTAGAAAGAATATGACAGGAGCCGTCAAAAATGGCAGTTACCATGGTGTGTCAGTGGAGATTTCAACATGGTGATATTTGGGTTTGAAAAAATCAAGATTTCGAGCAGTCTTGTCCGGTGTGATCTCCAATTTACAAGGCGCTTTTGTGTCAGGGCAAAGGATAGTGGAGAGTCCTTTCGAGCAGTTTTTTTTTAAAGAATAAAGGAATTGTTTCCAAGCTGGATATCGAAAAGGCATATATGATCACATTGATTGGAATTTTCTTGATTACATGTTTAATTGTGTGGGGTGTGGCAAGAAATGGAGAGGATGGACGCAGGTTTGTGTCAAATTGGCTAGGTTTTCAGTACTGGTGAATGCTTCTCCACTACCTCTATTTATTTGTGATTGTGATGGAGGCTTTAAGCATAATTGTTTATAAAAGTGTGGAAGCAAATCTTGTTAGTGCACTGATTTATGCACCCTAGTTGTCAATCACGCAAGTCCTTGTGTCATGCAGTCGGTTGAGCCCTTGAAAGCTGAAGACCGAATACACAAGTGAAGGTGAAGCATTAAGGAGCAAAGAACAGGTAAAACATGATACATTGGTGACCCTAACCCTTGACCCAAAACAACCTAAACCTCTAAATGATCTTAAACCCAATAGGTAAACCCTTCATTGATCATCCCTTAAGCCATAGGAATCAAAATTAACCACCCTTAGTTTGGCTTTAGAGGTCCCGATTTGCTGAGAAAACTGTACAATTTCAGCAACCACCGAACCCACCATCGGTCCGATTGAAAATGGCTAAACGGGACAATGAGCTAAGGTAGAATTCTAAGTAATTCAGCTGCAACCGAGTGCCACCTTCGGTCTCACTGAAGACCACCTTCGATGCAACCAAAAGTGTCTGAAACTGTCCAGCAGCTTTCCTATCTAAATTCAACTCGATCGAACATACTTCAGTGCAATCGAACCTCCACTCGGTGCGACTAAAAACTAGCCGTTATAGATCCATTGGAGGGTTTTTCTTATAAATCTAACAACCGAATCTTTGTGGAGATGATGGAATTTGGCATTTTAGAGACTTTTGTGCATCCCAAGCTCTACCAAACCTCCTAGGCTCTATCCCAATGAGATCTATGCTCTCTTTGTAGTGATTCTTCACTCTAATGAGCATTCGAAGCTCCTCGACAAGAAGATCATGATCTCAAGCCCTCTCTAAAGTTTAGACACCACTTCTCTTGGCAAACCCATATATCTATCAACCCCTAGAGTGTCTTGTGTACATCAAATACAATCCCCTAGGCTTTACAACTTCCCATTAGTTATAGGAGATTCTACCCAACCTCCCAGCATCTTGGTTACCACATCGGAGCATCACATGCAAGGTGTTTGATCTTGGAGCTGAATGAGCTAATTGAAGTACGGGAGAACATCGATCAAGCAACCCAGGAAGACGTTGCAGAAGGAGCTCAATCCAACAAGTTGTCAAGTGTAAGAGTCTGTATACACTCCTTCCTTGTATAGGATTGGCTTTGAGAGTTTGAACTGCCAAACTCGACTAGGTTCTTGTGTAGGACATTGGCTCTTATGTAGGGCCTAAATCAAAGTCCTTGTGTAGGCCACCAAATACAGGTGCATACATGTTAGTCTTCATAGGAGCCTCCAGCTGGAATAAAACGTAGGTCCTTGGATTAAGACCGGGGTTGTTGGTTAGCCTAACGAAAACCAGCGAAAGTCTCTTGCAGGAGGCTCCAACGGGAGTATATGTCATTAGGTTCTTATGTAGAACCGAGATTTGTGGCAAGCCTATGGAAAACCATGTAAAGTCTCTTGTGGAGTCAGTCCTTGTGTAGGATTGTAAAGGTTAGAGGTTAACCTAATTTAAAACCTCCAATAGTGAAATCCGGTACACTCATGGGTTGAGTGCGTCCGCCGGGAGTGGAGTAGGGAAACCGAACCACTTTACGTGCCTGTGTTTGGGATTATCATTTGTGCACTTGTTTAATTATGCTTATGTGGTGAATGTTTAATTATATATATGCATAATAAGATGAATACTAGGAGTCGATAGTTAGCACATCCCACACACACATGTACACTATCATGCTTATAGACTAGTTGCTTGAATGGCACATCTTTTGTAGTCTGTTTGGACCCTCTATTGGCTTGGAAGCCTTATAGTTAATTGCTTGCTTAAGTTTAATTTGCACATTAGTGTAAGCAGGCAATTGTGTTTTTAAAAGCATAAACAGCCCGTGGGCCCACCACTCGCAATTTCAAACCTCATAGAAGGCTTAAAGGTTGATAAATCAGAATTTTAAGTGCCACTATTACCATATGTGGATGATATAATTTTTTGTGATGCATATGCAAACAAGGTGCACAATTTGAGGAAAATTGTTGTTTGTTTTGAGGCAGTTTCTGGTCCAAAAGTGAATATAAGCAAGTGTTGGGGATCCATTTATCTGAACGTGAATTGAAGGAATATGCATCCATATTTGGATGTCAGTCGGGTTCTTTTCCTTCGACTTAGGTCTTCCACTATGTGTAGGAAAGTTGGCTAATCACTTGTGGGAGAAGGTGGTGTGAAGATTTGAAAGAGAATTATTGAGTTGGAAAAGAATGCACTTGTCTTTGAAGGGAAGATTGACGTTGATAAAGGCAAGAGTGACGTTCATAAAGGCAATCATGTCCAACCTTCCAATTTACTTTATATCCTTATTCAAATGCACAAAAACATTGTTGGATTGCTCGGAAAAAATTAGAAGGGATTTTCTTTGACAAGGAGCAGAAGAGAAGCATAAATTTTACTTAATGAAATGGGAAGATGTGTGCAAGCCAATTCAAGACGGATATGCAGGGATTAGGAATTTGGGGTTAATGAATTCTGCGCTTTTGGGGAAATGGCTATGACATTTTTGGAGTAGAGAAAGAAAATCTTTCGTATCAAGTCATAGTTAAGAACTTTGAGTTAGAGGAAGGGAGAAGATGGATTTGAACGTCTTCTTCCTATAAATTATCGAGAGTTTGGAGAGCAATATCCAGAATGAGAGACAAAGTTAAAGAGGGGATAGGATTTTCATTGGGGAATGGACAAGGTATTTGCTTTTGAGAGGATACTTGTTTGGGAGATAAACCACTTCAAGTTAGTTTTCCTCACTTGGCTAGAATATTGACAGAGTCAAACATGATTGTTGCTCATTTGCTCTAATTAATTGCAAAAGTGAGTTCAACCCCATTACGTAGAAGGAATCTATTGGAAGAAGAAGAAGAGATGCTCAAATTGTTGGAATTGCTTCAAAAGGCTTCGCAAGTCATGGGAGAGAAACATTCAATGGTGTGGCTAAAGCAAAATCAAGGGCATTTTCAATTAAATCCTATTACTCACTTCGTTTCAGGGATTTCATTAGATAGACAAACTTATAGTATAGCTTTTGTGCGACATTACAAAGCTCCACCCAAAGTGATAGCTTTGGTGTGGCTAGTGGGAAGGAAAAAGGTTTTAATTATAGACAATAATTAAAAGAGAAGGATGGGGTTGCCGAGTATATGTCTAATGTGCATGCAAAATGAAGAGATGGTTGATCGTCTTTTCATGCATTGTTCGTTTGCAAATCATATTTAGGATAGTTTTTTCAAAGACTTTGGAGTGTCCTGGGTAATCTCGCGCTCCATTGAAGTATTCTTTTCATCTTGGTATGGTGAAGGAATGGGAAAAGAAGGTACGTTAAGGTGGCAAGTACCTATGTTGGCCAGAATTCGGTCCCTATGGGAAGAAAGGAACAATAGATGCTTTAGGAACCAAAGTAGGTGGGTAGGGGATGTATACAAAAGGGAAAAATTGTATGTAATGAAATGGGAGAAGGCTTTTTTATGCTGTAAGATTGTATTCTTTTTCTTTCCCCATTTGTAATGTTATTTTTTTTTAGGCTTTGGCCTCTTATAATAATATCATCGCCTTTTTAGAAAAAGTTAGTTTTACACTATTCAAGATGGTTGTAAGTTCTTCAACAGTATACTTTAGTGCCACGTGTGATCATAAGTGTGATTATAGAGATACACTGCATCCACAAGAGCACCAACAATCTAGATGGTCTAGATAGTTGCACTTTAGTGCCACGTGTGAGGAGGACGAGTCACCACTATTTCTGACTAGGTATTGAACTAACATAACACATTAAAACAAAAAACTAAAAAGTCTAAAGATTTTAACCCACATACAGCTTACCGCTTACCGTACACTGCTTATGCATACCAAGCAGGAACACTACATAGCACAAAGTATGTGTAACATATGGTATTTGGTGCGTAGCATAAGCTATACATTGCATAGCATGTGGAATAAGTAACATACGCAAAGCTATATATGGATTCTAAATTTTAGAATTTTTTTCTTTCTTTTTTTTGTTATGTCAGTTCAATACCTACTCGAAAATGTTAGTGACTCATCCTCTACATTACATACATGCTATTTAAAACACTACCTAAAAATGAAGCAATACACTCCGTCTAAGTGCTCTAGATCTCCGTCTCCAATACAAATGATCAAACCATCTAATTCAACTTTCCTCCACATAGAGAGAGAGGTATAGGCATGAGTGGCATGACCAAGAATGATAGAACTAGAAATGGAAATGAACATGTTCATTTTTTATTTTATCCTTCTTAGTCATGCCACTGCATATTATACACATTTCTCTCTCCCAACACAACTCATCCAATTCTCTATCACCAATACATATGGACCCCCTAAGCTCTCTCTCTCTCTCTCTCTCTCTCTCTCTCTGTGAGACACAGGGAAATATTTATAAGGTCGACCTTACCAAGTTACAATAAGACCAAACACTATGGGCCTGCCTCTGTGATGCATAACTGAACATCCACCCCATCAATCAGATGAGTCCTAGAGCCCAAAATCTAGCCCAATCCCTGACTTAAGTGGCGCACACCAAAGGAAACGGTTGAGAGTGGGATGCCCAATTTGCATGTGGGTCCAACGCTTCAATTGTGTGCATCCTACCCAAATCAGGGGTTCCACCAAATTCAAGCCATTTTAAAACTCAAGCGGGCCCCATGAAGTGATTTTAGATGTTTTAGGCATAATTTGTAGTTGTTCTATAAATGGTTTGGCCCACTTGAGTTCACCAGACGCATGGTTCAAATGCCACTACGTGCGTGAGTCAGGTTGTGTAGGCCCAAAATGCATGTAAGAAATCCAACCAACCAACTAACATACATACATACATAACAGTCTTTATTCATAGACTGTTAAGACGAAAGTCCAAACAGCAAAGGATTAATAAATAATTTTTTTAAAAAAAAAAAAAAAAAAAAAAAAAGATGATATCATCCCAGTCTTACATCCCAAACAAATGCATCCAAGTTTACATCCTTAACCTCAGCCACCCACTCTAAAACATCCCTTTTTTACTATAAAGATACCTCAATCCAAGAGCCTTGCTTGTTGAGAAAGTATCTTTGATTACGCTCCCACCAAATATTCCACAGGATGTCTAGGATAGCCATACGCAATGGGACTTGCCAGATTTTGGGAGTGGGGTTGCCATGCCAAGACCAAAACAGGTCCCCCAATCGATCAAGGCATAATCCACTGGACTCCGAAGACCTGAAGAAAGGTGGACGAAACATGCCTAATGAAAGTGCAGTGAATGAAGAGGTGGTTTATAGATTCTACATCACTGTAACACATTACACATGTTTGGAAGGATCATGGATCTACACTGAAGATTTTCTATGGTTAAGATATGATTCCGTCCAACTAGCCAAGAAAACGAAGCCACCTTAGTAGGGGCTCTGTCCCCCCTCCACTGGACTCCGAAGGTCTGAAGAAAGATGGACCAAACATGCCTAATGAAAGTGCAGTGAATGAAGAGGTGGTTTATCGATTCTACATCACTGTAACACATTACACATGTTTGGAAGGATCATGGATCTACACTGAAGATTTTCTATGGTTAAGATATGATTCCGTCCAACTAGCCAAGCAAACTAGCCAAGGATTTGGAAATATCCAGCCTCCCCCCCCCGGTTCCAAAGAGCCTAAGAGTCTATTATAAAAAGACTTGACTGAGAATTTTCCGGAAGGCGCATCCACCTATACCATTTTATTTTATTTTTTCCAAAGATAACAGGAATATATTAAAGGAAAAAAAGACATACAACTAGAGACTGCTAAGATAGCAGCAAAACTAGAAATCTAGAAACAAAAGATCATAGTCCTTGAGACAATTAACTAAGACAGCCCATTCGACAATCAGCCTTTTGGCCCTATCCCAAACAACTTGAACCGAGGAGAGCTTATCGTTAAAACATCTGTTGTTTCTTTCCTCCTAGACTGACCACCAGATTGCAAGAAGCGCCATTCTCCAAACTTGAGTTTTGCATTTACCCAACTTAAAACCGTGCCAAGACGACAACATATTGGCGGAGGAGTTCGGGAGACAACTGCTGATATTAAATCTTCTGAATACTTCCGCCCAAATCTGAGAGATGAACCGGCAATGAATGAAGAGGTGATCAACAGATTCTTCATCTTGCATGCAGCAGAGGCAAATGTTCACTATTTGCATGCCTCTTTTCCGAAGATTATCAACTGTGAGGATCCGCTTTCTCCCAGCCAACCAGGTGAAACAAATGAATTTGGGGGGGGGGGGGGGGGGGGGGGCGCTGGATATTTCCAAATAAAAGGGGTCGCAGGGCCAGCTGATACGGAGGAGAGAGTAGAGCGATTTCATCGAAAACGTGCTGGTTTTGTCCTTGGCCCAGATCGGTCTGTCGGGAGCAGTGGGATCAGGGATCACCTGAGAGATCAGATCGAGCAGCCTCACAAATTCTTCCACTTCCCAGTCATGGAGATTCTTGATGCACTTCACGGACCAAACGAAACTGGAATTAGAGGTTTCATAACAGCTAGGGACTAGGATGTTCTTCTTAGGGCTCAAATTGTAAATGGCCGGAAATCTGTTTTTGAGAGGCTCCTCGCCTACCCAAATATCCTCCCAGAATCTTATATCAACGCCGTTGCCAAGATCAAATCTGATGTTATCAATAACCGCCTTCTTGGATCTCAAGATCCCTTTCCAAATGAACAAGGCCCCATATGACGTGGAATCCTTAGTCCACCAACCACCGGGGCAAGTACCGTACTTGCCTTTGATGATGGAATTCCAAAGGGCATTATTATCGGTGGCCAGTCTCCATGTCCATTTACCAAGCAAGGCGAGATTCATGATCTTCAGGTTTCTGATGCTAGCACCCTTCTCCTGCAAATGTTTGCAAACTTCATGTCAGTATTGTTAATCCAAACTCCATGCTGCTCTCTCGAAGAAACGAAGCAAGAAGCAACCGTCATGTTCCTGCGAGGGGCCAAAGCTGCCAGCAATGAGAAATCTACCTCCAAGGGCCTTTCACCCAGCCAATGATCCTCTCATAACCGGATGCATTGCCCATTGCCAAGAGAGAACATCACCCCTCACTTGAAGAAGGGAGCAATTGGAAGGATGGATCTCCAAATCCTAGAGGTACGATAAAGAGAGGATGTTTTGATCTCCCATCTTCCCTCTTGGATACCATATTTGGACACGATAGTCTCTCTCCACAACTTACCTTCCTTGGAGCCAAATCCCCACTGCCATTTGCCGAGAAGAGCTATGTTCATGCACTCCACACACACACACACACACACACACACACACACTCCTCTTCATTCAAGGGTTTACACTCCACTTCCCACTTGAGCAAGTGGAATTTATCCCTGTCATTTGCTCCTCTCCAAAGAAAGTCTCACCTTAGTTTCTCCAACCTCTCTAGGACTAACTTTGGGCATTTGAATAAGGACATAATATATTGGGAAATTAGATAGAGCATAGTTTATTGCAGTAATACAACCTCCCAAAGATACGTGGCAACACTTCCACCTAGAGAGCTTTCGTTCAAACCTTTCAATAAACTTATTCCAAAGCCGTTTCGTTGGTTTTCTTATGCAAAGCAGAAGCCCCGAATAAGATGATGGAAAGGATCCGAGGCTGCAAGCAAAAACTTTCGCTACCTTGGTGAGCTCGATGCCAATCATTTCACTTTTTGAAACATTCACCTTTGAGACCTGAAACCTCTTCAAAGCATCCAACTATTTTCCTGGGATTATCCACCATGGCAATATCGGCATCGCAAAATAGAATTGTATCATTTGAGAATTGACAATGAGAAATGTTGGGTATATCTCTTGCCCCTTTAAAACCTTAAATGAATCCCACTTCCTGGCCTCTAGCGAGCATTCTATTAAGGGCATCCGCAATACCATGAACAAGAAGAGGGAGAGGGTGTCACCCTGCCTAAGCCCTCTCGAAGCTTTGAAGAAGCCTTTTGGATAACCATTAACAAGAATCGAGAAGGTAGTTGAAGATGTGCACTCACACATCCATCCAATCCATTTGGCCTCGCAACGAATTCTGCCCAACATATATTCTAGAAAGTCTCAATCAATGTGATCATAGGCCTTTTCAATGTCAAGGTTGCACACTACTCCTTTGATCTTCTCCCTGTACCTAGAGTCAATGCACTCATGGACGAGCAAAGCTCCGTTGAGAATCTACCTATCAACCACGAAGGTGCCTTGATTCTCGAAAATGGCAGAGGGGAGGACCCTTCTAAACATGGAAGCGAAGACTTACACCAATATCTTATATGGGCTACTAATGAGGCTAATAGGCCGAAAGTCTTTGAGCGAACCGGCTCCTTCCTTCTTAGGAATGATTGCAATAAAGGTTGCTCCCATCCCTTTAGTCAGTCGGTCCTTGGCACAAAATTCAGCTACAAAGTCGACGATGTCCTTTTCAACTGTTTCCAAGAAAACTTGAAAGAAGGCTAATGGAAATCCATCCGGCCCAGGGCCTTGTCTTTGCCTAGCGAATCAACCACACTTTTAATTTCTTCTTTCGAGACTGGCTTCTGAAGGGCTGCCCTATCCACTTGAGAGATGCTATCAAACATCAGGTTATCAAACTCTTACGTTTGCCATAATATGTAAGAAGCTAGTGTTCTTGTCTCCCACTTTTAGCTCGATTGCTCTTGATCGTTGCCTCCACTTAATCTCTTCTTCCTTCAGGTATTTAGAATAATTTGCCACCAGCAAGGCACGCTGTTGGCCTTCTTCCTTGATATCTAAGTTGTGTATTTCCAACAACAAATATTCCATAGTGTTGTTTTTAATCTTTAAATAATCCTTTTTCCAAGAAATTAACTTGCCTTTGAGCAGCTTGAGCTTCTGGGATAGCCGAAAACCTACAGTCCCAGAAACAGTTAATGATAGCCACCAATTTTTAATGGGATCCTTGAAACCTTCAACTTCCAGCCACATAAGTTTAAACCTGAATGGTTTGGGCCACCCAACTGTCCTGGACAACGTCTAATAATATGGGATGATGATCCGAGGTAGGTCTCGAGACACCGCGTAAAGAAGCTAGTGGGTATACTTCAACCCACTCTTGAGACAACAAAAATCTATCCAATTTGGACTAAATCGGCTTAGCCCTCCTGTTTGTCCATGTAAATTTGGCATCTATCATCGAAATGTTTATCAATTCGTTGTTGCTGACCCAGTCTTCGAAACCTCTTATATTGCTGGTGATCCTAGCCCCATTCAATTTCTCGTGGTAAATATATGACATTGAAGTCACCACCCATGCACCATGGATAACTGAAGTTGGCTCTGACCGCATTAAGCTCATCCCAGAAAAATAGTCTACTGGTAGGAGTGCACGGCCCATACACAGAGGAGAATAACCATTTAAATTTTGAAGATCTCTATTTCAACACGACAGAGACCAAGTAGGATCCAACCATCGTACTTCCGACTCCCAGATGTCTTTGTCCCATGCCAATTAAAATGCCTCCCTGCAAAACCCACTGCATCAAGAGTCGCCCAACCCTTGTTCTTAATGCCCCATATCAAATCGATAATCCTTGAATCGAATACATCTAACTTCGTTTCCCAAATAGAGAGAATACTCACATTGTATTTTTTGCAGAATTCCTTAACATGAAACCTTTTTTACTGGCTGCCTAGGCCCCTAATGTTCTAGCTTAATATCTTCATTAGGAAACAGATCTCGCTCCCCTTCCTCTTCTCGAATTGTTGATTTTATAAGTGGAATCGTAATTAACAGAACATTCTAAATTCAGCAATTCTCTCCATCCCTTTGGATTTATGATCTTACAGACTTGCAATTGCATCTCTTTGAGCTTTTAGGTTCATATGTGCTCCACAAACTGAATGAGAGCCCTAATATCATCGTTACCTGTCGTGAAGAATGGGCCAATCAATTTTCCTACTCAATCCAACATATCGTGGTACCAAAATAGCCCTTTTTTTTGGCAATTTGTGATCACCAGAAGGATCCTGAGAGCAAACATTAGGAATAGAAAGATACAACCATCGCCCATAAGTGACAGAAATTCCCTGGTAACCTGAAGGGGAGTAACATCCAATGCGTCATCAAAGTAATCAACGTTGGTTGCCTCTTCAGCTGGGAAAAAGAGGTTATCGTCTTCGTAGGGGATGACACAAGCTTCCAGAGCAAAAGCATCTTCATCTACATGACCGGTATCTCGGAGCTCTTCTTTCAACTCTCCTGATACAACTTCAGATCCCACTTCAATCCTTGGATCCTCGGAATGGCAGAGAGACTTCATAGGCGACTGGGGCAAAAAAAAAAAAAAAACACATGTTCCCTACCATACGAGCCTCCACTACCCTTAGTCTGCCAGAGAAGTGAAAAGGACTTTCATCATCCCCTCCCCTGCCGTTAACGGAGATCTCTGACCTCCTCCCTCTAACCTTGTTCTCCCACTCCTCACCCCATTTGCAAGGGTTCTTCCAACTGGTTTCCCTCAAGACCCCCACCTCGATAGGACCCACTATATTGTTTCTATGCAATCCAGTCCATTCATGTGGTGCATCTCACTAGGATGAAGGCTAGGATGAAGGGACGTGCAAAAATAAATAAATAAAACCATTCCCCAAGTGGGCCCACTGCAACGAAGGGTGGGTATCCCAAGGTATTCTGTATCGGTATCGATTGGCGTAACGGTGCCCTCCGATACCGATACGGATACGGGGTTGTAACAGCGATACGGGAGCGTAACAGCCCATAACGGTGCTTTTTTTTTTTGCCAAAAAAATATGAAAAAATATGGATTAAATCCGAAATATTCTAAGCATTCCAAATATGCATTCATTTATAAATTGGAACATGTTTATAGTGGTGTAACGGTCCACTCTTTGGTGAGAAGTTGTATCGGATTGTCTGATGAATTTATGAACCAGACAACCAAGATTTGATTGCAAAACTTATATATTTAATTTTCTATCTACTATCAATGATAGATATATTAGAATGAATGCAATATGAAAATATCTTACATGTGTAATATATTCAAATTTTTTTTTTAAATGGCTAAAAATAGTGCGTAAATAGAAAAAAATTATAAAAAATATAAAATGACAACAACAATCTGTAAAATGGACATTAACATGTTCTACTATGATTAACACATCATATTCTACCATTAAAACAGCAAAACATTTAATAAAAAATGATTTTTCGAATTTTTTTTAAAAAAAGGCCGAAAATAGTGCGTAAATAGATAAAAAATTATAAAAAAAATATAAAATGATAACAACAATCTGTAAAATGCACATTAATATCTTCTACTATGATTAACACATCATATTCTACCATTAAAACAACAAAACATAAAATAAAAAATGATTTTTCGAATTTTTTTTAAAAAAAAAGAGGCAGAAAATAGTGCGTAAATAGAAAAAAAATATAAAAAATATATATATATATAAAATGACAACAATAATCTGTAAAATGGACATTAACATGTTCTACTATGATTAACACATCATATTTTACCATTAAAACAGCAAAACATTCAATAAAAAATGATTTTTCGAATTTTAGAAAAAAAGGGCCGAAAATAGTGCGTAAATAGAAAAAAATTATAAAAAAATATAAAATGACAATGACAATCTATAAAATAGACATTAATATCTTCTATTATGATTAACACATCATATTTTACCGTTCAAATAACAAAACATTGAATAAAAAATATAAATACCTATTTTTGAGAATTTTCTGAAAAATGGCCCATAAAGCTTCGAATCAAGAAAATCCTTAATATAAGTTGTTTTTATCTGTAATATCAAGTTAAGAGTAGTCGAAAATAGCAATAGAATGATTTAGGAAGAGTTTGGAAGAAGTTTCAAAAAAAGTGAAAAAACAAACAAAAAAAATGGTCAGTTTTTAACCATTACGCCCTGACCGTTACGAGGCAATAACGGCCGTTACGCCCCATAACGACCATTACGGGGCCGTTACAGCTACAGAATCGGGGGGTGCCCTGTTACGGCCCTATATCGCGTAACATTCACTGTCGTTACCGATACGTATCGGCCAATACAGCAGTATCGTAACGGATACGGGGCACCCTGGGGTGTCCCCTCCCAATTGTTTCTCTGTGTTGTTAGCCACCTTAGTCATGGATATAAGTGATTTATGTCCCCTTGCCTATAAAAACTAGGCAAACATAATGCACAGGTTGAATTTCATACATGCATCTAGGTGGGCCAACAACTCGACACCACAATAGCTTAAAGGTAAAGTCGACATTATAGGATCATTCCCTTATGTATATATACTTGGTCATGATCACATAAGAACTGGTGCGCACTAATGCAACTAGATCAAGGAAGAAACTAATGGCAATGAAGTTCACTGTATTAGATTGAAATGACATATCATACAAGAGAAACCCCTTAAACATGAAAAACTAGTAATACTTAATGCCTAGCATAGAGATATTTTCTTAACATAAAAATATGAAAGAAAGGAAAACCCTCAAAAAATACCTATTTCTAAAATAAGAAAACCCTAATACAAAGATATTTTCCTAGTAAAAAAATATGAAAGAAAGGAAATTAGGAAAAAGCTAAAAAGCTAAAAAGGAAATTGGGCCTTTTCTTATGCACACGTGAGATGCAGCACGATTGCATCAACTCCCCCGCCTTGGTACATAGAGCTCCAGGTTGATGCGCTTGAAATCATCCTCTAAGATCCACATGCAGTTGGATCTCGAACAGCCCTTCTACATGATGAGGAACTTTTGATGACATCCTTGGCATGTGGAAACTATTTGATCATCCAACACATCTCCAATGATTTCTTCGAACTAGTGTGGTACCTCGGGTATCTAGATAAGTTGTTCTTTTGTCCTATCATCTTCATGATGTCCAAGGTAAACAGTAAATTATTCAACATTGGAAATGGAGTTGATCCTCATTTCAAGTGGAAGCTTGACCAAGTATGCATTACCACCATGTTTCTTCAAAATATGATAAGGACCTGCATTTTTTTAATGGAGCTCGGTATAAGAGCCTATTGGAAACCTCTAAGTTTTGAGCTGCACCATAACCCTATCCCCCTTCTTGAACTGTGCGAAATGTCATCGAACATTTGCCACAGGTAATTTTCATTACAAAGGGCGATCCTTCATCTAACTTCTTGGTGTATCTCCTTAATATGTTATACAAAAACTTTGACATCCTAGCACGATCGAGTCACAATATGAAGTGGGACTAAATCGATAGGTTGTCAAGGTTGCATACCAGGCGCATTTTTTGAAGTAAAAAAGTCCCATAGTGCGATTCACAACTATAAAAAGAAAACTCATTTTTTCTCCACAAATCGGACCATACTCAACATTGTGGAAGCTAGCTTTGCCTTTTCATGTTTGTCATCCCTCATAAGATTGCGATTGATGGGCTTTCCAATGTACATAAAGTTGTACATGTTCTTTGCGAGGCTACGTTCATATTGTTGCCTCCACCAATAATGACCCCAACGGCCTTTCCACACATGATGCTCATGTATGGAAGATCATGGTTCTAAACCAATCTTCTGGGGCCTCCTCTTTTGGTATTGTCAAAATCGCCATGACCACCAACTGTAACTTATCTTCCTAATGGCCATATATGCCTTCCACGGGTTCTTGATCATCATCTTCTGGATGGCTTCCATGTCCACCTCTCTCTTGGTCTTTAACGAAGTTCTCTTTCTTCCATTCACCCTCTTGTCCCTCGTAAAACTAGAGGGAGAGAGAGGTACACTTCATCGCATTATATCCATGACTACCACACTTAACAAGTGTTACTTGACCTCTCCTGAGTTGCCACAATAGACGCTCCTTTTGTGCTAGCAAATGTCATAAAAGAGGATTGGAGGCAGAGCTCTAACCAAATTTGTAATCACGAGAAAAGTTACCACACGACACGACTGGTTGCAAGCGCATTGTAGAGACACTAGCAGTACGACAGGTGGATGTATAGCCCTCGACTTAAGTGCTACTAAATATGGTCACTAACTTCTACTCCTGCACTTTTTGGGCCATCCGGTACGCAACATCCACTCTATCAAGCCAAACAATCGTCATCTCTCTTTGAAAATCGAACTATAGTCCATTGCAATAATGCTCCATTTGTTGCTTTCCTATTTCCATTTGGCCGCAACAATGAATCACCAATTCATAAAGACGGTATGTATATTCTTCCGTTTGGTCCCCCATAGCTCAGCCGATACTCATGGAAATCACCATTTCAGCCAAGATGCCTTGGGTCAACATTACATATTCCAAGTCTCCCTGAAAACCATCCATAGATGTTTAATGGTTCGAATTGGTTCCCTTGCTTCTTCAAGAACAATAACCTATCCTTTCAAAGTATCTACTCTAGTTCTGAAGCAAGTCTCCATATCGTCCAACTATTTCGCGATCACATTGATCATGTACCACAAGATCAATACAGTCCCATCCTAAGGTTTAGTAGTCACCCCGCCATTGCAAGTCGTCCCTCTTCCGGCGCTCATATGATAGCAGATCACACAAAATATAGGAGAATGATTTTGGGTTTTTTTTATGGGGAATGGAAAGGCTTTGGAAAGGTAGGATGTCTGATGGATTATTAGTTGTTTACTGGTTGAACAACAGTCAAGAGTTTGGTGGGTGATGGCTTAGGTGAGATTTGCATATGGTCTGTGGTGGAAGGGTTGAATTAATAGACTAGCTTAGGAAATTAAGGGTAGATTTGGGATGAATATTGGGACAGAATTTGTGGAAAGAAGACAGGGAAGAGGACAAAAAGTAAACAAGAAAATAATCTCACAAGAGTTGAACTTGCACTAATACTAAAAATAATGCAACTAGATAAGGAAGAAACTGCTTGCAATGAAGTTCAATGTATCAAATTAAAAGTTTGAATCATACAAGAGAAGATGTAATGACTAGGAGCAAGTTGACCTCCCATCCTCCATCCTAATGCCCGTATTTCCTTGCAATTATCTTTCTCCAAAAACTCCCTTCCTAGAATCTGACTCTAGATCCATCACCAATAGAAAAGAGATGCCTTTCTTAAATTCTGACTTTAGCGAGGAGATGGATCCCTAAGTATTAGAAGTCCTATAGAGAGAACTCCATGACCTCCAATCCTCCATCCCGAAGCCCATATTTTTTGGCAATTATCTTTTCTCCAAAAACTCTCTTCCTCCGTCCCTAAGGGCCTGTTTGATTTTTGTGTATAAGGGAAATACCCTTGAAAAAGGTCATTATTAACTTTTTACTCTGTTTGAAATTTCAATTGTAGTTTCGTCTCAAAAATTGGTCCAAAAAAGTTGAAATAAATGTGGACCCCACTGTGATGTGCATGACATATCCACACCGTCCATCTGTTTTATCAGAAGATTTTAGGGCCTAAGTCCAAAATTGAGGCAAATGCAATGCTCAAGTGGCCCATACCATAGGAAACAATGGCCTTAAACGTCCACCATTAAAGGTTATTTTGTTTATTGGGCCCACATTAATATTTATTTGTCATCTAACCTGTTCATGAAGTCATAAAAACATTGATAAGGGGTAAACACAAATATTAGCTTCATCCAAAACTTCTGAGGGCCACATAAATTTTTATACGGTAAGCATCCAATTTCCACTGTTTCCTGTGGTGTGGTCCACTGGAGCTTTGGATCTGCCTCATTTTTGGGTTCATGCCCTAAATGAGGCTGACATATAGGATGAACGGTGTTGATACATCATGTACATCACAGTGAACCCTACATTCATTTGGTAGCCATCCTCGGTTCTAGCGCCGAGAAGTTAAGCCGTCAACGTCTGCGTAAGAAACGATGCGATAATTACCTGGGTAAGTAATTATTACCCATTTATCAAGTAATTACCTCTTACATGAAAAATCAAACAAGCCCTAAGTAGGGCTGTACACGAGTAGACTCGGCTCGAGTCAGCTCGGATTGACTCGGCTTGAAAGGCCGACTGGAGTCGAGTCAAGCCCATTTTATAAAGCTCGAGTTGAGTTTGAGCCGAGTTCGAGCATGGTGCATTTCAACTCGACTCGAAGCTCAAACTCGAGCTCGACTCGGCTCAAGTAATATTTTTTTAAATTAATATAAATTATATATTTATATTAATATTACACACACTTAAAATTATTTTTAAAAAAAAATAAAAAATCCTACCCGACTGGCCCTACTACCCTCCCTTTCCCTTACCCCACCTAGCCTAGCTGCACGCATGCACTCAGCCAGCAGCCCAGCATGCTACCTTGCCACCATCGCCTGTCGCTGTCTCCGCCAGCTTGCTCCTCTCTCTCTCTCTCTCTCTCTCTCTCTCTCTCTCTCTCTCTCTCTCTCTCTCATTCTTCCACATGGCCGCACGCCTGCACCTAGACAGCACGCTGCCCTATCCTGCCCACACGATGCCCCTCTCTCTCTCTCTCTCTCTCTCTCTCTCTCTCTCTCTCTCTCTCTCTCTCTCTCTCTCTCTCTCTCTCTCTCTCCGAGGTAAGTGATTATTGTTTTTTATTTATTTATATTAATACAATAATAATATGATTGTCTATTTATTGTAGATTTAAATATATATATATATATATATATATATATATATATATATTAGAATAAGATTGGGTCGGGTTGGGCGCCATTGGCCCGCTGGGTTGGGGTTTGGGTCGGGTCGGAGGGCTGGGTTGCGTCGGGTTGGGCGTATGTGACATATGAACAAGCTCGACTCGACTCGACAACTTTGGCAAACAAGCCAAGCTTCTTTATTGAGCTTGAGGGCGAGCTCGAGCTCGAACTCGATTATAGCATGGACGAGTCGAGCCATGCTTGGCCCACCTCGACTCGACTCAGCTCGATGTACAGCCCTAGCCCTAAGCGCCATAACCATTTCCCAAGAAAAGTGAGGTTCATGCTATAAAGATCCCTTAGGCCAGCCCCTCCCTAACCAGCTTGCAAACATCATCACAATTCAAGAGTTGAAACTTGTTGATTTTTCCAATCTTTTTGTAACTGTTTGCAGGCATTTTAATAGGGAGATAAAATATAGCGGCATGTTGTAAAAACCACTTTGATAAGCATTAGACGACCACCAATGTTATCAAATCGCATATCGCATAAGTGATCACTCAAGCTTCTTCTCTTCTGCTTTTTTTATAAACAAAAAAAGGAAAATCGTTAAAAAATCTTAAAAAATCAGAAAAATTATCTAATTACTGCAAGTGATTGGCTTGGGTTTTTTTTTTTTTTACCTATTTCATTGTGGTTTGAGTTTAGACCATTTAGAAGTGATATTATATATAACAAAACAATCAACTAGTTATTATTAAAAATTATCAACTGGCATCTTAATGAGCTGATTGATGTATACATAATACAATACAACTCTACAAGTTACAAACAACTTACGACTTAAAAGTTACAACTTTGTGACTTATAAATTTAAAATCCAAAATTAAACATAGGTTATATACACATTGATCCCATCAGTGGTTAAATTGCTAAAATTAATTTTTTTTAAAGAAAAAAAAAAAGGTCCCAGCGGTCAAAAATATGACCGATGGGAAGTTTGCCATCGCATACTTATGGTATAAAAAAGTATGCCTTTGCATACTCCCCATATTGTATATGCCATCATGGCATTTGTGATGCGCTTGGCCCAAACCATGTATGTCATCACATATAACAACACTAACGGCCACCTAATGAAAGGTAGCGACTCTTCCAAATTGACAATTATCTTTCGATTCTTTTCACCACTTTGTCCCATAAGTGTGTGGTGGGCTTCCCAATGCACAACAGAAGCCCCAAATATAACAAAGAGACCCAGCCTTACATCCAAAAATAAAAGCCAAACCAGGCACCTCATTCTTGGAAAGATACACCCAGCATCTCGCCCTTGCCCATGTTGACCTTCAAGCCCCAAACCAAAACCGCTTCAAAACACACATCTTACACAGATTGTCCACAAAAGAAGGATCATCATCACAAAATATAATCATATCGGCGGCGAATTGAAGATGAAAAATCTACTCTCCCAACTTAGACACCCTGAACCTGCTGATAAGATTAGTCTCTTGGCTTTTGGGTAACAAACGACTAAACGCTTCCGCTACATGAGAAAGAGGAAAGGAGATGGTGGCCCCCCTTGACGAAGACCTCTCAACAGCTAGAAGAAGCCTTTCAAGAGCCATTCATGAGCATTGAAAAGGTCAAAAGATCCGACACACATCTGAATCCATCTTCTTCAGTTACCTGCTCATCCCATCCTTTGCAACAAATAGTCGATGAAATCCCACTCTACGTGATCACACACCTCAATATCCAGCTTACAGATTATCCCGAGCTTCTTTTCTCTATATCTAGAGCCTATGCATTTATGAGTGATGAGAGTAGTGTCCATAATTCACCAGCCACCCACAAAAGACCCTTGGTTAGCCAAAATGACACCACCAATCACCTCCTAGAATCTCGAAGCCAGGATCTTGGCTAAGATCTCATTCGGGCTTTCACAGCTCTTAAGGGGATATCCCATATCAAGAACCACACATTCCCCTCCTCGATGGGCCCATTCTCCCAATTGGTGATTGAATTGATCGAGCCATCATTGAAACAAACCATTGCCATAGGCCCATAACCAGCTCGTCGAGGTTTGTTCCTAGCTTTAGCAAGATACATAGATCGTTTATCGTGAGGAGCTTCATTTTATGTTCTCATTCCTCCTATCTGCAACATGCTTTCATCCATAGCCTAACATGAGATAACATGGTCCCTCCTTCGTCTCTACAATTACCGAACACAACAGCGAAGGCCATGCGTGGTCCACAACCGCCAGATCTACACAAACTTATAGCCCGGAAGGTGTGTCTTCCCTCCACACCCACTTCCTTTGTTGCAAGGGTTCCATCTCCATCTGGGCCTCCATACCTCCCATCTCCTGAATTTGAGTTTGCCCTCCCCCCAGCGATAGTGTCCTTAAAGGATTGAGGCTGCAAACCACCTGGCATACCTAGCCAACACCAGTGGCAGGCTCCATATCCCTATCTGATCTCTCAAATTCCCTGAGAGATCTCCTCTCTTTCTACAATATCCCTCTTCCCGCCCCCCTTCCATCCCTCTTTCTTCCCTTTGGCCTTCGAGGATTCTTCGATATTAACGACATCCAGCCCAAATCTTGCCCTCTGCACCAACAACTTCCTGCCTGTAAAGCTCTCACCATTCAGCTTCTCAATAGCTCTTTCCAAATCGTCTTTCGTTTGCATATGAACGAAAGCGAAACCTTGAAAAGTCGTCCCCACCCTAAAGCGAGGAATCACCACTTCCATTACCTCACCATCATGCCCAAATTCCCAGGATAAAGTAATTGGTAGCCATCCTGACAGGAGTAGTTGTAGTAAGTAGGCGTCCAGCAAATGGTTTCACCAAGTAAATTATGTAAATGCACTTTATTTTGGTCTAAAACCCTTCCTACTTGATGTGTTTGACATCCAACCATCCATAAGGAGTGCCCCACCATTAAGATCACCTAACACAAAAATCAGCCCAATAAAATCATCTTGGGGGTCACGCAAAAAAAAAAAAAAAAGAAAAAGAACTCCAAAATCAATTGCCTGGGCTTGTCTTTCTTGGTGTTCCCTAACATACATCAGCATACTTCTCTATACAGACAGTGACTTGACATGGTAATCATAAGAAGATGGGGGAGGATTAGCAAAATAGGACAAATGATGGTGATAATCGAGGGTAAACTAATGCAGGACATGAAAATTAACTATGATATGCAAGATCTTAGGCTTTAGATCAAACTAATTCAGAAACATCACATAAAATTTCCACATCCCACACAAAAGTTCAAACATTCAAGCAAGGGAAATCTGTGCGGATCCAGGCCTACACATGCCAAGGCTGGATCAATAAAAATTATGGGCCAAACAATACTCAAAGGGAGGTAAAACTCATCCACACATGCACAACAATTTGTCCCTAATCCAAGGGATTCACCAATTCAATTCTGAGAACCCTAGGGTACGAAAATGGGCAAATAAATTAAGAATAATGCAATTTAAGGTTAGGGCTATGGAAAAACAGGTATGAGAGGGTGAAATATACTGGAAAACCTGAACTTGTAATAGTCCGCACGTTCGGACAGCGAGCCCGGCCTGGCACACGTGAGCAGGAGCCTAGCTGCACGTGTGAGCGGGCCCCGATTCCCCAAACCGACTTCTAGGGTCTGGTCGGCCAAGGGAGGACTTCAAAACCCTTGATTTTCAGCTCGATCCAAGATACGGTCTATACATAGTGCTCCGCCAAAGTTTCAGCCCTCTTGCAGGGCCAGATTCTGAAATTCTGTTGTGGAGAGAAGAATTACTACAATAGATGACTGATTCGAAGTGTAGATGATGGTATGAGATGAAAAGAAGGGATGGTAGAAGATGGGGGCAAATCGGATAGATGTGGCTTCGCACTACGGTAGTTAGCCCTTCGATAAAGGGAGGACTTCGTACCCAATTGGATTTCCGCAACTCGAGAACTCAAAGGAGTAGGAAAACGCAGAAAATTTTATTAATCTTCAATCCGAAAAAAAAAACCTACAAGGGGTGCCTATTTATAAGAAAACCCTATACCCAAAACTTGCGCCATGTGCGCAACCTATTACTTGACGATGAAGTAAACAAAAATAACTAATCAAAGTAATCTAATCCGTCCAAGATATTCTAAATAACATTAATAAGCAAGACCTAAAATATGATATTAATCAAACTAGTTGGCCACGATCACAAGAACCCCTGATGGGCTTTACTTGACTATTGGGCCCACTCCAACAAACCAAAACTTAGTCTTCTAAGTAAGAGGCCCTCCCTGGATGTTGTCATCGATCCAGATCGACAGTGGGACCCTCCTCCTTGCGTACGTGCGTAGGGGAGCGGCGTGCATGTGCATGTGATGTCCCCATCAACTCTCCCCGCAGCGAAGATTTCGCCACTGGCGAAATAAAACTCCTAAACCGTTCAAAGATGTTAGGATCAAGTCTCTAAAGCTCCTCCTCAGTGAGCCACGTACTGTCTGAAGCTGGGCGTGACTTCCACTTAATCAGGTACTTCTGAAACCTTTCATCCGACGTAGATATTATCTGATCGTCCAGAATATCTTTTATCTCCTTTCTGGGCGTGAGAAGGGTAGGTATATGAGGTAGAGGCTAGGGAAATGAGTCGAAAAGGGTAGGTATGGGAGGTAGAGATTGGGACGATAGCTTGGAAAGGGTAGGTATGGGAGGTAGGGGCTGGGAAGATGGGTTGGGAAAGGGTCATGGATCAAAGGAAAAGTCTGGAGAATCAGGATGGTTGGGTGAAGGGCCGGACAAAGTATCAGTGGTCTCCTAAAAAGTAACTAGATCATCCATATTAAATGTGTAACTACTTCCCATGGATGGTGGAAGATCTACCACATAAGCATTGAGACCGTTTCGTTTTATAATTTTGAATGGTCCAGCACTATACCTGTGTAATTTACGAACGGTTCCCTGAGGGTACCGCTCTGACCTAATGCGGACCATCACAGAGTCTCTTACATTGAATTCCTTGAAACATTTATGTTGATATACAGAAAGTATGTAATGTTCATTACTAGTCATGATCTTCTGCCTGATTTCTTGATGCCATGAATGAATGTAATGCACAAGGGACTCTGCAGACTCTGATGGCCTATGGGATAATGACATAGGGACAAGATCAACAAGCTTCCTAGGAACAATATTACACCAAAATGTGGCTTTATATGACCGAAACTGAATAAGAACAAAACAACGGCGCCAACTATCGGTATTATTTGCTTGTATAAAGGCACGACACACAACTGCAAGGGTCGTAGACTCTTGCGCTCCCTCTTCCTCATCACTAGGGGCTTCTACTGGTTCATATTCTTCCTCATCACCGTCACTTTCTGGGTGCACTACTTCTACTTGCCCATCAATAAGGAATACTTTAGTGCCCTCTCTCGTGCCGCATTGGTGGGCAAGTGACCAAACCCCTGAAACTTAAAGCACCTAGTTCCCTCATTTCCACGTGAACTATACCCGCCAATTTCTTTACCCTTATCATCCTTGGGTTTGGGTTAAAAATTGTTGGAAGGTTTGTTTTGATATCAAGTGTTAGGTTTAGCCCCAGAGGGGTTGACCTTAGCACCAAAATCGCGAAAGTCAAACCGCCTTCCCACAGATGCTTTAAGATATTGCTCGACGTCTAACACTACCTAACACAACTGTTAAATAATGTCTATGTCTCTAGCGAGCAACACTCTCCTAATGTCAAGACAGAGGCCCGTTTTAAAACGAGCAAGGGTAAGTACGTGGTCCTTATCCACCTCGCGGTGGGTCAAGTACTCTTCGAACTTCTCAATATAGTCAGCAACGCTTACGGAACCCTGTCGAAGAGACTGCCACTCCTCAATCAACCGTAAGCGATAAGAGAAATGGAAGTACTTCTCTTTAAGTGTTTCTTTTATTTCTCCCCAATGGACTATTGGGAGTTCTCTCGCTCTTTCTTTCTTTCGTTCTATCATCCCCCAAAACCTCTTTGCTTGACCCACAAGCTTCATCTTTGCGAATCGGACTCAACGAGCATCCGACATGTCATACCACTCAACATAGTGGTCCATATTCGCCAACTAATCTAAAAAGGCTTTAGGGTCCAAGTGGCCATCAAACGTAGGGGCGTCTACTCTAACTCCCTTGAGGAGTTGCACATCTGGGTCATTTTGATCATGATGTCCCCCGCGATGTGGGTGCACAGGTGCGCGCCCATGACCAATTCCTTGGCCGCCTCCATTCCTTGATCTAACCTCATAACCACCTGCCTGAGAATGGACATCTTCCCTAATGGTGGGGTTTGCTCCGAGGGAAGTCTATAGTTGGGTAACGTGTTCATTAAATTGATCAAGGCGTTGGTCCATACGTTGTTCCAAGCACTTACTCAAATACTCAACCTGCTGGGCCAACTTGTCCACTGATTCTTGCAATTGCTCCATGTTTAGTGTAGAGTGCAAGCCAAAACCACGGCCCATACATGTGGGCATACAACTGCTAACTCCACCTAAGGACCTTCTACTACGACTATACACAATTAAAGGGGACTAAATGATCCTATGAGACTCTATATGACGAAAACTACACAATGCTAACAAAATCCAGCGATATAGTTGTCAAAATACAAGAAAGTTTCTAAAAAAAACAACTTAGTTTCTAAAAACGAAAAAGAAAAGTTTCTAAAAACAAATTAGGAAAGTTTCTAAAAAAGCAACTTAGTTTCTAAAAACGAAAAAGGAAAGTTTCTAAAAACAAATTAGGAAAGTTTCCAAAAAAGCAACCTAGTTTCTAAAAACTAAAAAAAAAAAAAGGAAGGTTTCTAAAAATAGAAAGTTAGTTTCTAAAAAAGAAAAAAGAAAGTAAACTAGTTTCTAAAAAAGAAAAAGGAAAGGAAATTAGTTTCCAAAAACATATTAAGAAAGTTTCTAAAAATTTAGTTTCTAAAAACAGAAAAAGAAAGTTTCTAAACCTAGAAATAGAAAGCTAAGTTAATTTCTAAAATAATTCAAATAAGGGGATAATAGAAATTTCAGCAGCTTATATCAGGAATTACGGACGTCTAAACAGCTTTATATGATGAGACTGGATGTATGATGGACAAACAAACTAATCCTAAACATGTAATGCATTCTCCTATAAGAACCCTAAGCTCTGATACCAAATTTGATGGAGGACATGAAAATTAACTATGATATGCAAGATCTCAGGCTTTAGATCAAACTAATTCAGAAACATTCACATGAAATTTCCACATCCCACACAAAAGTTCAAACATTCAAGCAAGGAAAATCTGTGCGGATCCAGGCCTACACATGCTAAGGTTGGATCAATAAAAATTATGGGCCAAATAATACTCAAAGAGAGGTAAAACTCATCCACACATGCACAGCAATTTGTCCATAATCCAAGGGATTCACCAATTCAATTTTGAGAACCCTAGGGTAAGAAAAGGGGCAAACAAATTAAGAATAATGCAATTTAAGGTTAGGGATATGGAAAAACAGGTATGAGAGGGTGAAATGAACTGGAAAACATGAACCTGTGATAGTCCGCGCATGCGAGCGGGCCCCGATTCCCCAAACCGACTTCTAGGGTCTGGTCAGCCAAGGGAGGACTTCAAAACCCTTGATTTTCAACTCGATCCAAGATGCGGTCTGTGCGTAGTGCTCCGCCAAAGTTTCGGCCCTCCTGCAGGGCCAGATTTTGAAATTCTGCTATGGGGAGAAGAATTGTTACAATATATGACTAATTCGAAGTATAGATGATGGTGTGAGATGAGAAGAATGGATGGTAGAAGATGGGGGCGAATCGGGATAAATGTGGCTTCGCACCACGGTAGTTAACCCTTCGATAAAGGGAGGACTTCGCACCCAATTGAATTTCCACAACTCGAGAACTCGAGGAGTAGGAAAACGCAAGAATTTTTATTAATATTTAATCCGAAAAAAAAAAAAAAACCTACAAGAGGTGCCTATTTATAAGAAAACTCTATACCCCAAAACTCGCGCCATGTGCACAACCTATTACTTGGCGATGAAGTAAACAAAAATAACAATTAATCAAAGTAATCTACTCCGACCATGATATTCTATATAACATTAATAAGCAAGACCTAAAATATGATATTAATCAGACTAGTGGGCCACAATCATGAGAACCCCCGATGGGCTTTACTTGACTATCGGGCCCACTCCAACAAACCAAAACTCAGTCTTTTAACTAGGAGGCCCTCCCTGGACGTCGACATCAATCCAGATCGACGTTGGGGCCCTCCTTACGTATGTGCATAGGGGGGTTGCGTGCGTGTGCGCATGATGTCCCCATCATAAACCAGATAAAGGTCATTGTAAAGGGTAAACCAGATAAAAGTCAAAAGAAGGGTAAGGATCAAAGTAACAATGATAAGAATCTTGACAAGAATTATATTACAATGGATATAAATAGCATCTTCTCACCAAGTAAATGATGGGCTGGTTTCATAACAGGCTAGGGGCTGGCGGTTTTAGGGCTAGCTTAAAACTCAAATGGTTAGGGATTAGGAACTACATAGAGTTAGATTAGGGATTGTAATTAGGCTGAGATTGTGGGTGAAGTTTAGGTAAGTTGACAGATTTGGAACTGTATCATGGATGCAACTGAAGGTATTGGATTGAGTTTTTGCAAACTAACAGAGGTTGGGCTTTAAGAACTGAAGAATATGGATAACTAGGGAACTATGGGCTGGTTCATAACAGGCTAGGTGAGGTAGGAGTTGATAGTTTTAGGGACATGTTGAGAGTAATACAGGTTAGAGGTAGCATCATCAAGATAGGCAGATTTTAGATTAATCTTGTGCATTCTCATAATTAGACCCATATAGAGATATAGAATCATTAGACGGATGAAAAAGTCTCATAGACTATTAGATGACGCCATGTGGCACAATCAAAAGTTATCAACAATCCATGTCTGGCCCAGCGCTAATTCTATGAGCAACATCCTTCTCAATCTCTCCGCTCTTTAATTATTGACTCAAGATATCAAAAATTGCAAACTTAGAACATAGAATTATGTATAAAATCATAATCATTGATTCAACCTAACACTAGGCCTTGACTTCCTATAAAAAGAAATAATAACTGAGAAAAAAAAATACAACCTTATTACTTTCCTCCATACAAAATTAAAAAGCATCAATCAAAGAAAACCCCTTCAGACTTCCTTCTCTAGCTCCATTTCTCCCCAAAACAAACTCTACCAAACTGAGCTTTGCCTAATTATATAGGAAATGCTTAAAATCGTCTTAGTATCTAAATCTTGAATTATGGACCTTTATAAATTTTGACACAGCGAAATCTCAGAAAATGCACAAGGGAATATTCATCACAAAACTCATTGTGGCCTTCAAAGTGCATGAGCTACAAATGACTAGTAATGAAAACCTAAGTGTAAAGATATTCCCTCCAGAGTGTGTTGTTTGATCTGTGCCATGATGAGTAGCTGCTGAGATATGCCCTCCAGTGAACCATGGATTTTGATCTGTGTTGTGATGAGACGCTGTTGAGATTGATCTACATTTTTGTTGTCTTTTTCTCTCCCAATAATGCTTTGACATGGGCCCACCTAGATTGCATCAAGATGGGATGGATGGGCTAGATAGTGTATGAGGTTTAGCATTAATTTTAGGGTTGTTAACAACCTTCTCTTCAAAGATAGGTTTAGCATTCTTTACTCGCTTTTGCAAGTTCCTAAATAATTTTTTTTTCAAAAATAATATAAAAAAGATAGGTCATACATCGGGGAAGCTTTTATATTTGTGGCTTTGGAACTTCTTCTTTTTTTCAGATATATATAATTTAAAAAAAAAAAAAAAAAATGGGTATGAGATGCTTTTCGGTTGTACTCTTTGATTTAGCATCAAAGTAACAATCATTTTATTTGTTGTTCTTTTCCAAATTGTAAGTGAATTTCAATCATTTTACTCATTGGTCTTCATTTAAAATGGCAATTGATCTTGAATCATTTACTCATAGCACTTCATTTCGAGCTGCATATCTTATGATCTTTCCTCAAATCACGCTATTTGGATTATAGACTTGACTTAGTTTTTGTTGATTGTGATCGATGAGCTGAAAGTCATATTCCAATGATTCTACCTCTACTAAATCATGTGAAATGGGTGTGCAAAAATCATGGCTGCTCATAGTTAGCAAAACTCCATTTTAAACTCTGTATTTTTTTAAATACTCGTACAATTAATCAATCATTTAAAACTCCATACATTTCAAAAGACTAAGACCAAAAAATAAATAAATTTGGCGGCAATTTAAAAATTAAACATTGGTGGTTTCCACAAATCGATGAAAGTGAGTAGAAGGTGGAAGTTTTTATAGGAGATGGATTCATTTATCTAAGGATTACTTGAAAAGAAAGGATTTTAACGAGGCAAAGAACACCATTCTATTTTCAACATTATTGTTCGTGCTTGTAGAAATTCCTTCAAATCCACATACCACTCGGGGAATTGAAATAATAACATGTGGCCAAGGTTTTTAGATATTATTGATAACTGCAATATAATGTATTTTCTAAGAATCAATCGTGTTACCTATAACGGAGATGGATTGATTTATCTAATGATTACTTGAAAAGAAAGGATCTTAGAGAGGCAAAGAACACCATTCTACTTTCCATATACATTATTGTTCATGCTTGTAGAAATTCTAATTATCTTAACTAAACTATTCTACTTTAACCTCATTTATATACACATATTGATGCAGGACAATTAACTAGTTGCTCTAAAAGCTCAAACCGTTAGAGCATGGAAAATTAATCCCTTTATCTCATAGCCCAGGCCCCACATCTCATGGGTCAGGACCTCGGTCGAACCCCCCTCGTAGGCCCCGAATCACATGGGTACCACCTCACACGAGTCACTCACCCCGAGTGTGTCCCCACATCCCACAGGCTACCCCACTCGAGCCCGGTGTGAAATGCCCCTACATTAATTAGGAAATTCAGGAAATTCACCATGTTTCAATTTGGGGGAAAATATAGGATTTGAAAATTGCAAAAAATTAGGATTTAGGACTCTTAGGGTTAGGGATCTGGATTAAGGGGTTTGATTTAAGTTTAAAGAGAAGGAAAATAGAGAAAAGCAGAACCTAAGATGAACCACATGCGCTGAACAGTAGATGGCCCTGGGCGCACGTGCGTGCCCAACCGCCCACACGTGTGTGTTTTCTTCAATCTTTAGAAAAAGGTATATATAGTTGTTTTCTTCAATCCGATTTTTGAATTCAAGTTGTATTAAACCTGAATTTCTCATTCACCAAAATTTTTGGCATTTTCTCTTTTTCTGACCATATTTTTTTTATCATCAATACCAAATTAACACAAACATCTTGCATAATTTTTTTTCCTTCGCCGTCTATGAGGATGACCACACCAATTCAACAGTAATGGCCATCAGGACAATGTTGATTTCAGAGAAGCTATGGTAGACACGCGTTCATGCTTATTGGTCTAGATTTCCAACATTTCAACATAAGAAGAAGCAACCCACACTGGCACGGACCCACCAAATAATCAAAAGCCCACATTGGCACTAGTTTGTACAAGCGGAGCAATCATTGTTGTTGCTGCCGTTGGGCATGTAACTAAGAAGTATTATATGATACTCATGCCAAGGATATGGACGCAGTTATCATCGAGCCATGAGATCGAGATCTAGACCGCTGATATGCTGGTATTCACAAAAAAAAAAAAAAAAAAAAAAAAAAAAAAAAAAAAAAAAAGAGAGAGAAGAAGAAGAAGAAGAAGATTAAAAAAACCTGGTGGGATAATCCTAACCCTTTGAAGTGAAAGATGGTTAGAAGAAAATTAGTCAATGTCTACAAAAGGTTGCAAGCAATCGGACGTCTACGGCCGTCCAAATATGACTTATCTTTAAGGAATCCCCCATCCAAGTTGGGATCTAAGAGATCAACGGTGTGAACCACCCAGACATGGACGGTGAATCAGACGAAGTCAGATCCAGAGAATAGAGTGCAAATCCATGGTTCTTCTGTGTATTACTGGGGAAGGAATCAGAGAAAAAATCAATCTTTTTGTTAACAAGACTGTGAAACACAGAAAGTCAGATCCAGAGAATAGAGTGCAAATCCATGGTTCCTCTGTATATTACTGGCGAAAGGAATCAGAGAAAAAATCAATCTTTTTGTTAATATGACCGTGAAACAGAGAAAGTCAGATCCAGAGAATAGAGTGCAAATCCATGGTTCCTCTGTGTATTACTGGTGAAAGGAATCAGAGAGAAAATCAATCTTTTTGTTAATATGACCGTGAAACAGACAAAGTCAGATCCAGATAATAGAGTGCAAATCCATGGTTCAATCAGAGAACCTGTGTATTACAAGGGAAAGAAATCAGTGAAAAGTTCAATCTTTTTTGTTAATATATGAAAGTGCCAGCCAAAAAGATGCGATTTTGCTACCCATGAGAGGAGAAGAAGAAGAAAACGAAAGATGGCGACTTACCTCAGATTTAGTTCCTTAAAAGAAACGGCTAAGTATGGGTTCTTCTGAGAGAGGCAGAGAGAGAGAGAGATGGCCGTTGCCCTCTTCCTCTTCCCAAAGGCCACACTTTTGTGAGGCAAAAGAGAGAAAGGGCTAGGTATGGGTTCTTCTGAGAGAGATCTCGGGATCAACGGAGAGGGAGAGGGAGAGGGGGTTTTGGGCTTTATCTGGTTCTTCGGAGAGAGAGAGGTTTGGGTTGGACGGATGCGGATTTCCTGCGCGAGGCTTTCGCAGAAACTCCCTGCGACGGGAAGTTAGGTGGATCGCACCTAGATGTTTATTGGAAATCTACTACATCCATCATTTTTACAATATTATGTTAGTACATGGACTCTGTAATGACGGAAATCCAAATCTCACGTGGGCCACACAACAAAGGATTGAACCATTGAAACACACGTGGGCCAGAGAAGAATTTAATCAGGATAATTTTTTATGTTCTCAGTTAATCCTACTAGAATTTACTTTACAAATGGTATGAATGGTATATAAAAAACACTATGAACCCAAAAGGTTTCAAATGTAGGAATTTATCTAAACAAGTTTACCTTATGGACGGCACAATTGAGTTTTGGATTTAGATCATTTTTGGTCTCATCACCTAAAATGATCTTGAAAAACTGATGGGCGTGGTGGATCCCCGTAGACATTACAGTGGGTCCCACCTAACTTACCGTCGCATAAAGATCCTGTTAAGGGCCTGTTTGAATTTCTAAACCAATGGTACATACATGAGAAATGAGTAATAACGATTTCTTTTAGGAATTAGAGTAGCAACACCGATGCTTGATTTGACATTGGTTTTTTTTCACAAAAACTTGTAATATTGTGAAATATACGTGAGGCCCATGGTGATATATGTGACTTATCCTCACTGTCCATTCATTATCCTAACTGAAATTAGGGTGTCATAAAAAAATAAAAATAAAAAAAAGATAAGGAAGATCCAAAGCTCAAGTGGGCCACACCACAGGATTTAGGAAATCAAATAACTACCTTCGAAAACTTTTTGGGCCATTGTTTCCTTTGGTGTGGGTACCTTGAGTGTTGGACCGCCCTTAATTTTTGTCTCATGCCTCAAAATGTTATGCTAGAATGGATGGATGGCACAAATACATGATATATATCACAATGGGGCCCACAAATTTAAAAGAGTTCATTTGGACCGGTTTTCCAAGCAGAAGTACATGAGTTTTCAAACAAATGTAAAAGTAATCATTACTCATTTGCCATGTATTTACCATTGGTTTGGAAATTCAAACAGACCCTAAAGGCTTTCGCAGGGAATCCACATCCAGGTTGGACTTTTTGTGAGAAGCAAAGAGAGAGAGAGAGGTTACGCGGATTTCGCATAAGGTTCCTACGCCAACATGTTAGGTCAGGCCACCGTGAATCTTTTGAGAAATCCATACTATCCATCCGTTCTTCCAGATCATTTTAGTACATAGAATCACAAATCAGGTAAATCTAATGCTCAGAGGCGACCATAACTGAGGGAAAACCAGGGAAAGATCGTTGAAATCCTCTTGGGATATACCTTGATGTTTACATGTCATCCAAACCATTTATAAGGTCATTCCCACTAGGATAAAATGAAAACATCGAAAACTTAGCCTGTTTTGAAACTTTGTGGTCATATGAAATGTTTCAAACGGTGGTCACTAAATCCTCACTGTTTCCTCTCGTGCGGACTACTTGAGTTTTGGATCCATCTCATTTTTTTCACATAGCCTAAAATGATCTCTTAAATCAAATGGACGGTATGGATTTCTCACAAACATCATGGTAGGCCTCAACTAGCATCCCAGTAATAGGGGTGCACATGGAACCCGTAGAATTAGTAAACCGGACCAAACCGACCAAACCACAAATTGGTTTGGTTCTGAAGTGCACCAGTACTAGTTTCGGTTCCAAAAATTAAAGAACTAATTAGTTCGGTTCAGGTCTCGCTTTGGGGTCCTATAGAATCGAACTTGAAATCAGATCTTAGAACCAAACTCAAAACCAAACCTGGAATGGACTGAGTTTACAATATATTTTAGTTGTTTATTTTATTAGTTTACAATATATTTTAGTTATTTATTTGACTTATGATTTATGATTTACAATACAACATTTGATTGTTTCCGTAAATGTCTTTTTGCACACCTTACACAATATGTAAACCATTCATCAAACAAATCTCAACACGAATGGACATGAGCTGAATTATTAAAAAAAAAAAATGTAATTGGGCTGGATTACAAAAAGCCCATTACCGTAAAATCGAACCGTTTTTTACGATCAGGTTCTAATTTGGTTCTAGGGTGCAAACGGTCTAGTTTCGATTTCAATTTTCCTAGAACCATTACGAACGGTTTAATTCTGGTTTCATCCCATAATTGGACTAGACCGAACCAAACCGTGTGCACCCCTATCCAGTAAAATAACTTACTGCGAAAGGCTTTGAAAGGATTTTGCAGGAAATCCATGAGTGTTTAGACGGTAGAGTTGCCTATGCCTCCTATGTGGGTGGAAGTTACGTGGGGCCCACCGAGATATTTGTGATTCATCCTACCTATACATCCGTCTTTCCAGCTCATGCTAGGACTTGAGTCCAAAAGCGAGGAAGATCCAAAACTCAAGATAAACGGATTCGAACGGCATAAAAATACAATTTGTGGCATCATACAAGGCTAGTGATGGGCATACACATTCCAATTGTTACCAACAAGGTATCTTTAAAGAGTTTTCCATCATCATGAATTATTATCGTTATATCAGGGTTTCAAAAACCAAGAATATCCAAATCTCAAGTGGACAACAACAAAAGAAACGTTGTGATTGACCATTGAAAACCTTTTTGTGTGCTGCAAAAGTTTTGAATCAAACTGATATTTGTGTGGCTCCATCATCCATATCTTTGTGACTTTAGCAACAATTTGAATGGAAAATAAAAATTCTACCCGCCTCCAACAAGTTTTTAATGGTGAGTATTTAATCTCTATTATTTTGTGGTGTGGTCTACCTAAGATTTGGATATTTTTTTCTTTTTCTTTTTCCTTTTTTTGTATAATTCTTTTAAAAAAGGCCTCAAAACAGATGGACAGCATGGAAACAAGTTATATACATAAAGGTAGGCACTGACTAAGGGATCCATTGACGGTATTTCCCTGAGCGTGCGGAAATATGATCCCTTCGTAATATGGGCCCAGCATGAAAATGATCTGGAGCATAGATCAAGATTCCACACTTATTAAATAAGTCCTCTTACATCGGCCCACCTTTTGCATGGGTCGGATCTCATTCATATGCCTAATGCCAAGATCCATGTGGGGCTGGAAAGCCTCCACACTTGAAACTCGTGTGGGACGATGGGATGAGCTCTTCCAGGGTTGCAACTTGGGTCGGGTGCAACCCAAACCCAACAGGCTGGTCAGGGAACTAAATGGGGGTGGGGGTGGGCTTAATCGGAAGTCCCAAACCTACCTAACGCGGATTGGGCTCCAACTGAGATCGGATTAAATCTCAGCTAATCTAAACTCGCACTCTACATAAATTTTATTTCAAGTACCTTTTTTTCCTACTTTAAAATAAGATGCCACTTGGTAAACTAAAAAATAAAGTTTGAAAAATAATTTTTAATATTGAAAACTTTAAGTTTCCAATTTTACTACTTATAAGTATTGAAAGTATTGTTTGATCATTTAACCAAAAAATGCCTCGATATTTAAAAATAAACACTTTTTTTTTTTCACAAAAAACTTGTCTGCTAAACACCAACTACAAATATCTGAAAATTGACAACCTGTCGTATTTGCCGTCATTGTGTTAATTCCTATCTTTTGGAGAGTATAAGACAAAACAAGTTATTGTATTGCTACCAAAATTTGTACCTATGCCCAATTTGATCAAATTTAAATACTTTCTCTACCAAATAAAGCCAAGTAGATGAATAGTCTAAATCCTTTAAATTTGTCAAATGCAAAACATGAACCAATAATGATTAGATGATTTTTGTTGGGAGGGGAAAATAGAATGGCTTATGGAATGGACCAACTCTACAAACCAGTACGGACCTAAAGTGTTAAACCACTTGTGAGGCATCTACTAAGGTCTGCTGGCAAAAGAAGGCCAACCACAAAGTGGGACGATGCAACTATAAGTCCACTCAAATAGGATACAACCATAAGTCCACTCAAAGGCCGACCTACTATTGGATAAGTCGACATAACTATGTCAGGCATAGCTCAGCTATAGCTCGGTCATAGGTTGGTTATAAGTCGACCCGACCATAGGTTAGATATAGCTCAGCCATAGGTCGGACCGAACCTCTGACAAAGTAAAACGCTGATCTGTCAAAAGGCTCAACATTATCTATTTCTACTGTATCTGACGCCTCCACCTATCGATCTTCTCCCGAGCTATCATTCTGAGAATCCTTCCAACGGCCCGAAGATCTCTCCCAAGATCTTCGGGATAAGATCAAATCCCATGGATCTTGGATGATCATAATCTCAGAAATATCTTCGACATATCAGGAGTCCTAAATGGGAAAGGCTTCTTGCAGAGTGATCTTCCTTCCAATATAAATAAGGGAGCTTATGGCCAGAGTAAGGTATGCATACACACCCTAATACTCGACTGGTGAACCTGTTCCTTAAGATCTCAACCTACATAAGACCCAAGGTCCTGACTTAGGCATCGGAGGGTCCCATGTACAAGCCAGAGTTTCCTTTGTCGCTTGCCTTCTTCTACGCAGGTCCCAGAGGGTTCATCAAGGAGGGTCTATTTAGAAATTGCATCAGCAGTTTGGCGCTGTTTATGGGAACGACGTCTTAGTCGTTCATTATTTACCAAAAAAACAACAATGGTAAGAGGGAAGAAGAAAACTCGATCCTCCCCAGTTACGACTTTAATCGCACCTGACCACACACTGCTGTTGTAACGCCCCTTGTTTTCGAAACCCGAGTATTAACTTTAAAGATTTCAAATTTCACGTTTGTGTGTGTGTATATATTCTTTTGTTTTATTTTTTCAGATTTGACAGTTTTTGTAAGCCCCGTATCCTAGACCGTACCATTCCATAAACTTCCGCGGTCTTCCCGGTCGAATTTCGGCAACCTTCGACTCTTAACCGGTATTTGTACGCGATCCTGATTCATATGCCGTCAACCCGAGTCGACTCAACCCAAGACCTTTACCATAGCGACCACGCCGTCGCCGCGGTTGCAATGCCGTGACTCGCGCGCCTAGGCAATACCTAGGCCAGGAGATGTGAGCCCACGTTCGGTGCGAGAAAAATGCCGCGCGTTACAAAATCCAAGAGAATCTCTACGACTTGTCAAATCAATCTCATCATATCTCATGTCAAGTACACATCACCTCTCACACTTCCCCAAGCAACCCCTAAAGTAAAAAAAGGTCTTACACACCCATGCCTTTCTTACACAAATGGCCATAAAAGTCAAAAAGGTCTCTTACACCCATCAACACCACATCCATCACTCCATCAGCCATCACTCCTTCCCTCCCTTTACAAGTCTCTCTCTCTCTCTCTCTCTCTCTCTCTCTCTCTCTCTCTCTCTCTCTTTCTCTCTCTCTCTCTCTCTCTCTCTCTCATTTCTCAAAGCTTTATTCCAAGCAACCAAAAACCTCCATACGTATGAGCCTCTCCAAGCTCTTCCAAGCTCCAAGTGTGGCCCACCTTTCCATCCCAAGATTTCCCATCTCAACCATCAAAACCTCATCTCCTCCGTTGGAATCGAAGATAAGGAGCTAAGGAAGCCTATGGTGCAAGAAGAAGCCGATGGGTGATCTTAGATCTTTATTTTTCATTCATTTTATTTTATTAAGGGTCCATATATGTGGGACCCACCTTGATGTATATTTGTATGCAAGAGGGGCCCATAGTGGCGGGGCCCCTCCATCCTCACCGATCTTTCTCTCTCTCTCCCTTTTCCTTTGTGTATGATGGCTTGTGGCCCACTTGATGTATGTATCTCATCCATACCAATGGTGGGCCACCTTGATTTCTTTGTTGTTGTTTTTAGTATGGCCATCCAAATAGTGGGCCACCTGGATGAAAGGGAAACACAAATATCAGCCGGATCCAAAACAAGTGGGCCATGTGGGACCCACCATGACAAGGCATGCCACCCCATCCATCAGTGGAGGTAGCTAACAGTGAAGTGTTAACTGACAGTGGGTATGCACTGACATGGGGGTGCTAACATTGAAGTGTGCACTGACAGTGGGAGTAGCTAACATGGTGTGTGTATGGACAGTGGGTCCATGGGACCCATCCATGCCCTCCACCCCACGTGTGGGGTCACACCAGGGTGTATGTGCACTATCCAAACCGTTCACTGCCCTGGGCAGTGGGACCCACCCCACTTGTGGTGTGGAGCCCACCTTGATGCATGTATCCACGCCCAAAATCCATAGCTCAACTGGTAGACGGGGTGGAGATACCTCGCTGCAACACTTGAGGTCCTGGTTTCGATCCCTAGTAGGAGTGCTAACGTACACCCAGATCCATAGCTTAATTGGCGGACTGAGAGGAGATACCTCCTTCCAACGCTGGGGCCCACACACCCTATCTCACTGGAAAACTGAGTGAAGGTGTCTTGTTTCAACGATGGGCCCCCTGGCTCACGTAGCAGTATGAGTGGAGATACCTCCTTTAAACGCCGAGGTCATGGGGTTCGTGGGACCCATCCACGCCGTCCATTCATTGAAGATGGCCCCACCGTGATCATGTGTTGGGTCCACCGTCCATCTAACGGTGGGACACACCCCCATGTGTGGGGCCCAACCTTGATGTACATGACCGTCCAGGCCACGGCCTGGACGTTGCTCTTATATAATATATATATATTATTATATTATATATACTAATATATATAGTATATGTTATGGTGGTGGGCCCTACATGGGACCCACCTCTGTTGTGTCAAGAAGGAAAGAAAAAGAAAAGAAAAGAAAAAGACAGAAAGAGGTAAAAAAAGGGGCCACATGCCCTCTCTCTCTCTCTCTCTCTCTCTCTCTCTCTCTGTATCGTCAGTGGGCCGTAGGCCCCACATGATGTATGTGTTCTGGGCCCATGTCGTCCATCTGTTTTGATGGTGGGGCCCACTGTCATCTGGCGACAGTGAGTTCTGTGGGTCCCACCAATATATATATATATATATATATATATTATATTATATATATTTCATATTATATATTTTATAATATGCATATGGTGGTGGGCCCTACGTGGGACCCACCTCTGTCCCCTTTTAAAGTGCTTAAAAAGCGACAACAACAGCTATATATTTTATATACATACATGCTCTTAATGCATAAAGCTGTTGTTGCAGCTATAATGTATATATATTATTATATATATTACATACGTGGGCCCCACCACTAGGTGCTGTACACAACAACAAGCTCCGTGGGTCCCCCTCATTTTATCCCTGCCATTTACTTGTGGGACCCACCCTTGATGCATGTGTTGCCTCCAAATCGTCCGACCATTTTGAAAGCCCATTTTAGGGCTTGGATCCATAGTCCAAGTGGACCCCACCTTGGTATGTTATAAGGCCCATCTTGAATTATATGTGGTAGTCCATTGGGTCCCACTTTGATGTGGATGGAGGGCCCATGTTATGAGGCCCATTCAATGTATTCATGGCCTGTGGTCGAGGCCCACTTTGATATATATATATATATATATATATATATATATATATATATATTAGGCCCATGTTACGAGGCCCATTTTGATGCATTCTAAGGCCCACGGGTTATGACCCATTGCAATGCACATAAGGCCCATTGGTGCGGCCCATTGATGTGGCCCACTTGATGAATATAAGGCCCATATGATATGGCCCATTTGATGTATTTAAGGCCCAATGGGATGTACTTAAGGTCCATTGCAATGTGTGATCCCAACATGGTTTATATAATGATGTTTACGACGGGCTATGCCTTGGGAGCAATGCTAGTTTGACGTCCACATTACAAGTATAATGTTGGTTAAATGTCCGCATTATGACTCTCCCTAGGGCCCATTGATAGGCCTGTACTTATTGTGTGTAGGCTGTCTAGGCCCATCTACATTGTAAGGATAGTTCATTACTTTATAACATGTTTAGTATAGTTCCATGATTCATGATCATCGCATCATATGTATGCTTGATATGAGAAGTGACTGATCATAGCATATGCCTTTAGGCAGATTGTTTAGGGGCTCTCGGTTAGGCTGTGTTTCCCTACATGAGCACATGATACACGCAGGATTTTCGCATGACTGGATAGTGTGATTCATACATTTCGCATTGTATGACATGGTTACTTACACCTAAGCGACATCAGGGCCGTAGCCTCCACAGGCGTATCGTGGTTGGTAGGATTGGATACCTAAATTTTTGTTCTACATGGGGTGCTATAGATATCCCTAGGTGAAAGTCCCTAAACCCTTATGGTACCAGGAGGTTGCTCCAACGTCTAGACCGAATGAGTACATGAGTGCTGAGTGCCGATTACCAGACGGTCGCACTTTTCACTGTGTCATGGTCGGTTGGAAGGGGGTGCGACCTTACCCGCCTGAGAGTAGGGGGCAAAGCTAGGCTGAGTTTGACCAGCTTGAGGAATGAGTCTGCTATCGACGAGTTGAGCTCGATATTGGCAGACGGATAGTGAGATCTTTTCCACTTACCTTATTGCGCGCGATGGGGCGACGATCTAATTTAGAGTGTACTAGACCCCGGTGATATCTCAGATTTGAGCTTATTGATATGTGGACTTAGATGAGGATTGTATGCTTGACTTGCATCTTACATCGCATAACCCTAGTATGACCGACATCATTCATGCTTGGCATCGCATAGCCTTGGTACAGCTAACGGTATTCATGGATCCATCAGTATATTCCGTATTACTCTGATATTGCATGATCATATTACTACCTTGTGCACACACTTTCACCACCCTTTAAGCTTTCTATAAGCTTATGCATGACCGTTGCGTGTACGTGACGTTGGAGTACAACAGCGCTGAGGCAGGAGCGCTTTGCAGATTATTTTGGAGATTTTGGTCTATCATCATTGTATTTCCCTTTATGCTTATTGTACTTGTAAAGTTTTTTTATCATAGTGGAAATGTAATGGAGCTTTTAGTTGTTATTTGTGGGTTATGCATTTGGTTATGCTTATCACGATTCAAACTGATGTTGAAAATCCTCCTCGTAGCATCCCAGGACCAGAACTTGGGAATGGGAGTTGGGAGCTGAGAATGGGGTTCTACTGAGGCTGTCAGCGCCAGATTCGGAGATCAAAAATTTTGTGAGCCCGGTTTCTGAGTTTGGGGCGTGACAATTTTACAGAAAAGAAACAAATCAAGCATAAAGGAAATTGTATATTCATTCAAAATATAAGAGCGGCTGCCCAAAATGACTTATACAAACCAATGTCTCTATGCTATCAAATACAGAAAATACACAATTTAACACATGATACATAATAAAATGCATATAAACTTAAGCTGCAAGATCGCACAACTTCTCTTGGAAGATACAGCCATGCATCCCTGATAATTACATCATACTCCTTATCAATCTGAACATGAATATCATTTAAGTCACCTGCACTACCTGTACGGTTATATATTCGATGAATGAGTGGCCAACTCAGTGTGAATTCCTCTCAAGATTACACACAACCACATTATTTAAGCATATTTGTAGATAAAAATCATACAAAATATTTCAATGCAATCTTGTTAAATGCATGGATGCGTGAATACACATCAATTGGGGATGCTCATCCAGTTGGCCTTTGGGTGAAACCCATGCATGTAGCCAGTCACTAGTGAAAGTACATCCCATACGTACGTAGTGCCAAACTAACCAAAAGTGAGATGATAGTCGATGGTTTGGGAGCTAGCAAAACAATACCACAACTAAGGCCTAAGGGCATGTGCTACAACATCTAGAATTAGCCACCCGTCATCTCCCGTATGCTATGAATGCATGATTAGCCCAACTATTATTATTCTAATTGCAACCAACCAATTTAAGAAAGCTCAAAGGCTACTACGGCTCTTAGCTCGGGCACAGTCTCTCATTCCCAACATCCTCGGCTCATGAGATTCCAACATCAAGATGTTTAATGGAACATCATCGACTAGTGACCAATCACAGTTCGACAAGTGGAACTTACCATCACATGGTTGTACAAGAATAATACATCGAACCGGTAACACCCCAGATTTTTGCCAACCTGGGGTTAGACGTTCTTAGGCAATGGGTCAACCATAACACCTTGGTAACCTCTCAGAACCCAATTCCAAAGCCAAAGAAATCACTTAGGATTAATTCCTTTAGAAATTAAGCGTAAGTTACCTAGCGCTACGCTAGAGTAGCTGTGAAATTGTCCCTGAACACTTTAAATACGTTCTGCAAGACCCAAAATTTGTAGAATCAATGATGATATAATACCCTGAAACCTAGGATCAAACTCTAAACCCGTTTGCTCTCAGGAACCCTTTGAAACTTTGTATTGGATCTAGACCGCACGTCGAAAGTCCGATACCTACAATCTTAGACCGTTATGACCGCTTAGCTGGACTTGACAATCATTTCGAAAATCAAGCCCAACCGACGTTCAGAGGCTATTTCATTGAGCCTGGAGTAAAGAGAGTGAGAAAGGGTAAGGATTTAAAAATTTTAATCCAAATCTGGCACGTGACTTTGTGTATTATTATTAAGCGTTCTGATTGTCAGAATTCAGCCAAATTTCACCCTCGGATCAGGAAAAATTTCTCTTTCATATCATGAGACTTGTAAACCTGATTTAGGTGCGATGACCGCTGAACTGAAATTAGACCGCCACGTGCTATCTGTGAACTCTACCGGACTGAAAACTTGGTGTGAGCAACATCCAGTGACTATGAGCTTAAGTCCGATCGCGTTCGGCCAGGGGACCTCCCAAAATGCTCTTTTGGATTGAAACAGTCCAGATTTGGTTATAACCCAAGTATACTTTGTTCCTAAGTCTAAAACGGTGAGGTTTTAGCCTATATAAGGGCCTTAAACCCTCACATATCTCACCCATCCAAATTTGCTAGAAACCCTAGCTAGAGAGAGAGATTTTGAGAGAGTAGTGGGAGAGAATTCCCGCCACTTGCTGCAGCTTTTGCACGTGCCAAAGCACCGCACTCCAATAACTTTTTCGGTGATTCTAACACACTCCTAGGTAAGAAAAACCCTAAATACTTGCTGATTTAGGGTTCTTTCGATTCAAATAGCAACATAGCTTATGTATCTTGTGCATTAGGTCGCCTGTACACCGTTGACGAAGCGTATACGTTCCGTTCGAAACGATACACGTCTAGGGCAAAAGGTGAGGATTTTAGACGCTTAGATTAGCTGATTTCAACGCTTTCAATGTCGTTTAATAGTAGATTATCGACAGCAACGCCGTTTGACATGTACAACATGTTGTCTGTTTTCTGTTTCGTAAACGTACGGTAAATATGAGATTTAGGGTATTTTAGGCATTTATAGAAAATACTGTATACGTCCGTATTTTGCTGAAATGCTTGACATGTAAATTCATCGTGTTACGATATTATGTATGCGTGTATAATCTGTTTGGCGAAGAGATTCGCCCTAATGTGCACTTTGGGTCGACATACGCTATGTAGACTAAAGTGTGTGGACTAAGTGTTTGTATAAATGTTTGTATTAGTATGTATTGAGTAAAATGGTGTTGTGAAATTAGTTTTGAGATTGAATTCTCAATTAATATGCTGATGTAAATGAATTCCATCATGTTGGCTATTTGTATTGATTTCATTATATATATGAAATGCATGTGTTGGAGGATTTGCTTATGTGGTATGTTATAACCTGTAACAACATGCTTGTGTTGTTTATATGCATTCATGTTACTCTCATATGTTTACTGACGTTGGTTTACAAATGCTTGGGGCTATGACCTAGTCCAAGCAGTCGGTAATGGATTGAATTCGTGGTTGGTTTCTATGTACCACAAAGGACGCGTCGATGAACGCGAGTCGTGTTTTGGGTTGGCGGCAGTGGTTAGGCCACAAGAAGTGTTTCATGCACTTCATGTCGTTCAGCTTGAGATGTGCTCGTACTAGTCGAGCCCTTCAAGTAACCCGACTGGCCTTTGTATGTTCACCATGTATGAGTCATAACTGCTTGAACTTAGGGTACTGAACTTACCATTAGAAACCCTATTAACCATGGTACCTTGATCCATAAAGACTCATGAGCCAGGCATGGTAGTATAGGACACCGTGGTCGAGCTGTCGGCCTACGCTGGGGCCACAAACCTCCCCGTAGTGACCATTGAGCACCCTACTCTGAGCAGATTATGGTGGTATGTGACACTATATTCTTGCTGTCGTCCTACACTGATCAGGTGACGAGCCCTTTGTAGTGACCTTGAGTTTATCTTGACACTGTATGGGGGCGACGAGTCATGATGCAGTCTTAAGGATAAATAGGCCTGCATTGATAAGGAGATGGGGGAGCGATGCAACGAGTGCGAGCAACAGCCCTGGCAGCCCTTGCAGCGACCTATAAATATAACATCGTATGAGATTACTAGGAATGACGGACCTAGACAGGATCTATGTTGGGATTGATATAAGCAAGGTACCCTAGTTTCCCAATCCTGCTGTATGAAAAGGACTAATAACAACCCGGTAATCATTATCCATATCACATTGCATGTGCTTGGAAGATGTGGAGCACTGCGGGAAGAAAGCATACCGCGGATGCAGATGGTGCCGCATGAGGGAGTATGTCGGTGAGGACATCCATCATGTCATTTCATGCTTGCATTAACAACGGTATCTAGGAATGTTTGATTATTTGCTTTACTATTAACGCGTGATTGATTTAATAACATGCTAATCTTTGCTCTATGATTCCACTGAGTTAATTACTCACTCCCACATTACGGGACGGTGTTTCGGACACCCACCAGACCCTTTTGTAATTGCAGATGATGCGCGGCCTGCGAGGCGGAGCCGGACTTGATGATGATGAGGAGGATCCCTCCTTTATGCGTGTTCTGATCGACGGGATTACAGGGAGGTTGATTAGACACCTTGACACTTGTTGTCATGCCCCAAACTCGGAAACCGGGCTCACAAAATTTTCGATCGCCGAATCCGGCGCTGACAGCCTCCGTAGAACCCCATTCTCGGCTCCTAGCGCCCATTCGCCAGGTTCCGATCCTGGGATGCTACGAGGAGGATTTTCAACGTCAGTTTGATTTGTAATTAGCATAACCAAAGGCATAACCCACAAATAACAACCAAAAATTCCATTACATTTTCACTATGATCAAAAACTTTTACAAGAACAATGAGCATAAAGGGAAATACAATGATAAAGGATAAAAACTTCAAAACGATCTGCAATGTGCTCCTGCCTCAGCGCTGCTGTGCCCCAACGTTACCTGCACGCAACGGTCGTGCATAAGCTTATAGAAAGTTTAGAGGGTGGTGAAAGTGTGTGCACAAGGTAGTAGTATGATCATGCAGTATCAGAATAATGCGAAATATGCAAATGGATCCATAATATCATGAGGCGTACCAAGGCTATGCGATGCAAGACATGAATGATATTGGCCATCTCAAGGCCATGCGATGTGAAATGCAACTCAAGCATACAAATCCTCATCTATGACCACACATCAATACAGCTCAAATCTGGAATATCACCGGGGTCTAGTACACTCTAAACCAGATTGCCGCCACATCGCGCGCAATAAGGTAAGTGGAAGAGACCTCACTATCCGTTTATCAATATCGGGCTCGACTCGTCGATAGCAGACCCATTCCTCGAGCTGGTCAAACTCAGCCTAGCATTGCCCCTTACACTCGGGCGGGTAAGGCCGCACCCCCTTCCAACTGACCACGACACAGTGGAGAGCGCACCCATCTGGTAATCGGCACTCAACGCTCATCTACCCACTCGGTCTAGATGTTAGAACAACCTCTTGGTATCATAAGGATTTAGGAACTTTCACCCATGGATATTTATAGCACCTATGTAGAACGAGATTTTCGGTATCCAATCCTGCCAACCACGATGCGTCTGTAAAGGCTACGATTCCGATGTCTCTAGGGCATACAATAACCATATCACATAATGCGAAATGCATGAATCACACTATCCAATCATGCAGCAAATCCTGCGCGTATCGTGCACTCATGTCGGGCAACACCGCCTAATTGGGAGCCCATAAACAACCTGCTCGAAGGCATATGCTATAATCAGTCACCTCTCATATCAAGCATACATATGATGTGTATGATCATGAGTCATGGAATTATACTACATGTAAATAAGTGATGAATCATTCTTACAACGTAGATGGGCCTAGACGGCCTATACACAGCAAGTACCGCCTGTCAAAGGTCCTAGGGAGAGTCATAATGCAGACATCCAACCAGCCTTACACTCACAATGTGGACGTCAAACCATCATTGCTCCCAAGGCACGATCGTCGTAAACATCGTTACATAATCCGTGTCGGGGTCACACATTACAATGGACCTTAGGTACATCCCATTGGGCCTTAAATATATCAAATGGGCCATATCATATGGGCCTTCCATTCGTCAAGCGGGCCACATCAATGGGCCGCACCAATGGGCCTTGTGCGCATTGCAATGGGTTATAACCCGTTGGGCCTTGAATTGCATCAAATGGGCCTAATCTCATGAGTCTAATATGTAACAAATGGGCCACACCAATTGGGCTCCATTTTTCCCAGCAAATGGGCCTCAAGATACGATAAATGGGCCTAATCCCATGGGCTTTAAAATACATCAAATGGGCCTAATCCCATGGGCCTTGGAACGCATCAAATGGGCCCAATCCCATGGGCCTTGGGATATATCAAATGGGCCTAGTCCCATGGGCCATAAATAAATCAAATGGGCCTAACGCATAGGCCTTTAAATAAATCAAATGGGCCTAACCCATAGGCCTTTTACAAAATCAAATGGGCCTAACCCAAACATAGGTGGCCCACCCAATCTTCACTCATGCCTTAAAATGATCTTACCAAGTGGATGGACGGTCTGGATACGTCACATGCATCATGGTGGGGTCCACTGAGGTTGGGCGGTGCACGAGTATCACCGTGGGCCTAACACCGCCGTCCAGCGGACGGATAAAACATGAACATCATGGTGGACTTCCACCGTCCGCCTGGACGGTGGATATAAAGCACATACATCATTGTGGGTCCCATGTGGGGCCCACTGAAATGTTTAGATGCCATCCAAACTGTTGATAAGGTCACTTGGACCTGGGTGAAGGTAAAACACAAATTTCATCTCGATCCAAAACTTCTGTGGACCCAGAAATGGGCTTCATTGGTGGAGGTTCAATTCCACTGTTTCCTATGGTGTGGGCCGTTCGAGTGTCAGATCGGCCTCATCTTTGGGGGGGACCCGCTTCAGGGAGCGGCCCACCAAATGAATGGGTCAGATGGCAGATAAACATCAGGGTGGGGCCCACGGCTGTAGCCGTGGGTGGCTGCCCCACCGTCCGTCCGCCCGCCCGCTGTACGCTGGCGTCAGCAGAGGCTCTGCCTCATTTAGTTTTTTTTTTTTAAATTTTGGAAAACCCATTATTTTGGGGTTTTTGGTATCTATGGTCCGCAATAAGAAAATCCACCCCATCCATTAGCTTCCCTGGCTCGAAACAAGCCCAACGAGTCTAAAGTTTGAATTTTTTTATGATTAGAAAATGAAATAAAATAAGAAAAGGATCCTTGAATGGTAATGATGCATTCTTCGATGCTATGGCCCACCAGATCTTCCAATCAACCCCAACTCTTGGCTCAACGCCTAAAATGATAAGGAAAAGAGGATGGACGGCTTGGATTGTGCCAAAACATCAAGGTGGGGCCTATGAGGGGACTACCCCAAAAGCTTCCTTCTTTCTCTCTCTTTTTTTTTTCTTTACTACAGGGACGTCCAGCGTCCCAGACCCTGGACGGTTTAGCTTTATAAAAAAAATTACATTATGGTAGGCTCTGTTGAAGTGGGCCACCACTGATGAATGTTGTGGGTACAACATGTAAGGTGGGCCCCACTTGAAGAACACTTGGACAAAATAAGTACCTCAAGGTGGGGTCCATTCAAGTGGGCCACACTACCCTATTATATAAAATAAAATAAAAAGAAATAAAAAGAGAGAGAGAGATGGAGAGTTGGACACGCTTGCGATGGGGGGCTTAGCCACTATGAGCGCTTCAAAAAAATAAAATAAAATCATACAATCCAAGGGATCCCTTTACACATGGGACCATAAAATTTGAAAATCAACAGTGGGGATCCTTTCTCCACCAATATGAACGGTCTAGATGACCTTTCTAAAGAAATAAACATCATGATGGGGTCCATGGAGAATGGCCCCACTATGGATGATCATGATGATCAAAGTGGGCCATCGGCCACAATTTAGGGTCCCAAGTGAGATCCAAACCATTGATCGGTTGGCCTCACTTGACCCATCTCAAAAACATGAAAAGCCTATATTAACAAGCACCCACCGTCAGATCTTCTTGCTCCTATGGGCTCCGTAGCACCTTAGCTTCAACTTCAATGGATGAGATGAAGAATGGATGGCTAGGATGGGAGATGATGGGGTAGGAAAGTGGGCCACACTTGGAACTTTGGAAGGAGAGGGAGAATTCCATACGTGGGATCTTTCTTGCTTGAGAAAATGAGATGAGAATGAGAGAGAAAGAGTTGTAAAAGGGAGATGTGAGGTGATGGGGTGATGGAGTGATGGATGGGAGAGAGAGGGGTGTGTACGAAAATCTTGACTTTGGTGCCCTTTTGTGTAAGAAAAGCATGGGCTTTGTAAGACCTTTTTGACTTTTGAGGATTTTTGGTGTAAGAAGGTATGGGCATGGAAGACTTTTGTGACTTGCTTGGGAAAGGGTGAAAGTGATGTGTACTTGACATGTGATGGCTTGATGGATTAATGTGATTGATGTGATTGATGTGACACATTGTAAAGATTCTCTTGGATTTCGCAACGCACGGCGTTTTTCTCGCACCGAACGTTGGCCCACATCTCTTGACCAGGCTATCGCCTCGGCGCGCAAGTCATGGCATCAGAACCGCAATGATGGCGTGGTCGCTATGGTAATAGTCTTGGGTTGAGTCAACTCAGGTTGACGGCATACGAATCAGGGTCGCACGTTAATATCAGTTAAGGGTCAAAGGTTGTCAGAATTCGACCGATAAGACCGCGGAAGTCTACGAATCGGTACGGACTAAGATACAGGTCTTACACTTATCATTTTATATTTTTAAAGCACTCATGTATATTCTTTTCTTTCCATTTTTGGAGTATACATGTATTTAATTAACCTGGTAACATGTTCACACTCTGGAGACTTACAATCAATTATATATTTTATGTATTTACCAGTCTTCTGCTTGCTAATTTAACTATCTCTGGAGTATAATATGCTGTTTTAGCTTAGTCTCAATCTTATTTAATGTCATTCTATAGACAGCATGCATTTATCATTATCTATGTTGCATAAGTGACATTCTGGAACTCGGGACTTGTTTCTACCCGACCCTCGATTTTCGAGATGTTACAGTTGGTATCAGAGCATGATTTTGATTAAACTGGACCTGGGTTATGACCACACGATGTACGCTGTCGCCCCTTTGACTTAGGTGGGTGTGAGAAAAATCTAGAAACACTCGTAGGACTTCAGTTTCGTCAATAGGCGAAGTCTACTCAAATCGATCGTTTTGATCGAGTTCATGACGTATCTTTGGTCGCGTGAAGCGACCTAAGTTGCCTCTAGGTCGTTAGTTGGCGGGTTTGGGATGATTCCAGAAGAATTCTAAACCCAGAAATGCAAGTCCTTGGGTTGTGGGGCAACCACAACCCTTACACTCAATTTCAAGGCTTGAAAGCCCCATTTTCTCCAATTCCTTCAGAATCCTTCCTCTTACCACCCCATTCTTTAACTTTTTCTAAGTCTTTTCATACTAAGCATAAATCCTAATGTGTAAAAGATAGAAAATCATACTTAGACAAAAATTTACTATAAATAGTAAATATAGGTAAGAATTACACTTTTGGCCATTCAAATTATGGAATCTCTTATTAAAAAATGGGTTAATTGGATGGATTAGCTTCTCTTACCCTAAAATCATATGCTACATGATGCATAAACTTATTCTAGTTTACAAACTGGCCCCGAAACACCTCAAATGGAGTTTTGGGCCTATCTAGGCTAAAATACAATGAACTAGGGTGGGTCCCACACATATTTGGGGTCCCTAGGGTAAGGGAAACCTGACCCATATGGCCACGATGGCCGGATTGAAAGTTGGCCGGCGATGGCATCGCCGGTTCGGCGATGCATCGCCGTACCGTGGGCCCCACTTGATTTGAAAATTGGGCCAATGCCCTTTTGTGGCTAGGGCACCTCCCCCATGGGTGGTTCGCACCTTTAAACCCCCTAAAACCCATGCTCCCTTCACAAAAAAAATGTCCCCAAGCCCTCTCTTTTTGGTTTTCTTGCTGCCTCCCTCTCAAATCACGTCTGCAAACCACTCCCAATCCCATTTTCTGCTAAAAATGATCCCACTCCATCGTCCACGGCAGTAGGCAGTCCCCTCTCTCTCCATTTTCATTGTTTGAAGCTCCCATAACCTCCAATCAAGGCTGAAATCGTGTGGAGCTCCATTTCTATTTAGTTTTCTCTTTTCCCTTTGAGAATCCAGCCTTTGGGAGCTTGATTCATCCCTCTACAGCGCCTAGATTTGCTTCAATCCGTTTGGGCAGGCGTTTCTCCCCATTTCCCTCTTTTTCCATGGCTTTGTTGAGGCTATTTTAGCCTTTTTCTCCCTTTCCACCATCCTCCCTCTCATGTCCGTTTTATTTGAGCCTTTACACTCTTTTTGGTCTCAAAATCGTGCAAACCTCAAATCCCATTTCTCCATCTTCTTCGCTTGAGGAGTAGCGAAAATACATGGCCGATAGAGCTCTAATGGGCACAGATAGTATTAAACTAGACAGTATTAAAGAAGGTAAGTCGGGACCGTGGTAGAAGTCCTTGGGTAGAATTGGGCATCTATGCTGTTGTCCTGTAGATTGTTTGTTTACTATTTTAGAGATTTCTGTGTTTTGTTATTGTTGGGTCTGGTGAAGTCATTAGTAGAAAATGTGTTTGTATATTATTTTGGGCTTAGCATAGCCGAATGCGTTCCTGTCATAATTCATGTGAAACTTTATTCCATACATTGTGACGAATTTCGTTAAATGGAGTGCATGCCGTTTCGTTCGCTGTAAGGTATTGTCCCTAGATTGAGTGTATCCTATGGTTTCCATTGCCATGTTGTAAATCCCGGGATTAAGCCTACAAAATTAGTTTTTATCCCACCCCACCCTCCTACCAAATATGCCACTCCCACTCCCGCAGTGGGATCAACAATGCAGTTTTATTTAATATAACTTAATGCTACTGGCCATATAGGCCCTTGGCGTTTTGGACCTAGAGTTAGTGCTTCTAGATTTGAAAGGTTTGACGATATAGGAAATCCAATTCCATTTAGACAATCTTGACCCTAAGCGATAGAACAATTCCCTGTATTAGAAATGATATGAAACCATTTGACGTATAAGCTTAGGCTTTGGATTACAGCTAGTGAGTTACAGACTAGTTTATTAGTTATCTTAAGTAGTGTAAAGCCTGTATATGTTAAGGAATAGTAGGTTAGATTTGGTTGGAGTAGAACCTCATTCCTTCGATAAATCCCCTTAATACTTATAGACTTCTTTTATAACCCTTAGAAAAGTTGTTTTAACTTAGAACCATTCACTCTCAGGGAAAACTTATAAATCCCTCAGATTGAACTTAGAATAAACTAGCACGCCTATTCGAATTCCCCTTAGAATTGCCTTCCCAAGGATTTATTGCAATCAGGAACGCGGAGTAAAGAAATTGTATATTAGCGATGTATTCGCGGTTTGAATTGACTTCTTAATCCTAGTGGTTACCAATAAATCCAATGCTTTGATCAAGCAGAAGATCGGCATCGACTCGGATTAAGAATTGATACAACGAATTTTCTGTCCTGATTAGATAAAAGGTCAATGTATCCGACTCAGACCCACTACACAACTTTTCTTCCGTGTTGGCTCGACCACATACAACCAAAAGTTATTGCTTTGCCTTTGGAAAATGTTGAGGACATCTAGCCAATAGAGAGTAGGCTTATTTCTACAACCTTAGGTAGCAATGCCATAGAACGCATCACTAACAAAGGAAGACTAATGTAGTGAGAGGTTGTTTCCCATTTTATGTCAAGGATAGCCCCTAAGTTGCACCTCGTTCCGATATATGGATCGATATATAGATTCTTGAACCTTAAGTAGAACTAAGTTTTAAGGGGGGTAGAACGTATTGAGTCCAATCTAATTAGGTCAGCCAATGCAACCGTTAGATCAGAGTGGTGCAGCGGAAGCGTGGTTAGCCTCTTCCCCACTGGCCCAGGATCGAAACAGTTGGCTTAGGTTATACGTAAGGTTAGGTCACTAAACAGGATTTGAACCTTCCTTAGAATGTCAATACTAAAGTCTCTCTAGGGACTCATTACCCTTAGCCAATTTCGAGGATGAAATTTTGTTTTAAGGGGGGTATATTATAACACCCCGAATTTTTGCCAACCTGGGGTTAGACGTCCTTAGGCAATGGGTCGACCATAACACCTTAGTAACCTCTTAGAACCCAATTCCAAAGCTAAAGAAATCACTTAGGATTAATTTCTTTAGAAATTAAGCGTAAGTTAGCTAGCGCTACGCTAGAGTAGCTGTGAAATTGTCCCTGAACACTTTAAATACGTTTTGCAAGACCCAAAACTTGTAGAATCAATGACGCTATAATACCCTGAAACCTAGGATCAAACTCTAAACCCGTTTGCTCTCAGGAACCCTTTGAAACTTTGTATTGGATTTAGATCGCGCGTCGAAAGTCCGATACCTACAATCTTAGACCGTTATGACCGCTTAGCTGGACTTGACAATCATTTCGAAAATCAAGCCCAACCGACGTTCAGAGGCTATTTCATTGAGCCTGGAGTAAAGAGAGTGAGAAAGGGTAAGGATTTAGAAATTTTAATCCAAATCTGGCACGTGACTTTGTACATTATTATTAAGCGTTCTGACCGTCAGAATTCAGCCAAATTTCACCCTGGGATCAAGAAAAATTTCTCTTTCATATCATGAGACTTGTAGACCTGATTTAGGTGCGATGACTGTTGAACTGAAATTGGACTGCCACGTGTGATCTGCGAACTCTACCGGACTGAAAACTTGTTGTGAGCAATATCCAGTGACTATGAGCTTAAGTCCAATCGCGTTCGGCCAGGGGACCTCCCGAAATGCTCTTTTGGATCGAAACAGTCCAGATTTGGTTATAACCCAAGTATACTTTGTTCCTAAGTCTAAAACGGTGAGGTTTTAGCCTATATAAGGGCCTTAAACCCTCACATATCTCATCCATCCGAATTTGCTAGAAACCCTAGCTAGAGAGAGAGAGATTGTGAGAGAGTAGTGGGAGAGAATTCCCGCCACTTGCTGCAGCTTTTGTACGTGCCAAAGCACCGCACTCCAATGACTTTCCCGGTGATTCCAACACACTCCTAGGTAAGCAAAACCCTAACTACTTGCTGATTTAGGGTTCTTTCGATTCAAATAGCAACATAGCTTATGTATCTTGTGCATTAGGTCGGCTGTAGGCCGTTGACGAAGTGTATACGTTCCGTTTGAAACGATACACGTCTAAGGCAAAATGTGAGAATTTTAGACGCTTAGATTGACTGATTTCAACGCTTTCAATGTCGTTTAATAGTAGATTATCGACGGTAACGCCGTTTGACATGTACAACATGCTGTCTGTTTTCCGTTTCGTAAACGTACGGTAAATATGAGATTTAGGGTATTTTTGGCATTTATAGAAAATACTGTATACGTCCGTATTTTGCTGAAATGCTTGACATGTAAATTCATCGTGTTACGATATTATGTATGCGTGTATAATCTGTTTAGCGAAGAGATTCGCCCTAATGCGCACTTTGGGTCGACATACGATATGTAGACTAAAGTGTGTGGACTAAGTGTTTGTATAAATGTTTGTATTAGTATGTATTGAGTAAAATGGTGTTGTGAAATTAGTTTTGAGATTGAATTCTCAATTAATATGCTGATGTATATGAACTCCATCATGTTGGCTATATGTATTGATTTCATTATATATATGAAATGCATGTGTTGGAGGATTTGCTTATGTGGTATGTTATAACCTGTAACAACATGCTTGTGTTGTTTATATGCATTCTTGTTACTCTCATGTGTTTACTGACGTTGGTTTACAAATGCTTGGGGCTATGACCTAGTCCAGGCAGTCGGTAATGGATTGAATTCGTGGTTGGTTTCTATGTACCACAAAGGACGCGTCGATGAACACGAATCGTGTTTTGGGTTGGCGGCAGTGGTTAGGCCACAAGAGTGTTTCATGCACTTCATGTCGTTCAGCTTGAGATGCGCTCGTACTAGTCGAGCCCGTCAAGTAACCCGACTGGCCTTTGTATGTTCACCATGTATGAGTCATAACTGCTTAAACTTAGGGTACTGAACTTACTATTAGAAACCCTGTTAATCATGGTACCTTGATCCATAAAGACTCATGAGCCAGGCATGGTGGTATAGGACACCGTGGTCGAGCTGTCGGCCTACGCTGGGGCCACAAACCTCCCCGTAGTGACCATTGAGCACCCTACTCTGAGCAGATTATGGTGGTATGTGACACTATATTCTTGCTGTCGGCCTACATTGATCAGGTGACGAGCCCTTTGTAGTGACCTTGAGTTTATCCTGACAATGTATGGGGGCAACGAGTCATGATGCAGTCTTAAGGATAAATAGGCCTGCATTGATAAGGTGATGGGGGAGCGGTGCAACGAGTGCGAGCAATAGCCCTGGCAGCCCTTGCAGCGACCTATAAATATAACATCGTATGAGATTACTAGGAATGACAACCCTAGACAGGATCTGTGTTGGGATTGATATAAGCAAGGTACCCTAGTTTTCCAATCCTGCTCTATGAAAAGGACTAATAATAACCCGGTAATTATTATCCATATCGCATTGCATGTGCCTTGAAGATGTGGAGCACTGCGGGAAGAAAGCATGCCGCGGATGCAGGTAGTGCCGCATGAGGGAGTATGTCGGTGAGGGCATCCATCATGTCATTTCATGCTTGCATTAACAACAGTATCTAGGAATGTTTGATTGTTTGCTTTACTATTAACGCGTGATTGATTTGATAACATGCTAATCTTTGCTCTATGATTCAACTGAGTTAATTACTCACTCCCACGTTACGGGACGGTGTTCCGGACACCCACCAGACCCTTTTGTAATTGCAGATGATGGCGCGGCCTGCGAGGCGGAGCCGAACTTGATGATGATGAGGAGGATCCCTCCTTTATGCGTGTTCTGATCGACGAGATTACAGGGAGGTTGATTAGACGCCTTGACACTTGTCATTTTATATTTTTAGAGCACTCATGTATATTCTTTTCTTTCCATTTTTGGAGTATACATGTATTTAATTAACCTGGTAAGATGTTCACACTCTGGAGACTTATAATCAATTATATATTTTATGTATTTATCAGTCTTCCGCTTGCTAATTTAACTGTCTCTAGAGTATGATATGCTGTTTTGGCTTAGTCTCAATCTTGTTTAATGCCATTTTACAGACAACATGCATTTATCATTATTTATGTTGCATAAGTGACGTTCTCGAACTCGGGAGTTAGGTTTCTACCCGACTCCCGATTTTCGGGATATTACAGAACCCCCATAGGGTAAATACCAAAACTAAGCTACAAAGGGTAAATATCAAATCAAATGCCACATAGGGCAAATATCAAATCAAATGCCACATAAGGCGAGTACTAAATCGATGCTCTAAAAAGACCATCCTCAAAAACCAAGTAGACACAACAACTCATGGATGGTAGGTCCACATCAATGTCCCATTTAACCCGTCATTCAAGTAGCCAATAAGTCGAAGGTCCATTATAATCACAATAAATCAAGAATAATACATCGAACCCCCATAGGGTAAATACCAAAACTAAGCTATAAAGGGTAAATATCAAATCAAATGCCACATAGGGCAAATATCAAATCAAATGCAACATAAGGCGAGTACTAAATCGATGCGATAAAAATACCATCTTCAAAAACCACGTAGACACAACAACTCATGGATGGTAGGTCCACATCAATGTCCCATTTAACCCATCATTCAAGTAGCCATTAAGTCGAAGGTCCATTATAATCACAAGAAATCAAGAATAATACATCGAACCCCCATAGGGTAAATACCAAAACTAAGCTACAAAGGGTAAATATCAAATCAAATGCCACATAGGGCAAATATCAAATCAAATGCCACATAAGGCGAGTACTAAATCGATGCGATAAAAAGACCATCCTCAAAAACCACGTAGACACAATAAATCTTGGATCGTAGGTCCACATCAATGTCCCATTTAACCCGTCATTCAAGTAGCCACTAAGTCGAAGGTCCATTATAATCATAATAAATCAAGTTACATCTCAAATCTGGATGTACATATGTAAGTGGCGTTCTCCATCGATAAATGTACCAATTCAAGTTCCATAAGCAATCCACGAGCAAGAGAAAATATACAGGTTTGACATGTAGATGTTCGTGCAGGATAAATATTGAACACATAATTTAGAATTTAATCCCAACCACTAGTACGAGTAACAATGAAGTAAAGATATCAATTATCAACTGAAATTAAAATGAAAGCTACCACTTAAGCTAATGGGAGAGTAGAATGCTTAAGGGGAAGAAATCATCACCTTATGTTTCGAACCATCTATAAATGTTGCTAGGAGGCACGCGCAACCTTAGGAACTTCCTGAGATAGACTCAACTCAACTTGACCCAGTAAATGCTATAGTGTAAATCTAACACTCGAAGAGTTGTCAAATTTTGTTGTGCCAAATCATTTAGAATGTATATCATGCTTTAAGTTGAATTAATCAGGTTTGTGTATTTCAAATTTTTCTGCATCTTCGTCGAACTTGCATACATTTTCAAGTTGAAGAGAAGATTGTTGAACTTTATGATTTCAAGCTTAAATTCAAGAACTAAGCCTCAAGAACTCAAGTTCAAGTTTGAAGTTCAAATACTGTATGCTAAAGACTCAAAAAATCAAGCGTAACTCAAGCTCAAGTTCAAGAGATCGAACTCAAGCTTCTCGTATCCTAAGAATTCAAGGTTTTGAAGCAAATAATGTTTCAATTGTTCCAACTCACAAATAAGGTATGGATGACCTTAGATTGATTATAGGTTGAGTCATATTCATTGCATATTTTATGTGGGTCATTTCATAAGTTTATAAGTCATTTTCTCGACTGTAAAGGTTACACTATATTTTTATGGGACGACACTTCAAAAAAATGAGAGCAATGCCAATGCAAAGGTTTTAAATGCAATTATTTACGCATTATCACTAGATGAATTTAAAAGAATTATATCTTGTGATACTGCAAAGTAAGCCTAGGACATTCTAGAAATGACACACGAGGGTACGACTATTGTCAAGAAATCTAGACTTCAAATCCTCACCACTTGGTTTAAGGAGATTCATATGGAAGAAAGTGAAACTTTCATGGACTTCTATGCTAAGTTAAATGACATAGTCAACTCTATGTGGGGTCTTGGTGATAGTATCTGAAAAAGTAAAGTCTGTGCAAAGATACTGCGCTCATTGCCTGATAGGTTCAATTCTAAGGTGACCGCGATTCATGAACTTCGTGATACGGATAATATGAGGGTTGAAGAGCTGGTTAGTTCTTTATAAACCTATGAGTTAAACTTTAAGACTCCTAAAGATAACTCCATCACCCTTAAGTCTTCTAAAAATATTTCTCATGAAAATGCTAGTAATTCTGATTATGAAAACTCTGAAGATGATATGGCATTATTAGCCAAAAAGTTTTATAAAATTTTCAAAAGTAAAAAGAGGGTAGATTTTCAAAAACCTTCAGAAAAGAAAAGGATTAGATCTAAAACTTAGAAATTTATTAAAGACAGTCAATGTTTCAACTGCCATGAATATGAGTATCTGGCAAACAAATGTCCACAGAGGGACAAACCTAAGAATAAAGGTATGTTGGCCACATGGGATGAATCGTCGTTTTCTGAAGCTTCTTCTGAGTCAAATGATTCTGAACTTGAGTCTACTAATGAGGTCAAGGCCTTAATGACTCTAGCCAAATTCACTTCCTTAAACAGTTGTAATTTAACTTATGATGAAAATCTGAGAAGCGATCCTAAAAATGATAATGATTTATAAGATGCCTATAATGCCCTATATAGGGAAAGTTGTAAGATAACTGTAAAACTAAAACTTCAAAAAGAAAAGTTTTTAAAGTTAAAAGAAGATTTTTATAACTTAGTTTTAGAAAAATCGTATTTTTTTTTTGTTGTTTTGAAAAAGCTAAGTGTGATTTAGATTTCAAAACATCCCAAATCAAAAATCTTAAATCAGAAAATGAAAAACTAAAACTAGAAGTCTCTTCTCTCTTGAGTATGAAGGATACTTAGAGGTATGCCTAGGGTAATCTTAAACTAGAAAGACTATTAACCGGATCAAGGAAATGTGGCGATAGATTTGGTTTGGGCTACGATAAGTATACACCTGCTAAAAGTAAGTCCACTCCACTCAATTTTGTTAAAGGGGAGTCCTCTAACTTAAAAGGATAAAGTCTGAATCAAAATAATTTTAAAAATCCTAAAACTTTTCAGGCTATGAAACCGAAAAGCAACCATACCAATTATAGAAATCAAAATCATAACCCCTTAACTGAGAAAATTGTTGATTTACTCAAGGAGCTTCTAAAATCTAACTCGAATGGTAGAATATATAACAACTACAAGTGTAGAAAAACTGACTATGCTCCAAAACCTAAAACAATAATGAAATGGGTCCCTAAGGTTGCTTGTCTGGTTGCCCACATCGCTTTCAAGTATACGAGCCAATCAAAGTGGTAACTAGACAGCGGTTGCTCTAGACACATTAGATGTGACAAAGATTTGTTCACCAATCTCAAAGATATGACTGATGGTTCAGTCACATTCGGTGATGGTAGCAACTACAGAATTGTTGGCCAAGCTACGGTTCAACTCTCTAATCTTCTTCCATTTGAGAATGTCTTGTTTGTAGAAGGTCTTAAACATAATCTCTTAAGCATTTCTCAAATTTGTGATAATAATCATAACATAAAATTCACCAACCAAGGGTGTGAAATTTCTAATGAGAATGGTTCTGTGATATTAACTGGTTACAGAACATCTGAAAACTGCTATATAATCAGTATTTCGAGCTCGTCTAAATTATCGCGTTACATGATCCAAACCGATGAGACCGATTTATGGCATAAATGCCTAGGACATGTACACTACCGTAGTCTTTATAGACTGAGCAAAGGTAATGCAATAAGAGGTCTACCCAAGATTAAGAAATTGGATAAAATATGTGGTGAATGTTAGATGGGAAAACAAACTAGGAGTGCTCACAAGAAAGTGAACTCCAGTGCCACATCTAAACCCCTTGAACTCCTCCATATGGATCTCATTGGACCTACTAGAATGGAGAGTCGAGGCGGTGAGAAATATATTCTGGTAATAGTAGATGATTTTACCAGGTATACATGGGTAGTTTTCATGAGAGAGAAATCAGAAACTCTCGATGAAGTGAAAATGATACTCAAGTGTATCCAAACTAAGAAGTAATCACATGTCTCTAAAATCCATAGTGATCATGGTTCCAAATTTGATAATAGTAGTTTTGAGAAGTTTTATAGTGATTATAGAATATTGCATGAGTATTCTACACCCAAGACACCTTAACAGAATGGGGTAGTTGAAAAAAAATCGAGTACTTTAAGAAATGGCTAATGTGATGTTAAATAGCATGAAACTTCCTAAAAATCTAAAGCAGTGAATATGGTGTAAGATCCGTATCCTAGTTCGTACTGTTCCTTAGGCTTCCGCGGCCATCCTGGTAGAATTTTAGTGACTCACGATCTGTAACTGGCGTTTGCGCTCTATCTTGAGACGGATCCTATTGGTTTGAGTCGGTTCGACCCGAGACTTGTACCAATGCGATCGCACCGTCATCGCGGTTCCGACGCTACGTCTCACGCGCCGAGGCGATACCTGGGTCAGGAGATGTAGGCCCGCATTCAGTTCGAGAAAAACATCGCGTGTTGCAAGTCCCAAGAGAATCCATCACATCAAATGTCAAGTACACTCCCATCACTCATCATTACTCACACCCATCCCCAAGTACAACCACCATCCCCAAAAGTCAACCTTTTCTTACAACAAAGTATCTACTCACATCACTCACCATTACTTCTCTCCCATCACCTCTTTCTCTCTTCTCTCCCTCAATTGTCAAACTCCATCTCTCTCCAAGCAACCCACGTCCATGGCTTCCAAGAGGAGAAGCTAGTGTGGCCAACCTTCTTTACTCCCATCTCCATCGTCCATGATCGATCTCAACCATTGAAGTCCATCTATTGGAGCTCTAGAGGCTATAGGCCGAAGAAGAAGATGAGATCCTAAGGTGGGTGCATCTTTAGAGTAGATTTCTCCTTTTTTCTAATGAGGTGAGTGCTTCTTTCTCTCTCTCCTTCCTTTATCTTGTGGCCCACCTAACGAGTATATGTGATATCTAAACCGTTCATTAAAGGGACTCCACGAATAACTATGTAGGCCCCACCTTAGGGTGATGGGGAGACACAAATATCATATTGATACTATCAAAGTGGGCCACGTCCAAGTGGGACCCACCTTGATTAGCGTGTAAACACAGTCCGTCCTGGGACATATTCGCTAAAGTTTGAACAGATAGTGGAGTCCACTGTACACAGCACGTTTGGACACGCTTGTGAAAAACAAAAGTATCAGCTTGATTCCAAGCTTTGGAGAGGACCAATCATACAAGCCCCACCTTGATGCATGTTGTTAATCCACGCCATCCATTCAATTCTACAGATCATTTTAACCGTTGAGATGAAAAATGAAGCTGATCCGAGTATCTAGTGGGTCATAACTAAGAAAATAGTGGTTTTCACCATTAAAATGCACTCTGATCCTTCTACACCCCCAAAATATATCAAATATTGGGCTTGATGGGTCTGTCTTAGGCCACAGACACCAATGGTTGGGTTGGATTTTACCGATGCCGACCCCACATGGGAAAAACTATGAGAAAACGATTTTTTTCAAAAAAAATATAAGCAGCAGGTGCTGATGCAACGTCTAGAGGACGCGCAACAGCGTCCTGCTGCACTGGACATGAAACGGGCAGGGGGAGCATGGGTCCTAGATGTGGGCCCCACCATGATGTGTGTATGTCATCCAAACCATTCATTAGGTGGGCCCTTGCTTGAAGTGGGCCCCCTCCAAAAATTAGCCACATCCAAAGCTCAAGTAGCCCACATCAGAGGTAACAGTGGGATTGAACGCCTGCCCTTGAAACCCTTTTTTTTTACGACAAAAGTTTTAGGTCAAGATGAAATTTTTTTTCCTATTCAGCCAGGTCCATACGACCTTATCAACGGTTAGATATCAAATAAACATTGTGGTGGGCCCACGTGGGACCCATAGTGATGTATGTGTTTTATTCACACCGTCCCCAGTACGGGACGGTGGAACCCACCTACTGTGTGTGTTCTCTCCACGCCGTCCACACCTGGACGGTGGGACCCACCCCCACGTGTGGGACGGTGTGCAGTGTGTACAGTGTGTGTATATATACATACACACACATATATATATATATTATATTATATATAATATTGTATTAAATATAATATTGTATTATATTAAATATAATATTATGTATATTATATATATCATATATATATTATATATTATGTTATATATAATATATACTTGATGATGAGCCTTCATGTGGGCCCCCCACCATGATGCATGTGTTGCATCCAAGCTGTCCATCCATTTCGAAAGCTCATTTCATGGCGTGAGCTAAAGAATGAGTCAGATCCATAGCTCGTGTGGACCCCACCCTTGATGCATGTGTTGCATCCAAACTGTCCAACCATTTGGCATGCTCATCTTAACAGGCTTGAGACAAAAAAATAAGTCAGATCTAAGGTCAAGTGGACCCCACCTTACTGTATGTATTCTATAATCACACCGTCCGTGGAGTGGGTGTCCAGAGGCTGGTGTTTGATTATATATATAATAATATATAATAATGCCTAATATAAATAATAGTAGTATATAACATTATATAAATATTATATGATGTTATATAGTGGGCCCCACGTGGGACCCACCTTTGTGAAAGAGGCTTGACTGGTGTATGTTTACACCAGCTATATTGATGTTGTTTATAATATAAAAACATATTATATTAGTACATAATATATATACTGTCGATGTATATCTTGTGAGCCATCACGTGGATTCCACCTCGATTTATGTATATGATCTGCACCATCTAGAGGTACTGGACGACGGTAGTCACCTTGAGATGTGTTTTATCAACACCGTCCGTCCAGTAAGCTTTGTGGGTCCTACTGTATAATGTCAGCAAGTTTCTGTGGAGCCCACATATGAGGTATGTGTTGTATCCTCACCATGCAATGCAAGCACAGTGGGATTCCACCATGAAGTATGTGTTTCTCCACCCCGTCCATTCATTGGACGTGGCCCCACCATTGTAGCATGTGGGGCCCACCTTGATTTAATGTATTACATCCACACTGTCCAACCTATGGACGGTGGATGTGGATTAACTGGAGTACCTCACACCTGCTTGATAGCAGAGAAATTGATGTCAGTAAGTTCCGTGGAGCCCACTTGATTTATGTGGTGTATTCCACGCCACTCATCTATTTTACATCTATGACCGTCCATTAGTGCAGTCCATTGATGTAGCCCACTTGATGCATAATTGGGCCATTGATTCACCCCATTTGAATCGTCCCACTTGATTCGACCCATTGATTTGGCTCATTTGAATTGACCCATTTAACCTGCCCCATTTGAATCGGCCTGTTTGATTGGCCTGCTTGTGTCGGCCCATTTAATTGATTTAGCCATATGATTGATTTGGCCCACTTTGATATATACGAGGCCCATGTTATGAGGCTTACTTTGATATACTTGTGGCCCATCTGTGAGGCCTACCTTGATATATTTATGGGGCCCATTGGTGTGGCTCATTGATGCAACCCACTTGTTGTATATGGGGCCCATTGGTGTAGCCCAATGACATAACTCACCGTGATGTGCATGTTATCTAAGTTATTCTTTGGCTGGGCCGCTAGTAGGCCCAGCTAAGATGAATAGGCCCATAGGTTATGACCCAATGTGATGTATTCGAGGTCCATGGGCGAGGCCCATTGATACGTATCTAAGCCCCATTGTGACATGTTCGTGGCCTATGGGCAGGGCCTACTGAGATATATTTCTAGCCATATGTCGTGGTCCATTGTAATGTGTATAAGGCCTATGTAACGTGACCCATTGTAGTGTATATTAGGCCCTTGTGTGAGGCCGCAGGCCCACTGTACATTTGGCCCTATGTGGGCCACTCCTTGGGAGTAATGTTAGATAAAGGTCCACGTTGATGGGCAATGATAGTAAATGTCCACATTATGACCTTCCTTTAGGCCTGGTTAGGCCCATTCTCGTCATTCTCTAATGGGTTAACCCAACGAACGGGCCCCCATTAATATTGTTTGACCATCATCGGCCGTCCATCTATGGACCCCGCCTTGTGTCGTGACCGATTACCGATTCCGTTTGACGTAGGCGATTTACCGATTCCGATTGTCGTGGCCTATTTGATGTATATGAGTCCAAGTATCGAGGCTGATTCCAAGTGTCGATTCCAATTGTTAAGGTCAATTTCGATAGCTGAGGCCAATTGTCAAGACCTATATGATACATACGCAACTCATAGTTGAGGCCTATTGTGATGTATTTATGGCCTATGGGCAAGGCCCATTATGATGTATTCGTGGCCTATGGGCAAGGCCCATTGTGATATATATTAGGCCTATGGTGCATGTCCTATTTGATGTATTTGAGACTCATGTGTAGGGCCCACATGTCATGTATTTGAGGCCCATGAGCAGGGCCCACCTGTTGTGTATATGTGACCCTTAAGTAAGGCCTATGGTGTTATATATTAGGTCCTTATGTGAGGCCATGGGTCCACTATATGTTAGGCTCTATGTGAGACATTCTTTGGGGGCAATGTTGGTTAAATGTCCACATTGTCGAGGTCAATTGTCAAAGTCGAGTATTGATACCGATTATGAGTATGTGACTGCAAAGCATCATGATACATGCTCATACGCATCATCTGCATGTTGTTATGAGATGTGGTTGACCATTGCATGTGTCATTGGGCAGGTTGTTATGAGTCTCCCTGATAAGCGAAGGTTATCTCACATGAGCACACGGTATGCGCAGGATAGATGCATGACTCATGCATCTTGCATTGCATTGTGTTGTACTGTACACCCTAGAGACATCAGGGTCGTAGCCTCCATAGGCATTTTATGGATAATTAGATGGGATACCAAAAATCTGTTCTATATGGGGTGCTATAGATATCCCTGGGTGAAAGTCCCTAAACCCTCTTGGTTTCAGAGGTTGTTCCAATGTCTAAACCAAGTGGATGTATGAGTGCATGAGGGCCGTATACCGTTAGGTCACGTCTCTCATTGTGTCATGGTCGGTTGGAAGGGGGTGTGGCCTTACCTGCCTGAGAGGAGGGGATAAAGCTAGGCTGAGTTTGACCAGCTCGAGGAATGGGTCCGTTATTGACGAGTCGGGCCCGATATTGGCAGGTGGATAGTGAGGTCTCTTCCACTCACCTTATTGTGCGCGATGGGGTGACAATCTGGATTGGAGTGTAATAGACCCCGGTGATTTCTCAGAGAGGAACCGTACTGATATGTGGACTTATTGAGTAGGAGTTGCATGCTCATTTATTCATTCATTTACTATTCACTCAGGACGGTGGTGCGTAACTAATTATTGTGTACCTTCATTATGGCAAGGATATCGGTTGGGCGCGCGACTAACATGAAATTAGGAGTTTACCATGTTGAGTCTGACTATCCAAATTTAGGTATGAGACTGGTTTGGATATAAGTCCCTTGTGGTGGACCCCGTAGCCTGCGATACTACGTACTATCATCCCGACTTCACACTCCAACATAGTCATTTCATTCGCATTGCATATTGCATTACATCCACAGGCATATGACATTTTGAGTTGCTATGTTTCTGCACTTATATGGCCTGAATAGACTTAGCAGGATTTGTATAATGTATTGCATTCTCGGCATCTGATATTTGGCTCTTTATGACTTCTTATGGCATAACTGTTCTATATTGCGTATTCTGATATTGATTGACTCATGGACTTGTCCATACTTCTGCTTACTCTGTTATTGTATGATTTATGATCTTGTCAGTATTTTTGTTTACTCTGATAATTCATACTCTTGTTAGTATTTCTACTTATTCCGATAATGTACAATTTATGGATTATTAGTAATTTCGGTATTGAATGATGATGGCATTGTATTGAATACTTGACACTTATTTTGTGCACACACTTACACCACCCTCTAAGCTTTTTATAAGCTTATGCATGATAGATGCGTGCAGGTGATGTTAGGTTGCAACAGTGTTGAGCCTGGAGCGTGCAACAGTCTTCTGAAGCTTGATTTTCGATTTATGTATTTTCCATTAAGCATTGTACTCAAATGATTATATTAGTAGATATGTGATGATGATGTTGCCTGTGTGAATTGGGTAATCTTGTGGTTATGCTTATTACGAGTTAAATGTATATAAAAAAATCCTCCTTATAAGATCTCAGCATCGAAATCTGACGTATGAACATTAGGAGCCGAGAATGGGGTATTACGGAGGCTGTCGGCACCAGATTCGGCAATCGGAATTCCTGTGAATTCGATTTTCGGGTTTGGGGCATGACACATGACTTGTTATATTATTAACCGTGTTTATAGTAGAAAATCTAATAATAAGACTGCATATTAACTATGGTTCAATAAGAAGCCTATTGTCAAATACTTACGAGTTTTTGGTAGCGAGTGCTATATTTTACGTGATCAGAAAAATCTAGGAAAATTCGATACTAAAAGTGACGAAGGGATATTTTTAGGGTATGCTTTAAATAGTCAAGTATTTCATGTTTTCAACAAGAGGACCAGTGTAATTCAGGAGTCCATTAATGTGGTTATAGATGATCACCTGAATATACCTGTCTCAAGTTTAGAAAATGATGAAGTCTCTTTATTTGATAAACCAGACTCTTCATCTAGTCAAAATGACACTGAACTGCTATCAGTTAAAGACCATCCAACTGATCAATTCCTTAGGAACCTTCTCACTGGTGTGTGTACTCGTTGACAATTAGAAATTTTTTTTTATTATGTGTGTTTCATATCCTAGATTGAGCCAGCCAACGTAAAAGAAGCGCTTGCTGATGAAAACTGGATAGTAACAATGCAAGAAGAACTTAATCAATTTGTAAAGAGTGATGTATGATGCTTAGTTCCTAGACTTGATGATAAACATAGTATTGAAACTAAATGGATTTTTAAAAATAAGTTTGATGAAATTGGTAATATTATAAGAAACAAGGATAAACTGGTTATACAAGGGTACACTCAGATAGAAGGTATCGATTATGATGAAACCTTTGCCCCAGTAGCTAGTCTTGAATCTATCAGACCGTTTATATCCATTGCTTATTACAAAAAATTCAAAATTTAACAAATGGATGTTAAGAGTGCTTTCTTGAATGGTGATCTGTATGAGGAAGTATATGTTGAACAGCCTAAGGGTTTTGAAGACCCTAAACATACTAATCATGTTTATCACCTAAAAAAGGCACTCTATGAATTAAAACAAGGTCTCAGGACATGCTACGGGAAATTGATTAAGTTTTTACTAAGTCGTAACTTTATAATGGGGAGTGTTGATAAGACACTTTTTGTAAAGAAACACAATGATCACACACTGATAGTACAAATATATATTGATGGCATTATCTATTAAGGGTGCACATCGAATCGGTAGAACTGTGGAACCAGACCAGAACCAACTAAACGGTCTGATTTGGTCTAGTTCTAGAGTGCACCGGTTCCGATTCTAAATGTCATTCCCCAAACTCAGAAACCAGGCTCACAAAATTCCCGATCGCCGAATCCGATGCCGACAGCCTCTGTAGTACCCCATTCTAGACTCCTAGCGTCCATACGCTAGATTCTGATCCTGGGATCCTACAAGGAGGATTTTTCAATGTACATTTAACTCATAATAAGCATAACCACAAGTTTACCCAAGTCACAAAGGCAACATCATAATCATATATCCACTAATATAAACAGTTGAATACAATGCTAAAAGGGAAATACGTATGTCAAAAATCAAAGCTCCATAAGTCCGTTGCACGCTCCAAGCTCAATGCTGCTGTAACCTGACGCCACCTGCAGGGATCTATCGTGCATAAGCCTATAAAAAGCTTAGTGAGTGGTGAAAGTGTGTGTATAAGGTAAGTGTCAAGTAAGCAATATCAGAGTAATCAGAGTAAGCGAAAGTACTGACAAGTCCATGAGTCATACAATATCAGGGTACACAATGCAAATCAGTTATGCACATGAGGAGTCAAAGCAAGCCAAATATTAGATGCCGAGGATACGATGCCATAAATTATACAATATCAAAATAATCGAAAATATACTGATAAGTCTATGAGTGCCGTCAGCCGTACCAAAGCTATGCGATGCAAGGCATGAGTACTAATGGTCATATCAATGCAAAACATGGCAACCCAAAATGCTAAGTACTGTGGATGTAATGTAATATGCGGTGTGAATGAAATGACCAAGCTAGAGTGAAGTCGGGATGATAGTATGTAGTATCGCAGGCTATAGGGTCTATCACAAGAGACTTCTATCCAAACCAGTCCCATACCTAAATTTGGATAGTCAAACTCAATGTGGTGAACTCTTGGCTCAGGTTAGTCACGTGTCCAACCGAAATCCTGGCCATGCGAAGGTACACAACAATTAGTTGCACACCACCAACCTGAGTGGATAGTGAATGAAACGAATACATGAGTATGCAACTCCTATTCAATAAGTCCACATATCAGTACGGTTCCTCTCTAGGATCATCACCGGGTCTAGTACACTCGAAGCCACTTGCCACCTCATCCAGCGCACAACTAGGCAAGTGGAAGAGACCTCACTATTCGCCTGGTCAGTAGTCTGCCAATACCTACTCGCTTGTCGATAGCAGACCCATTCCTTGAGATAGTCAAACTTAGCCTAGCTATGCCTACTCCCTCAGGTGGGTAAGGCCACACTCCCTCCCAACCGACCACGACACAGTGGGAGATGCGGCCTCTTGGCAGCACTCGAGCGCTCATGTACATCCACTTAGTCTCGATGTTGGGGCGTCCTCTGGTACCAAGAGGATTTTAGGGATTTTCACCCAGGGCCATCTATGGCAGCCCGATGCTCGAACCAAACATTTTTGGTGTCCCATCTGGCCATCCACGATATGCCTGTGGAGGTTACGGCCTTTATGTCGCTAGGGCGTACAGTAATCACAACCCACAATGCAAGATACATGAGTCATACAATCCAGTCATGCATCAATCCTGCGCATACCGTGAGCTCATGTGAGATAACCTCCACTTATCAGAGTCTCATAACAACCTGCCCAATGACATATGCAATGGTTAACCACATCTCATAACAAACATACAGATGATGCGTATGGGCATGTATTATGATGCAATGCGGTCACATACTCATAATCGATATCAATAACCCACATCAACAATCAACCTTGACAATGTGGACATTTAACCAACATTACCCCCAAGGAATGACCCATATAGAGCCTAACATACAGTGGACTCATGGCCTCACATCAGGGCCAAATATACAACACTATGGCCCTCACTCAAGAGCTTAATACATATCATGATGGGCCTCACTCATGGACCACATATACATCAAGTGGGTCGCATCTCATGGGTCTAATATACGTCGCGATGGGCTGCTCCCACAGGCCTAATATACATCAAGTCGGGCCTCATCAAATGGGCCAAAAATATATCACAATGGGCCACGTCCCATGGGCCTCAAATACATCATAATGAGCCATGACAATCGAAATCGGCCTTAACAATCGGAATCAACACTCAAAATCAGCCTATACCATCGGCCTTGACAATCAGAATAGGTAAATTGATCAAGTCAGTCGGAATTGGCAATCGGCCATAACAATTGAAATCGACAAATCGGTCACATCAATCGAAAATCGATAATTGGTTATGATAATCGACAATCGGCCATGACAATCAGAATCGGTCAATAATCAGAGTCAGCAAATTGGTCACGTTAATCAGAAATCAGCAATCAGTCATGATAATCAGCCTCGATCGCTAATCAAAATCGACAAATCGGTCATGGTAATTGTAAGACCCGTGTCCTAGTTCGTACCATTCTATAGGCCTCCGCAGTTCTCTAGGTCGAATTCTGGCAACTCTCCACCTGTATCTGATGTTTGCATGCGATCCTAAGCCGAGTCCTCCATACCAAAGTCGGCTCGACCTAAAATTTAGACCTTAGCGACCGCACTGTCGCCGCTGTTCTAACACTGTGACTCGCCCACCGAACCGATACTCAGGCCAGGAGTGTGGGCTTGCGTTCATTCTGAAGAAACACCGCCCGTTGTGAATTTTGAGGGAATCTCTAAGACATGTCCCATCAATCAATGTCAAGTACAAGCCTTACCCAAAGTACAACATCCCATTCCTCCTTTTCCTTAAGTCAATATTCTCTCTTTCCCTCACCATACCTCTTTTTACAAATTTCAAACACAATCTTACTTTTCCATCACTTTTCCTTACACCCACCACTCCATCCATCACCTTAATATTCTCTTTCTCTCATTTACTCAAACACTCTCATAAGCAACAATTCCATATGTCCAAGCTCTCTCCCTAAACATTAAGTGTGGCCCACTTTCCCACCCCCCATCTCTCATCCCCACCATCAAAACCTCATCATCCACCATCAAAGGATAAGCATAGGAGCTAAGGAGGCTAAGGGACCAAGGAGAAGGCTTAGTGGTGGGTGAGATGGGACCCACTTGATGTATGTGTTTATGATTAAAGAGGGGCCTATAGTGGCGGGGTCCCTCCACTCCACCGATCTCTCTCTCTCACTCACTCTTTCATTGCTGATGGCCATATATATATATATATATTATATCCATGCTATCCATTTAGTGGACCACACTACAACCCATGGTGGAGCCCACCTTGTAGTCCAAACTTGGATGAAGGAAAATACAAACATCAGCTGATACAAACCTTGGTGGGCCACCACGTGGACCCCACCATGGCAGTGTGTGGAGCCCACCATGATGCTTGCTTTATATCCATGCCGTCCAGCGTCTCTGGACGCTGGACGGGCGTGGCTAACATGGCGTGCGTGTACTAACTACTAACAAAAAATAAATACATGGGTTTTTAAAGTTTTGGGGTGGGCCACCCATGCAAGCCCCACCTTGATGTATGTATATAATCCACGCCGTCCATTCCATTTCTCATACCATTTTAGGTGTTGAGCCAAAAAATGAGACCAAACTGATAATCAAGAGGGCCATATCATTGGAAATAGTGGTATTACCATTAAAACCTACATTAATTCTTCCATCAGTCAAAAAAAATGTCACATATTAGTCTCATTTGGTTGATCAGGGGCCATAGAATCTAATGGCCGGACCGGATTTTTCAGATGCGGGCCCTACCTAGGAAAAACCCTAAAAAAATTCCATTTTTTTTAAAAATAGGAGTAACAGAATCAGACGCTGCTACTGCTGACATAGGACGTCCTTGAACGCTGAGCGGATAGGGACCACGGGTCCCATTTGTAGGCCCCACCGTGAGGTGTGATATATATTGTAACATCCTGAAAATCGGGGGTCGAGCATAAACTCCACTCCCTAGTTTCAGAACATCACTTATGCAACATTTTCAATGATAGATGAATGTCAGCTGTAGTGGTGTATAAAACATGAAGTGGATTAAGCCAAAACAGTATATCATACTCCAGAGATAGTTAAATTTTGTAAGCGGAAGACTGTGATAAATATATAAAATGTATAATTGATTGTAAGTCTCCAGAGTGTGAACATGTTACCAAGTTAACTAAATACATGTATACTCCAAAAATGGAAAGAAAAGAATATACATGGGTGTTTAAATAAAAGGAAAAATACCAAGTGTATTGGCATCTAATCAATAACCCTGTAACCCAGTCGATCAAAACCTGCATATAGGAGAAATTCTCCTCATCATCATAAAGTCTGGCTCTGCTTTATAAGCAACGCTGTCATCTGAAACTAAGACAGGGTCTGGTTGGTGTGTACAACACCATCCCGTAACGTGGGAGTGAGTGATCAACTCAGTGGAAACTATACAGCAAAGGTTAACATGTTATCAATTCAATCAAGCAGTAATGATAAGGCAGTACAATCAAACAGGTCTTAGATACTCATGTTAATGCAGAGATGATATGAAGAATGATGCATGCCCTAACCACAATTCCCTCTGCGACATCATCTAACGATCACGGCATGAATTACTTCCTCAGTATTTTATCACCAACCCCGTTAGCACATGCAATACGGTGTTATGAATATGCTTACCAAGTTCTTATTAATCCTTTTCATACAACAGGATTGGGAAGCTAAGACACCTCCCTTGTATCATTTCTCAACGTTGATCCATTCTAGGGTCGTCAGTCCTAGGGAATCTCATACGATATTATGGTTTTAGGTTGCTGCAAGGGCTGTTGCGTGCAATCGTTACACCACTCCCCCATCACTTTATCAATACAGGCCTACTTATATCCTCAAGACTACAACAGGACTCGTCGCCCCTATGCAGTGTCAGGATAAACTCAAGGTCACTACAGAGGGCTTGTCACCAATCAGTGTAAGCCGATAGCAAGAATATAGTGTCCCATACCACCATAATCTGCTCAGAGTAGGGTGCTCACTGGTCACTACGGGGAGGTTTGTGGCCCTAACGTAGGCTGACAGCTCGACCATGGTGTCCCATACCACCATGTCCGGCTCATGAGTCTTAGGGGATCTTAGTACCATGGTTAACGAAAGTTTCACTAGTAAGCTCAGTGCCTTAGATTCAAACAGTAGCGACCAAATTTGGTGAACAAACATTGGTCAATCGGGTTAGTTGATAAGCTCAACTAGGCCAAGCGTACGTTGAGTTGAATGACATGGAATGTATAAGAACTCCGTGTGGCCTAACCACTACCGAACACCCCAAGCACGACTCAGATTCGTTAAACTCATCCTATGTGGCGAAAACAATCTCAACCACCATTTGGAGTACGATTACCGATTACCTGGACTGTAGTACAGCCCCAATCATGTATAAGCTCAATAACAAATATATGAGATATATCCAATATAACTTGAATGTAAATACAGTATGTGAAGGAAATCATACACATCTTTCACATGTTACATCTAAGTTAATCAATCCATGAAGAAAATCATACACTCAAATATTATGGTTGAAATCCATATCTCAACCATCTTAGCAATCACATTTTACTAACTACTAACTCATTTAGGCATTTAAACAAACACTTAAATTACACTATTCAACATACATCATGTATGTCGACATCGATGCATATTACGGCAAGTCCTTTCACCAAGGAGTTGTCGCATACATATCAAGCATATAATAACGATAATTTATCATGGCAACTAAAACTACAGATTTTGTACATATACAGGTATTCTAACATATTCATGAAATACGCTAATTACAATATAAAGAATACATATACGGAAATCAAAATGGATAATGCATTTAGCATGTGTAACGGCAAGCACAACATGAATAAATCATTATCTAACAATGAAAGTCTTGAAAATCATAACCTAAATGTGTATACTCCGCACCTTAAATCAGAAACGCGTAACAGATATGATTTAGACGACAAGTCTTCGTCAACGGCGGATAGGCAACCTAAGCCATGAAACAGGTTAGCCATAACTTCATGTAAACGATTCTAGGCTTCAAAACAGGTTAGGGTTAGGATTTCTTACCTAAGAACGGGATTAGAAACGCTGGAATACCTATAGGGATAGGCGGATTAGGCACGTAGCAAAGCTGGGAAGAATCCCAGGAAGAATCACCAACTTCTCTCACACTTTCTCTCTCTTTTCTCTCTCTTGATTTGGCTAGGGTTTGAAATTCGTATGGGATTTGTGAGAGAGGATTTAAGGCCTTTTTATAAGCCCAAAAGCAACGGAAATAGACTTGGGGCCAAGGTATAGGGTCTGTTCCGATCCAACGGAGCACTTCTGGAGGTCCTGTTACTAAATGCGGTCAGACTTAAGCTCTCTAATATTGGATCTAGGTCAAGCTAAGTTTTCAGTCTGGTCGGGTTTCCAGATCGACCGTGGCGGACCAGTTTCAGTTCAATGGTTATGGGAACTCGATTAGAGCTACAAGTACTATGACATGTAAGGGCCACCTATCCTGATCCGAGGATGAATTTGGGTCAAAATCTAACGGTCAGAACGCTTAAAAATAACGCGCAAGTGAACCGTTCCAGATTACTTAAAAATATATTTAATTTTCTAAAAATCTTTGCTTTCTTACTCTCTTTATTCTGGACTCAAGAAAACAGTCTCAGGACATCGTTTGGCCTTAATTTTTGAGGTGATAGTCAAGTCCAACTAGGCGGTCATAATGGTCTAAGTTTATCGCTATCGAACTTTTGACGTGCGGTCCAGGTTCGATACGAAGTTTCTGAATGCTCTCGAGAGTAACTGGGTTTAGAGTTGGATCCTAGATTTTAAAGTAACATAGAGTTAACAATTCTATAGGTTTTAGATCTTACAGATCACATTTAAATTGGTTCAATTCAATTCTACTGAGTATTCAGTTTGGTACTTAACCAAATTCTACCTTAATTATGGTAGAATACGGTCCTAGGGCCATTCTATGCTCCATTTTGGGTACTTTTAGGTATCATATTATTTTAAATATTTTTTTAGTGGTTAACCATCAAGTTTACCCTATCTCCAGAAAATTTCATGAGATTTCGAGTTATAGAAATTCTAAAAATTTCCGAAGCAGCAGCTGTTCAACAAGTGATTTTCAGAAAGTTGTCACAACGACCTACTTTAAACTATATTAAATATTTTATTATATTTTTCACATATTTTTATATAAAACTAGACTCATTTAGCTTAAATATGGTTTTAAATTATCTAAATATGAGTTATAACAAAGGAGACATGATTTTTAAAATTTTGATTAAACGTGCAGAAAAAATGCAGAAACCGGGCTGCCTGTCTGCTGTACGGACGAGGGCTCACCGATTCGGCGATCTCCTCGCTGCTCACTGACCTATTTGGTGAGGGATCATCCCAGGGACAAGGTCCTCCCCCCCAGGGATGCTGGAAACATGTGGGACCCACCTCGGGTCTCCCCGAATTGAGCCGTTTGGGCCCATGAGTCCGTCGAGGCGTTTATCGAGTCTCATTTGCAAACCGGAATGAGTTACGTGATGTACACTATATGATTTTGGGGTAGAAGAAGCTAATACATCTAAATAACCTATCTAAATCATGAAATTCTAAATATTAAATAGTCAAAATCTCATTTTACGCACGTTTTTACCATTTACAGAAAGTTTTAGTTTAAGTATAGTTCCTCACCTTTTAAACTTTAGGTTTTATGTATAATATGAAAGTACTTGGAGAAATTTGAAGAATGAAGTGGTGAAAGGTGAGAATTTGAAGGAAATGGGTTGAAAAGCGATATCTTTAGCTTTGAAACTGAGTTATGAAAAGTTAACAAGGTGTTATGGTTAACCCATTGCCTAAGGACGTCTAATTCCAGGTTGTCGGGATGTTACATATATCCACACCATGCATTGGGTGGCCCTCCTTCTAAATGTGGGCCACCCCTAAAATCAGCCGTATTCGGATCTCAGGTGGCCCACGTTGAAGGAAGCAGTTGGATTGAACGTCTACCAATGAAACCCTTTTGGGTTACAGAAGTTTTGGATCATATATGAAATTTATTTTTACTCTTCACCCAGGTCCACATAACCTTATCAACAGATTGGAGGAAAATAAGCATGACGGTGGACCCCAGGTCCACGTGACCTTATGAACAGTTTGGATGGCACATGAACATTACGGTGGGACCCAGGTTGGGTGGAAAATGAACATTACGGTGGGCCCAGGTTGGGTGGAAAATGAACATTATGGTGAGCCCAGGACCTGTGTGACCTTACCCATAAGTTGGGTGGAAATTAAACATTATGGTGGGTTCTACTTGGGACCCACTTAGGTATGTATTGTGTCCACACCTTTCATCAGTGTGGACCTCCACCATGAAGTATGTGATTTATCTATGACTTCCATCCCTATGGGACCTACCATGATGCATATGTTTTATCCAAACCGTCCAACCATTTTGGAGATTATTTTAAGGCCTATGATGAATATATATACACACACACACACACACACACACACACACACACATACACACACATAAGATAGATCTAGGATCAGGTGGACCACCTTATAGAAAACAGTGGGTTTGAACGTCCACCATTAAACGCTTGGGAATTCTAATGGTGGAAATCCTTATCACCACTTATATTTGAGTGTGGCCCATTTGATATACACGTGGCCCATGTGGTGTGGCTCACTTACCATACTTATGGCCCATTGTCGAGGCCCACCTTGATTTGTATGAGGCCTATGTTATGAGGCCCATTGTGATGTATGCAAGGCCCATGTGATCAGGCCTAACTTGATGTATTTGTGGCTTGCCCATTGAGGCCTCCTTTGATATATATGAGACCCATGGTATAAGGCCCATTTTACGTATTGGAGGCCCATGGGTCGAGGCCCATTAGGACGTACATAAGGCCCATTGTAGCATGATTCCACCATGGTATATGTGTTAACTTTTATAGCGGGCTATGCCTTGGGAGCAATGATGGTTTGATGTTTACATTGTAAGGATAATGTTGGTTAAATGTCCGCATTATGACTCTCCCTAGGAGTCCTTTGATAAGCTCATACCTGTAATGTGTAGGCTGTCTTGGCCCATCTTACCACATAACATGTTTAGTATAGATCTATGATTCATGATCATACGCATCATATGTATGCCTGATATTAGAAGTGACTGATCATAGCATATGCCTTCGGGTAGATCGTTTATGGGCTCCCGGATAAGCGGAGTTACCCTACATGAGCGCACGAAACGCGCAAGATTATTATATGTTTGATAGTATGATTCATGCACTTGCACTTATGTGATTGTGATTATTATATGCTCTAGCGACATCAGGGCCATAACCTCCACAGACATATCGTGGGTGGCTGTATTGGATACTGAAAATATTATTACTAAGCATTGGGGTACCATAGATGTCCTTGGGTAAAATTTTTTAAACCGATGGTGCCAGAAGATGACTCCAACGTCGAGACTGAGTGGATATATGAGCATACAAGGGCCAAATACCAGGAAGCCGCATCTCTCACTATGTCGTGGTCGATTGAAACGGGTGTGACCTTACTCGCCCGAGGGTAGGAGGCAATACTAGGCTGAGTCTGACTAGCTCATGAATGGGTCCGCTATCAACATGCCGGATAGATATTGACAAACTATTGGTCAGAAAAATAGTGAGGTTTCTTAAGATTACTTGGACTCTGCGGCTGAGAGAGCGGTAGTGCCATTTGGAGTGTACTAAACCCCGATGATTATCCGGACTAAGAATTGTACTGATATTGATGACATTTATGAGGATTTGGATGAGGATTGGTATGCTTGAGTTGCATCACACATCACATGGTCTTGACATGGCCAATAACATTCATATCTTTCACCGTATAGTCTTGGTACGGCTGATTACATTCATGTGCTTATCAGCATGATTTCGCATTTCCTTGACCCTGCATTCTGAACAAACTCATATTGTGCACACACTTACACCACCCCCTAATATTTCTATAAGCTTATGTACGATTGATGCGTGCAGATGACGCCAAGAAATAGTCATAGCATAGTAGCAGCAGGAGCGTGCAATCGAGCTTTTAGAGTTTTCGTTATTTGCATTATCTTGTATTTCTCTTCAGACGCATTGTACTCAAAAGTTTTTTTTATCATAATGGATTTTGTGATGGTGTTCTTGTGGTTATTGTTCTTAGGTTATGCTTATGGTTATGCTCGTTACAAATTAAATTGATGATTAGAAATCCTCCTTATAGCATCCCAAGATCGGAACCTGGCGTATGGGTGCCGGGAGCCGAGAATGGGGTACTAAGGAGGTTGTCGGCACCGAATTCGGCGATCGAGAAGTTTATGATCCCTGTATCTGAGTTTGGGGCATGATCGAAGTTGGTATCGGAGCATAACTTGGGAATAACAGAGAACAACATCATATGTTTGCTATGAGTTTCAGACGATTAGGTTCCGAGTGCGTAACCTTTCGATTGAATTCCCTAATCTGCGATTCTCAAGGTTGATTGACATCCTTATTCTTTCTTATAGGATATGCCGCCTAGGACAGTGACCCGATCGACTCTTGCTCCACCACCTGAGGCTCCAGATTTACCACCTACGCCTCCCGTTCCACCGCCTGAGATCCCTGCTCCCCTGCCTGAGGATGCCATTCCTCCACTTGAGACTGGTGGGAATCTGACTGTACCTGTGAGTGCCACTCAGTTACAGCAGATGTTACAGGCTGTGACAGCCGCACTTCTGGGATAGGGCAGGCGCCCAGTTGTTTCGCTAGCCCAGGCCGAGTAAGAGCGCGAGAGTGCCCTTCTTCGTGAGTTCTGACAGCTTGATCCTCTGCGTTTCCAGGGCAGTCCAGATTCGATTACAGCCGAGAGGTGGCGCTCTGATGTGGAGAAGATTTTTAACACTATGACATGTACGACTGAGCAGTGAGTCTGATTGGCAATGTTTCTTCTCCAGGGTGAGGCCGAGCATTGGTGGACCTCTGTCACCCATGTCGTAGGACTTGATTATGTCTGGATATGGGAGGACTTTATTGACCGATTCGAGGAGCAATACTTCCCTGACCACATTCGTCACTGACGAGCGTTAGAGTTCGAGACCTTGGTGCAGGGTGACATGACCGTAGCACAGTATGCTGCCATTTTATGGCGCTATCGAGGTTCGCACCATATTTAGTTGATGATGAGGGGCGGAAGGCCCGTTGTTTTAAGAACGGCTTATATTACGATCTTCGCGGCCGTGTTATTGGGATGAGCTCTCGACCTTTCAGGCGGCAGTATGGAGGGCCAGCTTACAGAGTGATCGAGATCAGAGGAAAGCTCGGAAGTGGCAGGCCCCCTCCAGTAGTTCTCAGCAGCATCGACGCCCACAAAGGTACAGGAGTCACCCACCTGCTAGAGCACAAACAACACCTCCAGTTCCACCCCAGCAGCCATTCTCAGGGACCTATTTTGGATGTGGTGGGACAGGACACCGCATATCTGAGTGCCCTCGCCCTCATCTGCAGTAGCCGAGAGCACCACAGCAGCCTCCGGCACAGCAACGACCACATCAGCAGTAACCCCATTAGCAGCGTCCACAGCCAGCTCAGTCGTCGAGGCCCCAGTAGCAGCAGAGACAGCAGTACAGGCTGCCGCAGAGGTAGCAACAGTACTAGGGACCTCAAAGGGGACAAACACCTCCTCAACTAGCTCAGGCTAGATTTTATACGACTCAGAGGACCCGCAGACCTTTGGAGGAGTCGTAGAGGGTATACTTTCAATCACATCGCACATGTACTGTTTGATTCCAGTGCTTCGCACTCATTCATGTCTGAGGATTTTTGCCGATCGACCGGATTTCCGACAGAGTCTGCTAGTGAGGGATTGATCGTATCGACACCCTTAGGGAAGATCACAATATTGGGCCATTTTTGTTCATCTTTCCCTGTTTTGGTTGGTGATATCTTTTTATCCATTGACTTATTTGTGCTGCCAATGTCAGATTTTGACGTTATCTTGGGCATGGATTGACTTGTCGAGTATTATGCTATCTTAGACTGCTTCGCGAGGACAGTCACGTTCTGCATACCAGGCTTCTCACAGTTTCAGTTTGCTGTCGAGCCCAGAGGAGAGCCATTGTCATGCTTGATGTCCTGCGCCGTAGAGGAGCCTATTGCAGTATATATTGACCATTTACTGATTGTTTGTGATTTCTCCGATGTGTTCCAAGAGATTTTGGGGTTCCCGCCTCACCGTCATATTGAGTTCCAAATAGATCTTGTGTTTGGTACCACACCCATCTTGAAGGCCCCATACCGTATGACACTGATGGAGTTGCGTGAGCTGCAGTGACAATTGGATAAATTACATGAGTTGGGATTCATTCGTCCGATAGTTCACCTTGGAGAGCATCGGTACTCTTCATCAGGAAGAAAGATGGTTCATTGAGGCTCTGCGTAGTTTACCGCGAGCTCAACCAGGTTACGATCAAGAACAAGTACCCGCTCCCGAGGATAGATGATTTGTCTGATCAGATGCAGGGTGCACAATTCTTTTTAAAGATTGACCTGCGTTTCAGTTATCATCAGATTCGTGTCTGAGAGGAGGACATCCCGAAGATAACTTTCAGGACTTGTTATGGTCATTTCGAGTTTCAGGTAATGTCCTTTGGATTGACCAATGCACCCGCGGTCTTCATGCAATTGATGATGGGGTCTTCCGTCCATATCTCGATCAGTTTGTTGTGGTCTTCATAGACGATATTCTGATATATTCGAGGACTTGTGAGGACCATATGCAGCATCTGGAGATCGCGTTGTAGACCTCCATGCCCACCAGCTGTACGCGAAGCTGGAGAAGTATGAGTTTTAGTAGGAGGAGGTGAGATTTCTCAGTCACGTGGTGACGAGGAAGGGTGTCGCAGTGGATCCCTTGAAGGTTGAGGCAGTGCGTCAGTGGGGCCAGCCCACGACTGCCTCTGAGATTCGTAGTTTTCTTTGGCTTGGCTGACTATTATCGACGTTTCATTAAGGGCTTCTCCCGTATTGTAACCTCGTTGACTAGGTTGACTCGAAAGGACATAGATTTTGTTTGAACTGATGCATGTGAGTAGGAATTCGTGGAGCTGAAGGACCGTCTGACATCCACTCCTGTCCTCACTCTTCCCTTTGGGAGTGATGGATTTGTTGTATTTATTGATGCCTCACGTATTGGTTTAGGTGCTGTCCTGATGCAGCACGCCTGACCGGTAGCCTTCGCGTCTTGTCAGCTCAAGGTCCATGAACTGAACTACCCCACACATGATTTGGAGCTGGCAACAATCGTCTTTGCACTGAAGGTGTGGAGACATTATCTTTATAGGGTTAGGTTCGAGCTCTTCTCTGACCACAAGATCTTGAAGTATCTATTTTCTCAGTCTGAGCTGAACATGTGGTAGAGACGCTGGATGGAGCTTTTGAAGGATTATGATTTTGACCTCTAGTACCACCCAGGCAACGCGAACATAGTGGCCGATGCCCTCATCCATCAGCCATGAGGCCTAGTGGTACATATGGTGATTCGGGAGTGGAGGATGCTCGAGGATATAATAGAGTACGACTTCGAGTTTGGTCTGCAGTCATTTATTGTTTAGCTATCGAGCCTATCGATTTAACCCTCTCTTTTCATAAGGGTGATCGAGGCTCAGCAGACAGACGAATCGTTATAGGATTACCGAGCAGAGGCAGCATTTAAGAGTTAGACAGATTGACAGATTGGTTCTGATGGTGGACTTCGCTTCAGAGGTCGATTATGTGTCCCAAATATTCCTAAGTTGTGCAGAGATCTTATGACCGAGGCACATCGATCCCGGTTTTCTATACACCCTGGCTCAATGAAGATGTATCATGATATGAGGAGACAGTATTTTTGGGCAGGGATGAAGCGCCAGGTTGCCAGTTTTGTGACCGAGTGTGACACATGCCAGCGTGTCAAGGCCGATTATCAGAGACCCCTTGGTCTATTGCAGCCGTTGAGTGTCCCAACGTGGAAGTGGGAGCACGTATCGACAGACTTTATTATGGGCTTACCGAGGGCTCAGTGTGGTCATGACGCTATCTGGGTTGTTGTGGACCGTCTGACGAAGTTGACACATTTTTTACGATCCGTGAGACTTGGCATACAGACCGGCTTGCCAGGTTATTTATTGAGGAGATAGTGAGATTACACGGCATTCCAGTCTTGATCATTTCTGACCGAGACCCGAGGTTCACATCTCAATTTTGGAGGAGCTTTCAGAGAGCGATGAGAACTGATTTGCAGCTCAGTACTACGTATCATCCTTAGACCAATGGCCAGACCGAGAGGGTTAACTGGATTCTTTAGAATATGCTTTAGGCTTGCGTGATTGATTTAGGGGGTAGTTGGGATGAGCATCTGTGATTGACTGAATTCGTATACAACAACAGCTATCAGGCGACCATTGACATGACTCCTTTTGACGCATTGTATGACAGACCGTGCAGATCTCCGAGTTGTTGGACCGAGGTCGGAGTGCGGCGTCTCCTTAGTCCCGAGCTTGTGCAACAAACATCAGAGGCTATTGATATCATTAAGCAGAGGAGGGGCACAACTAAGAGCCGGGAGAAGAGTTTTACTGATCGTTGGCATCATCCCTTGGAGTTCGCAGTAGGGGACTGAGTGCATCTCAAGGTTTCACTGATGAAGGGTGTAGTTCGGTTTGGAGTGAAGGGCAAGCTTGCCTCGAGATTTATAGGACCTTTCGAGATCACTGGGCGCGTTGGTGCCGTGGCCTATTAGCTTACCTTGTCATCTCAGTTGTCTGGCGTCCATGACATTTTTCACGTCTCTATGTGGAGGAAGTGTGGATCAAATATCGTTCCTGTTATTGATTGGCAGCCGTTGGAGGTTTGTGAGGACACTTCTTACATTGAGCAGCCTGTACGTATCCTGGATTGGAAGGAGCAAGTCCTCTGGACCAAGGTCATTCCTTTAGTGAAGGTTCAGTGGGGTCACCATTCTATTGATGAGGCATCTTGGGAGCGTGAGGCCGAGATTCGAGAGCGCTATCCCCATCTCTTTGATGATTGATTGTATGATGTATCATGTATGCTGTCTCCGATTATATATGATGATGTGTTGTTTCCTTTTCTATTATGAGTTATGTTTACTTATAATGATTGTGTAAATTTTGAGGATAAAATTTTTATTTGGAGAGGAGAGTTGTAAGACCTGTGTCCTAGTTCGTACCGTTCCGTAGGCCTCCGCGGTTCTCCCGCTCAAATTCCTGCAACGTTCCACCTGTATCCGATGTTTGCGCGCGATCCTAAGCCGAGTCCTGCATACCGAAGTCGGCTCGACCCAAAATTTATACCTTAGCGACCGTGCCGTAGCCGCTATTCTAACGTCATGACTTATGCACCGAACCAATACCCAGGCCAGGAGATGTGGGCTTATGTTCATTCCGAAGAAACACCGCGCGTTACGAATTTCGAGGGAATCTCTATGACATGACCCATCAATCAATGTCAAGTACAAGCCTTACCCAAAGTACAACAACCCATCCCTCCTTTTCCTTAAGTCAATATTCTCTCTTTCCCCCACCGTACCTCTTTTTACAAATTTCAAACATAATCTTACTTTTCCATCACTTTTCCTTACACCCACCACTCCATCCATCACCTTAATATTCTCTTTCTCTCATTTACTCAAACACTCTCCCAGGCAACAATTTCATTCGTCCAAGCTCTCTCCCTAAACATCAAGTGTGGCCCACTTTCCCACCTCCTCATCTCTCATCCTCACGTTCAAAACCTCAGCATCCACCGTCAAAGGTTAAGCATAGGAGCTAAGGAGGCTAAGGGGCCAAGGAAAAGGCTTAGAGGTGGGTGATCCACCATTAATTCTCCTTTTAAGGGGCCCACTTATGATGGGACCCACTTGATGTATGTGTTTGTGATTAAAGAGGGGCCCATAGTGGCGGGTTCCCTCCACTCCACCGATTTCTCTCTCTCTCCCTCTCTCTCTCTCACTCTTTCATTGTTAATGGCTCACCCGATGATATATATATATATATATATATATATATATATATATATATATATATATATATATATATATATATATATATATATATTATATCCATGCTGTCCATTTAGTGGACCACACTACAACCCATTGGTGGAGCCCACCTTGCTGTCCAAACTTGGATGAAGGAAAATACAAACATCAGATGATCCAAACCTTGGTGGGCCACCACGTGGACCCCACCATGGCAGTGTGTGCAGCCCACCATGATGCTTGCTTTATATCATGACATGCGTGTACTGACATGGTGTGTAATAACGGTTAAAAAAAAATAAATACATGGCTTTTTAAAGTTTTGGGGTGGGCCACTCATGCAGGTCCCACCTTGATGTATGTATATAATCCACACCGTCCATTCCATTTCTCATACCATTTTAGGCGTTGAGCCGAAAAATGAGACTAAACCGATAATTAAGTGGGCCATATCATAGGAAATAGTGGTATTACCGTTAAAACCCACATTAATTCTTCCATTGGTAAAAAATATGTTGCATATTGGTCTCATTTGGTTGATCAGGGGCTGTAGAATCTAATGACAGGACCAGATTTTTCAAATGCGGGCTCTACCTAGGTAAAACCCCAAAAAAATTCCATTTTTTTTAAAAAATAGGAGCAACAGCTGCAGACGTTGCTGCTACTGACATAGGACGCTGTGACGTCCTTGGACGCTGAGCGGACAGGGACCAGGGGTCCCATTTGTAGGCCCCACCATGAGGTGTGATGTATATTCACACCATGCATTGGTTGGCCCTCCTAACTGTGGGCCACCCCTAAAATTAGCCGTATTTGTATCTCAGGGGGCCCACGTCGCAGGAAGCAGTTGGATTGAACGTCTGCCATTGAAACCTTATTGGGTTGTAGAAGTTTTAAATCATATATGAAATTTATTTTTACTCTTCATCCAGGTCCACGTAACCTTATCAACTGATTGGAGGAAAATTAGCATGACGGTGGACCCCAGGTACACGTGACCTTATGAACAATTTGGATGACACATGAACATTACGGTGGGCCCCAGGTTGGGTGGAAAATGAACATTACGGTGGGTCCAGGTTGGGTGGAAAATGAACATCATGGTGGGCCCAGGACCTATGTGACCTTACCCATAAGTTGGGTGGAAATTAAATATTATGGTGGGTTCTACTTGGGACCCACTTAAGTATGTATTGTGTCCACACCTTTCATCAGTGTGGACCTCCACCATAAAGTATGTGATTTATCTATGACTTCCATCCCTATGGGACCTACCATGATGCATATGTTTTATCCAAACCGTCCAACCATTTTGGAGATTATTTTAAGGCCTGTGATGAATATATATATATATATATATATATATATATATATATATATATATATATATATATATATATATATATATATATATATATATATATACACACACACACACACACACACACATAAGACAGATCTAAGATCAGGTGGACCACCTTATAGAATAGTGGGTTTGAACGTCCACCATTAAACCCTTGGGAATTCTAATGGTGGAAATCCTTATCACTACTTATATTTGAGTGTGGCCCATTTGATATACATGTGGCCCATGTGGTGTGGCCCACTTACCATACTTATGGCCCATTGTCGAGGCCTACCTTGATTTGTATGAGGCCCGTTGTTGAGGCTGCCATAATAGATATGAGGCCCATGTTATGAGGCCTATTATAACGTATGCAAGGCCCATGTGATTAGGCCCAACTTGATGTATTTGTTGCCCGCCCACTGAGGCCCACTTTAATATATATGAGACCCGTGGTATGAGGGCCATTTTACGTATTGGAAACCCATGGGTCGAGGCCCATTAGGACGTACATAAGGCCCATTGTAGTATGATTCCACCATGGAATATGTGTTAACCTTTATAGCGGGCTATGCCTTGGGAGCAATGATGGTTTGGTGTCCACATTATAAGGATAATGTTGGTTAAATTTCCGTAGTATGACTCTCCCTAGGGCCCCTTTCATAAGACCATACCTATAATGTGTAGGCTGTTTAGGCCCATCTTTGTTTTGATCAGAGCCCATCACCACATAACATGTTTAGTATAGATCCATGATTCATGATCATACGCATCATATGTATGCCTGATATGAGAAGTGACTGATCATAGCATATGCCTTCGGGTAGATCGTTTATGGGCTCCCAGATAGGAGAAGTTTCCCTACATGAGTGTGTGGTATGTGCGGGATTGTTGCATGTTTGATAGTATGATTCATGCACTTATACTTGTGTAATTGTGATTATTATATGCCTTAGTGACATCAGGGCCATAACCTCCACAGACACATCGTGGGTGGTTGGATTGGATACCGAAAATATTGTTACTAAGCATCGGGGTGCCATAGATGTCCCTGGATAAAAATTTCTAAACCCGATGGTACCAGAGGATGACTCCAACGTCGAGACCAAGTGAATATATGAGAGCACGAGGGCTGAATACCAGGAGACCGCATCTCCCACTATGTCATGGTCGGTTGGAAAGGGGTGTGGCCTTACTTGCCCAAGTGTAGGGGGCAATACTAGGCTGAGTCTGACCAGCTCATGAATGGGTCCGCTATCGACGTGCTAGATAGGTATTTTCAGACTATTGGCCAAGTGGATAGTGAGGTTTCTTACGCTCACTTGGACTATGTGGCTGAGAGAGCGGCAGTGCCATTTAGAGTGTACTAAACCCCAGTGATTATTCAGACTGAGAGTTGTACTGATATTGATGACCTTTATAAGGATTTGGATAAGGATTGGTATGCTTGAGTTGCATCATGCATTGCATGGTCTTGACATGCCCGATAGCATTCATATCTTTCACCGCATAGTCTTGGTACGACTGATTATATTCATGTACTTATGAGCATGATTTTACATTTCTCTGACCTTGCATTCTGAGCAAGCTCATATTGTGCACACACTTAAACTGCCCCCTAAGCTTTCTATAAGCTTATGCGCGATTGATGCGCGCAGGTGACGCCAGGACGTAGTCATAACGTAGTAGCAGCAGGACTGTGCAGTCGAGCTTTTAGAGTTTTCGTTATTTATATTATCTTTTATTTCTCTTCAGACGCATTGTACTCAAAAGTTTTTGATTATAGTGAATTTTATGATGGTGTTTTTGTGGTTAATGTTCGTGGGTTATGCTTATGGTTATACTCATTACAAATCTAATTGATGATTAAAAATTCTCCTTGTAGCATCCTAGGATCAGAACCTTGCGTATGGGTACCGGGAGCCGAGAATGGGGTACTACGGAGGCTGTCGGCATTGAATTCGGCGATCGAAAATTTTGTGAGCCCGGTATTCGAGTTTGGGGCATGACAACAATCATCACCGATACTCAGCATCGTTAATCGGCACCGATAATTAAGGTCGATAATCGGCGCTGACCTCGATAATAAGCACTGATAATCAGTACGTAAACAAGGTGGGGGTTCATAGATGAACAGCCGATCAACCATAATATAAAGATCAGCCCTCTGCCGTGGTTTTATCAAATCCGATAGCCTGGAGTTATTCGTCTATGGTGAATGAGGCCCACTTATTTGGGTTAATCCATGAAGAGAATGAGTCTAATAAGGCCTAAGAGAAGGTCACAATGAGGACGTCTAACCATCATTGCCACTCAATGTGGACATCTAACCAACATTACTCCCAAGGAGTGGCCCACATAAGGGATTTATACGCAATGTTTTGACCACACATACATCGCATTGGGCCTCATTCATAGGCCTCACGTACATCGCATTAGGCTTCATACAAGGGCCTCAAGTATATCATAATGGGCCACGCCCATAGGCCTTAAATACATCACAATGGGCTTCCCCCATGGGCCTTGAGTATCAAGTGTGCTGCATTACATGGGCTGCATTATATGGGTCGCCCTAATGGGCACATTACACCTCACAAGGGCTGCATGGCATGGGCCTAACCTTCATTAAGGGAGGGGGGGGGGGGGGGGGGGGGGGGGGGGGGTCGCACCATCCACACCATTCATCTATTCTTAGGGATCATTTTAGAGTAATAAAAATCATTTTAGAGTAATAAACTCAAATCATTTGGAACCGTTCGACATTGTTCCCCTCCTTCAAACTGTAGGATGGGCTAACATATTAAATTAGAGCGGTCCTGCATACCGTTCCATTGTGTAGGCCATGTTTGCTTGTATAAGTAACTTTTCTACTGAGAATTTAAATTTTACTATTTCAACTAGAGAAGGTCCTATTGATGTAGACCGTCACTTGATATCTGGATTGATGGGTATTCTAGTGAATGATGAAGGTATTCCTATTTCTACTTTAGTAGCAAGACCTTCTGAATCTGAAAAGTAAATGCTAACTAGAGTGTTATGTAATATGGATGCTGATTGGAACTCTGGTATTGCGCTCAGTTCCAAATGTATGTTGCCTAGATACAGGATAATGTGTATCCTAGGTCTGGTAACAAAACTGAGATAACTTCTTGAAATTGCGGTGAAGACCGCTTGAGTCGAAGTAGGAATATGCCAATATGTCCTAGAGGGGGGGTGAATAGGACTTTTCAAAGTTTTATGATATATTCAAAATCCTATTGCACTAATCCTATCAGATATGCGATTATCAGGATTACTCAAATGTAACTCCACTGGCTTCCAAGCCTAATAGAGGATCCAATCACAAACTTCTTGAAAAATAAATATGTTGCATATAAGTTGTGATGGATATGAATCTGTGTGTATATGAGGTGTGATCTTAGATTATCAGATATAAGAGTATGTAAGAAATATCACACAATAAAAAATAATAACAATCACAAACACAGTCATTTTTATAATGGTTTGACTACTTGTCTACTCCACTCCCGGCTGTCACACTCATCCCTTGAGAGTACCGAATTTCACTAAGGAGATTTCCTAGGGTTCACCTCAAATCTAAGGTTTTAAATCAAGTTCACCTTCAACCTTTACACAGAGGTTTCTACTCGGTTCACCTCTAACCTTGGAGTTTTGCTGGTGCACTCTTAACTAGATGTTTATGCCCACAAAGAGCAAGGGTCCGTATAACGCACCCGGATGTTTATGCTCTCCATAGAGCAAGGGTCCACACAACGCACCCGGATGTTTATGCTCTCCACAGAGCAAGGGTCCACACAATGCACCCACAGTGTACACTCCCGTCGGAGGCCTCTTTTGAGGATTTCAAAGGGTGAGAAACACTTAAGACCCAATCCTAGAAAGGAATGATCACAAGTGTCCTCTGGACTCTAGATACTTACTGTCACGCCCCAAACTCAGAAATCGGGCTCACAAAATTCCCAATCGTCGAATCCGGCGCCGACAGCCTCCGTAGAACCCCATTCTCTGTTCCTAATGCCCATTCGCCAGGTTCCGATCCTGGGATGCTACGAGGAGGATTTTCAACGTCAGTTTGATTCGTAATAAGCATAACAAAAGACATAACCCACAAATAACAACCAAGAACTCTATTACATTTCCACTATGATAAAAAACTTTACAAGTACAATGAGCATAAAGGGAAATACAATGGTAAGGAATAAAAACTCCAAAATGATCTGCAAAGTGCTCCTGCCTCAGCGCTGCTGCACCCCAACGTCACCTGCACGCAACGGTCGTGCATAAGCTTGTAGAAAGCTTAGAGGGTGGAGAAAGTGTGTGCGCAAAATAGTAATATGATCATGTAATATCAGAGTGATGAGGAATATACTGATGGATCCATGAATACCGTTAGCCTACCAAGGCTATGCGATGCAAAGCATGAATGATGTCGGCCATACCAGGGCTATGTGATGCAAGATGCAAGTCAAGCATACAATCCTCATATAAGTCTACATATTAATACAGCTCAAATCTGGAATATCACTGGGGTCTAGTACACTCTAAATTAGATCACCACCGTATCGCGCGTAATTAGGTAAGTGGAATAGACCTCACTATTCGTTTGCCAATATCAGGCTAGACTCGTCAATAGTGGACCCATTCCTCAAGCTAGTCAAACTCAGCCTAGCTTTGCCCCCTACTCTCGGACGGGTAAGGCCGCACCCCCTTCCAACTGACCACGACACAGTGGAGAGCGCAACCATCTGGTAGTCGGTACTCAATGCTCATCTACCCACTCGGTCTAGACATTGGAGCAACCTATTGGTACCATAAGGGTTTAGGGACTTTCACCCAGGGATATCTATAGCACCCCATGTAGAATAAAATTTTCGGTGTCCAATCCTGTCAACTACGATACGTCTGTGGAGGCTATGACCCCGATGTCGCTAGGGCATACAGTAACCATATCACACAATGTGAAATGCATGAATCACACTATCCAATAATGCAGCAAATCCTACGCATATCGTGCGCTCATGTAGGGTAACGCACCTAATCGGGGTCCCATAAATAATCTGCCTGAAGGCATATGCCATGATCAGTCAATTCTCATATTAAGCATACATATGATGCGTATGATCATGAGTCATGAAACTATACTAAACTTGTGATAAAGTAATGAACTATCCTTACAATGCAGATGGGCCTAGACGGCCTATACACAACAAGTACGGCCTATCAATGGCCCCAGGGAGAGTTATAATGCGGACATTTAACCAACACTATACTTGCAATGTGGACGTCAAACCACCATTTCTCCCAAGCCATAACCCATAGTAAACATCATTACATAAATCAGGTTGGGATCACACATTGCAATGGACCTTAGGTACACCCTATTGGGCCTTAAATACATCAAATGGGCCATGTCATATGGGCCTTTTACTCATCAAATGGACCACATCAATGGGCCACACCAATGGGCCTTATGTGCATTGCAATGGGTCAAAACTCGTGGGCCTTAGAAGGCATCACAATGGTTCTTGACCCATGGGCCTTATACATATCAAATGGGCCTAACCCCATGGGCCTTAAAATAAATCAATTAGGTCCAATCCCATGGACCTTAAATTACATCAAATGGGCCTTATCCCATGGTCCTTGGAATACATCCAATGGGTCCAATCTCACGGGCCTTATAATATGCTAAGGTGGGGTCCACTCGGACTATGGATTTGGCCCATTCTTTAACTCGTTTCATAAAATGAGCTTTTAGAATGGATGGACAGATTGGATGCAGCACCTGCATCAAGGGTGGGGTCCACATGAAGGCCCACCATCGCGAATATTATATATTGTATAATATATAAACAACATATAATATATATAATATATACAATATTATAATATATATATACACACACACACACACACACACACACACACACGCTGCACACACACACACACGCTGCACACCCACATGCACGCACACAAATGCCCACTGAGGGCCCCACCGTCACACTGACGGTGGGAAATGAAACACATACATCACTGTGGGTTCCCATGTGGGGCCCACTGAAATGTTTAAATGCCATCCAAACCGTTGATAGGGTCACTTGGACCTGGATGAAGAGAAAACACAAATTTCAGATTGATTCAAAACTTCTGTGGCCCATAACAAAGGTTTCATGGGCAGTTGTTTAGTCTCCTTGTTTCCTGCGGTGTGGGCCACCTGAGCGTTAGATGGGGCCAAAATTTGGAGGGGGCTCACTGCTGGGGGTGGCCCACCTTGTGGACGGTGTGGATATGAAATATACATCATGGTGGGGCCCACGGCAGCAGCCGTGGGACGCTGCTCTCCACCTGCCAGCACGTCCGTGCAGCAGGCACTGCCAGCGCTGGCAGCGGCAGCAGCTGCTGCTTTATATATATATATTTTTAGAAACCTCTGATGTTGAGGTTTTTTGAGTGTGGGGCCCGCACCTAGCGAATCCACTCCATCCATGGGATTTAGTGGCTCAAAACAAGCCCAATGAGTCCAATATAGAGTATTTTTTTATGTTTAGAAAATAAAATAAAATAAAAAAGATCTTTTAAATGGTAAGGATGCAATTTTTATACGCTATGGCCCATCAGATCTACCAGCCAACCCCATCACTTCGCTCAATGCCTAAAATCATCCAGGGAAGGAGATAGATGGCATGGATCGAATACACGCATCAAGGTGGGGCCTATGAGAGTGGGTCACTCCCAAGCTTACAAATAAGCTGATATTTGTGTTCTCACTTCACGTCCATGGACGTCCCTGGACGTGGACGGTCTGCATAATAACAAGGTGGGCCTTGCTCGGGTGGGCCACTTACGATAAATGGCAGAGATATAATTCATATAAAGTGGGCCCCCATTTAAAGATCACTTGGATAAAATACATATTGTATGGTGGGTCCATCCAAGTGGCCCACACGACCAAATTATCACACAAAAATATATATAAAAAAAAGAAAGGAAGAGAGAGAGAAAAGAGTGGGACACACGTGTGATGGAGGGCTCTGCCACTATGAGCCCTCCCTTGCAAGAGATCATACAATAAAATGGATCCCTTTACACATGGGACTAATAAAATCGAATTCAACGGTGGAGATCCTTTCTCCACCAATATGGACGGTCTAGATGACCTCCCTAATGCAATGAAATAAACATCATGATGGGGTCCATGGAGAATGGCCCCATCATGGAATGATCATGATGATCCTAATGGACCATCAGCCACAACTTAGGGTCCTAAGTGAGATCCAAACCGTTGATCGATTGGCCTCACTTGGCCCATCTCAAAAATAGAAAAAACTATTATTATCAAGCACCCACCGTTCGATCTTCTTGCTCCTATGGGTTCCTAAGCACCTTAGCTTTGATTCCAATGGAGGAGATGAGGAATGGATGGCTAGGATGAGAGGTCTTAGGATGGAAAGGTGGGCCACACTTGGAGCTTGGAAGGCTTGGAGAATTTCTCATACGTATGGGTTTTGGTTGCTTGAGAAAATGAGATGAGAAATGAGAAAGAGAGAGATTTGTAAGGAGATGTGAGGTGATGGGGTGATAGAGTGATGGATGGGAGAGAGATGGGTGTGTAAGGCTTTGTTGACTTTGATGGCCTTTTGTGTAAGAAAGACATGGGCTTTGTAAGAAACTTTTGACTTCTGTGGTTGCTTGGGTATGGGTGAAAGGTGATGTGTACTTGATATGAGATGTGATGGGATTTGATTGATTAATGGGATTGATGTGACACCTCGTACAGATTCTCTTGGGTTCGCAACGCGCGGCATTTTCCTCGCACCGAACGCTGACCCACATCTCTTGACCAGGGTATCACCTCGACGTGCGAGTCGCGGCATCAGAACCACAACGACGGCGCGGTCGCTATGGTAAAGGTCTTGGGTTGAGTCAATACGGGTTGACGGCATATGAATCAGGGTCGCGTAAATATCGGTTTAGGGTCGAAGGTTGCTGGAATTCGACTGGTAAGATCGCGGAAGTCTACGGGACGGTACAGACTAAGATAGGGGTCTTACACTTACAGATAAGTTGATGAGTCTCATTCAGTGCAATTCGAAGATCTCCTCCTTGTTGTTGAAGAGTCTTCGGCTCCCTTGATCCGCAACACAAAAGATGTACTAGTACTAGGCTTCGGGTCTGGTCAAGGTTAGGACGAAAATCCACTCTCTTGGAATTTTCCTATAAGGAAGATAGAGTGTTTCCCGTCATCTATTCATTCAAGGCATCCCAGCTTAATGATATGCTATTAAGATAGATGCTGGAGGATCATTGAATGTGAAAGTTCATTTCCCAATCTACTCTATTGAATGTCAATGGTAAGAGTGGATTGGAAGATGAACGCCTGTGAGAGAAAAGGCTTTGGGTATATGATCTAAGGGTAAGACACACAAAAGCACTCTCTTCTTTCTCTACCAGCAATATGACCAAGTCTCTCTTTAAATAGGTAAAAGGTTATAATAGATATAAAATGGTCATATTTATGACTGAGTTCGATGTCATCGAGCATGGTCGATATCATCGAGCGTATACTCTCGATGGGATCGACTGTCCGCTCGATTACATAAACTTCAAAGTCATATGCTTTTGAAACCTATTGCCAGCTGATCGATGGGATCGATACTTGTGTCGATGTCATCGAATTTCGAACTCCGATTCCATCGATACTTAGATCGATTTATTAACACTTGAAGAATGAGAGAGACTAGCCAAAATATTTCAGGATATAGGATATGATCGAGGGTCAACCGATGTCATCGGAATTTGAATGTCGATGATATCGAGACCGTGTTGATAGGATCGATAAATCATATAGATTTACCTATAAGCACACTGGACAGTTTATGTCCAGACTCGATCCAATCAATCAGGACTCGATAGTATCGACAAAGGAATATTGATTTCCTCGAGTAGCCCTCGATCAACTTTTAGAACATCCTGAAATATTTGTCGGAGGAAACACGCGCCTACTGTCGATATAATCGAATGACTTCCGAGATGATCGATACTTAAATTCAGATTGAATTGGAACAGTCATTGATATATAGAAGCTTATAGTAGTTTTCTTTAGAAAAACAGGGGCACCGAAAAATTGCCTGTCGATATTATCGATCCACTTTCGATGAGCTCGATATTCGAATAACGATGATATCGATTGAAACTTTGATATATCGATAAATCGTCCAGATGAATGCGCGGTTGCTGGACGCTTTTTGTCCTCAGTCGATTGTATCGATTGAGATACCGAGGACATCGATAAAGCAGGTTGATCATATCGAAAGGGGTATCGATACAATCGACAGGGTAAGAAAACTTGAAGATTTTCCTCTTTGATAAAAACTTTTCTTATTATAAAACCCTAAGATGTTCTACTTAGTTTTAAGGGTTTTAATCACCTGGTATTTTAGGACATGAGATGTGAGGCTATGATTTACCTAAGGCGAGCTTCCACACACCCAGTTGAGGCAGACGCTTGAATTGATCTTCTTGTTAGGCGCTGTAATCCGATTGACTCAACTTACACCGTAATTGACAAATAAGAGCACTAGTAGGTGCACTTATACTTCTTTCATGGCTCGCATTCTTCATTGAGTTGTTACTGGTGTTCCTGTATGTCTTACATCTCTTATTTGTTACATTATCATTCAGTTTCATCTCCATGCTGGTCATATTAATATTCCCTTTACATTTCTGATGACCTCGCTAGCTACCCATAGTCATGTCATTATGCCTGTTGGAGAAACTCCTATTAACCATTTACCCTTCAACAATTCAAACATTAATAAGATGAATCCGAGGTTGGCTCCTGGCCAAGTTGATGGGGGTGTTGGAGGAGCTGCTGAAGAAACTGGAGAGGACGATGCTTTGCCTCTTAATGATGTTAATATGGATGACTTGTTTGATGAGATTGAATTAGATTCTGTGGCTGATCCAAATTTTCAACCTTTTGATTTTGATGAGCATATGAGATCTCTAGAGGAAAAGGTGGAAGGTCTGCATGTGTCCCAAGAAAATCAATTCAAATACATGCAAGAATACCTTAGGCGCATTAACAAAGGATTACATCAGATAGATCCATCTATTCCTGCTCCATCATCTGGATCTGACTAGTTTTTTATTTCATTCTGGACATGTATTAACGCTTTCTACTCTTTGTGTGTTTAGATAATTCTTGGTCTTATACTTTTACTTCTTACTATGTGAACATGATATTATGCCTTAAGTTGATATTATGATTGTCATGATGATGCTCTTTCCTCTCTTATTTCATTTACATCTCTTATCTTTATATGTCTTTCCTTTGTCATATTGTGATAAAAGGGGTAGAAATTATGGAGATGTTTTGTGTGATTGTGGAATATGGAATGTAGTATGTAATTTTTTTTACAGGTTCTGCAAATCACCTCTCCTGGATTGAGGGGGAGTAATGGAATGAAGGGGAATTGAGACTATCGATCATTTATTGCTCATATGGTGCATGATTCGTTATTGTGCGTATAACTGGTGCATGATTCTTTATTGTGCATGATTCGTTATTTGGTTTTGTCATAAATTTGACAAAGGGGGAGATTGTAAATGCTATAGTGTAAATCTAACACCCGAAGAGTTGTCAAATTTTGCTGTGTCAAACCATTTAGAATGTATATCATGCTTTGACTTGAATTAATCAGGTTCGTGCATTTCAAAGTTGTCTGCATCTTCATCGAACTTGCCTACATTTTAAAATTGAAGAGAAGATTGTGGAAGTTCATGCTTTTAAGCTCAAATTCAAGAATTGAGGCTCAAGAACTCAAGTTCAAGTTTAAATTTCAAATACTGTACTCTAAAGACTCAAGAACTCAAGCGTAACTCAAGCTCAAGTTCAAGAGATGAAACTAAGCTTCTTGTATCACAAGAATTCAAGGTTCTGAAGCAAATAATGTTTCAATTGTTCCAACTCACAAACAAGGTATGAATGATCCTAGATTGACCATAGATTGAGTCATATTCATTGTATATTTTATGTGGGTTATTTAATAAGTTTATAGGTCATTTTCTCAACTAGTCTTAGTCCTTGTTCGACTAGTCCTAGTACTGGCTTGACCAGTCTAAGAATTTTCTCGACCAGTCCAAGATTTGTTATAATTTTTTAGAAATTTCTGCTGCTTGACCAGTTGAGTGAACAGTGCTCGACTCAAAGTCCACTAAGCTTTTTTGGTCCTACTCGACCCGTAGAGTAAACCACTCGACCAGTCGAGTAATGATCTTATCTTATTGTGCCAGAAAATTTGAAATGTGGTTGGTCCTTCGACTAGTCGAACTGAGCCTTAGACTAGTCGAATGAACAATATTTACACTTATAAATAGAGCATGATTTTCAAAGTTTATTCATTCATTCTAGTTCTAAGCTAAATCAAGACACCACTCTGAGAGATAAGTTTGTGCATTTAGTAAGCTATATTGTGCTCATTTTAGATAACTTTTATTAGCTTTTGTAATTTAATTTTGTAGTCTTCATTTCAATCTTATATTATGAAGGGATTTGTGCTTTACCTTTTCTTGAGATCAAAATCAAATCAAGCTAGCCGAGTTTGATTTAATTAAAAATCATTTAGAACTAGAACCTTTTCATCTGTGAGACTTGACATTGAACATCTTTGTCTACATCGGATTGGTTCTACTGGGCTTCTTCAGAAGTAGAATTTTTAGATAAGTACCATTTACATTTTGTACATCTTTTATGGTTTAGTTTGTGAGGTTATGCCAGAAAAATCTCATTTTTAGTTTTGTTTGAGGTAATCCAGAAAATCTCAGAGTGTGGGGTTTTTGTAATTGTTTAAGCCTAACTAAAGATACAATTGTGAAGGTTTTAAGGTGAGCCTTGGAAAACCTTTTTCATAGTGAACGTTAATATCCTGAGGGAGTGGATATTAGGAGTGGAGTAGTTGTGTGGTTGTTTTCTAATAATTTTTGTGCATACAAACGAACGACTATAATTCATGGAGTTGTGGTGGTTGATTGAATGTACTTATGTGTATGAATGTTGTAATTTACTTTGAGCATTTGTGGTGAATGGTGTAATTTATTTTATGCACATGTGGTGAATGTTGTAATAACTTAGTTTATTTTTTCTTTGTCTCTTTATTGGTTTGAGTTTTTTATACTTATAAACGTTCTAGTAAGGTTTTCCTGCCATATGCCTTTGGTTTTTGGTGTTAGGTTATCCTTAAAACTGAGTTTGTATCAACCTCTCAAGACTATTACATTTGAGGTTACTATTTACTTGTGATTCTTTTCTTTTTAAATGTGCTATCTATCTTTATATTCTACATTTATTTTTAATTTGGCATTGTCTTATTCACCCCCCCTCTAGGACGCTTAGCTCGGCCTTTTCAGACCCACTCCCAACTTGAACATAATGAAATCAAAAGTATGATGTTAGGCTACATCTTAATTGGGATTATGAAATTAACTAACCAATTAAAACTCTAATTTGGACTTTGATATAAGGTGGGAGGAAAAATACGTACCTAGTTGATTTGAGTTGAATCAACTCAGTTTGACACCCTAATTGACTCGGCTCCACTTAACCGCCCACCTTTCTTCTCTCTCTCTCTCTCTCTCTCTTTTCTTTTTCTTCTACTTGTTTTCCCCATGCTGGGAATCCAACAATAACACTCAAACAAACAGGCCCAACTGGGACTGCGCCTCAACTCAACTGATGTGAATCAAGTCGACTCGGTAGCTACACAAAAAGGGAGACGTCACTCACACATCTCTTCTTCTTCTTCTTCTTCTTCTTCTTCATTATTTCATGATAGTACAACCCAAAACCCACTAGAACAGACCCAAATCGGTCCAACAGCAAGTCTAACAGGGTGTGTAACTCACTAAGTTGACTCAGTGTAGGAGGGAGATAGTCGAGCCTCTCTCTCTCTCTATTACTCTTTCCTACTTGTTTCTCTCTCTCTCTCTCTTATTCTTCTCCTCCTATCTTTTTCCCTCCCTCTTCTTCATATGTTGGAACGTCCAACAATGGATGCCTGACTCAACTCAAGTGAGTCAAGTCAATTGAGCAACGCCCTTTGTCACGCCACAAACTCAAAAAACAGGCTCACAGAATTTTCAATTGCCGAATCCGGTGCTGACAGCCTCTGTTGTACTCCATTCTTGGCTCCCAGGGCCCATACGCCAGGTTTCGATCCTGGGATCCTACAAGGAGGATTTTTCAATGTACATTTATCTCGTAAGAAGCATAACCACAAGTGTCATGCCCCAAACTCAGAAACTAGGCTCACAAAATTCCTGATCACCGAATTCGACGCTAACAGCCTCCATAGTACCCCATTCTCGGCTCTCGACACCCATACACTAAGTTTCGATCCTGGGATCTTATAAGGAGGATTTCGAACATGATTTTTATTCAATATAAGCATAACCATAAGCATAACCAATGAACAATAACCACAAGAATATCATCACAAAATCCACTATGATAAAAAACATTGAGTATAAAGTGTATGAAGGGAAATACAAGATAAAGATAATAACGTAAACTCTAAGAGCTCGACTGCACACTCTTACCGTGGTGAAGCTATGGCTGGGTCCGGGCATCACTTGCACGCATCAATCGTGCATAAGCTTATAGAAAGCTTAGAGAGTGGTGTAAGTGTGTGCGTAGTTTGAACGTGCTTAGAATGCAATGTCAGAGTAATACGGAATCATGCTGATGGGTACATAATTACAATCAGCCGTACCAAGGCTATGCGTGCAAGATATAAATGTTATCGGCCATATCAAGACCATGCGATGCAAGATACAACTCAAGCATGCCAATCCTCATCCAAATCCACATATCAATACAGCTCATCAAATATCAGTATAGTTCTTATTCTGAATAATCACCGAGGTCAAGTATGCTTTACGCCAGCTTTCTGCCCCCATTTTAACACACAACTGGGTGAGTGGAAGAGATCTCACTATCTTTCTGTAAATATCGGGCCTGACTTATTGATAGCGGACCTATTCCTCAAGCTGGTCAAACTCAACTTAAAAATTGCCCCCTCACTCAGGCGGGTAAGGTCACACCGCTTTCTAACCGACCACGACATGGTGGAAGACGTGGCCTACTGGTAAACGGCCCTCATGCGTTCATGTATCCACTTAGTCTCGACGTTGGAGTCATTCTCTGGTACCATTAGGTTTAGGGATTTTCACCCAGGGACATCTATGGTGGCCCGATGCTAGAAACAGTATTTTCGGTATCAACCTAGCCACCCACGATGTGTCTGTGGAGGCCACAACCCTGACGTCATTAGGGCACACAGTAATCACAATCACACAAATGCAAATGTGCATGAGTCATGCAGTCCAATCATGCATCAATCCTGTGCATACCGTGCGCTCACGTGGGGTAACTCCGCCTATCAAGGAGTCCCAAAAACTATCTGCACTATGGCATATGTAATGACCAATCACATCTTATAACAAACATACATATGATGCGTATGGGCATGTATTATGATGCTATGCTATCACAAACTCATAATCAACAACTGTAGTTGGTATAGACAATTTTCATCGATAATCGACATCCATAATCAACCCCGACGTAAGGTGGGGTCCATAGATGGACGGCCGATGATGGTCAATTAAAATCAAGTTGTTTGGACGGCTTTAATGATGACTGGAAGGCCCATCCTACGTACGTTGAGTTCAAGTTGTTTGTTAATTGACTCTGGATTCCATTGATGTAGGTTTTAAATGGTAACACCCGCGTACCAAAGGTACGGAGTGTTACAATCTACCCCCCTAAAAAAAGATTTCACCCTTGAAATTACCTGTGATGCATTGCTGAACAAGTAAGGGTATTTCTCCATAACCCCTGCTTCTCATTCCCAAGTCACTTCTTCCTCACCATGGTGCGACTAGAGAACCTTGCCCAGTGGTATTGTCTTCATCTACAAGACCTATTCCTTATGATCTAGAATACGGATGGGTTCCTCAATATAGGAAGCGTCCTCGGTGAGCTCTACCTGCTCCTAGCTGACGATGTGCGACTCGTTTGGCATGTACTTCTTCAGCATGGGTATGTGGAAGATGTTGTGGATGTTAGCCAAAGCAGTAGGCAGTGCCAAGCAGTACGCCATGGCTCCCACACGATCCAAGATCTCAAACGACCCAATAAATCACGGTGCCAACTTTCCTTTCTGCCCAAACCTTATTAAACCCATCATAGGAAAGATCTTCAACAATACATGATTGTCCACCGCGAACTCCAAGTCACGACATTGATTATCCGCATAGCTCTTTTATCTGCTCTGAGCAGTGCGTAGTCACTTTCGAAAAATGTCATTGACCTAGGTAGTCTAGAACGCATGCCCTCAACATGTTCTCCAAGATTTGATTCACCCTCTCGGTCTGTCTGTCTGTCTGTGGATGGAATGTCGTGTTGAACTTGAGCTCTATGCCCATATCTTCCTGCAACCTCTTCCAAAAGGCAGAAGTAAACCTGGAGTCTTAATCTGATATGATTTTTTGCAAAACTCCGTAGGATCGCACGACTTCCTGAATGTATAACCTTGCCAAGCTATCGGTCGAATCGGTCGTGCGAATCAGAAGGAATCGGGTAGCCTTTATCAGCTTATTAGCAATGACCCAGATCGAGTCGTGCTTCCTCTGTATCCTAGGAAGGCTGGATATGAAGTCCATGGAGATACTATCCCAATTCCATTCAGCCACGACAACGGTTGAAGGAGGCCAGTGGGCTTGCGATGCTCGGCCTTGATTTTCTGGCATACTATACACTTCGCCACAAAGCCTGCGATGTCCCTCTTTATGTTGTTCCACCAATGTTGTCTTTTGACATTGTTGTACATCTTAGTGCTACCCAGGTGGATAGCTAACTTAGAGTGGTGGGCTTCTACCATTACTTCTCTCCTTAAGTTGGCATTGTCGGGTACCCATACTTGCCCCTAGTACTGTCTTTTGACATTATTGTACATCTTAGTGTTACCCGGGTGGATAGCTAACTTGGAGTGGTGGGCTTCTACCATTACTTCTCTCCTCAAGTTGGCATTGTTGGGTATGTATACTCACCCCTGGTACTGAAGACTACCGTCACCACTAATTTTCCAGTCAGGAATATCTTCGCCTCTGCACCTTTCCTTCATTTTGACAAGCCACTCATCCTGGTCTTGGGCAGAGATTACTTGTCGAACCAGGGTCGGCTATGTAGTTAAAAGAGCTACGCAAGCATCTAGCTCGTCGAGGGTAAGCTAGATGTCGAAATCCTGAACAAACTCCATATCTCCCACTCTTTAATCATCAAGGTGGCTATCGACTTGTGTTTCTTCTTCCGGCTTAGTGCATCGGCCATGGAGTTCGCCTTACCTGGATAGTAAGATATGTAGAAGTGGAAGTCCTTGAGCGTCTCCATCCACCGACGTGGGCACATGTTCAAGTCCTTCAGCGTGAATATGTACTTTAGACTCTTGTGATTGCAGAACAACTGGAATTCTTCCCCATAGAGATAATGTCTCCATATCTTCAGGGTGAAGACCACTGCTGCCAATTCTAGATTGTGTGTCGGGTAATTCTCCTCGTGCCTCTTCAACTTCCTTGAAGGTAGGCTATCACTCTATCATTCTGCATCAGTACACACCTAAACCCCAATTTCGACGCATTACTATATACCATGAACATTTCTCCCTCCTGTGGAAGAGTGAGTACTGGCACGGAAGTCAGTCTCATCTTTAACTCTTGAAAGGCCACTTTCGCTTTCTCATCCCACGTAAATCGACTATTTTTCTTCATCAGTTAGGTGAGCAGTAGCGTGATCTTGGAGAATTCCTTGATAAAGCACCTGTATTACCCTTTCATGCCTAAAAAACTCCGAACCTCAATGACTGTAGTAGGCTGCTCCCACTTAGATACTGCTTCCACTTTGGCCAGATCAACTGCTAGTCCTTCTGCCTTCACTACATGTCCCAGGAACGTCACTTCCTTTTCCTAGAACTTGCATTTACTCAGCTTAGCATACAACTAGTTCTCCTTCAGAATGTTCATGACTGTGTGCAAGTGTTGCTTGTGTTCTTCTTGACTCTTTGAGTAAACTAGAATATCGTCTATGAACACAATTATGAACTGATCTAGGTATGACATGAATACCCGGTTCATCAGGTCCATAAACACGGCTGGGGCATTGGCGAGACGAACGGCATAACCAAGAACTCATAGTGCCCATAGCGAGTTCTGAACGCCGTCTTAGGGATATCCTCATCCCTGATCCTCAACTAATGGTATCTCGACTGCAGATCTATCTTAGAGAAGTATTTGACATCTTTAAGTTGATCGAACAGATCTTCGATGCGTGACAGGGGGTATAAATTCTTTATCATCACATTATTCAGCCTTTTGTAATCTATACAGAGGTGCATCGACCTGTCCTTCTTTTTCACGAAGAGGACTAGCGCTCCCCAGGGAGAAACGCTGGGGCGGATGAAGCCTTAGGCTAATAATTCATCAATCTGACTCCTCAGCTCCTCCATCTCCCAAGGAGGCATGCGAAATGGAGGCAATGATGTCACATCCTAAACTGGGAAATCGGGCTCACAAAATTTTTGATCGCTCCTAGTGCCGACAGCCTCCGTAGTACCTCATTCTCTGCTCCTAGTGCCCATTCACCAGGTTCCGATCCTGGGATGCTACGGGGAGGATTTCCTTCAGTGCTGACAGCCTCCGTAGTACCTCATTCTCTGCTCCTAGTGCCCATTCACCAGGTTCCGATCCTGGGATGCTACGGGGAGGATTTCCAACATCAGTTTGATTCGTAATAAGCAAAACCAAAGGCATAACCCTTAACAATAACCAAATACTCCATCACATTTCCACTATGATCAAAATTTACAAGTACAAAGCACAAAAAGGGAAATACAATGATGATAGACAAAAGCTCTAAGATGATCTGCCACGTGCTCTAGCCTCAACGCTGCTGTGATCCAATGTCACCTACATGCAACGGTCATGCATAAGCTTATGGAAAGCTTAGAGGCTGGTGAAAGTGTGTGCGCATGGTAGTAATACAATTATGCAGTATCAGAGTAATACGGAATATGATGATGAATCCATGAATACCATTAGCTGTACCAAGGCTACGCGATGCAAAGTATGAATGATGTCGGCCAAACCAATGCCATGCGATGTGAGATGCAACTTAAGCATACAATTCCTCATCTGAGTCCATATGTCAATACAATTTAAATCTGGAATATCACCGAGGTCTAGTACACTTCAAACCGAATTCTCGCCCCATCGTGCGCAATAAGGTAAGTGAAAGAGACCTCACTATCCACCTGCCAATATCGGGCCTGGCTCATTGATAGTGGACTCATTCCTTGAGCTGGTCAAACAGAGCTTAACTTTGCCCCCTCCTCTCGGGTAGGTAAGGCCGCACCCCCTTTCAACCGACCATGACACAGTGAAAAGCGTAGCCTCCTAGTAATCGGCACTAGGCGCCTATGCGTCCACTCGATCTAGACGTTGGAGCAACCTCCTGGTACCATAAGGGTTTAGGGACTTTTACCCAGGGATATCTATAACACCTCATGTAGAATAAGATTTTTGGTATCCAATCCTGCCAACCATGATACGCCTATGGAGGCTGCGACCCCGATGTCGTGAAGGCGTACAGTAACCATGTCACACGTGCAAAATGCATGAATCACACTATCCCATCATACAACAATCCTATGCGTATCGTGCGCTCATGTAGGGCAACACCGCCTATCCAGGAGCCCATAAACAATCTGCCCAATGGCATGTGCTATGATCAATCACTCAGCTCATCACAGGCATGCAGATGATGCATATAAACATGTATCATGTTGTTATGTTGTCACATACTCATAATCGGAATAAAAAATCACATATGGAGAATGAGGCTCACTTATTTGGGTTAACCCACGCAAAGGATGAGCCTAACTGTAACACCCCAAAAATCGGGAGTCGGGTAGAAACCCAACTCCTAAGTTCTAGAACATCACTTATGCAACATAGATAATGATAAATGTATGTTGTCTGTAGAATGACATTAAACAAGATTGAGACTAAGCCAAAATAGCATATCATACTTAAGAGACAGTTAAATTAGCAAGCGAAAGACTGATAAATACATAAAATATATAATTGATTGTAAGTCTCCAAAGTGTGAACAGGTTACCAGGTTAATTAAATACATGTATACTCCAAAACTGAAAAGAAAAGAATATACATGAGTGCTCCAAAAATATAAAATGACAAGTGTCAAGGCATCTACTCAACCTCCCTGTAATCCCGTCGATCAGAACATGCATAGAGGAGGGATCCTCATCATCATCAAGTCCGGCTCCACCTCACAGGCCGCGCCATCATCTGTAATTACAAAAGGGTCTGGTGGTGTCCGGAACACCGTCCCGTAATATGGGAGTGAGTAATTAACTCAGTGGAATCATAGAGCAAAGATTAGCATGTTATCAAATCAATCACGCGCTAATAGTAAAGAAAACAATCAAACATTCCTAGATACTGTTGTTAATGCAAGGATGAGATGACATGATGTATACCCTCACTGACATTCTCCCTCATATGGCACCATCTGCGTCCGTGGCATGCTTGCGTACCGCTCAGTGCTCCACATCTTCCAGGCACATGCAATGTGATGTAGATATGATTACCGAGTTATTATTAGTCTTTTTTATACAGCAGTATTGGGAAACTAAGGTACTTTCCTTATATCAATCCCAACACAGATCCTGTGTAGGGTCGTCACTCCTAGTAAACTCATACGATGTTATATTTGTAGGTCGCTGCAAGGGCTGGTAGGGCTGTTGCTCGCACTCGTTTCACCTCTCCCCCATCACCTTATCAATACAGGCCTAATTATCCTTAAGACTGCATCAGGACTCGTCGCCCCCATGCAGTGTCAGGATAAACTCAAGGTCACTACAAAGGGCTCGTCACCTGATCAGTGTAGGCTGACAGCGAGAATATAGTGTCCCATACCATCATAATCTGCTTAGAGTAAGGTGCTCACTGGTCACTACGGGGAGATTTGTGGCCCCATCGTAGGCCGACAGCTCGACCACGGTGTCCCATACCACCATGCCCGGCTCATGAGTCTTTGTGGATCAAGGTACCATGGTTAATAGGGTTTCCAATGGTAAGTTCAGTACCCTAGGTTCAAGCAGTTATGACTCATACATGGTGAACATACAATGACCAGTCGGGTTACTTGACGGGCTCGACTAGTACGAGCCCATCTCAAGCTTAACGACATGAAGTGCATGAAACACTTCGCGTCGCCTAACCACTGCCGCCAACCCGAAACACGACTCGCGTTCATCGACGCGTCCTTCGTGGCAAATAAAAACCAACCACGAATTCGATCCATTACCGACTGCCTGGACTAGGTCATAGTCCCAAGCATTTATGCATCAACATCAGTAAGCATATGTGAGTAACAGAAATGAAATACAACATTGTAAGCACGTTGACACATGTTATAACATACAACTTGAGCAAATCATCCCACACATGTATTTCATGTATACAATGAAATCAGTACATATAGCCAACATGATGGAAATCATTTACATCAGCATATTACTTGAGAATTCAATCTCAAAACTCATACGCAACACCATTTACTCAATACGTACTAATACAAACATTTATACAAACACTTAGACTACACACTTTAGTCTACATAGCGTATGTCGACTCAAAGTGCGCTTAAGGGCGAATCTCTTCGCCAAATCAATCATGCACACATTCCTAATATTCTAACACGATAAATAGCCATGGCAAACATTTTATCAAAATATGGACGTAAGCAGTATTTCCTACAAATGACTAAAATACCCTAAATCTCATATTTACCGTACGTTTACGAAACGGAAAACGGACAGCATGTTGTACATGTCAAATGGCGTTGCCGTCGATAATCTACTATTAAACAACATTGAAAGCTTTGAAATCAGTTAATCTAAGCGTCTAAAATCCTCACCTTTTGTCGTAGACGTGTGTCGCTTCGATTAGAACAGATACGCTTCGTCAACGGCGTAACGGTGACCTAATGCACAAGATATATTAGCTACTTTGCTATTTGAATCGATGAAATGCTAAATCAGCAAGTAGTTAGGGTTTTTTTTACCTAGAAATGCGTTGGAATCACCAACAAAGTGATTGCGATACGATGCTTAGGCACGTGTAGCAGCTGCAGCAAGTGGCGGGAAGATCTCTCCCACACTCTCTCACAATCTCTCACTTTCTCTCTCTCTTTTCCTAAGGTTTCAATCAAATTCGGATGGGAGGGTTGTGAGAGGGTTTAAAGCCCTTATATAGGCTAAAACCTTCTCAAATTAGGCTTGAGAATAAAGTTCACTTGAGGTATAACCAAATCGGGTCTGTTCTGGTCCAAAAGAGTATTTCGGGAGGTCCCCTGGCCGAACGCGGTCAGACTTAAGCTCATGGTCACTGGATCTAGTACACATCGAGTTTTCAGTCCGGCAGAGTTCCCAGATCGCACGAGACGGTCCAATTTCAGTTCAGCGGTCATCGCACCTAGATCAGGTCTACAAGTCTCATGATATGAAAGAGAAATTTTTCCTGATCCGAGGGTGTAATTTGGCTGAATTATGACGGTCAGAACGCTTAATAATAACGTGCCAAGTCACGTGCCAGATTTGGATTAAAATTTTCAAATCTAACCCATTTCTTACTCTCTTTACTATAGGCTCAATGAAATAGCCTCTGAACGTCGGTTGGCTTTAATTTTTGAAACGATTGTCAAGTCTAGCTAAGCGGTCATAACGGTCTAAGATGGTAGATATCGGACCTCCGACACGCGGTCTAGATTCAAAGGGTTCCCGAGAACAAATCGGTTTAGAGTTTGATCCTAGGTTTTTAGGTAACATAGCATTAGCAGTCCTACTAATTTTGGGTCTTATAGTTTATATTTAAAGTGATCCAAGTTAATTTTACTGAGTATTCAGTTTGGTACTTAACCAAATTCTACCCTAATAGGGCAGAATACGGTCCTAGGGCCATTCTATGCCCCATTTTGGGCACTTCTAGTTATCATATTATTTTTATTATTTTTTTAAAAGTTCATCATCAAGTTTACCCTGACTCCACCAAATTTCATAAGATTTTGAGTTGTAGAAAAATTCTAAAAATTCCAGAAGCAGCAGCTGTCCAACAAGTGATTATTGGATAGTTACTCACAATGACCTACTTTAAACCATATTAAATATTTTATTATATTTTTCACATATTTTTATATAAAACTAGACTCATTTAGATTCAATCTGGTTTTTGAATTGCCTAAATCGGAGTTATAACGAAGGAGATGATTTTTCAAAGTTGGAAGAAACGGGCAGGAAAAAGTGTAGAAACCAGCCTACTAGACCGTTGTACGGATGGGTTCGGCGATGCATCGCCAAACCGGTGATCCCATCGCCGCTCGCTGACCTGTTTAGGGTGATTTCGTCGTCTAATATTTGAAATGGGTGTATTTTAGAACCTGAGATGAGTTATTTGACATGCAATATATGATTTTGGGGTAGGAGAAGCTAATCTATCCAAATAGCCTACTTATTTTGTGAGATTACAAAAGGTTAATGGTTAAAAACTATTTTTATTTATTTATTTACTATTCATAGTACTTTTTAGTTTAAGTATTGATTAACATCACCTAAACTTTAAGATTTGTGTCTAATATGAAAGCTCTTAGAAAATTTTGAAGGATAAAGTAGTGAAAGGTGAGATTTTCGAAGGAAATAGGGATTTGAGACTTTTGGATTAAGTTTTGAGAAGTTAATCAGGTGTTAAGATTGACCCATTGCCTAAGGACGTCTAATCCCAGGTTGGTAAAAATCTGGGGTGTTAAATTAACAAGGCTTAAAGGAAGGTCACAATGAGGACATCTAACCATCATTGCCCATCAATGTGGACATCTAACCAACATTGCTCCCAAGGAGTGGACTATATAAGGAATTTATACACAATGTAACAGCCACACATACATCACATTGGGCCTCACTCATGGGCCTCACATATATCATATCGGGCGTCATATACCTCAAATGGGCTGGTCAAATGGGCCGATTCAGATGGGCCAAATTAGATGGGTGGATTCGAATGGTACGATCAATGGGCCTCGTGTATGTCGAATTGAGTGACAACAATGGGCCTCATGTATATCAAATCGGGCCCACCCTTATGTACTCTTGAGTTCCGACCTATTCATCAGTTAACATAGAGATAAATGAAGCAAAAATAAATATTAGCTTAATAGGGAACTACCGTGGTTCTTAGGAGTTTGAATGGTGGATGTCATGGTCCACTATTCAATAGTGGGGTCCACTTGAACTTTTAGATCTAACCCACTCTTTTGTTCATGCCATAAAATGATATCTCAAATGGTTGGATGGTTCATATACGACACATGCATTATGATGGGTCCCATAGATAGATGGTAAGGATGGAATAGGTGAGACCCACAGAGCTTGCTGCCGTGTACAGCAGCAGGTTGCACAGCAACAGAACAACCATGTAGCTGCCATACATGCAGCTATTGCTGCTTAAAATAAGGTAGAGGTGGGTCCCACGTAGGGCTCACCCTCACACGTCGTGTATATGATATATAATATATATATATAAAATATACTGCTGCACAGCAGCTTTTAAGCATTGAAGAGAGGGCAGAGGTGGGTCTCACGTAGGGCCCACCCTTCCTTGCTAATATAAGTATTATACAATATTATAATATAATATATAATATATTATATCATATATCAATATAATATAACATAATATATTAATATTATATTAAAAAAATGCAACGTCCAGGCCCTGGACGGCCTGGACATGTACATACATCAAGGGAGGCCCCACATGTGGGGTGGGTTCCACTATCCAGGGAGGGTGAACGGCTCACACGCAGCACGTGTGGCCCATCCAAACGGCTGGACGACGTGAGATATGGTGGGTCCCATGGACCCCACTGACCTTAGGATTGAAACGAGGTGTCTTTCACTCCGCCTAGCACTGGAGCTAGGGTCTGTGCCCCAGCATTGAAATGATCTGTCTCCACTCAGTCTGCCAATTAAGCTATGGAGTTGGGTCTCATGTCAGACCACACCTCATGTTAGCCACCCTACTGTCTGTTTGCACTTCACTATCAGCCACTATGTCCAGCATCCATGGACGGACGGTGTGGATGCACACCTCATCAGGGTGGGTCCCACATGGCCCACCTGTTATGAATCAACCTGATATTTTTATTTCCCTTTCACCCGAGCCTATGTGACCTTCCAGTCATGCAAGCCTCCAAAAAGGATCAAGGTGGCCCACTTATTTAGATGGCATGGATAAAATACACACATTATAGGTGGGCCATAATCATAGAAAGAGAGAGAGAGAGAGAGAGAGAGAGAGAGAGAGAGAGAGAGAGAGAGAGAGAGAGAGAGAGAGATCGGCGAGGATAAAGGGGCCCCGCCACTATGGGCCTCTCTTTAACACAAAGCCTACATCAAGGTGGTTCCCATCATAAATGGGCCCTTACATCATAAAAAGATAAGGAAATGGAGATCCAAGATCACCCACCGTTCCTTCTTGCTCCTTAGGCTTCCTTTGCTCCTTAGCTTTGATCCTAACGGAGGAGATGGAGTTTGGATGGTTGAGATGGGAGATGGGGGGGGGGGGGGGGGGGCACACACAAAGTTCTCTTAGAGGGCTTGGGAGGCTTGGACGTGGGATTTTTCTTGCTTGGAAAGTGGTTTGAGAGAGAGAGAGAGAGAGAGAGAGAGAGAGAGAGAGAGAGAGAGAGAGAGAGAGAGAGAGAGAGAGATGTGTGATGGATGTGGTGGTGATGAATGTGTAAGAGACTTTTTAACTTTTGTGGTAGATGGTGTAAGAAAAGTATGGTTGTGTGTAACGCCCGTGAAAAATCCGTACTTGGGCTCGAGTACCAACTCGACCTGAAATCGCGTAGAATTAAATTCCATGGAAATTAAGCGTAAGTTAGCTAGCGCAACGCTAGAGTAGCTGGGAAATAGTCCCTGATCACTTTAAATACGTTCTACAAGACCCAAATCGAGTAGAACAAACAACTCTACAATACTCTATAACCTCGGATCAAACTCTAAGCGGGTTTGTCCTCTGGACCACTTTGAATTCTTGTATTGGATTTAGACCGCGCGTCGAAGGCCCGATACCTCCTATCTTAGACCGTTAGAACCACCGAGCTGGACTTGACAATCATCTCGAAAATCAAGTCAAACCGATAATCACAGACTATTTCGTTGAACCCGGACTGAAGAGACCGCGAATAGGGACAGAATTGGAATTTCAAATTCAAATCTGGCACACGACTTGACGCGTCAGTATTAAGCGTTCTGACCGTCGGAATTCATCCAGATTACACCCTCGGATCAGGAAAAATTTCTATTTATTATCATGAGACTTTCAGCCCTGATCTACGTGCGGTGACCGCTAAACTGAAACTGGTTCGCCACGTGCGATCTGCGAACCCTGCCAGACTGAAAACTTAATACGTGCTACATCTGGTACGCATGAGCTTAAGTCCGATCGCAATCGACCAGGGGACCACCAGAAAGCAGCTTTTGGACCGAAACAGCCCCAAAATGGATAGACACCAAGTAAACTTCGCTCCGGAGCCTGTTTCCGGCATTTTTAAGCTTATAAAAGGGGTTAAAACCCTCATTTCCCTCTCCCATCCGAAAATTGCAAACCCTAGGATAAAGGAGAGAGAGTTTGAGAGAAAGAGTAGAAGGAATTTTTCCCGCTTCCGAGCCACCGATTGCTGCTGCCTCAACAACTCTTCCCAATCACCTGGCTGGTGATTTCTCCGTTCTTTCAGGTACAAAACAACCCTAGAACTTACTGATTTAGGATTTATCCAGATTTAGGGCGTGTTAGCTAACGTACTTCATAAATCAGGTCCTCCTACTGCCGTAGACGAAGCATACACGCTCCGTTCAAAATCATGCTTTCGTAAGACCTAAGGTGAGGATTTTAGACGCTTTGATTGACGGTTTACAACGCTTTCAATGTCGTTTAATAGTAGATTATCGACGGCACCGCCGTTTGACATGTACAACATGCTCTCCGTTTCCTGTTTCGTAAATTAACGAAGAATATGAGATTTAGGGCATTTTAGTCATTTGTAGGAAGTACGGTCTACATTCATATTTTGCTGACGTGATTGACATAGTTTGTTGTCGCATTAGGGAGTTAAGAATGCTTGCATAATTAGTTTGGCGAAGAGATTCGCCTAGTTGCGCACTTTGGGTCAACATGCTATATGTAGACTTAAGGGTGTAGTGTATGTGTTTGTATAAATGCTTGTATTAGTATGTATTGAATTAAATGATGTTATGTAGTAGTTTGAGATTGATTTCTTAGTTAATATGCTGACCTAAATGATTTCCTACATGTTGACCATATGTATGATTCCATTACATGCATGGAAAGTATGTGTTGAGGATTTGCTTAAGTTGAATGTTATAACATGTGTTAACATGCTCATATGATTATATTTCAATTCCAATACCTTTACGTATATTGCTAATGTGATTCCATAAATGTTTGGGACTAGACTTAGTCCAGGCAGTCGGTAATCGAGCGAATTCGTGGCTGACTGGTCATAGCTACGAATGACGCGTCGATGAACGTGATTCGTGCTTGGAGTTGGCGGCAGTGGTTAGGCCACGCAAAGTGTTTTACGCACTTCATGTCGTTCGACTTGAGATGCGATCGCGCTAGTCGAGCCCGTCAAGTAACCCGACTGGCCGATGTATGTTCACCTTGTATGTGTCATAACTGCTTGAACCTAGGGTACTGAACTTACCATTGTAAACCCTGTTAACCATGGTACCTTGATCCACGAAGACTCATGAGCCGGGCATGGTGGTATGAGACACCGTGGTCGAGCTGTCGGCCTACGCTGGGGCCACAAACCTCCCCGTAGTGACCAGTGAGCACCTAGACTCGTGAGTAGATTATGGTGGTATGGGACACTATATTCTAGCTGTTGGCCTACATTGATCAGGCGACGAGTCCTTTGTAGTGACCGCGAGCGTATTCTGAGTCCACGGGAGGCGACGACCCTTCCGTTGCAGTAGAGTACGGTAGGCCTGTATTAATAAGGTGATAGGGGAGCGGTGCAACGAGTGCGAGTAACAGCCCTGGCAGCCCTTGCAGTGACCTACGAAATATACATCGTATGAGATTACTAGGAGTAACGACCCTAGACAGGATCTGTGTTGGGATTGATACAAGGGAAGTACCTTAGTTTCCCAATCCTGCTGTTTGAATGGACTAATAACAACTTGGAAATCATATCACCATAGCATTGCATGTGCCTGGAAGATGTGGAGCACTCTAGGGAGTGTGGCATGCCGCGGTCGTAAGATGTTGCCGTATGAGGGAGATCGTCGGTGAGGGCATACATCACGTCATATCATCTTGCATTAACAACAGTAGTAGGATTGTCTGATTTACTGCTTTACTATTATCACATGATTGAATTGTGAACATGCTAATCCTTGCTCTATGATTCCATTGAGTTGATCACTCACTCCCACGTTACGGGATGGTTTTTGCAACACCCACCAGACCTTGTTGTAGATGCAGGTGAGGCTGAGATCCAGGAGGTGGAGCCAGAGATCGACGAGGACCAGGACGAGTTCTCGTACATGCAGTATCACGATGGCTTCCCGTAGGCGACCTGGATCGATGGGATTTCAGTGGGACTATTTTGAACATTTTATTTTTGTTCATGTATATGTATAGGAGGCTCAGAGATGTAGTCATACTTTGGAGACAGATGAGATTTACTTTGTTTTCCATACAGTGATATATATATATTGTTTAGTCTTCCGCTTGCTTTTATCACTGGATCTGAAGTATGAATTGCAGTTTTGGTATACTTTTACTCATGTGAATGCTTTAAATCAGACAACATTGAATCATAATCATTTTTGTTGCATAAGTGACGGTCTGGAACTCGGGAGTTGAGTTTATACATGACCCCCGATTTTTAGGGTGTTACAGTGTGTAAGAACCTTTTTGACTTTAGGGTAGATTGTGTAAGAAGGGGTATGGGCTTGTAAGGAACTTTTGACTTTAGGTGTTGCTTGAGGAAGGGTGAGAGGTGATGATGTACTTAACATGTACTTGACATGATGAGATTGATTGATGGATTGAGATGATATGTTGTAGGGATTCTCTTGGGTTTTGTAAGGTGCGGCATTTTCCTCGAACTGAACACGGGTCCACATCTCCTGCCTGGGTATCGCCTCGGTGTGTGAGTTACAGCATCAGAACCACAGCGATGGCGCGGTCACTAGGGTACTAGTCTCGGGTCGAACCAACTCTGGTTAACAGCATGTCTTAGGGTCACGCGCAAATGTCGGATAGAGGTCGAAGGTTGCAGAAATTCGACCGAAAAGACCGCGGATGCCTACGGAATGGTATGGTCTAAGATACGGGGCTTACAACTTTTTCCTCCTAATAAAAATTTTATTCTCAAAATTTACACAATCAAACTAATTAGACATAACTTACGAGGAAGAAGAAACATAACATCATCATATAACATTAGAGATAATATACAAAATACAACACATAATTAAACATCAAAGAGATGGGGATAGCGCTCTCGAATCTCAGCCTCGTGTTCCAAAGAAGCTCCTTCAACATAATGGTGACCCCACTGAACCTTCAACAATGGAATGACCTTGGTCCGGAGTACCTGCTCCTTCCGATCAAGGATGCGAACTGACTGCTCAATATAGGAACCGTCCTCACGAACCTCTAACGGCTGTCAGTCAATAACAGGAATAATGTCTGACTGACACTTCCTCAACATAAAGACATGGAAAATGTTGTGGATACCAGACAACTGAAATCGCAAGGCAAGCCGATAGGTCACGGTGTTAACGTGCCCAGTGATCTCAAAAGGTCTTATAAATCTCGGGGCAAGCTTTTCCTTCACTCCAAATTGAACTACACCCTTCATGGGCGAGACCTTGAGATACAAGTTGTCCCCTACATCAAACTCCAAGGGACGACGCAAATGATTTGCAAAACTCTTCTGTCGGCTCCGAGCTATGCGTATCCTTTGCCTAATGATATTGATAGCTTCTGATGTTTACTGCACAAGCTCGGGACCTAGGAGACGGTGCTCTCTAACCTCGGTCCAATAACTCGGTGATCTACATGGTCTGCCATATAGTGTCTCAAAAGGAGCCATGCTGATGGTTGCTTGATAGCTGTTGTTGTATGCGAACTCAGCCAATGTAGATGCTCATCCCAACTACTCCTGAAATTAATTGCACAAGCCTGAAGTATATCCTCAAGGATCTGGTTGACCCTCTCGGTCTGGCCATCGATCTGCAGATGATATGCGATGCTAAGCTGCAAATCAGTCCCCATCTCTCTCTGGAAGTTCCTCCAAAACTGAGACATGAACCTCGGGTCTCGGTCAGAAACGATCGAGACTGGAACTGCGGTCTCACAATCTCCTCGATAAATAACCTTGCAAGCCCATTCACAAACCAAATTGCACGCATCATAAGGAAATGTGCCAACTTCGTCAGACGATCCATAACAACTCAGATGACATCATGACCGCGCTGAGTCCTCGACAAGCCCATAATGAAATCTGTTGACACGTGCCCCCACTTCCATATCGAGACACTCAACGGCTGCAATAGACCAGGGGGCCTTCGATGATTGGCCTTGATATGCTAGCATGTGTCATCCCCGCCCAAAAATACTGTTGCCTTATATCACAGTACATCTTCGTCGAGCCAGGTGGATAAAAAACCATGATCGATGTGCCTCGGTCATAAGATCTGTGCGCAACTCAGGAATATCCGATACACATAACTGGCCTGTGAAGCGAAGTCCACCATCTGTACCAATCTGCCAATTTGGCTGACTCTCAAATGCCGCTTCAGCCATATAACTCTGCAACGACTCATCAACCTACTGAGCCTCGATCACCTGTAACAACCTAGAAAAATCCGTACTTAGACCCGAGTACCATTTTTGGCAGAAATCATTTAGTACCAAATCCCTTAGAAATTTAACGTGTTTTAACTAGCGCTAAACTAGATTGCATATAAAAATTGCACCGATAGCTTTCAATACGATCTATAAGACCCAAAACCTATAGAATCATTAACGTTATATTATCCTAAAATCTAGGATCCAACTCTAAACCCAGTTACTCCCGAAAATGATTTGTAATTTTGTATTGAATTTAGACCGCACGTCGAAAGTCTGATAGCTATGAACTTAGACCATTATGACCACTTAGTTGGACTTGATAATCGCCTCGAAAATCAAGCCCAAACGATGTCCTGAGACCATTTTATTGAGTCCAAAGTGAAGAGAGTGAGAAAATGAAGATTTTTAGAAAATTAAATATATATTTTAAGTAATTTGGAACGTTTCACTTGCACGTTATTTTTAAGCGTTCTGACCGTTAGTTTTCGACCCAAATTCACCCTCAGATCAGGATAGGTGGCCCTTACATGTCAAAGTACTTGTGGCCTTGATCGAATTTTGGTAACCGTTGAATTGAAGCTGGTCCACCACGGATGATCTGGAAACTTGATCAGACTGAAAACTTAACTTACTAAAGATCTAATATTAGTGAACTTAAGTCCAACCGCATTTGATAAGAGGACCTCCAGAAGTGCTCCATTGGATCAGAAAGAGCCCGATTTGGTTATAACTTAATTATACCTTAGCCTTAAGACTATTTTCGTCAAGTTTAGGCTTATAAAAAGGCTTTAAACCCTTATTCCCAAATTTCATACGAATTTCCAAAACCCTAGCTTTCCAAGAGAGAAAAGAGAGAGAAAGTGTGGGAGAACCTGTTGATTCTCCGTAGGATTCTTTCCAGTTCATCTACACATTGAACTTGCATATCTGAATCATTCTTCCGACGATTCTGATTCCATTCTTGGGTAAGTTAATACAACCCTAACCTGTTTTGAAGCCTAGAATAGTTTAAATGAAGTTATAGTTAACCTGTTTCATGCCATAGGTAGCGTATCCGCCGTTGACGAAGACTTATCGTCTGAATCACCTCTTATACGCATTTTCTGATTTAAGGTACGGACTATATACGTTTAGGTTATGGTTTTCATGGCTTTCAATGATAGATAATGATTTATTCATGATGTGAATGCTATTATACATGCCAAATGCACTATCTGTTTTGACGTACTTATATATATAAGTTATGTTAGAAATAGCATATTTCATGTATATGTTAGAATACCCATATACGTATGGAATCTGCCGTTATGATTGCCATGATTTTTACCGTAGGCTTATACATGATATGTATACGGTGACTCCTTGGCGAAAGGACTTGCCAAAATGTGTAATAGAATCGACATATGTGATGTATGTTGAATAGGGTAGTCTAAGTGTTTAGATAAATGCTTGAATGAGTTAGTAGTTAGTAAAGAGGGATGTTTTGAGGTTGTTGAGATATGAATCTCAATCACCTTAACTGTGTGCATGATTTCCTCCATTAATTATGTAACTTAGATTATTCATGTTAAATGTGTGTATGATTTCCTCCATGTACTATATTTAAATTCCAGTTATATGACATGAATGTTCATTTGAAGGTAGGATATGAATCATATGCCTGTAATTGATTTGTACATGATTGGGGCTGTACTACAGTCCAGGTAATCGGTAACCATTCTGTAAATAGTGGTTGAGGTCATTTTCGCCACACAGGATGAGTTTAACGAATCTAAGTCGTGCTTGGGAAATTCGACAGTGGTTTGGCCACATGGAGTGCTTATGCATTCCATGTCGTTCAACTCAAGCGCTTAGCTTAGTTGAGCTTATCAACTAACCCGATTGACCGATGTTTGTTCACCATGTTTGGTCACTTCTGTTTGAATCTAAGACACCGAGCTTACCAGTGAAACTCCCGTTAACCTTGGTACCATGATCTCCTAAGTCTCATGAGCCAGACATGGTGGTATGGGACACCGTGGTCGAGCTGTCGGCCTACGCTAGGGTGACGAGCCTCCCCGTAGTGACCAGTGAGCATCCTACTCTCGTGAGAAGATTATGGTGGTATGAGACACTATATTCTTGCTGTTGGCCTACCTTGATTGGTGATGAACCCTCTATAGTGACCTCGAGTATATCCTGACATTGCATAAGGGCAACAAGTCCTGTTGCAGTATTAAGGATATAACTAGGCCTGTATTGATTTGGTGATGGGGGAGTGGCATAACGATTCCATGCAATAGCCCTGACAGCCCTTGCAGCGACCTAGAAACGTAATATTGTATGAGATTTCCTAGGACTGATGACCCTAAAATGGATCAATGTTTGGAGATTGATATAAGGGAGGTGTCTTAACTTTCTAATACTACTGTATGAAAAGGACTAATAAGAATTGGGTAATCATATTCATGACATCGCACTGCATGTGCCATTGGCGTTGGTATGGGAGCACAATGGTAGTGATTCATGCCGCGATCATTAGATGATGTCGCATGAGGGAGTTTGTGGTGAGGGCATGCATCATTATCTCATTCATTCTCGCATTAACAAGACCATCTAAGACATGTTTGATTGTACTGCTTTATCATTACTACTTGATTAAATTGATAATATGTTAACCTTTGTAGTATAGTACCACTGAGTTAATCACTCACTCCCACATTCTAGGATGGTGCTTAAACACCAACCAGACTCTGATATAGTTGCAGGTGACGGCGATGCTGGCGAGGCAGAGCTAGACTTTGATGAGGACGAGGAGGCATTCTCATTTATGCAGTTCTCAGGCGGGTTCACGTGAGCCTTGTCTTGACGAGCGAGGATTTTTAAGATATGTATATGATGATTTTACACAGTTGATACATGTATTTTGAGACACAGTTATATATATTACCCTGGGCAGAGTATGCATATTTTGGGGATTCTTTTTTATTATATATGTATTTAAGTCTTCCGCTTGCATTTCCTCAATATCCCTAAATTATGTCTGTTGATCTGGCTTGATCTATTTCATGTTTTATGCACTAACATAGACAACATACATCCATCATTGTTTATGTTGCATAAGTGATGTTTTGGAACTCGGGAGCTGAGTTATGATCGACCTCCGAATTTCAGGGCGTTACAAGTTGGTATCAGCGCATGATCTGGATTAACTTGGACCTGGGTTAGGGTCACACGATGCACGTTGATGCCACCATAGCATAGGAGGGTGCAAGAATAATATAAAAATAGAACTTGGACTCCCAGTTTGTCTTTTGGCGAAGGTTTATAAAAATGGTCACCGAGATCGAGTCCGTGCACACTCCTGATCACACACATCAACCCCAAATCAAGTCTAGACCATCAATTAATGGGTATAGACCTCATTTCATCCCATTCTAGCCGTTAGAAATCAGTAGAAGTGAATAGAGGTCAGATTAGTTCTGAAATGACCTAAAACAGCTTAAATCGGAAGAGGGGGCCAAACGATCAACTTCCAGGGGGTTCCGGGGTGGGCCCCTAACTTTTTTAGACCCAGGGGGTGGTGAGGACCTCACCCAAATGGCGAGCCCTCGCTGATTTATCCAGTGGCCGGCGAGGGCCTTGCCGATTCAGCGAGGCCTCGCCGATCGGCGGGCTCTAGTGGGACCGGGATTTCGGGCCAATGGTCTTAGGGTATTAGTGGGACCCTATGGTACAGGGTTCGACTCTCAGTTCATCCCAAATCAATGACTTCCTTCACAAACTTCACTCCCAAGCTTTCCTTTTTTCTTGAAACCGTCCCTACCTCTCTCAAATTGCACTTTTAATCCTTCTTTCTTCCATTTTCTTTCAATCCTCACGTTCTTCCACCATGCTTAACCATACCTAGTATCTACTCTTTCCATTTTCTTCGATTTGAGCTCCCAAAGCTCTCATTTAATCTCCAAAACGTGCTAACTCCCAACCCCTCTTACTTTGATCTTTCCTTTCTTCTATTTTCCCTTTCTTTGGCCCATTACACTCCTCTTTCAGACCCAGATCCATGGGAATCCATTAGGTCAGCCCTTTTCTTCCATTTTGTCACTCTTTCATGGCTTTCATGGAGGCTATTGTAGCCTTTTTCTCCATTTCCTCCATCCTTTCGCTGATGGGTAAGAAGCGTGCCCCTATGGATGAGGCTGGGCCTAGTCGTCCCACTCGTTCGAGGTGGCCTAGAGGAGCTACCGCGAGTTCTAGTGTTGGGGGAGAATTGCATTCGAAGTGGGATTTAGATCCCCATGCTCCAATAGGAAGATCATTGTTGGCAGAGTTGGCTCATGGCGTTTACGAGGACCGTAGGGTTTTTTTTGAAGCGCATGTGGATGGGCGACTCTTTGGCGAGTATTTATTATTCGAGCGTATAGAAGCTATCGGGTGGGGTCCGCTATTTGAGGGTGAGTCTCATGCAAATGTGAGTACTGTTCGCACCTTCTATGCTCATATTTGGGACCCTACGCTGGAGCTGTTGCAGTTCAAGATTCCCTTCAGTAGAGATCACGAAGCCACAATCAATGTTGGGTTGATAGCTCGACTCCTGAACGTGCTACTTGGCGAGGTACATCCAAGTGCAAGGAACCTGAATAGTGTTCATGAGAGGGATCGTCGCACCAAGTTTCTATGTGGTCATTTAGTTGAGTGGCAACATAACAAGAGCCTCTTAGCGACCCATATGTCGGGAGATTTCTGTCTACTTCACCACATCTGCACGTTCAATGTTTATCCTAGGCGGAGCAATCGCAGTGAATGCAAGTGCCTCATGGTAGATTTTCTGTATCAAGTGGGGCAGGGAGAGAAGGTGTGCGTGCATATGTTTATCCTACGACAGATCATCCTTATCGCGTGATCAAGAAGAACATCTGAGTCACTTCCTTTCGACCGACTCATATGCAAGATTGCACTCGAGTTTGCCTACAGACTTGGGGCAGAGTCACCGACACCGGTTCATTATATCAGCGAGGCTACGCTTAACCAGATGAAGATAGGGCCTCAGTAACATGAAGCCCAACTGGATGTGTAATACCCTAGATTTTGACCAATTTGGGATTTGACGTCCTTAGGCAGTGGGTCAACTAAAACACCTGGAAAATCGCTCAGAACCCAATTCCATAGCCAAAGAAACCACTTAGGATTAATTCCTATGGAAATTAAGCATAAGTTAGCTAGCGCAACGCTAGAGTAGCTGGAAAATAGTCCCTGATCACTTTAAATACGTTCTACAAGACCCAAATCGAGTAGAACCAATGACTCTATAATACTCTATAACCTCGGATCAAACTCTTAGCAGGTTTGTTCTCTGGACCACTTTGAAACTTTGTATTGGATCTAGACTGCGCGTCGAAAGTCTAATACCTACTATCTTAGACCGTTAGAACCGCCTAGCTGGACTTGACAATCATTTCGAAAATCAAGTCCAACCGATAATCAGAGGATATTTCATTGAGCCCGGACTGAAGAGAGTGCGAATAAGGACAGATTTGGAATTTAAAATTTAAATTTGGCACACGACTTGACGTGTCAGTATTAAGCGTTCTGACCGTCAGAATTCAGTAAAATTACACCCTCGGATCAGGAAAAATTTCTATTTCATATCATGAGACTTGCAGACCTGATCTACGTGCGGTGATCGCTGAACTGAAACTGGACCGCCACGTGCGATCTACGAACACTGATGGTGATGGGGGAGCGGTGCAACGAGTGCGAGCAACAGCCCTGACAGCCCTTGTAGTGACCTACAAAATATACATCGTATGAGATTACTAGGAGTGACGACCCTAGACAGGATCTGTGTTGGGATTGATACAAGAGAAGTACCTTAATTTCCCAATCCTGCTGTTTGAATGGACTAATAACAACTCAGAAATCATATCACCATAACATTGCATGTGCCTGGAAGATGTGGAGCACTTGAGGGATGATTGCATGCCGCAGTCGTAAGATGGTGCCGTATGAGGGAGATCATCGGTGAGGGCATACATCACGTCATGTCATATTGCATTAATAACAGTATTAGGATTGTCTGATTTACTGCTTTACTATTATCGCATGATTGATTTGAGAACATGTAAATCCTTGCTCTATTATTCCACTGAGTTAGCTACTCATTCCCACGTTACGGGATGGTGTTTGCAACACCCACCAGACCCTGTTGTAGATGTAGGTGATGCTGAGATCCATGAGGCAGAGCCAGACTTTGATGAGGACCAGGACGAGTTCTCATACATGCAGTACCATGATGGCTTTGCTTAGGTGACCTGGGTTGATGGGACTTCATAGTGGGACTTTTTTGGACATTTATTTCTGTCATTTACATGTATATGAGACTCGGAGATGTATTCATACTTTAGCGACAGTTGAGATCTACTTTATTTTTCCATACAGTGATATATATATTCTTTAGTCTTCCGCTTGCTTTTATCACTGGATCTGAAGTATGAATTGCAGTTTTGGTAACTTTTACTCATGTGAATGCTTTAACTCAGACAACATTGAATCATAATCATTTTTGTTGCATAAGTGACGGTCTGGAACTCGGGAGTTGAGTTTATACACGACCCCCGATTTTCAGGGTGTTACAGGATGAAAGTGAGCAAGAAGAAGAAGGTGGGGCAGAGATAGAGGAAGAAGTGCAGGATGAGGAAGAAGAGGAGGCTCATGATACTGATGAGAGTCCTCCTCCTGTGACTCAGGCTAATAGGGATGCCCGTATAGTGTGACTCGAGGAGGGCCAGGCTGCTCTTCAATAGGATATTGGGGATTTACGGGGCCTCGTAAAGCGTAAGTCTTAAGAAAGTAGCCCGCACGTTAAAGACCATCCTGTGCTGCCTGAAGGATAAGGGTGCCCCTTTTCCATCGCTAGATTTCGATGAATAGGCTTTATGTAGTCCTTGTTTGCTTATTTGTTGCTTAATTTTATGTGTGGTTTGATAGTTGTTTGGTAGTTGGTAGTTATTCAGTGTTTGAAGCTTAGTGGTTGAAGCTCAGATGTTTTGTTCACATGCTTTCTCTGTCGTGATTCATGTAATATTGTAAATCATGTATTGTGATAATTTTATTAATGAAATGCATGTTGTTTCCTTGGCTTGTGAAGTTTATGTTGTGAATGGACTGTGTGAATGCCTAATCTCATTAGTTGCTACCCTCTATTGTGTGTAGGGTATGCCACCTAAGGGTTCGAGATCTTCGGCCCGTCTTTCTCTGGGAGATTTGCTCAACGGGGCCCTTGCCCTGTGCGATACTCATATGGACCCCCATTCGGGCCCATCTCGTTCAGATCCCATGCCGAGTTCTCAGCCGGCTTCTAGTCCTGCTGCTGGACCACCTCCTGTGACACCTTCTGTGGTGCCTCCTGTCACACCTGTGGTTCCTAAGAAGAACCGTGCGTCTGCGTCAACGCCTTCTACATCATAGTCCGCTCTGCCTCCTGAAAGGCTAGAGCAGATGATGCTGTTGATGCAGTAGAGGTAGATACAAAGCAGCAGCAACAACAGTTCTTATCCTTCATGGCTGGTATCTTTGCTCAGTCGATGGTGGTGACTCCACCTGCATCGCCTTTACACCCTGTTAGGCACACTAGTGCGAGCGGTACATTTGAACGGTTTCAACGCTTGAGGCCTCCTACATTTTTGGGTAGTCACAGACCCGAGGAGGCTGAGTATTGGATAGACCACATCTCGAAGATGCTTAGACCGTTGCACTGTTTCGAGGTGGAGCAGGTTGAGCTGGCCACCTTCATGTTTGAGAAAGAGGCTAGCTTATGGTGGGACAACATTCTTCACACAGTTATGGAGGGATTTGAGTGGATGTGGGCAGCGTTTGAGGCACGCTTCCACGAGAAGTACTTTCCAGTCACTTACTGGAACGAGAATGAGAGTGAGTTCCTTCACGTTCGCCAGGGAGGCATGTCGGTGATTGAATATGAGAATAGGTTTACGGAGTTAGGCAGGTATGCTCTGTTGATTCTAGGTGATCATCCGTTGAGGATGCAGCATTTTTTTGAGGGTTTACAGCCCGAGATTAGATCGAAGATGTGTTGTGCGAGAATTTCTTCTTATGCGAAGTTGGTGAGCATGTCCTTACGAGCAGAGCAGGACGGGGAGAGGTTATCCTGCACGCGAGCACCTATGGTTCCTAGGCCGCGACCTGAGTTCGTGAGTAGGCCTTTCCTTGGTAAGAGGTCTCAGTTTGATTCTCCACAGGGGTCTTCTGCATCTCCTAGCCATTTGAGGCATCCTGATGTGTGGTGAAGCTATTGTAAGGAGCCTGGCCACAATGAGATTTCTTGCTTTTTCAGGATGCAAGACAGTGGGTTCTCGTCGCCTCAAAGGATCGATCGTCTGATGCCTCAGGCCATTTCAGCACCACCCCTTTGATCAGCACCAGCTCATCTTTCCTTTAGACCTCTAGCACCTCGTTTCAGGCCGCCACAACGGCCCATGGTTCCTCCACCTCATCGACCACAGCAGGCTCGGGTTCATGTGCTCACAGCTGAGGCGCCTGAGGCAGATCCAGCACCGACATCATTTGAGGTTCCTGCGCACATCCTAGGTACACCTATTTTCCTGTTGGTGGACACTGGGTCCACTATTTCGATCATTTCTTGTGCTGCAGTCAAGCGGCTAGATTTGGTTACGGATCCTACGAAGGGAGTGAGACTCATGATAGCTACAGGGACTACGTCAGATATTACTCAGACCTGTGAGTCTTGCTCAATAGATTTGGGTAGCAGGACGGTGGTCGTCGACTTGATTGTCGCCCCACTGTGTCATTATGATGTTATTTTTGGGATGGACTGGCTCACAAAGATGAGAGCAGAGATTGATTGTGAGGCCAGAATTGTGACAACCTATGGACATGAGGGCACGACCTTCTCTTTTTCAGTTCAGGTCAGTTGGTTCTGTCGTATTAGCACCTACGCTTTTATGTTAGAGAGTTCTGATGTTTCGATGTTAGAAGATATGCCAGTAGTTCGTAATTTCTCTGATGTGTTTGAGAAGATTTCAGGGCTTCCTACTCGGGGTGAGATTGACTTCACCATTGATCTTGTGCCCGGTGCGACACCAATTTCCCTACCGACATATCGTATGCCTCCATGTGAGATGGAGGAGTTGAGGAGTCAGATTGATGGCTTGCCTGAAGCAGGCTTTATTCGGCCGAGTGTGTCACCTTGGGGAGCGCCTGTCTTGTTTGTGAAGAAGAAAGACGGTTCCTTGCAGTTGTGTATTGATTATCGCAGGCTGAATCAGGTGACAGTGAAGAACAAGTATCCTTTGCTCAGGATTGATGATCTGTTTGATCAGTTGAAGGGGGCACGTTATTTCTCGAAGATAGATTTGCAGTCTGGGTATTATCAGTTGCACGTCAGGGATGAGGACGTGCAGAAGACTGCGTTCAGGACCAGTTTTGGTCATTATGAGTTTCTCGTGATGTCTTTTGGACTCATGAATGCTCCAGCTGTATTCATGGATTAGATGAACAAAGTGTTCTGGCCATTTCTGTTCAGGTTCGTCATCACCTTTATCGATGACATTTTGATATACTCCCCGAGTCGGGAAGAGCACGAGGAGCACCTGAGAGCGGTATTGAAGACTCTCAGGGAGAACCAGTTGTTAGCACAGTATAAGAAATACGACTTCTGGAAGGAAGAAGTTAAGTTCTTGGGACATGTGGTGTCCAAGGAAGGTATTGTAGTTGACCTCGCTATGGTAGCTGCGGTTCAGGATTGGAAGCAGCCCAGTTCAGTTACCGAGGTGAGGAGTTTTCTGGGTCTGGCAGGTTATTATTGACGGTTCATTCGAGATTTTTCTAAGATTTCCAGACCATTGTCTCAGTTGATAAGGACTTGAAGTTTGCCTGAAATGAAAAGGCTGAGGTAGCTTTTCAGGAGCTGAAGGACAAGTAGACGTCCGCCCCTGTGCTAGTATTGCCAGAGCAAGGGGTTAAGTATATGATATATACTGACGCATCTTGCGTTGGTCTGGGTTGTGTCCTTATGCAGAAGGACAGGGTGATTGCATAAGTCTCGAGACAATTAAGGAAGCACGAGGAGAATTACCTTACGCACTACCTAGAGTTGGCAGCTGTCATCTTCGTATTAAAGCTCTGGAGACATTACCTCTATGGTGAAGAGCTCGAGCTCTTTTGTGATCACAAGAGCCTTAGATATATATTCTCACAGTGAGATTTGAATATGAGACAGCGTCGATGGATGGAGACCTTGAAAGACTTTAAGTTCGAGGTTTCCTACCATCCAGATAAGGCGAACCTTGTGGCTGATGCATTGAGCCGCAAGAAGGCTATAGAATTTATGGCTCCACTTATGGTGACAGAATGGGCTATGGTGAAATTCGTGCGAGACTTTGAGCAGAAGCTCACAGTGGAAGAGCCGTATGAAGTCATCGCACATATTTGTGTACAACCGCTCGTTGATGGTCGTATCATTGAGGCTCAAGCAGGTGATGAGCTTCTGATGAAGATGAAAGAGCAGGTTGGTACCGACGGGAGCTCTAAGTGGACTATTGGTATGGATGGGGGCTTGCGATATCGAGTCCGCCTATGCGTTCCAGACATACCTGACTTGAGACGAGAGATTCTTGAGTCAGCCCACAGTTTGAAGCTTGCGATGCATCCAGGTAGCACGAAGATGTATCAAAATATGAAGAGATCGTACTGGTGGGATAATATGAAGGTCCACATTACTGAGTTCGTATCCCGTTGTCTCACGTGCCAGGAAGTTAAGGCAGAGCATCACCGACCTCCAGGATTGCTTCAGCTCATGCCCATGCCTGAATGGAAGTGGGACTTTATTTCCATGGACTTTATTTTTAGACTGCCGAAGACGAGGAAGGGACATGACTCTATTTAGGTGATCGTTGATAGGTTGACGAAGTCAGCTCATTTCCTACCTATCAGAGTCATAAATTCTGTAGACGAGTTGGCTAGATTGTATATCAGGGAGATTGTACGCCTGCATGGAGTTCCTTTGGAGATTGTGTCAGATAGAGACACCCGATTCACATCTATCTTCTGGACTTGTATCCAGGAAGCGATGGGTGTGAATTTGAAGTTCAGTACCGCATTTTATTCACAGACAGACGGGCAGACGGAGCGTGTGAATTAGATTTTGGAGGATATGTTGCGAGCTTGTGTGTTGGACTTCAAGGACAGTTGGGATGACTGTCTTCCTTATCCAGAGTTCGCATATAACAATAGCTTCCAGGCGAGTATTGGTATGACTCCCTATGAGGCATTGTATGGTCATCCGTGTAGAGCGTCGCACTGTTGGGCAGAAGTGGGCGAGAAGACTTTGATTGAACCAGAGTTGGTTCAGGCGACTTCGGAGAAGATCAGCATTATTCAGCGTTGACAGCTCTCAGCACAGAGCAGGAAGAAGAGCTATGTTGATACGAGACGGCGACCGCTTGAGTTTGATGTTGGAGACCATGTGTTCCTGAAGGTTTTCCCTATGCAAGGAGTTCTTAGGTTTGGTAAGAAGGGAAAGCTCGTGCCGAGATTTATTGGTCCATTCCAGATACTTGATCGAGTGGGGGCCGTAGCGTATTGTCTTGCTTTGCCTACACCACTCGCAGGTGTGCATAATATTTTTCATGTGTCCATGTTGAAGAAATATGTTCCTGATCCTTTGCATATTATCAGATGGGAGCAGGTGCAGTTGAGCGAGGATGCCACTTATGAACTGTGCCCGATGCTTATTTTGGATAGGAAAGAGCCGGTATTGTGTAGCAAGGTCATCCCACGTGTGAAGGTACTGTGGACGCATCGCAGCAAAGAAGAAGCCACCTGGGAGACTGAAGCTGAAGTCAGGAAGAATTACCCCCAGATCCTCGAGGAGTATGAGAAGGTATGAATTTCGAGGATGAAATTTTTTCTTTAGGGGGGTAGATTGTAACGACCTAGAAAAATTCGTACTTAGACCCGAGTACCATTTTTAGCCGAAATCATCTAGAACCAAATCCCTTAGAAATTTAACGTGTTTTAACTAGCACTAAACTAGATTGCATATAACAATTACACCGATAGCTTTTAATACGATCTGTAAGACCCAAAACCTATAGAATCATTGACGCTATATTACCCTGAAATTTAGGATCCAACTCTAAACCCAGTTGCTCCCGGGAATACTTTGTAATTTTGTATTGGATTTAGACCACACGTTGAAAGTCTGATAGCAATGAACTTAGACCATTATGACCACTTAGTTGGACTTGAAAATCACCTCGAAAATCAAGCCCGAACGATTTCCTGAGACCATTTTATTGAGTCCGGAGTGAAGAGAGTGAGAAAATGAAGATTTTTAAAAAATTAAATATATTTTTTAAGTAATCTAGAACGTTTCACTTGCGCGTTATTTCTTAGCGTTCTGACCATTAGATTTCGACCCAAATTCACCCTCAGATCAGGATAGGTGGCCCTTACATGTCAAAGTACTTGTGGCCTTGATCGAATTTTGGTAAGAAGCTAGTCCACCACGGATGATCTGGAAACCCGATCAGACTGAAAACTTAACTTACTAAAGATCCAATACTAGTGAACTTAAGTCCAACCCCATTTGATAAGAGGACGTCCATAAGTGCTCTATTGGATAAGAAGGAGCCCGATTTGGTTATAACCTAAGTATACCTTAGCCTTAAGACTATTTTCATCGAGTTTAGGCTTATAAAAAAGCTTTAAACCCTCATTCCCAAATTCCATACGAATTTCCTAAACCCTAGCTTTCCAAGAGAGAAAAGAGAGAGAAAGTGTGGGAGAACCTGTTGATTCTCCGTAGGATTCTTTCCAGTTCATCTACACATCGAACTTGCATATCTGAATCGTTCTTCCGGCGATTTTGATTCCATTCTTGGGTAAGTTAAGCCAACCCTAACCCGTTTTGAAGCCTAGAATCGTTTAAATGAAGTTATAGTGTAACACCCTGAAAATCGGGGGTCGTGTATAAACTCAACTCCCGAGTTCCAGACCGTCACTTTTGCAACAAAAATGATTATGATTCAATGTTGTCTGAGTTAAAGCATTCACATGAGTAAAAGTATACCAAAACTGCAATTCATACTCCAGATTCAGTGATAAAAGCAAGCGGAAGACTAAAGGATATACATATCACTGTATGAAAAACAAAATAGATCTCAATTGTATCCAAAGTATGAATACATCTCTGAGTCTCATATACATGTAAATAGACAGAAATCAAATATCCAAAAAAAGAGTCCCACTGAGAAGTCCCGCCAATCCAAGCCCCCTAAGCAAAGCCGTCGTGGTACTGCATATATGAGAACTCGTCCTGGTCCTCATCATAGTCCGGCTCTGCCTCCTGAATCGCTGCCTCACCTGCATCTAAGACAGGGTCTGGTGGGTGTTGCAAACACCATCTCGTAACGTGGGAGTGAGTATGTAACATCCCAAAAATCGGGGGGTCGAGTAAAAACTCCACTCCCGAGTTCCAAAATGTTATTTATGCAAAATAGATATGTATGATTGAATGTTGTCTGTGATAATGTATTAAACATGAGTGAGATTAAGCCAGAACAGCATATCATACTCCAGAGACTATTAAATTTGTAAGTGGAAGACTGCGATAGTAGGTATAACATATGTAAATTGTTGTATGTCTCCAGAGTGTGAACATATTACCAAGTTATATACATACATGTATGCTCCAAAAGTGAACAAAAAGGAATATACATGAGTGCTCTAAAAATATAAAATGACAAGTGGCAAGGTATCTAATCAACCTCCCTGTAATCCCGTCAATCAGATCACGCATAAAGGAGGAATCCTCCTCATCATCATTAAGTCCAGCTCCGCCTCGCAGGCCGCGCCATCATCTGCAATCACAATAGGGACTGGTAGGTGTCCGGAAACACTATCCCGTAACATGGGAGTGAGTGATCAACTCAGTGAGATAAGAGAGCAGAGATTAGCATGTTATCAAATCAATCATGCGATAATAGTAAAGCAGTAAATCAAACAATCTTAATACTGTTGTTAATGCAATATGACATGACGTGATGTATGCCCTCACCGACGATCTCCCTCATACGGTACCATCTTCGTACGCGGCATGCAATCGACCCTCAAGTGCTCCACATCTTCTAGGCACATGCAATGGCATGGTGATATGATTTCTGAGTTATTATTAGTCCATTCAAACAGCAGGATTGGAAAACAAAGGTACCTCCCTTGTATCAATCCCAACACTGATCCTCTCTAGGGTCGTCACTCCTAGTAATCTCATACGATGTATATTTTGTAGGTCGCTGCAAGGGCTGCCAGGGCTGTTGCACGCACTCGTTGCTCTGCTCCCCCATCACCTTATCAATACAGGCCTACTGTACTTTACTGCTACGGAAGGGTCGTCGCCTCCCGTAGACTCAGAATACGCTCGCGGTCACTACAAAGGGCTGCCAGGGCTGTTGCTCGCACTCGTTGCACCGCTCCCCCATCACCTTATCAATGTAGGCCGACAACAAGAATATAGTGTCCCATACCACCATAATCTGCTCACGAGTCTAGGTGCTCATTGGTCACTACGGGAAGGTTTGTGGCCCCAGCGTAGGCCGACAGCTCGACCACGGTGTCCCATACCACCATGCCCAGCTCATGAGTCTTTATGGATCAAGGTACCATGGTTAACAGGATTTACAATGGTAAGTTCAGTACCCTAGGTTCAAGCAGTTATGACTCATGCAGGGTGAACATACAACGGCCAGTCGGGTTACTTGACAGGCTCGACTAGCACGATCGCATCGCAAGTCGAACGACATGAAGTGCGTAAAACACTTCGCGTGGCCTAACCACTGTCGCCAACTCCAACACAACTCACGTTCATCGACGCGTCCTTCGTGACCAAGATAAGCTAACCACGAATTCGCTCGGTTGCCGACTGCCTGGACTACGTATAGTCCCAAACACATATGAATCCACGTCAGCGATCATGTGAGAGTATTGGAAATGAAACATGTAAAACCCGTATCCTAATTCGTACTGTTCCTTAGGCTTTCGCGATCATTCCGATCGATTTCCGCCGACTCGCGATCTGCAACCGGCGTTGCGCGCAATCCTGAGATGGATCCTGTCGGTCTGAGTCAGTTCGACCCGAGACTTGTACCAGTGCGACCGCGCTGTCGCCGCGGTTCCGATGCCGCGTCTCACGCACCGAGGATATACCTAGGCCAAGAGATGTGGGCCCGCGTTCAGTTCGAGAAAACGCCGCACATTTGTAAAATCCCAAGAGAATCTCTACAACCTTTCAAATCAATCCCATCAATCATGTCATATGTCAAGTACACATCACCCCATCCCCAAGCAACCCTTAAAGTCAACACTCCCTTACACAAAGTACCCCCCCATCACTCACTTTTCACCCATCACACCCATACCTCCCTCCCATCACCCCTCTCTCATCACCTCTCTCTCTCTCTCATTCCCTCTCATTTTTCTCCTAAGCCCCATGAGAGCACCCAACGTCCATGGCTTCCATGGAGAGCAAGTGTGGCCCACTTTCCTATCTCCCATCTCTACCTTCCTAAGTCGATCTCAGCCGTTAAAGTGCATCCATTGGATCTCTGGCATACATTGATGGAAGAAAAAAAGTCTAAAAAGATCAAAGGTGGGTGCTTCTTTCGTTCCTTATTTCTCTCTTTTTCTTTTGTTTTGTGGGTGTTGCTCTCTTTCTCTCTCTCTATATGTGGCCCACCTGATGATACATGTATGTATCATATCTATACCATTTAGACCATGAGACCGTGTGATGTATGTGTTTTATCCACGCTGATCATCAGCCGTGGGGCCCTCCTTGATGGCATGCGGTGTCCACGTGTGTGGACCAATCTACTCTACTCCGTCCATTCGTCCATCTGACGGTGTGGCCCACCGTACACATATGATGTCCACACCGTCCACTGTTGGAAAGGTGGGAATAGCACCTGGACACCGTACTATTAACTCGGCAGCATGGGGCAGCTGCTGTATTGATGTTAGCTATTTCTGGGTCTGATCCCAAGGCATGTGTTATACCCCCTATTTGATGTATGTGTTACATCCAAACCATCCATCCATTTGGCAAGCTCATCTTGAGGCTTGGGACTGAAAATGAAGTAGATCTGATGATCAGGTGGGACACACCGTAGAAAATAGTGTAGAGGGTGAACGTCCACCGTTGAAACCATAAGATCCACCTGCTTCTGGGAGTAAACTGGCTGGAGTACCGCACCAGCTGTAGAGTTAAAGGTGGACGTCAGCAAGTTAAGGTGGGTCCACCAGTGTATATCAACACCGTCCATCACGTGGGGCCCACCTGTTTAGCACATGTGGTGCATCCGTACCAAAGAAGCAGATCCAATTCTGGTGGCCGGACATATAATGTATGTGTTGTACCCACCGTCCAGCTACTGGACGGTGGTGCACACAGTGGGGTTTTTGCCATCCAACTGCTATCCATCTTTGGGCTATCGTGGGACCCACTCCACACGTGCTGCACATGTGGAGGTGGGGCCCACAAATGTATGCATTGTGATATTTGTGGCTGGAAGGATGCACTGTACATCCCAGCGGTCCGTCCACCACACCTGGACTTCAGGACTTGTAATATTTAAATAATATTATATATTATATATATTAGCATATGGTGGGCCCTACGTGGGACCCGCTTCTGTGGGAACTGATTGGTTGGGATGCATACTCAGAAATTTTGAGGCCTGATCACGAGGCATGTGTTAATCTCAACCGTCCATCCATCTTGCTATCCACGGTGGAACCCACCATTATATATGTCTTTTGCATGCCGTCCGTCCATCTCTGGGCGTGGTTGGCTGATGTAAACCAGCTATTTAGCTGCAGTGACGTCACCATCCTTGTGGACCCCATGAAATGTTGGGTTTTACCCACACCATCCATTGTGACGATGGGTCCCAGCTGCCATGTACAGCGTTTGGATTTAATCCACATCACCTATCTGTGCAGCCCTCCTTTGATGTATGTGTTTTGTCCTATATGGGCACCATGATATATGTGTTTTACCTTGCTGCACAGCAGCCGTGGGACCCACACGCACGTGGAAAACCACAAGGAGTGTGTGATTTATCAACGCTGTCCATCCATTTTAGATCCTTGCCGTCCACCTGTTTGCTTCACCACCATCTAGATGGTTGGATGGTGGGCCACAATATGATGTATGTGTCCACGCCGTTCGTGCATCAGTCATGGACGCACTTGATGAACATGTGTGTCCACACCGTCCATCCAATAAAATGGATTCAAACCTTTGGTGGAAACCACCTTGGTGTATGTGTTTTATCTACAACCACCCATCTATTTTGCTGGAGAGTTCTACACGTGTGGACTCACCTGCCACGTGAGCTCGCTTTGCAGATTGACTGGCTACCGTACACTAGTTATGTTGCTGTTTTAGGTGAGGTGGAATAATCCACACCGTCGGCCATTTGTGGCCCCATTCGCTGCACGTGTGCAGCACCCTCACTGTTCATCTTTCGTGCAGGGGCCACCGCAATGTACTGTTTCTCCATACCGTCCGCCTATGTGGACCGCACCTTGATGTGTTGATGATAATTGCACCGTCCAGCAATTCTGAACGGTGGGCACACCGAGATGTATATGTGTTATATCTAGACCGTCCCTCTTATGGACCCCACCACACTATATGCGTATTATTCATGTCATTCATCTGTTTAGAGGTGGTCCCACCCCACACGTGTGGGCTGGTGGGACCCACCTTGATGTATATGCTTTATAACTACACCATCCATTTAGACAGTGGTATGGTGCGCACCATGATATATGTGTTTCATCGTACCGTCCATCTGAGATCCACCATGATATATTTGTTATCCACGCTGTCTATCTTATGCAATGTGGCCCACCTTGATATATGTATTCTATCTTCACACTATCCATTGCTGGATGGTGCCATGTGGGGCCTACCATTGATGCCCGTATTGTATATATCTGTCGTCCGCCCCTGGGACGTGTGACCCACCTAAAGGTACTTGTTGTATCCAAACCATCTAACCATCTGAATCACCCAGACTGTCTAAATCATGGGGCCTACCTTGATGTTTACATGGCCCATTTGATTGCACCCGATGAAAAGTAATTAAGGCCCATTGATGAGGCCCGCTTGCTGTATATGAGGCCCACTTTGATATACTTGTGGCCCATTAGTGCGGCCCATTGATGCGACCCACTTGATGTGTGAGAGGCCCATTAGTGCAGTAGCCCACCTGTTGTGTATTCGAAGCCCGATGAGATGTATGTCGGCACATATGACGAGGCTATATGACGTAAATGAGGCCCATCGTGATTGTACTTGAGGCCATGGGCCCACTATATGTTTGGCCCTATGTAGGCCACCCCTTGGGAGCAATGCTGGTTAGATGTCCACATTGTGACCTTCCCTTAGGCCTTGTTAGGCCCATTTTCATCATTTCCTTAGTGGGTTAACCCAAATAAGTGGGCCCCATTCACCGTAGATGGATGGCTCCGTGCTATCGGATTCGATACAACCTCGACCGAGTGCCGATCTTTATACTATGGTTGATGGGCTGATCATTTATGGACCCCGCTTTGTTTATCTGTTGATTATCGATCGATGCCAATTACCGTGGCCGATTGACCGATTATCGATCGAGGCCGATTACCGTGGCCGATTGCCGATTCTGATGGTCGTGGCCGATTGACCGATTATCGATCGAGGCCGATTACCGTGGCCGATTGCCGATTCTGATGGTCGTGGCCGATTGACCGATTATCGATCGATGCCAATTACCGTGGCCGATTGCCGATTCTGCTTGTCGTGGCCGATTGACCGATTATCGATCGAGGCTGATTACCGTGGCCGATTGCCGATGCTGATGGTCGTGGCCGATTGACCGATTATCGATCGAGGCCAATTATCGTGGCCGATTGTCAATTTCGATTGTCGAGGCCCGAAGTGATGTATATGCAGCCCATATTTGAGGCCGTTGTGATGTGTATGCAGCCCGTGTTTGAGGCTTATTATGATATATTTGAGGCCCATGAGATATGGCCGATTCAGGTTGTATATGGCCCATTAATGCGGCTCATTGGATGTATATGAGGACCATTGGTGTGCCCATGTGATGCGGTTCACTTGATGTATAAGAGGCCCAAAGGATGAGGCCCATTGAGATGTATTTCTAGCCCACATAATGCGGCCCATAGTGATGTGTATTAGGCTCATGTGATGCGGCCCACTTGATGTACGTGGCCCTCTTGCGAGGCCATGAGTCCATTATATGTTTGGCCCTATGTGGGTCATTCCTTGGGGGCAATGTTGGTTAAATGTCCACATTGTAGAGGTCGATTGTTGATGTCAGTTATTGATACTAATTATGAGTATGTGACTGCATAGCATCATGATACATGCCCATATGCATCATCTGCATGTCTGTTATGAGATATGATTGACCATTGCGTATGTCATAGTGCTGGTTGTTATGAGACTCCCTGATAGGGGGAGATTGTCTTACATGAGTGCACGGTTTGCACAGGATTGATGCATGACTGGATTGTATGACTCATGCATCTTGCATGGTGTGTTGTGATTACTGTATGCCCTAGCGACATCAGGGCCGTAGCCTCCACAGGCATATTATGGAAGGCTAGATGGGACACCGGAAATCTGTTCTACATGGGGTGCTATAGATATCCTTGGGTGAAAGTCCCAGAACCCTCTTGGTTCCAGAGGATGCTCCAACGTCTAGACCGAGTGGGTAGATGAGCGCCGAGTGCCGATTACCAGATGGCTGTGCTCTCCACTGTATCGTGGTCGGTTGGAAGGGGGTGCGGCCTTACCTGCCCGAGAGGAGGGGGCAATGCTAGGCTGAGTCTGACCAGCTCGAGGAATGGGTCCGCTATTGACGAGCCGGGCCCGATATTGGCAGGAGGATAGTGAGGTCTCTTCCACTCACCTTGTTGTGCGCGATGGGGCGACAATCTGGTTTGGAGTGTAATAGACCCCGGTGATTTCCCAGAGAGGAACCGTACTGATATGTGGACTTATCGAGTACGAGTTATATGTTCATTCATTCATTCATTCATTCACTATCCACTCGGGCTGGTGGTGCGCAACTAATTGTTGTGTACCTTCGTTATGGCAAGGATTTCGGTTGGGCGCGCGACCAACCTGAGATCAGGAGTTTACCACGTTGAGTCTGACTATCCAAATTTAGGTATGGGACTAGTTTGGATAGAAGTCCAATGTGGCGGACCCCGTAGCTTGCGATACTACGTACTATCATCCCGACCTTACACTCCAAGCATGATCATTTCATTCGCATCGCATATTGCATTACATCCGCAGGCATATACATTTTTGGGTTACTACATTTTTGCACTTATATGGCCTAGGTCATTTCATTCGATTTGCATGTTGCATTGCATCTTTGGCATTTGATATTTGGTTCCTTATGACTCCTTATTATATTGTGTATTTTGATATTGATGGACTTATGAATTTGTCCATACTCCTGCTTACTCTGATAATTCATGATCTTATTAGTGTTTCTTTTTCTTATTCAGACATTGTATGGTTTACGGATTTCAAGCTTTCCGGTATTTTATAATTATGTCACTGTATTGAATACTTGACACTTACCTTGTGCACACACTTACACCACCCTCTAAGCTTTCTATAAGCTTATGCACGATAGATGCGTGCAGGTGATGTTAGGATTGCAGCAGTGTTGAGCTTGGAGCGTGCAGTGGCCCTCTGGAGCTTGATTTTCTATTTATGTATTTCCATTTCAGTGTTGTACTCAAATGATTATATTAGTGGATATGTGATGATGATGTTACCTTTGTGAATTGGATAATCTTGTGGTTATGCTTATTACTGGTTAAATGTACAAAAAAAAATAAATCCTCCTTGTAGGATCCCAGGATCGGAACTTGGCATATGAATGCTGGGATGGGGTACTACGGAGGCTGTCGGCACCGGATTCGGTGATCGGGGTTCCTGTGAATCCGATTTTCGAGTTTGGGGCGTGACAAAACACAACCATGTGAGCATGTTAACACATGTTATATCGTACAACTTAAGTAAATCATCTAACACATGCCTTTCGTACATATAATGAACTTATGCATATCGCCAACATATAGGAAATCATTTCCATCAGCATATTAATTGAGAATTCAATCTCAAACTAAATCAAAATGAAATCATCAAGCACATGTTATAACATACAGCTTAAGCGAATTGTCAAGCACATGCATTTCATTCATATTATGAAAACATGCATATGGCTAACATGTAAGAAACCATTTACACTAGCATATTAATTGAGAAATCAATCTCAAACTAATTCATAACACCATTTAATTCAATACATACTAATACAAGCATTTATACAAACACTTACACTACACACTTAAGTCTACATATAGTATGTCGACTCGAAGTGCGCATTTAGGCGAATCTCTTCCCCAAACTAATTATGCACGTATTCCTAACATTCTAATGCGACAATAAACCATGTCAATCACATCAGCAAAATATGAGTAAAAACAGTACTTCCTACAAATGACTAAAATGCCCTAAATCTCATATTCTTCGTTGGTTTACGAAACAGGAAATGGACAGCATGTTGTACATGTCAAACGGCGTTGCCGTCAAGGATCTACTATTAAACGACATTGAAAGCTTTGGAAACAGTCAATCAAAGCGTCTAAAATGCGTACCTTTTCCCTTATATGTGAAGTGATTCGAACGGAGCGTATACGCTTCGTCTACGGCGATCAGACAACCTGATACACATGTACATCATCTACTATTCTATTTGAATCGAAGAAATCCCCAAATCAGCAAGTGGTTAGGGTTTTCCTTACCTAAAAGTGTGTTGGAATCGCCGGGAAAGTGATCGGAGTGCGTCGCCTAATCACGTGCAGCAGCAGCAGCAGGTGGCAGGAAAATCACTCCCACTCTCTCACAAACTCTCACCTTTTCTCTCTCCCAATCTAGGGCTTTTTGCAATTTCGGATGGGAGAGAGGAGTGAGGGTTTCAACCCCTTTTATAAGCTTAAAAACGCCCGAAATAGGCTCGGGAACGAAGTTTACTTAGTGCATATCCAATTCGGGGCTGTTTCGGTCCAAAAGATGCTTTCTGGTGGTCCCCTGGCCGAATGCGATCGGACTTAAGCTCACGCGTACCAGATCTAGCACGTATTAAGTTTTCAGTCCGGCTGGGTCCGCAGATCGCACGTGGCGGACCAGTTTCAGTTCAGCGGTCACCGCACGTAGATCAGGGCTGAAAGTCTCATGATATAAAATAGAAATTTCTCCTGATCCGAGGGTATAATCTGGCTGAATTCTGACAGCCAGAACGCTCAATACTGACGCGTCAAGTCGTGTGCCAGATTTAAATTTGAAATTCCAATTCTGTCCCTATTCGCACTCTCTTCGGTCCGGGCTTAATGAAATGGCCTGTGATTATCGGTTTGACTTGATTTTCGAAATGAGTGTCAAGTCCAGCTAGGCGGTTCTAACGGTCTAAGATAGGAGGTATCGGACTTTCAACGCGCGGTCTAGATCCAATACAAAAATTCAAAGTGGTCTAGAGAACAAACCTGCTTAGAGTTTGGTCCGAGGTTATAGAGTATTATAGAGTCATTGGTTCTACTCGATTTGGGTCTTGTAGAACATATTTAAAGTGATCAGGGACTATTTTCCAGCTATTCCAGCGTTGCGCTAGCTAACTTATGCTTAGTTTCTAAAGGAATTAGTCCTAAGTGGTTTCTTTGGCTATGGAAGTAGGTTCTAAGCGATTTTCCTGGTGTTTTAGTTTGACCCACTGCCTAAGGACGTCAAATTCTAGATTGGCCAAAATCTGGGGTGTTACAGAGTAGCTAACTCAGTGGAATAATAGAGCAAAGATTAGCATGTTCTCAAATCAACCATGCGATAATAGTAAAGTAATAAATCAAACATTCCTAAAACTGTTGTTAATGCAATATGACATGACATGATGGATGCCCTCACCGACATTCTCCCTCATACAGTACCATCTGGGTCCGCAACATGCTTGCGTACCGCTCAGTGCTCCACATCTTCCAGGCACATGCAATGTGATGATGATATGATTATCGAGTTATTATTTGTCCTTTTCATACAGCAATATTGGGAAACTAAGGTACTTCCCTTATATCAATCCCAACACAGATCCTGTCAAGGGTTGTCACTCCTAGTAATCTCATACGATGTATATTTTGTAGGTCGCTGCAAGGGCTGCCAGGGCTGTTACTTGCACTCGTTGCACCGCTCCCCCATCACCTTATCAATATAGGCCCACTTGTACTCTCACTGCTGTGGAAGGGTCGTCGCCTCCCGTAGACTCAGAATACGCTCGCGGTCACTACAAAGGACTCGTCGCCTGATCAGTGTAGGCCAACAGTAAGAATATAGTGTCCCATACCACCATAATCTGCTCACGAGTCATAGGTGCTCACTGGTCACTATGGGGAGGTTTGTGGCCCCAGCGTAGGTCGACAGCTCGACCACGGTGTCCCATACCACCATGCCCCGTTCATGAGTCTTTATGGATCAAGGTACCATGGTTGACAGGGTTTACAATGGTAAGTTCAGTACCTAGGTTCAAGCAGTTATGACTCATACAGGGTGAAGATACAATGGCCAGTCGGGTCACTTGACGGGCTCGACTAGCACAAGCACATCTCAAGTCGAACGACATGAAATGCGTAAAACACCTCGTGTGGCCTAACCACTGCCGCCAACTCCAAAACACGGCTCGCGTTCATTGACGCGTCGTTCGTGGCAAAGATAAGCCAACCACGAATTTACTCAGTTACCGACTGCCTAGACTAGGTATAGTCCCAAACATTTATGAATTCACATCAGCAATCATGTAAGAGTAATGGAAATGAAATACAACAATGTGAGCATGTTAACACATGTTATAACATATAACTTAAGTAAATCATCTAACACATGCATTTCATACATATAATGAAATCATGCATATTGCCAATATGTATGAAATCATTTACATCAGCATATTATTTGAGAATTCAATCTCAAACTAATTCATAACACCATTTAATTCAATACATACTAATACAAGCATTTATACAAACACTTAAACTACACACTTAAGTCTACATATAGTATGTCGACTCAAAGTGCGTATTTAGGAGAATCTCTTCGCCAAACTAATTATGCACGCATTCCTAGTATCCTAATGCGACAAGAAGCCATGTCAATCACATCAGCAAAATATGGATGAAAACAGTATTTCCTACAAATGACTAAAATGCCCTAAATCTCATATTTTTCGTCTGCTTATGAAACAGGAAACGGACAGCATGTTGTACATGTCAAACGGAATTACCGTCGATAATCTACTATTAAATGACATTGAAAGTGTTGAAAACAGTCAATCAAAGCGTATAAAATCTGCACCTTTTATCCTAGAAGCATATTGATTCGAACGGAGCGTATACGCTTCGTCTACGGCGAACCGGGAACCTATTTTACAAGATGTATCAGCTACCATGCTAAGGAACCAAAGGAACCTTAAATCAGCAAGTATTTGGGGTATTTGCTTACCTAGAATCGTGGCGAAATCGCCGGGAAAGTGATTGAGGCGCGTTGCTTAAGCACGTGCAACACGTAGTGCAAGCAGCAGGAAATTCTCTCCCACTCTCTCTCACAATCTCTCACCTTTTCTCTCACACCAGCTAGGGTTTCTAGCAAATTTAGATGGGTGAGAGAAGTGAGGGTTTAAGCCCCTTTTATAACCTAAAACTTGCCCAAAATAGGCTTGGGAACAATGTTTACTTGATGCCTAACCAAATCGGGGCTGTTTCGGTCCAAAAAGACATTTCTGGTGGTCCCCTGGCCGAACGCGATCGGACTTAAGTTCATGCATGTCGGATGTCGCTCACATCCCATTTTTAGATCTGTAGTGTTCGTAGATCGCACGTGGTGGTCCAGTTTCAGGTGAGCGGTCATCGCACGTAGATCAGGTCTACAAGTCTCGTGATATGAAATAAAAATTTTCCTGATCTAAGGGTGTAATTTGGCTGAATTCTGACGGTCAGAACGCTTAATAATAACGTGTCAAGTCGTATGCCAGATTTGAATTTCAAATTCCAAATCTAACCCTAGTCTCACTCTCTTCACTCCAGGCTCAATGAAATAGCCTGTGAATGTCGGTTGGACTTGATTTTCGAAATGATTATCAAGTCCAGCTAGGCGGTTATAATGGTCTAAGATTGTAGGTATCGGACTTTCGACGCGTGGTCTGGATCCAATATAAAGTTTCAAAGAGGTAATGAGAATAAATCGGTTTAGAGTTTGATCCGAGGTTTCAGAGTATTACAGCGTCATTGGTTCTACTCGCTTTAGGTCTTGTAGAACGTATTTAAAGTGATCAGGGACTATTTCCCATCTATTCTAGCGTTGCGCTAGCTAACTTATACTTATTTTCTAAAGGAATTAATCCTACGCAATTTCTGGTCGAGTTGGTACTCGAGCCCAAGTACGGATTTTTTTAGGGCGTTACATATAGCTAACCTGTTTCATGCCATAGGTAGAGTATCCACCATTGATGAAGACTTATCGTCTGAATCACCTCTTATACACATTTTCTGGTTTAAGGTGCAGACTATATACGTTTAGATTTTGGTTTTCAAGGCTTTCAATGATAGATAATGATTTATTCATGATGTGAATGCTATTATACATGCTAAATGTAGTATCTGTTTCGACGTACTTATATGTATAAGTTATGTTAGAAATAGCATATTTCATGTATATGTTAGAATACCCGTATACGTATGGAATCTGCCGTTATGATTGCCATGATTATTTGTCGTAGGCTTATACATGATATGTATGCGGCGACTCCTTGGCGAAAGGACTTACCCAAATGTGTAATAGAATCGACATATGTGATGTATGTTGAATAGGGTAGTCTAAGTGTTTGGATAAATGCTTGAATGAGTTAGTAGTTAGTAAAGAGGGATGTTTTAGGTTGTTGAGATATGAATCTCAATCACCTTAACTATGTGCATGATTTCTTCCATGAATTATGTAACTTAGATTATTCATGTTAAATGTGTGTATGATTTCCTCCATGTACTGTATTTAAATTCTAGTTATATGACATGAATGTTCATTTGAAGGTAGGATATGAATCAATGCCTGTTATTGATTTGTACGTGATTAGGGCTATACTACAGTCTAGGTAATCAGTAACCGTTCTGTAAATAGTAGTTGATGTCGTTTTCGCCACACAGGATGAGTTTAACGAATCTAAGTCGTGTTTAGGATGTTCGACAGTGGTTTGGCCACACGGAGTGCTTATGTATTCCATGTCATTCAACTCAACGTGCGCTTAGCCTAGTTGAGCTTATCAACTAACCCGATTGACCGATGTTTATTCACCATATTTGGTCGCTACTGTTTGAATCTAAGATACCGAGCTTACCAGTGAAACTCCCGTTAACCTTAGTACCATGATCCCCTAAGTCTCATGAGCCGGACATGGTGGTATGGGACACCGTAGTCGTGCTGTCGGCCTACACTAGGTCGACGAGCCCCCCGTAGTGACCAGTGAGCATCCTACTCTCGTGAGCAGATTATGGTGGTATGGGACACTATATTCTTGTTGTCGGCCTACCTTGATTGGTGAAGAACCCTCTGTAGTGACCTCGAGTATATCCTAACATTACATAAGGGCGACAAGTCCTGTTGCAGTATTGAGGATATAACTAGGCCTGTATTGATTTGGTGATGGGGGAGTGGCGTAACGATTCCATGCAACAGCCCTGACAGCCCTTACGGTGACCTAAAAATGTAATATCGTATGAGATTTCCTAGGATTGATGACCCTAGAATGGATCAATGTTTGAGGATTGATATAAGGGAGGTGTCTTAGCTTCTCAATACTACTATATGAAAAGGACTAATAAGAATTGGGTAATCATATTCATGACTTTGCATTGCATGTGCCATTGGTGTTGGTGTAAGAGCATAGTGGTAGTGATTCATGCCGCGATCGTTAGATGATGTCGCATGAGGGAGTTTGTGGTGAGGGCATGCATCATTATCTCATTCATTCTCGCATTAACAAGAGTATCTAGGACATGTTTGATTGTACTGCTTTATCATTACTACTTGATTGAATTGATAACATGTTAACCTTTGTAGTATAGTATTACTGAGTTGATCACTCACTCCCACATTCTAGGATGATGCTTAAACACCGACCAGGCTCTGATATAGTTGCAGGTGACAGCGATGCTGGCGAGGCGGAGCCAGACTTTGATGAGGACGAGAAGGTGTTCTCATTTATGCAGTTCTCAGGCGGGTTCACGTGAGCCTTGTCCTGACGAGCGGGGATTTTTTGGATGTATATGACGATTTTGCACAGTTGATACATGTATTTTGAGACAGTTATATATATTGCCTTGGGTAGAGCATGGATATTTTGGAGATTCTTTATTGATTTTATATTTATTTAAGTCTTCCGCTTGCATTTCCTCAGTATTCTTGAATTATGTTTGTTGATCTGGCTTGATCTATTTCATATTTTATGCACTAACATAGACAACATACATCCATCATTGCTTATGTTGCATAAGTGATGTATTGGAACTCGGGAGTTGAGTTATGCTCGACTCCCAAATTTTAGGGCGTTACATCACCCTTGCGACAAGAGAGGGTTGAATCAACAGGCTCGATAACTACACGATAGAAGACTGCAGGCCGAACTCAAAATCATACTTTTCTATATCCTCGAGCATCCTCCACTCCCGGACCATCATATGTGCCACCAGGCAGCGTGGCTGATGACTAAGGGCATTTGCCACCACGTTTTCCTTGCTAGGGTGGAACTAAAGATCGAAATCACAGTCCTTCAGGAGCTCCATCTAGCGCTTCTGTTTCATGTTCAACTCAGACTGTAAGAAGAGGTACTTCAAGCTCTTGAGATCAGAGAAGAGCTTGAACCTAACCCCATAGAGATAGTGTCTCCACACCTTCAGTGTGAAGACAACTGTATCTAGCTCCAAATTATGCATGGGGTAGTTTAGCTCATGGACCTTAAGCTGACTAGACGCGAAGGCCACTGGTCTCCCGTGATGCATCAGGACAACACCCAAACCAATAGCGAGGCATCTGTAAATACAATAAATCCATCACTCCCAGAGGGAAGAGTGAGGACAGGAGTGAACGTGACGTGGTCCTTCAACTCCGTAAATGCTCTGTCGCAGGCGTCGATCCAAATAAACTCTATACCCTTTCGAGTCAACCTGGTCAGCGGGGCTATAATACGAGAGAAGCCCTCAATGAAACGTCGATAATAGCCCGCCAAACCAAGGAAACTGTGGATCTCGAACGCATTCGTGGGCTAGCCCTACTGACGCACTGCCTCAACCTTCGAGGGGTCTACCGCGACACCCTCCCTCATCACCACGTGACCGAGGAACTTCACGTCCTCTTGCTAGAACTCGTACTTCTCCAGCTTCGCATACAGCTGGTGTGTACGGAGGGTCTGCAAGGTAACCTCTAGATGCTGCTTGTGCTCCTCATGGGTCCTCGAATAGATCAGAATTTCATCGATGAAAACTATAATAAACTGATCAAGATATGGGTGGAAGACCTCGTTCATCAACTGCATGAAGACCACTAGTCATTGGTCAGTCCTGAGGGCATGACCTAAAACTCAAAATGACCGTATCGCATCCTGAAATCCATCTTTGGAATGTCCTCCTCTCTGACCCAAATCTGATGATAACTGGAACGCAGGTTAATCTTCGAAAAGAAATGTGCACCCTGTAGATGATTAAACAAATTATCAATCCTCGGGAGTAGGTACCTGTTCTTGATCGTGACTTTGTTGAGTTCGCGGTAATCTACACAGAGCCTTAACAAGCTATCCTTCTTCTTCATGAAGAGTACCGATGCTCCCCACGGTAAACTACTTGGACGGATAAAGCCCAACTCACACAACTCATCCAACTGCTTTTGCAGTTCTCGCAACTCCAACAGTGCTATACAATACGGGACCTTCGAAATAAGCGTGGTACCGGGCATGAGATCAATCTGAAACTTGGTGAGTCGATGAGGCGGTAATCCTGAAATCTCCTGAAACACATCAGGAAAATCACAAACCACGGGCAACTGGTCGATACATGCGGCAACAGGCTCCTCAACGGCGCAGGACATCAAGCAAGACAATGACTCTCTTCTGGGCTCTGTAATGAACTGAAACTGCGACAAGCCTGGTATACAGAACGTGACTGTCCTCACTGAGCAGTCCAAGATGGCGTAGTACTCGGCAAGCCAATCCATACCCAGGATGACATCAAACTCGAACATCGGTAAAATAAACAAATTGGCAGGCAAAAAGGTATCCCCAACTAGAATGGGGTAAGACGAGCAAAGTCGTCCCAACACTACAATCTTCCCCAAGGGAGTTGATACTGACAGGCCCTCACGAGTTGACTTCAACGATAAGCTAATCGATCGACAGAAACTCTCTGTCACAAAAGAATGCAATGCACCAGAATCAAACAACACACGTGCAGTGCATGCAGAGACTAAAAGTATACCCTCGACGACTCCTCCGGATGACTGCGGGTCCTACTGAACCACATAGAACCTAGCCTAGGCCGGCTGGGGAGGTGCCTATCCCCTCTGAGCCTGCTGCTGCTACTGGGGTTACTGAGGCGGTCGAAACTGCTGCCTCTGCTACTGCAGCTTCGGAGGCTGGTGCTAATGCTGCTGTTGAGGTGACCTCAGTGGTGGGGGCTGTTATCGCTGCTGCTGTGGGGGTCTCTACTGCTGCTATGGTAGAGGCTGTTGTAGACCTCTCAGTTGTTGTTGCTGCTGGGGGCGGGGATACTCCCATATACGGTGCCACGTCACACCGCACCCAAAACAAGTGCCGGTGAGCTGCCTAAGAGGTGGTGCTGGTGGTCGGAAGGCTAAGCCGCCTATGTGCCTTTGCTACTGTGGTCGACGCTGTTGGGAGTCACCAGAAGGAGCCTACCTCTTTTGGTCTCTCTTCTGACCGCGATCAGACTGAGAACTGGCCCACTTAGCCTCATAAATCTGTGCCTTCCTTACCACCCCTTTGAAAGTTCAGAGTTCATGCCCAATAACACGGCGGGCTCTCCACTCCTCATCATCTACCAGGTACGGTACAAATCTGGACAACACTACAAAATGAGCCGCATATTGAGCCACTGTCATATCACCCTGCACCATGGCCTTGAACTCCAACGCTCGCTATCGTCGGATGTGATCAGGAAAGTACTTTCGGTCAAAATGATTAACAAAATCCTTCCAGATCCACACAAAATCGGTGCCTGCTACTCAGGAGACTGATGTACACCAGTGCTCAGTTTCACCATGGAGAAGAAATACTACTAATCGGACTCGCCGCTGAGTCGTGCATCCCATCATATCAAATATCTTCTCCACATCGGAGCGTCATCTCTCAGCTGCTGTCAAGTCTGACTTGTCTTGGAAATGCGGGGGATCGAGTGTCGAAACTCTTGAAGAAGGGCACTCGTGCGCTCTTGCTTGGCTTGGTCCAGTGAAACAACAGGGTGCCTGCCTTGCACTTGAAGTGTGGTCATCACAACCTACAACATCTGCTGTAATTGAGAGGCACTCACAGATACGGTTGGATCCGCTGAATTAAAAAGAAACCTCAATAAACTAGTATTGAGAGGTTGATTCTAATTCAGTTCTAAGGACAACCTTACACCAAAAACCAAAGGCTTATGGTAGGACAACCTTATTTCTAGAACGTCCTTTGTATCAAAAAGTCAAACTGAGAGGAATAAATAAAGCAAGGAAATAGCTTGCAGGAAATTAAACTTAAGTAATTACAACATTCCCCACACTGGCTTGAAATAAAATGATTACAACATTCAACCACGGATACAATCCACAAAACTGAATGAATAAAGGAATGAAGAAATAAAGTACATCCACAACACAAAGATATATAATGGTTCACCTGTGTGTACACCAACTGTTATCCAACAGTCACACATAATGTTACTCCACTCCTAATATCTTCACACAGGGGATATTAGCATGCACTATCAAAATAGGTTTCACAGGTTCACCTAAAACCTTCACAATTGTGTCTTTTTATCGTGGGCTTACACAATCCAAAAACCCACATAATCTGAGTTTTCTGGCTCTCCTCAGATAACCAAAACAATGAGATTTTTCTAGCAAATCTCAAACAAAACCAAAGAAAGTAAATTACACAAATGTAAAATACCTGAATCTCCTTTTGAAATAGCCCGGTAGAACCAATCGGAGTAGAAGTTCAATTCAAAGTTTAAAGTCCAATACTCACTTTATGAATGGTTCTAAGTCTAATTGATTTTAAATCAAAAGGGCTAGTTCTATTTGATTTTGAATCCAAGAAGAAGGAATATCAAAAATTCCTCTTTTCTAATAAGATTGGAATATAGATCAAAATCAAATACAAAACAAGCTAGCAAAAGGAATATTAAATGAGCACAAAGTAGCTTAAAAACAAGCACGAACTTATCTCAGAGTATGGCCTTAAGATTGCTTGAATTGAATTGAAAAACTCTGAAATTCATGCTCTATTTATAGCCTGAAAATTCCCATCTACGATTGGTCTTAGGATCCCTAGGACTGGTCGTAGCTTCAATAGATTTTAAAGATTTTCAAGGATAAGGATTAACTGTTCCACGACTGGTCCTGGGTAGCCTACCACCGGTTGTGGGCCACCTACGACTGGTTGTAGGACCCCAGATTAGTTGCTGGAGTTCGAGTCGTATGGCTAAGACTGGTCGAAGGACGAGTCGTACAGTTCACAGGACTGGTCGTAGGATGTCCAGGACTTGTCGTAGGACAACCAGAAAAATCCAAAAAACTTCAACAACCTAGGACTGGTCCTGAAAAACTTAAGACTGGTCGTAGCAGAGCTAGGACTGGTCTTGAAGTCCCAAGGACTGGTCTTAGAACAGCCCGTACAAGCATATTTAAAATATACCAATTATGTATCCAAAATGACCTACAATAAAGCCCAATTTAGGGTTAATCTAAGGTCAAACAAACCTTGAAAGTGAGATAAACATTGATAGTCTATACTCTCAGATGACCCTTAAGAGAAGCTTGAGAATTTATGAATCTTGTTGTAGGCCTTCTCGAGCTTGAACCTTTCTTGACTTGAGAAAGTCTTCTTCTATTCTTGTACTTGTTAGAATCTTGAACATGCATACTTGAAGACTTCTATTCTTGTATACTTCATCCATGACTAGACTTGAAACTTTCTTCATTTAAGTTCTTATCTTGAAATACGTGTCTTGAAGCAATGAATAGTCTCAAACATGAAACACAAGATATACAAGATATAGATATAGGTTTTGACACGACAAAATTTGACAACGAAAGGGATATGAAATCATAGCACTTACAGGAGCAGCATCCTTAGGATGGGCGGTAGGAACCTCTAGTGGTGGAGTGGGCATCGTAGGTGGTAGGGTGGGAGCCGCAGGTGGTAGAGCGGGAGTCTCAGGTGGTGAAGCGGGAGTCGATCGGGTCACTCTCCTGCGCAGCATGTGTAAGTGATATAGTGAATAGCCCTTGTGATTGTCAAATTTGTGGTGACAAAGATACTTCTTTGAAGCTTGTGTATGTGATGAACAAAATAACTATTCAAGACACAAGTTTGGCTCGAGTAGAAAAGCACAACTATTCAAGTTGAAGAACTCGAAGGTGAAGATTTCAGAAGCTCTCAAGTTCTCGAAAGCTATTCAAGTTGAAGATCTCATAAGCTTTTAAAGATCAAGTCCTCAGAAGGTTTTACTGAAGATCTCAAGTTCAAGAACTCAATCTTCATGATACTAAAGGTCACTGTTATTCAAGTTTCAATGTCCTTACTTCTCTTTTGAGATATGACTGACCTTAGGTGGACCTTTAGAGTAGGTTACTTTGGATACATAATCCATATATTTTTTATAAGTAATTTTGATCTATTCTAAGACTAGTCCTAAACCTTATTCGACTAGTCTTAGCACTAGTTCGACCAGTCTAAGAAATTTCTCAACTAGTCCTAAGTCCTAGATTTTTGGGACTTTCTGGTTATTCTTCAACTAGTCCTGGAGACTATTCGACCAGTCCTGTGAACAGTGTCGACTGGTGCTTCGACCGGTCTTGGAGCTTCGACTCAAAGTACAGCATTAAATTTGGGCATCTTCGACCAGTCGTATGGGACCTACGACCAGTCGAAGGGGACCCTCGACTAGTCGTAGGGTACCCACGACCGGTCAACCAACAGAAAATCTTATCGCGCCCGATTTATTTGAAATTCTATTGGTTCTTCGACCAGTCGTAGATGTCTTAAGACCAATCGAAGACGTGATTTGATCAGCTATAAATAGAGCACGAATCTCAAATTAATGATAAGAAATTCAAGCTAATTATTCTGGCATTCTGAGAGGTTGATTTGTGCTCAATTTTAAGCTAAGTGTGCTTATTTAATATTCTCTTTCTTTAACTTTATTTAATTAATTTTGTTTCTGATATTCCAATCTAATCTGAAAAGAGGAATTGCTATTTCCCTTTCTTTTGAATCAAAATCAATTAAGGCTAGCCCTATTTTGGTTTAATTTTAAAATTAATTAGAACTAGAACCTTGTAATTGAGTACTGGACATTGAACTTGAACATTCATTCATCTACTCTGACTTGGTTCTTCCGGGCTGCTACATCGAAGGAGAAAATCAGGTATTTTACTATTAAGTATAAATTCCTTTCTGTTTTGGTTTCTTTCGGGATTTGCTAGAAAAATCTCGTTGTTTTGGTTATCTGAGGAGAGACAGGAAAACTCAGAAGTGAGATTTTTTAATTGTGTAAGCCCACAGATAAAGACACAATTATAAAGGTTTTTGGTGAACTTGTGAAAACCTATTTTGTTAGTGAACGCTAATATCCCTCGTGTGAGGATATTAGGAGTGGAGTAGCATTCTGTGTGGCTGTTGTATAATAGTTGGTGAACATACAGGTGAACCACTATAATCCCTTATGTTGTGGTTGAATGGTTTATATTTCATATTTATCTTTATTCATTTGTGGGATGTACATGTGTTTGTGGATGTTGTAATCTTTTATTTCAAGCATTGTGGGGAATGTTGTAATAGTTAGAATTTAATTCTTGCTATTCATTTATCAGCTGGATATTATTTTGCTCTTGTAAGGTTGCCCTGTCATTCTTATGGTGCATGGTTATCCTTAGAACAATACATATTTGTGATTATAATTTATACTTCAGTGCAATTTGTATTTATTTTTCTATTCCTCTTCGGTTTGAGATTTGATACAAAGACCTTTCTAGAAATCAGGTTGTCCTACCATAAACTTTGGTTTTTGGTGTAAGGTTGTCCTTAGAACAACATTTGTATCAACCTCTCAAGATCTGAATTTTGAGCTTGCTTTATATTCTTGCATTGTGGTTTATTTAGTTGGCTATCATATTACTTTAATTTTCACTGTTATAAATTTGTATTTGGCATAGTCCTATTCACCCACCCCCCTTTAGGACATATAGCTAGGCCTTTTCAGCATGTCCTACAGGAAAGAGCGAAGGAAGATTACTAAGTTATCCGAACTTTGAGACTTAGTCATTCTAAACTCATAGCAGACATGTAATGTTGTTCTCAGTTATCCCTAAATTATGATCTGATACCAACTTCTGTCACGCCCCAAATTCAGAAACCGGGTTCACAAAATTTCCGATCACCGAATTCCTTGCCGACAGCCTCCATAGTACCCCATTCTCAGCTCTTAGTGCCCATTCGCTAGGTTCCGATCTTAGGATGCTATGAGGAGAATTTTCAACATCAGTTTGATTTGTAATAAGCATAACCAAAGGCATAACCCATAAACAACAACCAAAAACTCCATCACATTTTCACTATGATCAAAATTTACAAGTATAAAGCACAAAAAGGAAAATACAATGATGATAGACAAAATCTCCAAGATGATCTGCCACGCACTCTAGCCTCAATGCTGCTGCGATCCAACATCACTTGCATGCAATGGTCATGCATAAGCTTATGAAAATCTTAGAGGGTGGTGAAAGTGTGTGCGTAAGGTAGTAATATAATTATGCAGTATCAGAGTAATGCGAAATATGCTAATGAATTCATGAATACTATTAGCCGAACTAAGGCCATGCGATACAAGGCATGATTGATGTCGGTCATACCAAGGCCATGCGATGTGAGATGTAACTCAAGCATACAATTCCTCATCTGAGTCCATATGTCAATATAGTTTAAATTTGGAATATCATCGGGGTCTAGTACACTCCAAACTGAATTGCCACCCCATCACGCACAATAAGGTAAGCGGAAGAGACCTCACTATCTGTCTGCCAATATCGGACCTAGCTCGTCGATAGTGGTCCCATTCCTTGAGCTGGTCAAACTCAGCCTAGCTTTGCCCCCTCCTCTTGGGTGGATAAGGCCACACCCCCTTCTAACCGACCACGACACAGAGGAAAGCGCGACCTCCTGGTAATCAGCACTTGGCGCCCATGCATCCACTCGGTCTAGATGTTGGTATAACCTCCTGGTACTATAAGGGTTTAGTGACTTTCATCCAGGGATATCTATAGCACCCCATGTAGAACAAGATTTTTGGTATCCAATCCTATCAACCACAATACGCTTGTAGAGGCTATGACCCTGATGTCACTAAGGCATACAGTAACCATGTCACACATATGCGAAATGCATGAATCACACTATCCAGTCATGCAGCAGTCCTGCGCATTTCGTGCGCTCATGTAGGGCAACATCGCCTATCCGGGAGCCCATAAACAATCTGCCCAATGACATGTGCTATGATCAATCACTCAGCTCATCACAAGCATGCAGATGATGCGTATGAACATGTATCATGTTGTTATGTTATCACATACTCATAATCAAAATTGAAAATCACAGACGGTGAATGGGGCCCACTTATTTAGGTTAACCCATGCAAAGGATGGGCCTAACAAGGCTTAAAGGAAGGTCATAATGAGGACATCTAACCATCATTGCCCATCAATGTGGACATCAAACCAACATTGCTCCCAAGGAGTGGCCTACATAAGAAATTTATATACAATGTAACAGCCACACATACATTACATTAGGCCTCGCTCATGGGCCTCACATACATCGTATCAGGCTTCATATACCTCAAGGGGGCTAGTCAAATGGGCCGATTTAGATGGGCTGATTCAAATGGGATAAATCAGATGGGCCGATCAATGGGCCTCGTGTATATCGAATTGAATCGCACCGATGGGCCTCATGTATATCAAATCGGGCCCACCCTTATGTACTCTTGAGATCTGACCTATTCATAAGTTAACATAAAGATAAATGAAGTGAAAATAAATATCAGCTTAATAGGGAACTACCGTGGTTCTTAGGAGTTTGAATGGTGGATGCCAGGGTCCACTATTTAAATGGTGGGGTCTACTTGAACTTTTAGATCTAACCCACTCTTTTGTTCATGCCATAAAATGATATCTCAAATGGATGGACGGTTCATATACGACACATGCATCATGATGGGTCCCATAGACAGACGGCATGGATGGAATAGGTGGGACCCACAGAGCTTGCTGCCATGTACAACAGCTAGTTACACAGTAATAGAACAGCCATGTCGCTGCCGTACATGTAGCTATTGCTGCTTAAACCAAGGAAGAGGTGGGTCCCACGTAGGGCCAACCCTTACATGTCGTGTATATGATATAATATATATATATATATATATATATATATATGTGTGTGTGTGTGTGTGTGTGTGTGTATAAATAAAATATAGTGCCGCACAACAACTTTTAAGCATTGAAAAGAGGGCAGAGGTGGGTCTCACGTAGGGCCCACCCTTCCTAGCTAATATAAGATATTATATAATATTATAATATAATATATTATATCATATATCAATACAATATAACATAATATATTAATATTATACTAAAAAAATGCAACGACTAGGCCTTGGATGGCCTGGACATGTACATACATCAAGGGAGGCCCCACACGTGGGGTGGGTTCCACCGTCCAGGGAGGGTGGACAGCTCACAAGCAGCACATTTGGCCCATCCAAACGAGTGGACAACGTGGGATATGGTGGGTCCTATGGACCCCATTGACCTCAGCGTTGAAACGAGGTGTCTTTCACTCCGCCTAGCATTGGAGTTAGGGTCTGGGCCCCAGCGTTGAAACGAGGTGTCTTTCACTCCGCCTAGCATTGGAGTTAGGGTCTGGGCCCCAGCATTGAAATGAGGTGTCTCCACTCAGTCTGCCAGTTAAGCTATGGAGTTGGGTACCATGTCAGACCACACCTCATGTTAGCCACCCTGCTGTCCGTTGGCACTTCATTGTCAGCCACTGTAACATCCCGAAAATCGGGGGTCGGGTAGAAACCCAACTCCTGAGTTCCAAAATATTATTTATGCAACATAGATAATATTAAATGCATGTTGTCTGTAAACAGGCATTAAACAAGATTGGGATTAAGCCAAAACAACATATCATACTACAGGGACAGATAAATTAGCAAGCGGAAGACTGTGATAGTATGTATAACATACCTAACTGTTATATGTCTCCAGAGTGTGAACATGTTACCAGGTTAAATACATATATGTATACTTCATAAGTAAACAAAAAGAATATACATGAGTGCTCTAAAAATAGAAAATTACAAGTATCAAGGCATCTAATCAACCTCCCTGTAATCCCGTCGATCAGAACATGCATAAAGGAGGGATCCTCCTCATCATCATCAAGTCCGGCTCCGCTTCACAAGCAGCGCCATCATCTGTAACTAAAATAGGGACTGGTGGGTGTCCAGAACACCATCCCGTAACGTGGGAGTGAGTGATCAACTCAGTGGGATAAGAGAGCAAAGATTAGCATGTTATCAAATCAATCACACGTTAATAGTAAAGTAAACAATCAAATATTCCTAGATACTGTTGTTAATGCATGCATGAAATGACATGATGAATGCCCTCACCGACATTCTCTCTCATGCGGCACCATCTGCGTCCGCGACAAGCTTACGTACCGCTCAGTGCTCCACATCTTCCAGGCACATGCAATGCGATGTGGATATGATTACCAAGTTGTTATTAGTCCATTCATTCAGCCGTATTGGAAAACTAAGGTACTTCCCTTATATCAATCCCAACACAGATCCTATCTAGGGTCGTCACTCCTAGAAATCACATACGATGTTACATTTGTAGGTCGCTGCAAGGACTGCCAGGGCTGTTGCTCACACTCGTTGCACCGCTCCCCCATCACCTTATCAATACAGGCCTAATTATCCTTAAGACTGCATCAGGACTCATCGCCCCCATGCGGTGTCAGGATAAACTCAAGGTCACTACAAAGGGCTGCCAGGGCTGTCGCTCGCACTCGTTGCACCACTCCCCCATCACCTTATCAGTATAGGCCGACAGCAAGAATATAGTGTCCCATACCACCATAATCTGCTCACGAGTCTGTGTGCTCACTGGTCACTACGGAGAGGTTTGTGGCCCCAGCGTAGGCCGACAGCTCGACCACGGTGTCCCATACCACCATTCCCGGCTCATGAGTCTTTATGGATCAAGGTACCATGGTTAACAAGGTTTTCAATAGTAAGTTCAGTACCCTAGGTTCAAGCAGTTATGACTCATACAGGGTGAGCATATAATGGCTAGTCGGGTTACCTAACGGGCTCGACTAGCACGAGCGCATCTCAAGCTGAACGACATGAAGTGCATGAAACACCTCGTGTGGCCTAACCACTGCCGCCAACCCAAAACACGACTCGCGTTCATCGACGCGTCCTTTGTGGTACATAGAAACCAACCACGGATTCGATCCATTACCGACTGCCTGGACTAGGTCATAGCCCCAAGCATTTGTGCATCAATATCAGTAATCATATGTGAGTAATAGAAATGAAATACAACAATGTAAGCATATTGACACATGTCATAACATACCACTTAAGAAAATCATCCAACACATGCATTTCATACATATAATGAAATCAATACATATAGCCAATGTAATGAAAATCATTCAATCAGCATATTACTTGAGAATTCAATCTCAAAACTCATTCACAACACCATTTATTCAATACATACTAATACAAACGTTTATACAAACACTTAGCCTACACACTTTAGTCTACATAGCGTATGTAGACTCAAAGTGTGCATTAGGGAAAATCTCTTTGCCAAACCAGTCATGCACGCATTCCTAACATCCTAACATAACAAAAATCCATGGCAAACATTTCGACAAATTATGGATGTAAACAGTATTTTTTATAAATGACTAAAATGCCCTAAATCTCATATTTTCTATATGCTTACGAAATGGAAAACGGACAGCATGTTGTACATGTCAAACGGTATTGCCGTCGATAATCTACTATTAAACTACATTGAAAGCTTTGAAATCAGTCAATCAAAGCGTCTAAAATCCTTACCTTTCGCTTTAGATGTGTATCGTTTCGATCAGAGCGTATACGCTTCGTGAACGGCATACAGGCAACCTAATACATAAGATACGTAAGGTACTTTGCTATGGAATCGAAAGGATCCTAAATCAGTAAGTAGTTAGGGTTTTTCCTTACCTAGAAATGCGTTGGAATTGCCGAAAAAGTGATAGGAGTGCGTTGCTTTAGCATGTGTAGCAGCTGCAGCAAGTGGCAGGAGAATCTCTCCCACACTCTCTCACAAACTCTCACTTTTCGTCTCTCTAGCTAGGGTTTCTAGCAAATTCGGATGGAAGGGTTGTGAGAGGGTTTAAAGCCCTTTTATAGCCTAAAACCTTCCCAAATTAGGCTTGGGAACAAGGTCTACTTGAGGTATAACCAAATCGGGACTGTTCTGGTCCAAAGAAGCACTTCTGGAGGTCCCCTGGCCGAATGCGGTCGGACTTAAGCTCATGGATACTGGATCCTATTCACACCCAGTTTTCAGTCCGGCAGAGTTCGCAGATCGCACGTGGCGGTCCAGTTTCAAGTCAGCGGTCATCGCACCTAGATCAGGTCTACAAGTCTCATGATATGAAAGAGAAATTTTTCCTGATCCGAGGGTGTAATTTGGCTGAATTCTGACGGTCAGAATGCTTAATAATAACGCACCAAGTCACGTGCCAGATTTGAATTAAAATTTTCAAATCTTTCCCTTTTCTCGCTCTCTTCACTCCAAGCTCAATGAAATAGCCTCTGAACGTCGTTTGGCCTTGATTTTCGAAACGATTGTCAAGTCCAGCCAAGCGGTCATAACGGTCTAAGATAGTAGTTATCGGACTTTCGACGCGCGGTCTATATCCAATACAAAGTTTCAAAGGGTTCCCGAGAACAAACCGGTTTAGAGTTTGATCCTAGGTTTTAGGGTAACGTAGCATCAATGATTCTACAAGTTTTGGGTCTTACAGAATGTATTTAAAGCAATCAGGAACAATTTCACAGCTACTCCAGTGTAGCGCTAGCTAACTTACGCTTAGTTTCTAAAGGAATTAATCCTAAGTGATTTCTTTGGCTATGGAATTGGGTTCTGAGCGGTTACCAAGGTGTTTTGGTTGACCCATTGCCTAAGGACGTCTAATCTCAGGTTGAAAAAAAATCTGGGGTGTTACAATCTACCCCCCTTAAATCAAAATTTCATCCCCGAAATTGGCTAAGGATAGTGAGTACTTTTTCTAAGGATGGTTCAAATCCTATTTAATAACCTAACCTTACGTAGAACCTAACTCAGCTGTTTTGATCCTGGGCCAGTGGGGAAGAGGCTAACCATGCTTCCGCTGTGCCACTCTGATCTAACGGTTGCATTGGCTGACCTAACTAGATTGGACTCAATACGTTCTACCCTCCTTAAAACTTGGTTCTACTTAAAGTTTAAAAATCTATGCATCGCTCCGTATATCGGAACGAGGTGCAACTTATGGGCTATCCTTGACATAAAATGGGAAACAACCTCTCACTACGTTGGCCTTCCTTTGTTAGTGATGCGTTCTATGGCATTGGTACCTATGGTTGTAGAAATAAACCTACTCTCTATTGGCTAGATGTCCTCAACATTTCCTAAAGGCAAAGCAATAACTTTCGATTGTATGTGGTCGAGCCAACACGGAAGAAAAGTTGTGTAATGGGTCTAAGCCGGATACGTTGAACCTTCTGTCTAATCAGGACAGAAAACTCGTTGTATCAATTCTTAATCCGAGTTGATGCCGATCTTCTGCTTGATCAAAGCATTAGATTTATTGGTAACCACTAGGATTAAGAAGTCGATTCAAACCGCGAATACATCGCTTACATACTGTTCCTTTACTCCGTGTCCCCGAATACACTAAGCCCTTGGGAAAGGCCATTCAAAGGGGTGTGCTGGTTTATTCTAAGTTCATTTTGAGGGATTTATAAGTTTTCCCTGAGAGTGAATGGTTCTAAGTTAAACAAGCTTCCTGAGAGTTACTAAAGGAGCCTATGAATGTTATGAGGATCTACCTAAGGAAGGGAGTCCCATTCCAACCAAATCTAACCTACTATTCCTTAAAATATATAGGCTTAACACTACTCAAGGTACTAATAGACTAGTCTGTAATCTACAGCCTAAGCTTATACGCTAAATGGTTTCATACCATTTCTAATACAGGGAATTGTTCTATCGCTTAGGGTCAAGATTATCTAAATGGAATTGGATTTCTTATGTCGTTAGATCCTTCAAATCTAGGAGTGCTAACACTAGGTCCAAAATGCCAAGGGCCTATATGGCCAGTAGCATTAAGTTACGTTAAATGGAACTGCATTCCTAATCCCATGTCGGGATTGGAAGTGGCATGCTTGGTAGGAGGGTGGGTTGGGATAAAAATTAATTTCATAGGTTTAATACCGAAATTTACAACATGGTCGTGGAAGCCATAGGATACACCCGATCTAGGGACAATACCTTACAGTGACCTAAACGGCATGCACTCCATCTAACCAAATTCGGCTTTATTAAGCCCATACCACTACACAAACATTCACATAACAAGCTAAAAAACGCCATGCATTTCATTAAATCAAAATTTGTCACAATACAGGAGACATATTCTTACATGTACCATGATAAGAAATGCATGGGAGCTAAGCCATTCAGCTACTACAGCAACATAAGAAAACTACTAGCCTTATCAGGCTTACACACAGAAAGCAGGAAGCAACTAACTACAACCCGTGATATCTGGATCTAGATCACTAGTCCGAGTAGGGCGATGGAGGAGGAGCACCCTTATCCTGCAAACAACATAGGATCGCCTTTAATGTGCGAGTCACCTTGCTAAATTTTCTCTTCATGACGGCCTTAGTATCCTCAACTTCGGCCCGAAGTTTCTAGACTTCCTGTCGCAAGGCAACTTGATTCTCCTCGAGTTGGACAATATGAGCATCTCTAGTAGCCCGAGTCGCTGGAGGAGGGCTCTCATCAGTATCCTGAGCCTCCTCTTCTTCTTCTTCCTGGGCTTCTTCCTCTATTTCTGCCCCAGCCTCTTCTTCACTTGCATCCTTTTCGCTATCATAATCTCCCTCGCTATCCTCATCAAGCTGAGCCTCACGCTGCCTAGGCCCGATCTTCATCTTGTCCATAGTAGACTCGTCAATTTGGTGAATCGGTACTAGAAACTCCAGCCTAAGTCTGTACGCAAACTCAAGCGCGATCTTGCATATGAGCTAGCCAAAAGGAAGCGACTCTGACGTTCTTCTCGACTTTGCTATGAGGACGATCTGTCACAATATAAACGTGGCCATGCACACATTTTCACCCTAGCCCACTTGATATAAGAAATCGACCATGAGGCGTGTACATTCACAGCGGTTGGTCGACCTGAGATATACGTTGAACGTACAAATGTGGTGCAGCAGGCGCAAATCATCTAATAGATAAGACTCTAAGAGGCTATTGTTAGGCTGCCATGGAACCAGACTACCACATAGGAATCTAGTACGGCGATCTCGCTCATGCCTACTCTTCAGATTCTTAGCACTGGGATGAACTTCACCAATAGACACCTTCAGAATGCGAGCTATCAACCGAACATCGATAGTAGCCATCCGGTCTCTATCAAAGGAAATCTTGAACTGTAATGGCTCCAACGTAGGATCCTAGATACTAGCATAAAAGGCACGAATGGTGCTCACGTTTGCTCGGGACTGTGCTTCAAAGAGCGGACCCCAGTGTGCAGCTTCAATACGCTCAAACAACAGAAATTCACCAAAGAGCTGCTCATCCACATGGGATTCAAATAGTACCTTACGGTCAGTATAATCGCCATGAGGCATCTCTGCTAACAGCACTCGCCCTATGTGAGCATGGGGATCCAAATCCCATTTTGTATGAAACTCACGAGCTGTGCTTGGACTTATGGTGGCACTCGAGCTGACGGCGGCACCTCTCGGCCTTCTCGATTGTGCAGGGCGACTAGGCCCAGCCTTGTCTGTGGCAGTCTTCCTCTTCCCCATCAAAGAGAGAATGGTGGAGAAAGAGAAAAGAGCCAAAATGGCTTTAACAAAAGCCATGGAAAATGAGGGAAATGGGAAGAAATGGTTGCCCAAACGGATTGAAGTGAATCTAGGCATTGTAGAGGGATGCTTCAAGCTTCCAAGGGCTGAATTTTTAAAAAGAAAAGGAAAGAATAAGAGGGTTTAGAACTCCACCCGATTTCAGCCACATTTTGGGGGTTGTAGGAGCTCCAACGGACGAGATTGAAGAGGGAGAGGACTGTCCGCTGCTGTGGATGATGGAGGGTGATCGTTTTTAATAAAAAACGGGATTGGGAGTAGTTTGGAGCTGAGTGTTGAGATGTGGCAGCAAGAAAAATGCAAAAGGGAGGGTGTTGGAGCATTTTTTGTGAAGGGGGTACCTGTTCTAAGGGGTTTTAAAGGACGGGCAGCATATGGGAGGGGTTCCCTACCCCTAAAAGGGAATGCGCCAGAGTTTTGGTGCAAATGGGGCCCACCGGTGGGCGATGCATCGCCGAACCGGCGATGCCATTGCTGGCCGATCGTCAATCTGGCTGGTAGGGCCTCATGGGTTGGGTCTCCCCTACCCTAAGGACACTAAATATATGTGGGCCCCACCCTAGTTCATTGTGGTTTGGCCTAGAGAAGCCTAAAACTCCATTTGGGGTGTTCCGGGGCCAATCTGTAGAAAAAAATGATTTTATATGCCATGTAACATATGATTTTGGGGTAGGATGAGCTAATCTATCCAACTAACTCATCTGATACAAAATATTTCATAAACAGAATGGCCAAAAAGGCCAATTTTCATGTAATTTTACTATTCATTGTAAAATTTTATTGAAGTATGATTTTATATCATTTTCACATTAGGATTAATGCCTAACATAAAAATACTGAAAAAGAATTGAAGAATGGGGTGGTGTGAGGAAAGATTTTTAAGAAATTGAGTGAAACGGGATTTTTAAGCCATAGCGATTAAATGTAAGGGTTGTGGTTGCCTCATGATCCAAAGACATGCATTTTCAGGTTTGAAACCTTTCAGAGGACATCTCAAACCCACCGACTGACGTCCTACTGGCTACTTAGGTCGCCTCACGCGACCAAAGATGTGTTACGGAATCGATCAAACGATCGATATGAGTAGACTTCGCCAATTGGCGAAACTGCGATCCTACGAGTGTTTCTAAGTTCCTTTTGCACCCACCTAAGTCGAAGGAGCGATAGCGCACGTCGCATGTCCATAACTCAGGTCCAGTTTAATCTCAATCATGTTCTGATACCAACTGTAACATCCTAAAAATTGGGGGTCGGGTAAAAACCCAACTCCCGAGTTTCAAAATGTTATTTATGCAACATAGATAATATTAAATGTATGTTGTCTGTAAACAGGCATTAAACAAGATTGGGATTAAGCCAAAACAACATATCATACTCCAGGCACAGATAAATTAGCAAGCGGAAGACTGTGATAGTATGTATAACATACCTAACTGTTGTATGTCTCCAGAGTGTGAACATGTTACTAGGTTAAATAGATACATGTATACTTCATAAGTAAACAAAAAGAATATACATGAGTGCTCTAAAAATAGAAAATGACAAGTGTCAAGGCATCTAATCAACCTCCCTGTAATCCCATCGATCAGAACACGCATAAAGGAGGGATCCTCCTCCTCATCATCAAGTCCGGCTCTACTTCACAAGTAGCGCCATCATCTGCAACTAAAATAGGGACTGGTGGGTATCCAGAACACCATCCCGTAACGTGGGAGTGAGTGATCAACTCAGTGGGATAAGAGAACAAAGATTAGCATGTTATCAAATCAATCACACGTTAATAGTAAAGCAAACAATCAACATTCCTAGATACTATGTTAATGCATGCATGAAATGACATGATGGATGCCCTCACCGACATTCTCCCTCATGCGACACCATCTGCGTCTGCAGCATGCTTGCATATCGCTCAGTGCTCCACATCTTCCAGGCATATGCAATGCGATGTGGATATGATTACCAAGTTGTTATTAGTCCATTCATTCAGCCGTATTGGGAAACTAAGGTACTTCCCTTATATCAATCCCAACACAGATCCTGTCTAGGGTCGTCACTCCTAGAAATCACATATGATGTTACATTTGTAGGTCGCTGCAAGGGCTGCCAGGGCTGTTGCTCTCACTCGTTGCACCGCTCCCCCATCACCTTATCAATACAGGCCTAATTATCCTTAAGACTGCATCAGGACTCATCGCCCCCATGCGGTGTCAGGATAAACTCAAGGTCACTACAAAGGGCTGCCAGGGCTGTCGCTCGCACTCGTTGCACCACTCCCCCATCACCTTATCAGTATAGGCCGACAGCAAGAATATAGTGTCCTATACCACCATAATCTGCTCACGAGTCTGTGTGCTCACTGGTCACTATGGAGAGGTTTGTGGCCCCAGCGTAGGCCGACAGCTCGACCACGGTGTCCCATACCGCCATGCCCGGCTCATGAGTCTTTATGGATCAAGGTACCATGGTTAACAAGGTTTTCAATGGTAAGTTCAGTACCCTAGGTTCAACCAGTTATGACTCATACAGGGTGAGCATATAATGGCTAGTCGGGTTACCTGACGGGCTCGACTAGCACGAGCGCATCTCAAGCTGAACGACATGAAGTGCATGAAACACCTCGTGTGGCCTAACCACTGCCGCCAACCCAAAACATGACTCGCGTTCATCGACGCGTCCTTTGTGGTACATAGAAACCAACCACGGATTCGATCCATTACCGACTGCCTGGACTAGGTCATAGTCCCAAGGATTTGTGCATCAACATCAGTAATCATATGTGAGTAACAGAAATGAAATACAACAATGTAAGCATATTGACACATGTTATAACATACCACTTAAGCAAATCATCCAACACATGCATTTCATACATATAATGAAATCAATACATATAGCCAATGTAATGAAAATCATTCAATCAGCATATTACTTGAGAATTCAATCTCAAAACTCATTCACAACACCATTTATTCAATACATACTAATACAAACGTTTATACGAACACTTAGCCTACACACTTTAGTCTACATAACGTATGTAGACTCAAAGTCCGCATTAGGGAAAATCTCTTTGCCAAACCAGTCATGCACGCATTCCTAACATCCTAACACGACAAAAAGCCATGGCAAACATTTTGGAAAATTATGGATGTAAACAGTATTTCCTACAAATGACTAAAATGCCCTAAATCTCATATTTTCCATATGCTTACGAAACGGAAAACGGACAGCATGTTGTACATGTCAAACGGCGTTGCCGTCGATAATCTACTATTAAATGACATTAAAAGCTTTGAAATCAGTCAATCAAAGCGTCTAAAATCCTCACCTTTCGCTTTAGATGTGTATCGTTTCGAACGGAGCGTATACGCTTCGTCAACGGCGTACAGGCAACCTAATACATAAGATACGTAAGCTACTTTGCTATGGAATCGAATGGATCCTAAATCAGCAAGTAGTTAGGGTTTTTTCTTACCTAGAAATGCGTTGGAATCACCGAGAAAGTGATTGGAGTGCGTTGCTTTAGCACGTGTAGCAGCTGCAGCAAGTGGCAGGAGAATCTCTCCCACACTCTCTCACAAACTCTCACTTTTCCTCTCTCTCTAGCTAGGGTATCTAGCAAATTCGGATGGGAGGGTTGTGAGAGGGTTTAAAGCCCTTTTATAGCCTAAAACCTTCCCAAATTAGGCTTGGGAACAAGGTCTACTTGAGGTATAACCAAATCGAGGCTGTTCTGATCCAAAGAAGCACTTGTGGAGGTCCCCTAGCCGAATGCAGTTGGACTTAAGCTCATAGATAATGGATCCTGCTCACACCCAGTTTTCAGTCCAGCAGAGTTTACAGATCGCACGTGGTGGTCCAGTTTCAGTTCAGCCGTCATCGCACCTAGATCAGGTCTACAAGTCTCATGATATGAAAGAGAAATTTTTCCTGATCCGAGGGTGTAATTTGGCTGAATTCTGACTGTCAGAACGCTTAATAATAACGTGCCAAGTCACGTGCCAGATTTGAATTAAAATTTCCAAATCTAACCCTGTTCTCACTCTCTTCACTCCAAGCTCAATGAAATAGCCTCTGAACGTCGGTTGGCCTTGATTTTTGAAACGATTGTCAAGTCTAGGTAAGCGGTCATAACGGTCTAAGATGGTAGTTATCGGAATTTCGACGCGAGGTCTAGATCCAATACAAAGTTTCAAAGGGTTCCCGAGAACAAACCGGTTTAGAGTTTGATCCTAAGTTTTAGGGTAACGTAGCATCAACAATTTTACAAGTTTTGGGTCTTGCAGAACGTATTTAAAGCGATCAGGGACAATTTCACAGCTACTTCAGCGTAGCGCTAGCTAACTTACGCTTAGTTTCTAAAGGAATTAATCCTAAGTGATTTCTTTGGCTATGGAATTGGGTTCTAAGCGGTTACTAAGGTGTTTTGGTTGACCCATTGCCTAAGGACGTCTAATCTCAGGTTGGAAAAAATTCGGGGTGTTACAGCCACTATGTCTAGCGTCCCTGGATGGATGGTGTGGATGTTCACCTCATCAGGGTGGGTCCCACATGGCCCACCTGTTGTGAATCAGCCTAATATTTGTGTTTCCCTTTCACCCGGGCCTGTGTGACCTTTCGGTCATGTAAGCCCCCAAAAAGGATCAAGGTGGCCCACTTATTTAGATGGCATGGATAAAATACACACATTATAGGTGGGCCATAATCATAGAAAGAGGAGAGAGAGAGAGAGAGAGAGAGAGAGAGAGAGAGAGAGAGATACATCAGCGAGGATGGAGAGGCCCCGCCACTATGGGCCTCTCTTTGATATAAAGCCGACATCAAGGTGGGTCCCATCATAAATGGGCCCTTACTTCTTAAAAAGACAGAAATGAATATCTAAGATCACCCACCGTTCCTTCTTTCTCCCTAGGCTTCCTTTGCTCCTTAGCTTCGATCCTAACGGAGGAGATGAAGTTTGGATGGTTGAGATAGGAGATGATGGGGGGTAGGAAGTGGGCCAAACACAAAGTTCTCTTGGAGGGCTTGGGAGGCTTGGTCATGGGATTTTTCTTGCTTGGAAAGTGGTTTGAAAAAAGAGAGAGAAAGGGTTGTAAAGAGAGAGAGAGAGAGAGAGAGAGAGAGAGAGAGAGAGAGAGAGAGAGAGAGAGAGAGAGAGATGGGTGATGGATGTGGTGGTGATGGATGTGTATGAGACTTTTTGACTTTTGTGGTAGATGGTGTAAGAAAAGTATGGGTGTGTAAGAACCTTTTTGACTTTGGGGTAGATTGTGTAAGAAGGGGCATGGGTTTATAAGAAACTTTTGACTTTAGGGGTTACTTGGGGAAGGGTGAGAGGTGATGGTGTACTTGACATGATGTGATTGATTGATGGATTGAGGTGTGTTATAAAGATTCTCTTAGGTTTTGCAATGCCCGGCATTTTCTTCGAACTTAACACTGGTCCACATCTCCTGGCTTGGGTATTACCTTGGTGGGTTACTTGTAGCGAAGACACGGTCGCTAGGGTACAAGTATTGGGTCAAGCCAACTCTGGTTAACGACATGCGTCTCAGGGTTGCACGCAAATGTCGGATAAAGGTCGAAGTTGTCGAAATTCAACCGAAAAGACCGTGGAAGCCTACAGAACGGTATGATCTAGGATACGGGGCTTACAAGTGATATGGGGGCGGTCCCTTTCTCAAGGTCAATACAAAAATCCACTGTTCGTCTAGGGGGCAACCTATGTATTTCTTGGAATACATGCAAAAAATCTCACACTACTGGTATCCGACTGATGGTGGCTTCTACGGTTTCGGGTTCGCCTAGAGCCTATAAGCTCTTGAACATCTCACGCCTGCCCCTCCCCTTCAAGGTGAAGGAGGCCTGCTTGAGGATGGATATAGTAACTATCTTATCGTGATAATCCATGATTGCGCGTACCAATGTGAGCCAGTCCATCCCAAGTATGACATCAAATTGTCTGATGGGCATGATGATCAAGTCCATAGTTACTTTGCGATTTGCAAGATTAATAGGACATGCTTTGCATACCTTGTCTATTTCCACGAATGCATTCGAGTGGTGTTCAGTTCTAGTCTAGATGCAATAATAGAATCAATGAAAGACAGATTTGCACAAGAATCAAACAAGGTGAGTACAGGGGTACCGTTAGTGTGAGTGGGATCGTGAATATTCTGGAGGGGGTCCTCCTCAGCCTTAGTAACGACAACTGCATACACTCGAGCCAGGGGAACCCTCTGCTAAGCTAGGGGTCCCTTGTAACACCCCAGATTTTGGCCAACCTGGGATTAGACGTCCTTAGGCAATGGGTCAACTAAAACACCTGGGAAATCGCTTAGAACCCAATTCCGTAGCCAAAGAAATCACTTAGGATTAATTCCTTTAGAAACTAAGCATAAGTTAGCTAGCGCTACGCTGAAGTAGCCGTGAAATAGTCCCTAACCACTTTAAATACGTTCTACAAGGCCCAAATCGAGTAGAACCAATGGTGCTATAATACCCTAAAACCTCGGATCAAACTCTAAACCGGTTTGTTCTCTGGACCTCTTTGAAACTTTGTATTGGATCTACACTGCGCGTCGAAAGTTCGATACCTAAAATCTTAGACCATTAGAACCGCCTAGCTGGACTTGACAATTATTTCGAAAATCAAGTCCAACCGATAATCACGGGCTATTTCATTGAGCCTGGACTGAAGAGAGTGAGAATAGGGACAGATTTGGAATTTAAAATTTAAATCTGGCACACGACTTGACGTGTCAGTATTAAGCGTTCTGACCGTCAGAATTCAGCCAAATTACACCCTCGGATCAGGAAAAATTTCTATTTCATGTCATGAGACTTGTAGGCCTGATCTACGTGCGGTGACCGCTGAACTGAAACTAGACCGCCACGTGCGATCTGCGAACCCTGCAGGACTGAAAACTTGATGTATGCTAGATCCAGTATGCATGAGCTTAAGTCCGACCGTATTTGGCCAGGGGACCTCCAGAAATGCTCTTTTGGACCGAAACAGCCTCGATTTGGATAAACCTCAAGTGAACTTTGTTCCCGAGCCTATTTCGGGCATTTTTATGCTTATAAAAGGGGTTGAAACCCTCACTCCTCTCTCCCATCCGAATTTGAGAAAAACCCTAGATTGGGAGAGAGAAAAGGTGAGAGTTTGTGAGAGAAGGTGGGAGGGATTTTCCTGCCACCTGCTGCTGCTGCTGCTGCACGTGGTTAGGCGACGCACTCCAATCACTTTTTTGACGATTCCAACGCACTTCTAGGTAAGAAAAACCCTAACCACTTGCTGATTTAAGCTTCCGTCAATTCCATTAGCGATGTAGCTTATGTAGCTTGTATATTAGGTCGCCTGATCGCCGTAGACGAAGCGTATACGCTCCGTTTGAAATGATACATATATAAAGTGAAAGGTGCGGATTTTAGATGCTTTGATTGACTGTTTCCAACACTTTCAATGTCGTTTAATAGTAGATTATCGACGGCAACGCCGTTTGACATGTACAACATGCTATCCGTTTCCTGTTTTGTAAATAGACGAAGAATATGAGATTTAGGGCATTTTAGTCATTTGTAGGAAGTACTGTTTTCATTCATAATTTTCTGACGTGATTGACATGGCTTCTTGTCACATTAGAATACTAGGAATGCGTGCATAATTAGTTTGGCAAAGAGATTCGCCAAAATGCGCACTTTGAGTCGACATACTATATGTAGACTTAAGTGTGTAGTTTAAGTGTTTGTATAAATGCTTGTATTAGTATGTATTGAATTAAATGGTGTTATGATTTAGTTTGAGATTGATTTCTCAATTAATATGCTGATGTAAATGATTTCCTACATGTTAGCTATATGCATGATTTCATTATATGTATGAAATGCATGTGCTTGAAGATTTACTTAAGTTGTATGTTGTAACATGTGTTAACATGCTCACATGGTTGTATTTCATTTCCAATACTCTCATATGATTGCTGATGTGATTCCATAATTGTTTGGGACTATACTTAGTCTAGGCAGTCAGTAACCGAGAAATTTCGTGGTTGGCTTATCTTTGCCACGAACGACGCGTCGATGAACGCGACCCGTGTTCTGGAGTTGGCGGCAGTGGTTAGGCCACACGAAGTGTTTTACGCACTTCATGTCGTTCGACTTGAGATGCGATCGTGCTAGTCGAGCCTGTCAAGTAACCCGACTGGCCGTTGTATGTTCACCCTGCATGAGTCATAACTGCTTGAACCTAGGGTATTGAACTTATCATTGTAAACCCTGTTAACCATGATACCTTGATCCACGAAGACTCATGAGCCGGGCATAGTGGTATGGGACACCGTGGTCGAGCTGTCGGCCTACGCTGGGGCCACAAACCTCCCCATAGTGACCAGTGAGCACCTATGTCTCGTGAGCAGATTATGGTGGTATGGGACACTATATTCTTGCTGTCGGCCTACACTGATCAGGCGACGAGTCCTTTGTAGTGACCGCGAGCATATTCTGAGTCTAAGGGAGGCGACGACCCTTTAGTAGCAGTAAGAGTACATTAGGCCTGTATTGATAAGGTGATGGGGGAGCGGTGCAACGTGTGCGAGCAACAGCCCTGACAGCCCTTGCCGTGACCTACAAAATATACTTCGTATGAGATTACTAGGAGTGACGACCCTAGACAGGATCTATGTTGGGATTGATATAAGGGAAGTACCTTAGTTTCCCAATCCTGCTGTTTGAATGGACTAATAACAACTCAGAAATCATATCACCATTACATTGCATGTGCCTGGAAGATGTGGAGCACTTGAGGAACGATTGCATGCCGCGGTCGTAAGATGGTGCCGTATGAGGGAGATCGTCGGTGAGGGCATACATCACGCCATGTCATACTGCATTAACAATAGTATTAGGATTGTTTGATTTACTGCTTTACTATTATCGCATGATTGATTTGATAACATGCTAATCTCTTCTCTCTTATCCCATTGAGTTGATCACTCACTCCCACGTTACGGGATGGTGTTTCCGGACAGCCACCAGTCCCTACTTGACATGATGGGATTGATTGATGGATTGAGGTGTGTTATAAAGATTCTCTTAGGTTTTGCAACGCCCGACGTTTTCTTCGAACTTACGCGGGTCCACATCTCCTGGCTTGGGTATCACCTTGGTGGGTTAGTCGCAGCGAAGACATGGTCGCTAGGGTATAAGTCTTGGGTCAAGCCAACTCTGGTTAACGACATGCGTCTCAGGGTTGCGCGCAAATGTCAGATAAAGGTCGAAGTTGTCGAAATTCAACCGAAAAGACCGTGGAAGCCTACAGAACGGTATGATCTAGGATACGGGGCTTACAAGTGATATGGGGGCGGTCCCTGTTTTAAGGTCAATACAAAAATCCACTGTTCGTCTAGGGGGCAACCTATGTATTTCTTAGAATACATGCGAAAAATCTCACACTACTGGTATCCGACTGATGGTGGCCTCTACGGTTTCGGGTTCGCCCAGAGCCTATAAGCTCTTGAACATCTCACGCCTGCTCCTCCCCTTCAAGGTGAAGGAGGCCTGCTTGAGGATGGATATATTAACTATCTTATCGTGACAATCCATGACTGCGCGTACCAATGTGAGCCAGTCCATCCCAAGTATGACATCAAACTTTCTGATGGGCATGATGATCAAGTCCACAGTTACTTTGTCATTTGCAAGATTAATGGGACATGCTTTGCATACCTTGTCTATTTCCACGAATGCATTCGAGTGGTGTTCAGTTCTAGTCTAGATGCAATAATAGAATCAATGAAAGACAGATTTGCACAAGAATCAAACAAGGTGAGTACAGGGGTACCGTTAATGTGAGTGGTATCGTGAATATTCTGGAGGGGGTCCTCCTCAACCTCAGTAACGACAACTGCATACACTCGAGCCAGGGGAACCCTCTGCTAAGCTAGGGGTCCCTGCTTGGGCTGCTGGGGCCAGTTTGTCGGGAGTGGGATGCCCTCATCCCTCATCCTCCTTTAGCAGTTTCGGGCGATGTGGTTTCATCTGTCACAGTAGTAGCAATTCTTGCTCCGCTTGTGCGGATAACAATCTGAACCTCCTTGTTGGAACAGGTGGAGTAGGAGGAGCCTGCCTCTGTCTAGCCAGGGTGTCTCGGGATGGGAGGTGTGAGAGGATAGTGCGCTCGAAGTCTTTCTCAACCCTCATCGCCTTATCTACCAATTCTAGGAAATCCTCAAAATCCCATGCCCACAGCCAAGACTATATCCCAATCTTAAGTCCCTCCTTAAATTTCTGCAGCTTATACTCCTCGTCCTCGAGGGCTTTGGGCACATATCGAGACAGCTCATCAAATCGTTCCTCGTACTGGGCAACTGTTAGGTTCCCCTGCTCTAACTTCAGGAATGTGTAATCTTTTCATTCCAGCATGATGGTGGAAAATATTTCTCCAGGAACTTGGTCCTGAAGCAGGCCCATGTCCAAGCATATCCAGCTGGCACACTTCTCTGCACACTCTCCCACCAGTTCTCGACCTCTCCTTCAAGCAGGTACGTGGCCAGATTGACCTTCTGGGCATCTGAACACTCTAATGGCCCCATCATCTTGGCGATCCTTGCCAACCAGTGTTCTGCTTGAACTAGATTGGGTGCTCCTTCGAAGGTCAGTGGTTGGAGCCTCTGAAAGTGATCAAACACATCTGCGCCCCTAATATCTCTGTCTCAGGATGTCGCCCTGTGGTCCCTATCCCCAAGAGTCTCCATCACCAGTGCGTGTACATCCTACTGCTGCCGTACGAACGTATCCCACTGCTGCTGCATAGCGGCGGCCATTTACATAAAGGCCATGACTTCCGTCGTGAATCTACAGGTGCATCAGCTGAGGATGTCCTCTGTTTGAAATACTATGAGGGCAGCCTTGATGGAATAACTTGAGGGGAAGGAGAATCCCCTACAGCTTCAGATCATGTATCCATATTCATCACTCCAGGTGGAAGGCCTGGCGTATAAACAGGGATGCGCTCCCGTTGGCTCTCGGTTGACAGAAGGGGATGTATGTTGACCATACAGGTCCATTGTGATCGTAGCACAAGTGACATAGCTTCCTGTGAGGTTAAATTTTCATGGTTTAGGTATTGGAAAAAGTGATTTCAGTCAATTATGAAACAACACAAGGGTTAGAGGTCTTGTTACTTCGCCTGCCGCATGGCGTATAAATTTAGTCCCTAAGCCTAACCAATACTCCTGGTTGTACTTCCAAGGGAACTAAAGTTTCTATTTTAAGATACAGACGACTAACTTAACGTTTCCTTAGGGATCCTAAGTTCTTTTCTAGGCAACCCAAGACTTTAATTCATACTTTAAATTCTTCTTAGCTATTGGGAATTCCTTCATAGGTTCAATTGTCTTATTATACTAATATCTGAGGGGCCCTAGGTATTCTATTTCTATGTTTGTTCCTCCTAGCTACTTTTTAAGGGAAAATTCCTAAGTTTCCTCTAAGTTAATCCCTTAAGGATTTTGTATGTTGATCCCATAGCTAGGCTATCTTAGACTCCTCTTTGATACCAACTTGTAATGCCCCGGTTTTCAGAACCCGAGTATACGACTCGTTTCCTAAAAACCTGAGAGTTAATAGATCATAAAGAGACAACCAATATAAAATCAAAGTGCAAATAATCGGAATCAAGCGTAGCATAAGATATAACCGAAGCAAGAACAATATCCTAGCCCACTCAGTTGGGGGCCCGATACAAAACCTCAAGTCATAAAATGTACTAAAATGAACATTAACAACTAAATCCACTGATTCAGTCTGAAGTACATGGCCACTTCCTGATGCGACTCATCCTCATACAATTCTTTCTCCGTTGCAATGGTAGCAACCCTGAGATCCGCTGTATACTCATCCATCCCTGCACCTGTATCCTCTGTACAGTTGAACATTGATGAATGAGTGGCCAACTCAGTGCTATTTCCCCTCAAGATTACACACCGCCGCCCTAGACAAGAAATAACATAAAAACAACCAGGCAAACAAAATATAGTAAATACAGTCTTATTATATGCATGGATGTGTGAATGCATCATCGACCCGGGGATGCTCATCCATTCGGAAGTTGGGCTCGTCTCCATGCAAAGGCTAAACATCAATGAAGTACATCATGTGTGTACATCATGTACCATATAATGACTGCCTATCGTACATCACGTACGTAAATCAATAGTCGATGGTCCAACATGCCATGTATGCATGATTAGCCAAGCCATTATTAATCCAATTACAATCAGTCGATTTAATAAAACTCAAGGTCACTACGGGGGGCTCGTCACCCATCGTAGGCCGACGACTTGGTCATAGTGTCCCATGACCACCATCCCCGGCCCATAAGCCTACCGCCTTAGGGTGTGGGTAGAACCCATCAACACATAGCCAATCAACTATCAGAGTACAGGGGACTGCCACCGCATGCTGAGTAGGAATGAAGTGTTAAAAATATTGAATACCTCAATTAAAGTGAGTCGGTGTGTATGGTGCAAGCGTGAATAAACATCGGTGACATAAATGTGGAGAGGTTCATTCCATAGCCAGGTAGGTGGTAAACCCCATGAATCAAACTGCCACATAACCTCCATGTTAAGGGTCTAATCACAATCAGTTCCGTTACACCCTAAGCACGGACTCTCTTTAAGTAGAGGTTTCCATAGAGAGATTTCAAATAATATGTGTCTTGAAATCAATACAATATTATGAGAGTATAACATGGAGTTTCAGACATGATTCAATAATCAACGTAAACTCATGTACACATATAAATGCAAGAGTTATGTAATCATAACTTATCAGTTCCAAGGCATGTACTAAACATGTAACTCATGTGCTTGAGTAGCTAGTCAAATAGCTTGGACAATTCTATCACATACACTCAAGCAAACTAATCAAGTATTCTAATCCATCTAAGACATGTGTTAAGTTAATTAATCAAGTATTCTAATCAATTCTAATCAGTTCTAAGGAATGAGTTAAATTATTCAAGCATTCTAATTAATTCTAAAACATAAGTTTAAGTAAACTAAACGAGTATCAAACCACTTATAAGGCATAAGTTCAAGCAACTACTCGAATGGTTTACCATTTCTGGATTATCATTTGTAGTTACAATAAAGCTATCCTTAGCCTAGTTTGGAGAAGGAAAGCCCAAGGGAAAGAAAATCATCACCTAAAGAGTTACAGTCTTGTCTTTGATTCAAGTTCCCATGAATATCTTATGGTCCAAAATCATGCATGTAGCTTCCTAGAGGACCAGTTGCATTAGTCAAGTGTCCCTAAGGTTTTCATCTACTAGCATATTGAAAGCTTTGTGGGTTTTCAAAGGATTTATAATGTGGGAATTTGGCCCACTTCTAGGTGACCAGGCCCACTAACTATGGCCTGATCAATGAGGACTGGGTTAGGCATAAAATGAGTCAAAACTAGGGCCCGAACAAGGCCTGATTTGGTCCAGCCATGTTGTATGGTTGTGGTCCAAAAATGGGCCTGAACTAGGCCTATTTTGGCCCACCTTGTATGTAACACCCCGGATTTTGGCCAACCTAGGATTAGACGTCCTTAGGCAATGGGTTTATTAAAACACCTAGAAAATCGCTCAGAACCCAATTCCATAGCCAAAGAAATCACTTAGGATTAATTCCTATAGAAACTAAGCATAAGTTAGTTAGCACAACGCTAGAGTAACTGGAAAATAGTCCCTGATCACTTTAAATACATTCTACAAGACCCAAATTGAGTAGACCTAATGGTGCTATAATACTCTATAACCTTGGATAAAAATCTAAGCCGGTTTGTTCTCTGGACCACTTTGAAACTTTGTATTGGATCTAGATCGCGCGTCGAAAGTCCGATACCTACTATCTTAGACCGTTAGGACCGCCCAGCTGGACTTGACACTCATTTCGAAAATCAAGTCCAACCGATAATCATAGGCTATTTCATTGAGCCCGGACTGAAGAGAGTGCGAATAGGGACAGATTTAGAATTTGAAATTCAAATCTGCCACACGACTTGACGCGTCAGTATTAAGCATTCTGACCGTCAGAATTCAGCCAAATTACACCCTTGGGTCAGAAAAAATTTCTATTTCATATCATGAGACTTGCGGGCCTGATCTATGTGAGGTGACCGCTGAACTGAAACTGGACCGCTACTTGCGATCTACGAACCCTGCTAGATTGAAAATGGGATGTGAGCGACATCTGACATGTGTGAATTTAAGTCCGATCGCGTTCGTCCAGGGGACCTCCAGAAATGCTCTTTTGGACCGAAACAACGCCGCTTTGGATAAGCATCAAGTAACTTTGTTCCTGAGCCTGTTTGAGGCATTTTTAGGCTTATAAAAGGGGTTGAAACCCTCACTCCTCTCTCCCATCCGAATTTGAGAAAAACCCTAGATTGGGAGAGAGAAAAGGTGAGAGTTTGTGAGAGAAGGTGGGAGAGAATTCCCTGCTGCTTGTGCCACGTGCTGTACGTACTTCAGCAACACACCTCAATCACCTGGCCGGTGATTTCTCCACATTTTTAGGTAAGAAAATACCCTAGAAGTTTCTGATTTGAGATTCCTTTCGTTCCATAGCTTGTTAGTTGATAAATCTTGTAAAAAAGGTTCTCTATTCGCCGTAGACGAAGCGTATACGCTCCGTTCGAATTCACATGTTTACAAGAGATAAGGTGCAGATTTTAGACGCTTTGATTGACTGTTTCCAAAGCTTTTAATGTCGTTTAATAGTAGATTATCAACGAAAATGCCATTTGACATGTACAACATGCTGTCTGTTTCCTGTTTCGTAAACCGACGGAGAATATGAGATTTAGGGCATTTTAGTCATTTGTAGGAAGTACTGTTTTCATTCATATTTTATTGATGTGATTGACATGGCTTCTTATCGCATTAGGATATTAGGAATGCGTGCATAATTAGTTTGGCGAAGAGATTCGCCTAAATGCGCACTTTGGGTCGACATACTATATGTAGACTTAAGTGTGTAGTTTAAGTGTTTGTATAAATGCTTGTATTAATATGTATTGAATTAAATGGTGTTATGAATTAAATTGGGATTGATTTCTCAATTAATATGCTGGTGTAAATGGTTTCCTACATGTTAGCCATATGCACGATTTCATTATACGTATGAAATGCATGTGCTTGATGATTCACTTAAGTTATATGTTATAACATGTGCTTGATGATTTCATTATGATTTAGTTTGAGATTGAATTCTCAATTAGTATGCTGATGGAAATAATTTCTTATATGTTAGCGATATGCATAATTTCATTATATGTATGAAAGACATGTGTAAGATGATTTACTTAAGTTGTACGTTATAACATGTGTTAACATGCTCACATGGTTATATTTTATTTCTAATACTCTCACATGATTTGCTGATGTGATTCCATATGTTTGGGACTATGCCTAGTCCAGGCAGTCGGTAACCGAGAAATATCGTGGTTGGCTTATCTTTGCCACGAACGACGCGTCGATGAACGCGAGCCGTGTTTTAGAGTTGGCGGCAGTGGTTAGGCCACATGAAGTGTTTTACGCACCTCATGTCGTTCGACTTGAGATGTGATCGTGCTAGTCGAGCCCGTCAAGTAACCCGACTGGCCGTTGTATGTTCACCCTGCATGAGTCATAACTGCTTGAACCTAGGGTACTGAACTTACCATTGTAAACCCTGTTAACATGGTACCTCGATCCACGAAGACTCATGAGCCGGGAATGGTGGTATGGGACACCGTGGTCGAGCTGTCGGCCTACGCTGGGGCCACAAACCTCCCCGTAGTAACCAGTGAGCACCTAGTCTCGTGAACAGATTATGGTGGTATGGGACACTATATTCTAGTTGTCAGCCTACACTGATCAGGCTACGAGTCGTTTGTAGTGACCGCGAGCGTATTATGAGTCTACGGGAGGCGGCGACCCTTCAGTAGCAGTAGGGTACAGTAGGCCTGTATTGATAAGGTGATGGGGGAGCGGTGCAACGAGTGCGAGCAACAGCCCTGACAGCCCTTACAGCGACCTACAAAATATACCTCGTATGAGATTACTAGGAGTGACGACCCTAGACAGGATCTGTGTTGGGATTGATACAAGGAAAGTACCTTAGTTTCCCAATCCTGCTGTTTGAATGGACTAATAACAACTCAAAAATCATATCACCATTACATTGCATGTGCCTAGAAGATGTGGAGCACTTAAGGGAGTGTGGCATGCCGCGGTCGTAAGATGGTGCCGTATGAGGGAGATCGTCGGTGAGGGCATACATCACGTCATGTCATATTGCATTAACAACAGTATTAGGATTGTTTGAATTACTGCTTTACTATTAGCGCATGATTGATTTGATAACATGCTAATCTCTGCTCTCTTATCCCACTGAGTTGATCACTCACTCCCACGTTACGGGATGGTGTTTTTGGACACCCACCAGTCCCTTTTTGTGATTGCAGATGATGGCGCTGCTTGAGAAGTGGAGCTAGACTTGATGATGATGAGGAGGATTCCTCCTTTATGCATGTTCTGATTGACGGGATTACAAGGAGGTTGATTAGATACCTTGACACTTGTCATTTTATATTTTTAGAACACTCATGTATATCCTTTTGGTTTACTTTTGGAGTATACATGTATGTATATAACCTGGTAACATATTCACACTCTGGAGACATACGACAGTTATATATGTTATACATACTATCACAGTCTTCCGCTTGTAAATTTAACCGTCTCTGGAGCGTGATATGTTATTTTAGCTTAATCTCACTCATGTTTAATACATTATCACAGACAACATTCAATCATACATATCTATGTTGCATAAATAACATTTTGGAACTCGGGAGTTGGGTTTTTACTCGACCCCCTGATTTTCGGGATGTTACATTGTACTGCCCAACGGAGACCCAGGAAACTGGGCTTTTCCCTAATCCCTGTGGCCTACTCATCCCAGCTCAATGTGGCCATCTTAAGTGTGACCCACCTTATATATGGTGGTCTGGCCCACCAGTTGTGTGGCTGGACTGGTGGTTTGGCCCACCTGCGTGTGGTCTTCCTGAAATGTGTAGGGCCTGCTGCTTTAATGTGGTGCGGCCCACTGAGATTTGATTTCAGCCCATTTCTGGGTTAGTTTTCAGCCTAGATTGCTGCCCAATGTAAGGCCCAGCTGGAGCCCAGTTTTGAGGCAGCGTTCGGCCCAGAACTGAGGTCTGATTTTGTCCCTGACTTGAGGCTGGTTTAGTCTAGATTCCAACTCTTGTCGTGGCTCGGCTGATGGACATTTTTAGCCCCATTCATGGCCTGATGAGGGCCTGATTTTAGCCCAATTTGGAAGCCGTTCTCAGCCCACTATAGAGCCCAATTAAGGGTCTGTTTTTAGTGTAGCTTATAACCTGGTATCGGTCCATATTGCAGCCCAACCAAGGCTTGTTTCTCAACTCAAATCAGGGCCTAGTTGGGACCTGATTTCAGTTCAAATCAAGGCCCAGTTCAGAGCTGTTCTCAACTCCTTATATGACCCATTTATAGGCTTATCTTCTGCTTATTGCACGGCCAGATCTCGGCCTATTTTCAGCTCAAAAAAGGGTATTTTTCAGCTTCTTGCAAAGCCTTATAAAGATGGAAGGGTAAGGAGTTACCTGGGTTTGACTCGGGCGTGGCCTGAACTTGGTCGAGTTTGATTCGAAGCAGTGCATCACACACTCTCCTGACCTCACTTCTCTCTCCCCCTACTTCTTTCCCTTTTTTTTCTCTACTTGTGGTGCTATAGATCTACACTGACCCAACTCAGTTTGATCTTGTGCAGGTTGAGTTGGTTCAGTGCAGCACTGAGTCCCCTCGATCGCACCCGGCCACTCTCTTCAGTCTCTCTTTCTCTCTCTCTTTCCTTTCTCTCTCTTTTCTTCTCTCTCTCTCTCTTGTATGAATTCTGAGGGCAACAATAGCCTATTTTTAGGCATGAGAGAGAGAGCTCCAACGGCTAGTGTCGCGCCCAAAACTCAAAAATCGGGCTCACAAAATTCTCGATTGCCGAATTCAGTGTTGATAGCCTTCGTAGTACCCCATTCTCGGCTCCGAACATCCATTCGCCAGATTCCGATCTGGGATCCTACAAGGAGGATTTTCCAATGTACATTTAACTCGTAATAAGCATAATCACAAGTTTCCTAAATCATAAAGGCAACATCATCATCACATATCCACTAATATAAACATTTGAATACAGTGTTGAAACAGAAATACATATATCAAAAATCAAAACTCTAGAAGACCGTCGCACAGCTAAGCTCAACACTGCAGTGACCTAATGCCACCTTCACGCATCTATCATGCATAAGCTTATAGAAAGCTTAGAGGGTGATGTAAGTGTGTGCGATGCACGTGCCAAGCATATAAATATCAGAGTAAGTGGAAATACTGACAAGTCCATAAGTCATACAATATCAGGGTATGCAATACAGATCAACTATGTAAATAAGGAGTCATAAGAGCCAAATATCAGATGCCGATGATACAATGCAATATGCAAATCCTTAAGAGCCACGAATACCATTAACCTCATCTAGGTCATACATCAAACCTGTGCATATCGCGCGATCATGTTGCGATAACTCCATCTCACAAGAAGTCCCATAAACATCTCAGCCTAATGACATCTGCTTTAATCAATCTTCCATAACAACATGCATACGAATGATGGAGGTCCATAGAAGGATGGCGGATCTAGTCCAAATATCAAGATAGGCTCACTAATTTTAAATGTGTCATGATAATTAAGGAAAGAATCTAACTTATAGCCACCACAACATCAGACAATGCTCCTGATGTGAGATAAAGTTTTACCTTCACTATGTGCACAGTAGCCTACCAATTTCAGTAGTCTGCCAATCACTGGTAGTTCGTTTAGGTCCTTATGCCCCGCCCACTTAGTGTTTGACCATGTGCGCCCGCCCACATATGATCAAAGTGATGGAGCGTCACAATATCCCCCACCGAGGGTAGATCCAAGTTTAAGTGCAATAAGTAGGCTTCCTTACCCTCTTTATCGTGTAATAAACTAGACTTCCTATGGGGCTCAATAATTAGGATCAACCCACTTAGAAAATGATGGGAATGGGCCTAACAAGGCCTAAGGGAAGGTCATAATGAGGACATTTAACCATCATTTCCCATTACTGTGGACATTTAACCAACATTGTTCCCAAGGAGTGGCCCACATAGAGCCAAACGTATAGTTGGCCCATGGCCTCACACAATGGCTCAATACACATCACATTGGGCCGCACATATGGGCCTCAAATACATCACAACGGGCCACATACCTGGGCATAATATACATCACATTGGACCACACATATGGGCCTCTCATACATCACATCGAACCTCATCAAAGGTCACGAACACATCACAGTGGGTCATATATACATCATAATGGACCTTACTCATGGGCCTCAAATACATCATATCAGGCCTCATACTTGGGCCACAATTACATCATAGTGGACCTCGCCAAATGGGTCATAAATATATCACATATGGGCTGCACATATGGGCCTCATACATGTCACAATGGGCTGCTCTCATGGGCTTAATATACATCACAATGGGCCACTCTCACGGGCCTAATATACATCACAATGAACTACTCTCATGGGTCTAATATACATCACAATGGACCATAACCCATGGGCCTCATATACATCACAATGGACAACAACCCATGGGCCTCATATACATCGCAATGCCAACAACCCATGGGCCTCAAATACATCACATGGGCCTCAACAATGGGCCTTATATACATCAAGTGGGCTACACCAATGGGCCTCATATACATCAAGTGGGCCGCATCACATAGGCCTCATATTCATTAAGATGGGCCGCATCAATGGGTTGTACCAATGGGCCTCATATACATCGAGTGGGTCACATGACATGTGCCTTATGTACATTACATCAAGGTGGGGCCCAGAAACTATTATTTTATTTTTTGAGATTATTATAGGGCATTACCCAAAGTGAATCATATCGAAAGATCATCTGAACCATACCACAAATAATAACGGAGATAGTGATTTTCACTGTTAAAAATTCACAAGGCCGCCATAACATTTATTTTCCATCCAGTCTGTTCATACGGTCACAAAGACCTGAACCAAGAGGAAAAATAAATATCATATTGATCCAAAGCTTTTGTAACCCCAAACAGTTTCAAGGGTGAACGTTCAATCTCCACTGATTTCTGCAGTGTGGTCCACTTGATAAACGGTTGAATATAACATATACGTCACAGTGTGGCCCACCGCTCAACTATCTAAGTGGTGTGGATTTCAGCAAATACTTCACAATGGTCCACCGTCCAGCCATTTGGACGGTGGATGCAAAATAGGTGGACGACATTGATAAACAGGTGAACGACATTGATAAACAGGTGAACGACATTGTTAAACAGATGGATGACATTGATAAACACATGTATCATGTGGAGTCCACATGTGCGTGGGTCCCACATCTGTTATGCAGCATGAATAAAACACATACATCATAGCTGCCCATCATCCTGCCTTTGGACGGTGGGATACAACCCATACATCACTGTGGGGAGTCCACGTCCCAACTGGACAGATGGACAGAGTGGATATACAATACATACTCCAAGGTGGGTCCCACATAGGTGGGCCACCCCACTCCTCTCTCTCTATATATATATTATATGTTTTTTATATTATTATATATACTTCTTTTAAAATGGTCCATTGTCCAGACCCTCTGGATGGTGTGGATTTAAACCACATCACACGAGGGTAGGCCCCACCGTCCTGGCCCCTGGACGGTGTGGATCTAATGCATATATCATGGTGGGTCCACACATGTGGCCCACCTCAGCTTTGTATAAAGCTGATATTTGTGTATTCCTTCATCCGGGCCCGTCCAGACGGACGTGCGGCAATCTCGTCCACTGGACAGTCCGTCAAGGTGGGCCCAACACATGGACGGTATGGATAAGATACATACCTCATATGTGGGCCATACAATCAGGAAAAGGAGAGAGAGGAAGAGAGAAAGAGAGGGAGATCGGTGTAGTGGAGGGACCCCGCCACTATGGGCCCCTCTAGATTATAACACATACATGAAAATGGGTCCCACATACAAGTGGGCCCTCAGATGGAAATCAACGGTAGATCAACCACCGATGACACTCCTTCTTGGCTCCCTAGACTCCTTAGCTCCTAGGCTCTCTCTTTGATGGAGGATGATGAGATTTGAAAGGTTGGATGAGAGATGAGAGGGGTAGAAAGTGGGCCACACATGGCTCGCCTTGGAGCTCCATCTCCATGAACAGTCTCTCCCTTGGTTACTTGGGAGTGAAGAGAGAAATGAGAGAGAGGGAGAGTGATGTAAGAAGAGAGGGATGGGTGTGATGGGTGAGTGATGAGTGTGTAAGAGATGTGATGGAAAGGTTGACTTTGGGAATGGGAGAGGGATGGGTAGGGTATGGGTTATACTTGACTCGATTGATTGATGGATTGATGTGATGTGTTGTAGAGATTCCCTCAGGATTACAATTGCTTGGCATTTCTTCGAAATGAATGCGGGCCCACAACTCCTGGCTCGGATATCGCATAAGAGTGTGAGTCATGGCGATGGCGCGGTCGCTAAGGTACAAGTCTCGGGTCGAGTCGACTCTAATTGACAGGACGCGACTTAGGGTCATGTTCAAATGTTGCATACTGGTCGCGGGTTACCGAAATTTGATTGGGAGGACCATGATAGCCTAAGGAATGGTATGAGGTAGGATACGGGTCTCACAGCTAGGAAGAAAACAACTCTTATAAGGGCCATCTTCGACAATCTGTAATGCATGGGGACCATCTGACCCTGGGAATGGATTCCCACTGCATGGCCCACCAGGAAAGTAAGTTTTTAGCCCTGGTGGAGCCCATCTCATGATCATGGTTCCGGTGGTTTAATGGAGAAGATGAAGTGACCGTTAATGAAAAATCACTCCCTAAGGTATTTTGGAATTATCTGGTCCGTTTGAGGGGATCAAATGGGACTGCTGATCACTATGGGGCCTAATTTTTAGACCTTTAACATGAGTTTCAATCCATCTCATGAGATATTCCCTATCTCGATACTTTCTCAAGAGATGGAGTGTTTTCTCTCCATCAACTCATACTGCCTTAAAGGGAAGGCCAGGGAATGGCAGAAGCATGCTAGCATCCACTTCCCAAAAAGGAAAAACTCCTTTTTGCTTTTCCTACTATAGATGGTTTGCCCGGCCGTTTTTGGCAGCAAGAGAACGTTCTCTCACATGGGCAAGTGGACGGCTGGGATTTCTAGCCCAAACTGACCCTGGATCACTCGTGTGAGCACACATTGGCCCACCATCAGGTGATCTTGGTCACTTGCATTGTTTTCGCTGATCTCAACCTTGAATCGGCATCCCACTGCATGGGTTTGTAAGCTTATAGGGTTTTGATCGGACGGGCCCCACGAACTTGATGAACGGATTGGATTATCCATATAGTGGCCAGCGTGGGCCACTTTGAGGGCTGACGTCCGTCAGATTCAAATCTCATGTGGGGGGGGGGGGGGGGGGGGGGGGGAGAAATTCACCTTTTTGCAAGCAAGCTCGGTCAAAGTCGGTTTGATCGACTTAGCTCGATCAGTGCACTTCTTGCACAGGTGCACTAGGTGCATTCGCACCTTGTGTGGGGTCCACCGTGACGTTTATGATAAATCCATTCCTTTCATTCATCTAGGGAACCCCACTTAGGCTTCTTGGCCCAGTTTGGGGCGAAATTGAGGCTCTTGTGGGCTGTATCATATGTCCTAGACCACTTTACGGCTATTACACCTTGACCCTATGGTTGGATCGGTTTGATAATTAATTTTAACGGTTAAACGTGAATTTGAGATGTAGTGGGTGTTTGGTTGGCCATTTATTAGTCCTTAAAGGTCAATCATTAGTGCATTTTTCTATTTCTCTATGTCTTACTAAATTGAAAACTGTCTTAAATTAGAATGGTTTGGTTAAGCTTACCTCGTGACTATTGTAGGCTTCGACTCAGCTCCTAGAGCCTCTGATGGACAGCTTCAATGATGAATGGAAGCCCCATCCTACATACGTTGAGTTCAAGTTGTTTGTTAAATGACTCTGGATCCCATTAATGTGGGTTTTAAATGGTACCACCCGTGTACTATAGGTGTGGGGTGTTACAAGTAGCCCCAATCACACTAGAGGCACACAAGCCACCCAGCCTTCCAAGCACCGGCAACACCTCTAACACCACCTCCGAGGAAGTTGAAGGGTACTTATCATGGATGTGGAGAGATAGGGCATCGTAGGTGGGAGTGTCCCTGCCTTTAGCAGCAGCATCAGCCTAGGGCACCGCAGCAGCCTCCACCACAATAGCGATAACAACTCCTACCACTAGGCCCGCATAGCTGAAGCAGTGATCGCAACCACCTCAGCCTCCGAGACCGTAGCAGCTGAGGTAGTAGTTTCGGCCACCATAGCAGCAACAGCTGCGACGTTAGAGGGGATAGGCACCTCCTCAGCTAGCTCAGGCTAGATTCTACGTGGGTCAGCAGGATCCACAATCGTCAGGAGGGGTCGTTGAGGGCATTCTTCATGTCTCTGCATGCATAGCTCGAGTTTCATTTGATTCTGGTGCATCTCACTCTTTCGTATTTAAGGATTTTTATCGTTTGACTGAATTCTGATAGAGTTTGCTCGTGAGGGATTGACAGTGTTGACACCCTTGGGGAAGACTGCAGTGATAGGCCGATTTTGTTCATCTTGCCCCGTGTTGGTGGGGGAGACTTTCTTGCCTACCGACTTATTTGTGTTACCGATGTTAGAGTTTGACATCATCCTAGGTATGGATTGACTCACCGAGTACCATGTCGTGTTGGACTACTCCATGAGGACAGTCACATTTTACATACTCGGCTTGCCACAGTTCTAGTTCGTAGCTAAGCCCAGAGGAGAGACGCTGTCTTGTTTGATGTTATGTGCAGTAGAGGAGCCCGTAGCAGTGAGCATTGATCAGTTGCTAATTGTTTTTTATTTCCCTGATGTATTCCAGGAGATTCTGAGGTTGCTATCGTGCCGACATATTGAGTTTCAGATTGATCTTATGCTTGGTACCGCGCCTATCTTGAAGGCCCTATACCGTATGACACCGATGGAGTTGCGGGAGCTACAACAACAGTTGGAAGAGTTGCGTGAGCTAAGATTCATCTGTCCGAGCAGTTCGCTGTGCAGAGTGCCAGTACCATTTGTCAGAAGAAGGATGGCTCATTAAGGCTCTGCGTGGATTACCGTGAGCTCAACTGGGTCACGATCAAGAACAAGTATCCACTCCTAAGGATCTATGATTTATTTGATCAGCTGTAGGGTGCATAGTTCTTTTCGAAGATTGACCTGTGGTCTGATTATCATCAGATTCAGGTCTAAGAGGAGTACATTTCGAAGATAGCTTTCAGGACGCGCTATGGTCACTTTGAGTTTCAGCTCATGTCCTTCAGACTGACCAATGCGCCCACCGTATTCATGCAGTTGATGAACGAGGTCTTCCGTCCGTATCTCGACCAGTTTATTGTGGTGTTAATCGATGATATTCTGATCTTTTAAGGACCCAGTAAGACCATGAGCAGCATTTAGAGATTACGTTGCAGACCCTCCATGCCCATGTGAGACCCGTATCCTAGCCTGCACTGTTCCTTAGGCTTCTGCAGTCCTCCCGGTTGAATTTCAGTAATCGACGATTGTTATCGTCATTTGTGAGCGACCCTGAGTTGCATTCTTTACTCTAGAGTTGGCTCGACTAGAGACTTTCACCTGCAACCACGCTGTCACCACAGTTTCGATGATGCATATTATATACTGAGGCAATACCTAGGCCAGGAGATGTGGGCCCGCATTCAGTTCGAGAAAAAATGTCGTATGTTGCAAATCCCAAGAGAAATATCAAATAAATCACACCAAATGTCAAGTACTACATTCCATCCCCAAGTACAACCACCCCTCTCCAAAGTCAACTCTCTCTCTTACAACCAAGCACACCCATCCATCACTCACTATCCCTCTCTCTCATCACTTCTCTCCCATCACCTCTCTCTCTCTCTCATTGTATCTCTCCATTTTCAAGAAACCTTACGAGAGTAATTGTCCAAGCTCTATGGATAGAGTTTGTGTGGCCCACCTTCCTACCCTCCTCATCTCTCATCTCCACCGTCCAACCACCAACATCCTCCATCAATGTTGGAGCTTTAGAGCTAAAGGGTCCAAGGAGTCTAGGAGAAGTAAGAATGGTGGGTGATCGACCGTTGAATTTTATTTTTTTAGTGACCACTTATTGTGGGACCCATCATGATGTATGCATTGTATAGGGAGGGCCCATAGTGGAGGGGTCCCTCCCCTTCTCACCAATCTCTCTCTCTCTCTCTCTCTCTCTCTCTCTCTCTCTCTCTCTCTCTCTCTCCCTCTCTCTTGTAATGGGTGTGGCCCACTAGATCCACACCGTCCAGACAGTTTGGATGGTGCTGGACAGTTTGGACGGTGTTGTGAAGGCCACACCATGATGTATATGTTTCATCCACATCGTCCAGGCCATCTGGACGATGCTAGACTAGCCCCATGATGGGCCACCATGATGCATGGGTTTCAGCTACTGTAACACTCTGAATTTTTGTTAACCTGGGGTTAGACGTCCTTAGGCAATGGGCCAACCATGATGCCTTGGTAACCTCTCAGAACCCAATTCCAAAGCCAAAAAAATCACTTAGAACCAAATTCTTTAGAAATTTAACGTGAATTAACTAGCGCTACGCTAGATTACCTGTGAAATTAACACCAATCACTTTAAATACGATCTGTAAGACCCAAAACCTCTAGAATTGTTACCGCTACGTTACCCTAAAATCCAGGATCAAACGCTAAACCGGTTTGTTCTCAGGAACCCTTTGAAACTTTATATTGGATCTAGACCGCATGTCGAAAGTCTGATATCCGCAATCTCAGACCGTTATGACTGCTTAGCTGGACTTGACAATCATTTCGAAAATCAAGCCCAACCGATGCTCTGAGGCTATTTCATTGAGCATGGAGCAGGGAGGGTAAGAAAGAGTGAAATTCATTTAAAATTAAATGGGATTTAAATAAATCTGGCACGTTTCTCTTGTGGGATCAGTATAAGCATTCAGACCGTCAGAATCTGACCCAAATACACCCTCGGATCAGGGAACATTTCTCACCCAGGTCAGTGTACCACGATCGAGTCTCCGTGACCGCTGAACTGAAACTGGTTTGCCACGTGCGATCTGGGAACTCTACCGGTCTGAAAACTTGATGTGTGCAGGATCCAATGTGCATGAGCTTAAGTCCGACCACGTTCGGCCAGGGGACCTCCCGAAATGCTCTTTTGGATCGAAAAAGTTCCCATTTGGTTATAACTCAAGTATACCTTTGTCCCAAGTCTATTTAGGTTAGGTTTTAGCCTATATAAGGGCTTTAAACCCTCTCTTTTCTCTCCCATCCGAATTTGTTATAAACCCTAGAAAGAGAGAGAGAGAGAAAGAGAGAGATTATGAGTGAGTTGTGGGAGAGAATTCCTACCACCTGCTCCAGCTTTTGCACATACCAAAGCACAACATTCAAATCACTTTACCGGTGATTCTAACGCACTTTTAGGTAAGAAAACCCTAACCTATAGCTGTGTAACACCCCGGATTTTGGCTAACCTGGGATTTGACGTCCTTAGGCAGTGGGTCAATTAAAACACCTGAAAAATCGTTCAGAACCCAATTCCATAGCCAAAGAAACCACTTAGGATAAATTTCTTTAGAAACTAAGCATAAGTTGGCTAGCGCAACGTTGGAGTGGCTGGGAAACAGTCCCTGATCACTTTAAATACGTTCTACAAGACCCAAATCGAGTAGAACCAATGACTCTAGAATACTCTATAACCTCGGATCAAACTCTAAGCGGGTTTGTCCTCTGGACCACATTGAATTTTTATATTGGATTTAGACCGCGCGTCGAAGGTCCGATACCTCCTATCTTAGACCGTTAGAACCGTTTAGCTGGACTTGACACTCATTCCAAAAATCAACTCAAACCGATAATCACAGGCTATTTCATTGAGCCCGGACCGAAGAGAGTGAGAATAGGGTTAGAATTGGAATTTGAAATTTAAATCTGGCACACAATTTGACGCATCAGTATTGAGCGTTCTGACCGTCAGAATACAGCCAAATTACACCCTTAGATCAGGAAAAATATCTATTATATATCACGAGACTTATAGGCCTGATCTTGGTGCGATGACCGTTAAACTGAAACTGGACCGCCACGTGCGATCTGGGAACCCTACCGGTCTGAAAACTGGATGTGTGCTAGATCCAGTATGCATGAGCTTAAGTCCGACCGCATTTGGCCAGGGGACCTTCAGAAATGCCCTTTTGGACCGAAACGGCCCCGATTTGGTTAGGCACCAAGTAAACATTGTTCCCAAGCCTATTTTGGGCATGTTGTAGGCTATAAAAGGGGTTGAAACCCTCACTCCTCTCTCCCATCCAAATTTGAGAGAAGCCCTAGCTTGGAAGAGGGAAAAAAAGTGAGAGATTGTGAGAGAGTGGGGGAGTTCTTCCTGCCACTTGTGCTACGTGTTGCACGTGCTTAAGCAACACACCTCTACCACCTTCCCGGCGATTTCACCGCGATTCTAGGTAAGTAAATACCCTAAATAGTTGTTGATTTGAGTTTCCCTTGTTTCCATAGCGATGTAGCTTATGGATCTCGTGTATTAGGTTCCTTATTCGCTGTAGACGAAGCGTATACGCTCCGTTTCAATTCCCGAGTCTACAAGACATAAGGTGAGGATTTTAGACGCTTTGATTGACGGTTTATAACGCTTTCAATGTCGTTTAATAGTAGATTATCGACGGCATCGCCGTTTGACATGTACAACATGCTCTCCATTTCCTGTTTCGTAAATTAACGAAGAATATGAGATTTAGGGCATTTTAGTCATTTGTAGGAAGTACGGTCTACGTGCATATTTTGCTGACGTGATTGACATGGTTTGTCGCCGCATTAGGGAGTTAGGAATGCTTGCATAATCAGTTTGGCGAAGAGATTCGCCAAGTTGCGCACTTTGGGTCGACATACTATATGTGGACTTAAGTGTGTAGTGGATGTGTTTGTATAAATGCTTGTATTAGTATGTATTGAATTAAATGATGTTATGTAGTAGTTTGAGATTGATTTCTTGATTAATATGCTGATCTAAATGATTTCCTACATGTTGACCTTATGCATGATTGCATTACATGCATGGAATGTATGTGGGTGAAGATTTGCTTAAGTTGAATATTATAACATGTGTTAACATGCTCACATGATCTTGTTTCAATTCCAATACCTTTGCATATGTTGTTAATGTGATTCCATAGATGTGTGGGACTAGACTTAGTCCAGGCAGTCGGTAACCGAGCGAATTCGTGGCTGACTGGTCATAGCCACGAACGACGCGTCGATGAACGTGATTCGTGTTGAGAGTTGGCGGCAGTGGTTAGGCCACGCGAAGTGTTTTACGCACTTCATGTCGTTCGAATTGAGATGCGATTGCGCTAGTCGAGCCCGTCAAGTAACCCGACTGGCCGATGTATGTTCACCTTGTATGTATCATAACTGCTTGAACCTAGGGTACTGAACTTACCATTGTAAACCCTGTTAACCATGGTACCTTGATCCACGAAGACTCATGAGCCCGGCATGGTGGTATGGGACACCGTGGTCGAGCTGTCGGCCTACGCTGGGGCCACAAACCTCCCCGTAGTGACCAGTGAGCACCTAGACTCGTGAGCAGATTATGGTGGTATGGGACACTATATTCTAGCTGTCGGCTTACACTGATCAGGCGACGAGCCCTTTGTAGTGACCGCGAGCGTATTCTGAGTCCACGGGAGGCGACGACCCTTCCGTGCAGTAGAGTACAGTAGGCTTGTATTGATAAGGTGATGGGGGAGCGGTGCAACGAGTGCGAGCAACAGCCCTGGCAGCCCTTGCAGTGACCTACGAAATATACATCGTATGAGATTACTAGGAGTGACGACCCTAGACAGGATCTGTGTTGGGATTGATACAAGGGAAGTACCTTAGTTTTCCAATCCTGCTGTTTGAATGGACTAATAACAACTAGGTAATCATATCACCATGACATTACATGTGCATGGAAGATGTGGAGCACTTGAGGGAGTGCGGCATGCCGCGGTCGTAAGATGTTGCCGCATGAGGGTGATCGTCGGTGAGGGCATACATCACGTCATGTCATCTTGCATTAACAACAGTATTAGGATTGTCTGATTTACTGCTTTACTATTATCGCGTGATTGAATTGTGAACATGCTAATCCCTGCTCTCTTATCCCACTGAGTTGATCACTCACTCCCACGTTACGGGATGGTGTTTCCGGACACCCACCAGTCCCTTTTGTGATTGCAGATGATGGCGCGGCCTGTGAGGCGGAGCTGGACTTGATGATGAGAAGGAGGATTCCTCCTTTATGCGTGTTCTGATTGACGGGATTGCAGGGAGGTTGATTAGACACTTTGACATTGTCATTTGGTATTTTTAGTGCCCTCATGTATATTCATTTTGTTTACTTTTGAAGTATACATGTATGTGTATAACCTGGTAATGTATTCATACCCTGGAGACATACAACAGTTTATGTACGTGATACATACTATTACAGTCTTCTGCTTGCAAATTTCATTATCTCTGGAGTATGATATGCTGTTCTGGCTTAATCTCACTCATGTTTAATACATTATCACAGACAACATTCAATTATACATATCTATGTTGCATAAATAACATTTTGGAACTCGGGAGTTGGGTTTTTGCTCGACCCCCGATTTTCGGGATGTTACAGATGGTATCAGAGCATGAATAAGAGTATACTGGGCCTGGGTTATGGTCTTGCGACGTACGCTGTCGCTTCCTTTGACTTAGGTGGGTGCGAGAAGGGTCTAGAAACACTTCTAGGATCGCTGATTCACCGATAGGCGAAGTCTATTAAGATCGATCGCAAGATCAAGTCTGTAACGCATCTCGGGTCGCGTAAAGCAACCCGAATCACTTCTAAGCTGTAGGAAGTCGGGTGGAGACGTCCTATGAGCGGTTTTAAATCGCAAAAGTGAATCCTTGGGCCGTGGGATGACCACGACTCCAGTAATAAATCGCCAGGGCTTAAAAACCCCGTTTCACCAAAAATCTTCAAAATTCCTCCTCTAAATACTCCAATATTAATTTCTTTCTTATCCATTTCATGTTAGGCATCAAACTTAATGTGAAAATAATACAAATTATTACTTTCACAAAATTTTACAGTGAATAGTAAAATTCCATGAAAAATGGCCATAAGGCCATTCTAACTTCACTTTCTTTAGCAACTAAGGAGCTAGATAGGTGTACTGGCTCCTTATACCCCAAATTCATATGCTGCATCATATGGTTTGGTATTCGGGATTGCGGTGTGGACCCAGAAAGCCCCGAACACATGTTTGGGCTCATACAGACCAAATTATTGTGAACCAAGGGGTGAGACCTAACTTTTTGGGACCCTGGGACCATGGGGGACCAGACCCATAGGGTCCCACCGGCCAACTTGAGAGTTGGCCGGCGATGCCATCGCCGGCCGGCGGTGTCAATTGGTGCCGTCCTTCGGGCGCACCCCCTTAAATAGGGTCCACATCATCCCTGGGTACCTCCCACCTCACGAAAACCCCCAAATCCTACCTCTCCTTCACAAACAGCCCCCTACATAGCCCTAGATTTGATTTTCAGTAACCCATTCCAAACCCCAGCGTCCCAAACCACTCCTAGAACCTTCCTTGGCCAAAACCGACCACCACCCATCATTTATTGGGTGTTGGCAGCCTCTTTCCTTGAAGATATCACCATTTGGAGCTCCAAAATCTCCCAAATAGAGCTGAAATCGTGAGGTGCTCCATCCCATCTTTTTGTTTGTATTTTTCCCTGAAAGTACAGCCTTGGGAAGCTTGAAGCAACCCTCTACGACGCCTAGATTTCCTTTTCTCAGATTGGGCAGCCATTTCTCGGCATTTTCGGCGTTTTCCATGGCTTTTGTGGAAGCCATTCTGGGCCTTCTGTCACTCTCATCCATCATATCTTTGATGGGTAAGAGGAAAACGGCGACAGACGAGGCTGGGCCGAGCCGCCCTGCTCGATCAAGAAGACCGCGGGGTGGTGCCGCAAGTTCAAGCACCGCCGCAGGTCCAGCTGCAGTCCTGGAGTGCCGTACAAAGCGGGATTTGGATCCCCATGCACACCTTGGACGAACCATTCTATCAGAGATGCCTCATGGTGAATACACTGATCGTAGAGTGTTATTTGAGGCGGACGTAGATGGGCGATTGTTCGGCGAGTATCTGTTGTTCGAACGCATTGAAGCTGCGCACTGGGGACCGATCTTTGAAGCTCGCGCTTGTGCTAATGTGAGCACTGTTCGTGCCTTCTATGCAGGCATCCAGAGTCCTAGTTTGGAGCCTTTGCAGTTTAAAATCCCTTTTGGTAGAGATCGGATGGCTACGATCGACGTTCGGTTGATTGCGCGACTTCTCAATGTGCCTCTAGGTGATGTGCATCCAAGTGAGAAGAATTTGAGGACTAGACGCGAACAAGATCGTCGCACCAGGTTTCTGTGCAGTAAGTTGGTTCCATGGCAGCCTAATAATAGCCTCAAGGCGACGTACATGTCTGAGGATTTGCGCCTGCTGCATCATATCTGCACGTTCAATGTCTATCCCAGGTCGACGAACCGCATTGAATGTACGCGTCTTATGGTCGATTTCTTATTTCTGGTGGCCCAGGGAGAGAACGTATGTATGGCCACTTTCATCTTACAGCAGATAGTTCTCATAGCCAGGTCGAGGAGAACATCCGAATCGCTTCCCTTTGGCCGACTCATTTGCAAGATTGCACTTGAGTTTGCCTATAGACTTGGGCCCGAATTACCGGTATCGATTCACACCATCGATGAGTCGACAATGGTCAAGATGAAGATTGGGTCGCAATATCGTGAAAATCAACTTGAAAGGGATAGTGGGGATGACTTTGATGAAGAGGAAGGTCAAAGCGAAGAAGAACCTAGAGCAGAGGTTCAGGAAGAAACAGAAGAGGAGGCTCAGGATACTGATGAGAGCCCTCCTCCTTCTGCGCAGACTACTATCGACGACCGCATTGCTCGGATGGAGGAGAGTCAGACCGCTTTGCGTAGGGAAGTCCAAGAACTTCGAGCAGAAGTCGCTGATGCCAAGGCCGTTACAAAGAAGAAGTTTGGCAAGGTGACTCGCACCTTGAAGGCAATCCTGTGTTGCTTACAGGATAAGGGTGCTCCTCCTCCATCACCAGACTCCGATTAGCGATGCGATCTTTGATGTTATTATTAGTAGTTAGTCATTTCCTGTTTTAAGTTGTGTTTTGTAAGCCTGATAAGGCTGGTAGTTTACCTATGTTGCTGTAGTAGCTGACTGACATAACTCCCATGTACTTTTTGTCATGATACTTATAGGGAGATATCCCTTGTATTATGACAATTTTGGTTTAATGAAATGCATGATGCTTTTCGACTTGTTATGTGAATGTTTGTGTTGTGGTTTGGGCTTAATGTAGCCAAAAATTTATGGAATGGAGTGCATGCCGTCTCATTTCACTGTAAGGTATTGTCCCTGGATCGGGAGTATTGTAACTCCCAGGATTCAGCCTACAAATTAGTTTTTATCCCACCCCACCCTCCTACCAAGCATGCCACTTCCGATCCCACTATAGGACTAAGAACGCGGTTCTATTTAATACAACTGAATGCTACTGGCCACATAGGCCCTTGGCATTTTGGTCCTAGAGTTAGCACTCCTAGATTTGAAGAGTCTGACGACATAAGAAATCCAATTCCATTTAGACCATCTTGACCCTAAGCGATAGAACAACTCTCTGTAGTAGAAATGGTATGGAAAGCCATTTACCGTATAATCTTAAGCTTTAGATTATAGCTACTAAGTTACAGACTAGCCTACTAGTTACCTAGAGTAGGGTAAAGCCTGTATATGTTAAGGAATGATAGATTAGTTTTGATTGGAATGAGACTCCCTTCCTTGGATGGATCCCCTTATGACTTATAGACTCCTGTTGTTGCCCATAGGAAGGAACCATACACTCTCAGGGAATATTTATAACTCCCTCAGATTGAACTTAGAATGAACTAGCACACCCCTTAGAATTGCCTTTCCCAAGGACTTATTGCATTCGGGAACGCAGAGTAAAGGAACTACATGTAAGCGATGTATTCGCGGTTTGAGTCGATTTCTTACTCCTAGTGGTTACCAATGAATCCAATGCTCTGATTAAGCAGAGGATCGGCATCGACTTGGATTAAGAACTGATACAACACATTTTCTGTCCTGATTAGACAGAAGGTTCAACGTATCCGGCTTAGACCCACTACACAACCTTTCTTCTGGGATGGCCCAACCATCTACAACTAAACAGGATCACATTGTCTTTGGAAAATGGCAAGGACTTAAAACCATGTAGAGAAAGGTTAAGGATAGCCCCTAAGTTACGCCCCGTTCCGATATACGGATCGATGCAACGATTCTTAGACTTTAAGTAGAACCAAGTTTTAAGGGGGGTAGAACGTATTAAGTCCAATCCAGTTAGGATTAGTCAACACTGCCGTTCGATCAGTGTGGCGCAGCGGAAGAGTGGTTGGCCTCTTTCCCACTGGCCCAGGATCGAAAATTTGATTTAGGTTATATGTACGATTAGGTTATTAAATAGGATTTGAACCTTCCTTAGAGAAAGTACTCCTTGCCCTTCGCCAATGTCGGGGACGACATTGTGTTTTAAGGGGGGTAGATTGTAACACCCCGGATTTTGGCTAACCTGGGATTTGACGTCCTTAGGCAGTGGGTCAATTAAAACACCTGAAAAATCGTTCAGAACCCAATTCCATAGCCAAAGAAACCACTTAGGATAAATTTCTTTAGAAACTAAGCATAAGTTAGCTAGCGCAACGTTGGAGTGGCGGGGAAACAGTCCCTGATCACTTTAAATACGTTCTACAAGACCCAAATCGAGTAGAACCAATGACTCTAGAATACTCTATAACCTCGGATCAAACTCTAAGCGGGTTTGTCCTCTGGACCACATTGAATTTTTATATTGGATTTAGACCGCGCGTCGAAGGTCCGATACCTCCTATCTTAGACCGTTAGAACCGTCTAGCTGGACTTGACACTCATTCCAAAAATCAAGTCAAACCGATAATCACAGGCTATTTCATTGAGCCTGGACCGAAGAGAGTGAGAATAGGGTTAGAATTGGAATTTGAAATTCAAATCTGGCACACAATTTGACGCATCAGTATTGAGCGTTCTGACCGTCAGAATACAGCCAAATTACACCCTTGGATCAGGAAAAATATCTATTATATATCACGAGACTTATAGGCCTGATCTTGGTGCGATGACCGTTAAACTGAAACTGGACCGCCACGTGCAATCTGGGAACCCTACCGGTCTGAAAACTGGATGTGTGCTAAATCCAGTATGCATGAGCTTAAGTCCGACCGCATTTGGCCAGGGGACCTTCAGAAATGCCCTTTTGGACCGAAACGGCCCCGATTTGGTTAGGCACCAAGTAAACATTGTTCCCAAGCCTATTTTGGGCATGTTGTAGGCTATAAAAGGGGTTGAAACCCTCACTCCTCTCTCCCATCCGAATTTGAGAGAAGCCCTAACTTGGGAGAGGGAAAAAAAGTGAGAGATTGTGAGAGAGTGGGAGAGTTCTTCCTGCCACTTGTGCTACGTGTTGCACGTGCTTAAGCAACACACCTCTACCACCTTCCCAGCGATTTCACCGCGATTCTAGGTAAGTAAATACCCTAAATAGTTGTTGATTTGAGTTTCCCTTGTTTCCATAGCGATGTAGCTTATGGATCTCGTGTATTAGGTTCCTTATTCGCCGTAGACGAAGCGTATACGCTCCGTTTCAATTCCCGAGTCTACAAGACATAAGGTCAGGATTTTAGACGCTTTGATTGACGGTTTACAACGCTTTCAATGTCGTTTAATAGTAGATTATCGACGGCATCGCCGTTTGACATGTACAACATGCTCTCCGTTTCCTGTTTCGTAAATTAACGAAGAATATGAGATTTAGGGCATTTTAGTCATTTGTAGGAAGTACGGTCTACGTGCATATTTTGCTGACGTGATTGACATGGTTTGTCGCCGCATTAGGGAGTTAGGAATGTTTGCATAATCAGTTTGGCGAAGAGATTCGCCAAGTTGCGCACTTTGGGTCGACATACTATATGTGGACTTAAGTGTGTAGTGGATGTGTTTGTATAAATGCTTGTATTAGTATGTATTGAATTAAATGATGTTATGTAGTAGTTTGAGATTGATTTCTTGATTAATATGCTGATCTAAATGATTTCCTACATGTTGACCTTATGCATGATTGCATTACATGCATGGAATGTATGTGGGTGAAGATTTGCTTAAGTTGAATATTATAACATGTGTTAACATGCTCACATGATCCTGTTTCAATTCCAATACCTTTGCATATGTTGTTAATGTGATTCCATAGATGTGTGGGACTAGACTTAGTCCAGGCAGTCGGTAACCGAGCGAATTCGTGGCTGACTGGTCATAGCCATGAACGACGCGTCGATGAACGTGATTCGTGTTGAGAGTTGGCGGCAGTGGTTAGGCCACGCGAAGTGTTTTACGCACTTCATGTCGTTCGACTTGAGATGCGATCGCGCTAGTCGAGCCCGTCAAGTAACTCGACTGGCCGATGTATGTTCACCTTGTATGTATCATAACTTCTTGAACCTAGGGTACTGAACTTACCATTGTAAACCCTGTTAACCATGGTACCTTGATCCACGAAGACTCATGAGCCGGGCATGGTGGTATGGGACACCGTGGTCGAGCTATCGGCCTACGCTGGGGCCACAAACCTCCCCGTAGTGACCAGTGAGCACCTAGACTCGTGAGCAGATTATGGTGGTATGGGACACTATATTCTAGCTGTCGGCCTACACTGATCAGGCGACGAGCCCTTTGTAGTGACCGCGAGCGTATTCTGAGTCCACGGGAGGCGACGACCCTTCCGTGCAGTAGAGTACAGTAGGCCTGTATTGATAAGGTGATGGGGGAGCGGTGCAACGAGTGCGAGCAACAGCCCTGGCAGCCCTTGCAGTGACCTACGAAATATACATCGTATGAGATTACTAGGAGTGACGACCCTAGACAGGATCTATGTTGGGATTGATACAAGGGAAGTACCTTAGTTTCCCAATCCTGCTGTTTGAATGGACTAATAACAACTAGGTAATCATATCACCATGACATTGCATGTGCCTGGAAGATGTGGAGCACTTGAGGGAGTGCGGCATGCCGCGGTCGTAAGATGTTGCCGCATGAGGGTGATCGTCGGTGAGGGCATACATCACGTCATGTCATCTTGCATTAACAACAGTATTAGGATTGTCTGATTTACTGCTTTACTATTATCGCGTGATTGAATTGTGAACATGCTAATCCCTGCTCTCTTATCCCACTGAGTTGATCACTCACTCCCACGTTACGGGATGGTGTTTCCGGACACCCACCAGTCCCTTTTGTGATTGCAGATGATGGCGCGGCCTGTGAGGCGGAGCTGGACTTGATGATGAGAAGGAGGATTCCTCCTTTATGCGTGTTCTGATTGACGGGATTGCAGGGAGGTTGATTAGACACTTTGACATTGTCATTTGGTATTTTTAGTGCCCTCATGTATATTCATTTTGTTTACTTTTGAAGTATACATGTATGTGTATAACCTGGTAATGTATTCATACCCTGGAGACATACAACAGTTTATGTACGTGATACATACTATTACAGTCTTCTGCTTGCAAATTTCATTGTCTCTGGAGTATGATATGTTGTTCTGGCTTAATCTCACTCATGTTTAATACATTATCACAGACAACATTCAATCATACATATCTATGTTGCATAAATAACATTTTGGAACTCGGGAGTTGGGTTTTTGCTCGACCCCCGATTTTCGGGATGTTACAAGCTGTTTTAAGGATTCTTTCAGTTTAAATAGCGAAGTAGCTTATGTATCTTGTGCATTAGGTCACCGTAACGCCGTTGACGAAGCGTAGACGTTCTATTCGAATCGATACATGTTTAATGCAAAAGGTGAGGATTTTAGACGCTTAGATTGACTGATTTCAAAGCTTTCAATGTCGTTTAATAGTAGATTATCGACAAGAACGCCGTTTGACATGTAGAACATACTGTCCGTTTTCCATTTCGACTGCGTATGAGAAATATGAGATTTAGGGTATTTTAGGTATTTGTAGGAAATACTGTTTACGTCTGTATTTTGTTGAAATGATTACCATGGGTATTTGTCATGTTAGGATATTAGGAATGCGTGCATGATCTGTTTGGAGAAGAGATTCATCCTAATGCGTACTTTGGGTCGACATACGCTATGTAGACTAAAGTGTGCAGACTAAGTGTTTGTATAAGTGTTTGTATTAGTATGTATTGAGTAAATGGTGTTGTGAATTAGTTTTGAGATTGAATTCTCAATTAATATGCTGATGTATATGATTTTCACCATGTTGGCTACAACAATTGATTTCAATATATATATAGAATGCATGTGTTGGTTGATTTTCTTACGTTGTATGTTATAACATGTGTCAACATGCTTGTATTATTTATATTCATTTCGATTACTCTCATATGATTACTGATGTTGTGTACAAATGCTTGGGGCTATACGTTAGTCCAGGCAGTCGGTAACGGATCGAATTCGTGGTTGGCTTCTATTTACCACGAAGGACACGTCGATGAACGCGAACCGTGTTTTGAGTTGGCGTGAGTGGTTAGGCCACGCGAAGTGTTTCATGCACTTCATGTCGCTCAGCTTGAGATGCACTCGTACTAGTCGAACTCGTCAAGCAACCCGACTGACCGTTGATTATTCACCTTGTATGAGTCATAATTGCTTGAACCTAGGGTACTGAACTTACTAGTGGAACCCCTGATAACCATGGTACCTTGATCCATAAAGACTCATTAGCCGGGCATGGTGGTATGGGACACCGTGGTCGAGCTTTCGGCCTACGCTAGGGCCACAAACCTCCCTGTAGTGACCAGTGAGCACCCTACTCTAAGCAGATTATGGTGGTATGAGACACTATATTCTTGCTGTCGGCCTACACTGATTGGTGACGAGCCCTCTGTAGTGACCTTGAGTTTATCCTGAAACCGTATGGGGGCGATGAGTCCTGATGCAGTCTTAAGCATATAAATAGGCCTGTATTGATAAGGTGATGGGGGAGCGGTGCAACGAGTGCGAGCAACAGCCCTGGCAGCCCTTGCAGGGACCTATAAATATAACATCGTATGAGATTGCTAGGAGTGACGACCCTAGACAGGATCTGTGTTGGGATTGATATAAGGAAGGTAACTTAGTTTCCCAATACTACTATATGAATGGACTAATAACAACTCGGTAATCATTATCCATATCGCACTGCATGTGCCTGGAAGATGTGGAGCACTAAGGAACGCAAGCATGCCGCGGCCGTAAGATGGTGCCGCATGAGGGAGTATGTCAGTGAGGGCATCCATCATGTCATTTCATGCTTGCATTAACAAAAGTATCTAGGAATGTTTGATTGCGTGCATTACTATTATCGTGTGATTGATTTGATAACATGCTAATCTTTGTTCTATGATTCCACTGAGTTGATCACTGTAAGTGTTACGATTTCATATCCCTTTAGTTGTCAAATTTTATGGTGCCAAAACCTATTTCTATGTCTTGTATATCTTGTGTTTTATGTTTGAAGACTAGTCATTGCAATCAACATCGCATTTCAAGTCAAGATCTTAAAAGAAGAAAGTTTTCAAGTCTTGGATGAAGAAATCAAGAATAGAAGTATTCAAGGTTGCATGTTCAAGGTTTGATCAAGTTCAAGTTTACTAGAAGATTTTGTCAAGTCAAGATCAAGCTTATGAAGGCCTACTACAAGTTTTAAATATTCACAAGCTTCTCTTAAGGGTCATCTGAGTGTACAGACTTTCAATGTCCATCTCACTTTTAAGGTTTGTTTGACCTTAGATTGTACTTAGGATGGACTTTATTGTACGTCATTCCGGATACATAACTCATATATCTTTGTATGCTTGTTTGGAGTGTTCTAAGACCAGTCCTAGGGACTTTAAGACCAGTCCTAGCTTTGCTACGACCAGTCTTAGGTTTTTCAGGACCAGTCCTAGGTAGTTGAAGATTTTTGGATCTTTCTAGCTGTCATACGACCAGTCCTGGACATCCTACGATCAGTCCTGTGAGTTGTACGACTCATCCTTCGACCGGTTGTAGACCTATGACTTAAACTCCAGCAACCATTTTTGGGGTCCTACGACCGGTCGTAGGTATCTCACGACCAGTCGTAGGTGGCTCACGACCGGTCGTAGACTACCCTCGACCAGTCATGAAACTGAAAATCAAATCCCGCGGAAATCTTTCAAAAACCTTTGGAGCTATAACCAGTCCTAGATCCTAAGAACAGTCGTAGACGAGATTTTTCAGTTTATAAATTGAGCACGAACTTCAGAGTTTTAGTACTTCAAATCAATTCTATTCAATCATTCTTTAGGCTATTCTCTGAGATAAGTTTGTGTTTATTTTAAGATGATTTGTGCTTATTTAATATTCATTTTTCCAGCTTATTCTTATTTGATTTTGATCTACATTCCAATCTTATTAGAAAAGGGGAATTTCTGTTATTCCTTCTTTTGGATTCAAAATCAAATAGATCTAGCCTGTTTGATCTAAAATCAATTAGACTTAGAACCATTCTTAAAGTGAGTCTTGGACTTTGAACGTCGAATCGAACTTCCACTCCGATTAGTTCTACCGGGCTTCATCAAAAGGTGATTAAGGTATTTTACATGTTTTGTAATTTACTTTCTCTGGTTTTTGTTTGAGATTCGTCAGAAAAATCTCATTGTATTGGTTATTTGAGGAGAGCCAGAAAACTCAGATTGTGGGGTTTTTGGATTATGTAAGCCCGAGATCAAAGACACAATTGTGAAGGTTTTAGGTGAACCTGTGAAACCTATTTTGATAGTGCATGCTAATATCCCCTGTGTGAGGATATTAGGAGTGAAGTAGCAATCTGTGTGGCTGTTGGATAACAGTTGGTGTACACACACGCGAACCACTTATATCGTTGTGTTGTGGATGTGCTTTATTCTTTTATTCTTTTATTCATTCTGTTTTGTGGAGAGTGTTTATGGATGAATGTTGTAATCACTTCAAGCAAGTGTGGATGTATGTTGTAATAACTTAGGATCTATTTTTCGTAAGTTAATTTGATTTCATTGCTTATTATTCCTCTTTGGTTTGTGATACAAGGACGTTCTAGAAATAAGGTTGTCCTACCTTAAACCTCTGGTTTTTGGTGTAAGGTTGTCCTTAGAACTGATATAGTATCAATCTCTTTATTTTAGGCTATTGTGATTATTTTATATTCAGCATTGTACTTTAAATCTTTTATTATTCCGCTGTTATTATTTTTATTTGGCATTGCCCTATTCACCCCCCCTCTAGGGCATATAGTTAGGCCCTTTCAATCACTCACTCCCACGTTACGGGACGATGTCGCGCACACCAACCAGTCCCTGTTTTAATTGCAGATGATGGCGTTACTTGTGAAGTGGAGCCAGACTTAATGAGAATGAGGAGGATTTCTCCTATATGCGTGTTCTGACCGACGGGATTACAGGGAGGTTGAGGCTATTTCATTGAGCCTGGAGCAAGGAGTGTAAGAAAGAGTGAAATTCATTTAAAATTAAATGGGATTTAAATAAATCTGGCACGTTTCACTTGCGGGATCAGTATAAGCATTCAGACCGTCGAAATCTGACCCAAATACACCCTCGGATCAGGGAACGTTTCTCACCCAGGTTAGTGTACTTGAAATCCACGATCGAGTCTCCGTGACCGCTGAACTGAAACTGGTCCGCCACGTGTGATCTGGGAACTCTACCGGTCTGAAAAATTGATGTGAGCAGGATCCAATGTGCATGAGCTTAAGTCCAACCGCGTTCGGCCAGGGGACCTCCCGAAACGCGCTTTTGGATTAGAAAAGTTCCGATTTGGTTATAACTCAAGTATACCTTTGTCCCAAGTCTATTTAGGTTAGGTTTTAGCCTATATAAGGGCTTTAAACCCTCTCTTTTCTCTCCCATCTGAATTTTCTATAAACCCTAGAAAGAGAGAGAGAGAGAGAGAGAGAGAGAGAGAGAGAGAGAGAGAGAGAGAGAGAGAGAGAGAGAGATTGTGAGTTATGGGAGAGAATTCCTGCCACCTGCTCCAGCTTTTGCACATACCAAAGCACCGCATTCAAATCACTTTTCCGGTGATTCCAATGCACTTTTAGGTAAGAAAACCCTAACCTATAACTGTTTTAAGGATTCTTTCAATTTAAATAGCGAAGTAGCTTATGCATCTTGTGCATTAAGTCGCCGTAACGCCGTTGACGAAGCGTAGACGTTCTATTCGAATCGATACACGTCTAAGGCAAAAGGTGAGGATTTTAGATACTTAGATTAACTGATTTGAAAGATTTCAATGTCGTCTAATAGTAGATTATCGACAAGAACCCCATTGGACATGTAGAACATACTGTCCGTTTTCCATTTCGACTGTGTATGGGAAATATGAGATTTAGGGTATTTTAGGTATTTGTAGGAAATACTGTTTACATCCGTATTTTGCTGAAATGATTGCCATGGGTATTTGTCATGTTAGGATATTAGGAATTCATGCATGATCTGTTTGGCAAAGAGATTCGCCCTAATGCGCACTTTGGGTTGACATACGCTATGTAGACTAAGTGTTTGTATAAATGTTTGTATTAGTATGTATTGAGTAAATGGTGTTGTGAATTAGTTTTGAGATTGAATTCTCAATTAATATGCTGATGTATATGATTTCCACCATGTTGGCTACATGAATTGATTTCAATATATATATGGAATGCATGTGTTGGTTGATTTTCTTACGTTGTATGTTATAACATGTGTCAACATGCTTGTATTATTTATATTCATTTCGGTTACTCTCATATGATTACTAATGTTGTGTACAAATGCTTGGGGCTATACGTTAGTCCATGCAGTCGGTAACGGATCGAATTCGTGGTTGGCTTCTATTTACCAAGAAGGACGCATCGATGAACGTTAGCCGTGTTTTGAGTTGGCGGTAGTGGTTAGGTCACACGAAGTGTTTCATGCACTTCATGTCGCTCAGCTTGAGATGCACTCGTACTAGTCGAGCTCGTCAAGCAACCCGACTGACCATTGATTGTTCACCTTGTATGAGTCATAACTGCTTGAACCTAGGGTACTGAACTTACCAGTGGAACCCCTGATAACCATGGTACCTTGATCCATAAAGACTCATGAGCCAAGCATGGTGGTATGGGACACCGTGGTCGAGATGTCGGCCTACGCTAGGGCCACAAACCTCCCCGTAGTGACCAGTGAGCACCCTACTCTGAGCAGATTATAGTGGTATGGGACACTATATTCTTTCTGTCGGCCTACACTGATTGGTGACGAGCCCTCTGTAGTGACCTTGAGTTTATCCTGACACTGCATGGGGACGATGAGTCCTGATGCAGTCTTAAGGATATAAATAGGCCTGTATTGATAAGGTGATAAGGGAGCAGTGCAACGAGTGCGAGCAACAGCCCTGGCAGCCCTTGCAGGGACCTATAAATATAACATCGTATGAGATTGCTAGGAGTGACGACCCTAGACAGGATCTGTGTTGGGATTGATATAAGGAAGGTACCTTAGTTTTCCAATACTGTTATATGAATGGACTAATAACAACTCGGTAGTCATTATCCATATTGCACTGCATGTGCCTGGAAGATGCGGAGCACTAAGGAACGCAAGCATGCCGCGACCGTAAGATGGTGCCACATGAGGGAGTATGTCGGTGAGGGCATCCATCATGTCATTTCATGCTTGTATTAACAACAGTATCTAGGAATGTTTGATTGCCTGCTTTACTATTATCGCGTGATTGATTTGATAACATGCTAATCTTTGCTCTATGATTTCACTGAGTTGATCACTCACTCCCATGTTACGGGACGGTGTTGCGCACACCAACCAGTCCCTGTTTTAGTTGTAGATGATGGCGCTGCTTGTGAAGTGGAGCCGGACTTAATGATGATGAGCAGGATTTCTTCTATATGCGTGTTCTGACCGACGGGATTACAGGGAGGTTGATTGGCACCATGACACTTGTCATTTTATATTTTTAGAGCACTCATGTATATCCTTTTTATCATTTTTGGAGTATACATGTGTATGTCTAACCTGGTAACATGCTCACACTCTGGAGACTTACAATCAATCATACATTGTTATATATTTATCATAGTCTTCCCCTTGTAAAATTTACCTGTCTCTGGAGTATGATATGCTGTTTTGGCTTAATCTCAATCTTGTTTAATACCATTCTACAGACGACATGCATTTATTATTATCTATGTTGCATAAGTGACATTTTGAAACTCAGGAGTTGGGATTCTACCCGACCCCCGATTTTTGGGATGTTATAGCTGCACCATCCATCTAGACGGTGCTAAGAGGATCATCGGATGTATGGTTTGATCCACACCGTCCCTAGTTAGGACAATGGATCTCCACCATGATGTATGCGTATATCCACACCTTCCGTCCATTTCCCTAGGACGTGGGGCCACCTCACACGTTTGGTTCATGTGAGGTTGGGGCTTACCTATATGTATGTATTTTATTTCCAGGCCGTCCATCAACATTTTATCAAAATCGTCCATCCAAACGTCCAGCATCTAGACGGCGGACACACTGGAATGGATTATATATAATAATAAATATATATAAATAATATTATATATATGTATATGGTGGGCTTCATGTGGGACCCACCTGATGAAGTGGATTAGCTGGTGTGCCTCACACTAGCAACTTGCTGGACGTCAACAAGTGTTGTGTGGACCACCATGATTTATGTATTTTATCTGTGCTGGCCATTTGTTTTAGCAACTGTGGGCCCACCCCACACGTGCTGCACGTGTGAGGGGGGTGGGACCCACCTTGTTTGCATATGGGTTTCATTCAAACCGTCTGTCCATTGGGACCCACCTGACATATGTGTTACATACCAAGCCGTCCACCTATTTTGCCAGTATGGGATTCCACCCTGATGTATTTATTTCATCCACATCGTCCAGATTGTGTTGAACAGTGCTGGACAATATTTAGACGGTGCTAATGAGCTGGATAGTGTCCAGATGGTGTTGATTTACATGAACTATGCTTGGACAATGATGATTTACCTGGACAATGTTCGGATGGTGTTGATTCACTTGGACAATATTTGGACAGTGCAGATGAGCTAGACAGTGTCCAGATGGTGCTGATTTACATGAACTATGTTTAAACAATACTGATTTACCTGGATAATGTTTGGACGGTGCTGATTCACTTAGACAATATTTGGATAGTGTTGTCCAATGTTTGGATAGTGTTGATTTCCATAGACAATGTTTGGGCGGTGCTGATCATCATTAGAGTGCCATATGCCCCATAGAATGATAATGTACAGTGATACATATGTTGCACTTGGAACTATTGAAATGATTTTAGATGTAATCCAAGCACCCACTTGAGGCCCACTTTGATATACTTGTGGCCCATCTGTGAGGCCCACCTTGATATAATTGAAGCCCCATTAGTGCGGCCCATTGATGCGGCCCACTTGATGTGTTTTAGGCCCATGCGATGCAACCCGATTGGCGTATGAGACCCTTGTGTAAGGCCCACTGAGATTATATGTGGTCCATTGTGATGATAGGTGGCTCATTGAGACTTGTATGTGGCCCATCGTGATTGTAGGTGGTCCATTGAGACTTGTCGTGGCCCATTGTGATGTGTATTGGCCCATTGTTGCGACCCATTATGATGTATTTCCAGCCCATGAATGTAGCCCATTATGATGCGTATTACACCCATTGGATGCGGCTCATTGTGATGTATTCCAGCCTATATGATGAGGCCCATTACGATGTATATTAAACCTTTGTGTGAGACCATGGGCCCACTTTACGTTTGGCTCTATGTGGGCCACCCCTTGGGTAAAATGATGGTTAAATGTCTACATTGATGGGCGATGATGGTTAAATGTCCACATTGTAACCTTCCCTTATGCCGATTTTGATTGTCGATGCTAATTCCGATTGTAAATTTCGATTATCGATTTCGATTGTCGAGGCCAATTTCGACCAATTATCGAGGCCGATTCTGATTGTCGAGGCCGATTCTAATTGCCGAGGCTGATTCTGATTGTCAAGGCCAATTCTGATTGTCGAGGCCAATTATGATTGTTGAGGCTGATTCTGATTGTTGAGGACGATTCTGATTGTCAAGGCTGATTCCGATTGTCGAGGCCGATTCTGATTTTCGAGGCTGATTTTGATTGTCGAGGCCGATTGTATAGGCTGATTATCGATACCGATTATGAGTATGTGATAGCATAGTATCATGATACATGCCCATACGCATCCTCTGCATGTTTGTTATGAGGTGTGATTAACCATTACATATGTCATAGTACAAATGGTTTATGAGACTCCTTGATAGGTGGAGTTACCCATATAAACACATGGTATGCACAGGATTAATGCATGATTGCACTGCGTGACTCATACATCTTGGATTGTGTGATTGTGATTACTATACGCCCTAGCGACATCAGGGCCAAAGCCTCCACAGGCATGTCGTGGATGGCCAGATGAGACACCAAAAATGTTTGGTTCTAGCATACGGGCACCATAGATGTCCGTGGATGAAAATTCCTAAACCCTCTTGGTACCAGAGGACACTCTAACATCGAGACCCGGTGGAAAACAAGAGTGCTCGGATGCTGAATTCTAGTAGGTGGTGCTCCCATTGATCGTGGTCGATTAGAAGGGGGTGTGACCTTACCCGCTCGAGGGTAGGGGGCATAGCTAGGCTGAGTTTGACCAGCTTGTAAATGGGTCCGCTATCGACGGTGCTGATATATGAACTTATTGAGTAGGAGTTACATAATCATTCATTCATTCACTATCCACTCGGGCTGGTGGTGCGTAACTATTTATTACGTGTACCTTTATAATGGCCAGGATTTTGGTTGGGGCGCATGACTAACCTGAGATCTGGAGTTTACCACATTGAGTCTAACTATCCAAATTAGGTATGAGATTGGTTTAGATAGAAGTCCCTTGTGATGGACCCCATAGCCTGTGATACTACTTACTATCATCCCGACTTCACACTCCAGTAGGTCATTCCATTCACACCGCATACTGCATTACATCCACGGCAAATGACGGTTTGGGTTACTATGTTTCTGTATTTATATGGCCTAGATACGGCTGACAGTATTTGGAAACTCATTAGGAATTGTAATTGCATTACATCCTCGACATCTAATATTCGGCTCTTTATGACTCTTCACTTACATAGTTGATCTGTATTGCGTACCCTGATATTGTATGACTCATGGACTTGTTAGTATTTTCTCTTACTCTGATATCGTATGATTTATGATCTTGTCAATATTTTTGATATTGTATGATTATGGCATTGTATTTGTATGCTTGACACTTATCTTGTGCACACACTTTCACCACCCTCTAAGCTTTCTATACGCTTATACACGATAGATGCATGCAGGTGGCGTTAGGTTGCAGCAGAGTGAAGCTTGGAGCACGCAGCGTCTTCTGGAGCTTTTGATTTTTGATATATGTATTTCCCTTTCAGCTGTGTAATCAAATGTTTATATTAGTGGATATGTGATGATGATGTTACTTTTGTGATTTAGGTATACTTGTGGTTATGCTTCTTATGAGATAAATGTATGTTGAAAATTTTTTTTTATAGGATCCCAGGATCGAAACTTGACGTATGGGCACTGGGAGCCTAGAATGGGATACTACAGAGGCTATCGGCACCGGATTCGGCAATGGAGAATTTTATGAGCCCAATTTTTGGGTTTGGGGCGTGACAGCCCACCAACTTTATGCGAAGCTGGAGAAGTGTGAGTTTTAGTAGGAGGAGGTAAAGTTCCTTGGTCACGTGGTGATGAGGGAGGGTGTCGTAGTGGACTCCTCGAAGATAGATGCAGTGCGTCAGTGGGGCCAGCCCAAGAACGGGTCTGATATTTACAGTTTTCTTGGTTTGGTGGGATATTATCGACGCTTTATTGAAGGATTCTCTCGTATCGCAGCACCGTTGACCCGAAAGTGCATAGAGTTTGTATGGAGTGGCACCTGTAAGTGAGCATTTGTGGAGCTGAAGGACCGCCTCATATCCGCTCTTGTCATCACTCTTCCCTCCGGGAGTGAAGGATTTGTGGTGTTTACTGATGCCTCACCTATTGGCTTGGGTGCTGTCCTGATGCAGCGTGGGAAGCCAGTGGCTTATGTGTCTCGCTAGCTTAAGGTCCATGAGCTGAACTACCCCACACATGATTTGGAGTTAGGTTTGAACTCTTCTCCAACCATAAGAGCTTGAAGTATCTCTTCTCACAGTCAGAGTTGAATATGCGGCAGAGACGTTAGATGAAGCTCTTGAAGGACTATGATTTTGATCTTCAATACCGCCCGAGCAAGGCAAACGTGGTGGTGGATGCCCTTAGCCGTCAGCCACGAGGCCTGGTGGCACATATGATGATTCAGGAGTAGAAGATGCTTGAGGATGTGGCAGGGTATGACTTTAAGATCGGTCTGCAGTCTTCTATCATGCAGTTATCGAGCCTGTCAATTTAACCCTCTCTTGTCGTAAGGGTGATAGAGGCTCAGCAGATGGATGAGTCATTAGAGAGTTATTAAGAAGATGCGACATCTGAGAGTCATCCAGATTGGCAGATTGGTTCTGATGGTGGACTTCTCTTCAGAGACCGATTATGTGTCCTGGATGTTCCAGAGTTGCGCAGGGATCTTATGATCCAGGCAAATCGATCGAGGTTTTCTATCTGCCCTGGCTCGATGAAGATGTACCATGTATGAGGTGATGGTATTTTTGGGCGAGGATAAAGCGTCAGATCGCTAGTTTTGTGACCGAGTGTGACACGTGACAGTGTGTCAAGACCGATCATTAGAGACCCCCAGTTTGTTGCAGCTATTTAGCATCCCGACGTGGAAGTGCGAGCACATATCTATAGATTTCATTATGAGATTACCGAGGACTTAACACGATCATGATGCTATTTGAGTTGTCTTGGATCATCTGATGAAGTCGACACATTTTCTCGCGATTCGTCCCACCAGCCTTTAGACTGACTTGCCAGATTGTTTATTGATGAGATCGTGAGACTATACAGTGTTCTGGTTTTGATCGTGACTTGAGGTTCATATCTCAGTTTTGAAGGAGCTTTTAGAGGGCGATGGAGTATGTTTTGCAGCTCAGCACTGCGTATCATTCATAGACTGATGGGCAGACCGAGAGGGTTAACCAAATCTATGAGGATATGCTTCGGGCTTGCATGATCGACTTCTCTAGTAGCTGAGATGAGTACTTTCGCCTAGCTGAGTTCGCATAAAATAACAACTATCAGGCGACCATTGGTATGACTCCCTTTGAGGCCTTGTATGGAAGACCTCGTCAATTTCTCAATTGTTGGGCTGTGGTTGGAGAGCACCGTCTCCTAGGCACCGAGCTTGTGCAGAAGACATCAGAGGTTAACGATATCATTAGGCAAAGGATGTGCATAGCTTAGAGCCGGCAGAAGAGCTTTGCTGACAGCCGGCGTTGGCCCCTAAAGTTTACAATTAGGGATAGTGTGTATCTTAAGGTATCACCCATGAAGGGTGCGGTTAGATTTGGAGCGAAGGGCAAGCTCGCCCCAAGATTTATTGGACCTTTTGAGATCACAAGGCACGTTGGTGTCGTGGCCTATAGGCTTGCTTTACCACCTCAATTATTTGGTATCTACAATATTTTTTATGTATCTATGTTACGGAAGTGTGGGTCAGACGTCGTTCCTGTTATTAATTGGTAGCTGTTAGAGGTTCATGAGGATGCTTCTTACATTGAGAAGCCGGTTTGCATCCTTGATCGGAAGGAGCAAGTCCTCCGGACCAGGGTCATTCCTTTGGAGAAAGTGTAGTGTGGTCACCATAATGCTGAGGAGGCATCTTGGGAGCGCCAGGTTGAGATTAGAGTGTTATCCCCATCTTTTTGTAGATTGGTTGTGCTTTGTATTGTATTAATTGATATATTTATATATGTGATGCTTTGTTTTCTCTTCCCTTATGAGTTTCGAGGATGGAATTTTTATTAGGAGGGGAGAGCTGTAACGCCCGTATCCTAGTTCGTACCATTCCTTACACTCTTACGATTCTCCCTGTCGAATTTCGATGACCGACGATGTGTGGATAATGTTTGTGCGTGACCCTAAGTCGCATCTTATAGATCTGAGTCAACTCGACTTGAAACTTGTACCCTAGCGACCGCGCCGTCATCGCGGTTCTAATGCCGCATCTCATGCACCAATGCGATACCTAGGCTAGGAGCTGTGGGCCAGTGTATATCTTGAGGAAACGCCACACATTGTGAATCCTGAGAGAATCTCTACCCAATTTATCACATCAATCAATCAAGTATAAGTCAAGTACAACCCATACCTTGCCAATCCCTGTCTTACTATCAATGTAAGGTAACCCATACCCCATGCCACCTCATGACCCCAAAAGTCAACACCACCCATCCCTCTTATCCCATCCTTCTTACACAACACCATCCCTCTCTCCTATCCTTCACTCCATCCCATCTCATTTCTTTACCCAAATCCTAAGCAACCAAGAGAAAAAATTCTAAGGAGAGAAAGAACCTAAGATCAAGGCCCACTTCCTACCCCAAATCTCTCATCCTAACCCTTCAACCTTCATCATCCTTCATCAAAGAAGAAGCCAAGGAGCTTAACATTTCATAGAACCAAGAAGAAGATCCAACGGTGGGTTTTTTTATAGGATTAGATTGTAATTTTAGTGATGGGCCAAGTGGGGCCTACCAGTTGATGGTATGGATCTCACTTTGGACCATAGGTGTGCCTGATGGCCCACAACGATTCATATGTTCATCCCATGATGGGGCCATTCTCCATAGACCCCATTATGATGTTTATCTTTTTTATTATAAGAAGGTCATCTAGACCTTGCATTTGATTGGTGCGAAAGGGACGTCCACCATTGATTTTGATGATTTGAGGGTCCATATGATTTAAGACCCATCTTGATGTATGTATTATAAATCCTAGGAGGGCTCATTGTGGCGGAGCTCTCCATCACACGTTCTCTCCCTCTCTCTCTCTCTATCTCTTTCTTCCCTACTTGTGGCCCACTTGATGATGTAAGTATTTTATCCATGCTGTCCATTTAGCAGATCACATCCGCTATCCAAACTGGGGACCCACCTTGCTGCAGCATCTAATAGGCCCACCCCGGCTGTCCGTTTGGATAGGCCCAGATGAAGGAAAAATACAAATATCAGTTTGATCCAAACTCTGGTGGCCACCACATGGGCCCACCTTGATGTATGCATTGTAAATCCACCATCCAGCAGCTAGATGGTGGGTCCCACATGATATATGCATTGTAACTCCACCGTCCAGCAAGGGACGGTGGGTCCCACTTGATGTATGTATTTGACCCACCGTCCAGCCATGTGGACGGTGGGGCCTGCCTTGATGATGTGGTGTCCACACCATCTAGCAAAGGACGCTGGGACCCACCTGATGTATGCATCTTATCCACGTCGTGTCACGCCCCAAACTAAAAAACTAGGCTCACAAAATTTTCGTTTGTCGAATCCGGCACTGACAGCCTCCATAGTATCCCATTATCGGCTTCGGGCACCCATACACCAGGTTCTTATCTTGGGATTTTATAAGGAAGATTTTAAACATGATTTTGATTCAATATAAGCATAACCATAAGCATAACCCACGAACAATAACCATAAGAACACCATCAAAAAATTCACTATGATAAAAAACTTTGAGTACAATGAGTATGAAGGGAAATACAAGATAATGATAACAGAAACTCTTGAAGCTCGACTGCACACTCCAATTTCGGCGAAGTTATGGCTGCGTCTTGGCATCACCTGCATGCATCGATCGTGCATAAGCTTATAGAAAGCTTAGAGGGCAGTGTAAGTGTGTGCGCAATATGAGCGTGCTCAGAATGCAAGGTCAGAGTAATGCAGAATCATGCTGATAGATATATAAATGCAATTAGCCGTACTAAGGCTATATAGTGCAAGATATGAATGCTATGGCGATATCAAGACCATGCGATGTGAGATGCAAATCAAGCATGCCAATCCTCATCCAAATCCACATATCAACACATCTCATCAAAATCAGTATAGTTCTCATTCTTGGATAATCACTTGGGTTTAGTACACTCCAAATGAAACTGTCCCTTTTCTAGGCTCACAGTCCAAGTAAGCATAAGAAACCTCACTATCCACCTGGCCAATAGTCTGCCAATTTTTATCTGACACATCGATAGTGGACTATTCACGAGCTAGTCAAACTCAGCCTAGCAATGCTCCCTACCCATGGGTGACTACCCCTTTCCAACCGACTACGACACAGTGGGAGACGCAGCCTCCTGGTATTCGACCCTCGTGCACTCATATATCCACTCAGTCTCGATGTTGGAGTCATCCTCTAGTACCATCGGGTTTAGGGATTTTTACCTAGGGATATCTATGGTGCCTCGATGCTTAGTAACAATATTTTCGGTGTCTGATCCTACCATCCACAATATTTCTATGGAGGTCATACCCCTGATGTCGCTAAGGCATATAGTAATCATGTCATATAAATGCGAAGTGCATGAATCACACTATCAGACATGCAATAATCCTGCACGTATCGCGCGCTCATGAAGGGAAACTCCGCCTGTCAAGGGGCCCATAAAAAAACTACCCGAAGGTATATGCTATGATCAATCACTCATATCAATGCATACATGTAATGTGTATGAGCATGAATTATGGAACTATACTAAACATGTTATGTGGTGATGGATCCTATTCATAACGAAGAGGGGCTTAGACGGCATATACACCACAAGTATGGGGCTATCAATGGGCCCTAGGGAGAGTTAAAATGTGGACATTTAACCATCATTGCTCTTACAATCAAACCATCATTGGTCCCAAGGCATGGCCCCCCAAACATCATTACATACATTGTGCTGGAATCTCACATCGCAATGGGCCTCATATACATCATATTCGGCCCACACTAAGGCCTCACGTACGTCTCATTGGGCCTCATATAAATCAAATGGGCCGAATCAAATGGGCTGATACAAATGGGCCGAATCAAATGAGTTAATCAAATGGGCTGATTCAAAAGGGCCGAATCGATGGGCCAAGTCGAATGGGCCGAATCAAATAGGCCGAGTTGAGTAGGCTGAGTCAAATGGCCAAGTCGAAGAGGCCGAGTCGAGTAAGCCGAGTCAAATGGCCGAGTCGAGTTGGCTAGTTAAATGGCCGAGTCGAATGGGCCGAGTCAAATGGGCCAAATTAATGGGTTGATTCAAATGGGCCGGTACAAATGGACCTAATACGCAACACTATGGGTCTCTGCCCATGGACTCCAAATAAATCATAATGGGTATCAACCCATGGGCCCCGAGTACATCATATTAGGCCTCTCAAATATAACAAGTAGGCCACATGGCTCGGGCCACACTACACTACAAGAAAAGGAGGCTCTAGCCTCACTTCAAAACTGTGGCTAAAAAGGTTAAAAACTGAGGCTAAAGCCTTTAGCCCCAGTTTTGCCTCATTTATCCAAACCGAGGTTGATACCCCTGTAGCTAAAGGCTTTAGCCTCAGTTTTAGCAACTGAGGCTAAAATGACTTATAGCCTCGGTTCTTCAAGTGAGGCTAAAAACCTTTTTAGCTTCAATTTTTTCAAAATGAGGCTAAATCAAAATTTTAGCCTCCATTGTTTCCAACTGAGACTAAATTCAAATTTTAGCCTCGGTTGCCTCCAATTGAAGCTAAATCTATTTTTAACCTCGGTTCTCAACAACCGAGGCTAAAGCCTTTAGCCACGGGAATTTTAGCCTTGGTTCTCAACAACCGAGGCTAAATCCAAGCCTCGGTTGCAAATTGAGGCTAAAAATATTTAATTTTTTAAAATATTTATTTAAACTACTTATCCATTCATTTAATCCACTCATGAAACAATTAATCATGAAAGTCATAATACCAATAAAATAGTTAACAACAGTATTTAAAGTTTTCAAAACAAACTCAATCAAACTATTACACAACATTAGGTTCCACAAATAATACAAAGTCACAATGCGAGATTTGGGCATTGACTTTTGCTTGAGATTTGGGTATGACTTTTGCTTGGATGATGAACAACAACAACTTGTTCGGTTGTTTGAAAGCATCTGCAAAGAAGAAGAACTCGCCATTAACAATAATTTATAGTGGAGTCCATCATATCGATAGTTCAGATCGCTCCACTAGCATGTCCCTGGCTCTTAATTTTACTTTTAACAGCTCTAAAGGTTTCTTTCTCAGCATTTAAATGTCAAAAAAGAAAAGTTACCACATGAAGTCTAAAATAGACTTGTTTGACACATGTACAAGCATTTGGATATCCAAGCAAAAACATATGAGAGCAAAAGAAATGAAAGAAACCTTCTTTGCTACTTTGCAATAAGATAGAAACATCAATATCATTGTGATATCTATCAAAAATGGTATAGATCTTCGGTGGGGGAAAATGTTATTGAATTCAATAATCAGTTTATGGATACTAGCAGAATATATCAACCTGTATGCATGCACACAAACATTGTACATGTGGCACAAGCATGCAACGATTGAATGGTAGAAAGAGTGCTAGTATCAACAGACAAAAATCTCACCAGGAATAAACTGAGAAGAAGCACACAACATTTAAGACTAACATGAATACTAGTGCCTCAAACACTACAAGACGGGATTTTTTGCATTAGAATAAAATGGCATTGCATTACTCAGATGACTTTATCTGAACTTGAAGGATCACCAAGTCATGTAGAAACTCAGCAGAACTTTGCTAAAAAAAGATTTCATTTTTGAGCATGTTCCAAAGTGTTCAATTAATATTCAGATAATCTCTAACTATTTCCACAAACACATGGTCTAATCAATGGAGGTTTAAGGAAAAAAGAAGAAGCTTTAGTTAGAATTGAATTCAGATAATCTTCTCAATGAAAAGAAGCATGGAAGAACAATTCCGGACCCTAAATCAATGTTTTGTACATGGCGTTTTCAACATTAATCAGGATTCGCTCAGCTTACCTCTCAAGAAAAAGAAAGAAACAAATGAAGAAAGAAGCATGTAGAATTTTCCTTTATAGTCAAAAGACCAACTCACCTAAAGCTTTGAAGCATTATATATTAGTATGGTGAAAATCATGCTAACAGGTCCAGCTTCCTTTGTGATGTTTCCTGATACAAAATTTTTCAAAGAATTAGACCAATGTTTACACTGAATAGAAAATAAACAAGACGTGTCATGAAAGCTTGCAGCTCATACATTTTCTTGCAAAGTCATAGGTTGGAATCTCAGTCATACCATGTGATTCTTGTGAGAATGTGAGTTTCGCATGTAAAGTATGTTGAGATCCACCAAAAATCTGAAATATTTCACATCTGCTAAATCATTAGTATCATAAAACAATAAAATCTCTTTAGAAATGATAAAATCAGATATCCAATATACATGTTCATGTTGCACTTGAATTTCTTTAATAAATGAACCACTGGACCCCAAGAAAATGAATATCTTGAGTATGGAGATTAGTCAGAAATGTCAAGATGGACAGATTCAAGAAAATTACAATCATTTAGCACAACAGACCCTACTCCAATTGAGATGACACTTTGTTTCAACACTAAGACTAGGGATGGAGTGCCCATGTGGCGTGGGTGGCTGTGTGAGTCTGTGTGTGATGTGGGTATGTGTGTATATATAATAATAATAAATTAAATTTTTTTTTTTTAAAAAAAAAATCTACTCCAGTTGAAATATGATAATCTAGGCCATAGAAAATGACCTCAATAATTACAAATCGACCAAAACTAATGCAGAAAATTATGGATAATTCAAATTTAAGTTAGCACAATCAAATGAAATAACCACGAGAAATACTTCCTAGTTTCTAACACAAATGATCAAATCAATAAACAGTGTCAAAGGAATATTCATTTGTATAAACACAAACATCATATAAACCGCCAAGAAGTCATATACTTAAAAATTAGATTACTCGTGTCCTGATGCAACAAACATGTTTAGACATTTAAGTTTTCAACAAAACTATAAACAACTCAGGATGATGAATCAAACCTTGATACAAAGTTGTGTAAGAGGAAGGTCACGAGGGGCTTGCAGATCATCAATTTCAGTCATCTAGAAAACTCTCTCTGATCGATCCTTGTTTGCATTCTCAACTGAAGTTTTGATAGCCAACTCTACTGCAAAAATTTACCAAAGCATGGTTGCACATCATCAAAGCTAAATTGAACTAGCAAGTTACAAGGATATGGTCAAATAAAAACAAGAATGGCATTGCTAACCCTGTTTGGACCTTGCAAGAGCTTCTACTACAGTCCTTGTGCCGCCCAACTCCACATCTGCATTCAGGCCCATGTACAAAATTTACCATGAAATTATTAATTTCATGAAGAGCTTGGATCAATAAAACAATGGTGTGTTGGTTGATACACAAGCATTAAGAAACTACACATGTGGCATAGTAGTATCTTAAATTAAACTGTTCATATTGTAGGTCCCAATTTAGATGGCTTGTGAAACATGAAAAATACACTAATTTGATATCTAGGAGGTTGGTTGATCAACATTTAATGGATGGCCCAAGTTAAATAAACAATTTCCCATAGTCGGAGGTTAGGGTCGTTTATACAATCTAAAATTTGGATGATGACCTATCTATAGTGGGCCCCTCAATTTAGACTTTTTTACTGGAGTTAATGTAAACCATGTATAAAATTTCTGAGTACCTCCAGGAGCCCCACTACGCTTTTGCCAGCCCAAAAAACTGTTCAAGGTTGGATATAAACTTTAGATCAACACATGGATAAGTATAGAAAGGAACAAGGTGCTCAAGTATACATAGGCAAATGTTAACAAATAAAGATACATACCTGAAAGGCTAATACAATATCAAAAAAATGGCCTTGAAAGTGACCACGCTGCATGGAAAAAATAATTAAATTAGTATCAGATGGCAACAGTCAGAAATTTCTAAAAAGTCGTAATGTCAAATCTTGGAGGTGTCATTGTTGAAATGGGATGGTTAAGTATTTTTCATTTTTAACCATCCAGAAAGGGGGCATTTCGACCATAAGTTACTTTACATAAGCTACTTATGCCTAAAGTAGCTTATCTTGGTTATTATTTATTCAGTAGATAAGTATGTTTGGTGAACAACATACTTATCAGTCAAAAAGGAAGTTTCTAATTTTCAGGTAGTCTCCATCCAGTTGGATGGGATACCCACGTGCAATGTTTGAACAATATTATCATGGCTCTGCAACTTCACAACTTCAACCTTTGTGGATCTTGATGTCAGGTGTACTTCTTTGGCTAACTTTGAAATTATATCTCTATAGATATCCAGGCCACTAGACCCCTTTCCAATTAAAACTACAATTTTAACAAAGATAAAATTGGAGAACTTAGAATAATTCCACAGCAAGATTCATGAGTTATCATTTTTAAATGAGACTGTTGATATCCAACCATCCATTGGTGGAGGATGGAAATCTTATACACAACTAAGTTTGTTTGGAAATGGTAGAACCCATTGAAGCTAAAGCTTAATTCTAGCTTAACAGTCTAAGAAAGTTAACAAAGAAACTACAAGAACATCTGCATGTCAGTCTTCAATTGAATTATCTTTGACTCTACGTCCTTAGCCTCTTGTTCCTTCACTAGCATCTTTTCAGTTTCTTTCAATTGAAGCTGCATCTCTTCCAATTGCATTTCTTCAATCTTCTTTTCCTGTAAACCCACCATATCCTATAACAAATTAATGTTGAGTGACATAAATATCATAAGTAGACATGCAAATGAATGTTAACCCATGGAATTTAGGCAAACTAATCTGAAATGCTATATTATTCACAACAAAACTCAGGAAGAGTTTTTATGTTTTGTTTGTGGCCCATCCAACCATACAAATAACATGGCTTCATCCAAAAAGGGTCTTGGTTGAAACATTTCTTCAAATGATTAGAGTGCAGATTTCTATACAAAAATAAAAACTAAACACTTTAAATATAATAGGAGGTAGTATATGGCCATCATGCATATAATCAAAATCATAACCCAAGTCTAGAACATCCCAACGTTTTAGAAGTAGAAACAGAAACGAAAAGATACCAATGATGGATTGCACCTTTGTCCACCTCCTCCATCTTGGGCCTAGCCCTGCTGCAGCCTATTAATAGACCACCATCATGTTGAATTAGATGAGAAATGAAGCATCTCCTGATGAACAAAATGCAAGAAAAAACTACCAGAATTCCAAGTCTAATTGCAAAGAGAGAGAGAGAGAGAGAGAAGAAGAAGAAGAAGAAGAAGAATCAGAGGAGCTTTTGCTTGGAATTAGGGATATGGAATGAAAAGGCGGTGAGCTTGTGCAATCCATTTGTAGAGAGAGAGAGAGCCGTCGGTTAGGGTTTTTTGGGTGTGGAGGAAATGAGAAAAATGATATGGGGTATTTTTATATGGGATGAACGGAATTCCGAGTCCGATTGCAGAGAGAGAGAGAGAGAGAGAGAGAGAGAGAGAGAGAGAGAGAGAGAGAGAGATGGAGAGAAGAATTTAAGAAGGAGATTTTGGTGGAGTTAGGGTTTTTGGAGCAATCGACTAAAATGCAAGCAGTGAGAACTGTAAATTTCCAGGATTACGAAAAACTATCATACCTCAGAATGCAGATATCCTAGGGTCTCAATCGAGAGAAACAACAACAGATTCAACGACTCCTCTTTCCAGATATTCAGAAGTTTAGAATTCCCAGGATTTGATAGAAATCAGATGCAAGAATTTGAAATTGTGGTGATTTTCGAGAGTTGAAATGCTTTGAAATGCTAAAACTAGGGTTAGGGTTTCGAGAGGAAGATGAAAAGCGGTTGTAGCAGAGAGAGAGAGAGAGAGAGAGAGAGAGAGAGAGAGAGAGAGAGAGAGAGAGAGAGAGAGAGAGAGAGAGCTACGGCTGGGTATTTTCTAAGGGGGAGGAAAGAGGATGAGTGAAATGGAGAGACGATTTGAGATTCTTCCCCATTTGTAGGAGATTGATGTTACGAGCTTCTAATGTGCGCCAAGTGCTTACTTCGCACAAACAACGTGTCGCCACAACTGGGGCCACACCCTCAGTGATCACATGATCCAAACCATCTAGGTTATAGGCTCTGTGGCCCAACAATTCCATGGCCCCTAAAAGGTTTACAACGATATAGGAGTTCCATCCCCACGGTTTCCTGTGGTGCGATCCACTAAAGGCTTTGATTTGCTTGATCTAAAACAGATGATTCTAACCATCTGATTAATGGTATATAAATTGGACAGTCAAGATCATATTTATGCATATAAATTGGATGGTCAATATCATATCTAAGTGTCCCAGACGTAAAAATCACATGGGGGGCACTTGAAAAGTCCAGTTGAAACATATTTTGCAGTTACCACCCAACACCACATTGATATGATCATTCTGACCGTCTGATCGATAGCCTATAAAAAGGACAGTCAAGATTGTTCATAAGAATTCAGTTGTACTAAAAGGTAAACTTTTAGCCTCGGTGTCTATGCAGCTGAGGCTGAAAGGTAGACTTTTGGCCTCTGTTCTTACGCAAATGAGGGTAAAAGGTAGACTTTTCGCCTCGGTTTCTATGCAACTGAGGCTAACAGGTAGACTTTTGGCCTTGGTTCTTATGCAACTGAGGCTAAAAGGTGGACTTTTGGCCTCGGTTCCTATGCAACTGAGGCTAAAAGGTGGACTTTTGGCCTCGGTTCCTATGCAACTGATGCTAAAAGGTGGACTTTTGGCCTCGGTTCCTATGTAACTGAGGCTAAAACATAAACTTTTCGCCTCGGTTCCTATGCAACTAAGGCTAAAAAGTAGACTTTTGGCCTCGGTTCCTATGGAACTGATGCTAAAAGGTAGACTTTTCGCCTTGGTTCCTATACAACTGAGGCTAAAAAATAGACTTTTTGCCTCGGTTCCTATGCAACTGAGGCTAAAAGGTAGACTTTTCACCTCGGTTCCTATGCAACTGAGGCTAAAAAATAGACTTTTCACCTTGGTTCCTATGCAACTGAGGCTAAAAGGTAGACTTTTCGTCTCGGTTCCTATGCAACTGAGGCTAAAAAATAGACTTTTCGCCTGGGTTCCTATACAACTGAGGCTAAAAGGTAGACTTTTCGCCTCGGTTCCTATACAACTGAGGCTAAAAGGTAGACTTTTCGCCTCGGTTCCCATGCAACTGAGGCTGAAAAATAGACTTTTTGCCTCGGTTCTTATACAACTAAGGCCAAAAGGTAGACTTTTCGCTTCGTTTCCTATGCAACTGAGGCTAAAAGGTAGACTTTTCACCTCGGTTCCCATGCAACTGAGGCGAAAGATGAACTTTTAGCCTCAATTCCTTAGCAATTAAAAGATACATTTAGCTTCCATTTTTTCAACTGTGGCTAAAAAATTATGGCTAAAAGCCTATTTTCTTGTAGTGCCACTACACCAATTATTTATTATTAGGGATCATTTTAGAGTATTAAAAAATTGATTTATATCAAAAGATCAATTGGACAATACCACAAATGGCAGTGAAGGTAATGTTTTCCACTGTACCACATTTATTTTCCAGCCAATCTGTTCATAAGGTCACAAGACCTGGCTAAGGAGGAAAAACATATCATTTAGGTCCAAAACCCTGTGACCCAAAAAGGTCTCAACGGTGGACGTTCAATTCGCACTGTTTCTGCAGTGTGGTTCACCTGATATGTGGATCTACCTCATTTTGGTCTCAGCCTTAAGACAAGCTGACCAAATGAATGAATGGTTTAGGTGTAAAACACGCACCATGGGTGGGGTCCACATGCCACAGCAGGGCGGTGGAGACCCCACATGTGCTGATGGGTCCCACCGTCCAGCAATGGATGGACGATTGGAATATAACACATGCCACATGATGGGGCCCACATGGATGATGACGTACAACACCCCAACGACAGAATGGCCGGGGTGTGTGACCAGGCCAGACCACCGCCCAGTCCAGATGGACGGTCAAGATGCACGGCGTCCACAACACATATATTACGTTGGAGTCCCACAGAGTTCACTGACGTCACTGTTGCTTGTGACGTGCTCGCAAGTGGGTCCCACATGGAGCCCACCATAGCATTTATTTGTTATTATTATTTTTTATTCATTTATTATTATAATATATTATACGTGTGTGAGAGAGAGAGACTGCAAAGGGCCAGCGTCCAGACCCTCTGGACGCGGATGAACGGCTGGATGGGGGCCACCATCTTGATGACGTGAGATGTCAGCCCCCCTCCCCTTAGCAATTCCAAACAGGTGGGTCTCCACGTGGGCCCACCATATATATTATATTTAATATATATAATATTATTTTATATTGTATCATATATATTATATATAATATATAACACCCATATATAGTCAGCATCCAGGTCGTCCAGCCCCTGAACGACTTGGATGCGGACGTTGCAGCCAAATAGGGCCCACAGGTTTGGGTCTACATGCGTGGTCTACCAGCAGCCCGAAATTAAGCTGATATTTGTGTTTTACCTTCATCAATGCCTATCCAAACGGACCGGCGGCAGCGTGGGCCTCGCAAGTTGACTGTGGTGTGGTCCACTAAATGGATAGCATGGATAAACATGTAAATCTCCGGGTGGCTATCAATAATGAGAGAGAGAGACGGTGCAGCGGAGGGACCCTGCCACTATGGGCCCCTCATGATTACATACATACATCAAAATGGGTCCCAACATAAGTGGGCCCTTAAATGGGAATGAACGGTAGATCACCCACCTATCAGCCTTCTTCTTGGTCCCTTGGACTCTTATGCTCCTTGCCTTCACTTTTAATGGAGGTTGATGGTGATTGGAAGGTTGAGATGGCAGATGAGAAGGTGGGCCACACTTAGTATTTGGGAGAGAGGAGCTTGGATGTTGGAGCTCTCATAAGATTTGAGAAATTGCTAGAGAATGAGAGAAATGATGGATTAAAGGGATGGATGGAGTGGTGGTTGTAAGGAAAGGAGATGAATAGTTAAGGTTTGGTTTGAAATTTTTTAAAAGAAGAATGGGCAGGGGAGAGAGAGAGTTGACTTGGAAAAAAGAAGAATGGATTGCTTGTACTTGAGGTATGGAGTTTACTTGACTTGATTGATTGATTGATTGATGAGAAATGTTTGTAACACCCCGAATTTTTGTCAACCTGGAGTTAGACGTCCTTAGGCAATGGGTCAACCATATCACTCTCAAATATCAATCCTAAAGTCTAGAAATTGTTTTTCAACCCATGTCCTTCAAAATCTTACCTTTCACCACCCCATTCTTCAAATTTCTCCAAGTACCTTCATATTAGACATAATCCTAAAGTTTAAAAGGTGAAGAACTATACTTAAACTAAAACTTACTATAAATGGTACGTACATACATAAAATAGGATTTTGACTATGAAATTCTTGGAATCTCATTATGTAGATAGGTTATTTGGATGGATTAGCTTCTTCTACCTCAAAAACATATATTGTACGTCGTGTAACTCATTCCAGTTTACAAATGAGACTCGATAAACGCCTCGACGGACTCGTGGGACCAAACGACTCAATTTGGAGGATCCAAGGTGGGCCTCACATGTTTCTGCATCCCTGGGGGGTGAGGACTTCGCCCTTGGGGTGAACCGAAGCCAAATAGGTCAGTGACCGGCGAGGCCTCGTCCGTACAGCGAACAGGCAGCCCGGTTTCTGCACCTTTTCTACGCATTTTATCAAACTTTGAAAAATTATATATCCTTCGTTATAACTCCAATTTAGGTGATTCAAAAATAAGATTTAAGATAAATGAGTCTAGTTTTATATAAAAATATTTTAAAAATATAATAAAATACTTTATATAGTTTAAAGTAGGTCGTTGTGAGCAACTGTCCGATAATCACTTGTTGGACAGCTGATGCTTCTGGAATTTTTAAAATTTTTTTACAACTCAAAATCTTATAAAATTTGGTGGAGTCAGGGTAAACTTGATGATGAACTACTAAAAAAATAATTAAAATAATATGATACCTAAAAGTTTCCAAAATGGGGCATAGAATGGCCCTAGGATCGTATTCTGCCATAATTAGGGTAGAATTTGGTTAAGTACCAAATTGAATACTCAGTAGAATTGACTTGAACCACTTTAAATATGAAATACAAGACCCAAAATGAGTAGAACTTCTAACTCTATGTTACCTAGAAATCTAGGATCAATCTCTAAGCCTAGTTGACCTCGGGACCATTTGGAAACTTTATATTGGATCTAGACCGCATGTCGAAAGTCCAATATCTATAATCTTAGACCATTATAACTGCTTAGTTGGGCTTGACAATCATTTCAAAAATCAAACCCAACTGATATCCTGAGACCATTTTACTGAGTCCGGAGTGAAGAGAGTGAGAAAAGAAAAATATTTAGAAAATTAATTCAATTTTTAATAAATCTAGCACGTGTCGCTTGCGCGACATTTTTTAAGCATTCTGACCGTTAGGATTCAACCAAATTTCACCCTCGGATCAGGATAGCTGGCCCTTACATCTCATAACAGTTGTGGCCCTGATCGAGTTTCGGTGACCGCTGAAGTGAAACTGGTCCGCCACGGTCGATCTAGAAACCTGACCGGACTGAAAACTTAGCTGGACCTAGATCCAATATTAGAGAGCTTAAGTCCGACCGCATTTAGTAACAGGACCTCCAGAAGTGCTCCGTTGGATTGGAACAGACCCGATTTGGTTATTACTTAAGTATACCTTGACTTCAAGTCTGTTTTGGTTATGTTTGGGCTTATAAAAGGGCCTTAAACCCTCTCTCAAAAATCCCATATGAATTTCAAACCCTACCCAAATCAAGAGAGAGAAAAGAGAGAGAAAGTAAGGGAGAAGTTGGAGCTTTCTCCTGGGATTCTTTCCTGCTGCTTCACGTGCCAAATCCATCCACCTGCATCGCTATTCCGGCGATTCCAACTCCGTTCTTAGATAAGAAAACCTAAACCCTAACCTGATTTGAAGCTTAGACTAGCTATAGAAGAGTTCTAGCTAACTTGTTTCTTGCCATAGGTAGCGTATTTGCCGTTGACGAAGACACATCGTCTGAATCCTAACGAATACGCTTCTACGACATAAGGTGCGGATTTTATACGCTTAAATTACCTGTTTTCAAAGCTTTCAATGTCGTTTAATGGTAGATTATTGATAAGAATGATGTTTGACATGTAGAACATGCTGTCTGTTTTTCATTTCGAATACGTACGAAGAATACGAGATTTATGATATTTTAGGTATTTGTAGGAAATACTATATACGTACGTATTTTACCGATATGATTGCCATGAGTATTTGTCGTGTACCTATACAAGTTATACGTGTATGATCTGTTTGGCGAAGAGATTCGCCCTAATGCACATATTGGCCGACATATGCTATGTAGACTAATGTGTGTAGACTAAGTGTTTGTTGAAATGCCTAAATCAATATGATTTATGCCTTCCATATGTATTGAATGTAAGAACATGATTGTTGTGTATTAGACATCTCCTTGTGTAACGTCTCGAAAAATTCTATATCAAGAACCGAGTACCACCTCAGACAGAAATCACTTAGGATTAATTCCTTTAAAAATTAAGCGTAAGTTAACTAACGCTATGTTAGATTAGTTGTGAAATTAGCACTGATCACTTTAAATACGTTCTTCAAGACCCAAAACTTATAGAATCAATGACGCTATAACATTCTGAAACCTAGGATCAAACTCTAGACCTGTTTGCTCTCAGGAACCCGTTGAAACTTTGTATTGGATCTAGACTGCCCGTCGAGAGTTCGATATCTACAATCTTAGACCATTATGACCGCTTAGCTGGACTTGACAATCGCTTCAAAAATCAAGCCCAACTGATATTCTGAGGCTATTTCATTGAGGATGGAGCAAGGAATGTAAGAAAGAGTGAAATTCTTTAAAAATTAAATGTGATTTAAATAAATTTGGCACGTTTCGCTTGTGGGTTAAGTATAAGCATTCAGACCATTGGAATCTGACCCGAATACACCCTCGGATCAGGGAACATTTCCCACTCAGGTCAGTGTACTTGGAATCCTTGATCGAATCTCCGTGACCGCTGAACTGAAAATGTTCCGCCACGTGCGATCTGAGAACACTATCGGACTGAAAACTTAATGTGATCAGGATCCAATATCCATGAGCTTAAGTCCGACCGCATTTGGTCAGGGGACCTCCAGAAACATTCTTTTGGATCGGAAGAGACCCGATTTGGTTATAACCTAAGTATACCTTTGTTTCAAGTCTATATAGGTGACTTTTTAACATATTTAAGGACCTTAAACCCTCTCACTTCCCTCCCATACGAATTTACTAAAACCCTTGAGAAGAGAGGAGAGAAAGGAGAGAGATTCTGTAAGAGTTATGGGGAAAGCTTCTTGTCACTCGAACCTGCTACCAAGCGTGCTTAGCTATCGTATTCCAGTCACTCTTCTGGTGATTCTGACTTCATTCTAGGTAAGAAAACCTTAACCTTAACCTGTTTTAGGAATTTTAGCAATACAAGTAGCGAATTAGCTGACCTATCTTGTGAATTAGGTCGTCATATTGACATTGACGAAGCGTAGACTTTCTATTTGAATCGATACGTGTCTACGGCGAAAGGTGAGGATTTTAGATGCTTAGATTGACTGTTTTTAAAGCTTTTAATGTCGTTTAATAGTAGATTATTGTCAAGAACGCCGTTTGACATGTAAAACATGCTGTCTTTTTTTCATTTCGACTGCGTACAGAGAATATGAGATTTAGGGTATTTTAGGCATTTGTAGGAAATACTGTTGTAACGCCCGTGAAAAATCCATACTTGGGCTCGAGTACCAACTCGACCCGAAGTTGCGTAGAATTCATTCCTTTAGAAAATATGACTAGGTTAGCTAGTGCGACGTTAGAATAGCTGGGAAATGGTCCCTGATCACTTTAAATACGTTCTACAAGGCCCAAAGCGAGTGGAACCAATGGTGCTATAATGCTCTAAAACCTCGGACCAAACTCTAAGCAGGTTTGTTCTCTGGACCACTTTGAATCTTTGTATTGGATCTAGACCGCACGTCGAAAGTCCGATACCTCCTATCTTAGACCGTTAGAACCGCCTAGCTGGACTTGACACTCATTCCGAAAATCAAGTCAAACCGATAATCACAGGCTATTTCATTGAGCCCGGACCGAAGAGAGTGAGAATAGGGTTAGAATTGGAATTTGAAATTCAAATCTGGCACACGATTTGACGCATCAGTATTAAGCATTCTGACCGTCAGAATACGGCCAAATTACACCCTTGGATCAGGAAAAATATCTATTACATATCACGAGACTTATAGGCCTGATCTTGGTGCGATGACCGTTAAACTGAAACTGGACCGCCACGTGCGATCTGGGAACCCTACCGGTCTGAAAACTGGATGTGTGCTAGATCCAGTATGCATGAGCTTAAGTCCGACCGCATTTGTCCAGGGGACCTTCAGAAATGCCCTTTTGGACCGAAACGGCCCCGATTTGGTTAGGCACCAAGTAAACATTGTTTCCAAGCCTATTTTGGGCATGTTTTAGGCTATAAAAGGGGTTGAAACCCTCACTCCTCTCTCCCATCCGAATTTGAGAGAAATCCTAGCTTGGGAGAGAGAAAAAGGTGAGAGATTGTGAGAGAGTGGGAGAGTTCTTCCTGCCACTTGTACTACGCGTTGCACGTGCTTAAGCAACACACCTCTACCGCTTTCCCGGCGATTTCACCGCGATTCTAGGTAAGTAAATACCCTAAATAGTTGTTGATTTGAGTTTCCTTTGTTTCCATAGCGATGTAGCTTATGGATCTCGTGTATTAGGTTCCTTATTCGCCGTAGATGAAGCGTATACGCTCCGTTTCAATTCCCGAGTCTACAAGACATAAGGTGAGGATTTTAGACGCTTTGATTGACGGTTCCCAACGCTTTCAATGTCGTTTAATAGTAGATTCTTGACGACATCGCCGTTTGACATGTACAAAATGCTCTCCGTTTTCCGTTTCGTAAACTAACGAAGAATATGAGATTTAGGGCATTTTAGTCATTTGTAGGAAGTACTGTTTACATTCATATTTTGCTGATGTGATTGACATGGTTTGTTGTCACATTAGGAAGTTAGGAATGCGTGCATAATTAGTTTGGCGAAGAGATTCGCCTAGTTGCGCACTTTGGGTCGACATACTATATGTAGACTTAAGTGTGTAGTGTATGTGTTTGTATAAATGCTTGTATTAGTATGTATTGAATTAAATGATGTTATTTGATAGTTTGTGATTGATTTTTCAATTAATATGCTGACCTAAATGATTTTCTACATGTTGACTAAATGCATGATTTCATTACATGCATGGAATATATGTGCTTGAAGATTTGCTTAAGTTGAATGTTATAACATGTGTTAACATGCTCACATGATTGTATTTCAATTCCAATGCTCTTACATAATTTGTTGATGTGATTCCATAAGTGTTTGGGACCAGACTTAGTCCAGGCAGTCGGTGACCGAGCGAATTCGTGGCTGACTAGTCATAGCCACGAACGACGCGTCGATGAACACGATTCGTGTTTAGAGTTGGCGGCAGTGGTTAGGCCACGCGAAGTGTTTTACGCACTTCATGTCGTTCGACTTGAGATGCGATCGCGCTAGTCGAGCCCGTCAAGTAACCCGACTGGCCGATGTATGTTCACCTTGTATGAGTCATAATTGCTTGAACCTAGGGTACTGAACTTACCATTGTAAACCCTGTTAACCATGGTACCTTGATCCACGAAGACTCATGGCCGGGCATGGTGGTATGGGACACCGTGGTCGAGCTGTCGGCCTACGCTGGGGCCACAAACCTCCCCGTAGTGACCAGTGAGCACCTAGACTCGTGAGCAGATTATGGCGGTATGGGACACTATATTCTAGCTGTCGGCCTACACTGATCAGGCGACGAGTCTTTTGTAGTGACCGCGAGCGTATTCTGAGTCCACGGGAGGCGACGACCCTTCCGTTGCAGTAGAGTACAGTAGGCCTGTATTGATAAGGTGATGGGGGAGCGGTGCAACGAGTGCGAGCAACAGCGCTGGCAGCCCTTGCAGGGACCTACGAAATATACATCGTATGAGATTACTAGGAGTGACGACCCTAGACAGGATCTGTGTGGGATTGATACAAGGGAAGTACCTTAGTTTCCCAATCCTGCTGTTTAAATGGACTAATAACAACTTGGAAATCATATCACCATAGCATTGCATGTGCCTGGAAGATGTGGAGCACTTGAGGGTCGATTGCATGCCGCGGTCGTAAGATTTTCCGTATGAGGGAGATCGTCGGTGAGGGCATACATCACGTCATGTCATCTTACATTAACAACAGTATTAGGATTGTCTGATTTACTGCTTTACTATTATCGCAGGATTGAATTGTGAACATGCTAATCTTTGCTCTATGATTCTACTGAGTTGATCACTCACTCCCACATTACGGGATGGTGTTTGCAACACCCACCAGACCCTGTTGTAGATGCAGGTGAGGCTGAGATCCAGGAGGTGGAGCCAGACATCGACGAGGACCAGGACGAGTTCTCGTACATGCAGTATCACGATGGCTTCGCGTAGGAGACCTGGATCGATGGGATTTCAGTGGGACTATTTTGGATATTTATTTTGTTCATGTATATTATATGAGACTCAGAGATGTAGTCATACTTTGGAGACAGATGAGATTTACTTGTTTTTCCATACAGTGATATATATATTGTTTAGTCTTCCGCTTGCTTTTATCACTGGATCTGAAGTATGAATTGCAGTTTTGGTATACTTTTACTCATGTGAATGCTTTAAATCAGACAACATTGAATCATAATCATTTTTGTTGCATAAGTGACGGTCTGGAACTCGAGAGTTGAGTTTATACACGACCCCCGATTTTCAGGGTGTTACAACTGTATACGTCTGTATTTTGCTGAAATGATTTCCATGTGTATTTGTCATGTTATGATATTAGTTAGGCGTGCATGATCTGTTTGGCGAAGAGATTTTTCCTAATGCACACTTTGGGTCGACATACGTTATGTAGACAAATGTGTGTAGACTAAGTGTTTGTATAGATGTTTGTATTAGTATGTACTGAGTAAATGTTGATGTAGATTAGTTTTGAGATTGAATTCTCAAGTAATATGATGATGTATATGATTTCCTCCATGTTGTGATATTGAATTGATTTCCTTATATATATGGAATACATGTGTTTGGTTGATTTGCTTACATTGTATGTTATAACATGTTGTTAGCATGCTTGGATTGTTTGTATTTCATTTATGTTAGTCTCATATGATCACTGATATTGATTACAAGTGTTTGGGGCTATGCTCTAGTCTAGGCAGTCGGTAATAGATTCAAATTCGTGGTTGGCTTCTATTTGCCACGAAGGACGCATCGACGAACGCGAGTCGTGCTTTGGGTTGACGGCAGTGGTTAGGGCACACGAGGTGTTTTATGCACTTCATGTCATTCAGCTTGAGATGCGCTCGTACTAGTCGAGCTCGTCAAGTAACCCGACTGACCATTATATGTTTACCTTGTATTGGTCATAACTGCTTGAACCTAGGGTACTGAACTTACCAGTGGAACCCCTGATAACCATGCTACCTTGATCCATTAAGACTCATGAGCCGGGCATGGTGGTATGGGACATCGTGGTCGAGCTGTCGGCTTACGTTGGGGCTACAAACCTCCCCGTAGTGACCAGTGAGCACTTTAGACTCGTGAACCGATTGTGGTGGTATGGGACACTACATTCGAGCTGCGGCCTACTTTGATTGGTGACGAGCCCTTTGTAGTGACCTCGAGAATATTCTGAGTCTACGTGAGGCGACGACCCTTCCGTAACAACAAGAGTACACTAGGCCTGTATTGATAAGGTGATGGAGGAGCGGTGCAATGAGTGCGAGCAACAGCCCTGGCAGCCCTTGCAGCGACTTAGAAATATACCATCGTATGAGATTACTAGGAGTGACGACCCTAGACAGGATCCGTGTTAGGATTGCTATAAGGAAAGTACCTTAGTTTCCCAATACTGTTGTATGAAAGGACTAATAACAACTTGGTAATCATATCCACATAGCACTGCATGTGCCTGGAAGATGTGGAGCACTGAGGGAAGAAAGCATGTCGTAGACGTAAGATGGTTTCGCATGAGGGAGTATGTCGGTGAGGGCATCCATCATGTCATTTCATGCTTGCATTAACAACAGTATTTAGGAATGTCTGATTGATTGCTTTACTATTATCGCGTGATTGATTTGATAACATGCTAACCTTTACTCTATGATTCCACTAAGTTGATCACTCACTCCCACGTTACGGGACGGTGTTTGCAACACCTACTAGAATCTATCTTAGATGCAGGTTGTGAGGAGATCCAGGAGCTGGAGCCGGACTTCTACGAGGACCAGGACGAGTTCTCGTATATGCAGTTCTCTGACGGCTTCGCATAGGTGGCCTGGATCAGCGGGATTTTTGCTAGTTGAACTATTACATGACATTTAAATTTGGTTTATGATATGTATATGTGACTCAGTGATGTATTCATACTTTGGAGACTTTAAGATTGTTTTATTTTTCATACAGTGATATATATATTCTTCAGTCTTCCGCTTGCGTTTTATCATTGGATCTGGAGTATGAATTGAAGTTTTGGTATAATCTCACTCATGTTAATGCCCTAACTCAGACAACATTGAATCATCAACATATTTGTTGCATAAGTGATGGTCTGGAACTCGGAAGTCAGGTTTCTACAGAGCATGATTTGGATTAAACCGGACCTGGGTTATAGACACGCGACGTACGCTGTCACCCTTTTGACTTAGGTGGGTGCAAGAAGAACGTAGAAACACTCATAGGGCCCCAGTTTCACCAATTGGCGAAGTTCACTCAAATCGATCATTTTGATCGAGTCCGTGTGCATCCGTGGTCGCATGAAACGACCCTGGACCATTTCTAGTTCATGTGTGGTCGGGTCTAGACCTCTCTGGACCCAATCTCAGCTGTTAGAAGTCGCTAAATGAAAATTTGCAGTAGTTAGTAACCAAAACGACCCAAAATTGTTCAAAATAGAGTCGTGGGCCTACCCACACTAATCTAGAATGACCCAGGGTGGGACCCACATACATTTGGGGCCCTTAGTGCAGGGGAACCTCGCCCAAATGGTGGGGCATCGCCAAAAATCAAAACGTTCGGCGAGGGCCTTGCCGGTTCGGTGAGGCCTCGCCGTACAGTGGGCCCCATTTGGTCGGGCCTTCGGGCCGGAGGTGTTTGGGGGTTAGGGTGACCCCCCTAGGTATGGGTCGTACCTTAAAACCCTCCTAAACTGCTACCTCCTTCACAAAAACCACTCCCAAGCTCTCCCTTCCTCACATTTTTGCTGTCTTCCCTCTCAAATCCCGTTTCCAATCACTCCCATTCCCGTTTTCTGCTACAACCGACGCCCCTTCATTGGTTGCTGTGGTACGCACTCCCCTCTCTCTCCATTCTCGTCCGTTGGAGCTCTCCCAACCTCCATTTGAAGCTCAAATTGTGTGAGCTTCTAACCCAACCCATTTCACCCTTTTCCCTTTCTAACCCCAGCCTTTTGGGCCTATTTCCCCCCTCTATTGGACCTAGATTCGTGGTAGCCCACTAGGTCAGCCATATCTCTCCCTTTCCTCCATTTTCCATGGCCTTTGTTGAGGCCATTTTAGCATTTTTCTCCCTTTTCACCATCCTCTCTCTCATGGGAAAGAGGAAGACTATCATGCCCCAAACCCGAAAATTGGATTCATAGGAATCCCGATCGCCGAATCCGGTGCCGACAACCTCCGTAGTACCCCATTCTAGGCTCCTAGCATTCATATGTCAGATTATGATCCTGGGATCCTACAAAGAGGATTTTTTTTAAATTTTTTTTAAATGTATATTTAACTAGTAATAAGCATAACCACAAGATTACCCAATTCACAACGGCAACATCATCATCACATATCCACTAATATAATCATTTGAATACAATACTGAAAGGAAAATACATAAATGGAGAATCAAGCTCCAGAAGACCACCGCACGCTCCAAGCTCAACACTGCTGCAGCCTAACATTACCTGCACGCATCTATCGTGCATAAGCTTATAAAAAGCTTAGAGGGTGGTGTAAGTGTGTGCACAAGATAAGTGCTAAGTATTCAATGCAATGTCATAATCATACTATACCGAAAATACTGGTAATTTATAATTCGTACATCATCGGAAAAAGCAGAAATACTGACAAGTCCATAAGTCAATAAATATCAGGATACACAATATAGAACAGATATACAATAAAGAATTATAAAGAGCTAAATATTAGATGACGAGGATGCAATGGAATATACAAATCCTGTTAAGTTTATCTAGGCCATATAAGTGCAGAAACATAGCAACCCAAAATGTCATATGCTTGCGGATGTAATGCAATATGCGATGCGAATGAAATGACCATGCTTGGAGTGTGAAGTTGGGATGATAGTACATAGTATCACAGGCTACGGTGTCCGCCACAATGGACTTCTATCCAAACCAGTCCCATACCTAAATTTGGATAGTCAGACTCAACGTGGTAGACTCCTGATCTCAGGTTGGTCGTGCGCCCAACCGAAATCCTTGCCATAACGAAAGTACATAACAATTAGTTGCACACCACTAGCCCGAGTGGATAGTGAATGAATGAATGAATGAGCATGCAACCCCTACTCAATAAGTCCACATATTAGTACGGTTCCTCTCTGGAAAATCACCGGGGTCTATTAGACTCCAAACCAGATTGCCGCCCCATCGGGCGCAACAAGGTGAGTGGAAGAGACCTCGCTATGCGCCTGCCAATATCGGGCCCGGATCGTCAATAGCGGACCCATTCCTCTAGCTGGTCAGACTTAACCTAGCATTGCCCCCTCCTCTCGGGCAGGTAAGGCCGCACCCCCTTTCAACCGACAACGACACAGTGGAGAGCGCAGCCATCTGGTAATCGGCACTCGGCGCTCATCTACCCACTCGATCTAGACGTTGGAGCAACCTCTGGAACCAAGAGGGTTCTGGGACTTTCACCCAAGAATATCTATAGCATCCCATGTAGAACAGATTTCTGGTGTTCCATCTGGTCATCCACGATATGCCTGTGGAGGCTACGGCCCAGATGTCTCTAGGGCATATAGTAATCACAACACACAATACAAGATGCATAAGTCATACAATCCAATCATGCATCAATCCTAAGCATATCGTGCTCTCATGTGAGATAATCTCCACCTATCAGGGAGTCTCATAACAACCAGCACTATGACATATACAATGGTCAATCATATCTCATAACAGACATGCAGATGATGCGTATGGGCATGTATCGTGATGCTATGCAGTCACATACTCATAATCGGTATCAATAACAGGCACTGACAATAACAGGCACTGACAATCGACATCGACAACGTGGACATTGAACCAACATTGTCCCCCAAGGAATGGCCCACATAAAGCCTAACATATAGTGGACTCATGGCCTCACACAAGGGCCAAATATACAACACCATGGGCCTCACTTAAGAGTTTAATACACGTCACGATGGGCCTTTCACATGGGCCTAACATACATTACAATGGGTTCCATCGCCTAGCCCCCAAATGCATCATAGTGAGCCTTATCACATAAGTCTTATATACATCACATTGGGCCTTAAACACGGGCTGGATACACATCACAACGGGCCTCAAATACGGGCCGCATATATATCACATTGGGCCTCGACAATCGGAATCGGCGATCAGCCACGACGATCGGAATCGACAATCGGCCATGATAATTGGCCTCGATAATCAGAATCGGTCAATCAGCCATAACAAGCAGAATCGGCAATCGGCCACGTCAATCGACAATCGGCCACGATCGGTAATCGGTCACGATAATCGGGCTTGATCGGTAATCGGTCAATCGGCCACGACAAGTAGAATCGGCAATCGGTCACATCAATCGACAATCGGCCATGATCGGTAATTGGTCACGATAATCGACCTCGATCAGTAATCGGTCACGATAATTGGCCTTGATCGGTAACTGGTCAATCGGCCACGACAAGCAGAATAAAAAATTGGCCACGATCGGTAATCGGTCAATCGGCCACGACAAGTAGAATCGACAATCGGTCACGTCAATCGACTATTGGCCATGATCGGTAATCGGTCACGATAATTGGCCTCGATAGGTAACCGATCAATCGGCCACGACAAGAAGAATCAGAAATCAGCCATGATCGGTAATCGGTCAATCGGCCACGATAAGCAGAATCAAAAATTGGCCACGATCGGTAATCGGTCAATCGGCCACGACAAGTAGAATCGGCAATCGGTCACGAGACGGGGTTTATAGATGAATGGCCGATGATAGTCCAAGCAATACCAATGGGGCCCATTCTTTTGGGGTAACCCACTAGAGGATGATGAAAATAAGCCTATCCAGGCCTAAAAAAAAGCCACAATATGGACATTTAACCATCACAGCTTATCAATTTGGACGTTTAACCAACATTGCTCCTAAGTAGTCGCTTACATATAGAGCCAAAACATATAATAAGCTCGTGACCTCACGTAAGGGCCATATACACATCAAGTGGGCCGCATTGCATGGGCCTCGAATACATCACATTGGGCCTCACCCATGGGCTGGGTGTATATCAAGTGGGCCGCATTAATGGGCCGCACCGATGGGCCTTCTATATATCAAGTGGGCAGCATCAATGGGCCACACTAGTGGGCCATAAATACGCAACAGGTAGGCCCTGCACATGGGCCTCAATACCCAGCATGCGGCCCTACACATGGGTCTCATATACATCAAATGGGCCTTATAAATGCCAAGATGGGCCTCAACAATGGGCCATAAATATATCAATATGGGCCCCGACCCATGGGCCCTATACACATCACAGTGGGTCTCAAACCATGGGCCCCAAATACATCGTAATGGGACCTAACCCATGGGCCCTAATACATCACCATGGGTCTCAAACCATGGGCCATAAATATATCACAATGGGCCTCATCCTTGAGTCACAAATACACAACAGGTGGGCCCTGCATATGGGCCTAATATACATAACAGGTGGGCTGCATCAATGGGCTTAATACTTTTTAAAAATTAATCATATCGAAAGGTCATCGAACCACACCCTAAATAGTGGTGGAGATGATAATTGGAAAATCATCTGGATCATACGACAAATAGTGGTGGTGATAATGTTTTCCACAACTCAAAATTTCCAAAGCCCATCATGATGATTATTTTCTATCCAATCTGTTCATAAAGTAACAAGGGACTAAACTAAGAAGAAAAAAACAAGTTTCATATAAATTTAGAACTTCTACATTCCCAAAAGGGTTTCAATGTTAGGCATTCAATCTCCTATTGTTTACAGCATGGTCCACCTGATGGACAGCGTGGATATAGAATAAATACATTAATGGTGGTGGTGGGGTCCATGTACGTGGCCCACAAGCCTAAGACGAGCTTGTCAAATGAATGGACGGTTCAGATATAACACTGGCGTCACGGTGCAACTAGCACCATCCCAATGCATGAACGGTGTGAATGTACAAAACATCAAGGTGGGCCACACGTCCAACCTGATGGACGGTGTGAAAGCCACACGAACAGGGCCCACCATTTCAAATGCATGGACGGTGTGGTTACAACACTAAATCATGGTGGGCTCCACCTGCCAAGTGGATGGACGTTTTGAATATAACAAATACCTCCTGGTCAGACTACTACTAACATCAATGCAACCACCATTTAGTTGGTCGTGAGGTACGTGTGCCCATCTGCTCCCATTTCTCATTCAGATGGACGGCTAGGGATGTAACACCTACATCAGGTGTGGCCACCGTATATTAAATACATTAATGTGGATCCCACCTACACATGTGGGGTGGGCCACGTTCCACGGTAGTGAATAAAATACATACATTATGCTGCCCCTGCAACGCTTGCTGACACAGAAACATTAGCAGCAGCATGTGGGGCCATAGATGAACGGTGTTGATATAACACATACCCATGGTCAGACGGACCCACACGACCCACTGACGTACACTAGCCAATTCCCATTTAGGCAGGTAGGTCCCACGTAGGGCCCACCATATCTACTTAAGTATATAAATATATAATATATTATATTAATATTAATATTATATTTATTATTCTATTTTCTCTTTTTTTTTTAACACAGACCAGCTTCCAGCCAATCACCATCCAGAGATTGGACATTGATGGTGCAATACATGGGGATGGGTCCCACCCGTCCAAGGTGTTGGATGGCATGACTGGAACACATACATCATGGACTATCACCGTATGCCTGGATGGTGAAAGCAACACACATCACTGTGGGTCCCACGTAGGGCCCACCCTAACGTTTATATGCCATCCAATCCGTTGATAAGTTCACGCGCGGACCTGGATGAAAAGGGAAAAAAAATTTCAGATGGATCCAAAACTTCTATGGCACCCAAAGGAGTTTTCAAGGGCAGACGTTCAATTCCATAGATGTGGGCCATCTGGAACTCAGATCAGCCTGACATTTGGAGGGGGCCCACCTCAGGAGGTGGCCCACCATATGAATGGTGTGAATATTACACATACATCATGGTGGGGCCCACGGCTGAGACCGTGGGTCCCTGTCCATTTCATCCACGGCGCTGACAGCAGCAGCGCCTGCTGTCAGCAACCTTCTTCTCTTCTCTTTTTTTTTTTTTTTTTTTTTAAATAGTTCCCCTATGGTTTTTCACAGGTGGGGCCCATATCCAAAAAATTCATCCCAGCCATGAGATTCTACTGCTCATGACAGGCTAAATGAGTCTAATGTTTGAGATTTTTGGGTATATAGAAATATCAAGAGAGATTTCAAGGGTAAAAATGCTATTTCCTATGCTATGTCCCACCGAATAATCGAGTTGACCCCATCTTTCAGCTCAATGCCTAAAATAAGCTTGGGAAAGGAATGGACGGTGTGGATTGAATACATACATCAAGGTGAGGCCTACATAAGCGGTCCACTCAAGGAGCTTTGAACTAAGCTAATATTTGTATTTTCTCTTAACGTCCAGCGTCCCTGGACGCTGGACGGTCTGGTCATTCCAAGCAGGGAAGGTGGACCCTTCTTAGGTGGGTCACCAAATGATGAAGGATGTGGATTCAACACATATAAAAAGTGGGCCCCACCAATAAATGGCTTGGATAAAATAAATGCTCCATGGTGGGGTCCATCTAATTGGGCCACACGGCCACCTCATCACACACAAATAAATAAATAAATAAATAATCAAATAAAAAGAGAGGGAGAGAGAGAAAGAAGAACCCACCTTCAAAATTACTCCTCCTTCCGCACTAGGGCGATCTTGCTTCAAGGAGAAAGAATCAATGGTAAAGATTGAATTTTAGAGGTTGGATGATGGGGTATGAAGCTTCATGGTGGGTGGAAAATGGAGGAAATCTTGGACATTTTTAGCTCTCATGGGTTGCTTGAGAATTGGTTTGAAAAAGGTAGAGAGAGAGGTGATGTAATAAATGGAGGGTATGGTGCTTGTTGACTTGTTGGTAAGAAAGGAATGGGATGAGTATGGGTGTTGTTGACTTTGGGTAAGAGAGGGATGGTTAGGGTATGGGTTTATTTGATTTGATTGATTGATGGATTGATGTGACATGATGTAAAGATTCTCTTAGGTTTTGCAAAGCGCGGTGTTTTCCTCCAACTGAACGTGGGCCCACATTTCCTGGTCTGGGTATCAGATCGGTGTGAAATACGCGACATTGGAACTACAGAAATGGTGCGGTCGTAATGGTACATGACTCAGATTAAGCCGACTAAAATTTAGGGGATACGACTTAGGGTCGTGCGCAAACATCGATCATAGGTTGCTGGTTGCAGATATTCGACGGGAAGGATCGTGGGAGTCGACGGAATAGTATGGATTAAGATACAGGTTTTACAAAGACTACTGCTGAAGAAGCTGGGCCTAGTCGCCCTTCACGTTCAAGGAAGTCGAGAGGTGGCATCGCTAGTTCAAGTGCCGCCGCTAGTCCAAACGTTGGGAGAGAGCTACACATGAAGGAGGATTTGGATCCCTGCACTCACACAGGGAGAGCACTGTTGGCAAATTTGGCCCACGACGCGTATACGGATCACAAGGTTCTGTTTGAGGCGCATGTGGATGAGCGGCTCTTTGGTGAGTTTTTATTATTTTAGCACATCGAAACTGCCAGGTGGGGTCCGCTCTTTGAAGGCCAGTCTCGTGAGAACGTGAGAACTGTTCGTGCCTTTTATGCTCATATTCGGGACCCTACGTTGGAGACATTGCAGTTCAGGATTCCCTTTGATAGAGACCGGGAAGCCACAATCAATGTTCGGTTGATAGCTCGACTTTTAAACGTGCCTCTTGGTAAGGTACATCCAAGTGCTAAGAACCTGAGGAGTGTTCGTGAGCGAGATCGCCGCACCAGGTTCCTATGTGGTGGCTTAGTTGAGTGGCAGCGTAATAATAGCCTCTTAGCGTCCCATATGTCGGATGATTTTCGTCTACTTCACCACATCTGCACGTTTAATGTTTATCCCAAGTGGAGCAATCGTAGTGAATGCACGCGCCTTACGGTAGATTTCCTATATCAAGTGGGCCAGGGAGAGAACGTATGCATGCCCACCTTTGTGTTGCCATAGATCGTCCTCATAGCAACATCGAGAAGAACGTCTGAGTCACTTCCCTTTGGCCGGCTCATTTGTAAGATTGCACTTGAGTTTGCTTACAGACTTGGGCCGAAGTTGCCCGTGTCGATTCATTTCATCAATGAGGCTACCATGAACCAGATGAGGTAGGGCCTCGGCAGCATGAGGCTCAGCTTGATGATGACAGTAAGGGCGAATATGATAGTGAAGAGGATGAAAGTGAAGAAGAGGGTGGAGCAGAAATAGAGGAAGAAAGCCATGAAGAAGAAGAAGAGGACGCTCAGGATACTGATGAGAGTCCTCCTCCTGCGACTCGGGCTGCTAGGGATGCTCATGTAGCCCGACTTGATTGGCCCAGAGTTAGTGCAGGCGACGTCAGAGAATATCGATATTATTCGATGTCAGCTTCTTACAGCGCAGAGCAGGCAGAAGAGCTATGCCGATATGAGATGGAGGCCACTAGAGTTCACAGTTGGGGATCATGTGTTTTTGCGAGTTTCCCCTATGAAGGGAGTCCTTCAGTTCGGGAAGAAGGGGAAGCTGGCACTGCGATTCATTGGTCCATTCCAGATCCTCGATCGTGTGGGAGCAGTGGCTTACCGATTGGCTTTACCCATGCCTCTCGCGAGCGTTCACAATGTATTTCATGTTTCTATGCTGAAGAAGTACGTTGCTGATCCTTCCCATATCATCAGATGGGAGCAGGTGCAGTTAGGAGAGGATGTTACTTATATCCTGCGACCGACACATATCCTAGACAGGAAGGAGCAGGTACTGTGTATTAAGGTGATTCCCCTTGTGAAGGTATTGTGGACGCATCACTCTGAGGAGGAGGCTACCTGGGAGACAGAAGCCGAGATCAGAAAGAACTACCCACAGCTTCTCGAGGAGTACGAAAAGGTACAAATTTCGACGACGAAATTATTTGTTAAGGGGGGTAGATTGTAATGCCCGTGAAAAATTCATACTTGGGCTCGAGTACCAACTCGACCCGAAATTGCGTACAATTAATTCTTTTAGAAAATATGACTGAGTTAGCAAGCACAACGCTGGAGTAGCTGGAAAATAGTCCCTGATCACTTTAAATACGTTCTACAAGACCCAAATCGAGTAGAACCAATGACCCTACAATACTCTATAACCTCGGATCAAACTCTAAGCTGGTTTGTTCTCTAGACCACTTTGAATCTTTGTATTGGATCTAGACCGGGTGTCGAAAGTCCGATACCTCCTATCTTAGACCGTTAGAACCGCCTAGATGGACTTGACACTCATTTCGAAAATCAAGTCAAACCGATAATCACAGGCTATTTCATTGAGCCCGGACCGAAGAGAGTGCGAATAGGGACAGAATTGGAATTTCAAATTCAAATCTGGCACGCGACTTGATGCGTCAGTATTAAGCGTTATGACCGTCAGAATTCAGCCAGATTACACCCTCGGATCAGGAGAAATTTCTATTTTATATCATGAGACTTTCAGCCCTGATCTATGTGCGGTGACCGCTGAACTGAAACTGGTCCGCCACGTGCGATCTGCGAACCCTGCCGGACTGAAAACTTAATACGTGCTAGATCTGGTACGCATGAGCTTAAGTCTGATTGCATTCGACCAGGGGACCACCAGAAAGCATCCTTTGAATCGAAACAGCCCCGAATTGGATATGCACTAAGTAAACTTTGTACCGAAGCCTATTTTCAGCATTTTTGGGCTTATAAAAGGGGTGAAACCCTCACTCCTCTCTCCCATCCGAAATTGCAAGAAACCCTAGATTGGGAGAGAGAAAAGGTGAGAGTTTGAGAGAGAGTGTAGAAGGGATTTTTTCAGTCTTCGTGCCACCTGTTGCTAGTGCCTAAGCAACACCTCCTGATCACCAAGCCGGTGATTCTTCCGCGTTTTCAGGTAATAACTAACCCTAGAAGTTGCTAATTTGGGGATCACTAAGATCCATAGCTTTTTAACCAATAGATCTTGTAAAACAGGTTCTCTTATCGCCGTTGACGAAGCGTATACGCTCCGTTCAAAACAACACGTCTATAAGAGACTAGGTGAGGATTTTAGACGCTTTGATTGACGTTTTCCAACGCTTTCAATGTCGTTTAATAGTAGATTATCGACGGCATCGCCATTTGACATGTACAACATGCTATCCGTTTCCTGTTTCGTAAATCAACGAAGAATATGAGATTTAGGGCATTTTAGTCATTTGTAGGAAGTACAGTTTACATTCATATTTTGCTGATGTGATTGACATGGTTTGTTGTCACATTAGGAAGCTAGGAATACGTGCATAATTAGTTTGGCGAAGAGATTCGCCTAATTGCGCACTTCGGGTCGACATACTATATGTAGACTTAAGTGTGTAGTGTATGTGTTTGTATAAATGCTTGTATTAGTATGTATCGAATTAAATGATGTTATGAAATAGTTTGAGATTGATTTCTCAATTAATATGCTCACCTAAATGATTTCCTACATGTTGACTATATGCATGATTTCATTACATGCATGAAATGTATGTGCTTGAAGATTTGCTTAAGTTGAATGTTATAACATGTGTTAACATGCTCACATGATTGTATTTCAATTCCAATACTCTTACATAGATTGCTGATGTGATTCCATAATTGTTTGGGACTAGACTTAGTCCAGGCAGTCGGTAATCGAGAAAATTCGTGGCTGGCTGGTCTTGGCCACGAACGACGCGTCGATGAACACGAGTCGTGTTTGGAGTTGGCGGCAGTGGTTAGGCCACGCGAAGTGTTTTACGCACTTCATGTCGTTCGACTTGAGATGCGATCGCGCTAGTCGAGCCCGTCAAGTAACCCGACTGGCCGATGTATGTTCACCCTGTATGAGTCATAACTGCTTGAACCTAGGGTACTGAACTTACCATTGTAAACCCTGTTAACCATGGTACCTTGATCCACGAAGACTCATGAGCCGGGCATGGTGGTATGGGACACCGTGGTCGAGCTGTCGGCCTACGCTGGGGTCACAAACCTCCCCGTAGTGACCAGTGAGCACATAGTCTCGTGAGCAGATTATGGTGGTATGGGACACTATATTCTAGCTGTCGGCCTACACTGATCAGGCGACGAGTCCTTTGTAGTGACCACGAGCGTATTCTGAGTCTACGGGAGGCGACGACCCTTCAGTAGCAGTAGAGTACAATAGGCCTGTATTGATAAGGTGATGGGAGAGCGGTGCAACAAGTGCGAGCAACAGCCCTGACAGCCCTTGCAGCGACCTACAAAATATACATCGTATGAGATTACTAGGAGTGACAACCCTAGACAGGATTTGTGTTGGGATTGATACAAGGGAAGTACCTTAGTTTTCCAATCCTGCTGTTTGAATGGACTAATAACAACTCAAAAATTATATCACCATACCATTGCATGTGCCTGGAAGATGTGGAGCACTTGAGGGTCGATTGCATGCCGCGGTCGTAAGATGGTGCCGTATGAGGGAGATCGTCTGTGAGGGCATACATCACGTCATGTCATCTTGCATTAACAACAGTATTAGGATTGTCTGATTTACTGCTTTACTATTATCGCATGATTGATTTGTGAACATGCTAATCTTTGCTCTATGATTCCACTGAGTTGATCACTCACTCCCACGTTACGGGATGGTGTTTGCAACACCCACTAGACCCTGTTGTAGATGCAGGTGAGGCTGAGATCCAGGAGGCAGAGCCAGACTTCGACGAGGACCAGGACGAGTTCTCGTACATGCAGTATCATGATGGCTTTGCGTAGGCGACCTGGGTTGATGGGACTTCAGTGGGACTATTTTGAACATTTTGATTTGTTCATGTATATGTTTATGAGACTCAGAGATGTATTCATACTTTAGAGACAGATGAGATCTACTTTGTTTTTCCATACAGTGATTTATATATTGTTTAGTCTTCCGCTTGCTTTTATCACTGGATTTGAAGTATGAATTGCAGTTTTGGTATACTTTTACTCATGTGAATGCTTTAAATCAGACAACATTGAATCATAATCATTTTTGTTGCATAAGTGACGGTCTGGAACTCGGGAGTTGAGTTTATACACGACCCCCGATTTTCAGGGTGTTACATTGACTAACTTAGTTTTCCATGTGTTTCTTGTCATGATGCATGTAAGGATATATCTCTTGTATTGTGACCAATTTTAATTGAATGAAATGCATGGAGTTCCTTCGGTTGTATGTGAATGATTGTGTGGTGTGTTTGTGCTATTGCTAAAACTAACTGGGTTGCACCCTATTTCGAATATAAGGAATGCCACCTAAGGTTACTCGGAGCACGACACCTCTTACGCTGGGTGAGCCGATGGATCAGGTTCCTCCCCAGAGCAATGATCATATGGACCCTGCTGTGGGCTTGATACGTGAGACTGCACCTGAGTCTCAGCCTTCTGCAGGTCATACTGTGGGACCACCACCCTTCACACCACCTGTTAGAGAGCAGTACTGTGCGTCTTCCTCGACGCAGTATGTGCCTCAACCTGCTCCACCTCCTGATAGGTTTGAGCAGTTGATGATCATAATGCACCAGCAGTATCAGCAGCTTTTGACTACCATTGCAGGGGCCTTAGCCCAGGGTAGCAGTCCGACTCCACTAATGCCTCCTGTGCATCCAGCTAAGGATGCTGGGACTTTGACTCAGGATGAGGATATGTAACACGCCGGATTTTGGCCAACCTGGGATTAGACTTCCTTAGGCAATGGGTCAACTAAAGCACCTGGGAAATCGCTCAAAACCTAATTCCATAGCCAAAGAAACCACTTAGGATTAATTCCTTTAGAAACTAAGCATAAGTTAGCTAGCGCAATGCTAGAGTAGCTGGGAAATAGTCCCTGATCGCTTTAAATACGTTCTACAAGACCCAAAACTTATAGAATCCATGGTGCTATGATACTCTAAAACCTCGGATCAAACTCTAAACCGGTTTGTTCTTTGGACCTCTTTGAAACTTTGTATTGGATCTAGACCGCGCGTCAAAAGTCCGATACCTACTATCTTAGACCGTTAGAACCGCCTAGCTGGACTTGACAATCATTTCGAAAATCAAGTCCAACCGATAATTACAGGCTATTTCATTGAGCATGGACTGAAGAGAGTGCGAATAGGGACAGATTTGGAATTTGAAATTCAAATCTGGCACACGACTTGACGCATCAGTATTAAGCGTTCTGACCATCAGAATTCAGCCAAATTACACCCTTGGATCAGGAAAAATTTCTATTTCATACCATGAGATTTGCAGACCTAATCTACATGCGATGACCGCTGAATTGAAACTGGACCACCATGGGCGATCTACGAACCCTGCCGGACTAAAAACTTAATGCGTGCTAGATCCTGTAAGCATGAACTTAAGTCCGATCGCGTTCGGCTAGGGGACCACCAGAAATGATCTTTTGGACCGAAACAGCCCCGATTTGGATATACCTTAAGTATATTTTGTTCCTGAGCCTATTTTGGACACTTTTGGGCTTATAAAAGGGGTTGAAACCCTCATTCCTCTCTCCCATCCGAATTTGAGAAAAACCCTTGATTGGGAGAGAGAAAAGGTGAGAGTTTGTGAGAGAAGGTGGGAGGGATTTTCCTGCCACCTGCTGCTGCTGCTGCATGTGCTTAGGCGACGCACTCCAACCACTTTTCCGGTGATTTCTCCGCATTTTCAGGTAAAAAATACCCTAGAAGTTACTGATTTGAGGTTCACTAGGATTCATAGCATGTTAGCTAATAGAACTTGTGTATTAGGTCGCCTGATCGCCGTATACGAAGCGTATATGCTCCGTTCGAAACGATACATATATAAAGTGAAAGGTGCGGATTTTAGACTCTTTGATTGACTATTTCCAACGCTTTCAATGTCGTTTAATAGTAGATTATCGACGGCATTGTCGTTTGACATGTACAACATGCTGTCCGTTTCCTGTTTCGTAAACCGACGAAGAATATGAGATTTAGGGCATTTTAGTCATTTGTAGGAAGTACAGATTTCATTCATATTTTGCTGATGTGATTGACATGGTTTATTGTCGCATTAGAATGTTAGGAATACGTGCATAATTAGTTTGGCAAAGAGATTCGCCTAAATGCGCACTTCGGGTCGACATACTATATGTAGACTTGAGTGTGTAGTTTAAGTGTTTGTATAAATGCTTGTATTAGTATGTATTGAATTAAATGGTGTTATGATTTAGTTTGAGATTGATTTCTTAATTAATATGCTGATGTAAATGATTTCCTACATGTTAGCTATATGCAGGATTTCATTATATGTATGAAATGTATATGCTTGATGTTTCACTTTAGTGGTATGTTATAACATGTGCTTGATGATTTTCTTATGATTTAGTTTGAGATTCAATTCTCAATTAATACGCTGATGGAGATGATTTCCTATATGTTGGCGATATGCATAATTTTATTATATGTGTGAAAGACATGTGTAAGATGATTTACTTAAGTTGTACGTTATAACATGTGTTAACATGCTCACATGGTTGTATTTCATTTCCAATACTCTCACATGATTTGCTGATGTGATTCCATATGTTTGGGACTATGCCTAGTCCAGGCAGTCGGTAACCGAGAAATATCGTAGTTGGCTTATCTTTGTCATGAAGGACGCGTCGATGAACGCGAGTCGTGTTTGGAGTTGGCGGCAGTGGTTAGGCCACGCGAAGTGTTTCACGCACTTCATGTCGTTCGACTTGCGAGGCGCTCGTGGTAGTCGAGCCCGTCAAGTAACCCGACTGGCCGTTGTATGTTCACCCTGCATGAGTCATAACTGCTTGAACCTAGGGTACTAAACTTACCATTGTAAACCCTGTTAACCATGGTACCTTGATCCACGAAGACTCATGAGCCGGGCATGGTGGTATGGGACACCGTGGTCGAGCTGTCGGCCTACGCTGGGGCCACAAACCTCCCCGTAATGACCAGTGAGCACCTAGTCTCATGAGCAGATTATGGTGGTATGGGACACTATATTCTTGTTGTCGGCCTACACTGATCAGGCGACGAGTCCTTTGTAGTGACCGCGAGCGTATTCTGAGTCTACGGGAGGCGACGACCCTTCAGTAGCAGTAGAGTACAGTAGGCCTGTATTGATAAGGTGATGGGGGAGTGGAGCAACGAGTCCGTGCAACAGCCCTAACAGCCCTTACAGCGACCTACAAAATATACATCGTATGAGATTACTAGGAGTGACAACCCTAGACAGGATCTGTGTTGGGATTGATACAAGGGAAGTACCTTAGTTTCCCAATCCTGCTATTTGAATGGACTAATAATAACTCAGAAATCATATCACCATACCATTGCATGTGCCTGGAAGATGTGGAGCACTTGAGGGTCGATTGCATGCCGCGGTCGTAAGATGGTGCCGTATGAGGGAGATCGTCGGTGAGGGCATACATCACGTCATGTCATATTGCATTAACAACAGTATTAGGATTGTCTGATTTACTGCTTTACTATTATCGCATGATTGATTTGAGAACATGTTAATCTTTGCTCTCTTATCCCACTAAGTTGATTACTCACTCCCACGTTACAGGATGGTGTTTTCGGACACCCACCAGTCCATATTGTGATTGCAGATGATGGCGTGGTCTACGAGGCGGAGTTGGACTTGATGATGATGAGGAGGATTCCTCCTTTATGCGTGTTCTGATTGATGGGATTACAGGGAGGTTGATTAGATACCTTGATACTTGTCATTTTATATTTTAAGAACACTCATGTATATCCTTTTGGTTTACTTTTGGAGTATACATGTATGTACATAACCTGGTAACATATTCACACTCTGGAGACATACAACAATTTATATATGTTATACATACTATCACAGTCTTCTGCTTGTAAATTTAACCGTCTCTGGAGCGTGATATGCTATTTTAGCTTAATCTTACTCATGTTTAATACATTATCACAGACAACATTCAATCATACATATCTATGTTGCATAAATAACATTTTGGAACTCGGGAGTTGGGTTTTTGCTCGACCCCTCGATTTTCGGGATGTTACAGGATATGACTCATCCTGCACCATCTGCCTACCCTACGGGGAATACTGCTGATACACGAGGCCTACTTGAGCGATTCCAGTGCTTGACCATCCTTCTTTTAGACCTCTCGTACCTCAGTTTCGGCCGCCTCAAAGGCCTATGGTACCGCTGCCGAACTGTCCACAGCAGGCACGAGTGCATGCATTGACAGCAGAGGCATCCGGGACAGAGACTGCCCAGCCCTTAGCCTTTGAGGTCACAGCCCACATTGGAGATATTCCTATATTCGTGTTGGTGGATACAGGGTCCACGATTTCATTGATATAGTATTCAGTAGTCAAGCGCCTTGGGCTACCAACTACTCGGATGGATGGGGTGCGAGTTCTTACAGCGCACGGGACCTTTTCTGATGCCACCATGATGTGTGAGGGTTGTTTGGTGGATCTGGGGGGCAGGACGATGGCTATTGACCTTGTCGTTGACCGCTCTCTTTATTATCTCGACGTCATTCTTGGCATGGATTGGCTGACTGCAGGGAGGGCCGAGATTGACTGCGAGACCCGCATAGTGACAGTCTACGAGCCAGAGGGCACGTCCTTTACATTTCCAGTGCAGGTTAATCTTCCCTTCCGAGTGCTGTGTTATGCTTCCTTATTGAGGGATGTTGATGCCCCGACACTTGAGAGCACGCCAGTAGTTCGTGGCTATGAGGATCTGTTCAGGAAGATTCCTGGGTTGCCACCTCAGCGTGAGATTAATTTTACTATCGATCTGGTACCTGGTTCGACGCCCGTCTCACTGTCGACGTATGACATGGCCCCGTGTGAGATGGAGGAGTTGAGGAAACAGATCGATGATCTATTGGAGGTTGGCTTCATACGACCGAGTGTGTCTCCTTTGAGAGCACCAGTGTTATTTGTGAGGAAGAAGGATGGTTCATTGCGATTGTGTATTGATTATCGCAGGTTGAATCAGATTACAGTGAAGAATAGATACCCTTTGCCCAGGATTGATGACCTGTTTGATCAGCTGAGAGGAGCGCAGTACTTCTCGAAGATTGATCTACAGTCAGGGTATCACCAGCTGCGCGTCAGGGATGAGGACGTGCAGAAGACAGCTTTCAGGACTAGCTTTGGCCACTACGATTTCCTCGTGATGTCGTTCGGTCTTACGAACGCACCAGCCGTGTTCATGGATCTGATGAACAGAGTATTTCATCCATTCCTCTATCGATTCATCATCGTGTTTATAGACGACATTTTGGTTTATTCCAGGAGTCGAGAGGAGCATGAGGAGCACTTGCGATTGGTCCTGGATACACTGAGACAGCACCAGTTGTTTGCACAGTATAAGAAGTACGACTTCTGGAAAGAGGAAGTCAAGTTCCTGGGACATGTAGTGTCCAAGGATGGGATGGCCATGGACCTTGCTAAGGTAGCCGCGGTGCAGGACTGGAAGCAGCTTGGTTTAGTTACTGAGGTGAGGAGTTTTCTGAGTCTTGCTGGCTACTATCGACCATTCATTCGGGACTTCTCCAAGATAGCCAGACCCTTGACTCAATTGACACGGAAGGATTTGAAGTTCGCCTGGAATGAGAAGGCAGAGGCAGCTTTTCAGGAGCTGAAGGACAGGCAGACGTTCGCCCTTGTGCTAGTATTACCAGAGCAAGGGGTTAAATACACGATATACACCGACGCATCTAGCGTTGGTCTGGGTTGTGTCCTTATGCAGAAGGACATGATGATTTCGTATGCCTCGAGACAATTAAGGAAGCACAAGGAGAATTACCTTACACACGACCTTGAGTTGGTAGCCGTCATTTTCGCATTGAAGCTCTGGAGACATTACCTCTACGGAGAGGAGTTCGAGCTCTTTTACGACCACAAGAGCCTTAGATACATATTCACACAGCGGGACCTGAATATGAGGCAGCGGCGATGGATGGAGACTTTGAAGGACTTTAAGTTTGAAGTTTCCTACCATCCGAGCAAGGTGAACCTTGTGGCTGACGCGTTGAGCCGCAAGAATGCTATAGAATTTGTGGCTCCACTGATGGTAGCTGAGTGGGACATGGTTGATTTTTTGTAAGACTTTGAGCAGAAACTCACTGTGGAGGAGTCATTTGAGTTTATCACACATGTTCAGGTGCGACCTCTTATCAATGACAGAGTCATCGCGGCGCAAAGGGATGATGTGCATCTGACTGAGCTTCGAAAGCAGGCCAGTTATGATGCAGACGCCGAGTGGCGAGTTGGAACGGATGGGGGCTTATGTTATCGTGGCTGCCTATGCTTCTCAGATATTCCTGACTTGAGACGAGAGATTCTCGAGGCTGTGCACAGTTCCAGACTTGCGATGCATTCGGGCAGCACAAAGATGTATCGCGACGTGAAGAGGACCTATAGGTGGGATGGCATGAAGACCCACATCGCAGAGTTCGTGTCCCGTTGTCTCACTTGCAAGCAGGTGAAGGCAGAGCATCGTCCACCTCCTGGTCTCCTTCAGCCTATGCCTATAGCTGAGTGGAAGTGAGACTTTATTTCTATGGATTTCATTTCGGGACTGCCGAAGACGAGGAAGGGACATGATTCTATTTGGGTGATCGTGACCGTTTGACGAAGTCGACGCACTTCCTTCCGATCAGAGACACGAACTCTGCAGACGAGTTGGCTAGGATATATATCAGAGAGATAGTGCGTCTACATGGAGTTCCCTTAGTGATCGTGTCGGACCGAGACATGTGTTTTACTTCTATTTTCTGGACTCTCATCCAGGAAGCTATATGTGTGAAGTTGAAGTTCAGTACTGCTTTCCACCCACAGACGGACGGATAGAAAGAGTGGGTGAACCAGATTTTAGAGGATATGCTGCGGGCTTGCGTGTTGGATTTCAAAAACAGTTTGGATGATTGTCTTCCATATGCGGAGTTCGCGTACAACAACAGTTTTCAGGAAAGTATCGGTATGGCTCCTTATGAGGCCTTGTATGGGCGACCTTGTCGAGCACCGCATTGCTGGGCAGAGGTCTGTGAGCGTAGATTGATTGGCCCAGAGATAGTGCAGGTGACCTTGGAGAATATTGACATCATCAGATGCCAGCTTCTTACAGCGCAGAGCAGACAGAAGAGTTATGCCGATACGAGATGGCGCCTGCTAGAGTTCGCGGTTGGGGATCACTTATTTTTGAGAGTTTTCCTTATGAAAGGAGTTCTTCGGTTCGGGAAGAAGGGAAAACTAGCACCGCGATTCATTGGTCCATTTCAGATTCTTGACCGTGTGGGTGTAGTGATATATCGTCTGGCTTTGCCTACGCCTCTCGCGAGCGTACACAACGTATTTCATATTTCTATGCTGAAGAAATACGTTCCTGATCCTTCCCATATCATTAGATGGGAGCAGGTGCAATTAGGTGAGGATGTTACATATATATTGCGACCGACGAGTATATTAGACAGGACGGAGCAGGTATTGCATAGCAAGGTCATCCCCTTTGTGAAGATATTGTGGATGCATCACACTGAAGAGGAGGCTACATGAGAGACAGAAGCCGAAATAAGAAAGAACTACCCACAGCTTCTCGAGGAGTAAGAAAAGGTATAAATTTTGAGGATGAAATTTATTGTTAAGGGGGGTAGATTATAACGTCTCGAAAAATTTTGTACCAAGAACCGAGTACCACCTCAGACAGAAATCACTTAGGATTAATTTCTTTAGAAATTAAGCGTAAGTTAACTAACGCTATGTTAGATTAGTTGTGAAATTAGCAATGATGGCTTTAAATACGTTCTGCAAGACCTAAAACTTATAAAATCAATGACGCTATAACATCTTGAAACCTAGGATCAAACTCTAAACCCGTTTTCTCTCAGGAACCCTTTGAAACTTTGTATTGGATCTAGACCGCGCGTCGAGAGTCCGATATCTACAATCTTAGACCATTATGACCGCTTAGTTGGACTTGACAATCGCTTCGAAAATCAAGCCCAACTGATGTTCTGAGTCTATTTCATTGAGCCTGGAGCAAGGAGTGTGAGAAAGAGTAAAATTCTTTAAAAATTAAATGTGATTTAAATAAATCTGGCACGTTTCTCTTGCGGGTTAAGTATAAGCATTCAGACCGTTGGAATCTGACCCAAATACACCCTCGATTCAGGGAACATTTTCCACTCAGGTTAGTGTACTTGGAATCCTTGATCGAATCTCCGTGACCGCTGAACTGAAACTGGTTCACCACATGCGATCTGGGAACACTATCGGACTGAAAACTTAATGTGATCAGGATCCAATATCCATGAGCTTAAGTCCGACCGCATTTGGTCAGGGGACCTCCATAAACGTTCTTTTGGATAGGAAGAGACCCGATTTGGTTATAACCCAAGTATACCTTTGTTCCAAGTCTATACAGGTGACTTTCTAACCTATTTAAGGACCTTAAACCCTCTCACTTCCCTCCCATACGAATTTGCTAAAACCCTAGAGAAGAGAGGAGAGAAAGGAGAGAGATTCTGTAAGAGTTGTGGGGAAAGCTTCCTGTCACTCGAACCTGCTACCAAGCGTGCCTAGCTATCGTATTCCAGTCACTCTTCTGACTTCATTCTAGGTAAGAAAACCCTAACCTCAACCTATTTTAGGGATCTAGCAATACAAGTAGCGAAGTAGCTGACTTATCTTGTGAATTAGGTCGTCATATCGACGTTGACGAAGCGTAGACTTTCTATTCGAATTGATATGCATCTACGGCGAAAGGTGAGGATTTTAGATGCTTAAATTGACTGTTTTCAAAGCTTTTAATGTCGTTTAATAGTAAATTATCGACAAGAACACCATTTAAGATGTAGAACATGCTGTCTGTTTTCCATTTCGACTGCGTACGGAGAATATGAGATTTAGGGTATTTTAGGCATTTGTAAGAAATACTGTATACGTTTGTATTTTGCTGAAATGATTTCCATGTGTATTTATCATGTTATGATATTAGTTAGGCGTGCATGATCTGTTGTCGAAGAGATTTGCCCTAATGCACATTTTGGGTCGACATACGTTATGTAGACAAATGTGTGTAAACTAAGTGTTTGTATAAATGTTTGTATTAGTATGTACTGAGTAAATGTTGATGTAGATTAGTTTTGAGATTGAATTCTCAAGTAATATGTTGATGTACATGATTTCCTCCATGTTGTGATATTGAATTGATTTCCTTATATATATGATATACATGTGTTTGGTTGATTTGCTTACGTTGTATGTTATAACATATTGTAAGACCCGTATCTTGGTCCGTACCTTTCAGTAGACTTCCGCGGTCTTACCAGTCGAATTCTGGCAACCTTCGACCCTTAACCGATATCGACGCGCGACCTATGCCGACAACCCGAGTCGACTCAACCCGAGATCAATACCATAACGACCTCGCCGTCGTTGCGGTTCCGATACTGCGACTCGCACGCCGAGGCGATACCCTGGTCAAGAGATGTGGGCCAACGTTTGGTGCGAGAAAACGCCGCGCGTTGCGAAACCCAAGGGAATCTCTACGATGTGTCACATTAATCACATCAATCCCATCAATCAATCAATCCATCAAGCCATCACATGTCAAGTACACATCACTTTCATTCCTTTTCCCAAGCAACCATAAAAGTTTCCCAAAACCATACCTCTCTTACACAAAAAGCCACAAAAGTCAAGCTTTTCTTACACCTCCCATACCTCTCTTAGACAAAAGCCTCAAAAGTCAATACTTTCTTACACAACCATCATTCATCTATCCATCCATCTCTCTCTACATCACTTTCTCTCTTTCTCATTTTCTCATCTCAATCCCAAGCAACAAAGAGCCCATACGTATGGAGTTTTCCAAAATTCCCAAGCTCCAAGTGTGGTCCACTTTCCTACCCCATCATCTCCCATCTCAACCCTCCATTCTTCATCTCATCCATTGAAGTTGAAGCTAAGGTGCCAAGGAACCCCTAGGAGCAAGAAGATCGGACAGTAGGTGCTAGATCATACTAGTTTTTCTCATTTTTATGATGGGCCAAGTGAGGCCCACCGATCCATGGTGTGGATCTCACTTGGGACCCTAATATGTGGCCGATGGACCACTTGGATCATCATGATCATTCCATGTTGGGGCCATTCTCCATGGACCCCATCATGATGTTTATTTCATTTTGAAAGGTCATCTAGACCGTCTATATCGGTAGGGAATGGATCTCCACCGTTGATTTATATTTTTGATGATCCCATGCTCAAAGGGATCCATTTATTGTATGATTTCATTCAAGGGAGGGCTCATAGTGGCGGAGCCCTCCATCACAAGGCGTGTCCCACTCTCCATGTCTCTCTCTCTTTTATTTCTTTTATTTTATTTTATTTTTATGCAATAGGATTGTGTGGCCCACTTGAATGGATCCCACCTTGAGGTATTTATTTTTATTCAAGTGGGGCCCACCTTAGCCGTTGTACCCATGTCACCCATCAGTGGTGGCCCACTTCATCAGGGCCCACCACGATAAAAAATAATAATAATAATAAAACCGTCCAGCGTGTGGGACGCTGGACGTTTCAAAGGAAAGAAGAAAAAGGAAAGAAGTAAAGAAGACCTTTGGTGGTCCACTTGCTGAGGCCCCACCGTGATGTATGTAATCAATCCACGCCATCCATCCCATTCTCCACCAAATTTCATGCATTGGGCCAAGGTTTGGAGCTGATCCAATCACCTGGTGGGCCATAGCGCCAAATATTGCGTCCTCACCATTCAAACACTATTTTCTTATTTTATTTCACTTCCTAAGCATATAAAAATTCGAACTCTGGACTCATTTGGACGGCCTTGAGCCACTGAACGCAATGGCCGGGGCGGATTTCATTTTAGCGGGCCCCACATACGAAAAACCCCGGGAAAATGGGTTTTTCCCCAAAAATGTCAAGAGGCAGAGCCTCTGCTTCTGCATCTCTGTCAGCGGGCAGCGCTGCACGCTGCTAGCCGTGAAGGCGGGCGGTCGGACGCAGGGGCCCACCGTAATGTTTGTTTATCACCAATCTGTTCATGAGGTGGGCCCCCTTCTCAGGCGGGCCCCCTCCAAATCTCAACTAAATCTAAAACTCCAGTGGCCCACACCACATGAAACAGTGGGACTGTACCCCTACCATTGAAATCCTTTTTTTTTTGGGCCCATGGAAGTTTTTGACCAAGCTGAAAATTATATTTTTCCCTTCAACCAAGTCTGTATGACCTTATCAATGGGTTGGATGCCAAATATATATTACAGGGTGGGCCCCACATGGGACCCACAATGATGTATGTGTTAAGCCCACTGTCTAGACGGATGGTGGCACCCACCACGGTGGTACCCACTTCATGTAGGTGCTGTCTCCACCGTCCAGCGGATGGTGGGGCCCTTGTGATGTATGTGCTCTATCCGCACTGTCCACTGGACAGTGGGACCCGCCATGATGCAATCAGACCGTCCATCCACTTGAAAAGATCATAAAAGGCCTATGGGTTAGGCCCACTTGAATTGCAAAAGGCTTATGGGTTAGGCTCATTTGATTTATGGAATGCTTATGGGCTAGGCCCATTTCATTCATTTAAGGCCTAAGAATTTGGGCCCACTTGATATGTAAAGCCTATGGACTTAGGCTCACTTGATATTTAAGGCCTATGGGTTTAAGCCCAATTGATATGTTCTAAGGCCATGAGACTAGGCCATTTGATATATTGTAAGGCCCATGGGACTAAACCCATTTGATTATAAACAGGGTCCATGGGATTAGGCCCATTGGATTTATTTGAGACCTATGAGTTAGGCCCATTTTATTTGATTAAGGCCTAGGGGTTTAGGCCCATTAGATTCATGTTAGGTCTATGGGTTGAGGCCCACTTGATCCACATGTGGGACCCAATTGGTATGGCCCATTGGTCACATATTAGACTCATGAGACTAAGCTCATTTGATGCAATCCAAGGCCCACAGGTTTTGACCCATTACAATGCATATAAGACCCATTGGTGTGGCCCATTTATGTGGCCCATCTGATGAATAAAAGGCCCATAGGATATGGCCCATTTGATATATATATATATGAAAAGCCCAATGGGATGAACCTAAGGTCCATTGCAATGTGTAAATTCTAATACCGATTATGTAGCGATGTCTAAGAAGATCGTGCCTGGGAAGCAATGTTGGTTGGACGTCCACATTGCGAGTGTAATGTTGGTTGGATGTCCACATTATGACTCTCCTTAGGGCCCATGGTTGGGCCGTACTTGCCATGTATAGGCCATCTAGGCCCATCTACGTTGTAAGAATGGTTCATCACTCATTTACATGTTTAGTATAGTTTCATGACCCATGATCATATGCATCATATGTATGCTTGATAAGAGCATTGACTGATCATAGCATATGCCTTCGGGCAGGTTATTTATGGGCTCCCGGTTAGGCGATGTTGCCCTACATGAGCGCACGATATGCGCAAGAATTGCTGTATGACTGGATAGCGTGAATCATGCATTTCGTATTTGTGTGACATGGTTATTGTATGCCCTAGCGACATCAGGGCCGTGGCCTCCACAGACGCATTGTGGTTAGCAGGATTGGTTACTGAAAATCTTGTTCTACATGGGGTACTATAGATATCCCTGGGTGAAAGTCCCTAAACCCTTATGGTACCAAGAGGTTGCTCCAATGTTTAGACCGAGTAGGTAGATGAGCGCTGAGTGCCGAATATCAGTTGGCTGTGCTCTCTACTGTGTCGTGGTCGGTTGGAAGGGGGTGCGGCCTTACCCGCCCGAGTGTAGGGGGCAATCCTAGGCTGAGTTTGACCAGCTCGAGGAATGAGTCTGCTATCGACGAGTCGCGACCGATATTGGCAGACGGATAGTGAGATCTCTTCCACTTACCTTATTGCGCGTGATGTGGCGGAAATTTGGTTTAGAATGTACTAGACCCTGGTGATATCCCATATTTAAGCTATATTGATGTATGGACATAGATGAGGATCTGTATGCTTGAGTTGCATTGCACATCACATGGCCTTGGGATGGCCGATACCATTCATGTCTTGCATCGCATAAGCTTTGGTACGGCTTATGATATTATGGTTCCATCTATATATTTCACATTACTCTGACATTACATGTTCATATTACTACCTTGCGCACACACTTTCACCACCCTCTAAGCTTTCTGTAAGCTTATGTACGACCGTTGCGTGTAGGTGACGTTGGATCGCAGCAGCGCTGAGGCAGGAGCATGTTGCAGAGCGTTTTGGAGTTTTTTTATTCTTTACCATTGTATTTCCCTTTATGCTCATTGTACTTGTAAAGTTTTTGATCATAGTGGAAATGTAATGGAGTACTTGGTTATTGTTTGTGGGTTATGCCTTTGATTATGCTTATTACGAATCAAACTGACATTGAAAATCCTCCTCGTAACATCCCAGGATCGGAACCCGGCGAATGGGAGCTAGGAGCCAAGAATGGGGTCCTACGGAGGTTGTCGGCGCCGGATTCGGCGATCGGAAATTTTGTGAGCCCGATTTTTGAGTTTGGGGCTTGACACATGTTGTTAGCATGCTTGGATTGTTTGTATTTCATTTCTATTACTCTCATATGATCACTGATGTTGATTACAAGTGGTTGGGGCTATGATCTAGTCCAGGAAGTCGGTAATAGATTCAAATTCATGGTTGGCTTCTATTTGCCATGAAGGACGCGTCGACGAACGCGAGTCGTGCTTTGGGTTGAGGGCAGTGGTTAGGTTACATGAGGTGTTTTATGCACTTCATGTTATTCAGTGTGAGATGCACTCGTACTAGTCGAGCTCGTCAAATAACCCGACTGACCATTGTATGTTCATCTTGTATTGGTCATAACTGCTTGAACCTAGGGTACTGAACTTACCAGTGGAACCCCTGATAACCATGGTACCTTGATCCATTAAGACTCATGAGACGGGCATGGTGGTATGGGACACCGTGGTCGAGCTGTCGGCCTACGCTGGGGCCACAAATCTCCCCGTAGTGACTAGTGAGCACTTTAGACTCGTGAGCCGATTGTGGTGGTATGGGACACTACATTCGAGCTGTCGACCTACTTTGATTGGTGATGAGCCCTTTATAGTGACCTCGAGCGTATTCTGAGTCTACGTGAGGCGACGAGCCTTCCGTAGTAACAAGAGTACACTAGGCCTGTATTGATAAGGTGATGGGGAGTGTTGCAACGAGTGCGAGCAACAGCCCTGGCAGCCCTTGCAGCGACCTAGAAATATACCATCGTATGAGATTACTAGGAGTGACGACCCTAAACAGGATCCGTGTTAAGATTGATATAAGGAAAGTACCTTAGTTTCCCAATACTGCTGTATGAAAGGACTAATAACAACTTGGTAATCATATCCACATCACACTGCATGTGCCTGGAAGATGTGGAGCACTGAGGGAAGAAAGCATGCCGCGGATGTAAGATGGTGTCGCATGAGAGAGTATGTCGATGAGGGCATCCATCATGTCATTTCATGCTTGCATTAACAACAATATCTAAGAATGTCTGATTGATTGCTTTACTATTGTCGCGTGATTGATTTGATAACATGTTAACCTTTGCTCTATGATTCGACTGAGTTGATCACTCACTCCCACGTTACAGGACGGTGTTTGCAACACCTACCAGACTCTGTCTTAGATGCAGGTTGTGAGGAGATCCAGGAGCTGGAGCCGGACTTCTACGAGGACCAGGACGAGTTCTCGTACATGCAGTTCTCTGACGGCTTCTCGTAGGTGGACTGGATCAGCGGGATTTTTGCTAGTTGAACTATTACATGACATTTGATTTTGGTTTATGATATGTATATGTGACTCAGTGTTGTATTCATACTTTGGAGACAGTTCGAGATTGTTTTGTTTTTCATACAGTGATATATATATTCTTCAGTCTTCCGCTTGCATTTTATCACTGGATCTGGAGTATGAATTGCAGTTTTGGTATAATCTCACTCATGTTAATTCACTAACTTAGACAACATTGAATCATCAGCATATTTGTTACATAAGTGATGGTCTGGAACTCGGGAGTCAGGTTTCTACACGACCCCCGATTTTCAGGGCGTTACACCTTGATATAAGGATTTGTCATATTATATGTTGAAATCAACACACGTCAAGTACGTTAGAGTTGTGTAGTCTAAGTGTTTGTATAAATGCATATATTAGTAAGTATTGAGTAAATGGTGTTGTAGATTAGCGTTGAGATTAGATTCTCAACTAATTTATTGATGTACATGAATTCCTCCATGTTTGTTGTATTGAATTGATTACCTTATATGTGAAATACTCGTGTATGGTTAACTGCTTTTGATGTATGTTATAACATGCTGGAATTACTTGTATTTCAATTTTATCTCTCTCATATGATTATTGATTTAAATTACAAGTGTTTGGGGCTATACTCTAGTCTAGGCAGTCGGTAACAGATTATGATCCGTGGTTGGATTCTATTCACCACGAAGGATGTGTATGATGAACCCGAGTCATGCTAGAGTTGTCGGCAGTGGTTAGGCCACACGAAGTGCTTGTGCACTTCATGTCGGTCGATTCAACGTGCGCTCGTGCTAGTCGGACTCATCAAGTAACCCGATTGACCGTTGTATGTTCACCTTGTATTCGTCATAACTGCTTGAACCTAGGGTACTGAACTTACCAGTGATAACCGTGGTACCTTGATCCACTAAGACTCATGAGTCAGGCATGGTGGTATGGGACACCATGGTCGAGCTGTCGGCCTACGCTGGGGCCACAAACCTCCCCGTAGTGACCAGTGAACAACCTAGACTCATGAGCCGATTATGGTGGTATGGGACACTATATTCGAGCTGTCGGCTTACACTGATAAGGTGATGGGGGAGCGGTGCAACGAGTGAGTGCAACAGCCCTGACAGTCCTTTATAGTGACCTCGAGCGTACTCTGAGTCTACGTGAGGCGACGACCCTTTCTTAGCAACAAGAGTACAACTAGGCCTGTATTGATAAGGTGATGGGGGAGCGGAGCAACGAGTGGGTGCAACAGCCCTGAGAGCCCTTGAAGCGACTTAGAAATATATCATCGTATGAGACTACTAGGAGTGACGACCCTAGACAGGATCTTTATTGGGAATGATATAAGGGAAGTACCCTAGTTTCCCAATCCTGCTGCATGAAAAGGACTAATAACAACTTGGTAATCATATTCATATCGCGCTGCATGTGCCTGGAAGATGTGGAGCACTGAGGGAAGAAAGCATGCCGCGGACGTAAGATGGTGTCGCATGAGGGAGTATATCGGCGAGGGCATCCATCATATCATTTCATTCTTGCATTAATTACAGTATCTAGGACCTGTTTGATTGCTTGCTTTACCATTATCGCGTGATTGATTTGATAATATGCTAATCTTTGCTCTATGATTCCACTGAGTTAGCTACTCACTCCCACGTTACGGGACGGTGTTGCGCACACCAACCAGTCTCTATTTTATTTTCAGATGGTGGTGATGCTTGCGAAGAAAAGCTGGACTTGATGATGATGAGGAGGATCCCTCCTATATGCAGGTTCTGATTAACGGGATTACAGGGTTATTGATTAGATGCCAATACACTTGGTATTTTGCCTTTTATTTACACACCCATGTATATTCTCTTCTTTCTATTTTTGAGTATACATGTATTTATTAACCTGGTAACATGTTCATACTCTGGAGACTTACAACAGTTCATATATTTTATGTATCTATTACATTCTTCCGCTTGCTAATTTAACTATCTCTGGAGTATGATATGTTGTTTTAGCTTAATCCACTTCATGTTTTATGCACTATTATAGCCGACATTCATTCATCATTGAAAATGTTGCATAAGTGATGTTCTGGAACTCGGGAGTGGAGTTTATCCTCGACCCCCGATTTTCAGGGCATTACAATGTTGTAGAGATTCCTTTGAAGTTTGCAACACGGGGCATTTTCCTCGAAATGAACGTGGGCCCACATCTTCTAGCCCGCGATCGGATCGGTGCACGAGTTATGACATTGGAACCATGATGACAGCGCGTTTACTAAGATACAAGTTTTAGGTTGAGCCAACTTCTGTATGTAGGTCTCGGCTTAGGATCGCGTACAAACGTTGGATACAGGTCTAGGGTTGTCAAAATTCGATCAGAAGGACTGTGGAAGCCTAAGGAGTGGTACAGACTTGGATACGGATCTTACACACTATTTGTGCATGGGACGTGGACCCCCACCATGATGTACATATGGTGTCCACACCGTCTAGCAAGGGACGGTGGGACCCACCAGATGTATATGCTTCCTCCATCCCGTCCATTTACTGCACACCCGAGCAGGGCCAGCGTCCAGCCCAGCAGGGCCCAACTGCTGCATGTGCAGGGCCCACCTGCTGTATGTGCAAGGCCCATTGTGATGTACATGAGGCCTATGTGATGAGGCCCAATGTGATGTATGTGACGACCATGTGATGAGGCCAAATGTGATGTATGTGAGGCCCTTGTTTGGGGCCCGTTATGATGTATGTGAGGCCCATGTGATGAGGTCCAATGTGATGTATGTGAGGCCCTTATTTGAGGCCCATTGTGATGTATATGAGGCCCTTGTGTGAGGCCCATTGTGATGTGTATGAGGCCCATGTGATGAGGCCCAATATGATGTATGTGAGGCCTATGTGATGAGGCTTAATGTGGTATATGTGAGGCCCTTGTGTGAGGCCTAATGTGATGTATATGAGGCCCTTGTGTGAGGCCCAATGTGATGTATGTGAGGCCCCTGCGTGACGCCCATTGCGATGTGCATGAGGCCCTTATGTGAGACCCTTATGATGAGGCTCATTGTGGTGCATAAGATGCCTATGTGATGAGGTCTAATTGTGATGCGTGATTCCACTATGAAGTATGTGATGATGTTTATGATGCTCATCCATTTTCCTAGTTAGTATAAAGATCATGGACCCCATTATAGGATAGGTTCTAAATGGGCCACACCTTGGGAGCAATATTGGTTAAATGTCTACATTATAATCCTCCCTTGGGCTCGTTGTTAGGCCCATTCTCATCTCCTCTTAGTTGGCTAACCCAAATCGTTGGGTCCCACTGTTATTAGTATGACCCATCTCACTTTATTGGGCTAACCTGAACTGTTGGGCCCCCATTATGGATTGAACTTCCACCATGACTTGTAGAGTCCACCTTGTACTTATTGGTCCCTTAGGAAGCCCAGATTGCTACGTAATGGAACAGGTGAGGAAGCCCACTCCTTGTTCTTAGGCCCATTCTTGATATGAGTAGGCCACCTAGGCCCATCCTTGATATGAGGAGAGTACATCATCACCATAGATGAAAAGATTTGTGGTATCAGACTTGGTATATCCACCGTTGAGGACCGATCTTCATGTTATGCATTAGATCTATTGTCCTTCTATGGACCTCGCCTTACATATAGGCCGATTATCGATTATGACTATGTTAGTATATGCACTAAGTATGTGCCCGCATAACATTATGATACATGCCCATACTCATCATTTGTATGCTTGTTATGATGAGTGATTGATCATAGCATATGCCATTGGGCAGATTGATTATGGGACTCCCTGAGAGAGAGTGGCCCCACATGAGTGCACAGTACGCGATGACTGGATAGTGTGACTCATGCACCTTGAATTTTGTGTGATATAATCATTATATGCCCTGGCGATATCAAGGTTGTGGCCTCCATAGGCATGACATGGATGACAGGATTGGACACCGAAATGTTTTGGTTCTTGACATGGGGCGCGATAGATGTCACTGGGTGAAAGTCCCTAAACCCTTATGGTACCAAGAGGTTGCTAAAACGTCTAGACTAAGTGGATGCATGAGCACTAAGGGGCCGAATACCAGGAGGCTGCGTCTCCTACTATGTCGTGGTCGGTTGGAAGGGTTTTGGGACTTATCCGCCTTAGAGGAGGGGGCATAGCTAGGCTGAGTTTAACCAGCTCAAGGAATGGGTCCGCTATCAATATGTTATATAGGTATTGACAGACTATTAACATGCGGATAGTGAGGTCTCTTACGCTTACATTAGACTGCGTGCCTGGGGGAGGGGTCATCAATGTGTAGTGCACTAAACCCCCGTGATTGTCCAAAGAGGAACTGTACTGATATCTGGATGTTCCAGAGGTGAACTGTATTGATGTGTGGATCTAGCAGAGGACTGGTGTGCTTGCATTGCATCTTTCATATGGCATTCGATCCTATAGGCCTTACTTCGCATAACCTTGGTATGGATGATAGCATTCATGGTCTTGCCATCATTTTTCCCATTTAAGGACTTACCAGCATGTTTCCGCATTACTCTGATATTGTATTCTATGCACATACCTTGCGCACACACTTACACCACCCTCTAAGCTTTATATAAGCTTATGCATGATCGTTGCATGCAGGTGACGTTAGGACGCCACAGCAGCACTGAGCTTAGAGCTTACAGTTGACTTCTAGATCTTTTGATATTAAAATTATATTGCCCTTTAGTATTATGCTCAAAGTTTTATTATAGTGGATATTTGGTAATGTTCTTGGTTGTTGTTCGTGGGTTATGCTTCTTATGAAACAAATTTATGTTGAAAATCCTCCTTGAAGGATCTTAGGATCGAAACCTAGTAGAGAATGGGGTACTACAGAGGTTGTCGGCGTCGGATTCGGTGATCAGAAAGTTTGTGAGCCTGGTTTCCGAGTTTGGGACGTAACAACATATGACCAATTAAATTACATATAATTTCGATATCACACATGCATATCTAAAGTGTTCATTTTAAGTCAAAATAGAGGTATTTAAATTGAATCACATATTCAAATAGTTGAATTTAAATCCAATCCATCAATCATCTATAAAGGACTGGGATCAATAAGAGTAATTCTCCACATTAAGCAATTAATGACATAAATGAACAAAAATGAATAGACAAAGCTAACTATCAACATGTAGAAAAGCTTGAAGAGTGATCCTCACCTTGTATTGGGGATTTTTCATAAACGTGGTCTAGGAAATGTAACCTGGTCCACTTGCGAATTGTAAGAGTGTAAATCTGCCAACCAAGTTGGCTTGACTCGATAACTCGGTCGTAAACTAGCGACATCCTATCTGGCTCAAACTGCGAGTGGAAAACCAATCTTCTCTATATGCTAAACACAACCAGCTCCGATCCACTAGACAAAGCAACTTATCCTAGGGTAGATTCAACCATCACTGAGTCGACTTGGGAATGACTAGATAGCCACATAACTGCACAGTCCCTTCACCTTCTCTACTCTTCCTCCTTTATTCTTCTTCCTTTACATCTCTACTGGAAAATCATCAAATTGGGAACCCAACGAGTGCTCGACTAGGTGCTGACTCAGTCCTAACTCGGCTTGCACTATTAAGACCAATTGTTACACTGTTGACTCAAAAGCTACTATTAGTTTATTAATTCAGTGACTCCTAAACCTAAGGGAGTTAACCCAGTTAATTAACTTAGTTCAAAATTGAGTTTACTATGGATATAACTTAGTATAGATGTTTCATCAATATAATAACAAGTCTCTGGGCAAATTGCAATAGTCAGGGATGGGCCAACTGAACTCATTGACCTAATTGAGTCAACTTAGCACGAGTTCCCATCTAAAACATCTCAATATTAATCAAATTCATATCGGGGCAAAAGATTACCTGATGAGTTGAAGTGGAGTATTAATTCCGCATAATAAAAGGATGAAGAGATATTGATCCCTGACTAACTCAGCGAGTTAACTCATACGAGTCACTTGGGCTTCTTTCCCTCTTCTTTCTTCCTCCTCTTTCTCCTTCAACCTTTTCTAGTGGAAGTCTTGCCATGAATGTTAGAGCTTGACCCGACTCAACTCAGCTAAACTCGATGAAGGACGACCGAGTCAGCGAGCCTCAACTGGGCAACGAGTCACGCTCCAAACCCGTCAACAGCGTGCCATATGACTCGCCCACACTCTCACTTCTCTCATTCTTCTCCTCTAACTTCTCTTTCTTCCCGTTTCTCTGACCTTCTTCATTCTTCTTCAGATACGAGGAGATCAGCACCCAAAAGCTCGTTATGAGCCTACTATTATAGCATCCATTAGAGGGAGAATCGACTTAGTGTTCGACTCGGTGGCTGGAATGAAAGAATGGCCATGCCACCCATCTTCTTCCTCTTTCTTTCCCTGTTCTTTATCTTCCCTCTCAGCTCCCTTTCTCTGCTTCTCCTCATCATGACCAAATCTACCTGACTCGAACCAGGACGTGGTTCGACTCAAGCATGAGTGCGGCAGCGACTGCCCGATTCTCTCTAGCAATCTCGTTTCCCTTCCTCTTTTCTTTCTTCTTCTTCTACTTATCTCCTTCCTTGACTCATCTTCCTCTCTTGCAAGGACTCGGTGGCGCACGGACTCAGCCGAACATATAACAACTCGAACCGAGTCAACTCAACTCGATGCGATAGGTAAGGACAGAACTCCTTTCCTCTCTTTAAAACTTCTTATTTTTAGAAAGGGTTTCCCTAAAAGGCAGCCTCTTATAGGATTTCCTAATCATATTCTAGAGGCTTCAGAAGTAACTAATCTGCAGGATTAGTTACAGTTTAATTGCTCGACTAGTTGAGTTTATGTGATAGTGCATTCGAATCTGGTTGCGTGGATGAGATTTAATCATCTAGGTGGGTGTTTGGAGTCCTGGGCCACATGATGAACGTCTTTGCTGTGAAAATAGGGCCTACACATTGATGGTGCGATTTTCAACCAAATCGAGGAAGATGACCACCCTATTCATGGTGGATCTTGATCTAAGGGATCACCCTCCAATCTAAGCCTTTTGATTGGTCTAGATGGGTCCACGGATCATCGTGGGACCCACGTTTTATATAAACGGCTAGCCGCATTGACGATATATGAGGTTTTCTCATTCCAAAAGCTGTTTTCTCGGGTGGATGAGTTCTTTCCCAAAATCTCCTTACCTAATACAAAAGCGCTTCCTAATGCCCTAGCTTAGACATACCAGATGAGCTATGATAAGCTACTAGAAGGAGACATGTGGTGGGGATCGTTCCAGTACAAAAGTAGGAAGATTCCTTTCGCCATTTACATAGCTAAGGAAACCCTAAAATGGCTCAAACTTTGAACTAACGGCCGGGATTTCCCAGCATTAGAAGGCTAGGATTGTAAGAGTCCTCCCACATGCGGATTTTCATCTAGGCAGCAAAGGAAGGTTTCCATTTTTGGAAATGACATTTGTGCGCAACTCTACTCATGCTCACGTTCGTGTGTACTCACGCATGTCCTAGAGTGTAAAAATAGGTGGGGTTTGGTCTAAAATCCATCCTGCACAATATGGACTGTTTGGATCATTTAAATGAGTGATGATGATGGCCCATCGATTTAAATAAGAGACGGCTATTTGTCGTTGGCAGCAAAAGAAAGGAGAGGAAAATCCTCTCTTTCAGATTTCCATCGGGTCAACACGGTCAAACTGTGTTGACGAGTCTGGTGCATTGTGGGAGTACCATCCCTGGTGCACACAACGCTTGTGTGGGGTCCACTGTGTAAGTCCTATAGTTTATAGCCCCTTGTTATTGTCAAATTTGTGGTGACAAAGACACTACTTTGAAGCTTGTATATGTGATTCAAGACGCTTTCAAGATCTCAGAAGTGTTCAAGTTCAAGAAGCTTTCAAGATCTCAGAAGTGTTCAACTTCAAGAAGCTTTCAAGATCTCAAAAGTGTTCAAGTTCAAAGATCTCAGGCTTTATTATACTCAAAGGTCACTTGTCTTCAAGTTTCAATGTCCTTGCTTCACTATTGAGGTAAGACTGACCTTAGGTTGACCTTTAGAGTAGGACATTTTGGATACATAATCCATATATGTTTTATACATAAATTTGGTCTGTTCTAAGACTAGTGCTGGACCTTGTTCGACTAGTCTTAGCATTGGTTTGACCAGTCCAAGAAATTTCACGACCAATCCTAAGTTGTTGAGGATTTTTAGAATTTTTTGGTTACACTACGACCAGTCCTGGTGATTGTTCGACCAGTCGTAGGAACAATGTCGACTGGTTCTTTGACCAGTTGTAGACCTTCGACTTAAAGTCTAGCAATGAAATTCATAGGTCTACAACCAGTCGTGTGGAACCTACGACCAGTTGTAAAACCATCTTATATTATCCTGCTCAAAATTTTAAATTTTTGTTGGTTCTAAGACTAGTCGTAGGGGTCTTAAGACCAGTCGAAGACGTGATTTGCTCGCCTGTAAATTGAACACGAATTTCAGAGGTTTGATAAGTAATTCAAGTATATTCAAAGCTCCACTCTGCGATAGGTTAGTATTCATTTTAAGCTACATTGTGCATAATTTTTATTCTCTTTTGTTAGCTTTCATTATTTGATTTTGTTCCTAAATTCCAATCTAATTTGAAAAGAGGAATTGCTGTATTCCTTCTTCTTAGAATTAAAATCAAATAGAGCTATGCCCAATTAAATTTAATTTAAAATCAATTAGAACTAGAATGATTGTAATGTGAGTTTGGACATTGAACTTGGACATTCAATCATCTACTCTGACTTGGTTCTTCTGGGCTGCTACAACGAAGGAGATATTCAGGTATTTTACATTTAATTGTAAATTCCTTTTAGTTTTTGATTTTGTTTGGGATTTGCCAGAAAAATCTCATTGTATTAGTTATCTGAGGGGAGCCAGGAAACTCAGAAGTGGGATTTTTTTAATTGTGTAAGCCCACATAGAAAGACACAATTGTACGGTTTTGGGTGAACCTATAAAAACTTAACTTGATAGTGAACGCTAATATCCCCTGTGTGAGGATATTAGGAGTGGAGTAACATTCTGTGTGGTTGTTATTAAACAGTTGGTGAACACACAGGCAAACCACTATAATCCCTTGTGTCTCGTGGTTGAATGGTTTATATTTCATATCTTTTATTATTCATTTGTGGAATGTATATGTGGATGTGAATGCTGTAATCATTTATTTCAAGCATTGTAGGAATGTTGTAATAATTTAACAATTATTTCTTTCGATTCCTTTTTCAACATTCTTAATTGTTCTAGTAAGGTTGCCCTGTCATTTCTATGGTGCATGGTTGTCCTTAGAACAGTATATAATTAATTACAGTTTATTCTTCAATACAGTTTGCATTTAATTTTCTTTTCCTCTTCGATTTGAGATTTGATGCAAAGACCTTTTTGGAAATAAGGTTGTCCTACCATAAACTCTGGTTTTTTGTGTAAGGTTGTCCTTAGAATAAAATTTATATCAACCTCTCAAGATCTGAATTTTGAGGTTGCTTTACATTCTTTACATTCCTACATTAGGATTGATTTACTTTAATTGTTGGCTATCGTATTTATTTTATTTCCGTTGTTACAAATTTTATTTGGCATTGTCCTATTCACCCCCTTCTAGGACATATAGCTAGGCCTTTTCAAGTGGTATTAAAGCCTAATAGCTCTTTTTTCTTAATTCTTGGATTTATTTCCTGAGCTAACGATTTAAGCTATTTAAGATGTCAAATTTTGATAACCTATTAGTCACTAGGCCACCACCCTTTGATGGCTCCAACTATGCTTATTGGAAAGCCAGGATGAGAATATTCTTAAAATTCATGGATGAAAGTGTGTGGCTGGCCACTGTGAATGGTTGAAACCCTCCTACCACTGAAGTAACTGGAGTTGATGGTTCAAAATCTATGAGAATAACACCTTATTTCTTGTGCACCACACTTCAGAAAAGTGAGAGTAGTGCAAATGCTAAAGCACTAAATGCAATTACTTGCGCACTATCACCGGATGAATTCAAAAGAATTATATCCTATGATTCTGCAAAGCAAGCTTGGGATATATTAGAAATGACACACGAGGGTACCTCGATTGTCAAGAAATTGAAAGTCCAACTCCTTACAACCAAATTTGAAGAAATTCATATGGAGAAAAATGAAACATTTATGGACTTTTATACATGATTAAATGACATTGTAAACTCTATGTGGGGTCTTGGTGATAGAATCCCAGAAAGTAAAGTGTGCGCAAAAATACTGCGCTCACTTCCTAAACGGTTCAACTCTAAAGTAACCGCGATCCAGGAACTTCGTGATATGGATAATATGAAGGTTGAGGAATTAGTTGGTTCTTTACAAACCTACGAGTTAAGTTTTAAATCTCCAAAAGAAAAATCAATTGCTCTTAAAACTCTAAAAATAATTTTCAAGAAAATTCTGATGTAGATAACTTTGAAGATGATCTAGCTCTTTTGGAAAAAAAGTTTTATAAAATCTTCAAAAGTAACAAGAGAGTTGATTTTCAAAAAATGAAATGATAAGAAAAAATTTAAATCTAAAACTAGGAAATCTTTGAAAGATATTCAATGTTACAACTGCCAAGAATATAGGCATTTGACTAACAAGTGTCCTAAAAAGGACAAACCCAAGAAGAAGGGTATGTTGGCTACTTGGGATGAATCCTCTGATTCTGAAGCTTCTTCTGAATCTGAAGATTTTGAAACTGAGTTGGGCAATGAAGTGAAAGCCCTTATGACTCAAGCCAAATTCACATTTTCAGATAATGATTCAACAAGTGAAGAAAATCTGAATAGTGAATGTGAAAATGAAGATGATCTTCAAGATGCCTATAATGCCCTATACAAGGAGAGTTATAAAATTTTGATAAAAATGAAACTTCAAAAAGAGAAATTTTCTAAACTCAAAGAAATTTATGAATCTCTTGTTTTAGAAAAGTCTCATATTTCAGATTGTTTTGAAAAGACAAAATGCGATTTGGATTTTAAGAGTGCCCAAGTTGAAAATCTTAAGTCTGAAAATGACTAATTAAAACGTGAAGTCTCATCTCTCTTGAGTTTAACGAAAACTTAGAAATATGCCCAAGGTGATTCTAAATTAGAAAAACTCTTATCAGGATCGAGAAAATGTGGTGATCGATCCGGTCTAGGTTATGATAAGAATGTTTCTCCTAAACTGAAGAATGCACCTCCTAAGTTTGTAAAAGGAGAGACATTAAACTCAAAAGGGAAAGGACAAGTGTTTTCTAAAGACCCTAAGTCTGTTCAAAAACCTAAAGGAAATTATTTTAACTATAGGAAGCATAACCAAAACCTTTTGGCTGAAAAGATAGTTGATTTACGTAAGGAGCTTCTAAAGTCTAACTCAATAGGTCATACTTATAATTCTTACAATCGAAAGAAAACCAACTATCCACCCAAACCTAAAATAATTATGAAATAAATTCCAAAGGTCACTTGCTTGGTTGCCCACACTGCTTTCAAAGCTACAAGCCATTCAAAGTGGTACCTAGATAGTGGATGCTCCAGGCATATGACAGGCGACGAGGCTCTATTCACCAATCTAAAAGATATGACTGATGGTTCAGTCACATTTGGTGATGGCAGTAACTACAAAATTATAGGACAAGGTACGGTTCAACTCTATAACCTTCTGTTATTTAAAAATGTCTTATATGTTGAAGGACTAAAACATAATTTGCGAAGAATATCTCAAATATGCGATAATAACTGTAACACCCTGAAAATCGGAGGTCGTGTATAAACTCAACTCCCGAGTTCCAGACCGTCACTTATGTAACAAAAATGATTATGATTCAATGTTGTCTGAGTTAAAGCATTCACATGAGTAAAAGATTACCAAAATTGTAATTCATACTCCAGATCCAGTGATAAAAGCAAGCAGAAGACTAAACAATATATATATCACTGTATGGAAAAACAAAGTGGATCTCAACTGTCACTAAAGTATGAATACATCACTGAGTCTCATATACATGTAAATGATAAAAATAAATGTTCAAAATAGTCCCACTGAAGTCCCGTCAACCCAGGTCGCCTAAGCAAAGCCATCATGATACTGCATATACGAGAACTCGTCCTGGTCCTCGTCGAAGTCTGGCTCTGCCTCCTGGATCTCAGCATCACCTGCATCTACAACAGGGTCTGTTGGGTGTTGCAAACACCATCCCGTAACGTGGGAATGAGTAGCTAACTCAGTGGAATAATAGAGCAAGGATTTACATGTTCTCAAATCAATCATGCGATAATAGTAAAGCAGTAAATCAGACAATCCTAATACTGTTGTTAATGCAATATGACATGACGTGATGTATGCCCTCACCGACGATCTCTGTAACATCCCGAAAATCGGGGGGTAGAGTAAAAACTCCACTCCCGAGTTCCAAAATGTTATTTATGCAACATAGATATGTATGATTGAATGTTGTCTGTGATAATGTATTAAACATGAGTGAGATTAAGCCAGAACATCATATCATACTCCAGAGACCGTTAAATTAACAAGCGGAAGACTGTGATAGTAGGTATAGCATATGTAAACAGTTGTATGTCTCCAGAGTGTGAATATGTTACCAGGTTATATATATACATGTATACTCCAAAAATAAACAAAACGAATATACATGAGTGCGCTGAAAATATAAAGTGACAAGTGTCAAGGTATCTAATCAACCTCCCTGTAATCCCGTCAATCAGATCACGCATAAAGGAGGAATCCTCCTCCTCATCATCAAGTCCAGCTCCGCCTCGCAAGCCGCGCCATCATCTGCAATCACAATAGGGACTGGTGGGTGTCCGGAAACACCATCCCGTAACGTGGGAGTGAGTGATCAACTCAGTGGGATAAGAGAGCAGAGATTGGCATGTTATCAAATTAATCATGCGATAATAGTAAAGCAGTAAATCAAACAATCCTAATACTGTTGTTAATGCAATATGACATGACGTGATGTATGCCCTCACCGACGATCTCCCTCATACGGCACCATCTTCGTCCGCGGCATGCAATCGACCCTCAAGTGCTCCACATCTTCCAAGCATATGCAATGGCATGGTGATATGATTTTCGAGTTATTATTAGTCCATTCAAACAGCAGGATTGAAAAACTAAGGTACCTCCCTTGTATCAATCCGAACACAGATCCTATCTAGGGTCGTCACTCCTAGTAATCTCATACGATGTATATTTTGTAGGTCGCTGCAAGGGTTGCCAGGGCTGTTGCACGCACTCGTTGCTCCGCTCCCCCATCACCTTATCAATACAGGCCTACTGTACTCTACTGCTACGGAAGGGTCGTCGCCTCCCGTAGACTCAGAATACGCTCGCGGTCACTACAAAGGGCTGCCAGGGCTGTTGATCGCACTCGTTGCACCGCTCTCCCATCACCTTATCAATGTAGGCCGACAGCAAGAATATAGTGTCTCATACCACCATAATCTGCTCACGAGTCTAGGTGCTCACTGGTCACTATGGGGAGGTTTGTGGCCCCAGCGTAGGCCGACAGCTAGACCACGGTGTCCCATACCACCATGCCCGGCTCATGAGTCTTCGTGGATCAAGGTACCATGGTTGACAGGGTTTACAATGGTAAGTTCAGTACCCTAGGTTCAAGCAGTTATGACTCATGCAGGGTGAACATACAACAGCCAGTCGGGTTACTTGACAGGCTCGACTAGCGCGATCGCATCTCAAGTTGACGATATGAAGTGCGTAAAACACTTCGTGTGGCCTAACCACTGCCGCCAACTCCAGAACACGGCTCGCGTTCATTGACGCGTCGTTCGTGGTGAAGATAAGCTAACCACGAATTCGCTCGGTTACCGACTGCCTGGACTAAGTATAGTCCCGAACAATCATGGAATCACATCAGCATTCACGTAAGAGTAATGAAAATGAAATACAACCATGTGAGCATGTTAACACATGTTATAACGTACAACGTAAGTAAATCATCCTACACATGTCTTTCACACATATAATGAAATTATGCATATCGCCAACATATAGGAAATCCTCTCCATTAGCCTATTAATTGAGAATTCAATCTCAAACTAAATCATAAGGAAATCATCAAGTACATGTTATAGCATACCACTTAAGTGCAACATCAAGCATATGCATTTCATACATATAGTGAAATCGTACATATGGCTAACATGTAGGAAATCATTTACATCAGCATATTAATTGAGAAATCAATCTCAAATTAATTCATAGCACCATTTAATTCAATACATACTAATACAAGCATTTATACAAACACTTACACTACACACTTGAGTCTACATATAGTATGTCAACCCGAGATGCGCATTTAGGCGAATCTCTTCGGCAAACTAATTATGCACGCATTCCTAACATTCTAATGTGACAACAATTCATGTCAATCACATCAGCAAAATATGAATGAAAACAGTACTTCCTACAAATGACTAAAATGCCCTAAATCTCATATTCTTCGTTGGTTTACGAAACAGGAAACGGACAGCATGTTGTACATGTCAAACGGCGTTGCCGTCAAGAATTTACTATTAAACGACATTGAAAGCTTTGGAAACAGTCAATCAAAGCGTCTAATATCCGCACCTTGTCTCTTATGGATGTGCAAATTCGAACGGAGCGTATACGCTTCGTCTACGGCCAATAGGGAACCTAATACACAAGCTACATAAGCTACATCGCTAATGGAATTGATGGAAGCTTAAATCAGCAAGTGTTGAAGGTTTTCCTCACCTAGAAGTGCGTTGGAATCGCCGGGAAAGTGATTGGAGTGCGTTGCTTAAGCACGTGCAGCAGCAGCAGCAGGTGGCAGGAAAATCACTCCCTCTCTCTCTCACAAACTCTCACCTTTTCTCTCTCCCAAACTAGGGCTTTTTGCAATTTCGGATGGGAGAGAGGAGTGAGGGTTTCAACCCCTTTTATAAGCTTAAAAATGCTGAAAACAGGCTCCGGAACGAAGTTTACTTAGTGCATATCCAATTCAGGACTGTTTCGGTTCAAAAGATGTTTTCTGGTGGTCCCCTGGTCGAATGCGATAGGACTTAAGCTCACGCATACCAGATCTAGCACGTATTAAGTTTTCAATCCGGCTGGGTCCGCAGATCGCACGTGGCGGACCAGTTTCAGTTCAGCGGTCACCGTACGTAGATCAGGGCTGAAAGTCTCATGATATAAAATAGAAATTTCTCCTGATCCAAGGGTGTAATCTGGATGAATTCTGACTGTCAGAACGCTCAATACTGACGCATCAAGTCGTGTGCCAGATTTGAATTTGAAATTCCAACTGTCCCTATTCGCACTCTCTTCGGTCCGGGCTCAATGAAATAGCCTGTGATTATCGGTTTGACTTGATTTTCAGAATGAGTATCAAGTCCAGCTAGGCGGTTCTAACGGTTTAAGATAGGAGGTATCGGACTTTCAACGTGCGGTCTAGATCCAATACAAAGATTCAAAGTGGTCTAGAGAACAAACCTGCTTAGAGTTTGGTCCGAGGTTATAGAATATTATAGAGTCGTTGGTTCTACTCGATTTGGGTCTTGTAGAACGTATTTAAAGTGATCAGGGACTATTTCCCAGCTACTCCAGCGTCGCGCTAGCTAACTTACACTTATTTTTCAAAGGAATTAATCCTACGTGACTTCTTTGGCTATGGAATTGGGTTCTAAGCGATTTTTCAGGTGTTTTAGTTGACCCATTGCCTAAGGACGTCTAATCCCAGATTGGCCAAAATCTGGGGTGTTACAATCTCCCTCATACGGCACCATCTTACGACCGCGGCATGTAATCGTCCCTCAAGTGCTCCACATCTTCCAGGCACATCAATGTTATGGTGATATGATTTCTGAGTTGTTATTAGTCCATTTAAACAGCGGGATTGGGAAACTAAGGTACTTCCCTTGTATCAATCCCAACACAGATCCTGTCAAGGGTCGTCACTCCGAGTAATCTCATACGATGTATATTTTGTAGGTCGCTACAAGGGCTGCCAGGGCTGTTGCTCGCACTCGTTGCACCGCTCCCCCATCACCTTATCAATACAGGCCTACTGTACTCTACTGCTACTGAAGGGTCGTCGCCTCCCGTAGACTCAGAATACGCTCGCGGTCACTACAAAGGACTCGTCGCCTGATCAGTGTAGGCTGACAGCTAGAGTATAGTGTCCCATACCACCATAATCTGCTCACGAGACTAGTTGCTCACTGGTCACTACGGGGAGGTTTGTGGCCCCAGCGTATGCCGACAGCTCGACCATGGTGTCCCATACCACCATGCCCGGCTCATGAGTCTTCGTGTATCAAGGTACCATGGTTAATAGGGTTTACAATGGTAAGTTCAGTATCCTAGGTTCAAGCAGTTATGACTCATGCAGGGTGAACATACATCGGCCAGTCGGGTTACTTGACGGGTTCGACTAGCGTGATCGCAGCTCAAGTCGAACGACATGAAGTGCGTAAAACACTTCGCGTGGCCTAACCACTGCCGCCAACTCCAGAACACAGCTCGCGTTCATCGACGCGTCGTTCGTGGCCAAGACCAGCCAACCACGATTCACTCGGTTACCGACTTCCTGGACTAAGTATAGTCCCAAACACATATGAATTCACATCAAAAATTTATGTAGGAGTATTGGAGTTGAAATACAATCATGTGAGCATGTTAACACATGTTATAACATTCAACTTAAGCAAATCTTGAAGCACATACATTTTATGCATAGTATGGAATCATGTACATAGTCAACATGTAGGAAATCATTTATGTCAACATATAAATTGAGAAATCCATCTCAAACTAATTCATAACATCATTTAATTCAATACATACTAATACAAGCATTTATACAAACACATACACTACACACTTAAGTCTGCATATAGTATGTCGACCCGAAGTGCACAATTTGGCAAATCTCTTTGCCAAACTAATTATGCACGTATTCCTAACTTTCTAATGTGACAACAAACCATGTTAATCACATCAGCAAAATATGAATGTAATCAGTACTTCCTACAAATGACTAAAATGCCTTAAATGTCATATTCTTCGTTGATTTACAAAACAGGAAACGGATAGCATGTTGTACATGTCAAACGGTGATGCCGTCGATAATCTACTATTAAACGTCATTGAAAGCTTTGGAAACAGTCAATCAAAGCGTTTAAAATCCTCACCTAGTCTCTTATGGATGCGTAAATTTGAACGGAGCGTATAGGCTTCGTTTACGGCGATAAGAGAACCTGTTTTATGAGTTACGTTAACTAACATGCTACGAATCCTAGTAAACCTTAAATCAGCAACTTCTAGGGTTGTTTCATACCTGAAAACGCAGAAGAATCACCGGCTTGGTGATCAGGAGGTGTTGCTTAGGCACTAGCAACAGGTGGCACGAAGGCAGGAAAAATCTCTCCTAATCTCTCTCACAAACTCTCACCTTTTCTCTCTCCCAATCTAGGGTTTCTCTCAAATTCGGATGGGAGAGAGGAGTGAGGGTTTCAACCCCTTTTATAAGCTTAAAAATGCCAAAAATAGGCTCCGGTACAAAGTTCACTTAGTGCATATCCAATTCGGGGCTGTTTCGGTCCAAAAGATGCTTTCTGGTGGTCCCCTGGCCGAATGCGATCAGACTTAAGCTCATGCGTACCAGATCTAGCACGTATTAAGTTTTCAGTCCGGCAGGGTTCGCAGATCGCGCGTGGCGGACCAGTTTCAGTTCAGCGATCACCGCACGTAGATCTGGGCTGAAAGTCTCATGATATGAAATAGAAATTTTTCCTGATCCGAGGGTGTAATTTGACTGAATTCTGACGGTCAGAATGCTTAATACTTACGTGTCAAGTCGTGTGCCAGATTTGAATTTCAAATTCCAAATATGTCCCTATTCGCACTCTCTTCGGTCCGGGCTCAATGAAATAGCCTGTGATTATCGGTTTGACTTGATTTTCGAAATGATTGTCAAGTCCAGCTAGGCGGTTCTAACGGTCTAAGATAGGAGGTATCGGACTTTCGACGCGCGGTCTAGATCCAATACAAAGATTCAAAGTGGTCCAGAGAACAAACCTGCTTAGAGTTTGGTCCGAGATTATAGAGTATTATAGAGTCGTTGGTTCTACTCGATTTGGGTCTTGTAGAACGTATTTAAAGTGATCAGGGACTATTTCTCAGCTACTCTAATGTTGCGCTAGCTAACTTACGCTTAATTTCCATAGGAATTAATCCTAAGTGGTTTCTTTGGCTATGGAATTGGGTTCTGAGCGATTTTTCAGGTGTTTTAGTTGACCCACTGCCTAAGGACGTTAAATCCCAGATTGGCCAAAATTCGGGGTATTACAATAACCATAGTGTTCGGTTTTCTAATCAAAGCTGTGAGATTCTAAACAAAAAGGGTTCAATAATATTAAATGGACGTAGAACGTCTGAAAACTGCTATATTGTTAGTGAATCTAACTCATCTAATCAAACATGTTACATGGTCCATACAGACGAGACTGAATTATGGCACAAACGTCTTGGACATGTACACTACCGAAGCTTATTTAGATTGAGTAAAAAGGAACTTATAAGAGGTCTACCCAAACTTCAAAAGTTAGATAAGGTATGTGGTGAATGCCAGTTTGGCAAACAAATAAGGAACTCACACAAAAAGGTGAATTCCAATACCACGTCAAGACCACTCGAACTTCTCCACATGGATCTGATAGGACCTACCAGAACGGAGAGTCGAGGTGGCAAAAGGTATATCTTGGTAATAGTAGATGACTTTACTAGATATACATGGGTAGTCTTATTAAGGGACAAATCAGAAACCCTTGAAGAAGTAAGAAAAGTTCTTAAAAGGATTCAAATTGACAAAGGTTCTCAAATCAGTAAGATTCGTAGTGATCATGGATCTAAATTTGAGAATCGCAGTTTTGAGAAGTTCTGTAGCCATCAAGGAATATTACATGAATTTTCAGAGCCCAAAACTCCACAACAAAATGGGATAGTGGAAAGAAAAAATAGAGTGCTACAAGAAATGGCTAATGTCATGTTGAATAGCATGAAGCTCTCTAAGAATCTTTGGGTTGAAGCAGTCAATATAGCTTGCTACATTATTAACCAAGTTTACACTACTAAAGGTAATAATAAAACAGCTTATGAAATGTGGTTCTATAAAAAGCCTACTGTTAAATACTTTTGAGTTTTTGGCAGTAAGTGCTATATTTTACGAGAACGTAAAAATCTAGAAAAATTTGATACGAAAAGTGATGAAGGGATCTTTCTAGGGTATTCTTTAAATAGTCATGCTTATAGGGTTCTAAACAAAAGGACCGGTGTGATTCAAGAGTCTATCAATGTGGTCATTGATGATCACTTAAATACACCAGTCTCAAGTTCAGATAATGATGAAGTTTTTATAGTTGATAAACCTGATACTTCATCTAATCAGACTGATTCTAAACTAAGGACTGTTAAAGATCATCCAACCACTCAAATTCTTAGAAACCCTCTCACTGGTGTACGTACTCGTAGACAACTTGAGGATATATGTAATTACGTATGTTTTACATCCCAGATAGAACCTTCTAGCGCAAAAGAAGCTCTTGCCGATGAAAACTGGATTGTTGCGATGCAAGAAGAACTTAACCAATTCATTAGAAATGATGTTTAGTATCTCGTACCTAGACTCAAAGATAAACACATCATTGGAACAAAATGGATTTTCAAAAATAAGTCTGATGAGCTTGGAAATATAGTTAGGAACAAGGTTATGCTAGTGGTACAAGGTTACACTCAAAGTGAAGGTATTGATTTTGATGAAACCTTTGCACCAGTAGCACGTCTTGAATCAATCAGACTATTTATATCCATTGCATGTTTTAGAAAAATCAAGATTTATCAAATGGATGTGAAAAGTGCTTTCTTAAATGGTGATTTGCATGAGGAAATCTACGTTGAACAACCAATGGGTTTTGAAGATCCCAAAAATGTTGATCATGTGTATCGCCTTGAAAAAGCACCTTATGGATTAAAACAAGCTCCCAGGGCATGATATGAGAAACTAACAAAGTTTCTGTTCAGTCATAATTTTCAAATGGGATCTGTTGATAAAACTCTGTTTGTTAAAAAACATAATGATCATATTTTAATGGTACATATGTAACGCCTTGAAAATCGGAGGTCGAGTGACAACTCAACTTCCGAGTTTCAAACCATCACTTATGCAACAAATATGCTTATGATTAAATGTTGTCTGAGTTTGTGCATTAACATGAGTGAGATTTTACCCAACTGCAATTCATACTCCAGATCCAGTGATAAAATGCAAGCGGAAGACTGGAAGATATATATATCACTGTATGTAAAACAAAACAATCTCAATCTGTCTCCAAAGTATGAATATAACTCTGAGTCACAAATACATATAACAAACCAAAATCAAAGGTCATATGATAGTCCAACTAGCAAAATCCCGCTGATCTAGGCCACCTATGCGAAGCCGTCAGAAAACTGCATATACGAGAACTCGTCCTGGTCCTCGTAGTAATCTGGCTTCAGCTCATGAATCGCCTCTCTATCTGCATCTAAGACAGAGTCTGGTAGGTGTTCCAAACACCGTCCCGAAACGTGGGAGTGAGTGATCAAATCAGTGGAATCATAGAGCAAAGATTAGCATGTTATCAGATCAATCATGCGATAATGGTAAAGCAAGCAATCAAACATTCCTAAACACTGTTATTAATGCAAGTACGAGATGCAGTAATGATGCATGCCCTCACCGACATACTCCCTCATGCGACACCATCTTACATCCGTGGCATGCTTTCTTTCCTCAGTGCTTCACATCTTCCAGGCACATGCAGTGCGATATGGATATGATTACCGAGTTGTTATTAGTCCTTTCAAACAGCAGGAATGAGAAACTAAGGTACTTCCCTTATATCATTCCCAACAAAGAACCTATCTAGGGTCATCACTCCTAGTAGTCTCATACGATGATATATTTTTAGGTCACTACAAGGGCTGTCAGGGCTTTTGCACTCACTCGTTGCACCGCTTCCCCATCACCTTATCAATACAGGCCTAGTTGTACTCTTGTTACTACGGAAGGGTTGTCGCCTCACGTAGACTCAGAATACTCACGAGGTCAATACAAAGGGCTCGTCACCAATCAGAGTAGGCCGACAGCTCGAATGTAGTGTCCCATACCACCATAATCGGCTCACGAGTCTAAGGTACTCACTGGTCACTACGGGGAGGTTCGTCGCCACAGCGTAGTCCAACAGCTCGACCGCGGTGTCCTATACCACCATGCTCGGCTCATGAGTCTTAATGGATCAAGGTACAATGGTTATCAGGGTTTTCACTGGTAAGTTCAGTACCTTAGGTTCAAGCAGTTATGACCAATACATGGTGAACATACAATGGTTAGTCGGGTTACTTGACGAGCTCGACTAGTACGAGCACACCTCAAGCTGAATGACATGAAGTGCATAAGCACCTCGTGTGGCCTAACCACTGCCGTCAACCAAAGCACAACTCGGGTTCGCCCACGCGTCCTTCATGGCAAATAGAAGCCAACCACGAATTCAAATCTGTTACCGACTACCTGGACTAGAATATAGCCCTAAGCACTTGTAATCTAAATCAATGATCATCTGAGAGTGACAGAAATAAAACAAAAATAATCCAAGCATGTTAGCAACATGTTATAACATACAACATAAGCAATTCAACCAAACACAAGCATTTCATATATATAAGGAAATCAATTCAATATAACAAACCTGGAGGAAATCATGTACATCATCATATTAGTTGAGAATCCAATCTCTAAACTAATCTACAACCCCATTCACTCAATACTTACTAATACATACTTTTATACAAACACTTAGTCTACACACATTTGTCTACATAGCATATGTCGACCAAAAGTGTGCATTAGGGCGAATCTCTTCGCCAAACAGATCATACACGCATAACTAGTATAGGAACACGACAAATACTCATGGTAATCATATCGGAAAAATACGTACGTATATAGTATTTTCTACAAATACCTAAAATATCCTAAATCTCATATTCTTCGTACGTATTTGAAATGGAAAACAGACAGCATGTTCTACATGCCAAACAGCGTCCATGTCAATAATATACCATTAAACGGCATTGAAAGCTTTGAAAACAGGTAACCTAAGCATCTAAAATCCTCACCTTACGCAGTAGGAGCGTAATGAATCGAATAGGAACTCTACGCCCTTGCCAACGACGATATGACAACCTAATACACAAGGTAAGTCAACTACTTCACTACTTGTATCGATAGAAATTCTAAAACAAGTTAAGGTTAGGGTTTACTTACCTAGAATGAAGTCAGAATCACTGGAAGAGTGATTTGATCCCGATAGTTAGGTACGAATAGTAACAGGTTAGAGTGACAGGGACTTTCCCTCATAACTCCCACACAATCTCTCTCTTTCCTCTCTTCTCTCTCCTACGGTTTCTTAGAAATTCGTTTGAAAAGGATGTGAGAGGGTTTAAGACCCTTATATAGGCTAAACTTTAAACTAAGTTATACTTGGGTTATAGCCAAATCGGGTCCTTTCCGATCCAAAAGAACATTTCTGGAGGTCCCCTAACTGAATGCGGTCGGACTTAAGCTTATGGATGTTGGATCCTGATCACATTAAGTTTTCAGTTCGATCGGGTTTCCAGATAGCACGTGGCGGACCAGTTTCAGTTCAGCGGTCACTGAGACTCGATCAGGGATTCCAAGTACACTGACATGAGTGGGAAATGTTCCCTGATTCGAGGGTGTATTTGGGTCAGATTCCAACGGCCTAAATGCTTATAATTAACCCGCAAGCGACACGTGCTAGATTTATTTAAATCACATTTAATTTTTAAAGAATTCTACTGTCTCTCACACTCCTTGCTCCAGGCTCAATGAAATAGCCTCAGGACATCATTTGAACTTGATTTGTGGGGTGGTAGTCAAGTCCAACGACGCGGTCATAATGGTCTAAGTTTATTGCTACCGGACTCATGACGTGCGGTCAAAGTCCATTACAAAGTTTCAAAGGGTTCTTGAGAACAGATGGGTTTAGAGTTTGATCTTAGGTTTCAGGATGTTATAGCGTTAACGATTCCACAAGTTTTGGATCTTGTAGAACTTATTTAATGCGATCAGTGCTAATTTCACAACTAATCTAACATAGCGCTAGTTAACTTACGCTTAATTTCTAAAGGAATTAATCCTAAGTGATTTCTGCCTGAGGTGGTACTCGGGTCTCTGTACGGATTTTTCTGAGACGTTACAATCTACCCCCCTTAAACAATAAATTTTGTCCTCAAAATTTGTACCTTTTCGTACTCCTCGAGAAGTTGTGGGTAGTTCTTTCTGATTTCGGCTTCTGTCTCCCAAGTAGCCTCTTCTTCATTATGATGCATCCATAATACTTTCACAAGGGGGATGACCTTGCTACGCAATACCTGCTCCTTCTTGTCTAATATACGCGTCGGTCGCAGTATATATATAACATCTTCACCTAACTACACCTGCTCCCATCTGATGATATGGGAAGGATCAGGAACGTATTTCTTCAGCATAGAAACATAAAATACGTTGTGTACGCTCACGATGGGCGTAGGCAAAGCTAGACGATATGCCACTGCACCTATACGATCAAGTATCTGGAATGGGCCAATGAATCGCGGTGTTAGCTTCCCCATCTTTCCGAACTGAAGAACTCCTTTCATAGGGGAAACTCGCAGGAATACGTGATCTCCAACCGCGAACTCTAACGGGCGCCGTCTCGTATCGGCATAACTCTTTTGCCTACTCTATGCTGTAAGAAGTCGATGTCTGATGATGTCAATCTTCTCCGAGGTTGCCTGCACTAACTCTGGGCCAATCAGTCTGCCCTCGCCGACCTCTACCCAGCAGTGTGGTGCTTGACAAGGATGCCCATACAAGGCCTCATAAGGTTCCATACTGATACTCGCCTGAAAACTGTTTTTGTACGCAAACTCTGCATATGGAAGACAATCATCCCAACTGTCTTTGAAATCTAACACGAAAGCCCGCAACATATCCTCCAAAAATCTGGTTCACCCACTCTGTCTGTCCGTCTGTCTGTGGGTAGAAAGCAGTATTGAACTTCAACTTCACACCCATAGCTTCCTGGATGCGAGTCTAGAAAATAGAAGTAAAGTGCGTGTCTCTATCTGACACAATCTCTAAGGGAACTCCATGCAGACACACAATCTCTCTGATATACAGCCTAGCCAACTCATCTGCAGAGTTCGTGACTCTGATATACAATCACCCATATAGATTCGTAGCCCTTCCTCGTCTTCGGCAGTCCCAAAATGAAATCCATAGAAATAAAGTCCCACTTCCACTCAGCTATAGGCATAGGTTGAAAGAGACCAGGAGGTTGGCGATGCTCTGCCTTCACTTGATGGCAAGTGAGACAGCGGGACACTAAATCTGTGATTTGGGTCTTCATACCATACCACCAATAGGTCCTCTTCACGTCACGATACATCTTTATACTGCTCGGATGCATCACAAGTCTAGAACTGTGCGCAGCCTCGAGAATCTCTCGTCTCAAGTCAGGGACATCTGAGACGCATAGGCGGCCATGATAACGTAAGTCCCCATCCGTTCTAACTCGCCACTCAGCATCTGCATCGTCACTGGCCTGCTCTCGAAGCTCAGTCAGACGCTCATCATCCCTCTGCGCCGCGATGACCCTGTCATCGATAATAGGTCGCACCTGAATGTGTGCGATAACCTCAAATGGCTCCTCCACAGTGAGTTTCTACTTAAAGTCTCGCAAAAACTCAACCATGTCCCACTCGACGACCATCAGTGGAGCCGCAAACTTTATCACCTTCTTGCGGCTCAACGCGTCAGCCACAAGGTTCGCCTTGCCCGGATGGTAGGAAACTTTGAACTTAAAGTCCTTCAAAGTCTCCATCCATCGCCACTGCCTCATATTCAGATCCCGCTACGTGAATATGTACTTGAGGCTCTTGTGGTCATAAAAGAGCTCAAACTCCTCTCCGTAGAGGTAATGTCTTCAGAGCTTCAATGCGAAAATGACAGCTGCCAACTCAAGGAAGTGTGTAGGGTAATTCTCCTTGTGCTTCCTTAATTGTCTCAAGGCATATGAAATCACCTTATCCTTCTGCATAAGGACACAACTCAGACCAACACTAGACGCATCGGTGTATATCTTGTACTTAACCCCTTGCTCTGGCAATACTAGCACAGGGGCGGACGTTAGCCTGTCCTTCAGCTCCTGAAAAGTTACCTCCGCCTTCTCATTCCAAGCGAACTTCAGATCCTTCAGTGTCAACTGATTCAAGGGTGTGACTATCTTGGAGAAGTCCCGAATGAATCGTCGATAGTAGCTAGCAAGTCCCAGGAAACTCCTCACCTCGGTAACCGAATCAGGCTGCTTCGAGTCCTGCACCGCGGCTACCTTAGCAAGGTCCACCGCTATCCCATCCTTGGACACCACATGTCCCAAGAACTTGACGTCCTCCTTCCAAAAGTCGCACTTCTTATACTGTGCGAACAACTGGTGCTGTCTCAGAGTATCCAGGACTGATCGTAAGTGCTCCTCATGCTCCTCTCGACTCCTGGAGTATACCAAAATATCGTCTATAAACACGATGACGAATCGATAGAGGAACGACCGAAATACCCTGTTCATCAGGTCCATGAACACGGCTGGTGCGTTCATAAGACCGAACGACATCAATAGGAACTCATAATGGCCGAAACTAGTCCTGAAAGCCGTCTTCTGCACGTCCTCATCCCTGATGCGCAACTGATGATACCTTGACTGTAGATCAATCTTCGAGAAATACTGCGCTCCTCTCAGTTGATCAAATAGGTCATCTATCCTGGGTAAAGGGTACTTGTTCTTAACCATAATTTGATTTAGCTTGCGGTAATCAATACATAACCGCAATGAACCGTCTTTCTTCGTCACAAACAACACGGGTGCTCTCCAAGGGGACACACTCGGTCGTATGAAGCCAACCTCTAACAAACCATCGATCTATTTCCTCAACTCCTCCATCTCACACGGGGCCATGCGATAAGTCAACAATGAGTTGAGTGTTGAACCGGGTACCAGGTCGATAGTAAACTCGATCTCGCGCTGGGGTGGCAACCCAAGAATCTTCCTGAACACATCCTCATAATCACGGACTACTGGCGTGCTCTCAAGTGTCGGGGCATCAACATCCCTCAATAAGGAAGAATAACACAGTACTCGAAAGGGGCAACTGACCTGCACTGAAAATGTAAAGGACGTGCCCTCCGGCTCATAGACTGTCACTATACGGGTCTCGCAGTCAATCTCGGCCTTCCCCGCAGTCAGCCAATCCATGCCAAGAATGACGTCGAAATAATAGAGAGAGGGGTCGACGACAAGGTCAATAGCCATCATCCTGTTCCCTAGATCTAGTAAACAACCCTCACACATCATAGTGACATCAGAAAAGGTCCCGTGTGCTGAAAGAACTAGCACCCCATTCATCCGAGTAGTAGGTAGCCCGAGGCGCTTAACTACTGAATATGATATCAATGAGATAGTGGATCCTGTATCCACCAATAGGAATATAAGAGTACCTCCAATATGAGCTGTGACCTTAAAGGCCAAAGGTGGTGCGGTCTCTGTCCTAGATGGCTCAGCAGTCAGTGCGTGTACCCGAGCCTACTGTGGTCAATTCGACCGGGGTACCATGGGCCGTTGAGGCGGCTGGAACTGAGGTATGGGAGGTCTGAAAGAAGGATGGCAAGAGCCGACCGTAACGGTGGAGCAAATAGAGCCTGTGGGTGAGGACGATCGATCTTCTGCGGTGGTGAAAATTCATTATCTCTCATCCGAGCAAAACAGCTCTCTGTAGTGTGACCCTGTTTCTCGCAGTAAGTACAGGTCACACCTGGGCGCCTCATCGGAAGTACTGGCATTGCGATCCTAGGAGGAGAGTCGATGCGAGACCTCTTACCAAGGAATGGCCTGCCCTGAGTATCTGGTCGTGGCCTAGCAACCATAGGGCCACGAGAACGTGCCAGTCAATCTACATCCTGCTCTGTCCACATGGACATATGTATTAGCTCAGCATAAGAGGGTATGCTGACACAGCACATCTTCAACCGAATGTCAGGTCGTAAGCCCTCGAAAAAATGTCGTATCCACATCTGCTTGTCGGTAAGTATCGTAGGGATGTATTTGCCAAACTTGTAAATCGATGCTCATACTCTGTAACTGACATGCCTCCCTTCCTGAGGCGTAAAAACTCGTTCTCCCTCTCGTATTGGTAGGTCTGCGGATAGTATTTCTCATGAAAACGGAACTCGAATGCTGCCCATGTCCATATGTAGCCAACTGCAACTGTCCGCAATACGCTATCACACCATAAACTGGCCTCTCTCTCGAACATGAAAGTGGCCAACTCAACCTACTCAAACTTCGAGCAGTGCAGCATCCGTAGCATCTTGGAGATGCGGTCGAGCCAGTACTCGGCCTCCTCGGGTCTGTGAGAACCCAGAAAAGTAGGAGGCCGCAAGTGTTGGAATCGCTCAAGTAGACCTCTAGCATCAACGACATTCCCCGTAGGGTAGGTGAATGGTGCAGGATGAGCCATACCCTCATCCTGAGTTGAAGTCCCATCATCATCAGCTGGATGCGTAGATGGCACAGGTGGAGTCGTACTCTCACCCTGGGCTAAGGCCCCTGTGATAGTAGTCAAAAGCTGCTAATGCTGCTGATGCATCATGGTCATCAACTGCTCAAACCTATCAGGAGGTGGAGCAAGCTGAGGCACATACTGCGTCGAGGAAGACGCACGGTACTGCTCGCGAACTGGTGGTGTGAAAGGTGGTGGTCCGACTGCAGGACCGCAGAAGGCTGAGACTCAGGTACAATCTCACGAATCAGGCCCACGGTAGGACCCACATGATCATCACTCTGGGGAGGGACTCGATCCATCAGCTCACCCAGCGTAAGATGTGTCGTGCTTCGTGTCACCTTAGGTGGCATTCCCTATATTTAAAATAGGGTGCATCCCAGTCAGTTTCGGCAATAACACATACACACCACACAATCATTCACATAACAAACCGAAGAAACTCCATGCATTTCATTTAATAAAAATTTGTCACAATACAAGAGATATAACTTTACATGTATCATGACAGGAAGCGCATGGGAAACTAAGCTAGTGAAACCTACAACTGCAACACAAACCAACTACTAAGCCTTCTCAGGCTCACACACAGAAAATACAAAACAACCTACATACGACCAACAAACATCTGCAATCTAATCACTCATCTGAGTCTGGCGATGGAGGAGGGGCACCCTTATCCTTCAGGCAACACAGGATGGCCTTCAAGGTGCGAGTCACTTTGCCAAACTTTCGCTTCATGACGGCCTTGGTATCCTCAAGCTCTTATTTTACCTCGGCTCGGAGTTCTTGGACTTCCCGTCGCAAAGCAACCTGACTCTCCTCAAGTCGGGCTATGTGAGCATCCCTAGCAGCCCGAGTCGCAGGAGGAGGACTCTCATTAGTATCCTAAGCCTCCTCTTCTTTTTCTTCCTGGCCTTCTTCCTCTATTTTTGCCCCACCTTCTTCTTTACTTTCATCCTCTTCACTATCATATTCACCCTCGCTGTCATCATCAAGATGAGCCTCACGCTATCGAGGCCCTATCTTCATTTGGTTCATAGTAGCCTCGTTGATGTAATGAGCCGGCACAGGCAACTCCGGCCCAAGTCTGTAAGAAAACTCAAGCGCAATCTTGCATATGAGCCGGCCAAAGGGAAGTGACTCAGACGTTCTTCTCGATTTCGCTACTAGGATGATCTGTCGCAGCACAAACGTGGGCATGCACACGTTCTCTCCTTGGCCCACTAGATACAGGAAATCTACCATGAGACGTGTGCATTCACTGGGATTGCACCACCTGGGATAAACATTAAACGTGCAGATGTGGTGAAGCAGACGAAAATCATCCGACATGTGGGTCACTAAGAGGATCTTATTACGTTGCCACTCAACTAAACCACCACATAGAAACCTGGTGCAACGATCTCGCTTACAAACACTCTTCAGATTCTTAGCACTTGGATGTACCTCGCTAAGAGGCACGTTCAGGAGTCGAGCTATCAACCTAACATCGATTGTAGCTTGTCGATCTCTGCCAAAGGGGATCCTGAACTGCAGCGGCTCCAGCGTAGGGTCCCGAATATGAGCATAAAAGGCACGACCAGTGCTCACATTAACACGAGACTCGCCCTCAAAGAGCAGACCCCACCTGGCAACTTCGATGCGCTCGAACAACAGAAATTCACCAAAAAGTCACCCATCCACCTGCGCCTCAAAAAGAACCCTGCGATCCGTATACGCGCCATGGGCCAAGTTTGCCAACAGTGCTCTCCCTATGGGACCATGGGGATCCAAATCCCGCTTCGTGTGTAGTTCTCTCCCAACACTTGGACTAGCGGTGACACTTGAATTAGTGACACCACCCCTTGGCTTTCTTGAACGTGAAGGGCGACTAGGCCTAGCTTCATCAACGACACTCTTCCTCTTGCCCATGAGAGAGAGGATGGTGGAAATCAAGAATATGGTCGCCACGAACTAAAAGAATGCCATGAAAAGTGAATGAAAAGGGGAATAAGGGCTGAGGTTTTTGATTCTCCATGAGTTTGAGGCCCAACAGGGGTTGTAAAGGCCCCAAACACAGAGTTTGAAGAAAGGAAAAGGAAGAGATGAGTTGGGTTGGAAGCTTACACGGTTTGAGCTTCAAATAGAGGATGTAAGAGCTCAAAACGTGAGAGAATGGAGAGAGAGGGGAGTGTGTACCACTGCAAACGATGAAGGGGCATGGATTGTGGTAGAAAACAACGATGGGAGTGGTTGGTGTTTCGATAAAGAAACAAATGCATTTGATTTGGGAGATTGTCTTATTCAAACATAATAGAGAAAGAGTACTAGGAACATTCATCACATTTTATTGATACTGAGTTCATTTACATCCTCTTTACATCCCTTGATTTTAAGATAGATCATTTAGAAATAAAGGACTTCTGCTTTAAACATCAAAAGTTCATTTCGACAGCCTTTCGGCACCTGATTCGATCATCTCCTACGACTTAGGAGGAATGTCGATTCGATCGATGGGTCTTTAATGAAATAAAGATTTCAGCAGCATAACAGTACATGTTTCAACCATCCTCTGGGACTTAGGAGGAATGTTAATTCGATCTACTGATCTTTCTCCTTTGAACCTATGAATAGGAGAAAGCCCAGAGAAAGGAAGCCTGGTCCATGGATTTCGGTAGCATGATGGTCTTTGGACTTCACAGACTGCAGGGCAACCTGGTTGTGCGGACCTGCACAACCGATACCAGTTGTGCCGTCCTGCGCAACTGTCAGGAGACTCTCTTCTACCTTCTGTCTTCTTTCCGCTCTGATCCTCTTGAAAATCTTCAATTACCCATAATGATTGAGGAGAGGGGGTATTTATAGACCCTCACACGTGTGTAAATCCTAATCTTAGCGATGTGGGACTATTTTTCAGTGCTTTAGATCATTCTAAATGAAGCCCTTTGTGCAGTACATTTTGAGGTCCCGTACAACTGATATTTCCTTTGCGCGGACCTATGCAACTGGTATTGATTGCGCGGAACCGCGTAACTTATTGTGGTTGCGCGGACCTGCACACTCTCATGAAAGCTATCTCTTTCTTCTTCTTTTTGAAAGTTCTTCCTATCTATTTACCTTTCCTTGCTTGATTCTTTCACCATTTTTTATGCCTTAACAGATGCCCCTCGATCCTTCTTTGATTGATTCCTAAAATTAAATGGAGGATCGATCTTCCTCTGCTTAAAGAACTTGAATAAACTGTAACTGAAGGATGACCGAATAATCTTACTTTCATGGAAGACTAGATAATCATCCTTGTATAGCAGACTGGATGATCATGCTTGTCCAGAAGATTTAAACGATCTTATTTGGTCGGAAGACTGGAATGCTCGCATTCAAACGGAAGACTGAGTGATTGCGCCTGAAATAAAAGACTTGAATAATGACACTCGAATAGAAGACCGGGAGGCTCGTTCTTGAACGGAGGGCTTTCGCGCTCGAATGAAGGGCTTGAATGATTGCATCCGACTGGAAGACTTGAAGGAGGACACTCGAGTAGAAGACTAGAATGATGGTACTCGAGCTAAAAAACTTGAATGCCCCCAATTAGCAATGTCGAGCAGATGCTTCACTAGATAGGATAAAATTCTCTTTTCTTTGGAGCACGCTTCTTCAACAGTCGTGATGGCTTCATCTTTGAGTGACTTGATCAGAGATCTTTCTTCCAACACCGTTGCTGTTATAACGGTCTCTTTGATCAACTCCAGCAATTCTTTCCTTTTGATCAATTCCAGTGATTCTTTTCTTCAACTTTGTATCTGGAATTGCTCTTTAATGCTGCTCCTGATGCAACATCCTTTTTTGATTGTTTCCTTTATTCACGATCTGCATAACTCAAGCTTTTAAGTGATGATCTTTCCTGCCAGATTAATCGGAATTAGTATTTTAATTCATTATAATTTTCAATGTAACTTGATAATTTTTTATTTTTTTTTACTGAAATAGATTTAAAGTTTCTTCTCTTTTTAGACTGAGTGTGATATTTGAAATATGATTTAAGCAATCTTTGAACTTGTCATTGTGCTTCACGTTGTATTCTTTATATCATACTCTTGGAGATTTGAGCTCTTGAATAGATAATAGCCAATATCTTGGGGGCCTTTACTGTTGATGTAATTGGGAACCTGATTCTAGAGAAATGCATTCTTGCATATTGTCTAATCAATGTTTAAAATTTTTATCAAACAATTGCACATTTGAACACATCCGCACCTTTTCTCCTAGAAGCGTATTAATTCGAACGGAGCGTATACGCTTAGTCTACGGCGAACTGTGAACCTAATACACAAGATCTATCAGCTACTTCGCTATGGAATTAAGGGAACCTCAAATCAGCAAGTATTAGGGATGTTTTCTTACCTAGAAATGCCGAGAAATCACCGGCAAAGTGATTGGATTGTGTGGCTTAGGCACGTGCAGCAGCAGGAAAATTCTCCTCCACTCACTCTCACAAACTCTCACTTTCTCTCTCCCTCTTGCTAGGGTTTCTAGCAAATTCGGATGGGTGAGAGGAGTGAGGGTTTCAAGCCCTTTTATAAGCCCAAACATGCCCAAAACAGGCTTGAGAACAAAGTTTACTTGATGCCTAACCAAATCGGGGCTATTTCGGTCCAAAAGAACATTTCTGGTGGTCCCCTGGCCGAACACGATCGGACTTAAGTTCATACATGTCGGATGTCACTCTCATCCCATTTTCAGACCATCAGTGTTCGTAGATCGCACATGGCGGTCCAGTTTCTGTTCAGCTGTCACCGCACGTAGATCAGGTCTGCAAGTCTCATGATATGAAATAGAAATTTTTCCTGATCCGAGGGTGTAATTTGGCTGAATTCAGACGGTCAGAATGCTTAATACAGACACGTCAAGTCGTGTGCCAGATTTGAATTTCAAATTCCAAATCTAACCCTATTCTCACTCTCTTCAGTCCAGGCTCAATGAAATAGCCTGCGAATGTCGGTTGGACTTGATTTTTGAAATGATTGTCAAGTCTAACAAGGCGGTTTTAACGGTCTAAGATTGTAGGTATTGGACTTTTGACGCGCGGTCTAGATCCAATACAAAGTTTCAAAGAGGTCCAGAGAACAAACCGGTTTAGAGTTTGATCCGAGGTTTTAGAGTATTATAGCATCATTGGTTCTACTCACTTTGGGCCTTGTAGAACGTATTTAAAGTGATCAGGGACTATTTCCCAGCTACTCTAGCATTGCGCTAGCTAACTTACACTTATTTTCTAAAGGAATTAATCCTACGCGATTTCTGGTCGAGTTGGTACTCGAGTCCAAGTACGAATTTTTCCCGGGCATTACAATCTACCCTCCTTAACAAATAATTTCATCCTTGAAATTTATACCTTTTCATACTCCTCAAGAAGCTGTGGGTAGTTGTAACACCCTGGATTTTGGCCAATCTGGGATTTGACGTCCTTAGGCAATGGGTCAACTAAAACACCTGGAAAATCGCTGAGAACCCAATTTCATAGCCAAAGAAACCACTTAGGATTAATTCCTATGGAAATTTAGTGTAAGTTAGCTAGCGTAACGCTGGAGTAGCTGGGAAACAGTCCCTGATCACTTTAAATACGTTCTACAAGACCCAAATCGAGTAGAACGTATGACTCCATAATACTCTATAACCTCGGATCAAACTCTAAGCGGGTTTGTTCTCTGGACCACTTTGAATTCTTGTATTAGATTTAGACCGTGCGTCGAAAGTCCGTTACTTCCTATCTTAGACCGTTAGAACCGCCCAGCTGGACTTGACAATCATTTCGAAAATCAAGTCAAACCGATAATCACAGACTATTTCATTGAGCCCGGACTGAAGAGACCGCGAATAGGGACAGAATTGGAATTTCAAATTCAAATCTGGCACACGACTTGACACGTCAGTATTAAGCGTTCTGACCGTCAGAATTCATCCAGATTACACCCTCGAATCAGAAAAAATTTCTATTTATTATTATGAGACTTCCAGCCCTGATCTAAGTGCGGTGACCGCTGAACTGAAACTGGTCCGCCACGTGAGATCTGCGAACCCTGTCGGACTGAAAACTTAATGCGCGCTAGATCTAGTACGCATGAGCTTAAGTCCGATCGCATTCGACCAGGGGACCACCAGAAATGCCCTTTTGGACTGAAACAGCCCCGATTTGGATATACCTCAAGTATACTTTGTTCCCAAGCCTGTTTTGGGCACATTTGAGCTTATAAAAGGGGTTGAAACCCTCACTTCTCTCACCCATCCGAATTTGCTAGAAACCCTAGCTAGAGTGAGAGAGAAAGTGAGAGTTTGTGAGAGAAGGTGGGAGAGCTTTTCCTGCTGCTGCTGCACATGCTTAAGCGGCGTATTCCAATCACTTTGCCGATGATTTCTCCACGTTTCTAGGTAAGAAATAACCCTAGAAAGTTGCTGATTTGATGCTTCTTTAGTTCCATAGCTTGTTAGTTGATAAATCTCGTAAATCAGGTTCTCTATTCGCCGTAGACGAAGTGTATACGCTCCGTTCGAATTCTCATCCCCAAAAGGGAAAAGGTGCAGATTTTAGACGCTTTGATTGACTGTTTCCAAAGCTTTCAATGTCGTTTAATAGTAGATTCTCGACGGCAACGCCGTTTGACATGTACAACATGCTCTCCGTTTCCTGTTTTGTAAATTAACGAAGAATATGAGATTTAGGGCATTTTAGTCATTTTTAGGAAGTACGGTCTACATGCATATTTTGCTGACGTGATGGACATGGTTTGTTGCCGCATTAGGGAGTTAGGTATGCTTGCATAATCATTTTGGCGAAGAGATTCGCCTAGTTGCGCACTTTGGGTCGACATACTATATGTAGACTTAAGTGTGTAGTGTATGTGTTTGTATAAATGCTTGTATTAGTATGTATTGAATTAAATGATGTTATGTAGTAGTTTGAGATTGATTTCTTGATTAATATGCTGACCTAAATGATTTCCTACATGTTGACCTTATGCATGATTGCATTACATGCATGGAAAGTATGCCTTGAAGATTTGCTTAAGTTGAATGTTATAACATGTGTTAGCATGCTCACATGATTGTATTTCAATTCCAATACCTTTGCATATATTGTTAATGTGATTTCATAGATGTGTGGGACTAGACTTAGTCCAGGCAGTCGGTAACCGAGCGAATTCGTGGCTGACTGGTCATAGCCACGAACGACGCGTCGATGAACGTGATTCGTGTTTAGAGTTGGCGGCAGTGGTTAGGCCACGCGAAGTGTTTTACGCACTTCATGTCGTTCGACTTGAGATGCGATCGCGCTAGTCGAGCCCGTCAAGTAACCCGACTGGCCGATGTATGTTCACCTTGTATGTGTCATAACTGCTTGAACCTAGGGTACTGAACTTACCATTGTAAACCCTGTTAACCATGGTACCTTGATCCACGAAGACTCATGAGCCGGGCATGGTGGTATGGGACACCGTGGTCGAGCTGTCGGCCTACGCTGGGGCCACAAACCTCCCCGTAGTGACTAGTGAGCACCTAGACTCGTGAGCAGATTATGGTGGTATGGGACACTATATTCTAGCTGTCGGCCTACACTGATCAGGCGACGAGCCCTTTGTAGTGACCGCGAACGTATTCTGAGTCCACGGGAGGCGACGACCCTTCCGTTGCAGTAGAGTACGGTAGGCCTGTATTGATAAGGTGATGGGGGAGCGGTGCAACGAGTGCGAGCAACAGCCCTGGCAGCCCTTGCAGTGTGACCTACGAAATATACATCGTATGAGATTACTAGGAGTGACGACCCTAGACAGGATCTGTGTTGGGATTGATACAAGGGAAGTACCTTAGTTTCCCAATCCTGCTGTTTGAATGGACTAATAACAACTTGGAATTCATATCACCATAGCATTGCATGTGCCTGGAAGATGTGGAGCACTCTAGGGAGTGTGGCATGCCGCGGTCGTAAGATGTTGCCGCATGAGGGTGATCGTCGGTGAGGGCATACATCATGTCATGTCATAATTGCATTAACAACAGTATTAGGAATGTTTGAATTACTTCTTTACTATTATCACATGATTGATTTGATAACATGTTAATCCTTGCTCTATTATTCCACTGAGTTAGCTACTCACTCCCACGTTACGGGACGGTGTTCCTGGACACCCACCAGACCTTTTTTTGTGATTGCAGATGATGGCGCGGCCTGTGAGGCGGAGCCGGACTTGATGATGATGAGGAGGATCCCTCCTTTATGCGTGTTCTGATCGACGGGATTACAGGGAGGTTGATTAGATGCCTTGACACTTGTCATTTTATATTTTTAGAGCACTCATGTATATTCTTTTACTTACTTTTGAAGTATACATGTATGTATATAACCTGGTAACATGTTCACACTCTGGAGACGTACAACAGTTTATATATGTTATACATACTATCACAGTCTTTCGCTTGTTAATTTAACCGTCTCTGGAGTATGATATGCTGTTCTAGCTTAATCTCACTCATGTTTAATGCGTTATCACAGACAACATTCAATCATACATATCTATGTTGCATAAATAACATTTTGGAACTCGGGAGTTGGGTTTTTGCTCGACCCCCCGATTTTCGGGATGTTACAGTAGTTCTTTTTGATCTCGGCTTCTGTCTCACAGGTAGCCTCTTCCTCAGAGTGATGTGTCCACAATACCTTCACAAGGGGAATCACCTTGCTACGCAGTACCTGCTCCTTCCTGTCTAGGATACGTGTCGGTCGCAGGATATATGTAACATCCTCTCCTAACTGCACCTGCTCCCATCTGATAATATGGGAAGGATCAGAAACGTATTTCTTCAGCATAGAAAAATAAAAGATGTTGTGAACGCTCGCGAGAGGCGTGGGTAAAGCCAAACGGTATGCCACTGTTCCAACACGATCGAGGATCTGGAATGGACCAATGAATCGTGGTGCTAGTTTCCCCTTCTTCCCGAACCGAAGAACTCCCTTCATAGGGAAAACTCGTAAAAATACATGATCCCCAACTGTGAACTCCAGCGGCCGCCGTCTCGTATCGGCATAACTCTTCTGTCTGCTCTGCGCTGTGAGAAGCCGACGTCTAATAATATCAATCTTCTCCGACGTCGCCTGCACTAACTCTGGGCCAATCAAGCTATGCTCACCGACCTCTGCCCAGCAATGCGGTGCGTAACAAGGTCGCCCATACAACGCCTCGTAAGGTGACATACTGATACTCGCCTGAAAACTGTTGTTGTACGCGAACTCTGCATATGCAAGATAGTCATCCCAACTGTCCTTGAAGTCCAATGCGCAAGCTTGCAACATGTCCTCTAAGATCTGGTCCACCCGCTCTGTCTGTCCATCTGTCTGTGGGTGGAAGGCAGTACTGAACTTCAACTTCACACCCATAGCCTCCTAAATGAGAGTCCAGAAAATAGAAGTGAACCGCGTGTCTCTGTCCGACACGATCTCCAACGGAACTCCATGCAGACGCACGATCTCTCTGATGTACAGTCTAGCCAGCTCGTCTGCAGAGTTCGTAACTCTGATCGGTAGGAAGTACGCCGACTTCGTCAGACGGTTGACAATCACCCATATGGAATCATGTCCCTTCCTCATCTTCGGCAACCCTGAAATGAAATCCATGGAAATGAAATCCCACTTCCACTCTGCGATCGGCATAGGCTGCAAGAGTCCAGGTGGTCGGCGATGCTCTGCCTTCACCTGCTGGAAAGTAAGACAACGAGACACGAACTCTGTTATCTGGGTCTTCATACCTTCCCACTAATAGGTCCTCTTCACGTCGCGATACATCTTCATACTACCTGGATGCATCGCGAGTCTGGTACAATGCGCAGCCTCGAGAATCTCTCGTCTCAAGTCAGGAACATCTGGGACGCATAGGCGGCCACGATAATGTAAGTCTCCATCCATGCCAACTCGCCACTCGACGTCTGCATCATCACTGGCCTGCTCTCGAAGCTCAGTCAGATGCGCATCATCCCTCTGCGCCTCGATGACCTGGTCATCAATCTGAGATCGCACCTACACATGTGCGATGAACTCATACGGCTCCTCTACAGTGAGTTTCTGCTCAAAGTCTCACAAAAACTCAACCATATCCCACTCAGCAACCATCAGCGGAGCCGTAAACTCTATCGCCTTCTTGTGGCTCAACGCGTCAGCCACAAGGTTCGCCTTCCCAGGATGGTAAGAGACTTCGAACTTGAAGTCCTTCAAAGTCTCCATCCATCGCCGCTGCCTCATATTCAAGTCTCGCTGCGTGAATATGTACTTGAGGCTCTTGTGGTCGCAAAAGAGCTCGAACTCCTCTCCATAAAGGTAATTCTCCAGAGTCTCAGTGTGAATATGACGGCTGCCAACTTTAGGTCGTGTGTAGGATAATTCTTCTCGTGCTTCCTTAATTGTCTCGAGGCATACGAAATTACCCTGTCCTTCTGCATAAGGACACAACCCAGACCAACGCTAGACACGTCAGTGTATATAGTGTACCTAACACCTTGCTCTAGCAATACTAGCACAGGGGCGGACGTAAGTCTGTCCTTCATCTCCTGAAAAGCTGACTCCGCCTTGTCATTCCAGGCAAACTTCACATCCTTCCGTGTCAACTGAGATAGAGGTCTCGTGATCTTTGAGAAATCCCGAATGAAGCGTCAATAATTGTCAGCGAGACCCAAGAAACTCCTCACCTCAGTGATAGAACCAGGCTGCTCCCAGTCCTGAACTGCAGCTACCTTAGACAGGTCAACTGCCATGCCATCCTTGGACACCACGTGTCCCAGGAACTTCACTTCTTGCTTTCAGAAGTCACACTTCTTGTACTATGTGAACAACTGATGTTGTCTGAGTGTATCCAGGACCAAACGCAAGTGCTCTTCATGCTCCTCTCGACTCCTGGAGTATACCAAAATATCGTCAATGAACACAACGACGAATCGATAGAGGAAAGGCTGAAATACCCGGTTCATCAGATCCATGAACATGGCTGGGGCGTTCGTGAGACCGAACGACATCACAAGGAACTCGTAGTGGCTAAAGCTGGTCCTGAATACTGTCTTCTGCACGTCCTCATCTCTGACGCGTAACTGATGATATCCTGACTGAAGATCAATCTTCGAGAAGTACTGTGCTCCTCTCAGCTGATCAAATAAGTCATCGATCCTGGGTAAAGGGTACTTATTCTTCACCGTGATTTGGTTCAGCCTGCGATAATCAATACACAATCGCATCGAACTATCCTTCTTCCTTATGAACAGAACTGATGCTCCCCAAGGAGACACACTAGGCCGTATAAGGCCAAGCTTCAACAGACCATCAATCTGCGTCCTCAACTCCTCCATCTCACACGGTGCCATGCGATACATCGGCAGTGAGACTGGTGTGGAACCAGGCACCAGATCGATAGTGAAATCAATCTCCCGTCGAGGCGGTAAACTAGGGATCTTCCTGAACAGATCCCCAAAATCACAAACAACTGGTGTATGCTCAAGCATCTGGGCACCAGCATCTCGTAGTAAAGTAGCGTAGCTAAGTATGCGGAAGGGGAGATTTACCCGCACTGGGAACGTGAAGGATGCGCCCTCTGGCTTGTAGGCAGTCACTATACGAGTCTCGCAGTCAATCTCGGCCCTCGCTGCAGTCAACCAGTCCATGCCAAGAATGACGTCGAGATAAATAAGAGAGAGGTCGACGACAAGATCAAGAGCCATTGTCTTGCCCCCCAGATCCACCAAACAGCCCTCACACATCAGGGTGGCATCTGTAAAGGATCCGTGAGCTGTATAAACTCGCACCCCGTCCATCCTAATAGTCGGTAGCCCAATGCGCCTGATTATGGCACGTGATATCAATGAAATCATGGATCCTGTGTCCACCATCACGAGAATAGGAATACCTTCGATGTGGGCAGTGACCTCAAAGGCCGAATGCTGAGAAGTCTCTGTCGCAGCTGCCTCAGCTGTCAAGTCATGCACCCGTGCCTGCTGTAGCCGGTTCGGCCGCTGTGCCATGGGCCGTAGAGGTAGCCTAATCTGAGATACCGGAGGTCTGAAGGAAGGGTGGGCAGGAGTCAACCGTAAAGGCGGTGCTGATATAGCATGTGGGCTTGTACGGTCGATCTTCTGTGGCGGCGAGAACCCACTGTCCCGCATCCAAGCAAAACAACTCTGTGGCGAATGGCCCGATCTCCCATAATATGTACATGATAAATCGGGGCACCGAAACGGTGGTACTGGCGCTATAGCCCTAGTAGGAGAGTTGGCGCGAGGCCTCTTTCCTGAAAAGGGCCTGTCCTGCAACTCTGGTCGTGGCCTAGGAGCAATAGGGCCACTAGATCGGGTAAGTCGATCCACATCCTGCTCTGCCGCATGGACATGTGAATCAGCTCTGCATAGGAGGGAATGCTCACGTAACACATCTTCGACCGAATATCCGGTCGCAGACCCTCAGAAAAGCACCGTATGCGCATCTGCTCATCTGACAATATAGTCGGGACATATCTGCCCAACTCAGTGAACATATGCTCATACTCAGTGACTGTCATGCCTCCTTGTTTGAGGCGTAGAAACTCATTCTCCCGCTCATGCCTGTACGTCTGGGGATAGTATTTCTCGTGAAAGCAAAACTCGAATGTTGCCCAGGTCCATATGTAATCGGCGGCAACGGTCCGCAACACACTGTCCCACCATAAGCTGGCCTCTCTCTCAAACAAGAACATAGCTAGCTCGACCTGCTCAGCCTCTGAACAATGCAGCATCCGCAGTATCTTCGACACACGGTCGAGCAAATACTCAGCCTCCTCGGCTCTATGAGAACCCGTAAAAGTAGGAGGTCGTAAGCGCTGGAATCGCTCTAACAAGCCCCGTGTGTCAGCGGCATTCCCCGCAGGGTAAGCAGGTGGTACAGGATGAACCATGCCCTCATCCTGAGCATATGTATCGGCATCCTCAGCTAGATGCGCAGGTGGTGCAGGTGGAGGCACACTCCCACCCTGGGCTAGAGTCCCCACAATCGTAGTCAGGAGCTGCTGCTGCTACTGCATCATGGCCATCATCTTGTCAAATCTATCTGGAGGTGGAGCAGGCGGTGGCATGTACTATGTCGAAGAAGATGCATGGTACTGCTCTCTGACGGGTGGTGTGAAAGGCGGTGGTCCAACTGCAGGACCAGTAGTAGGCTGAGATGCACGTGCTGTCTAAGGAATCGGGCCCACAGCAGGGTCCACATGTGCATCAAACTGCGAAGGAACCTGATCCATAGGCTCACCCAATGTAAGCCGAGCTATGCTCCGTGTAGTCTTCGGCGGCATTCCCTATATTCAAAATAGGGCGCAAACTTGTCAGTCTCAATAGCACAACCACACCGTAATCATTCACGCAAAGAGTCAAAAGCATTTCATGCATTTCATTTAATCAAAATTGTCACAATACAAGGGATATCTCCTTACAAGCATCATGACAAGAAGTACATGGGAACTAAGACAATTAAAGTTACAATAGCAACATAAGTAAACTACTAGCCTTAACAGGCTCACACAACTTAAAGCAGGAGACTACTAACTACTAACAACAACATCAAAGATCATCGCTAGTTTGTGTCAGGTGACGGAGGAGGAGCACCCTTATCCTGCAAGCAGCACAGGATCGCCTTCAAGGTGCGAGTCACCTTGCCGAATTTCCTCTTCATAACAGCCTTAGTATCCTCGACCTCAGTCCGAAGTTCCTGAACTTCCCTTCTCAAGGAAACCTAGCTCTCCTCAATTCAGGCAATGCGATCATCACCAGTAGCCTGAGCAGAAGGAGGAGGGCTCTCATCTGTATCCTGAGCCTCCTCTTCTACCTCTTCCTGGACTTCTTCCTCAACTTCTGCTCCAGGTTCTCCCTCACTTGGATCCTCTTCATCATCAAAATCGTCCTCGCTATCCTCCTCAAGCTAAGTCTCACGGTACTAAGACCCAATCTTCATCTTGACCATGGTAGACTCATCAATGCAGTGAATCGGAATTGGCAACTCCGGCCCAAGTCTGTAAGCAAATTCAAGCGCGATCTTGCATATAAGTCGGCCAAAAGGAAGCGACTCAGACGTTCTTCTTGATTTCGCTATGAGGATAATCTGTCGCAAGATGAAAGTGGCCATACACATATTTTCTCCCTGGGCCACCAAATACAAGAAATCAACCATAAGGCGCGTACATTCAATGCGATTTGTCGACCTGGGATACAAGTTGAACGTGAAAATGTGGTGCAGTAGGCACAAATTATCAGACATATGAGACGCCTTGAGGCTATTATTAGGCTGCCATGGAACCAGTTTACAACATAAAAACCTGGTACGGCGATCTCGCTCATGCCTACTCCTCAAATTCTTCGCACTGGGATGAACATCACCAAGGGGCACGTTCAGAAGTCGCACTATCAACCGAACATCGATCGTAGCTATCTGGTCTCTACCAAAAGGAATCTTGAACTGCAATGGCTCCAATGTAGGACTTTGAATACGAGCGTAGAAGGCATGAACGGTGCTCACATTAGCACGTGCAAGAGCTTCAAAGAGCGGACCCCAATGTGCAACTTCAATGCGCTCGAATAACAGGAATTCACCGAAGAGTCGTCCTTCCACGTTCTCCTCAAACAACACCTCACGGTCAGTGTATTCACCGTGAGGCATCTCTACTAATATCACTCGCCCAAGTTGAGTATGGGGATCCAAATCCCTCTTTGTATAGAACTCTCAGGCTGTGCTTGGACTTACGGCGGCGCTTGAGCTTGCGGCGCCACCCCTCGGTCTTCTTGATTGAGCAGGGCGACTAGGCCCAGCCTCATCCGCTGCGGTCTTTCTCTTTCCCATCAAAGAGAGGATGGAGGAGAGAGACAAAAGACCCAAAATGGCTTCAACAAAAGCCATGGAAAATGGAGAAAATGCAGAGAAATGGCTGCCCAAACTGGAAAAGGGAGATCTAGGCATTGTAGAGGGATGCTTCAAGCTCCCTTAGGATGAATTTTCAAAAAGAAAAGAGAATGAAAAAGGGGAATGGAGCTCCTCACAATTTCAGCTCATTTTGGGGGTTGTAGGAACTCCAACGAACGAGATTTGTAAGAGGGAGAGTTGAAAACTGCAATGGAGTGATGGAATGGAGTCGTTTTCAGCAAAGAATGGGTTTGGGAAGGATTTGGAGCAAGGATTTGAGAGAGGGCAGCAAGAAAATGAGAGAAAGGGCTTGGGAAGGGGGATGTTGTGAAGGAAGTACCCCATTTAGGGGTTTTCTATGGACGGACCATACATGGGGGGGGGGGGGGGGAGGGGTGTACTACCCAAAATGCCCCCACGCACGAGTTTCACATCAAGTGGGCCCCATCGGACGGCGATGGCATCGCCTGCCATCTTGCACGGTGGCCAGTGGGACCACATGGGTCGGGTCCCCCCTGGCCCAGGGACTCCAAAAATATATGGGCCCCACCTTAGTTTATTCTAGATTGCCCTAGGGAGGCCCAAACATTCATTTAGGGATTTCTAGGTCTAATCTGTAAAACTGAATGTAATCCCCTATCATGCATCATATGATTTTGGGGTAGAAGGAGCTAATACATCCATTTAGCCCATTAGTTGCTAAAGATTACAAACTTAGAATGGCCTAATGGCCAGTTTTCATGAAATTTTACTATTCACTGTAAAATTTTGTCGAAGTATGATTTTATATTATTTTCACATTAGGATCAATGCCTAACATGAAAAAAATAATAAAGAATTGAAGAATGAAATGGTGAGAGGAAGAATTTTGAAGAATTTAGGTGAAACAGGGTTTTTAAGCCCTAGCGATTAAATGTAAGGGTTGTGGTTGTTCCACAGCCCAAGGATTTATATTTATGAATTTAAAATCATTCAAAGAATGTCTCAACCCACCTACCTACAACCTAAGAGCTACTTAGGTTACTTCACGCGACCCTAGATGCGTTACGGACTCGATCGCGCGATCGATACGAATAGACTTCGCCTATTGGCGAATCTGTGATCCTATAAGTGTTTCTAGACCTTTCTCGCACCCACCTAAGTCAAAGGAAGTGATAGCGTACGTCGCGTGACCATAACCCAGGCTCGGTATAATCTCATTCATGCTCTGATACCAACTTGTAACACCCTGAAAATCGGGGGTCGTGTATAAACTCAACTCCCGAGTTCCAGACCGTCACTTATGTAACAAAAATGATTATGATTCAATGTTGTCTGAGTTAAAGCATTCACATGAGTAACAGTATACCAAAACTGCAATTCATACTCCAGATTCAGTGATAAAAGCAAGCGGAAGACTAAAGAATATATATATCACTGTATGGTAAAACAAAGTAGATCTCGACTGTCTCTAAAGTATGAATACATCTCTAAGTCTCATATACATGTAAATAAACAAAATCAAAATGCCAAAAGTAGTCCCACTGAGAAGTCCCGTCAATCCAGGCCACCTAAGCAAAGCCGTCGTGGTACTGCATATATGAGAACTCGTCCTAGTCCTCATCATAGTCCGGATCTGCCTCCTGGATCGTTGCCTCATCTTCATCTAAGACAGGGTCTGGTGGGTGTTGCAAACACCATCCCGAAACGTGGGAGTGAGTAGCTAACTCAGTGGAATAATAGGGAAAGGATTAACATGTTCTCAAATCAATCATGCAATAATAGTAAAGCAGTAAATCAAACAATCCTAATACTGTTGTTAATGCAATATGACATGACATGATGGATGCCCTCATCGACGTTCTCCCTCATACGGCACCATCTTACGCCCGCGGCATGCTTGCGTACCGCTCAGTGCTCCACATCTTCCAGGCACATGCAATGTCATGGTGATATAATTTCTGAGTTATTATTAGTCCATTCAAACAGCAGGATTGGGAAACTAAGGTACTTCCCTTATATTAATCCCAACACAGATCCTGTCTAGGGACGTCACTCTTAGTAATCTCATACGAAGTATATTTTGTAGGTCACTGCAAGGGCTACCAGGGCTGTTGCTCGCACTCGTTGCACCGCTCCCCCATCACCTTATCAATACAGGCCTACTGTACTCTCACTGCTACGGAAGGGTCGTCGCCTCCGGTAGACTCAGAATACGCTCGCGGTCACTACAAAGGACTCGTCGCCTGATCAGTGTAGGCCGACAGCAAGAATATAGTGTCCCATACCATCATAATCTGCTCACGAGTCATAGGTGCTCACTGGTCACTACGGGGAGGTTTGTGGCCCCAGCGTAGGCCGACAGCTAGAACACGGTGTCCCATACCACCATTCCCGGCTCATGAGTCTTCGTGGATCAAGGTACCATGGTTGACAGGGTTTACAATGGTGAGTTCAGTACCCTAGGTTCAAGCAGTTATGACTCATACAAGGTGAACATACAACGGCCAGTCGGGTTGCTTGATGGGCTCGACTAGCATGAGTGCATCTCAAGTCGAACAACATGAAGTGCGTAAAACACCTCGCCTGGCCTAACCACTGCCGCCAACTCCAAAACACGGCTCGCGTTCATCGACGCGTCGTTCGTGGCAAAGATGAGTCAACCACAAATTTGCTCGATTGCCGACTGCCTGGAATAGGTATAGTCTCAAACATATATGAATTCACATCAGCAATCATATGAGAGTATTGGAAATGAAATACAACAATGTGAGCATGTTAACACATGTTATAACATACAACTTAAGTAAATCATCAAGCACATGCATTTCATATATGTAATGAAATCATGCATATAGCTAACATGTGGAAAATCATTTACATCAGCATATTAATTGAGAAATCAATCTCAAACTAATTCATAGCACCATTTAATTCAATACATACTAATACAAGCATTTATACAAACACTTAAACTACACACTTAAGTCTACATATAGTATGTCGACTCAAAGTGCGCATTTAGGCGAATCTCTTCGCCAAACTAATTATGAACGCATTCTTAGTATTCTAATGCGACAAGAATCTATGTTAATCACATCAGTAAAATATGGATGAAAACAGTATTTCCTACAAATGACTAAAATGCCCTAAATCTCATATTCTTCGTCTGCTTACGAAATAGGAAACAGACAGCATGTTGTACATGTCAAACGGCGTTGCCGTCGATAATCTACTATTAAACGACATTGAAAGCGTTGGAAACAGTCAATCAAAGCGTCTAAAATCCGCACCTTTTCTCCTAGAAGCGTATTAATTCGAATGGAGCATATACGCTTCGTCTACGGCGAACTGTGAACCCAATACACAAGATCTATCAGCTACTTCGCTATGGAACCAAGGGAACCTCAAATCAGCAAGTATTAGGGATGTTTTCTTACCTAGAAACGTGGAGAAATCACTGGAAAAGTGATTGGATTGCGTGGCTTAGGCACGTGCAACAAGTAGTGCAGCAGTAGGAAAATTCTCCTCCACTCACTCTCACAAACTCTCACTTTCTCTCTCCCTCTTGCTAGGGTTTCTAGAAAATTTGGATGGGTGAGAGGATTGAGGGTTTCAAGCCCTTTTATAAGCCCAAACATGCCCAAAACAGGCTTGGAAACAAAGTTTACTTGATGCCTAACCAAATCGGGGCTGTTTCGGTCCAAAAGGACATTTCTGGTGGTCCCCTGGCCGAACGCGATCGGACTTAAGTTCATACATGTCGGATGTCACTCTCATCCCATTTTTAGACCATCAGTGTTCGTAGATCGCACGTGGCGGTCCAGTTTCTGTTCAGTGGTCACCACACGTAGATCAAGTCTGCAAGTCTCATGATATGAAATAGAAATTTTTCCTGATCCGAGGGTGTAATTTGGCTGAATTCTGATGGTCAGAATGCTTAATACTGACACGTCAAGTCGTGTGCCAGATTTGAATTTCAAATTCCAAATCTAACCCTATTCTCACTCTCTTCAGTCCAGGCTCAATGAAATAGCCTGCGAATGTCGGTTGGACTTAATTTTTGAAATGATTGTCAAGTCCAACAAGGTGGTTTTAACGGTGTAAGATTGTAGGTATCGAATTTTCGACGTGCAATCTAGATCTAATACAAAGTTTCAAAGAGGTCCAGAGAACAAACCGGTTTAGAGTTTGATCCGAGGTTTTAGAGTATTATAGCATCATTGGTTCTACTCGCTTTGGGCCTTGTAGAACGTATTTAAAGTGATCAGGGACTATTTCCCAGCTACTCTAGCGTTGCGCTAGCTAACTTACACTTATTTCTAAAGGAATTAATCCTACGCGATTTTTTCAGGGCGTTACAGTTGGTTTTACGCATAGGGTTGGCCACGGTAACTCTCTAGAGTTCACAGAGCTCACAAGGCTACCTTTGGAGGTACCAAATCCATGATTGTCGATCCATCGATGAGTAGGTTTAAGCCCTTCCTCATGAGTTAGTAGCGAAATCGAACCACAAATCTGGGGAGTCTTATGCATGGTTGGCCTATCTAAAGCACACACTGCAGCCCTCATTTTCTTTGCCTGTAAGGTCGGGCCCATTCACGGGAAGACTTGTCCTCCATTCCCTGTGACGCTGGCAAAAAGCTACACAGATAGCACAGGGGTTACGCTGACTTGTCATTTGAGGACTTTTAACACTTTGGCTTTTAGTCGACTTTTTGGCCTTTTGCTTTTGGTCTTTTGGTTGACTTTTGGCTCTTTTAGCTTTTGGTCATTTGAAGACTTTTAGGTCTTTTGGCCTTTGGTCATTTGAAAACTTTGAGTTCTTGGCTTTTTTTTGTCAACTTTTGGCCTTCTGGCTTTTGGTCATTGACTCTGTCAGTTGCTCGCATAAGTATGCGCACGATGGCCTTCAAGGGCTTTTTAGGGCCACTAGCTTCTCGCCGCTGCCCGAATGGTGATCTTCATAGGTCTCATGCACAGCGGGCCATTGGCTTGACTGGGCTGCCTTTTTATAATCATAGGTCTTATACGTAGCCGGTCCCTTTTAAGATTTAATCCTTTTAGGATTTGACCTTTTTTTTTTTTTTTCGAAACTTGTGGCTAGACTGCCTTTTTATGATCAACAGTCATCACTGTCGCCAATTTTATATTGTTGGCTGTATGATTCATCATATGGTTGAACAATAATTAACATTTCGCTGCTGCTAACAATGTCATAAGGACTTTTGTATCATGTTTAAAGCAATATATCAGCTTAGCGATGATGGCAACTTTGATGAGCGATTGATCGGCAACAGTGATGGCTGTTCTCTTTTCTTTTTATGATCATCGATACCTGATGATGCGATTTCGATGTAGATTTTCTATCGGCGATGAGCGTCAATGCTTGATAGAGATCATCGACACTTTTTTGGAAGACTAAAGACTTTTGGTGATGATCTAGCATGCTGTCTTAAAAGACAATGATAGGTATTTTTGCCTGAAATTGCTTATCTGTATCGTTTGTCTGTATTGTTTGTAATATACCAGCTTGATGGTGATATCAATTTAAGAAAATTTTTTGTAGAACTCTCTTGATGGCGCTCACCTTCTTTGTCTTTCTTTATTTGCTATCATATGATCTTGATATGCTTTGTCATATGATTTTGACATACTTGCAAACTTCTTCCTTATTCATCCTATTCATCTTGCCCCCTTTTGATACAAAATTATTATCTTGATAATGTTCTGTATCAAAATTAGTAGTGCCTTCGGAAGTGATTTCCTTTTTGTCAATGCGAGTATAGGCCAACATAGGCTTTCATTTACTTCTTTGAAGAATTTTGCTTTCATTGAGCCCACTTTATCTCATTTGGCTTTGAACTTGCCCCCTGGATATAATTGTGACTGTTATTGGAGATATATTTTTTATCCTTGGAGATATTGAGGCAGTATATTTCTGTAGAAGACTGCACGATTTACGGTCATATTTATCGACTAAGTTGCCCCCTTTTGATGTAGAATCATAACTTTGATAATTTTCTAGAGTAAAATCAACAAATATATTTACGGATGATATCTCTTAAGGAAGCGAGCGTTAACTGGTATATTGATTCCTTTCCCGTCTTGATCTACAACTCGATATGCTCCATTAGAATATACTTCTTTTATTATGTAAGGGCCATCCCATTTAGGCTCAAACTTGCCTCCTGTTCGACGGGTGACCACGATTGGTCTTTTCAACATTAGCACCATATCCCCCTTTTTAAAAGAGCGATATTTAACTCGCTTATCAAATGCGACTGATATTCTTGCTTGGTATGCTTGCAAATGCTGTTGTGTAGCCAGGCGTCTCTCGTCAAGCAAATCCAATTCCTTCAATCTTATTTTTGTATTATCATCATCAGTTATAGACTGATGCACTACCACTCTTAGTGATGCTACTTGTATTTCAATTGGAATTACAGCTTCCACACCATAGACTAATGAATACGGTGTTGCCCTTGTGGCTGTTCGATGAGTAGTTCTGTATGCCCATAGCGCTTCCTGTAACCTTTCATCCCAATCATGTTTGTTTCCTGTCACTGTTCTCTTCAATATTTTGACTATTATTTTGTTGATGCCTCTGCTAATCCGTTAGCCGACCGATAGTGAGGCGTTGAGAATGAGTGATGGATATTGAACTTCTGACATAAATTTTCCATACCTTTATTTTTGAAAGGAGTGCCATTGTCTGTAACAATTTTCTTTGGGATACCATGTCGGTATATTATAGCGTGGCGGATGAAATTAACCACATCTTTTACTTTAACATTTCGAAAAGCAACTGCTTCAGTCCATTTGGAGAAATAATCGATTGCTGCCAGAATATACTGTTTTCCTTTGGATGAAGGTAAGTTTATAGGACCGATTACGTCAAGTCCCCAAGCAGAGAAGGGCCAAGAGGCAATAGACTGGTGCAAGTCTTCCGGAGGCATGTGTATAACATCTCCATGAATCTGGTATTCATGGCACCGCTTCGCATAATCTATCGCGTCTTCAAACATAGTGGGCCAATAATACCCCATTCTATGTACTCGATGAAATAAATTTTGACCAACTTGATGTGCCCCACACTCCCCAGAGTGTGCTTCCTGGAGCACCTGGATTGCTTCTTGCTTATTTAAACAACGTAGCAACACTCCGTTGTAAGATTTTTTAAATAATACTTCACTGTAGATAATGAATCTACTTGACCGCTATCTGATTTGCTGCCTTTGCGTGGACTCTTCTGGCAGGATGTTGAATTTGAGATAATCAATGAAAGGCTGACACCAATCATCTATTGTAATTTCCAAGCATGATACAGAAAAGGCTTCAATAGCTTCTTCAACAACTTCTGCTGATGGTAAAAGTCTTCTTTCCTCTATAGTTACTTAAAGAGGGCTTCAATTAGGGCAAGACAGAGCTGTCGTCAAACTGGCTAAGGCATCAGCTTTTGCATTCTCTGATCGGGGAATATGCTTGATTTCAACATAGGAAAGATATTCCAACAATTGTTGTGCCTTCTGACAATACGGCAAGAGTTCTTGCTTTCTTATTTCGAATTCAGTCGTTAATTGATTTATAATCAATTTAGAATCCCTGAAAATATGTAATACTCTTATCTCCATTTCTTTAACCATCTCCATTCCAATAATCAAGGCTCTATACTTGCCTCATTGTTCGTGCATGGAGTTCCTAATGTAAACGAGTAAGGTAGTAAATCACCTTGGAGAGTAATGAATATCACTCCTGCCCCCGCTCCTGATGTTCGAGAAGCGCCATCGAAATACATCTTCCACGGATTCTGTGATTCAGTCAGCATGACTTGCTCATCCAAAAAATCATCATTGATGGCTTCAAATTCTGCCACCGGGTGCGCTGCTAAGAAATTTGCCACTGCCTGCCCTTTCACAGCTTTTGCCAGCTCATATGTAATGGCATATTCTGAAAGTAACAACATCCATTTAGCCAACCTTCCAAAAAAAATCAGCCTTGTCATCAGAAACTTTATTGGGTCAGCCCTTGAAACCAATGTTATATCGTGCGATAGACAATAATGCGTCAACTTCTGTACTGCAAATATTAACGACAAGCATTCCTTCTCAATTGAGGAATAATTACACTCTGCACCTATTAAAGTTTGACTTAAGTAATAGAGGGTTGTTTCTTTTTCAGATTCATTTTTTTTGTGCCAACAGAGCTCCTAAGGAATGGTCGGCTGCAGACGTGTACAAGATAAGCGACTTCCCTTTTATTGGAGCTGCCGGTACTGGTGGCTTTTTCAGCAACTCTTTTATCGAGTCAAATGCATTCTGACAGGCTTGACTCCACACAAATTCTGTATCCTTTTTCATCAAATGAGAAAATGGCTGACATCTTACGGCCAAATTTGAGATGAATCGACGGATATATGCTATTTTTCCTTACAAACTCTTTAGTTCCTTTAATGTCTTTGGCGGTGGCATATCTTGAATAACCTTGACTTTCCCGGGGTCAATCTCAATGCCTCTATGTCGAACAACAAAACCTAAAAACTTTCCAAAGGACACTTCAAACCCACACTTAGCGGGGTTCATCTTTAATTGTTTCTTTCTAAGTCGCTGGAAAATCGACACCAAGTGTTTGCGATGTTCCTGATGACTTCCTGACCTGACCACCAAGTCGTCAACATAACATTCAACATGCTTATGCATCATATCTTGAAAAATGTTTTGCATCGCCCTCTGATATGTTTCCCCAATATTTTTAAGCCCAAACGACATCACCTTATAACAGAAAATTCCCAGTGAAGTTCTAAACGCCGTCACCTCTTCATCCTCAGGAGCCATTCGAATTTGATTATATCCTGTATAAACGTCCATAAAGGACATAACAGCATACTGAGTCGTACTATCAATTAATAATTCAGTTATAGGGAGCAAAAAATCATCCTTCGGGCAAGCTTCATTTAGGTCTCTAAAATCGATGCACACTCTGACCTGTCCATTTTTCTTTCTTACCGGGACGATATTCGATATCCACTTAGGATACTTGACTTCCCTAATAAATCTGACCTTTATCAACTTATTAACTTCTTCCTCGATGAGGGGAACTAGATCTGGATGAAATCGCCTTTGCGCCTGTTTAACCAGCCTCTTCTCCTTAGAGATATTTAGACGGTGTAATGCCACAGAAGGCTCCAATCCGGGCATTTCTGCATACGTCCAGGTGAATATATCTTTGTTTTCTCTAAGAAGCTAAACGTATTCGGCCGACTCTTGTTCAGAGAGGTAGGCGCTAATGAACGTGTTTCGTGGTTCCTCTTTCGTACCCAAGTTTATTTCTAACAGGCTATTCATTGTTGGTTGCCCCCCGTCCTCCATTTTCTTCGGAGCTGCCTCAGGATGCTCCATTACTTTGGTATCTTCTTTCACTGGCTCCTTTGCTGTAACCATGTTTGCTGACGACCTTGCCCCCATGTCTTTAAATTTTCTTCGCCTTTCCTTGCCGATCCCAATTGAAATTCCCTTTTCATGATTTAGGCCACTGGAGTCTTCACAATCGAGGCCCATACCTTTCATGACCTCCTTGCTTGTCCTATCTTCGATAATTATCTGATTCCTGTCTATCATTCGCTGTATAATACACTTCAATGTATAGCAGTTCTCCATTGGATGTCCCATTAGACGATGATAGCAATAAAAAATTTTCTCCCCACATCTTGTTGCCTCCTCGGGGCGTTTAGGCTTTGGTAATTCTATTACGCCAACTTTTAATAACTGTTCTATCATTGGAATGACATCTTCCTTATCGAAAGTAAATTCCTCATGCGAATTAAGCGTTTTGACATTTTTATTTCTTCTTGGTTGAGCCAATTCTTCTTTTCGCCTCGTACTTTCTTCCTTGAAACCTTTCACACTTTTACGTTGCTGATAGCGATCACTGGTATTTACTGTTATCCTGCTAGGATCCCTTCGAGCCGCATCATGGTGAAATTTTGGCACCATCTGATTTACTAATTCCAAAGATGAGCCTTTGCGTCCAAATCATGAAGAGTGTTGATGTTGAAATTGGCCAGTCCCATTACGAATTCCTTTTTCATAGAGTTCAGACATATCTTAACTTTCTCAGTTTCCTTTAACAATGGTTTGCACAAAGTTCCTAATGCCCTCCATCTGTCTACGTAACTCCTTGCCGACTCGTCTTTGCCTTGTCGTACAGAAGCCAACTTAACAATATTAATGTTGCGACTTGGGGAGAAAAATCGAGATGTGAAAGTGTCTTGCATCTGCTTCTAAGTGCGGATAGAACCCGGAGCCAAATTAAAATACCATCGGAATGCACTACCTGTCAGCGATGTCCCGAAAAATTGCAAACAATATTGTGGTACTGCAGAAAGATCTCCTATACTGGTAATGAAGCGCATCAAATGTTCTTCAGGGGATCCTTTCCCATCAAACTTTTGAAAATATGGACACTTGAAACTGGCTGGGAAGGGAATGTCATCCACCTCTCTTGGATATGGCACACAGTATCTAAAATGTTTAATATTTTCTTGTTCCTTCTCCATTCGGCTATCCTTTTCAATGACTGTTATTTGAGCTGCATTATGCATGAAAGTCGCTAAGGCTTCTTTAAGACTTCTGCATTCTTCCATTAACGCATTATGGGCTTCTGCCATTTCACTGAAACGACCCTCTGTAGTTGTTCTATAATCTGGATTTGTTCCATCCATGAATACTGCAGCTTCTTCACTTTTTGACGAAGCAGTGATTGAAGGAGAGCAAGAGTACACTGATGTAACAGGTCTTGCAGAAAAGGGAGGGGAAAGAGTTTCATTGGGCCTTTTCGTGTCCCTTGCATCATTTGACTGAGATGACGCCGATACTGGTGAATCTTTCTGGGGTGGCATTGGCGATCTGAGTAACAATGTTTTTCCCTTTTGTTCTCTTGTTCATTTAGCCATTGAAGCATTTAAAATTGGGAAGTCATGTGCTGTCAACCGGGGAATTGTTTGCGCAGGATAAATCACTGGAGGAGCAAGCTCAGGATTTCTTTTGACTGTGCTTCGCGTTACGGGCCCTCTGATTCTTAATGAAGGTTGATTCATTCCTAAATTTTTTAAGTTTTGTGTTCTTGCCTTACGAGAGGTCACAACGGTCCAGCCTGCATTGTCTTCTGATGACTGGGGCGAAGCAGAAATGACCCCCACTGTTACTTGAGCCATGCCTGTACTCGCATGACTTGGTGCGTTTTCTACCACGAACCCTGTTGGGGTGAATCGGAAGTTCACTTTTCTTACGGGGATCGCCATGGGTAATAAGTCGTAGTCAAATTTTCAAAACCTTTAATCATGAAACATAGTTATAATTAATAATTGAATGATTAGAGTGATCTATCTTAGAGATGAAGGGGAGGACTTCCCACTGATAGTCACCATTTTGGCATCCATAGGACGCCAAATCGTGATGAATGTTCGTAACAACTTCACTGTTAATATTTTAAGTAAGACAATAAAGAATGGTCCCCAGCAGAGTCACCATTTTGTTTCGATAAAGAAACAAATGCATATGATTTGAGAGATTGTCTTATTCAAACATAACAGAGAAAGAGTACTAGGAACATTCATCACATTTTATTAATATTGAGTTCATTTACATCCTTTTTACATCCCTTGATTCTAAGATAGATCATTTAGAAATAAAGGACATGTGCTTTAAACATCAAAAGTTCATTTCGACAGCCTTTCGGCGCCTAATTCGATCATCTCCTAGGACTTAGGAGGAATGTCAATTCGATCGACGGGTCTTTAATGAAATAAAGATTTCAGCAGCATTACAGCGCTTGTTTCAACCATCCTCTATGACTTAGGAGGAATGTCGATTCGATCGACTGATCTTTCTCCTTTGAACCCATGAATAGGAAAAGCCCAGAGAAAGGAAGCCTGACCCACAGATTTTGACAGCATGACGGCCTTTGGACTTCACAGACTGCAAGGGAGCCTGGTTGCACAAACCCGCACAACTGATACCGATTACGCGGTCCTATGCAACTGCCAGGAGACTCTCTTCTACCTTTTATCTTCTGTTCCGCTCTGCTCCTTTTGAAAATCTTCAATTACCCGTAATGAAGGAGGGGAGGGGATATTTATAGACCCTCGCACATGTGAAAATTCTAATCTTAGCGATGTGGGACTATTTTTCAGTGCTTTAGATCATTCTGAAAGAAGCCCTTTGTGCAGTAGATTTCGAGATCCTGCGCAACTGATATTTCCTTTACGCGGACCTGCGCAACTGGTATTGATTGTGTGAAACCGCGCAACTTATAGTGGTTGCGCGGACCTACGCACTCTCATGAAAGCTATCTCTATCTTCTTCTTTCCAAAAGTTCTTCCTATCTCTTTACCTTTCCTTGCTTGATTCTTTCACCATTTTTTATGCCTCAACAGTTAGAAACGAGATTTGAGAGGGAAAATAGCAAATAGGAGAGAAAGGGAGAGCTTGGGGTGATATTTGTGAAGGAGGTAGTCATTTGGAAGGGTTTTAAGGGACGGCCCATGTACCAAGGGGTTACCCTAACCCCCAAATGTCATCGGCTCGAAGGCCCGACCATACCGAGCCCACTAACCGGCGAGGGCCTCACTGACCTTTGTGATGTTCGGCGATGCCTCGCCATTTGGGTGAGGTCCTCCTACCCTAAGGACCCCAAATGCATGTGGGTCCCACCTTGGATCATTCTGGATTAGCGTGGGTAGGCCCACGACTCCGTTTCGAACCATTTCAGATCGTTTCGGGTACTAACTGTTGCACATCCACATTTAGTGATGTTTAACAGCTGGGATAGGAGAAATAGAGGTCTAGACTCATCAATAAATGATCTAGAAGTGTTCCAGGGTCATTTCATGCGACCACGGATGCACATGGACTCGATCAAAATGATCGATTTGAGTGAACTTTGCCAATTGGCGAAGCTAGAATTCTAATGGTGTTTCTATGGCTTTCTCGCACCCACCTAAGTCAAAAGGGCGACAACGTATGTCGTGTGACCATAACCCAAGTCCGGTTTAATCCAAATCACGCTCTGATACCAACTTGTAACGCCCTGAAAATCGGGGGTCGAGTGACAACTCAACTTTCGAGTTTCAGACCATCACTTATGTAACAAATATGCTTATGATTAAATGTTGTCTGTCTGACTTAGTTCATTAACATGAGTGAGATTTTACCAAACTGCAATTCATACTCCAGATCCAGTGATAAAATGCAAGCGAAAGACTGGAAGATATATATATCACTGTATGTAAAACAAAACAATCTCGATCTGTCTCCAAAGTATGAATATAACTCTGAGTCACAAATACATATAAAAAACTAAAATCAAAGGTTATATGATAGTCCAACTAGCAAAATCTCGCTGATCCAGGCCACCTATGTGAAGCTGTCAGAAAACTGCAAATACGAGAACTCGTCCTGGTCCTCATTGTAGTCCAGCTCCAGCTCCTGAATCGCCTCGCTATCTGCATCTAAGACAGAGTCTGGTAGGTGTTGCAAACACTATCCCAAAATGTGGGAGTGAGTGATCAAATCAGTGGAATCATAGAGTAAAGATTAGCATGTTATTAGATCAATCATGCGATAATGCTAAAGCAAGCACTCAAACATTCCTAAACATTGTTATTAATGCAAGTATGAGATGTAGTAATGATGCATGCCCTCACCGACATACACTCTCATGCGACACCATCTTACGTCTGCGGCATGCTTTCTTCCCTCAGTGCTCCACATCTTCCAGGCACATGCAGTGCGATATGGATATGATTACCAAGTTGTTATTAGTCCTTTCAGACAGCAGGATTGGGTACTAAGGTACTTCCCTTATATCATTCCCAACAAAGATCCTGTCTAGGGTCGTCACTCCAAGTAGTCTCATACGATGATATATTTCTAGGTCACTGCAAGGGCTGCTAGGGTTGTTGCTCACACTCATTGTACCACTCCCCCATCACCTTATCAATACAGGCCTAGTTGTACTCTTGTTGCTACGGAAGGGTCGTCGCCTCACGTAGACTCAAAATACGCTCGAGGTCACTACAAAGGGCTCGTCACCAATCAAAGAAGGTTGACAGCTCGAATGTAGTGTCCTATACCACCACAATCGGCTCACGAGTCTAAGGTGCTCACTGGTCACTATGGGGAGGCTCGTCACCACAGCGTAGGTTGACAGCTCGACCACGGTGTCCCATACCACCATGCCCGGCTCATGAGTCTTAATGGATCAAGGTATCTTGGTTATCAAGGTTTTCACTGGTAAGTTCAGTACCCTAGGTTCAAGCAGTTATGACCAATACAAGGTAAACATACAATGGTCAGTCGGGTTACTTGATGAGCTCGACTAGTACGAGCGCACCTCAAGCTGAACGACATGAAGTGTATAAGCACCTCGTGTGGCCTAACCACTGCCGTCAACCAAAGTACGACTCGGGTTTGTCGACGCGTCCTTCGTGGTGAATAGAAGCCAACCATGAATTCAAATCTGTTACCGACTGCCTGGACTAGAATATATCCCCAAGCACTTGTAATCTAAATTAATGATCATATGAGAGTGACATAAATGAAACAAAAATAATCCAATCATGTTATCAACATGTTATAACATACAACATAAGCAATTCAACCAAACACAAGCATTTCATATATATAAGGAAATCAATTCAATATAACAAACACGGAGGAAATCATGTACATCGTCATATTAGTTGAGAATCCAATCTCCAAACTAATCTACAACGCCATTCACTCAATACTTACAATACATACTTTTATATAAACACTTAGTCTACACACATTTTTCTACATAGCATATGTCGACCAAAAGTGTGCATTAGGACGAATCTCTTCGCCAAACAGATCATACACGCATAACTAGTATAGGAACATGACAAATACTCATGGCAATCATATCGGCAAAATACGTACATATACAGTATTTCCTATAAATACCTAAAATATCCTAAATTCATATTCTTCGTACGTATTCAAAATGAAAAACAGACAGCATGTTCTACATGCCAAACAACGTCCATGTCAATAATCTACCATTAAACGACATTGAAAGCTTTGAAAACAGGTAACCTGAGCATCTAAAATTCTCACCTTACGCCGTAGGAGCGTAATGAATCGAATAGGAACTCTACGCCCTTGCCAACGATGATATGACAACCTAATACACAAGGTAAGTCAACTACTTCGCTACTTGTATCGATAGAAATCCTAAAATAGGTTAAGGTTAGGGTTTACTTACCTAGAATGAAGTCAGAATCACTGGAAGAGTGATTTGATCGCGATAGTTAGGTACGAATAGTAACATGTTAGAGTGACAGGGACTTTCCCTCATAACTCCCACACAATCTCTCTCTTTTCTCTCTTTTCTCTCCTAGGGTTTCTTAGAAATTTGTATGAGAGGGATGTGAGAGGGTTTAAGACCCTTATATAGGCTAAAAACTCACCTATTTAGACCTTAAACTAAGGTATACTTGGGTTATAGCCAAATTGGGTCCTTTCCAATCTAAAAGAACATTTCTGGAGGTCCCCTGACTGAATGCGGTCGAACTTAAGCTTATGGATGTTGGATCCTGATCACATTAAGTTTTCAGTTCGATCGGGTTTCCAGATCACACGTGGCGGACTAGTTTTAGTTCAGCGGTCACTGAGACTCGATCAGGGATTCCAAGTACACTGACATGAGTGGGAAATATTTCCTGATCCGAGGGTGTATTTGGGTCAGATTCCAATGGTCTGAATGCTTATAATTAACCCGCAAGCAACACGTGCCAGATTTATTTAATTCACATTTAATTTATAAAGAATTCTACTCTCTTTCACACTCCTTGCTCCAGGCTCAATGAAATAGCCTCAGGACATCGTTTGAACTTGATTTCCAAGGTGGTAGTCAAGTCCAACGACGTGGTCATAATGGTCTAAGTTCATTGCTACCGGACTCATGACGTGCGGTCAGAGTCCATTACAAAGTTTCAAAGGGTTCCTGAGAACAGACGGGTTTAGAGTTTGATCCTAGGTTTCAGGATGTTATAACGTTAACGATTCCATAAGTTTTGGGTCTTGCAGAACGTATTTAAAGCGATCAGTGCTAATTTCACAGCTAATCTAACATTGCGCTAGTTAACTTACGCTTAATTTCTAAAGGAATTAATCCTAAGTGATTTCTACCTGAGGTGGTACTCGGGTCTCTGTACGGATTTTTCCAAGATGTTACAACATATTTATGTTGATGATAACATTTATGGATTTACCTGTACTGACATGACTACTGAGTTTGCAGATTTGATGAAGTCACAGTTTGAAATGAGCATGGTTGGGGAAATGAATTATTTCTTAGGGTTGTAAGTAAAGCAACAACCTAATGGAATATTCATTTCTCAATCTAAATATGTCTTGAATTTAATTAAAAGATTTGGATTTGAGAATGAGAAGAACTTTGATACTCCTATGAGTACTACATTGAAACTCTCGAAAGATTCTAAAAGTAAAAATGTTGATTCGAAATTATATCGGAGTATGATTGGTAGCTTATTATATTTAACTGCTAGTAGTCCTGATATCGCACTAAGTGTTGGTATTTGTGCCAGATATCAATCTGATCCTAAAGAATCGCATTTGATCGCTGTCAAGCGGATTATTCGATATGTCACAAGTACTGTGAATCTCGGTCTCTGGTATCCACATGAGACTAGTGTTCAACTAGCTGGGTACTCGGATGCTGATTGGGCTGGTAATCTAGATGATAGAAAATCAACCAATGATGGTTACTTTTATATTAGAAACTGTTTAGTTTCTTGGTTTAACAAGAAACAAAGTTCTATATCACTTTCAACAGCTGAAGCTGAATACATCGTAGCTAGTAATGCATGTATGCAGCTTGTTTGGATGAATCGAATGTTAAGTGATTATGGAATTAAACAGGATTCTATGTTATTATACTGTGATAATTCCAGTGCCATAAATATTTCAAAAAATCCTATCCAGCATTCTCGTGCTAAGCACATTGACATTAGATTTTATTATATCCGAGAGTTAGTAGAAGAAAAGGTTATATCTTAGAATATATACCTACCGAGAATCAACGTGCTGATATTTTCACTAAACCTCTCGATAAAAGCAGGTTTAACCAAATGAAATTTGATCTTAGCATGTGCATTTTAAGATGATAATTTATGCCTTTTTGTATCATATTGTATATTCCTGCTAGTTTATACTTTAATTTTTACAATTCATACTGAAAAATTGTGTAAAACTTAATGGAATACTGCATTTTTTTGGTTGGTACTCAACCAGTCGTGAATATACACGACCAGTCGTGGTATGACCGGTTGTGTACATCCACGACCAGTCGTGAATCGCGTGGATATCTTTTATTTGGGAAAAATCCATCATCTTCCTCATTCTATTTCACGCTCCAAGGGACCGAACTTCGACTAGTCGAAGCCAACTTCCAAAATCTTCATGGTTAGTGTTCCATTTTTATTTCTTCTTATAGTTTTGTGTTTAGATTACTTTCATTTCTCTCTTGAAGTTATTTATTTCAAATTTCATTATAATTTGGGGTTTTTCTTTTGAAAAATCTGATTTGAGAAAACTCACTTTTCGATCATTTGCAACTCTTTTTTCTTTGAAATCCTTGTTGCAAATGGCTTCTAGGGGAAGAAAAATAACTTCTCATGGTCCATCTTCTTCCAGATCGGCCACTATCACAAAGCGTTATCTTAGGGCTCCCGAGGATGATCCATCCTTTGTTCGGGACATCCGATTACGTAATGTTATTTTTTAACATTCTGTTAATGTTAATCTGTAACACCCCGAATTTTGGCCAACCTGGGATTAGACGTCATTAGGCAATGGGTTAATTAAAACACCTGGAAAATCACTCAGAACTCAATTCCATAGCCAAAGAAACCACTTAGGATTAATTCCTTTAGAAACTAAGCATAGTTAGCTAGCGCAACGCTAGAGTAGCTATGAAATAGTCCCTGATCACTTTAAATACGTTCTACAAGACCCAAATTGAGTAGAACGAATGACTCTATAATACTCTATAACCTTGGATCAAACTCTAAGCCGGTTTGTTCTTTGGACCTCTTTGAAACTTTGTTTTGGATCTAGACCGCGCGTCGAAAGTCCGATATCTACTATCTTAGACCGTTAGAACCGCCTAGCTGGACTTGACAATCATTTCGAAAATCAAGCCCAACCCATAATCACAGGCTATTTCATTGAGCCTGGACTGAAGAGTGTGCGAATAGGGACAGATTTGGAATTTGAAATTCAAATCTGGGACACGACTTGATGCGTCAGTATTAAGCGTTCTGACCGTCAGAATTCAGCTAAATTACACCCTCGGATCAGGAAAAATTTCTATTTCATATCATGAGATTTGCAGACTTGATCTACATGAGGTGACCGCTGAACTGAAACTGGACCGCCACGTGCGATCTGCGAACCCTGCCGGACTGAAAACTTGATGTATGCTAGATCCAGTATGCAGGAGCTTAAGTCCGACCGCATTTGGCCAGGGGACCACCAGAAATGATCTTTTGGACCGAAACAGCCCCGCTTTGGATAAACATCAAGTGAACTTTGTTCCGAGCCTATTCCGGGCATTTTTGAGCTTATAAAAGGGGTTGAAACTCTCATTCCTCTCTCCCATCCGAATTTGAGAAAAATCCTAGATTGGGAGAGAGAAAAGGTGAGAGTTTGTGAGAGAGATTGGAGGAGAATTCCTTACCGCTTGTGCTACCCGTTGCAAGTGCCTAAGCAACACACTCCGATCACCTGGCCGGTGATTTCTCCGCATTTTCAGGTAAGAAAATACCCTAGAAGTTGCTGATTTAGTGTTCCCTTGGTTTAATAGCAAAGTAGCTGATAGATTTCATAAATCAGGTTCCCTATTCGCCGTAGACGAAGCGTATACGCTCCGTTCGAATCACTTCACCTATAAGGGAAAAGGTGCGGATTTTAGACGCTTTGATTGACCGTTTCCAAAGCTTTCAATGTCGTTTAATAGTAGATTATCGACGGTAACGCCGTTTGACATGTACAACATGCTGTCCGTTTCTTGTTTCATAAACCAACGAAGAATATGAGATTTAGGGCATTTTAGTCATTTGTAGGAAGTACTGTTTTCATGCATATTTTGCTGATGTGATTGACATGGTTTATTATCGCATTAGAATGTTAGGAATATGTGCATAATTAGTTTGGCGAAGAGATTCGCCTAAATGCGCACTTCGGGTCGACATACTATATGTAGACTTAAGTGTGTAGTGTAAGTGTTTGTATAAATGCTTGTATTAGTATGTATTGAATTAAATGGTGTTATGAATTAATTTGAGATTGATTTCTCAATTAATATGTTGATGTAAATGATTTCCTACATGTTAGCCATATGTACGATTTCATTATATGTATGAAATGCATATGCTTGATGTTTCACTTAAGTGGTATGTTATAACATGTGCTTGATGATTTCCTTATGATCTAGTTTGAGATTGAATTCTCAATTAATATGCTGATGGAGATGATTTCCTATATGTTGGCGATATGCATAATTTCATTATATGTGTGAAAGACATGTGTAAGATGATTTACTTAAGTTGTACGCTATAACATGTGTTAACATGCTCACATGTTTGTATTCCATTTCCAATACTCTTACCTGATTGCTGATGTGGATTCACAATTGTTTGGGACTATACTTAGTCCAGGCAGTTGGCAACCGAACAAATTCGTGGTTGGCTTAACTTCGCCACGAACGACGCGTCGATGAACGCGAGCCGTGTTCTGGAGTTGGCGGCAGTGGTTAGGCCACACGAAGTGTTTTACGCACTTCATGTCGTTCGACTTGAGATGCGATCGCGCTAGTCGAGCCCGTCAAGTAACCCGACTGGCCGTTGTATGTTCACCCTGCATGAGTCATAACTGCTTGAATCTAGGGTACTGAACTTACCATTGTAAACCCTGTTAACCATGGTACCTTGATCCACGAAGACTCATGAGCCGGGCATGGTGGTATGGGACACCGTGGTCGAGCTGTCGGCCTACGCTGGGGCCACAAACCTCCCCGTAGTGACCAGTGAGCATCTAGTCTCGTGAGCAGATTATGGTGGTATGGGACACTAAATTCTTGTTGTCGGCCTACACTGATCAAGCGACGAGTCCTTTGTAGTGACCGCGAGCGTCTTCTGAGTCTACGGGAGGCGACAACCCTTCCGTAGAAGTAGAGTACAGTAGGCCTGTATTGATAAGGCGATGGGGGAGCGGAGCAACGAGTGCGTGCAACAGCCTTGGCAGCCCTTGCAGTGACCTATAAAAATATATATCGCATGAGATTACTAGGAGTGACGACCCTAGATAGGATCTGTGTTGGGATTGATATAAGGGAAGTACCTTAGTTTCCCAATCCTGCTGTTTGAATGGACTAATAACAACTCGGAAATCATATCACCATACCATTGCATGTGCCTGGAAGATGTGGAGCACTTGAGGGTCGATTGCATGCCGCGGTCGTAAGATGGTGCTGTATGAGGGAGATCATCGGTGAGGGCATACATCATGTAATGTCATATTGCATTAACAACAGTATTAGGATTGTCTGATTTACTGCTTTACTATTATCGCATGATTGATTTGATAACATGTTAATCTCTACTCTCTTATCCCACTGAGTTGATCACTCACTCCCACGTTACGGGATGGTGTTTCCGGACACCCACCAGTCCCTATTATGATTGCAGATGATGGCGCGGCCTGCGAGGCAGAGCTAGACTTGATGATGATGAGGAGGATTCCTCCTTTATACGTGTTCTGATTAACGGGATTACAGGGAGGTTGATTAGATACCTTGACACTTGTCATTTTATATTTTTAGAACACTCATGTATATCCTTTTGGTTTACTTTTGGAGTATACATGTATGTATATAACCTGGTAACATGTTCACACTCTGGAGACATACAACAGTTTATATATGTTATACATAATATCACAGTCTTCCGCTTGCTAATTTAACGGTCTCTAGAGTATGATATGATGTTTTGAATTAATCCCACTCATGTTTAATACATTAATACAGACAACATTTAATCATACACATCTATGTTGCATAAATAACATTTTGGAACTCGGGAGTTGGGTTTTTGCTCGACCCCCCGATTTTCGGGATGTTACATAATCATACAGCTCCTTTTGATATCCTTCCTATGCTCCAAGCTGTAGGTTGGGATAACTTATTGCATTGGGGTGGCTTGCATACCGGTCCATTGCCCAATCCATTTTTGCTTGCATATCTAAATTTTCACTGAAAAATCTAACGTTTAGAATTGCCACAAGAGAAGGACCATTTGACGTAGATCGTCACTTGATTTCAGCTCTTATGGAAATTCCTGTGAATGATGAGGGAGTTCCCAATCATGCACTATTTGAAAAACCCTCACAGATTCAAAAACGTATGCTAACTAAGGACTTATGCAATCTGGATGCTCAATGGACACATAAAGAAAATGCGTTCCCTTCAAGATTTTTGTTACCTAAATATAGAGTGCTTCATAGGATCTTTGTGTCAAATTTGTATCCTCGTTCGGATAATAAAACTGAGTTAACGGCATTCATGGTTCATGTTCTTCATAATATTTCCAGAGGTGCTAATATTTTCTTACCATCCTTGATTTTTCACTCTATCATTCAGTTTCGACTCCATCCTGGTCATAGTGATATCCCTTTTAGTTATTTGATGACTGTATTGGCCACCCATATGTTAATTGACATGCCGATTGGTGAAGCCCCTATACATCATCTGATATTTAACAACTCTAATATCAATAAGATGAAGCTAGAATTTCTTCCTAGCCAAAGAGATGGTGTTGATACGGCTAAAGATGAACATGAAGAAGAAGCCGGTGATATTCCTCCTGATGATATTAATATGGATGATATTTTTGAAGAAATTGAATCTGACTCTGCTAATGATCTAGATTATGAGCCTTCTGTCTTTGATGCTCGACTGAGTGCATTGGAGGAGAAAGTTGAGAATATAAATGTTAGGATGGAAAATATGTCTGTTGTCCATGATTTACAATTCAAGTATATGCGCAAGTAGCTTAGGCGTTTGAATAAGGGCATGCATAAACTTGATCCATCTATACCTGCTCCTTCATCTGGTTCAGATTAGTTCATTTTTTATTTGCTGGTCTGTAATAACTATATTTCTATTATGATCACTTGACTGGATTTGTTATTTTAGCTATTGTTGATTTAGCTCAATTCTCACTTTATATATGTTACTTATGCTATGTTTTAAAACTCTTGTCTATTATCCTCTACTTTATCTCCTTGATATTTACTCCTTACCAATTTATTTTTGTGCTTCCTTTGTCATATTGTGACAAAAAGGGGGAGTATGGATATCCAAGTTTTTATTTTGTTTTACTGCATTAATACTGGATTGGTGCCATAAGGAGGGAGTAGCATTGCATCGCATTATGCTAGTATTATTTGCATTATACTAGTATTATGCTAGTGCTATATTTATTATATTTTTGAGATATATGTTACTCAGGGGGAGTATGTGCAGAGATAGACTGTATGAGCATGAGTGTATGAGTATAGATTGTATGTTGGTAAAAGATTGGTTTGCAGGTACATGAATGTGTGCTAGTTGATATCAACTGGTGCATGATTCTTTAATCAGATATTCGATGTCATATCTTGGTTATGTGTTTTGTCACAAATTTGACAAAGGGGGAGATTGTAAGTGCTATAGTTTATAACCCCTTGTTATTGTCAAATTTTTGGTGACAAAGACACAACTTTGAAGCTTGTATATGTGATTCAAGAAGCTTTCAAGATCTCAGAAGTGTTCAAGTTCAAGAAACTTTCAAGATCTCAGAAGTGTTCAAGTTCAAAGATCTCAGGCTTTATTATACTCAAAGGTCACTTGTCTTCAAGTTTCAATGTCCTTGCTTCACTATTGAGGTAAGACTGACCTTAGGTTGACGTTTAGAGTAGGACATTTTGGATACATAATCCATATATATTTTATACGTAAATTTGGTCTATTCTAAGACTAGTCCTGGATCTTGTTCGACTAGTCCTAGCACTAGTTCGACTAGTCCAAGAAATTCCACGACCAGTCCTAAGTTGTTGAGGATTTTCAAAAAAATTTCACCAGTCCTGGTGATTGTTCGATTATTCGTAGGAACAGTGTCGATTGGTTCTTCGACCAGTCATAGACCTTCGACTCAATGTCCAACAATGAAATTCATAGGTCTACGACCAGTTGTGTGGAACCCACGACCACTCATAAAACCGTCTTATCTTATCCCGCTCAAAATTTTAAATTTCTGTTAGTTCTAAGACCAGTCGTAGGGGTCTTAAGACTAGTCGAAGATGTGATTTGCTTGCCTATAAATTGAACACGAATTTCAGAGGTTTGATAAGTAATTCAAGTATATTCAAAGCTCCACTCAGAGATAAGTTAGTGTTCATTTTAAGCTACATTGTGCATAATTTCTATTCTCTTTTGTTAGCTTTCATTATTTGATTTTGTTTCTGAATTTCAATCTAATTTGAAAAGAGGAATTGTTGTATTCCTTCTTCTTAGAATTAAAATCAAATAGAACTACACCCAATTTAATTTAATTTAAAATCAATTAGAACTAGAACGATTGTAATGTGAGTTTGGACATTGAACTTGGACATTCAATCATCTATTCTGACTTGGTTCTTCTGAGCTGCTACAACGAAGGAGATATTTAGGTATTTTAAATTTAATTGTAAATTTCTTTTAGTTTTTAGTTTTGTTTGGAATTTGCCAGAAAAATCTCATTGTATTGGTTATCTGAGGAGAGCCAGGAAAACTCAGAAGTGGAGTTTTTTTAATTGTGTAAGCCCACATAGAAAGACACAATTGTAAGGTTTTGGGTGAACCTATAAAAACCTAACTTGATAGTGAACGCTAATATCCCCTTTGTGAGGATATTAGGAGTGGAGTAGCATTCTATGTGGCTGTTATTAAACAGTTGGTGAACACACAGGCAAACTACTAAAATCCCTCGTGTCTCATGGTTGAATGGTTTATATTTCTTATCTTTTATTATTCATTTGTGGGATGTATATGCGGATGTGAATGCTGCAATCATTTATTTCAAGCATTGTGGGAATGTTGTAATAATTTAACAATTATTTCTTTCGATTCCTTTTTCAGCATTCTTAATTATTCTAGTAAGGTTGCCCTGCCATTTCTATGGTGCATGGTTGTCCTTAAAACAGTATATAATTAATTACAGTTTATTCTTCAATATAGTTTGCATTTAATTTTCTTTTCCTCTTCGATTTGAGATTTGATGCAAAGACCTTTCTAGAAATAAGGTTGTCCTACCATAAACTCTGATTTTTCGTGTAAGGTTGTCCTTAGAATAACATTTGTATCAACCTCTCAAGATCTGAATTTTGAGGTTGCTTTACATTCTTTACATTCCTGCATTAGGATTGATTTACTTTAATTGTTGGCTATCGTATTTGTTTTATTTCTGTTGTTACAAATTTTATTTGGCATTGTCCTATTCACCCTCCCCCCCCCCCCTTCCCCCCCCCCCCCAGGACATATAGCTAGGCCTTTTCACACTGTGACGTATATTTTGAATCCACTCCATCCATTCACTTTAGAGGACACCTCTAACTCAAGATCCAACAGATATGAAGCTTAGGTGGGTCATAATAATGAGTTTGTGGGTCTAAATGGCGATATATGATGATTATTGGAGATTTGACGGTCGGATCTTTTCGTAATATGTTCATTAATGATTCTTAGTAGTTCTAGCCCTACCTATATGGAAATCTTTTAGTAGCTTTGATGATCTTAGGGTCCAATCACAATAGTAAAGTGATGGATCATTAAATTGAGTGTAATGGCCCGATAATTCATAGATCGGATGTTTGAAACAGCTACCTGATGTAACTTTGATAATTAATCATTGATACTGACAATTTGATGGTGGGATTTGCTTAAATTTTTGGTTCATAGCCTTATGACTATTGGATGGCATTTAGTTGACGCTTATCGACAATTTAGCAGTCGGATTATTTCAAATCTGAACATCAATGGTCCAAATGTCCCAAGGTTCATTTAGATGAAGATCCATGGTTGGATTAGTGGTACAATGGTCTAAGTGTGATGATCAAGTGAAAGGCCTTCAAGTTGGACCCTGATGAATGGTGGATCTGGCGATCTACGACTCTGATTTGATACTTAAAGTTCACTTTTTAAGGAACGTGATTGTCCCTCTTAAGGTTCAATAGTTGGACTGAATGGATCTTGAATTATCAATTGCTAGTGACTATCATATGTTGGGTGTGTACCTTCACACCAGTTGCTAACTTGAACAACAATGGTAACGCTCTGAGTACTGAAAGTACGAGGTGTCCTCCTTAAAGAGAATCTTGTCCTCGAGATTCAACACTTCTATCATGAATGGGTTCGAGGACAATCTAATTGTGTTATTTCTGAGGATTCACTATTTTTTTTCATCAAGGCTGTGTGTCTGCCTAAGTGTATACGACTGACTATATAAAAATAACAATAATAATAATAAAATAAATAAAATAGGTTTGTTACAATGATGAATGGTTTAATTGGTCTATTGAAGTGATTGAGATCCTAAAATAGATGTCTCTGAAGTTGTGATGGATTATTTTGAAGATCAATCAGATGGATGGCTTGTTATATGAATGAAGGTTGTGCTAGACTGTTGAGATGGATAAATTGAGAGTTGCCGAATGATGACATGTAAGGTAAGTTACGTGTGTTCCCACACATGTGTAAATTAAATTAGATCTCCATGGTGACACCCGAGTACTAAAAAGTACGGGGTGTTACAATCTACCCTCCTTAAAGAGAATTCTGTCCCCGAAATTCAGCACTTCTACTATACAATCCATTTTTCCCATGCCTCAAAGGATTCACCACTTTTCCTATGAGGAATGTTTGTATGCATAGGTGTTCACAACTGACTACTAGGACTGGGGTTGTGATAATGTACCCCCCTTAAAGAAGAATCTCGCTCATGAGATTCGATAATGTACATCCAAATTACTTATTAAAATTATCTTAACCATGTTTTGTATCTTGAATATATCCAAGTCTGCTATCATAACATGGTTTTGACAAGTTATATCTAAATTTTACTAAAAGTCTTCTTCCTCTATTCTAACAAGTCACCCAACATATATATGTTCCTCTAAGAATTGAGAATCTTTTTAGTATCTATCAAAACTAGGAGTTTATTTCCTTACCTAACGACATCATAATTCCCTATAATATTTCCTAAGATTGCAAGTTTATTAGGTGACAACTAATACTTTCATATCTTCCTCTTTATTTTCTTTTTTCTTTAATGATAGTTCTCTATTGTCTAAAGTATAATACAATTTTTTCATTTTGAGTGTTTGAGCTAACATGAATAGATGGTTGTAGTAGGTTTAAGCCCGATACATTGATCATTTGCCTGCGCAGAATAGAGGATCCACCGGTAATAATTCATAATCCTAGTAAGCCTCGATCCCTTGCTTGATCAAAGCATTAAGATCATTGAGAATTGCTATGACTTAGAATTTGAGTTAAGCCGCGTGAACTTCACTTAAACATGGTTCCATCAATTTGTGATCCCGATTATTCTAGACTCTTGTGGAATATCATATAACCTTATATTCTCATAAAGGACAAGTCTATGTGGCCCATTACGCTTCCACTGCACACTCTAATTATCTAAGCACAAAAATTTCAGGACCAAGGTTTCTACATGAAATTTGAGTTTGAGATTTGCCAAATTTATCCAGATTCTCCATATGCTTAGCTAGGGTTGAAAATTTACCAAAATTTTTATACCTCACCTCTAATTAACCCTAAGTGCTGAAATTTATGAGAATCATCATTTTTAACCAACGAGATGGGTTTGGGAATTCACATTGCAATTTTTAGTATGATTTCCTTAGATTTATGGAGTACTTATATTTGTACAATATGGTGGGTAAGGATTTTAGTACGATGGCTAAGTTCGCTTCATATGCTGAATATTATGAAGGTGTTATTCTGATTAATGAAATTTTAGGAAAGTTCATATCTTGGATTTCTAGAAAATTTTCATTTGAAAGTCAAGTATAAGGAATGTGCTTGTCTAGCCTTACGTACATCATAGTGAGAATTTGTCCTCCCATGATTCCTAGGTTTAGTTTATAAGTTCAATGACTAAACCTAAAATTTTTAAGGAAACTTCAGTTCATTTTTAAGTCTTACAGTTATCCAAACAATTTTCCAGGGAGTCTAACATTTTGATTCTACACACTCTTACTTCCTACCAATTCTAAGGGATTTCTACATAAGTTAAAGACTAAAGGTCCAACCTAAAAATTTTAAGGGAGCCTAAAGTTTGAAGTCTCTATGTTTTTAATTTCCCCTTATTCTAAGGGAATTTAACACAAGTTCGAATAGATATTATAATAATTTCTAAGGGGACCTAAGTTTGGGTCTCTACATTCTCATCATTCTTTTAAGTATAAGGGAGATTTACATAAGTTCAAATATTTAATTTCAAACATCCTAACTTAAGACATTTGAGGTTTGTATAAGTTCATTTCTCCTAGGCATGGTTTGTCTAAACACCACTCTGATACCAACTGTAATGCCCTGTGTTTTCAAAACCTAAGTATATGACTCGTTTTATAAAAACCCAAGTGTTAACCTTTAAAGATGGTCAAATTCCATGTATATTTTTTTTCTTCTTTTCTTTTCTTTTCTTTTCTTTTTTAGACTTAACAATTTTGCGGAAGAGAAACAAATCAAGTATAAATGAAATTGTATATTCATTCAAAATATAAGAGCGACTGCCTAAAATGACTTATACAAACCAATGTCTTTATGTTATTAAATACAAGAAATACAAAATTTAACACATGAGATATAATAAAATGCATATAAACATAAGCTGCAAGATCGCACAACTTCTTTTGAAAGATACATCCATACATCCCTGATAATTGCATCATACTCCTCATCAATCTGGACATGAATATCATTTAAGCCACCTACACTACCTGTACGGTTATATATTCGATGAATGAGTGGCCAGCTCAGTGTGAATTTTCCTCAAGATTACACACCACCACATTAGTTAAGCATAGTCGTAGATAAAAATCATACAAAACAGTCTAATGCAATCTTGTTAAATGCATGGATGCATGAATGCACATCAACTAGGGATGCTCATCCAGCTGGCTTTTGGGCGAAACCCATGCATGTGGCCAGTCACCAGTGAAAGTGCATCCTATACGTTCGTAGTGCCAAACTCACCAAAAGTGGGTCGATAGTCGGTGGTCTGGGAGCTAGCGAAATGACACCACAACTAAGGCATAAGGGCAAGTGCTACAACATCCAGAATTATCCACCTGTCATCTCCCGTATGCTATGGATGTATGATAAGCCTAACCTTTTTATTCTAATTGCAACCAGCAAATTTAAGAAAGCTCAAAGGTTACTACGGGAGGCTCATCAGCCAACATAGGCCGACGGCTCAGGCACAGTGTCTCATTCCCACCATCCCCGGCTTATGAGACTCCAACATTGGGATGTTTAATGGAACATTATTGACTAGTGACCAATCATAGTTTGACAAGTGAAACTTTCCATTGCATGGTTGCACAAGAATATTACATCGAACCCCCATAGAGTAAATACCAAAACTAAGCCACAAAGGGCAAATATCAAATCAAATGCCACATAAGTACCAAATTGATGCGATAAAAAGACCATCCTCAAAAACCACATAGACACCACAACCCATGGATGGTAGGCCCACATCAATGTCCCATTTAACCCATCATTCAAGTAGCCACTAAGCCAAAGGTCCATTATGATCACAATAAATCAAGTTACATTCAAGTGGCCACTAAGTTGAAGGTCCGTTATAATCACAATAAATCAAGTTATATCCCAAATTTAGATATACATATGTAAGTGGGGTTCTCCACTGATAAATGTACCAGTTTAAGTTCCACAAGTAATCCACAAGCATGAGAAAATATACAAGTTCGACATATAGATGTTCGTGCAGGATAAATATTGAACACATATAATTTAGAATTCAATTCCAACCACTAGCACGAGTAACTATGAAGTAAAGATATTAATTATCAACTGAAATTAAAATGAAAGCTATCACTTAAGATAATGGGAAAGTGGAAAGCTTAAGGTAAAGAAATCATCATCTTATGTTTCGAACCATCTATAAATGTTACTAGGAGGCACGCGCACCCTTTAGAACTTCCTGAGATAGACTCAACTCGACTTGGCCCGCTCTTAATTGGGATTATGAAATCAAAAGTACGATGTTAGGATATCTTTATTGGGATTATGAAATCAACTAACCTTTTAAAACTCTAATTTGGACTTCAATACAAGGTCAGAGGAAAAAGATGTACCTAGTTGATTCGAGTTGAATCAAATCAGTTTGGCACCCTAGTTGACTTGGCTCCACTTAACCGCCCACCTCTCTCTCTCTCTCTCTCTCTTTCTCTCTCTCTCTCTCTTCTTTTTCTTCTTGTTTTCCACATGCTGGGAATCCAATAACAACACTCGAACAAATAGGCCCAACTTGGACTGCACCTCGACTCAAATCATGTGAATCGAGTTGACTTGGGAGCTACACAAAAAGGGAGATATTCCTCACACATCTCTTCTTCTTCTTCTTTACTTCATGACAACACAACCCAAAACCCAATAGAACAGACCCAACTCGGTCCAATAGCAAGTCGAATAGGGTGTGTAACTCGTTGAGTTGACTCAGTGTAGGAAGGAGATAGTCGAGTCACTCTCTCTCTCTCTCCCTCTTTCCTACTCATTTCTCTCTCTCTCTCTCTCTCTCTCTCTCTCTCTCTCTCTCTCTCTCTCTCTCTTACCCTTCTCCTCCTATCTCTATCCCTCTCTCTTCTTCATATGCTGGAATGTCGAGCAATGGACAATTGGCTTAACTCAGGTGAGTTGAGTAGACTCAGAAACGTTATTGCTTCCCTTCTTCTTCCTTCTTTCTTCTTTCTTTTCTCTTCTTTTCTTGCTGAAATGGCTCATAACTGGTTGGACCAGGGCGCTTACAAGGATATATCTAACCAGGTGTGAGTCACATTTCAAACTTGACACAACTCCACTGCTCCCTCTCTTCCCCTCTCCTTTTTCCTCTCCTTCTCCTTACTTCACATCTGCTGAAGGTCCAAAAGTAGTGAGTGGATGACCATGCTCGACCTGGCGTAAACCATGATATAGAGCAACCCATTCTAGCCGACTCAACAGCAACCACTCAACTCGCTTTGGCAGTGTGAACTTGGTGTTACACCAAGCCACTCACTCACCTGCTCTATTTAATTCTCTTCTTTCTTCATCTTCTTTCCCTATTTGCATCATTATCCGATGGGTCACACCTTGATGGTTTTATTTTTGAATCCGCTACCTCATAAGCACCAGCAGTGGTGCAAGTTTGACGGGGAAGATGAGCTCCTCTAATGGTTGATCTCGACTCGACTCGGTGGGTATTCCATCAATCTGTTAATGTGGACTGCTCAAGTAGATGCAAGGGTGCTTATGGAATGAGGATTTTGAAGGTTGAAGTAGGTTTGGGTGGTGGGTTCGATAGTTGAAGGTTTCGACTGATTTTCAGGCTTGGCTGCCAGAAACGGAGGGAGGAGCCCATGTTGCTCGATCCAGTCCCTTTTTATTGTTTACCCTAGCTCCCTAGAGCCGTCAGATTGAAATTAAATGGTTAGGATTTGATATGTTTGAAACCACCTCTAAGTACAATCGGTAATGCAAAATCGGCCATGGTTTTGTTCTTCCATGGGAGAAAGCCGTAGGTCTGAGGGTTTGGATTCTCTCAGATGGAGGGCTGAGATCATGAGAATCCCCCTTACATGGATTGCCAGCTTGGCAGCGCAACGCACAGAGATAGTTTCCATTTTTGGAAAATTTCCCCTGTGCAAGCCTCGTTTGCTCTAAGAATCGTGTGAATGCACACGTGCTCCTAGGTGTAGGGCTAGGTGGGGTTTGGTCAAAACTCACATCCACACCAGATGGACAGTTCAGATCCTCCTTTTGGATGATGGAGATGGGCCATATCTTGACGTCAGTGGCTTCTCGTTCAAACACCTTACGAGCGGGAAGAAGTAAATAAAAAAAAGGAGAGATTTCCTTCTTCGGGAAATCATCGATTAAACCCGGTTTCACCGGATTGGTTGGTGCATTATGGCATGGGAGTACACAGGTTGTGTACTCCAATCTCTAGTTTGGGGTCCACTGCGATGCCTTTTGATATCCACTCCATCCATTCATCTTGAATAGGGTTGTTGGGCCATCCCATCCAAGATGAGGTGGTTCCAATGTTTAGGTGGGCTCCACAACTTGATTTAGATCCTATTTGTAGATTTTCCTCGATCTGATGGTCAGATTACATCCAAACCTATCATCCATGGTAAAAAGGGTCTACGGGGCTACTTAACTAGAATTTAGTGGCTGAATTATGGATCATATGGCCTAATACACATTTATAATATTAAATATCCTTTTTACAATGTTTTTAATATCATTATTATTATTATTATTATTATTTTCTAAGTTGTTTACGTGGTTCGTATCCCGATCAACGCCATTTATTTACTCAATCAGCCACCTATAAGGCTTTGATAAGAAAGATTAAATTATTTTAATTTGTAAGTGAGCCATACTTTTAGATTTGGGTGTTTAACCATGGGCTATCATCGATTCAATGGCCAGATTGCGCCCAAATCTGACCTTCAACGATTATCAAGGTCTCCAGTCTAATTTAGAGGGGTTCTTAAGGGTCGTCTTCATAATCAGGTAGTCGGACTGCATGATCAGATGGCGAGTTAATTAGTAGGGCGTGATGGACATAATGGACGACGGATCTCGTGATTTGGAGTTCTAAATCTAAGATGGTCAGTTAGATTTGTCTATTAATGAAATTGGAATCCTTGTAACATCCCGAAAATCGGGGGGTCGAGCAAAAACCCAACTCCCGAGTTCCAAAATGTTATTTGTGCAACATAGATATGTATGATTGAATGTTGTCTGTGATAACATATTAAACATGAGTGAGATTAAGCTAGAACCACATATCATACTCCCGAGACAGTTAAATTAACCAGCGGAAGTCTGTAATAGTATGTATAACATATATAAACTGTTGTATGTCTCCAGAGTGTGAACATGTTACCAGGTTATATACATACATGTATACTTTAAAAGTAACCAAAAGAATATACATGAGTGCTCTAAAAATATAAAATGACAAGTGTCAAGGTATTTAAGCAACCTCCCTGTAATCCCGTCAATCAGAACACGCATAAAGGAGGGATCCTCCTCATCATCATCAAGTCCGGCTCCGCCTCACAGGCCGCGCCATCATCTGCAATCACAAAAAAAAAGTCTGGTGGGTGTCCAGGAACACCGTCCCGTAACGTGGGAGTGAGTAGCTAACTCAGTGGAATAATAGAGCAAAGATTAACATGTTATCAAATCAATCACGCGATAATAGTAAAGCAGTAATTCAAACATTCCTAATACTGTTGTTAATGCAAGATGACATGACGTGATGTATGCCCTCACCGACGATCACCCTCATGCGGCAACATCTTACGACCGCGGCATGCCGCACTCCCTCAAGTGCTCCACATCTTCCAGGCACATGCAATGTCATGGTGATATGATTACCGAGTTGTCATTAGTCCTTTTCATACAGCAATATTGGGAAACTAAGGTACCTCCCTTATATCAATCCCAACACAGATCCTGTCTAGGGTCGTCACTCCTAGTAATCTCATACGATGTATATTTTGTAGGTCGCTGCAAGGGCTGCCAGGGCTGTTGCACGCACTCGTTGCTCCGCTCCCCCATCACCTTATCAATACAGGCCTACTGTACTCTACTGCTACGGAAGGGTCGTCGCCTCCCGTAGACTCAGAATACGCTCGCGGTCACTACAAAGGGCTGCCAGGGCTGTTGCTCGCACTCGTTGCACCGCTCCCCCATCACCTTATCAGTGTAGGCCGACAGCAAGAATATAGTGTCCCATACCACCATAATCTGCTCACGAGTCATAGGTGCTCACTGGTCACTACGGGGAGGTTTGTGGCCCCAGCGTAGGCCGACAGCTCGGCCACGGTGTCCCATACCACCATGCCCGGCTCATGAGTCTTCGTGGATCAAGGTACCACGGTTAATAGGGTTTACAATGGTAAGTTCAGTACCCTAGGTTCAAGCAGTTATGATACATACAAGGTGAACAAACATCGGCCAGTCGGGTTACTTGACGGGCTCGACTAGTGCGATCGCATCTCGAATTGAACGACATGAAGTGCGTGAAACACTTCGCGTGGCCTAACCACTGCCGCCAACTCTCAACACGAATCACATTCATCGACGCGTCGTTCGTGGCTATGACCAGTCAGCCACGAATTCGCTCGGTTACCGACTGCCTGGACTAAGTCAAGTCCCACACATCTATGGAATTACATTAACACTATACAAAGGTATTGGAATTGAAATACATCATGTGAGCATGTTAGCACATGTTATAACATTCAACTTAAGCAAATCTTCAAGGCATACTTCCCATGCATATTCAACTTAAGCAAATCCTCAAGCACATACATTCCATGTATGTAATGAAATCATGCATTTTGTCAACATGTAGAAAATCATTTAGGTCAGCATAATAATTGAAAAATCAATCACAAACTATCAAATAACATCATTTAATTCAATACATACTAATACAAGCATTTATACAAACACATACACTACACACTTAAGTCTACATATAGTATGTCGACCCAAAGTGCGCAACTTGGCGAATCTCTTCGCCAAACTAATTATGCACGCATTCCTAACTTCCTAATGCGACAACAAACCATGTCAATCACATCAGCAAAATATGAATGTAAACGGTACTTCCTACAAATGACTAAAATGCCCTAAATCTCATATTCTTCGTTAATTTACGAAACAGGAAACGGAGAGCATGTTGTACATGTCAAACGGCGTTGCCGTCAAGAATCTACTATTAAACGACATTGAAAGCTTTGAACACAGTCAATCAAAGCGTCTAATATCCGCACCTTTTCCCTTTTAGGGATGAGAATTCGAACGGAGCGTATACGCTTCGTCTACGGCGAATAAGGAACCTAATACACGAGATCCATAAGCTACATCGCTATGGAAACAAAGGAAACTCAAATCAGTAACTATTTAGGGTACTTTCTTACCTAGAAAAGCGGAGAAATCACCGGCAACGTGATTGAGTTGCGTTGCTTAGGCACTTGCAACAGGTAGCACGAGCGGCAAGGAATTCTCCTCCAATCTCTCTCACAAACTCTCACCTTTTCTCTCTCCCAATCTAGGGATTTTTGCAAATTCGGATGGGAGAGAGGAGTGAGGGTTTCAACCCCTTTTATAAGCCTAAACATGCCCAAAATAGGCTCCAAGTCAAGGTATACTTAAAGTATATCCAAATCGGGGCTGTTTCGATCCAAAAGAGCATTTCTGGAGGTCCCCTGGCCAAATGCGGTCGGACTTAAGCTCGTGCATACTGGATCTAGCACGCATCCAGATTTCAGGCCGGTAGGGTTCCCAGATCGCACGTGGCGGCCCAGTTTCAGTTTAACGGTCACCGCACCAAGATCAGGCCTAAAAGTCTCGTGATATGTAATAGAAATTTTTCCTGATCCAAGGGTGTAATTTGGCTGTATTCTGACGGTCAGAATGCTTAATACTGATGCGTCAAATTTGTGTGCCAGATTTGAATTTGAAATTCCAACTATGTCCCTATTCACACTCTCTTCGGTCCGGGCTCAATGAAATAGCCTGTGATCGTCAGTCGGACTTGATATTCGAAACGATTGCCAAGCCCAGCTAAGTGGTCATAACGGTCTAAGATGGTAGGCATCTGACTTACGACGCGCGGTCTAGATCCAATACAAAGTTTCAAGGAGGTCCCGAGAACAAACCGGCTTAGAGTTTGATCCGAGGCTTTAGAGCATTATAACACCCTTGGTTCCACTCGCTTTGGGCCTTGTAGAACGTATTTAAAGTGATTAGGGACCATTTCCCAGCTATTCTAACGTTGCACTAGCTAACTTAGTCATATTTTCTAAAGGAATTGATTCTAAGTGGTTTCTTTGGCTATGGAATTGGTTTCTAAGCAATTTTCCAGGTGTTTTAATTGACCCATTGCCTAAGAACGTCAAATCTCAGATTGGCCAAAATCCGGGGTGTTACAATCCTAAAAGTCCATCTAATGATGTGATGGTCTATCTTGAATTACAATGGATGGATAACTTGATGTATAGGTGGGGATCACTTTCAACAGTTCTAAGGGTCCTAATGTAACGCCCCATGTTTTCAGGACCCGAGTATATGACTCGTTTCCCAAAAACCCGAGTATTAACCTATAGAGAGCCAAATTCCATATATTATTTTTTCTTTCAAAGTTAGTAGTATAGCATAGGATAGACAAATCAACATAAAAGGAAATTTGCATTTACATTTAGAATATCAAGAGGCTGCCCATAATGACTTATACACACCAATGTCTCTATATTAACAACTGTAAGAATTACATGATTTAATACAGGAGAAATATTAAAATGCATATAAATGAAAGCTGCAAGATCGTGCAGCTTCTTGAGACAGATACAGCCACGCATCCTTGTCAATCATAACGACTCCTCATCAGTCTGAACTTGAATATCATTTAGGCCACCTCCTCTACCTGTACAGTTATATATTCGATGAATGAATGGTCGGCTTAGTATGAATCCTCCTCAAGATTACACACCGCCGCATTAAGTAAGCATAATTATGAAAATGTACAAGGCATACAAAATAATACATGATGCAGTCTTATTAAATGCATGTATGTATGAGTGCACATCAACTGGGGATGCTCATCCAATTGGCTTTTGGGTAAAACCCATGCAATGTGGCCGGTCACTAGCGAAAGTACATAGTATATACGTAGTGCCAAACTCACTGAAGGTGGGTTGATAGTCGATGGTCTGCGAGCTAGCGAAAAGATACCCCAACTAAATCCTATTAGACACGTACTACAATATCCATAATTTGTCACTCGTCATCGTCCAAATGCTATGAATGCATGATTAACCCATCCGTTATTATTCCATTTACAACTAGCCAGTTTAATAAGCTCAAAAGGTCACTACAGGGGGTTTGGCACCCAACATAGGCTGACAGCTTGGGCATAATGTCCTATAACCACCATCCCTGGCTCATGAGGCTACCACCTTAGGACGTTTAATGGGAACCCATCAACTAGTGGCCAATTAAATTCAATATATGAGACTTGCCATCGCATGGTTATGTGGAAATAAATCATCGAAGCCACATAGGGCAAAGACTAAGTTGAAGCCACATATGGAAAATAATAAATCAAAACCATGTCGAGAAAATATCAAATCGAAGCTGCATAAGGCAAATATCAAATAGATGCGATGAAAAGACCATCCTCAAGACAATAACTCATGGATGGTAGGCCCACTTCATTATTCACATCATGCAAGTAACCACTAGATCGAGAGACCATTATAAACACAATCAATCAAGTTACATCCCAAGTATGGGTGTACATTTATAAATGGAAATTTCCCACAATGTACCAATGCAAGTTATACAAACAATCCACAAACATGAGAAATTATACAAGTGCAACATATTCATGTTCATATAGGATAAAAATTAAGCATGTAATTAAGAATTCAATTCCACCAACTAGCACATGTAATCATAAGATAAAGGTATCGATTATCAATCGAAATTAAAATAAAGACTATTGCTTAAGCTAATGAGAAAATGGAAAGCTCAAGGGCAAGAAATCATCACCTTATAGTTTGCATCACCTACTAACATCGCTAGGAAATGTGCATTCCCTTAAAATCAAATCCTACCATAAATCAGGAACTTGTACAATTAGATCCAAGTTCTACACACTACCTACAGTTTAAGATCATAACCTAGGGTTTTAATTATTTATCTTTGGGGTTTTAGTGTATAATTAGGGTTTAGTCCTAGACTTAAATTTTCAGTATTTGAACTCTGAGTATTTTTTAATTTAATTTTGCATAGTGAATGAAATGATATTCATAGTAGAAGTATTAATCAGTCAATACTAATAATGATGGTTCATAAGTGGGTACCTAAATTTTCAGTGATGGATTCTCTCGGGATTTACAATGTGTGGTATTTTTCTCGAACTGAATGCGGGCCCACATCTCCTGGCCCGGGTATCGCCTTAGCATGCGAGACATAACATCGGAACCGCAGCGACGACACGATCACAGGGATACAAGTCTCGAGGTGAGCGGACTCTGATATATAGGACACGACTTAGGATCGTGCATAAATGCCGATAACAGATTGCGGGTCACTGAAATTCGACTGGAGGACTGCGAAAGCATACGAAACTGTACGAGCTAGGATACAGGTCTCACAACTCTCCCCTCCTAATAAAAAATTTGTCCTCAAAATTTAAAGAAAAGACAAGGGAAGAGGAAACATCATATATAAGTCAAGGCACAATCAGTTTACATAAGGATCGGGATAGTGCACTCTAATCTTAACCTTACGCTCCCAAGATGCCTCACCAACACTGTGGTGACCCCTACTAAACCTCAGATCATGGTTTAGAAACGATCAAAACTAGGATAACTTGCAACCTCACCATCTCACTAATGACTAATATAACAGATGGTCCTAATGCCTGGTTCCGTAATTCGTCAATGACTCGTGACGACTAAGGGTCCTGCAGAGCTGCATAAAACCTACCCTAGGTCTGCTGGGGAGGTGTATGTCCCCCCTCCAAAGAGGTCATTACTGCTAAAAATGGGGGTACTCACGCTTACGTTTCCTCGTCTCACCACATCTGAAGTAAACACCCGTAAATGGTCTCTTCGGTGGTGCTGAAGGTGCTGCTGGCGCTCGAAAGGACAAACGGTTCCTGTGCCTCTGTGGCCGTCAACGCTACTGGTGCTAGAAACTACCAGAGGGGGTCTTCCTCTTCTAGTCTCCTTTATGTTCATGAACCCTTTGCGAATCATTTCATTCTGCCTCATAAATCTGGGCCCTTTGAATTACCTACTCAAAGGTCAGGAGCATGTGTTCGATGACACGGCTCCTGAGGCCAAAACGTAAGTTGTTCTTGAAATGGCGAGACTTTCACTCCCATCATCAATGAAATATGGTGCAAACCTTGATAGCGCCGCGAAACGAGCCGCATACTGCGCCATAGATATGCCCCCTGCACCAGAGTCTCAAACTCTAACGCTCTCAGATGACGAATGTGGTCTGGGAAGTACTGTTACTCGAATCGATCAATAAAATCCTCCCATTTTCAGAAAAAATCAAGCCCTATAGCACGAGTAACGGAAGTCCACCAGTGCTCGGCCTCACCCCGAAGAAGAAATACTACTAACTGGACTCGTTGTTGGATCATACATGCCATCATGTCAAAAATCTTCTCCACATCAGAGCGCCATCTCTCGGCTGCTATTGAAAAAGGCTCACCTTGAAAACACGGAGGATCGAGCTATCTGAACTCTCGAAGAAGGGTGCTCACGCGCTCCTGCTCCGCCTGGGCTAATGAAATAACAGGGTACCTACCTTACCCCTGAAGTACAACCATTACAGTGTGCAACATCTACTATAACTGGGAGGCACTCACAAGTATGGTCAAATCCACACTGGTCTTAGGTGGAAGAACGACATCCTCAGGCTGGGGAATAGGGATCTCTAGGGGTGGAGCGGGAGTCATATGTAGTAAAGTGGGAGCCTCAGGTGGTGGAGCAGGAGTCACTCAGGTCACTCTCTTGGGCGGCATGTCCCATAAGAAAGGATAAGGATGCCAATCAACCTTGAGAATCTCTCGAATACACGCACGTTAAGAGTCTATAACAGAAGATCGCTAAGTTATTCAAACTCGAGACCTAATCATTCTAAGTCCTTGACAATCATAGAGTGTAGGGTATCTATCAGTAGATATGTGATGTTATCCTCAGGTATTCCTAAGTTATGCTCTGATATCAACTTCTGTCACGCCCCAAACTTTGAAATTAGGCTTACAAAATTCTTGATCACCGAATCTGGTACCGACAGCCTCCGTAGTACCCCATTCTTAACTCTCAGTGTATATACGCCAGATTCCAATCTTGTGATCCTGCAAGGAGGATTTTCCAACGTACATTTATCTCGTAAGAAGCATAACCACAAGTTTATCTAAATCACAAAGGCAACATCATCATTACATATCCACTAATATAAATATTTGAGTACAGTGCTGAAAAGGAAAACCTATATAAAAAATCAAGCTCTAGAAGTCCGCTACATACTTCAAGCTCAATGCTATGACAACCTAACATCACCTGCACACATCTATCATGCATAAGCTTATAGAAAGCTTAGAGGGTGGTGTACGTGTGTGCATAAGTGATAAGTATTCAATACAGTGCCATAATCATATAATATCAGCAATACTGGCAAGATCATGAATCATACGATATCAGAGTAAGCGAAAATAATGACAAATCCATAAGTTATACAATTTCAGAGTACACAATATAGATTAGCTATACAAACGAGGAGCCATAAAGAGCCAAATATCAGATGCCGAGAATGTAATGTAATATGCGGTGTGAATGGGAAGACCATGCTAAAGTGTGAAGTAGGGATGATAGTACGTAGTATTGTAGGCTACGGTGTCCACCACAAGGGACTTCTATCCAAACCAATCTCATACCTAATTTGGATAGTCAGACTTAATGTGATAAACTCTTGATCTCCCTAACCAAAATCCTGGCCATTATGAAGGCACATGTAATAAATAGTTATTCACCACTAGCCCGAGTGGATAGTGAATGAATGAATGAATGAGTATGCAATGCCTACTCTACAAATCCGTACTGTACATCTCTGGGATCATCACTGGGATCTAGTGCACTCTACATGCAAATTTCCGCCCACTGACACGCGACCATGCAAGTGGAAGAAACCTCACTATCCACCTGCCAGTAGTCAGCCAATATCTACTCGGCACGTCAATAGCAGACTCATTCACGAGCTGGTCAAACTCAGCGTAGTTATGCCCCCCCTACTCTCGGGCGAGTAAGGCCACACCTCTCCCAACCGACCATGACATAATGGGAGATGTGGCCTCCTGGTATTTGACACTCGGGTACTCATGCATCTACTCGATCTCGAAGTTAGGGCGTCTCCTGGCCATGGAGGTTTAGGGACTTTTACCCATAGACATCCAAAGTGCCCAAATGCTCCAACCAAATATTTTTGATGTTCCATCTAGCTATCCATGACATTCCTGTAGAGGCTACGACCCTGATGTCGTTAGGGCGTATAGTAATCACAACACACAATACAAGATGCATGAGTCATACAATCTCATCATGCATCAATCCTGCGCATACCATGCGATCATTGAGATAATCTCCACCTATCAGGAAATCTCATAACAACTTGTCTAAGGACATATGCAATGGTCAACCACATCTCATAATAAACATGCAGATGATGCATATGGGCATGTACATGATGTTATGCTGTCACATACTCATAATCGGTATCGACAATCAGAATTGACTTTTATGAGAATGGGCCTAACAAGGCCTAAGAGAAGGTCACAATGTAGACCTTCAACCATCATTGCCCATAAATGTGGACATTTAACCAACATTGCTCCCAAGGAGTGGCTCATATCGAGCTAAACATAAAGTGGGCCCATGGCCTCATACAAGGGCCTAATATACATTGTAATGGGCCTCATACAAGGGCTACATACACAACAGGTGAGCCCTACACATGGGCCTTAAATACAACAAGTGGGCCGCATCAATGGGCCTCACCAATGGACCTCATATACACAACAGGTGGGCCTTGCTCATAGGCCTCAAATACAACATGTGGGCCCTACACATGGGTCTCGTATGCATTAAATGGGCCATGTATATGGGTCTCGAATACATTAAATGGGCCATGTGTCATGGGCCTAATACACGTCACAGTGGTTGCACAATAACAGCCTATACACATTATAAGGGGCCTCGTGTTCTTCAAGTCAGGCCTCATCATATGGGCCTCATATATGCTAAGTGGGCTGCATTAATGGGCTGCACCAATGGGCCTCATACATCACATCGGGCCTCACCACTTGGGCCTGATATACACCAAATATGGGCCTCAAATATAATTAAGTGGGCCGCATCAATAGGCCATAAGTACATCACATGGGCCTGATTCCAAGGCCATAAATACATCATGATGGGCCTTACACAAGGGCCTTATCATATCAGGGTGGGCCCTGCACATTCTAAATGAGCTCCATACACATCATCTGGGCCTCACATGGTAGCCAAAATGGATAGACGGCGTGGCTGTGAAGTACCTCAAAGTGGGTCCCACCATCAAATGGGCGCTGAGAATATTACACATACATCATGGTGGGCCACACTTATCCACGTGGTTGAAAATACATGACGTCAAGGTGTGCTCCATGACAAACGAACAATGTGGAATACATTACATAATCACGGTGGGTCCCACCTGCCCACACATGTCACACGTGTGGGGTGGGCCCACTCTATCAAATAGATGGACGGTATGAACATAACACATATGTCAGGTGGAGTCCCACCATCCTTTGCTGATGGATGGTGTGGATATAAAATAGGTGGATGACATGGAATATAATACATACATCAAAGGTGGGGTCCACGTACATGTGGACCACCAACACATACATCAAGGTGGCCCCACATTCATTAGGACCCACCATCCCATACACATGGATGGTGAGGATATACAACACATCAAGGTGGGTTTCAACAATGGGCCTTGTACACATCAAGGTGGGCCTCAACAATGGGCCTCATATATCCCATTGGGCCTTATCAAATGGGCCCCAAGTACATCACATTGGGCCTTACCAAATGGGCTGAATCAATAGGCCAAGTTGAATGGGCCAATTCAAATGGGCCAAACACAATTCATTTATTTTTAGAGATCAATATAGGGTATTATAAAAAAATGAATCATATCAAAAGATTAACTGGACCATACCATATCTAACAATGGAGATAGTGATTTCCACTGTTAAATTCCAATGGGCCCCACCATAGAGTTTATCTCCCATCCAGCCTATTCATAAGGTCATAAAGACCTGGATTTAGAGGAAAAATAAATATCCTATTGGTCCAAACCCTGTAGCCCAAGGGTTTTAATGGTGGATGTTCAATCCCACTATTTTCTATAATGTGGTCCACCTGGTCCTAGATCTGTCTCATTTTTATTCCATCACAAGCCTTAAAATTGTCTTTCAAAATGGTTGGATGGTTTGGATGCAACACATGATCATGGTGGGTCCCATAGGGATGGACGACATAGATAAATCACATACCTCATGGTGGGGTACACACGTGTGGAATACAATACATACATCAGTGGATCCCACGTGGGGCCCACCATAACATTTATTTTCCATCCAATCTATTAATAAGGTCACACAGACTCGGATGAAGAGGAAAAATAAATTTCATAAAGATCCAAAACTTCTGTGAAATCTAAAAAGGATTTCAATGGATGACGTTCAATCATCACTGTTTCTTGAAGTGTCGACCACCTGAGTTCCACAAATGGCTGATTTCTAGGGGGCCCACTATATCAAAAGGGGCCTACCAAATGCACGGTGTTGATGTTCAACACACCTCATAGTGGGACCACAACTGGGACCCAACGGTCACTACCTCTTTGAGGAACGCAACAGCAGGACACTGCTACAGTGTCCTCTGGATGAGCAGTAATGCCTGCCACATGTTTTTTTTTAATTTTTCAATTTTCATGTGGTTTTTCATAGGTGGTGAAATAGCGATGAAGACCGCTTGAATTGAAGTAGGAATATGCCAATATGTCCTAGAGGGGGGTGAATAGGACTATTTAAAGTTTTACAATGTATTTACAAATCCTATTGCACTAATCCTATCAGATATACAATTATTAGGATTACTCAAATGTAACTCTACTGGTTTCCAAGCTTAGTAGAGGGTCCAATCACAAACTATTCAAAAGATAGCAATATAGAACTTAGTTCATGCTGGATATGACTGTGTGTGTGTGTGAGGTGTGATCTCAAACATTCAGATATTGAAATAGTAAAGAAAATCACACAAACAAGGCAATCGCAAACACAGTCATTTTTATAGTGGTTCGACTACTTGTCTACTCCACTCTCAGCTGCCGCACTCAACCCTTGAGTGTACCAGATTTCACTAAGGAGGTTTTCCAGGGTTCACCTCAAACCTAAGGTTTTAAATCAGGTTCACCTTCAACCTTTACATGGAGGTTTCTACTCGGTTCACCTCTAACCCTAGAGTTTTTCTAGTGTACTCCTAACCAGATGTTTATGCCCACACAGAGCAAGGGTCCACACAACGCACCTGAATGTTTATGCTCTCCACAGAGCAAGGGTCCACACAACACACTGTAACGCCCTGAAAATTGGGGGTCGGGTAGAAACCCAACTTCCGAGTTCCAGAGCATCACTTATGCAACATAGATAATGATAAATGCATGTTGTCTGTAGAATGGCATTAAACAAGATTGAGACTAAACCAAAACAACATATCATACTCCAGAGATAGTTAAATTAGCAAGCGAAAGAATGTGATAAATATATAAAATATATAAATGATTGTAAGTCTCCAGGGTGTGAACATGTTACCAGGTTAACTAAATACATGTATACTCCAAAATAGAAAGAAAAGAATATACATGAGTGCTCCAAATATATAAAATGACAAGTGTCATGACATCTAATCAACCTCCCTGTAATCCCGTCGATCAAAATACGGAGGAGAAGTCCTCCTCAGCATCATACAAGTCCAGCTCCACTCCACAAGCAGCGCCCTCATCTGAAACTAAAATAGGGACTGGTGGGTGTCCGGAACACCATCCCGTAACGTGGGAGTGAGTAGCTAACTCAGTGGAATCATAGAACAAAGATTAACATGTTATCAAATCCATCACGCGATAATGATAAAGCAAGCAAAACAAACATTCTTAAATACTGTGATTAATGAATGAATAAAATGACATGACGGATGCCCTCACCGACATACTCCATCATGCGGCACCATCTGTGTCAGCGGCATGCTTGCATTCCTCAGTGCTCCACATCTTTCAGGTACATGTAGTGCGATATGGATAATGATTATCGAGTTGTTATTAGTCCATTTCATACAACAGGATTGGAAAACTAAGGTACCTCCCTTATATCAATACTCAAACAATGATCCTGTCTATGGTCGTCACTCCTAGTAATCTCATACGATGATATATTTCTAGGTCGCTGCAAGGGTTGTCAGGGCTGTTGCACGCACTCGTTGCTTCGCTCCCCCATCACCTTATCAATACAGGCCTAGTTTATATCCTTAAGACTGCATCAGGACTCGTCGCCCCCATGCGGTGTCAGGATAAACTCAAGGTCACTGCAAAGGGCTGATAGGGCTGTTACTCGCACTCGTTGCTCCACTCCCCCATCACCTTATCAATGTAGGCTGAAAACAAGAATATAGTGTCCCATACCACCATAATCTTCTCAGAGTAGGGTGCTCACTGGTCGCTACGGGGAGGTTTGTGGCCCCAGCGTAGGCCGACAGCTCGACCACGGTGTCCCATACCACCATGCCCGGCTCATGAGTCTTAGGGGATCGAGGTACCAAGGTTAGAGGGGCTTTTCAATGGTAAGTTTAGTACCTTAGGTTTAAGCAGTTATGACTCATACAAGGTGAACATACAATAGCCAGTCGGGTTACTTGACGGGCTCGACTAGTACAAGCGCATCTCAAGCTGAGCGACATGAAGTGCATGAAACACTTCGTGTGGCCTAACCACTGCTGCCTGCCCAAAACACGACTCGCGTTCATCATACCCATCCTTCGTGGCAAATAGAATTCAACAACAAATTCTAAACTGTTACCGACTGCCTGGACTAGAGTAAAGCCCCAAACGCAAAGATGTGAATCAGTAATCAAATGAAATAAACGAAATTAAAGTGTAAGTAATTCCAGCATGTTATTAGCATGTTATAACGTACCTCATAAGTAGTAAACCATACACGAGTATTTCACACTAAGGTAATCAATTCAATACAACAAACATGGGGGAATTCATGTACATCATCAAATTAGTTGAGAATCTATTCTCAACGCTAATCTACAACACCACTTACTCAATACTTACTAATACTGACATTTATACAAACACTTAGTCTACACAATTCCAACGTACTTGACGTATGTTGATTTCAACATATAATATGACAGATCCTTATATCAAGGAGTTGTCTAGTACACACAATCATGTTCTTACATTCAAAACATATGGCAGGCATAAATCATATTGATTTAGGCATTTCAACAAACACTTAGTCTACACACATTAGTCTACATAGCATATGTCGGCCAATATGTGCATTAGGGCGAATCTCTTCGCCAAACAGATCATACATCCATAACTAGTATAAATACACGGTAAATACCCATGGCAATCATATCGGCAAAATACGTACTTATACAGTATTTTCTACAAATACTAAAATACCCTAAATCTCATATTCTTCGTACGTATGCGAAATGAAAAACGGACAACATGTTCTACATGTCAAACAGCGTTCTTGTCAGCAATCTACCATTAAATGGTATTGAAAGCTTTGAAAACAGGTAATCTAAGCGTCTAAGATCCGCACCTTTCACCGTAGAAGTGTAACAAATCAAACAGGAAGTCTACGCTTCCTCAACGGCGATATGACAACCTAATTCACAAGATACATCAGCTACTTTGCTACTTGTATTGATAGAATCCCTAAAATAGGTTAAGGTTAGGGTTTTCTTACCTAGAACGAAGCCGAAATTGCCGGAAAAGCGATATAGAAGGGTGGATTTGGCACGTAGAGTAGCAGGGAAGAATCCCAGGAGAAAGCCCCAACTTCTCCCTCACTTTCCCTCTCTTTTCTCTCTTCTCTCTCCAAATTCGTATGGAATGAAAGAGCAAGGGTTTAAACCCTTTTTATAAGTCCAAAAGTGATGAAAATAAACTTGGGGCCAAGGTATACTTATTTTATAACCAAAGTGGGCTTGTTCTGATCCAACGGAGCACTTCTAGAGGTCCTTTTACTAAGTGTGGTCGAACTTAAGCTCTCTGACATTGGATCTAGGTCAGGCAGAGTTTTTGGTCTGGTCAGATTTCCAGATCGACCGTGGCGGACCAGTTTCAGTTCGATGGCTACCGGTACTCGATCAGGGCCACAAGTGCGTTGACATGTAAGGGCCACCTATCTTGATCCGAGGGTAAAATTTGATCGAATTCTGACGGTCAGAATGCTTAGAAAATGTCACGCAAGCGACACGTGCCAGATGTCATAAATTATATTAATTTCTAACATTTCTCACACTCTTTACTTTGGACTCAAGGAAATCGTCGTGGGACATCATCTGGACTTGATTTTTGAGGTGATTGTCAAGTACAACTAGGCGGTCAGGATTGTCTAAGTTCGGGATAATTGGACTTCCAATGTGCGGTCCAGAGCCGATACAAAGTTTTAAGGTGCTCCCGAGAGCAATCGGGAATAAAGTTTGATCCTAGGTTTTATGGTATTCTAGCGTCACCTATCCTATACGTTTTGACTCTAGCAGATGAAAGTGATTGGTGAGAATTTTATAGGCCACCTAGTGCAGCGCTAGTTAATTCTCGTTAGATTTCTAAAGGAAGTAGCCTTTATTGACTTTTGTTTGAGATGAGATTTGAAGGGTGGAGTAGGGGTGCTTGGAAGCGGAAGAAGGAAGAGTTTAGAGGGGTGGTTTTTGCCAAAAATTGGACGTTTGGGGGAGAAAGGAGAGCTTGGAGGGGTAGTTTGTGAAGGAGGTACTAGATCGGAGGGGTTTTAACGGACGGCCCACATACCAGGGGGCTACCCCAACTCCCAAACACCTCCGGCCCGAAGGCCCAACCAAATGGGGCCCACTGTATGGCGAGGCCTCACCGGCCATCTTGCAATTCGGCGAGGCCCAGCCATCTGGGTGTGGTCCCCCTGTCCCCTAGGTCCCAAATGTATGTGAGGCCCACCTTAGATCATTGTGGATTAGCGTGGGTAGGCCCACGACTCTGTTTCACACTGTTTCGGGTCATTTTATAAACTGAAATTAGTTTATGCATCATGTAACATATGATTTTGGGGTAGGAGAGGCTAATCCATCCAACTAACCCATTTATTCCATGAGATTCCATGATTGGAATGATCGGAAGTCCAATTTATACATATATTTACTATTTATAGTAAATTTTTTCTTAAGCATGATTCTCCATCATTTACACACTAGGATTTATGTCTAGTGTGAAAGGACTTAGAAAAAGTTAAATAATGGGGTGGTGGAGGGAGAGATTTTAAAGGAATTGGATAAAAAGGGGTTTCAGGCCTTGAGACTGAGTGTAAGGGTTGTGGTTGACCTACCACTTAAGGACATTCATTTCTAGGTTTGGAATGGAATGAAACATGACCTAAACCCTTCGATTGACAATCTAGAGGTGATTTGGGGTCGTTGGGTGTGATCAGGAATGTGCACGGACTCGATCTCGGCGACCGTTTACAGTGAGTTTTAGTTTAAGTATAGTTCTTCACTATTTAAACTTGAGGATTCGTGTCTAATATGAAAGTACTTAGAGAAGTTGAAGGAAATGGGTTGAAAAGTGATTTCTTTGGCTTTGGGATTGAGCTTTGAGAGTGTTATGGTTGACCCATTGCCTAAGGACGTCTAACTCCAGGTTGGCAAAAATTCAGGGTGTTACACGCACCCACAGCGTACACTCCCACTGGAGGCCTCCTTTGAGGACTTCAAATGGTGAGCAACACTTAAGACCCAAACCTAAAAGGGAATGATCACAAGTGTCCTCTGGGCTCTAGGTACTTACAGATAAGTTGATGAATCCCTTTTAGCGCAATGATGAAGATCTCCTTTTTGTTGATGAAGAGTCTTCAGCTCCCTTGATCGGTAACATAAAACATGTACCAGTACTAGGCTTCGGGTTGGGTCAAGGTTAGGACAGAAATCCACTCTCTTAGAATTTTCCTATAAGGAACATAGAGTGATTCCCGTCATGTATTCATTCAAGGCATCCCATCTTAATGATATACTATTAAGATAGTTGTTGGAGGATCCTTGAATGCGGAAGTTCATTTTCCAATCCACTCTATTGAATATCAATGGTAAGAGTGGATTGGAAGATGAACTCCCGTGAGAGAAAGGGCTTTGGGTATATGATCTAAGGGTAAGACACACAAAAGCACTCTCTTCTTTCTCTACTAGCAATAAAGACTAACCTCTCTATATATAGGCAAAAGGTTCCAATGGATATAAAATGGTCACATTTATGACAGAGTTCGATATCATCGAGCGTATACTCCCGTTAGCATCGACTGACCACTCGATGATACAAACTCAAATGTCATTTTCACTTTTGGAAGCTTTTTGCCAATTGGTCGATGGGATCGAGACACACATCGATGTTTTCAGATTTCGAACTTCGATTCCATCGATAGAGGGATCGATCTTTCGACAGGTGAAAACAAGAGAGACAAGCCTTGAAGAATTTCAGGTTCTAAAGATATGATCAGGGAATAGCCGATGTCATCAAAATTTAAATGTCGATGATATCGAGACCTTGTCGATAGGATCGATAAATCATATAAATTTACCTATAAGCACGCTGGTCAGTTTGTAAGCCCCGTATCCTAGACCTTACCATTCTGTAGACTTCCGCGGTCTTACCGATCGAATTTCGATAACCTTCGACCCTTAACAGATATTTGTGCACGACCCTGATTCGCACGCCATCAACCCGAGTCGACTCAACCCAAGACCATTACTATAGCGACCACGACGGTGTTGCGGTTCCAATGTCATGACTCGCACGTCGAGGCGATACCTTAGTCAGGAGATGTGGGCCAACGTTCGATATTAGGAAAACGTCGCACGTTGTAAAACCCAAGAAAAACATCACATCAAACTCCATCAATCTCATCAATCAATTACACATCACTTCACATGTCAAAGTACAACCCCATCCCCAAGCAATCTCAAAGTCAAACTCTCTCTTAAACAAAGTACACCCACCACATCACTCATTCATCTCTCTCTTTCAATCTCTCTCTCTCTCTCTCTCTCTCTCTCTCTCTCTCATCTCCCTCTCCCTCATTCTCTCCAAGTAATCCACGTCCATGGCTCTCCATGGGAGGAGCTTTGTGTGACCACTCTCTACCATCTAATCCAATCTATCAAAGTCGATCTTAACTGTTGAATCACACCCATTTGAGCCCTAGATTGCATTGGCGGAAGAAGGAAGTGAAGATAAAAGGTGGGTGCTTCTCTCCCTCTCTTTTTCTTTCTTTTATGATGAGTGGCCTACCTGATGATACATGTAACATCCAGATCGTCCATCCCGTGGGATTGGTCTATCTTGATCCCTGATTTTGGGCCGGCCAAGCTATGAAAAATGCAAATATCATCTTAGTTTTAAGCTGGGTGGGCCACCTATGTGGACCCCACCTGAAGTACATGGTGTACACCCACCGTCCAGCAAGGACGTAGGCCCTACTTCAATGAATGTGTTGTGTAGCCACCGTCCAGCTCAGGACGGTGGGACCCCCACAACACATGCATTTTATTTTCACTGTCTCTCTGGACGCAGGGGAAAAACAAATATTAGTTAGATTTCAACTTTTTGGATGAGCCTCTCATGTAGGCCCCACCTTGATGTATGGGTTTAATCCACACCGTCTATTCTATTCCCTAGCGCATTTTAGGCGTTGATTCAAAATTTGAGACCCGACCGATTCTCATGCGGGCCATACCATAGGAAATAGTGGTATTACCGTTAAAACACACCTTGATTCTTGTATTCGCATATTGGTATCAATTGGTCGATTGTGGGCCGTAGAATACAATGGATGGAGTGGATTTTACTAATGTGGGCCCCACCTAGGAAAAACTATGAAAAAACTCATTTTTTTGAAAAAAATAAAATAAAATGAAAAGAGGTGCAGCAGCTGCTAACGGACAGAGGATGTGCCATGTCCTGGTGCGCCTGGGACGGTCCCAGCCCTTGCTCCATGGGCCATACATGATCGTACGTGTGGGACCACGTGTGATGTAAGTGTTCTATCCCAGCCGTCCAACAACATCTGGACGGTGGGACACCATCATGATACACTTATTTTATCCCAACCGGGGACTGCACTATAAAAACAGAGCTGATTGAACGTCTGCCATTGAAACCATTTTGGTGGATATAGAAGTTTTAAATTAGGTATGAAATTTATTTTTACTCTTCATCCGGGTCTGTGCGGCCTTGCCAACAGATTGTATGGCAAATAAACATTATGGTGGGCCCCACGTGGGACCACTGATGCATGTATTGTATTCCCCACCGACCAGATGGCTGGATGGTGGGCTGTCCCATGACGTATATGTTTTACCTATGTCGTCCAGCCGTGTCAGGCTGCTGAACGGTCAGGTGGACTCCACCTTTGATGTGTGGGTTACATCCGAACCGTCCATCCGTTTTGACAGTGAAGTCCATCTGGTGCAAGTGTTTCATCCCAACCATCCATCTGTTGTGCAGCTGTGAGGGACATCATGATGTATGTATTAATCCCACATGGTCCAGCAGGTCTGGATGGTGGGTCCCACTAGCCCCATCTCAGGGCATGTGTTATATCCTACCATTCATCCATTTTCTTATAGATGGGATCCACCCACACGTGTGACATGTGTGGGGTGGGACCTCTTGTTGTAGGCATTTAAATCCACACCGACAACCATCCTTTCATTTCGACGGTGGCAGCACACCTAGATGCTTTAAATAAATTAATAATATAATATATATGTTGCATATATCCATTGGGTCCCACCACTAGCTTACGTCAGCAAGAGTCGGGGGCCCTATCATGTCGCATATGTCTGAAATCCTGACCGTCAAAATAGTGGGGCCTAGACGAGGAAAGCAAATATCAGTTGATCTAAAACTTTGGTGGGCCACCACGTGGCACCACCCTAATGTATGTCATTGCCGCACCATCCAAACCTTAGACGGTGGGCCCTGTCTTGAGCTTATGAGGTGTCCTCACCGTCTCGCAAAGGACGGTGGGACCCGTTTGATGTGGGCTCCATCCCCAATTCGTCCAGACATCCGACCATATAGACGTTAGATTTCTTTTTTAAAAATAATAATAAAATAATGACAACATATATTATTATATATTAAAAGTGGTGGTCCATCCATGTGGGACCACCGTGATGTATTTATTTTATATTCTAGCCATCCATTTGTTGCCACGTGGGACATATGGGACCCATGTAGATGTATGTATTGATCCCTACCGTCCATTGATTTTGCTAGTGGGGCCCTGCCCTAATATATTTTGTTACCTCTATCATTCATCCAACAACATGTGGCTGTTGGATTAACGTCAGCAATCCTCTGGAGCCCACATGTGCTATGTAAGCACCGTCCGGTGTACATTCACAACGTCCATCTATTTTTCCATGGCAACGAGTGTGGCTCACCTTGGAAGTATGTATTTTAGATCTACACCATCTATTCGAGTTAAGACGGTGGGTCCCACTACTGACTGATGTCATCAAAGTTCCGTGGGCCCATCATGAGATATATGTTATATCCCAGCCGTCCATCTGGACGGTGGGGGATCAAGTAGTCATGTAGCTGTTGTTTGTATGGTAACTTGTACCGTGGGCCCACCTTAATGTATTTTTTTTAATATCCACACCGTTCAGAATTTCTGGATGGTGGAGCCCACTTGTACGTGTGGTCCCCACGCTATCCCGTCCAGCTGGACGTGGGACCACCTTGATGGATGTGTTTTATCCCTGCCATCCAGTGCGGGCCCCACGCTATCCCATCCAGCTGGACGTGGGACCACCTTGATGGATGTGTTTTATCCCTGCCATCCAGTGCGGGATATGGACCCCACCTTAATGTAAGTGTTTCACCTAGCTGGTCCATATCATGGGGCCTACCATGATGCATGTGTTGTATCCACTGCTCGGCGGCAGCAGGCCCACTGTGATATGTTTTATTCACGTTGCTGGCGACAGCAAGCCACCTGGATGTGTTTCATCCATGTCATCCAGTGGCAGTGGGTCCGCCATGGTGTGTTTAATCTAGGCTATCTGTCAAGGGGATATCTAGCTAGCTCATGCTGGGTATGTGTAGGGCCACTTGCCGTATATTATTTACCCACGAGGCCCAATATAATGTATATATGATGGCCCATTGGTGCGGCCCATTGATGCAGCCCATCATGATGTATTTTGGCCCATGTGTGGGGCCCACATGTTTATACCTTTAGCCCATGTGATGGGGCTCACCTATTGTGCATTTATGGCCCATTAACGAGGCCCATTGTAATGTAATTCTGACCCATATGTCATGGCCCGTTGCGATATATTTCTAGCCTATGGTTTATGGCCCATATGATGTATTTGAGGCCCATGTGATGCGGCCTATAGTGATGTGTATTAGACCTTTGTGAGAGGTCATGGGCCCACTTTATGTTCACCCTATGTAGGTCACTCCTTGGGGGCAATGTTGGTTAGATGTCCATATTGATAGACAATGACGGTTAGATGTCCTCATTGTGACCTTCCCTTAGGCCCTGTTAGGCCCATTCTCTTAGTGGGTTAACCCAAATAAGTGGGCCCCATTTACCATAGACGGATGGCTCCGTGCTATCGGATTTGACATAACCATGGCCGAGTGCCGATCTTTATACTATGGTTGATTGGATAATCATCTATGGACCCCGCTTTGTTTATCTTCTGATTATCAATGCCAATTGTTGAGGCCGACGCCGATTATCATCCCTGAGCATCGGTGCTTATTATCGATTCCGATTAACGTGATTGATTTGCCAATTCTAATTATCGACCGATTTCGATGGTCGTAATCGACTTGCCAACTTCGATTGTCAAGATCGATTCTCGAGACCTATATGATGTACATTCAACCCGTAGTTGAGGCCCCTCGTGACACGTATTAGGCCTGTGATGCATGGTCCATGGGTAAGGCCCATTATGGTGTATTTATGGCCCATGGATAAGACCCATTGTGATGTATGCCTGGCCTATGGACAAGGCCCATTGTGATATGTATTAGGCCCATGAGCAGGGTCCACCTGTTACATATATATGGCCCTCGAGTAAGGCCCACTGTGTTGTATATTAGGCCTTTATGTGAGGCCATGGACTCATTATATGTTTGATTTTATGTGGGTCATTCCTTGGGGGCAATGTTGGTTAAATGCCCACATTGTCGAGGTCGGTTGTTGATACCGATTATGAGTACGCGATCGCAAAGCATCATGATACATGCCCATACGCATCATCCACATGTTTGTTATGAGATGTGGTTGACCATTGCATATATCATTGGGTAGGTTGTTATGAAACTCCTTGATAGGTGGAGGTTATCTCACATTAGTGCATGGTATGCACAAGATTGATGCATGAATGGATTGTATGACTCATGCATCTTGCATTGTGTGTTTTGATTACTGTACGCTCTAGCGACATCAGGGTCGCAGCCTCCATAGGCATTTCATGGATGGCCAGATGGAATACTAAAAATCTGTTCTACATGGGGTGCTATTGATATCCTTGGGTGAAAGTCCCTAAACCCTCTTGGTTTGAGAGGTTGCTCCAATGTCTAGACCGAGTGGATGCATGAGTGCATGAGGTCCGTATACCTAAGGCCACGTCTCCCACTGTGTCATGGTCGGTTGGAAGGGGGTGCAGCCTTACCTGCCCAAGAGGAGGGGACAATTCTAAACTAAGTCTGACCAGCTCGAGGAATGGGTCCGCTATCGATGACCCGGGCCCGATATTGACAGGCAGATAGTGAGGTCTCTTCCACTCGCCTTGTTACGCGCGATGGGGTGGTAATTTGGTTTGGAGTGTAATAGACCCTGGTGATTTCTCAGTGAGGAACCATATTGATATGTGGACTTATTGAGTAGGAGTGCATGCTCATTCATTCATTCATTCACTGTCCACTAGGGTTGGTGGTGTGCAACTAATTTTTGTGTACTTTTGTTATGGCAAGGATTTAGGTTGGGCGTGCGACTAACCTGAGATCAGGAGTTTACCAGGTTGAGTCTGACTATCCAAATTTAGGCATGGGACTGATTTGGATAGAAGTTACTTGTGGTGGACCCCGTAGCCTGCGATACTACGTACTATCATCCCAACTTCACACTCCGGCATGGTTATTTCATTCGCATCGCATATTGCATTACATATGCAGTCATATGGCATCTTGGGTTGCTATGTTTCTACACTTATATGACCTAGACCGACTTAGCAGGATTTGTATATTGCATTGCATCCTCGACATCTGATATTTGACTCTTTATGACTCCTTATTGCATAGTTGTTATATATTGAGTATTCTGATATTGATTGACTTATGGACTTGTCTGCACTTCCGCTTACTTTATTATCCTATGATTTATGATATTGTCAGTATTTCTGCTTACTGTAACGCCCGTGAAAAATCCATACTTGGGCTCGAGTACCAACTCGACCCGAAATTGCGTAGAATTCATTCCTTTAGAAAATATGACTAGGTTAGCTAGTGCAACGTTAGAATAGCTGGGAAATGGTCCCTGATCACTTTAAATACGTTCTACAAGGCCCGAGGCGAGTGGAACCAAGGGTGCTATAATGCTCTAAAGCCTCGGATCAAACTCTAAACCGGTTTGTTCTCTGGACCACTTTGAATCTTTGTATTGGATCTAGACCGCACGTTGAAAGTCCGATACCTCCTATCTTAGACCGTTAGAACCGTCTAGCTGGACTTGACACTCATTCCAAAAATCAAGTCAAACCGATAATCACAGGCTATTTCATTGAGCCCGGACCGAAGAGAGTGTGAATAGGGACATAGTTGGAATTTCAAATTCAAATCTGGCACACAAATTTGACGCATCAGTATTAAGCATTCTGACCGTCAGAATACAGCCAAATTACACCCTTGGATCAGGAAAAATTTCTATTACATATCACGAGACTTATAGGTCTGATCTTGGTGCGGTGACCGTTAAACTGAAACTGGGCCGCCACGTGCGATCTGGGAACCCTACCGGCCTAAAATCTGGATGCGTGCTAGATCCAGTATACACGAGCTTAAGTCCGACCGCATTTGGCCAGGGAACCTCCAGAAATGCTCTTTTGGACCGAAACGGCCCCGATTTGGTTAGGCACCAAGTAAACATTGTTCCCAAGCCTATTTTGGGCATGTTTTAGGCTATAAAAGGGGTTGAAACCCTCACTCCTCTCTCCCATCCGAATTTGAGAGAAGCCCTAGCTTGGGAGAGAGAAAAAGAGTGAGAGATTGTGAGAGAGTGGGAGAGTTCTTCCTGCCACTTGTGCTACGTGTTGCACGTGCTTAAGCAACACTCCTCTACCGCTTTCCCGGCGATTCCACCGCGATCCTAGGTAAGTAAAAACCCTAAATAGTTGTTGATTTGAGTTTTCCTTGTTTCCATAGCGATGTAGCTTATGGATCTTATGTATTAGGCTCCTTACTCGCCGTAGACGAACCATATACGCTCCGCTTCAATTCCCGAGTCTACAAGACACTAGGTGAGGATTTTAGACGCTTTGATTGACGGTTCCCAACGCTTTCAATGTCGTTTAATAGTAGATTCTTGACGGCATCACCGTTTGACATGTACAAAATGCTCTCCGTTTCCCGTTTCGTAAGCTAACGAAGAATATGAGATTTAGGGCATTTTAGTCATTTGTAGGAAGTACTGTTTACATTCATATTTTGCTGATGTGATTGACATGGTTTGTTGTCGCATTAGGAAGTTAGGAATGCGTGCATAATTAGTTTGGCGAAGAGATTCGCCAAGTTGCGCACTTTGGGTCGACATACTATATGTAGACTTAAGTGTGTAGTGTATGTGTTTGTATAAATGCTTGTATTAGTATGTATTGGATTAAATGATGTTATTTGATAGTTTGTGATTGATTTTTCAATTATTATGCTGACCTAAATGATTTTCTACATGTTGACAAAATGCATGATTTCATTACATGCATGGAATGTATGTGCTTGAGGATTTGCTTAAGTTGAATATGCATGGGAAGTATGCCTTGAAGATTTGCTTAAGTTGAATGTTATAACATGTGCTAACATGCTCACATGATGTATTTCAATTCCAATACCTTTTTATAGTGTTATTGTAATTCCATAGATGTGTGGGACTTGACTTAGTCCAGGCAGTCGGTAACCGAGCGAATTCGTGGCTGACTGGTCATAGCCACGAACGACGCGTCGATGAATGTGATTCGTGTTGAGAGTTGGCGGCAGTGGTTAGGCCACGCGAAGTGTTTTACGCACTTCATGTCGTTCAATTCGAGATGTGATCGCGCTAGTCGAGCCTGTCAAGTAACCCGACTGGCCGATGTTTGTTCACCTTGTATGTATCATAACTGCTTGAACCTAGGGTACTGAACTTACCATTGTAAACCCTATTAACCGTGGTACCTTGATCCACGAAGACTCATGAGCCGGGCATGGTGGTATGGGACACCGTGGTCGAGCTGTCGGCCTACGCTGGGGCCACAAACCTCCCCGTAGTGACCAATGAGCACCTTGACTCGTGAGCAGATTATGGTGGTATGGGACACTATATTCTAGCTGTCGGCCTACACTGATCAGGCGACGAGCCCTTTGTAGTGACCGCGAGCGTATTCTGAGTTCACGGGAGGCGACGACCCTTCCGTGCAGTAGAGTACAGTAGGCCTGTATTGATAAGGTGATGGGGGAGCGGTGCAACGAGTGCGAGCAACAGCCCTGACAGCCCTTGCAGTGACCTACGAAATGTACATCGTATGAGATTACTAGGAGTGACGACCCTAGACAGGATCCGTGTTGGGATTGATACAAGGGAAGTACCTTAGTTTCCCAATCCTGCTGTTTGAATGGATTAATAACAACTTGGTAATCATATCACCATAGCATTGCATGTGCTTGGAAGATGTGGAGCACTCTAGGGAGTGTGGCATGCCGCGGTCGTAAGATGTTGCCGTATGAGGGTGATCGTCGGTGAGTGCATACATCATGTCATATCATCTTGCATTAACAACAGTATTAGGATTTGTCTGATTTACTGCTTTACTATTATCGCGTGATTGAATTGTGAACATGCTAATCTTTGCTCTATGATTCCACTGAGTTGATCACTCATTCCCACGTTAAAGGATGGTGTTTGCAACACCCACCAGACCCTGTTGTAGTTGCAGGTGACGACGAGATCCAGGAGGTGGAGCCGGAGATTGACGAGGACCAGGATGAGTTCTCGTATATGCAGTATCACGACGGCTTCCCGTAGGTGACCTGGATCGAGGGGGACTTCAGTGGGACTATTTTGAACTTATTCTTTTGTCTATTTACATGTATATGAGACTCAGAGATGTAGTCATACTTTGGAGACAGTTGAGATTACTTTGTTTTTCCATACAGTGATATATATATTGTTTAGTCTTCCGCTTGCTTTTATCACTGGATCTGAAGTATGAATTGCAGTTTTGGTATACTTTTACTCATGTGAATGCTTTAAATCAGACAACATTGAATCATAACCATTTTTGTTGCATAAGTGACGGTCTGGAACTCGGGAGTTGAGTTTATACACGACCCCCGATTTTCAGGGTGTTACACTTACTCTAATAATTCATGATCTTATCAGTGTTTCTACTTATTCAGACATGGTATGGTTTATGGATTACTAGTTTTTCGGTATTGTATGATTATGATATTGTATTGAATACTTGACACTTATCTTGTGCACACACTTAAACCACCCTCTAAGCTTTCTATAAGCTTACGCACGATAGATGCGTGTAGGTGATGTTAGGTTGCAACAGTGTTAAGCTTGGAGCGTAAGTGCTCTTCTGGAGCTTGATTTTCTATTTATGTATTTTTTTTTCAATGTTGTACTCAAATGATTATGTTAGTGGATATGTGATGATGATGTTGCCTCTGTGACTTGGGTAATCTTATGGTTATGCTTATTACTAGTTAAATGTAGAATAAAAAAAAAGAAAAAAAAAATTCTCCTTGTAGGATCCCAGGATCGAAATCTGGCATGTGAAAGCAAGGAACCGAGAATGGGGTACTATGGAGGCTGTCGACACCGGATTCGGCAATCGGGATTCCTTTGAATTCGATTTTATGGTTTGGGGCGTGACGCAGTTTGTGCTAGACTCAATTTAATCGACCAGGACTCGATGGCATCGACAGGTGAAAACATGAGAGACAAGCCTTGAAGAATGTCAGGTTCTAAAGATATGATCAGGAAACAGCCGATGTCATCAAAATTTGAATGTCGATGATATCGAGACCTTGTCGATAGGATCGATAAATCATATAGATTTACCTATAAGCACGCTGGTCAGTTTGTGCCAGACTCGATCCAATCGACCAGGACTCGATGGCATCGACATAAGAATATCGATTTCCTCGAATGGCCCCTAATCAACGTTTAAAACACCCTGAAATATTTACTGGAGGAAACATGCGCCCACTGTCGATATAATCGAATAACTGCCGATATGATCGATGTTTAAATTTAGATTACATCGGAACAGACATTGATATATTGAAGCTTATAGTAGATTTCTTCAGAAAAAATAGAGGCGCCGTAAAACTGCCTGTCGATATTATCGATCTACTTCCGATGGGATCGATATTCGAATATCGATGATATCGATTGAAACTTCAATATATCGATAAATCGTCCAGATGAATGTGTGGTTGCTGGACATTTTTTGTTCTCACTCAATTGTATCAATTGAGATGCTGAGGACATTGACAGAGCAGGTCGATCATATCAAAATGTGAATCGAAACAATCGACAGGGTAAGAAAACTTAAAGATTTTCCTGTTTGGTAAAAAGTTTTCTTACAATAAAACTCTAAGGTGTTCTACTTAGTTTTAAGGGTTTTAATCACCTGGTGTATTGGGACATGGGATGTGAGGCTATAATTTACCTATGGCGGGCTTCCACACATCCAGTTGAGGCAGAAACTTGAACTGATCTTCCTGTTAGGCGTTATTGTTCGACTGACTCAAATTACACTGTAATTGACAAAGCAGGGCACTTGTAGGTGCACTTTCAATCTCCCCATTTGTCAATTACGTGATAAAAAATACCCAAAACACCTTAGGATAATATCTAAGACAACACATCCTAAATTGTGTATACATGCATTAACACAATTTTACAAATTCTAATCACCCATGTACACACCCAGTAATTGCTCCCCCTTTCTTCAAAAACTCCCCCATTCTTGGTGCAGCTACTCCCCCTTACACCTGCAACATATAAGAGTACAAATATTCAATTTTTTGCATGGGGTGTTTTTAACTGTTCTCCCCCTTTTTTTCAGTCATTAGAAAAGGCATAACAAGTGATATTGACTGAAGATTTGAAGTATATGGGAGAACCACAGTCAGATAGATGTATATAAATATTCAATAGTGATAAGCATACATCAATGAAGGCAGGAAGCAAAATAGATGAAGCAATCAACACAGTCATTGTATAAGTAACAGAAATGGCAATGAAATAAGAATTGTATGTAGCCATACTTAATCAGTATCCAAAAAAGTATACTTCCACAGACAATAGTAAACTATCAACTGACATAAAAATCAAACCCATGTAGCGGTACCCAAAACAAATAAACAAAGATAGGTGCAAAATCAAGTGTTTACAACTAGACACACTACTCCACCAAATCTGTCTACTTCTAACACATAGAAGACCCGCCAGTTGTTAGTAGCTCAAGAATCTGCTGCACGGAATGTTGAAGAGCTTCCATCCTATTTTTTAATTCCTGATAGTCGTTATTCACAGTGTTGGAGCTGCTCATCAATTCCAGTGAGATTGTTTAAAAACTGGTGCTCAAGCACATAACACTGACGATTTGTGATAGAAGTAGGACTATATTCAGGAGTTCGATTGGATCCCCAGAAAGTTTCATCACTATCTTCAACAGGTGGAGGGATCTTAGTATGCTATGAGACAAAGACATACACTTGTTACGCTGCATCATGGTCAAACCATACTTCAGGATATACCTTATCAGTTATTCCCGGCAGACCTGCCCAGTGTGCGAGCTTGCAGATAAGAGATGGAAAAGGCAGAATTTCAAGATGGTCACTTTTGACTACCTTAATTAGTTGGTCTAGTATGAGAGTTGGTAGGCATACAGGGACCTCTTGATAGACATCATACAGAATATTGAGCACAACGGGACTCAGGTATGTGTCATTTGCATCACATGGGTACACATTCGTGCTGAAAATACTGTGAAGGAGTCGAAACAAGATTCCTAGATGTTTTACTGAAACGACATTGTCATCATTTCTAGAAATTGTCATACCCTAGCACATTGCTCGAGTAGTTTCTCCCCAACTACCCAATTTGTTTAGATTTCTACTAGTGATAGGGATTTGTGTCACCTCAATGTTTAGAACATGACCAAGGACTGTTGGAGTAATGTGCTTGGTGTGTTGCATGAATTTCAGACACATACAAGGTGGGTAATCTTGGACAACATGACAATAGTTGAAGAACTGCTGGATCATTTCAAACTGATATGGGCCCCCCATATTAAGCATATTCTTCCACCCAATAGTCTCCATCATGAGATCCACCCCATAGGGTTTAATAGTACTAATGAGAATAGTACGATCGACTATCATGACTTGTTCCCAATCTGATTGGTTTTGAGGTGGTCTAGTATTTTTCTCTTTCTTAATCTTGGAAGATTTTACAGATGAGAGAGCCTTACCTTTCCCTTTAACCATCTTCCTTTCTTCATTTGGATGCTGTGATTTCATCAAGACTCTGAGTAGATCAACCAAAGAAACTAATCAGGGCAGGGAGATGGGACTAGCTATTGAAAAAAAAATAAATTTTTCTCTCAATTAGCTTTTTATTGGCCGCCATCTGTCGATCATATCGATCATTGTTTTAATGCTATCGAGAAGTTGCCGATCGATTCTATCGATTATGTCTCCGATGTTATCAACGATCATACGGCTTTTCACATTCTGAAGGGCCGTCGATTGTATCGATCCTTGTTCGATGTAATCGAAAAGTCATATCCAAGGTGAATGATTTTCTAGTTTCAAAATCCAGATGATTTTTCAAGCATACTCTTAGGATTTCTAAGAGACAATGATATTCTTAGAAAAATAATATATAATCTCTCTATATATACATAAAAGCATAAATATTTGACTGTTTGTATACAAAAGGAGATCTGGAACCTTAGGTATTTAATTTGGAGCTTAGCAAAACTGCATCATTTCAGTAAGTATCCAGATTTTGATGCATAATCTGGACATGTTCCTTCACTCTTAATGTTCCTCTCTATCATTCCTTTCTTCTCCTTTAATAATGTAGCAGTGGTTCTTTGTGCGATGACCCTTAATTACTGATTTTCCTGATTGATTTAGGATATCGCATTCTTCCTTGTTGAATTTGACCACATGCCCATTATCATAAATTTGAGAGATGCTTAAAAGATTATTCTTCAATCCTTTTATGCAGTAAGAATTCTCATTTTTAAATGATTCGATTCCACTTATGATTCCTTGTCCAATCACTTTAGCGGTGGTACCATCTCCATACGTGATTATCCCTTTTTTAAGAACCGTATATTCTGAGAGAAGGGATTTGTCGCCTGTGACATGTCTTGAGCAACTACTTTTTAGGTACCATCTAGCATCATTGCCTATTAAATGATCTGATTGTATAACAAGACAATTTCTCTTCTCTTTGATTACCCATTTTGTGATTGGATTCTTACTTGTGGTAGGTTTGTTTTTCTTATTTGATTCAACCACTTGATTCACTGAGTCTTTCTTCCTGTTAAATGGTTTGAATGGTGATAATTGTGTATATCCTTTGTTCAACACATCCTTTGAATCATCACTTGTCTGATAAGCCTGATTTTTGCCTTTGTTGTTACTGGAAATATCAGTTTTTCCATGTGTTCCATATCCAGTTCTTGTTCTAGCTTTTTCATACCCCAAGCCATATTTACTGTTTCCAGATTTTCCCATACCCAAAAGTTTTTCTAACCTCTCACCACTTTGGAAAAATTTACAGTTTAGTTGGGCTATTTTTCAGGATTCTTCTAATTCATTTTAAAGTGTATAATTTTTATTCTGAAGAATTAAGTTTTCCTCATTTAATGCTTTGATGTGTTTCTTTAATGTTTCTGACTCAGATTTCAAGGAAATGTTGGTTCTTTCAAGTCTATCATTATCTGAGTGACATTGCTGTAAATTAGTAGTTAGATGAGTATTAATATTTGAAGTTTTATCTAAATCTAATTTCAGCAATTCCTTTTTTGTCTCAATTATACCAAGTCTTTTGACAATGTTAACGCTATGAATGTAAAGTTGATTATAAGCGTCTTGTAATTCATTTTGTTATTATTGTTCTTCTTCTTCTTCAATTTCCTCATTGTCAGATGGAAATGATTCAGTGGCTTGTTGTTCTTTATTTCTTTTAGATTCTATGGGAATAATTGGAGTGGTAGAGACCATAAGAATTTTTAATAATTTCTGATCTCCATCACTTTCTGAGTCACTATTTTCTGAATTTGACTCCTCCGTATCATCCCATGTGGTAGCCATTGCCTTGCCCTAAGTTTTTCTATTTGGGCATTCAGTAGATAGGTGTTCATACTCTCGACAGGCGTAACATTGTGGTTCTTTGGTCTTTTTTCCAAATTTTCCTGCAGAAGATTTGTCATCCACCTTTTTACCTCTAGAGGGGCGGCCGCGATTCCTTTGAAAAATCTTCTGAATCTTTGTGCCAGCAGAGCCACTTCCTCATCTTCATTTTCTTTTTCACTCCCACTGTCCTCATGTTTTAATTTCTTAGAAGTTTTTAGGATAGTGTTTTTTGGATTTTTGGGATTGAGTGAAGTGTAGTTCAAAAGTTTGTAGGGAACCTACCAGTTCTTCTACTTTCATTTTATCAATGTTTCTACACTCCTCAATTGTTGTTACCTTGGGATTAAACCATTCCGGTAGGGATCTTAAGATTTTCCTATATATTTAAGGTACCGGAACTTTTTCTCTCAATCTACCCATGGAGTTACAAATACTATTCAATTTGGTGAAAAACTCCATAAATGTCTCATGCTCTTCCATCCTGAGATTTTCGAATTGTGAAGTCAAAAGTTGTAGTTTAGATCTCTTCACAGTGCTTGTGCCTTCATGGGTTGTTTCCAGTAAATCCCATGCTTTCTTGGATGTCTCACACATACTTATCTGATTAAATATAGCTTGAGACACGACACAGTAGATGGCGTTCATTACTTTTGCTTCACCAGTTCGCTGTTCTTTGTCGAGTGCCGTCCACTTTTCTTTGGGTTTGGGTTTAGTAATGGTAGTTTCATCTTTAAGTACGATTTATTCAGATGGTACCACATATCCCTTTTCAACTACATCCCAAACATCATGATCCAAAGATCTCAGGAAGTAATGTATTTTAGCCTTCCAGTATGCATAATTTGAACCATCAAATACTGGAGGTCTAGTGACTGATGAGCCCTCTCCTTTGGCCATATTTCACAACTTCAGTCAAGATCACTCTCTAGGCGGTGAAGCCCTTAAAGAGATACCCGCTCTGATATCAATTGAAATAGCAGTGAAGACTGCTTGAGTTGAAGTAAGAATATGCCAATATATCCTAGAGGGGGGTGAATAAGACTATTTAAAGTTTTACAATGTATTTATAAATCCTATTGCACTAATCCTATCAGATATATAATTATCAAGATTACTCAAATGTAACTCTACTGGTTTCTAAGCCTAGTAGAGGGTTCAATCACAAACTATTCAAAAGATAGCAATATAGAACTTAGTTCATGCTGGATATGACTGTGTGTGTGTGAGGTGTGATCTCAAACATTCAGATATTGAAATAGTAAAGCAAATCACACAAACAAGGTAATCGCAAACACAGTCCATTTTTATAACACCCCGGATTTTTGCTAACCTGGGGTTAGACGTCCTTAGGCAATGGGTCAACCATAACACCTTGGTGACCTCTCAGAACCCAATTCCAAAGACAAATAAATCATTTAGAACCTAATTCTTTAGAAATTTAACGTGAATTAGCCAGCGCTACACTAGATTTCCTGTAAAATTAGCACCAACCACTTTAAATACTATCTGTAAGACCCAAAACCTTTAGAATTATTACCGCTACCTTACTCTAAAATCCAGGATCAAACTCTAAACCTGTTTGTTCTCAGGAACCCTTTGAAACTTTGTATTGGATCTAGACTGCTCGTCGAAAGTCCGATATCTACCATCTTAGACCATTATGGCCGCTTAGCTGGACTTGACAATCGCTTCGAAAATCAAGCCCAACTGATGTTCTGAGGCTATTTCATTGAGCCTGGAGCAAGGAGTGTGAGAAGGAGTGAAATTCATTAAAAATTAAATGTCATTTAAATAAATCTGACATGTTTCTCTTGCAGGTTAAGTATAAGCATTCAGACCGTCAGAATCTGACCCAAATACACCCTTGGATCAAGAAACATTTCCCACTCAGGTCAGTGTACTTGGAATCTCTGATCGAGTCTCGGTGACCGCTGAACTGAAACTGGTTCACCATGTACGATCTGGGAACACTATCAGGGCTGAAAATTTAATGTGATCAGGATCCAACATTCATGAGCTTAAGTCCGACCGCATTCAGTCAGGGGACCTCCAAAAACGTCCTTTTGGATTAGAAAAGACCCGATTTGGCTATCACCCAAGTATACCTTGACTTGGAGTCTATGTTGGTTATGTTTGGGCTTATAAAAGGGCCTTAAACCCTTAGCTTTCTAACCCATACAAATTTGGGGAAAACCCTAGGAGAGAGGAGAGAAAAGAGAGAGAAAGTGAGGGAGAAGCTGGGCCTTTCTCCTGCTAGTCTTCCCTGCTGCTCCACGTGCCAGATCCTTCCACCTGCATCGTTATTCTGGCAATTCCAACACCGTTCTAGGTAAGAAAACCCTAACCTCAACCTGTTTTGGGGATTCTAGCAATACCAGTAGCGAAGTGTCTAACCTATCTTGTGAATTAGGTCGTCATAACGACGTTGACAAAACGTAGACTTTCTATTCGAATCGATACGCTTCTACGGTGAAAGGTGTGGATTGTAGACGCTTTGGTTACCATTTTTCAAAGCTTTCAATGTCGTTTAATGGTAAATTTCTGATAAGGATGCTGTTTGACATGTAGAACATGCTGTCCATTTTTCATTTCGCATACGTACGAAGAATATGAGATTTAGGGTATTTTAGGTATTTGTAGAAAATACTGTATAAGTACGTATTTTTCCAGTATGATTGCCATGAGTATTTACCGTGTACCTATACTAATTATACGTGTATGATCTGTTTGGCGAAGAAATTCACCCTAATGCACATATTGGCCGACATATGCTATGTAGACTAATGTGTATAGACTAAGTGTTTGTTGAAATGCCTAAATCAATATGATTTATGCCTGCCATATGTTTTGACTGTAAGAACATGATTGTGTGTACTAGAAAACTCCTTGATATAAGGATCTATCATATTATATGTTGAAATCAACATACGTCAAGTACGTTGGAATTGTGTGGACTAAGTGTTTGTATAAATGTCTGTATTAGTAAGTATTGAGTAAGTGGTGTTGTAGATTAGCATTGAGAATGGATTCTCAACTAATTTGATGATGCACATGATTTCGTCCATACTTTTTGTATTTGAATTGGTTACCTTATGTGTGAAATACTCTGTTTGGTTAACTGCTTATGATGTATGTTATAACATGCTGATAATATGCTGGAATTTCTTATATTTTAATTCTGTCTCTCTCATATGATTATTGATTCACATTACATGTGCTTGGGACTACACTCTAGTCCAGGCAGTCGGTAAAGTTTAGAATTCATGGTTAGATTCTATTCGCCACGAAGGATGTGTATGACGAACCTGAGTCGTACTAGAGTCGTCGGCAGTGGTTAGGCCACACGAAGTGCTTGTGCACTTCATGTCGGTCGATGCAACGTGCGCTCGTGCTAGTCGGATTCATCAAGTAATCCGACTGACCATTGTATGTTCACCTTGTATTCATCATAACTGCTTGAACCTAGGGTACTAAACTTACCATTGGAAAGCCCCTCTAACCTTGGTACCTCGATCCCCTAAGACTCATGAGCCGGGCATGGTGGTATGGGACACCGTGGTCGAGCTGTCGGCTACGCTGGGGCCGCAAACCTCCCCGTAGTGACCAGTGAGCACCCTACTTTGAGCAAATTATGGTGGTATGGGACACTATATTCTTGCTGTCGGCCTACATTGATAAGGTGATGAGGGAGTGGAGCAACGAGTGTGAGCAACAGCCCTGACAGCCTTCATAGTGACCTTGAGTTTATCCTGACACCGCATGGGGGCGACGAGTCCTGATGCAGTCTTAAGGATATAAACTAGGCCTGTATTGATAAGGTGATGGGGGAGCGGAGCAACGAGTGCGTGTAACAGCCCTGGCAGCCCTTGCAGCATCCTAGAAATATATCATTGTATGAGACTACTAGGAGTGATGACCCTAGACAGGATCATTGTTTGGGTATTGATATGAGGGAGGTACCCTAGTTTCCCAATCCTACTATATGAAAAGAACTAATAACAACTCGGTAATTACATTCATATCGCACTGCATGTGCCTGAAAGATGTGGAGCACTGAGGGACAAAAGCATGCCGCGGACGTAAGATGGTGTCGCATGAGGGAGTATGTCGGTGAGGGCATCCATCATGTCATTTCATGCTTGCATTAATCACATTATTTAGGAATGTTTGATTGCTTGCTTTACCATTATCACTTGATTGATTTGATAAGATGCTAACCTTTTCTCTATGATTCCACTGAGTTAGCTACTCACTCCCACATTACGGGACGGTGTTGCGCACACCAACCAGTTCCTATTTTAGTTTCAGGTGATGACACTGCTTGTGAAGTGGAGCCGGACTTGTTTGATGATGAGGAGGATCCCTCCTATATGCAGGTTCTGATCGACGGGTTTACAGGGTTACTGATTAGATGCTAAAACACCTGGCAGTTTGCCTTTTATTTACCCACCCATGTATATTCTTTTCTTTCTATTTTGGAGTATACATGTAATTAGTTAACCTGGTTTCATGTTCACACTCTGGAGACTTACAATCATTTATATATTTTATGTATTTATCACAGTCTTTCGCTTGCTAATTTAACCGTCTCTGGAGTATGATATGCTGTTTTGGCTTAGTCCCAATCTTGTTTAATGCCATTCTACAGACAACATGCATTCATCGTTAAAAATGTTGCATAAGTGATGTTTTGGAACTCGGGAGTGGAGTTTATGCTCGACCCCCAATTTTCGGGATGTTACATTTTTATAGTGGTTCGACTTCTTGTCTACTCCACTCCTAGCTGTCGCACTCAACCCTTGAGCGTATTGAATTTCACTAAGGAGGTTTCCCAGGGTTCACCTCAAACTTAAGGTTTTAAATCAGGTTCAACTTCAACCTTTACACGGAGGTTTCTACTCGGTTCACCTCTAACCTTGGAGTTTTGCTGGTGCACTCCTAACCAGATGTTTATGCCTACACAGAGCAAGGGTCTACACATTGCACCTGGATGTTTATGCTCTCCACAGAGTAAGGGTCCACACAACGCTCCCATAGCATACACTCCCGCCGGAGGCCTCCTTTGAGGACTTCAAATGGTGAGCAACACTTAAGACCCAAACTTAGAAAGGAATGATCACAAGTGTCCTCTAGACTCTAGGTACTTACAGATATGTTGATGAGTCCCTTTTAGCGCAGTGATGAAGATCTCCTTCTTGTTGATGAAGAGTCTTCAGCTCCCTTGATTGGCAACACAGAAGATGTGCCAGTACTAGGCTTCGGGTTGGGTCAAGGTTAGGACGGAAATCCGCTCTCTTGGAATTTTTCTATAAGGAACATAGAGTGATTCCCGTCATGTATTCATTCAAGGCATCCCAGCTTAATGATATACTATTAAGATAGTTGCTGGAGGATCCTTGAATGCGGAAGTTCATTTCCCAATCCACTCTATTGAATATCAATGGTAAGAGTGGATTGGAAGATGAACTCCCGTGAGAGAAAGGGCTTTGGGTATATGATCTGAGGGTAAGACACACAAAAGCACTCTCTTCTTTCTCCACCAGCAATAAAGACTAACCTCTCTCTATATATAGGCAAAAGGTTCCAACGGATATAAAACGGTCACGTTTATGACAAAGTTCGATATCATCGAGCGTATACTCCCGTTAGCATCGACTGACCGCTCGATGATACAAACTCAAATGTCATTTATGACAGGTGAAAACAAGAGATACAAGCCTTGAAGAATTTCAGGTTCTAAAGATATGATCGGGGAACAGCCGATGTCATTGGAATTTGAATGTCGATGATATCGAGACCTTGTCGATAGGATCGATAAATCATATAGATTTACCTATAAGCACGCTGGTCAGTTTGTGCCAGACTCGATCCAATCGACCGGGACTCGATGACATCAACATAAGAATATCGATTTCCTCGAATGGCCCCCAATCAACGTTTAAAACACCCTGAAATATTTGCTGGAGGAAACATGCGCCCACTGTTGATATAATCAAATGACTGTCGATATGATCGATGTTTAAATTTAAATTGAATCGGAACAGACATTGATATATCGAAGCTTATATAGATTTCTTTAGAAAAAATAGGGGCACTATAAAACTGCCTGTCGATATTATCAATCTACTTCCGATGGGATGGATATTCGAATATCAATGATATCAATTGAAACTTCGATATATCGATAAATCGTCTAAATGAATGTGCGGTTGCTAGACGCTTTTTATCCTCACTCGATTGTATCGATTAAGATGTCGAGGACATCGATAGAGCAGGTCGATCATATCAAAATGTGAATCGATACAATCGACAGGGAAGAAAACTTAAAGATTTTTCTGTTTGGTAAAAAGTTTTCTTACAATAAAACCCTAAGGTATTCTACTTAGTTTTAAGGGTTTTAATCACCTGGTGTTTTGGGACATGGGATGTGAGGCTATGATTTACCTATGGTGAGCTTCTACACATCCAGTTGAGGCAGACACTTGAATTGATCTTCCTGTTAGGTGCTGTTGTTCGACTAACTCAACTTACACTGTAATTGACAAACCACGACACTTGTAGGTGCACTTTCAGGTGGGGCCCGCATCAGGTGGATCCACTCCACCCATTGGATCCTAGGACTCAAGGTGAACCAAACAAGCCCAATATTTGGTATATTTTGGAGTATCAGAACATCAATGTGGGTCCTAACAGCCTTAAACGGTAGAAATCACTATTTTTTATGCTATGGCCCACCAGAAAATCAGATTAGCTTCATTTTTCAGCTCAATGTCTAACATGAGCTAATAAATAGGATGAATGGCGTGGATTTGATCCTTGTATCAAGGTGGGGCCTACATGAACGGTCCACCCCAAAGCCCTAAACCAAGCTAATATTTTCATTTTCATCCCAACCTCCAGCGTCCAGGGTGGTTGGGCATCAATACACCACAGTTCACACTTCAATGTGTAGCTACGTCCAATGTCCCTGGACACTGGACAGTTTATATATAATTAGGTGGGCCTCACCTATTAGATGGCTTGGATAAAATATATGCTTCATGGTGGGGTCTATCCGAGTGGGCCACACGACCACATCATCACACACAACAAAAAATAAAAGAGACAGGGAGAGAAAAATAAGGAGACATGTGCGATGGAGGGACCCTGACACTATGGACCCTCCCTTCCATGCATTCAATCATACATCAAGTGAGTCCCAATATACGTGGGCTCACCAAATCAAAATCAATGGTAGAGATTCCTTCTCCACCAAAATGGAAGGTCTAGATGACCTCTTTCAAACTTAGAAAAGTAAACATCATGATGGGATCCATGGTGAATGACCCCATCATGGAATGTTCAAGAGAATCATAGTGGGCCATTGGCCATATCTAGGGTCCAAAGTGAGATCCATACCATCAATCAAAGGCCCCACTTGGCCCATCCTCAAAAGAATGAAAATCTAGGCCTATAGAAACACCCACCTTTGATCATGGACTTTTTCTTCCATCAACGCATCCTAGAGCTCTAAGGGATGCATTTCAACGGTGGAGATGGTCTTTGTATGGTGGGATTCAGTGGTTAGAAGGTGGGCCACACTAGCTTCTCCTCTCTCCCATGGAAATGTTGGATGTTGGTTGCTTGGAGAATGAGGGAGAGAGATGAGAGAGAGAGGGTTGTAAGAGAGAGTGATGGGTGAGTGATGGGGAGTGATGGGTGGAGAGAGAGAGAGAGAGAGTTGACTTTAGGCATGGGTAGTTGTACTTAGGGATGGGTGAAGAGAGAGAGAGAGTTGACTTTAGGCATGGGTAGTTGTACTTAGGGATTGGTGTGAGTGATGGAAGTAATGCGTACTTGATTAAATGATTGATGGGATTGATGTGATGGATTCTCTCAAGATTTACAACGTGCGGCGTTTTCCTCGAACTGAATGCAGGCCCACATCTCCTGGCCCGGGTATCGCCTCAGCCCACGGACGCGGCATCGGAACCACGGCGATGACCTGGTCGCAGGGATACAAGTCTTGGGTCTAGCCGACTCTAATATATGGGACACGACTCCAGATCGCATGTAAATGTCGATAACAGATCACGAGTCGTCGGAATTCGATCGGGAGGACCGTGGAAGCATACAAAACGGTACGGGCTAGGATACGTGTCTCACAGTTATAATTTATATTAGCTAACATATTAATAATAATCACCATGATGCTAATAAATGCTATAATCTACTATTAATGATTGTTCCTAAGAATGATAAATAAATGACTAATATTTAATAACGATAATTTTGTTTGCAATGACTACTATTAGCATGAATAATCTACTAATGGTCAGTCCTACTTAATAATTGTAATTATCATCGAAACACTATTAATAACAATGACCTAAAACAATCTATTTTGGGGAGAAGAGTTGACTTATAGTTTTACAGTTCAACTCCATGCGAATTAACGTGGCTTGGAGGTGAACATCATCCCTTGACTTAAAACAAGCTATGTAACACTTCACCCACACATTCTTCTTCCTCTTCTTTTCTCTCTTCTTTCTACCTCTTTTCTTTATTTTGTTGGAGTATGCAGCCATACCTGGACTAAAATCAAGCCCAGCTTAACTCGACCTAGTCAGACTCGGTTTTAACCGAGTTGACAGGGCGACAACCACAGCCAGCCTCATCTTTCTTCTCATTTCTCGCCCTCTCTCCCTTCTTTTCTTTCTTTCCTTCCTTCTCCTCTTTCTCTCACCTTCTTCTTCACTCAACCCATACACCAACAGGCTTGCTGGACCAAACCAGGCCCAACTCGGATGCTAGACTCGACAGGGAGTCAGGCCCAAACCCACGCTCTCTCTCTCATTCCTTTCTCTCCTCTATCACTCTCTCCTTCCCTTTTTCTTTCTTCCTTCCTCCTCTTTTCTGTCACTCTCTCCCTAGATTTTTACAATGCCTGGACACTCGTCAGACCCATCCGAATTGGACTAACCGCGACCTCGATTCAGACTCCACGAACCAAGTCCAGTCGATCCAACAACAAGCATTGTGTGACCCACTCTCACACTTACTCTCTCTCTCTCTCTCCCTTCTTATTCTTCTTTTTCTACTTCTCTACCTCTCTAGGGATGTCAGGACCATATCCTAGACCGTACCGTTCCGTAGGCTCCCACGATCCTCCCAGTCAAATTCTGGCGACCCACGATCTGTTATTGACATTTGTGCATGATCCTGAGACGTGTCCCGTATATTAGAGTCAGCTCGACCCGAGACTTACACCAGTGCGACCACGCCGTCGTCGCGGTTCCGATGTTGCATCTTACATGCCGATGCATACATTGGCCAGGAGCTGTGGGCCCGCGTTCAGTTCAAGGAAAAATGTCACATGCTGCAAATCCTAAGAGAATCCATCACATCAATCACCTCATTTGTCAAAAGTACACTCATTACTCTCCCCATTCCCAAGTACAAAAAGCAAACCCAAAAGTCAACTTTCCTATCACCTCACCATCCTCTCTCCCATTACTTCTCTTACACCTCTCTCTCTCTCTCTCTCTCTCTCTCTCTCTCTCTCTCTCTCTCTCTCTCTCTCATTTTTCAAGCTCCTCTCTCCAAGCAACTCACGTCCATGGCTTCCATGGAGGAGCTTGGTGTGGCCCACTCTCTACCACTCAATCCCACTCTCTAAAATCAATCTCCACTGTTCATATGCATCCCTTGGAGTTCTAAGATACATTGATGGAAGAAGAAATCTAAGAAGATAAAAGGTGGGTGCTTCTTTCTCTCTCTCTCTCTCTCTTTTTCATTATTTTGGTGTGATGATGTGGTCGTGCGGCCCACCCAAATGTACCCCACCTTGATGTATGTCTTATCCAACTGTCCAAACCATGTGGGTCCTACCTAAATGAAGAGGGGAAAAACACTAATATCACATTGATTTAGTGGGCCATATCCACTTGAGACCCACCAGCCATGGTCCCCATACATGGGACCTACCTTGATGACATGAGTACCCAGCCTGTCCGTCCAGCGTCCTTGGACGCTGCACGTTGTGGAGAGTGAACTGACAGTGAGGTGTACTCAGAACTAAAAAAACAAACATATGGCCGTTTGATTTTTAAAGCTTTTTGGGTATGCCATGCCTATAGGCCCCACCTTGATGTATGTATTCAATCCACGCCATCCATTCCTTTCCCAAGCTCATTTTAGGAGTTAATCTGCAAGATGGGGTCAATCCGATTATTCGACGGGCCATAGCAAAGAAAATAGTATTTTCTTCCCTTGAAATCTCTCCTGATGTTTTTATACACCCAAAAATCTTAAACATTGGACTCATTTAGCCTATCATGAGCCATAGAATCTCATGGCTAGGATGAATTTTCTAGATATGGTCCCCACCTGTGAAAAACCACAGGGAAACTAGTTTTAAAAAAATAAATAAGGGAAAGGAGGCTGCTGCAGCAGGCACTGCTGCTTCAAAGCAGGCACTGCTGTTAGCATCGTGGTGAAAAATGGACAGGGACCCACGATCCCAGCCATGGGCCCCACCATGATGTATGTTTAATATCCACACCATTCATATGGTGGGCCAGCTCCTGAGGTGGGCCCCCTTCAAATATCAGGCTGATCTGAGTTTTAGATGGCCCACATCATGGAAAACAATGGGATGGAACGTCTGCCCTTGATTGGATCAAGATGAAAATTAATTTTCTATTTCCATCCAGGTCCGTGTGACCTTACTAATGGGTTGGATTGCAGATAAACATTATGGTGGGCCCCATATGGGATCCACAAGGGGTATGTGTTTTATACATACCGTCCAGCGTCCAGGTCTGGACGCTGGACTTCTTTCAAAAAAGAAGAAGAAAAAAAAGAGTACAATATAATATTATATTAGATGTGTGTGTGTGTGTGTGTGTGTGTGTGTGTGCGTGTGTGTGTATGTGTGCGTGTGTTTGTGGTGGGCCTCATGTGGGACCCACCTGCTGGATGGATTGGTCGACGTCCGCACACCAGCTATATAGCTGTGTACTGACGTCAACAGTTCTGTGGTCGTGTATGATCTCAGTCGTTCATTTGTTTGGCCAGCGGTGAATGGAGTCACCCTGATTTATGTATTTTATTCCTGCCACCCATTCAATTAGCTTTGTATGGGGCTAACCCCACACGTGCTGCATGTGTGAGATGGGATCCACCTTGTTGTACATATTCTATATGCACACCATCCACCTATTTGAGGACGTAGACCCCACCTTAATGTGTGTGTTTTATATCAGCACCGTCCACTGGATTGGCACGGTGGGATACTTGCCATTATGTAAGTATTTCATACATACTGTCCATCCATTTTTTTATGGCGTGGGGCCCACCCTACACGTGCTGTACATATGGGATGGGACCCACCTTGATATATGTATTTTATATCCCTGTTGTACATCCGAGATAGGCGGGACCCACCTCGATGCATATATGTGTGGGCCAATCATGATGTATGCGTTTTATACATATCGTCCATCCATTTGTGCCGCCGCAGTGATGCATGTAATGTCTATCTATGCCGACCCATTAATGCGGCCCAGGTGATGTATTTGAGGCCCATATGCTGTAACGCCCTGGAAAAATCTGTACTTGGACTCGAGTACTGACTCGATCAGAAATCGCGTAGGATTAATTTCTTTAGAAAATAAGTTTAAGTTAGCTAGCGCAACGCTAGAGTAGCTGGAAAATAGTCCCTGATCACTTTAAATACGTTCTACAAGACCCAAATCGAGTAGAACCAATGACACTATAATACTCAAAAACCTTGGATCAAACTCTAAGCCGGTTTGTTCTCTGGACCTCTTTGAAACTTTGTATTGGATCTAGACCGCGCGTTGAAAGTCCGATACCTACAATCTTAGACCGTTAGAACCGCCTAGATGGACTTGACAATCATTTTGAAAATCAAGTCCAACCGACATTCACAAGCTATTTCATTGAGCATGGAGTAAAGAGAGTGAGAATAGGGTTAGATTTGGAATTTAAAATTCAAATCTGGCACACGACTTGACGCGTTAGTATTAAACGTTCTGACCGTCAGAATTCAGCCAAATTACACCCTCGGATCAGGAAAAATTTTTATTTCATATCATGAGACTTGTAGGCCTGATCTACGTGCGGTGACCGCTGAACTGAAACTGGACCGCCTCGTGCGATCTACGAACACTGATGGTTTGAAAACGGGATGTGAGCGACATCCGACGCGCATGAACTTAAGTCCGATCGCGTTTGGCTAGGGGACCACCAGAAATGTCCTTTTGGACCGAAACAGCCCTGATTTGGATATACCTTAAGTATATATTGTTCCCGAGCCTATTTCGGGCACATTTGGGCTTATAAAAGGGGTTGAAACCCTCACTCCTCTCTCCCATCCGAATTTGGAAAAATCCCTAGGTTGAGAGAGAGAAAAGGTGAGAGTTTGTGAGAGAGAGTGGAGGAGAATTTTTCTGCTGGTGCTACCTGCTGCACGTGATTCAGAAACACGCTCCAATCACTTTGCCGGTGATTTCTCCACTTTTCTAGGTAAGAAAATACGCTAATTAGTTGCTGATTTGATGATTCTTAGTTTCCATAGCTTGGTAGCTGATGGATCTTGTAAATCAGGTTGCCTAGTCGCCGTAGACGAAGCGTATACGCTCCGTTCGAATCAATACGCTTCTAGGAGATAAGGTGCGGATTTAAGATGCTTTGATTGACTGTTTCCAACGCTTTCAATGTCGTTTAATAGTAGATTATCGACGGCAACGCCGTTTGACATGTACAACATGCTGTCCGTTTCCTGTTTCGTAAACTGACGAAGAATATGAGTTTTAGGGCATTTTAGTCATTTGTAGGAAATACTGTTTTCATCCATAATTTGCTGACGTGATTGACATGGCTTCTTGTCACATTAGGATATTAGGAATACGTGCATAATTAGTTTGGCGAAGAGATCCGCCTAAATGCGCACTTTGAGTCGACATACTATATGTAGACTTAAGTGTGTAGTGTAAGTGTTTGTATAAATGCTTGTATTAGTATGTAATGAATTAAATGGTGTTATGAATTAGTTAGAGATTGATTTCTCAATTAATATGCTGATGTAAATGATTTCCTATATGTTAGCTATATGCATGATTTCATTATATGTATGAAATGCATGTGTTGGAAGATTTACTTAAGTTGTATGTTATAACATGTGTTAACATGCTCACATGGTTGTATTTCATTTCCATTACTCTTACATGATGGTTGATGTGATTTCATAATTGTTTGGGACTATACCTAGTCCAGGTAGTCGGCAATCGAGCAAGTTCGTGGTTGTCCTATCTTTGCCACGAACGACACGTCGATGAAGGCGAGCCGTGTTTTGGAGTTGGCGGTAGTGGTTAGGCCACACGAGGTGTTTTACGCACTTCATGTCGTTCGACTTAAGATACGCTCGTGCTAGTCGAGCCCATCAAGTAACCCGACTGGCCCTTGTATGCTCACCCTGTATGAGTCATAACTGCTTGAACCTAGGGTACTGAACTTACTATTGTAAACCCTGTCAACCATGGTACCTTGATCCATAAAGACTCATGAGCCGGGCATGGTGGTATGGGACACCGTGGTCGAGCTGTCGGCCTACGCTGGGGCCACAAACCTCCCCGTAGTGACCAGTGAGCACCTATGTCTCGTGAGCAGATTATGGTGGTATGGGACACTATATTCTTACTGTCGGCCTACACTGATCAGGCGACGAGTCCTTTGTAGTGACCGCGAGCGTATTCTGAGTCTACGGGAGGCGACGACCCTTCCGTAGCAGTGAGAGTACAGTAGGCCTGTATTGATAAGGTGATGGGGGAGCGGTGCAACGAGTGCGAGCAACAGCCCTGACAGCCCTTACACTGACCTACAAAATATACTTCGTATGAGATTACTAGGAGTGACGACCCTAGATAGGATCTGTGTTGGGATTGATATAAGGGAAGTACCTTAGTTTCCCAATCCTGCTGTTTGAATGGACTAATAACAACTCGAAAATCATATCACCATTACATTGCATGTGCATGGAAGATGTGGAGCACTGAGGGAAGATTGCATGCCGCGGTCGTGAGATGGTGCCGTATGAGGGAGATCGTCGGTGAGGGCATCCATCACGTCATGTCATATTGCATTAACAACAGTACTAGGATTGTTTGATTTACTGCTTTACTATTATCGCATGATTGATTTGAGAACATGTTAATCCTTGCTCTATTATTCCACTGAGTTAGCTACTCATTCCCACGTTTCAGGATGGTGTTTGTAATACCCATCAGACCCTGTCTTAGATGCAGGTGACGCAGCGATCCAGGAGGCAGATCCGGACTATGATGAGGACCAGGACGAGTTCTCATACATGCAGTACCACGACGGCTTTGCTTAGGTGACCTGGGTTGACGGGACTCCTCAGTGGGACTCTTTTTGGACATTTAATTTTATTTATTTACATGTATATGAGACTCAGTGATGTATTCATACTTTAGTGACAGTCGAGATCTACTTTGTTTTTCCATACAGTGATATATATATATATATATATATTCTTTAGTCTTCCGCTTGCTTTTATCACTGGATCTGAAGTATGAATTGCAGTTTGGTATACTTTTACTCATGTGAATGCTTTAACTCAGAAAACATTGAATCATAATCAATTTTGTTGCATAAGTGATGGTCTGGAACTCGGGAGTTGAGTTTATACATGACCCCCAATTTTCAAGGTGTTACACACCACCTATCAGAGAGCCGTACCGTGCATCTTCTTTGAACGCAGTACATGCCACAGTCTGCTCCACCTCCAGATAGATTTGAGCAGATGATGGCCATGATGCAGCAGCAGCAGCAGCTCCTGACTACGATTGTGGGGACTCTGGCCCAGGGTGGGAGTGTGCCTCCACCTGCACCACCTGCGCATCTAGCTAAGGATGCCGATACATATGCTCAGGATGAGGGCATGGTTCATCCTGTACCACCTGCTTACCCTGCGGGGAATGCCGTAGACACACGGGGCTTACTAGAGCGATTCCAGGGCTTACGACCTCCCACTTTTATGGGTTCTTATAGACCCAAGGAGGCCGAGTATTGGCTCAATCGTGTGTCGAAGATACTGCGGATGCTACATTGTTCAGAGGCCGAGTAGGTCGATTTGGATACGTTCTTGTTCGAGCGAAAGGCCAGCTTGTGGTGGGACAGTGTATTGCGGACCGTTGTCGCTGATTATATATGGACCTAGGCAGCGTTCGAGTTCCGATTCCACGAGAAATACTATCCCCAGACGTACAGGCATGAGCGGGAGAATGAGTTTCTGTGCCTCAGACAGGGAGGCATGACGGTCACTGAGTATGAGCATCGGTTCACCGAGTTGGGCAGATACGTCCCGACTATTTTGGCAGATGAGAAGATGCGCATATGGCGCTTTTCTGAGGGTCTGCGACCGGATATTCGGTCGAAGATGTGTTGCGTGAGCATTCCCTCCTATGCAAAGCTGATTCACATGTCCATGCTGGCAGAGTAGGATGTGGATCGACTTACCCGATCTTGTGACCCTATTGCTCCTAGGCCATGACCGGAGTTGCAGGACAGGCCCTTTACGGGTAAGAGGCCTCGCGCCGACCCTCCTTCTAGGGCTACCGTGCCAGTACCACCGATGCGGTACCCTGATTTATTATGCACATATTGTGGGAGAGCGGGCCACTTAGCACAGAGTTGTTTTGCCCGGATGCGAGACAGTGGGTTCTCACCGCCGCAGAAGATCGACCGTACGCGCTCACAGGAGATATCAGCACCGCCTTTACGGTTGGCTCCTGCGCACCCTTCCTTCAGACCTCAGGTATCTCAGATCAGGCAGCCTCTACGGCCCACGGTACAGTGGCCAAACTGGCCACAGCAGGCACGGGTGCATGCCTTGACAGCTGAGGCAGCTGCAATAGAGACTTCTCAGCATTCGTCCTTTGAGGTCACCGCCCACATTGGAGGTATTCCTATACTCGTGATGGTGAATACAGGATCCATGATTTCATTGATATCACGTGCCATAGTCAGACGCATTGGACTACAGACTATTAGGATGGATGGGGTGCACGTTTATATAGCTCACGGGTCCTTTACAAATGCCACCCTGATGTGTCAGGGCTGTTTGGTGGATCTGGGGGGCAAGACGATGACCCTTGATCTTGTCGTCAACCCCTCTCTTGTTTATCTCAACGTCATTCTTGGCATGGACTGGTTGACTATAGCGAGGGCCAAGATTAACTGCGAGACTCGTATAGTGACTGCATACGAGCCAGAGGGCGCATCCTTTACATTTTCAGTACGGGTAAATCTCCCCATCCGCATACTTAGCTATGCTACTTTGTTACGGGACGCTGGTGCCCAGATGCTTGAGCATACGCCAGTCATTTGTGAGTTTGGGGATCTGTTCAGGAAGATCCCTGGTTTGCCGCCTAGACGAGAGATTGATTTCACTATCGATCTGGTGCCTAGTTCCACGCCCGTCTCACTGCTGACGTATCGCATGGCACCGTGTGAGATGGAGGAGTTGAGGACGTAGATTGATGGTCTGTTGGAGCTTGGCCTTATACGAACTATTGTGTCTCCTTGGGGAGTACTAGTTCTGTTTGTGAGGAAGAAGGATGGTTCAATGCAATTGTGTATTGATTATCGCAGACTGAACCAGATCACGGTGAAGAACAAGTACCCTTTACCCAGGATCGATGACTTGTTTGATCAGTTGAGGGGAGCGCAGTACTTCTCGAAGATTGATCTTCAGTCAGGATATCATCAGTCGCGCGTCAAGGATGAGGACGTGCAAAAGACAGCATTCAGGACCAACTTTGGCCACTACGAGTTCCTTATGATGTCGTTCGGTCTCACGAACGCACCAGCCGTGTTCATGGATCAGATGAACCGGGTATTTCGGCCTTTCCTCTATCGATTCATCGTTGTGTTCATTAACGACATTTTGGTATAATCCAGGAGTCGAGAGGAGCATGAGGAGCACTTGCGTTTGATCCTGGATACGCTCAGACAGCATCAGTTGTTCGCACAGTACAAGAAGTGCGACTTCTGGAAGCAGGAAGTGAAGTTCCTGGGACACGTGGTGTCCAAGGATGGCATGGCAGTTGACCTGTCTAAGGTAGCTGCAGTTCAGGACTGGGAGCAGCCTAGTTCTGTCACTAAGGTGAGGAGTTTCTTGGGTCTCGCTGGCTATTATCGACGCTTCATTCGAGATTTTTCGAAGATCGTGAGACCTCTATCTCAGTTGACACGGAAGGACGTGAAGTTCGCCTGGAATGATAAGGCGGAGTCAGCTTTTCAGGAGCTGAAGGACAGACTTACGTTCGCCCCTGTGCTAGTATTGCCAGAGCAAGGGGTTAGATACACTATATACACTGACGCATCTAGCGTTGGTCTGGGTTGTGTCCTTATGCAGAGGGACAGGATAATTTCGTATGCCTCGAGATAATTAAGGAAGCACGAGGAGAATTACCCTACACATGACCTAGAGTTGGCAGCCGTCATATTCGCACTGAGACTCTGGAGACATTACCTCTATGGAGAGGAGTTCGAGCTCTTTTGCGACCACAAGAGCCTCAAGTACATATTCACGCAGCGAGACTTGAATATGAGGTAGCAGCGATGGATGGAGACGTTGAAGGACTTCAAGTTCGAAGTCTCTTACCATCCTGGGAAGGCGAACCTTGTGGCTGACGCATTGAGCCATAAGAAGGCGATAGAGTTTGCGGCTCCGCTGATGGTTGCTGAGTGGGATATGGTTGAGTTTTTGTGAGACTTTGAGCAGAAACTCACTGTAGAGGAGCCGTATGAGTTCATCGCACATGTACAGGTGCGATCTCAGATCGATGAACGGGTCATCGAGGCGCAGAGGGATGATGCGCATCTGACTGAGCTTCGAGAGCAGGCCAGTGATGATGCAGACATCGAGTGGCGAGTTGACATGGATGGGGGCTTACGTTATCGTGGCCGCCTATGCGTCTCAGATGTCCTTCACTTGAGACGAGAGATTCTCGAGGCTGCGCATTGTACCAGACTCGCGATGCATCCAGGCAGTACGAAGATGTATCGCGACGTGAAGAGGACTTATTGGTGGGAACGTATGAAGACTCACATAGCAGAGTTCGTGTCCCGTTGTCTCACTTGTCAGCAGGTGAAGGAAAAGCATCGCCGACCACCTGGACTCTTGCAGCCTATGCCGATCGCAGAGTGGAAGTGAGATTTCATTTCCATGGACTTCATTTCAGGGCTGCCGAAGACGAGGAAGGGACATGATTCCATATGGGTGATCGTTGACCATCTGACGAAGTCGGCGCACTTCCTACCGATCAGAGTTACGAACTCTGCAGACGAACTGGCTAGACTGTACATCAGAGAGATCGTGGGTCTTCATGGAGTTCCGTTGGAGATCGTGTCGGACAGAGACATGCGGTTCACTTCTATTTTCTGGACTCGCATTCAGGAGGCTATAGGTGTGAAGTTGAAGTTCAGTACTGCTTTTCACCCACACATAGAAGGACAGACAGAGCGAGTGAACCAGATCTTAGAGGACATGTTGCGAGCTTGCTCATTGGACTTCAAGGACAGTTGGGATGAGTGTCTTGCATATTTGTAGTTCGCGTACAACAACAGTTTTCAGGCGAGTATCAGTATGGCACCTTACGAGGCGCTGTATGAGCGACCATGTCGCGCACTGCATTGCTGGGCAGAGGTCGGTGAGCGTAGCTTGATTGGCCCAGAGTTAGTGCAGGCGATGTCAGAGAAGATTGATATCATTAGACGTCGGCTTCTCACAGCGCAGAGCAGACAGAAGAGTTATGCCGATACGAGACGACGGCCGCTAGAGTTCACAGTTGGGGATCATGTATTTTTACGAGTTTTCCCTATGAAGGGAGTCCTTTGGTTCGGGAAGAAGGGGAAGCTAGCACCGCGATTCATTGGTCCATTCTACATCCTCGATCGTGTGGGAGCAGTGGCTTACCATTTGGCTTTACCCACGCCTCTCTCGAGCGTTCACAACGTATTTCATGTTTCTATGCTGAAGAAGTACGTTTCTGATCCTTCCCATATCATCAGATGGGAGCAGGTGCAGTTAGTAGAGTATGTTACATATATCCTGCGACTGACACGTATCGTAGACAGGAAGGAGCAGGTACTACGTAGCAAGGTGATTCCCCTGGTGAAGGTATTATGGACGCATCACTCTGAGGAAGAGGCTACTTGGGAGACAGAAGCCGAGATCAGAAAGAACTACCCACAGCTTCTCGAGGAGTACGAAAAGGTACAAATTTCGAGGATAAAATTATTTGTTAAGGGGGGTAGATTGTAACGCCCTGGAAAAATCCGTACTTGGACTTGAGTACTGACTCGACCAGAAATCGCGTTGGATTAATTCCTTTAGAAAATAAGTGTAAGTTAGCTAGCGCAACGCTAGAGTAGCTGAGAAATAGTCCCTGATCACTTTAAATACGTTCTACAAGACTGAAATCGAGTAGAACCAATGACGCTATAATACTCTAAAACCTCGGATCAAACTGTAAGCCGGTTTGTTCTCTGGACCTCTTTGAAACTTTGTATTGGATCTAGACCGCGCGTCGAAAGTCCGATACCTACAATCTTAGACCATTAGAACCGCCTAGCTAGACTTGACAATCATTTCGAAAATAAAGTCCAACCGACATTCACAGGCTATTTCATTGAGCCTGGAGTAAAGAGAGTGAGAATAGGGTTAGATTTGGAATTTAAAATTCAAATCTGTTACACGAATTGACGCGTCAGTATTAAGCGTTCTGACCATCAGAATTCAGCCAAATTACACCCGCGGATTAGGAAAAATTTCTATTTCATATCATGAGACTTGTAGGCCTGATCTACGTGCGGTGACCGCTGAACTGAAACTGGACCGCCACGTGTGATCTACGAACACTGATGGTCTGAAAACGGGATGTGAGCAACATCCAACGCGCATGAACTTAAGTCCGATCGCGTTCGGCCAAGGGACCACCAGAAATATCCTTTTGGACCGAAACAGTCCCGATTTGGATATACCTTAAGTATACATTGTTCCCGAGCCTATTTCGGGCACATTTGGGCTTATAAAAGGGGTCAAAACCCTCACTCCTCTCTCCCATCCGAATTTAAAAAAACCCCTAGGTTGAGAGAGAGAAAAGGTGAGAGTTTATGAGAGAGAGTGGAGGAGAATTTTCCTGCTGGTGCTACCTGCTGCACGTGATTCAGCAACACGCTCCAATCACTTTGCCGGTGATTTCTCCACTTTTCTAGGTAAGAAAATATCCTAATTAGTTGTTGATTTGCTGATTCTTAGTTTCCAAAGCCTGGTAGCTGATGGATCTTGTAAATCAGGTTGCCTAGTCGCCGTAGACGAAGCGTATACGCTCCGTTCGAATCAATATGCTTATAGGAGATAAGGTACAGATTTTAGACGCTTTGATTGACTGTTTCCAATGCTTTCAATGTCGTTTAATAGTAGCTTATCGACGGCAATGCTGTTTGACATGTATAACATGCTGTCTGTTTCCTATTTCGTAAACTGACGAAGAATATGAGATTTAGGGCATTTTAGTCATTTGTAGGAAATACTGTTTTCATCCATAATTTGCTGACGTGATTGACATGGCTTCTTGTCGCATTAGGATATTAGGAATACATGCATAATTAGTTTGGCGAAGAGATCCGCCTAAATGCGCACTTTGAGTCGACATACTATATGTAGACTAAAGTGTGTAGTGTAAGTGTTTGTATAAATGCTTGTATTAGTATGTAATGAATTAAATGGTTTTATGAATTAGTTAGAGATTGATTTCTCAATTAATATGCTGATGCAAATGATTTCCTACATGTTAGCTATATGCATGATTTCATTATATATATGAAATGCATGTGTTGGAAGATTTACTTAAGTTGTATGTTATAACATGTGTTAACATGCTCACATGGTTGTATTTCATTTCCATTACTCTTACATGATGGCTGATGTGATTCCATAATTGTTTGGGACTATACCTAGTCCAAGCATTCGACAACTGAGCAAGTTCGTGGTTGGCCTATCTTTGCCACGAACGACGCGTCGATGAACGCGAGCCATGTTTTGGAGTTGGCGGCAGTGGTTAGGCCACATGAGGTGTTTTATGCACTTCATGTCGTTTGACTTGAGATGCGCTCGTGCTAGTCGAGCCCGTCAAGTAACCCAACTGGCCGTTGTATATTCACCCTGTATGAGTCATATCTGCTTGAACCTAGGCTACTGAACTTACCATTGTAAACACTGTCAACCATGGTACCTTGATCCATAAAGACACATGAGCCGGGCATGGTGGTATGGGACACCGTGGTCGAGCTATCGGCCTACGCTGGGGCCACAAACCTCCCCGTAGTGACCAGTGAGCACCTATGTCTCGTGAGCAGATTATGGTGGTATGGGACACTATATTCTTGCTGTCGGCTTACACTGATCAGGCGACGAGTCCTTTGTAGTGACCGCGAGCGTATTCTGAGTCTACGGGAGGCGACGACCCTTCCGTAGCAGTGAGAGTACAGTAGGCCTGTATTGATAAGGTGATGGGAGAGCGGTGCAACGAGTGCGAGCAACTGCCCTGACAGCCCTTGCAGCGACCTACAAAATATACTTCGTATGAGATTACTAGGAGTGACAACCCTAGACAGGATCTGTGTTGGGATTGATATAAGGGAAGTACCTTAGTTTTCCAATCCTGCTGTTTGAATGGACTAATAACAACTCGCAAATCATATCACCATTACATTGCATGTGCATGGAAGATGTGGAGCACTGAGGGACGATTGCATGCCACGGTCGTAAGATGGTGCCGTATGAGAGAGATCGTCGATGAGGGCATCCATCACGTCATGTCATATCGCATTAACAACAGTATTAGGATTGTTTGATTTACTGCTTTACTATTATCGCATGATTGATTTGAGAACATGTTAATCCTTGCTCTATTATTCCACTGAGTTAGCTACTCATTCCCACATTTCGGGATGGTGTTTGCAACACCCACCAGACCCTGTCTTAGATGCAGGTGACGCAGCGATCCAGGAGGCAGAGCCGGACTATGATGAGGACCAGGACGAGTTCTCATACATGCAGTACCACGACGACTTTGCTTAGGTGGCCTGGGTTGACGAGACTTCTCAGTGGGACTCTTTTTGGACATTTGATTTTGTTTATTTACATGTATATGAGACTCAGAGATGTATTCATACTTTAGAGACAGTCGAGATCTACTTTTTTTTTCCATACAGTGATATATATATTCTTTAGTCTTCCGCTTGCTTTTATCACTGGATCTGGAGTATGAATTGCAGTTTTGGTATACTTTTACTCATGTAAATGTTTTAACTCAAACAGCATGAATCATAATCATTTTTGTTGCATAAGTGACGGTTTGGAACTCGGGAGTTGAGTTTATACATGACCTCCGATTTTCAGGGTGTTACATATGCAGGGCCCACCTATTGCATATTTGAAGCCCGAGGGTCATGGCCCATTGTGATATATTTTCGACCTAGATGGTAGGGCCCAATGTGATGCATGAGAGGCCCATGGTCGTGGCCCAGTGTGATATATTTGAGGCCCATGTCCTACGGCCCATTGAGATGTATTTTAGACCCATTTGACACATTGGGGCCCATTTGGTGCAGCCCACCCATGAGGCCCATCATGATGTATTGTGGCCCATGTGTGGGGTCCACCTATCTGTATCGTTGGGCCCAGGCACGTGGCCCATTTAATGCATATAAGGCCCAAGTAGTACGGCCCACTTGTTGTATATGAGGCCCATGTATAAGCCCCATGGTGATGCAACTACGGCCCATTTAATGAGGCTCATCACGATAGGTTGGAGGCCCATGGGATGTGGCCCATTACAATGTGTTCGGGGCCCATGGGATATGGTCCATTATAATGTACATGCGGCCCGTATATGGGGACCATTATGATGTTATGTATGGCCTTGTGTGAGGACTAATGTGATGCATGTAAGGCTTATGTGATAAGGCCCAATTTGATATATTTGTAGCCCATTAGTGCGGCTCATTGATGCGACTTACTTGATGTGTATGAGGCCCATTAGTGCGGCCCATTGATGCGACTCACTTGATGTGTATGAGGCCCATTAGTGCGGCCTATTGATGTAACCCACTTGATGTGTATGAGGCCCATTAGTGCGGCCCATTGATGCGACTCACTTAATGTGTATGAGGCCCATTAGTGTGGCCCATTGATGTAACCCACTTGATGTGTATGAGGCCCATTAGTGCGGCCCATTAATGTAGCCCACCTGATGTATATGAGGCCTATGAACGAGGCCCATGGTGAGGTATTCGAGGCTCATGTGGTGCAGCCCATAGTGATGTGTATGTAACCCTTGTATGAGGCCCATGATATTGTATATTAGACCCTTATGTGAGGCCATGGGCCCACTATATGTTTGGCTCCATGCAGGCCACTCCTTGGGAGCAATGTTGGTTAGATGTCCACATTGATGGGTAATGATGGTTGGATGTCCACATTGTGACCTTCCCTTAGGCCTTGTTAGGCTCATTCTTATCATTCCCTCAATGGGTTAACCCAAATAATTGGGCCTCATTCGTCGTAGACGGATGGCTCCATGTTATCGGATTTGATATAACCATGACCGAGTGCTGATCTTTATACTATAGTTGATCGGCTGATCTTCTATGGACCCCGTTTTATTTATCTGCTGATTACTGGTGTGATTAACGTGATCGATTTACTGATTCTGATTATCGATCAATTCCGATTACCACAACCGATTGTCGATTCTGATCGACGTGACCGATTTGTCGACTCTGATTACCGATCAATTCTGATTGACGTGACCGATTTTCTGATTCTTATTACCGATTGATTTCGATTATCGTGGCCGATTGTCGATTCCGATTATCAAGGCCGATTATTGAACAATTCTGATTGTCGTGGCCGATTGACGATTCTGATTGTCGTGACCGATTCCGATTACTGAGGCCTACTCCGATTCTAATTTTGATTGCCAAGGCAGATTGCTGAGACCTATATGATGTATATGCGACCTATAGTTAAGGCCCATTGTGATATATCTATGGTCCTTGGGCAAGGCCCATTATATTATATATTAGGCCTTCGTGTGAGGCCGTCGGCCCATTATGTGTTTGGCCCTGTGAGGGTCATTCCTTGGGGTAATGTTGGTTAGATGTCCACATTGTAGAGGCCAATTGTTGATGCCGAGTATGTTACTGCATAACATCATGATACATGCCCATACGCATCATCTGCATGTCTGTTATGAGATATGATTGACCATTGCATATGTCATAGTGCCGGTTGTTATGTGACTCCCTGATAGGCTGAGATTGTCTCACATGAGCACACAGTATGCGTAGGATTGATGCATGACTGCATTGTATGACTCATGCATCTTACATTGTGTGTTGTGATTACTATATGCCCTAGCGACATCAGGGTTGTATCCTCCATAGGCATATCATGGATGGCCAGATGGGACACCAAAAATCTGTTCTACATGGGGTGCTATAAATATTCATGGGTGAAAGTCCCTAAACCCTCTTGGTTCCAGAGGTTGCTTTATTATCTAGACCGAGTGGATGCATAAGCGCATGAGGGCCGTATACCTTAGGCCACGTCTCCCACTATGTCGTGCTCGGTTGGAAGGGGGTGCGGCCTTACCTGCCCAAGAGGAGGGGGCAATGCTAGGCTGAGTCTGACCAGCTCGAGGAATGGGTCCGCTATCGATGAGTCGGGCCCGATATTGACAGGCAGATAGTGAGGTCTCTTCCACTCGCCTTATTACGTGCGATGGGACGGCAATCTGATTTGGAGTATAATAGACCCCGGTGATTTTTCAAAGAGAAACTATTCTAATATGTGGACTTATTGAGGAGTGCATGCCCATTCATTCATTCATTCACTATCCACTTGGGTTGGTGGTGCGTAACTAATTATTATGTACCTTCGTTATGACAAGGATTTAGGTTGGGCGTGCGACTAACCTGAGATCAGGAGTTTACCATGTTGAGTCTGACTATCCAAATTTAGGTATGAGACTGGTTTGGATAGAAGTCCCTTGTTGGGGACCCCGTAGTCTGTGATACTATGTACTATCATCTCGAGTTCACACTCCAGCATGGTTATTTCATTCGCATCGCATATTGCATTACATCCGCAGGCATATGGCATCGTGGGTTGCTATGTTTCTGTACTTATATGGCCTAGACAGACTTAACAGGATTTGTATATTATATTGTATCCTCGACATCTGATATTTGGATCTTTATGACTCCTCATTGCATAGCTGTTCTATATTACGTATTCTGATATAGATTGACTTTTAGACTTGTCCATACTTTCGCTTACTCTGTTATCGTATGATTTATAATCTTGTCAGTATTTCTGCTTACTCTGATAATTCCTACTCTTGTCAGTGTTTCTACTTATTCAGACATTGTATGGTTTATGGATTACCAGTTTTTCGGTATTGTATGATTATGGCATTGTATTGAATACTTAGCACTTACCTTGTGCACACACTTACACCACCCTCCAAGCTTTCTATAAGCTTATGCACGATAGATGCGTGCAGGTGATGTTAGGTTGCAGCAGTGTTGAGCTTGGAGCGTGCAGTGGTCTTCTGGAACTTGATTTTCTATTTATGTATTTCCCTTTCGGTGTTGTAATCAAATGATTATATTAGTGGATATGTGATGATGATGTTACCTTTGTGAATTGGGTAATCTTGTGGTTATGCTTATTACTAGTTAAATATACATTAGAAAAAAAAATTCTCCTTGTAGGATCTCAGGATCAGAATCTGGCATATGAATGCTAGGAGTCGAGAATGGGGTATTACGGAGGCCGTCGGCACCGAATTCGGCTATCGGGATTTTTATGAATCTGATTTCTCGGTTTGAGGCGTGACACTCTCTCTCATTCCTTTCTCTCCTCTATCACTCTCTCCTTCCCATTTTCTTTTTTCCTTCCTCCTCTTTTCTGTCACTCTCTCCCTGAATTTTTACAATGCCTAGACACAGGTCAGACCCATCCGAACCAGACTAACCATGACCTCGATTCAGACTCCACGAACCGAGTCGAGTCGATCCGACAACAAGTGTTATGTGACCCACTCTCTCTCTCCCTTATTCTCCTTTTTCTACTTCTCTACCTCTCTACGGACTCGGTAGGGTTCACGGCTCGAACCAGACTCGATGAAACTCACTAAGTTAACATGGTCATGGCCAGCCCTCATCACACCTGCACCGCTTCTCCTCTTAGAAGTGATTTTCATCATTTGGATTACAATGATATGGGCCATACATTAGCAGTTTTAGATCCAAAATTAGCAATATCACAAGTAGCAGTGATGACACAAGCTTGTCGTGGAAGATGACCGAGGTCTAATGGCATTTCTCAAACCAATGGATCTTTCTTGATTCCACTACTTCTGGATGGTTTGTATACACCCATAGGAGCTCATGGAAACTTGAGATTGAAGCTCTAGAATCATTTTGTCAGTGGGTTTAGAGATAGAAGATGATGGTCATTTTTCTAGGGTTTTTGAAAAATGTAGGTAAAGACACGTTTTCTCTCCCTTTTATAGCAATCCTAGCTCCCTCAAAACCCTTAGATGGTTAATGAGCGGCTAAGATTTAATCCATTTGCAACTGCCTCCAGATAAGGCCGATTTTGCCAAACCGGTCGTGGTTTTATTCTGCCAAGGTGGAAACCCTAATCCTGGGATTTGGACTCTTGAGATCTTGTCAAATGGATGAGTGAGATAAGAGGAATTCTCCTCACTCGGATCACCATACTGGCAGCATGGAAACAGTTTCTGTTCTTAGAAACATGATGTTTGTAGGACTCGCTTGCAGTAAGATTCATGCGCATGCACACGTGATCCTAGGTGTGGGATTAAGTAGGTTTTGAAATTGCGGTGAAGACCCCTTTTGTTGAAGTAGGAATAGGTCAGTATATCCTAGAGGGGGGTGAATAGGACTTTTTAAAATTTTTATAAATTATTAAAGATCCTTATCACACTAATCCTATCACAGAGTATTGATTAGGATTACTCAACCTTAACTCTACTGGCTTCCAAGCCTGATAGAGGATCCAATCACAAACTATTTAAGAGACAAACGATATATATATAAGATTGTGATGGATATGACTGTGTGTGCATAGGATGTGATCATATAGAAAGACATGCAAGGTAATCACATAAATGAAAGATAATATCAAACTCAAACACAGTCATTTTATAGTGGTTCCTCCACTCCCAGCTTCCACACTCAACCCTTGAGTGACCGGATTTCACTAAGGAGGTTTCCCATGGTTCACCTCAAACCTAAGATTTTAAATCAGGTTCACGTTCAACCTTTACAGAGGTTTTTACTCAGTTCACCTCAAACCCTGGAGTTTTACTGGCGTACTCCTAACCAGATGTTTATGCCCACACAGGACAAGGGTCCACACAACGCACCCTGAGGTTTCTACTTGGTTCACCTCTAACCCTGGATTTTTACTGGCGTACTCCTAACCAGATGTTTATGCTCTCCACAGAGCAAGGGTCCACACAACGCACCCCGCACATACACTCCCATCGGAGGCCTCCTTCGAGGACTTCAAATGGTGAGCAACACTTAAAACCCAATCCTAAAAAGGAATGATCGCAAGTATCCTCTGGACTCTTAGTACTTACAGATAAGTTGAAGAATCCCTTTCAGTACAATGATGCAGACCTTCTACGTGTTGATGAAGAGTCTTCAGTTCCCTTGATCCGCAACATGAAGATGTATATATGCTAAGCTTAGGTTGGGTCAAGGTTATGATGGACTACCACTCTCTAAAGGTTTTCCTATAAGGAAGATAGAGAGGTTCCCATCATCTATGCATTCAAGGCATCCCAGCTTAATGATATGTCATTAAGATAGTAGCTGAAGGATCCTTGAATGCGGAAGTTCATTCCCCAATCCACTCTATAAGATATCAATGATGAGAGTGGATTAGAGGATAAACTTCCCGAGAGAAAGGGCTTAGGTAAATGATAGGAAGGTTGAAACACTCTAAGGCACTCTCTTCTTTTTCTCTCTCTCTCAGCAATGAAGACAACTCTCTCTATTTATAGGCAAAAGGTTCTAACGGATATAAACGGTCATATTTATGACAGAGTTTGATATCATCGATCAGTCGTCGATATGATCGAGCGTATACTCTCGATTATATCGGCCGACCTCTCGATGATAAGAACTCAATTGTCATTTCGCTTTTGAAAACCTTCTGCCAACTGGTCAATGGGATCGAGACACACATCGATGATATCGGATTTCGAACTCCGATTCCATCGAGTGATGGTTCGATTCTATCGATAGTTGAAAAATAAGAGAGAAGTCTTGAAGAATTTCAGGATCACAGATATGATCGGGGAACCAGTCGATGTCATCGGAATTTGTACATCGATCATATCGGCGACCATTCGATGGGATCAAAAATCGTATAGATTTTATATGTAAGCTTGCTGGACGAATTATGTCCTGACTCGATCCAATCGACGTGGTCTCGATATGATCGATATATGAATATCGATTTATCGACAGGCACCCCGATCAACATTAAAAGCAACCTGAAATTCATGCTGGAGAGAACATGCGCCCCATAGTCGATATGATTGACTGACTCTCGATATGATCGATATTTGAGTTCAGATTGAATCGGACAGTCATCGATATATCGAAGCAGTTGATAGTTTTCTTTAGAAAAATAGGGGCACCGAAAAGCAGTCTGTCGATACGATCGATCCACTTCAGATACGATCGATTTTTGAATATCGATGATATCGACTCGAAGGTCGATATATCGATAAATCATCCAGAAGATTGTTTGATTGCTGGACGCTTTTTGTCCTCACTCGATTGTATCGATTGATTTGTCGAGGACATCGACAGAGCTGGTCGATCATATCGAAAGGGGAATCGATATAATCGACAGTGTAAGAAAAACTTAAAAAATCTTCTTTTGGATAAAAGGTTTTCTTACACATAAACCCTAAGATGTTCTAGTTCTTTTTAAGGGTTTAATCACCTGGTGTTTTGGGACATGGGATGTGAGGCTATGATTTACCTTTTGGTGAGCTTCCACACATCCAGATGAGGCAGACGCTTGACATGATCTTCTTGATAGGAGTTGTCATCTGACTGACTCAACATATAACGTAATTGACAAACCAGGGCACGTAATAGGTGCACTTTCAGGTTTTGGTCAAGAGGACCGTCCGCACCAGATGAACGGTTCAGATCATGAAGATGTGCCCTAGTTTGTGGGCCACCGATTAAAACCACTATCTGATCGCTGGTGAAAATCAAAGAGAGAGATATTCTCTTTTTAGAGAAATCTCGAGTCAGCGCTGCTTGACCGAGACTCTCGGACTGGTGCACACCGAATGCACCACTCCTGCTGCATAAGAAACACCCATGTGGGGTCCTCGTGATGCTTGTGGGAAATCCACTCCATCCATTCTCTTTGGGAGTGCTATTTGAGTTGTCGGGCTAGCGATCTGACTAATCTAAGGTTCAAGTGGCCCATACTTCATGATTGGTGCGTCCGTTCATGGGTTTCTACCAATCTAAGGGATAGATCATTCTAAGTTCAACTATCAATGGTCAAAAGGGGTTATAGGGATCTTAAAGAGTATTCGGGTGTTTTGATTCGACATAGGTGCACCTGAATAGTTAATTTCACAATCTATTGGTCAGAATTACACGGTTTAGTGTTAATTGATGAACACTGGATCTGGTAAATCAGATTTCCAAATCCACTCCATCCATCCCATTCTACTCATCCCAGTAGATCCTCGGACTAGTGATGAGGTAGATCTGTAGCTCAGGTGGTCCATCCTATTTAATTTAAGTCGTATTTGTTGATTCACCTCGATCTAGCGGTCGGATTGATTTCGATCTAAACTTCAATGGTCTTGAAAATTGTTTAAATGATTGGGACCACTTATTCATGGATTTACAATGTTGAGTGTCACAATCATGACATCTTCAATGTTATAATTTACTATTATTTTACGTTACACTTGTAGGGCTTATTCTTGAACAAATTTATCCTTATGGTAGATCAACTCCTATAATCCATGTATTTACTCCTCAGCTTACTTTAACCATTACACGAGCCACATCACATGAATGTCTAATCCCTAATTTTTGACATCCTACCCATCCAACCAATCCATCGGTTGGATTGACTCACATCTATATACCAATAACCCTAAGGGTTCTAAAGAGTATTTAGGTGTGGTCCCGAAGTTAATCATGAAATCAGATGGTATGATTTATGTTTTCAAAGGGTGGAACATCTAACAGGACGTTGTAGACTGATGAATGGTGGATCTTGTGATTTTGATCCCTAAGTTTATTTTATATGATTTAATCGTACTGAATAGGTGTATTTCTGAAATATCATCATGATCGAGATTTTAAAAATAGAATTTTCATTTATTTAAGTATAGGGTTAACTTAATCATATTGTGATGGTGACATGTAAGGTAAACTACATGCATTACCACATATGTGTAAGCTACTTTAGATCTATATGGTGACACCCGAGCACTGAAAGTACGGGGTGTTACACCTAAACCAGTCTAGGCGCCCCCGAACAGTCAACATTACCAACTAACAGTCGGATTCGCATGATGTAGATTTGGATCGTTGGACAAGATGCCACATACTTAATGAACGATGGATCCTTAGATCTTAGGCTTGTAATCGATGACGAACAGTTTAATTGGTCTATTGAAGCGATTGAGATCCAAAAATAGATTTCTCTGAAGTTGTGGTGGATTATTTTGAAGATCAATCAGGATGGCTTGTTATATGAATGAAGGTTGTGCTAAGCGGTTGAGATATATAGATTGAGAGTTGCCGAATGATGACATGTAAGGTAATTTACGTGTGTTCCCACACGTTTAAATTAAATTAGATCTCCATGGTGACACCCGAGTACTAAAAAGTATGGGGTGTTACAGTCGCCTCCTGAACAACCGGAGAGCCATTAGGGTCTTCCTCACAACATTAAGTTAATTTCAGTTTCGGGAAGCAGGGTCAACGGTCTCATGTAAAAGGAGGTCGATTGAACTCCCTTGAAAAGGAGGTTGGAATGTTAGGAGAGAACATGGGCTACATGAAGCAGATGCTGGAAAAAATGCAACCTTAGCATGTGCAAAGGACCAACAGGGAGGATGAACAAACGGGCAATAACCCTCATCAACTTTCCTATGTGTGTGCCACCTCTTAGAGGAGCCGATCACCCTCCTAAAGGAGCCAACAACACAGCTCGGCCAAACCGGCCCCATCTCACATTTCAGAGACAACATCTTTGCCTACTTTTGATTTACGCCATGAAGTAGATTAGAAGAAGAGCGGCAAGGCCCCGTTCAAAGCTACCACTGAAAGCGACGAACCATGGGAGGCTGAGCTCAAAGATCCGTGAGATTAGGTCGAAGACATGCAACAGTCCTACCGAAATACCACACCGACTCCAATGGAAGCCATAATGGAGGAAATCGATCCTCTATTCACTGGCGATATCTTGAAGGCACGGCTACCGAGAAGATTCTGTCTACCACAGATCACTCCATTCTCAGGAAATACTGACCCATCGCAACATATGGAGTCCTTCAAGGTCTACATGGAACTCCACGACGCGTCTAACATGGTCATGTGGTGAGCTTTCTCCCTGACCTTGACTGGAGCTGCCTGGTTATGGTTCAAGCAACTGAAGCTGAACTCCATTAGTTCATTCTCTCATATTAGTCATAAATTTATCACGAACTTTATCGGGGGAAAGAAAAAGCTCAAATCATACTCCCACCTCTTTCATGTTCTATAGAAGGACGGTGAGCTACTGAAAGACTACATCAAGCGCTTCAATTTGGAAGCATTGTAGGTTCAAAAGCACTCTGAAGAAGTCGCCCTAACAGCGATCATGAGAGGGCTAAAAGATCAGTAATTCCCCTTCTCGTTGGACAAAAGCCCACTGATAACGATGACCGAGTCAGCCTGACTCGTTATTTCCAGACGAGTGGAATTGAGTCAGTTTGACTTTTACGGTGTCGGGACTTATTTGGGCCCAAGCCTTGTAATTTCAATAGAAGGAGAGAGAGAGAGAGAGAGAGAGAGAGAGAGAGAGAGAGAGAGAGAGAGAGAGAGAGAGAGGAAAAGAAGAGGAAGAAGAAAGAGAAAGAGAGAGAAGTGTGGTCTATCGAGTCAGATCGGGTTGACTCAGCGATCGACTGAGTTCCACTGAGTCCAGATTCATTATGACACATCCAGGGGCTGCATCCTTATTAAATTCAGTCCAGCCATCTGCCGAGTTGTGAGCTCCAATGCATGGAGTTATACCTAGATTCGATGTTTCAAGTTTCTCCAGTTGGGTTTAATCGAGACTACGTTTCAAGCGAGTTGATTTTATAGTTTTGGTTTAGATTTTTAATCAACATGAGTTTATTTAATCAACTTTAAAGTCAGTTTGTGGGATTTGATTCACCTTGTTTAAACCTAATGTGTGAAGTTCGGGTTTGGACTAAGTTTGGAGTTGTGTCGAGTCGATTCAAGTGATGAGGTGAGTTGATCTCACAAGCCTCCTATTAGGTTCTAATTAAAGTTTGATTTAAATTTCATGGATCTTCAAATTTTGAATTGAATGTAGGGAATAAGTTTTCCCCAAATCACCACATTGCGATTCACCTCATTCGAGTCCAAGTTGAGTTGGATTCAAGTTAAACACCTAAGATCCATCCAGATCAGTCGCGCTCAAGTCAGATCTACACCAGGGCAAGGCGACTTGATTTTCCCCTTCAGAACTTGAATAGGTGAGGATCACCCTTCAAGCTTTTCCTACATCATGATGGTTATCTTAGTTCATTTATTTCACTAATTGTTTAATTTAAAATTAATAGAAGATGATGATAAATGTTAGTTCCATTCGTATAATTCTTCATAGATGATTGATGGCAAAATTTAGAATTGAAATATGATATCAAACATTCCTATTCTGATTTGAATTGAACACTTTATATCTGCAAGTACTTTTGATATCGCACATGACTTGTTTTACGACTTTTGATTTCTTTATGGTGTATTTAAAGGTCCTTGAATTAGTGGCCATTTTTGTAATAGATTAAATGGAATTATCTGGTGGACCTGCCATCCTTTAGATCATTTGTTGCCTAAGTGGCTTTTAAAATATTTCCTTTTTATCACATCCTTAAGCTGGATTTGTTTGCCCTATGCGGCTTGATTTAATATTTGCCCCAAGTGGCTTTAAGGAACCATCTTCATATAACCTTGCGATGATAAGTCCCACTTGTAGAACTACAATTGGCCACTAGTTGCGTAGGTTACCTTTAAACACCCTATTTGCTAGCCTCATGAGCCAGGGATGGTGGAATGAGAAACTATGTCTGAGCTGTCGGCCTATGCTGGGTGACAAACCCCCCGTAGTGACCTTTGAACTTCCTTAAAATGATGGTTTGAAATTGGAATAATAATGGTTGGGCTAATCGTTCATTTTCATGGCATATGGTCTTTTTCATGTGGTTAGTTCTCATTGGGCGTACCTTTGTGTACTTTTTCGAGTGACAAATTCTCCTTGGGCAATCTATATTATTTGGTCTTTTCTAAGTGATTAGTTCCCTTTGGGTGTGCCTTTGTATACTTTTTCTGGTGACTAATTCTCCTTGGGCGATATATCTCATATGTTCTTTTTTGGGTACCTAGTTCTCCTTAGGCATACCTAAAATAGCGGTAAAGATCGCTTCAGATGAAGTAGGAATATGCCAATATGTCCTAGAGGGGGGGTGAATAGGACTTTTTAAAGTTTTTACAATTTATTTAAAAATCTTATTACACTAATCCTATCAATTATGCATTTATCAGGATTACTCAAAAATAACTCTACTGGCTTCTAAGCCCAGTAGAGGATCCAATCACAAACTATTCAAGAGATAACAGTGTATAACCTAGTTTATGATGGACATGACCGTGTATGTGTGTAAGGTGTAATCTCAAATATACATATATGAAATTATTGAAATAAACACACACACAAAAGAATAACAATCGCAAACACAATGATTTTTGTAGTGGTTTGACTACTTGTCTACTCCACTCCCGGTATTCGCCCTCAACCCTTGAGTGGACCGGATTTCACTAAGGAGGTTTCACAGTGGTTCACCTCTAACCTAAGGTTTTAAATCAGGTACACCTTCAACCTTTACAACCTACACTGAGGTTGGTTGTTTATGCTCTCACGAACAAGGGTTAACACAACGCACCCACTTTTAGGCACTGGCCAAGGATATTCCATAAGACCCTTATGAAGATTTCTACATGGTTCACCTCAAACCCAAGGTTTTGACTGGTTCGTCTTCAACCAGATGTTTATGCTCTCCACAGAGCAAGGGTCCACACAACGCACCCACCATGTACACTCTTACCGGAGGCCTCCTTAAGGACTTCAAAGGGTGAGAAACACCTTAGACCCAATCCTACAAAAGGAATGATCAAAGGGTCTTCTGGACTTTAGATACTTACAGATAAGCTAATGAGTCCCATTCAGCACGATGGTGAAGATCTCCTCCTAGTTGATGAAGAATCTTCTGCTGTCTTGATCCGCAACACAAATAATGTACCAATATAAGGCGATGGATTGGGTCAAGGTTATGATGGAATCTCACTCTCTAAATGTTTTCCTATCAGGAAGGTAGAGCGGTTCCAATCATCTATGTATTCGAGGCATCCCAGCTTAATGATTTTCCATTAAGGTAGTAGCTAGAGGATCCTTGAATGCGGAAGTCCATTCTCCAATCCACTCTATTGAATATCAATGATAAGGCTAGATTGGAGGATGAAATCTCATGAGAGAAAGGGCTTTGGATATATGATCTAAGGTTAAACACACAAAAAGAACTCTCTTCTTTCTTTACCAGCAACTAAAGACAAGTTCTCTTTATATAGGCAAAAGGTTCCAACGAATATAAAACAGTCACATTTATGACAAAGTTCAATATCATTGAGCATATACTTTCGATCGTATTGATGGTCCGCTTGATGACACAAACTCAATGTTATACGCTTTTAGAAAACCTCTTGTCAGCTGGTCGAGGGAATCGATACTCATGTCAATGCCATTAGATTTTAAACTCCGATATTATCGATGCAAGTTTCAATTCCTCCACATTTGAAAATGAGAGAGACTTACTTTAAAATTCTTCAGGTTATTAGATATGATCAGGGGATACTCGATATCATCAGAATTTGAATGTCAATGAATCGAAAGTCGTGTCGATGCATCGATAAATCCAAAGATTTTTTTAGTGAGCTTGCTAGACAGTTTTGTCCATTCTCGATGCAATCGATCCGGCCCCGATATCATCGATATTAGAATATTGATTCTATCAAGTGACCCCCGATCAGAGGTAAAAATCACCTGAAAAATGTTGCTGGAGAACTTCACGCCCATGACCGATATCATCGAGAACCAACCGATATCATCAAGATTTGAACTTCAATGGTATCGATGATGGCTTCAATATATCGAAGCATATATGATATTCTTACGAAAAAATAGGGGCGCCGGATCTTCCTGTCGATATTATCGAGCCACCTTCAATGGTCTCGAGATTCAAATATCGATGATATCGATACATGTGTCGATACATCGATAATTCTGTCCAAATATGTATGTGGTTGCTGGACACATTAAGTCCTTATTCGATTTTATCGATTGGTTTTTGAGGACATCAACAGCGCAGGTCGATCATATCGAGATGTGTATCGATATAATCAATAGAGCTAGAAAACTTAAAGATTTTTTGATTTTTAAAAGGACTTTTCTCACTTAAAAACCCTATGATGTCTATCTTGTTTTAAGGGTTTTATTCACCTGGTGTTTTAGGACATGGGATATAAGACTTAGATTTACCTATGGCGAGCTTCCACACATCCTGTTTGAGGCAGACGCTTGAATTGATCTTCCTATGAGGTTATGCAGTCCGACTAACTCAACACACATGCTAATTGATAAACCAGGGAACTTGGCATTTTCAATCTCCCCCTTTGTCAATTATGTGACAAAATACCCAAAACATCCTACGACAGTATCTAGACAGACACATCCAAGATTCTGGTACATGCATTTTACATAATTTTATAATTTCTAAAGAACCCATGTACATAACCCAGTATCTGCTCCCCCTTACTGTAAAACTCTCCTATTCTTGGTGCAGTTGCTCCCCTTAACACCTGCAACACCATTTAAATAGAAATATAATTTTCCATTTAGGGTGTTTGAAACGTTCTCCTCCTTTTTGTCAGTCATTGGCAAAGGCATAGTAGTTCAACAGATATTAACTGAAGTGGAGAAGACACATGGGAGAACCATCAGATATAGATGTATAGAGAGAAAATTAGTATAGAGCATACGACTAGATAAGGTAGTCATGAAAAACACATGCATTCTATATCAGACAGGAGATAAACCAGGAGGGCACATATGATAGTATGGTAGGAAAAGTGAGAATTATAGTCAGCTATGTTTAACGAAAACATCCAAACAATCATACTGCCCCAGACAACGGTAGATTAACAGATTGCCCAATAAAATCATCAAACCCATGTATGGCACCCAAAAAAAAAAAACATTCGAATGACTATGGAAAATCACAGTATGCTAGATCAACGAAGTGTGCGGATGTTTCAAAAAGTGATTACACATTATTTTCTAATGCTGCCACCTCCTATTGCATACTAGATCCACCCTTCATTTGTAATTCAAAAATTTGTTGCATAGGGGGTGTGAGAGCTTCTAGCTTGTCCTTTATCCCTGATAATCATCGTTCACAGTTATGGAGCCACTCGTCAATTCCAGTGACGCTGTTCAGCAGGGGATGCTCAAGTACATGACGCTGACAATTTGTGACTAATGCAGGACTACAAAGAGGTGTCCGATTAGATCCCCATGGTGTTTCTTCATTTGGCTGCTAGCTGCTTATACCAACAGGTGGAGAACTCTTTGCATGAGAAGAAATAGAGACATATACCTGTTGAACTGCATCATGGTCGAACTACACTTCTGGATATACTTTGTCTAATGTGGCCGACAGTCTTACGAGTGTGCCAGTTTGTAGATGAGGGACAAAAATGGAAGGATTTTAAGATTGTCCCCTCTAACTACCTTAATAAGTTATTTTAGGATAAGAGTTGGCAAACACACAGGAACCTCTTGATAGACATCATACAAGACATTAAGTGCAAAGGGACTTAGGCCGATGTCATTGACGTCACACAGGTAGACATTTGTACTAAAGATACCGTGGAGGATTCTGAACAAGGTTCCTAGATGTCTTTCAGGAAGTATATTGTGATTGTTTCTAGGAATTGTTGCACCTTGGCACAATGCTCGAGTGATCTCCCTCTACCTGCTTAATTCATTGAAACTTCTTCCAGTGACTAGGATCTGTGTCACACCAATGTCCACAAGATGACCAAGAACCATTGGAGTAATCATTTTGGAGTGTTGCATAAATTCTAGACAAATACATGGTGGATAATCCCGAACCACATGGCAACAATTGAAAAACTGTTGAATCATGTCAAATTGGCAAGGACCACCCAATTTAAGCACATTCTGCCATCCAATAGTCTCTAACATGAGATCCACCCCATAGGGCTCGATAGCACTATTGAGAATAATATGATCAACGATCGTAACTTTTTCTCAATCGGATTGGTTTTGAGGTGATCTAACATTTCTCTTTCTTAGCTTTTGAGACCAAGGGGTTCTTACCTTTCTCTTTAACCATCTTCATTGCTCTTTTTCATGTTTCGAAGCCAGCGGGATAATGAGGAAGATCAGAGGGAAGAAAACTGAGTGATTCTCTTCCTCGTAGTTGGTTGGCTCTTATATCAGGTTTGCCGATGTCATCAATACGGTGCTAATGATATTAAAAAACCACTCATAAATGCATTGAAGACTGTGTTGATGATTATTGGGAAGAACCAGTAGTAACTTGAGAATTTCAACGGACACGATCTTACTTTTTGGAGAGCTACCGATCACATTGATAATGCATATCGATATTATCGAATTTTGAATACTGATGATATCGATAGGATCTAGGTTTCATCGAGCATGTCATCGATATCATTCTTGATCATACGACTTTTCACATTCCAAAGAGTTGTCGATTATATCGACCTTTGATCGATTAATTGAGAATAACATATTGATAGTTGTATCAAGGGTGGGATGATTTTACATTTTCAACCTTTAGACGACCCTACAAGTATACTATTAGAATTTCTATGAATCAAGTATACTTATCATAATTTTGTACAGTCACTGTACACAATAAAAGTATAAACATGTGAATGTTTATAAACAAAAGATAGAGGTCAGGAACCTTAGATATATCATTGGAAGCTTAGCAAAAAAAAAATTGCATCATTCCAGCAAATATCTAGATGCATGACTTGGACTTATTTTTCTATGCTCAGTACTTCTAGGCATCAGTCCCTTCTTTGCTTCTGATAATGTAGTAGTGGTTGTTTGTGCGATGACCTGTAAGTGCTATGATTTCATATCCCTTTAGTTGTCAAATTTTGTGGTGCCAAAACCTATATCTATGTCTTGTATATCTTGTGTTTTATGTTTGAAGTCTATTCATTGCAATCAAGACATATCAAGACATCGCATTTCAAGACAAGATCTTAAAAGAAGAAAGTTTTCAAGTCTTGGATGAAGAAATCAAGAATAGAAGTTTTCAAGGTTGCATGTTTAAGGTTTGATCAAGTTCAAGTTTACTAGAAGACTTTGTCAAATTAAGATCAAGCTTATGAAGGCCTACTATAAGTTTTGAATATTCACAAGCTTCTCTTGAGGGTCATCTGAGTGTACAGACTTTCAAGTCCATCTCACTTTTAAGGTTTGTTTGACCTTAGATTGACCTTAGGATAGGCTTTATTATAGGTCATTCCGGATACATAACTTATATATCTTTATATGCTTGTTTGGAGTGTTCTAAGACCAGTCCTAGGGACTTCAAGACCAGTCCTAGTTTTGCTACGACCAGTCTTAGGTTTTTCAGGACCAGTCCTAGGTAGTTGAAGATTTTCAGATCTTTCTAGCTGTCCTACGACCAGTCCTGGACATCCTACGACCAGTCTTGTGAGTTCTACGACTCATCCTTCGACCGATCGTAATCCTACGACTCAAACTCCAGCAACCATTTTTGGAGTCCTACGACCAGTCGTAGGTGTCTCACGACCAGTCGTAGATGGCCCACGACCGGTCGTAGACCACCCTCGACTGGTCGTGGATCTGAAAATTAAATCCCGAGGAAATCTTTCAAAAATCTTTGGAGCTACGACCAGTCCTAGGATCCTAAGACCAGTCATAGATGGGATTTTTTAGTCTATAAATTGAGCACGAACTTCAGAGTTTAAGCACTTAAAATCAATTCTATTCAAGCATTCTTTAGGCTATTCTCTGAGATAAGTTTGTGTTTATTTTAAGCTGCTTTGTGCTTATTTAATATTCATTTTACTAGCTTATTCTTATTTAATTTTGATCTATATTCCAATCTTATTAGAAAAGGGGAATTTCTGTTATTCCTTCTTCTGGATTCAAAATCAAATAGATCTAGCCCGTTTGATCTAAAATCAATTAGATTAGAACCATTTTTAACGTGAGTATTGGACTTTGAACGTCGAATCAAACTACTACTCCGATTGGTTCTACCGGGCTTCATCAAAAGGTGATTCAGGTATTTTATATGTTTTGTAATTTACTTTCTCTGGTTTTTGTTTGAGATTCGCCAGAAAAATCTCATTGTATTAGTTATCTGAGGAGAGCCAGAAAACTCAGATTATGGGGTTTTTGGATTGTGTAAGCCCGAGATCAAAGACACAATTGTGAAGGTTTTAGGTGAACATGTGAAACCTATTTTGATAGTGCATGCTAATATCCCGTGTGAGGATATTAGGAGTGGAGTAGCAATCTGTGTGGCTGTTGGATAACAGCTGGTGTACACACAGGCGAACCACTATATATCGTTGTGTTGTGCATGTGCTTTATTCTTTCATTCCTTTATTCATTCAGTTTTGTGATTTGTGTTTGTGGATGAATGTTGTAATCCCTTCAAGCAAAGTGTGGATGAATGTTGTAATAACTTAGGATCTATTTTTCGCAAGTTATTTTGATTTCATTGCTTTTTATTCTTCTTTGGTTTGTGATACAAGGACGTTCTAGAAATAAGGTTGTCCTACCTTAAACCTCTGGTTTTTGGTGTAAGGTTGTCCTTAGAACTGATAAAGTATCAATCTCCTTATTCTAGGCTATTGCAATTGTTTTATATTAAGCATTGTGCTTTAATTCTTTTATTATTCCGCTGTTATTATTTTTATTTGGCATTGCCCTATTCACCCCCCCTCTAGGGCATATAGCTAGGCCCTTTCAAGTGGTATCAGAGCTTAATAGCTCATGCTTATTGTTTATTTTATTGGATTTATTTCCTGAGCTAACGATCTAAGCTATATTAAGATGTCAAATTTTGATAGCCTATTGGTCACTAGGCCACCACCCTTTAATGGCATAAACTATGCCTATTGGAAAGCCAGGATGAGGATCTTCCTCAAATCCTTGGATGAAAGTGTGTGGCTGGCCACATTGAATGAATGGAACCCTCCTATCACTGAAGTTGCTAATGACGATGGTTCAAAAACTTTGAAAATAACGGCTTATTCTCTTTGGACCACACTTCAGAAAAGTGAAAGTAGTGCTAATGCAAAAGCACTAAATGTAATTACTTGTGCATTATCACCAGATGAATTTAAAAGAATCATCTCTTGTGAAAATGCAAAACAAGCATGGGATATATTAGAAATGACACACGAGGGTACTTCTATTGTCAAGAAATCTAAAGTCCAACTCCTCACAACTAAATTTGAAGAAATTCATATGGAGGAGAATGAGATGTTTATGGACTTCTACACTAGATTGAATGACATAGTGAACTCTATGTGGGGTCTTGGTGGTAAAATTCCAGAAAGTAAAGTGTGCACAAAAATACTACGTTCACTTCCTGAACGGTTCAATTCTAAAGTGACCGCGATTCAGGAACTTCGTGATACGGATACCATGAGGGTTGATGAATTCGTTGGTTCACTTCAAACCTATGAGTTATCCTTTAAGTCTCCTAAAGGAAAATCAATAGCTCTCAAATCATCTAAAAATATTTCTCAAGAGAGTACTTCGGATTCAGAAAATACTAAAGATGATATGGCACTTTTAGCAAAAAGGTTTTACAAAATTTTCAAAAATAAGAAAAAGGTTGATTTTCAAAAATCAAATGATAAGAGACGATCTAAACCTAGAACTCGTAAATCCTTGAAAGATAGTCAATGTTACAACTGTCAAGAGTATGGGCACTTATCTAATAAATGTCCTAAAAAGGGAAAAGCAAGATGGCTACTTGAGATGAATCATCTGATTCTGAATCCACTTCTAAATCAGAAGATTCTGAAACCGAGTCGGGCGATTGTTAAAGCCCTTATGACTCTAGCCAAGATTACCTATTCAGATCATGATGATACATCTAGTGAAGAAAATATGAATAGTGATTGCGATAATGAAGATGATCTTCAAGATGCTTATAATGCCCTGTATAAAGAAAGTTGTAAAATTGCTGTCAAGCTTAAATTACAAAAAGAAAAATTTTCTAAGCTTAAGGAAGATTATGAGTCTCTAGTCTTAGAAAAATCTCATATTTCTAATTCTTTTGAAAAAACTAAAAATGATTTAGATTTCAAAACCTCTCAAATTGAAGATTTAAAATCTAAAAAAGAGAAACTCAAAAATGAGGTAACTTCTCTTCTGAGTTTGAAAGACACATGGAGATATGCCCAAGGAGATCCGAAATTGGAAAAATTATTGTCCGGATCAAGAAAATGTGGCGATCGATCCGGGTTGGGCTATGATAAAAATACATCTCCTAAATAAAAGAATATTGCTCCTAGATTTTTAAAAAGAGAGTCTTCGACCTCAAAAGAAAAGAATACCTATCAAGGTTTTTTCAAAAATTCTAGATCTTTCCAAAAACCTAAAAGTGGCCATGTCAACTTTAATTTTCAAAACCGAAATCAATTGGCTGAAAAAATTATTGATCTTCTCAAGGAGTTATTAAAGTCGAACTCTATAGGTCGTTCCTACGACAATAGACAGAAAAAGACCATCTATACTCCTAAACCCAAAACAGTTATAAAATGGGTTCCTAAAGTTGCCAGCTTAGTTGCCCACACTGCTTTCAAAGCAACAAGCCATTCAAAGTGGTACCTAGATAGTGGTTGCTCCAAGCATATGACAGGTGAAAAAGCTTTATTCACCGATCTTAAAGATATGACTGATGGGTTAGTCACATTTGGTGATGGAAGCAATTGCAAGATTATTGGCCAAGGTACGGTTCAACTTTATAACCTTCCCTTATTTAAGAATGTCTTATATGTTGAGGGTTTAAAACACAACCTATTAAGCATTTCTCAGATATGTGATAACAACCATAGTGTAAAGTTTTCTAATCAAGGTTGTGAGATAGTTAATAAAAGGGGTTCTGTTATATTAATTGGTCGCAAAACTTCTGAAAACTGCTACATTGTTAGTGATGCTAGCTCATTTACTCAATCATGTTACATGGTCCATACCGATGAGACTGAATTATGGCATAAACGCCTTGGACATGTACACTATCGGAACTTATTTAGATTGAGCAAAAGAGAACTAATTAGAGGTCTACCCAAATTGTAAAAAGTAGACAAAATAAGTGGTGAATGCCAGTTGGGCAAACAAATTAGGAGTTCTCACAAGAAAGTGAACTCTAACACCACATCTAGACCAATCGAGCTTCTCCACATGGATCTTATTAGACCTACCAGATCGGAAAGTCGAGGAGGAAAAAAATACATCTTGGTTATCGTAGATGATTATACAAGATTCACTTGGGTATCGTTCTTAAAAGATAAAACTGAAACCCTGGATGAAGTGAAAAGGTCATCAAACGAATCCAAAATGAGAAAGGTTCTCATGTTATTAAGATCCGTAGTGATCATGGATCTGAATTCGAAAACAGTAGTTTTGAGAAATTCTATAGCGATCAGGGAATATCACATGAATTCTCAGCGCCCAAAACACTGCAACAAAATGGTATAGTAGAAAGGAAAAATAGAATGCTTCAGGAAATGGCTAATGTTATGTTAAATAGTATGAAGCTCTCTAGAAATCTTTGGGCTGAAGCAGTTAATACCGCATGCTATATTATTAATCGGGTTTATACCAATAAATCTGATAATAAGACTGCTTATGAATTATGGTTTGAAAAGAAACCTACTGTCAAATACTTTTAATTTTTTGGCAACAAGTGTTATATTTTACGGGATCGTGAAAATTTGGGTAAGTTTGATACGAAGAGTGACGAAGGAATTTTTCTTGGTTATTCTTTGAACAGTCGAGCTTATAGGGTTCTAAATAAGGGAACTAGTGTGATTCAAGAGTCCATCAATGTGGTCGTTGATGATCATTTGAATACACCAGCCCCATGTTCAGATGATGATGAAGTTATTATTATTGACAATCTAGATATCTCATTAAGTCAAAAAGAATCTGAACCAAGGACTGTTAAAGATCATCCAACCAATCAAATTCTTGGAAATCCTCTCACTGGAGTTCGTACTCGTAAACAACCTAGAGAACATATGTAATTATGCTTGTTTTACATCCCAAATAGAACCGGTCAACGTAAAAGAAGCACTTTCTGACGAAAATTGGATAGTTGCTATGCAGGATGAACTTAATCAATTTGTTCGTAATGATGTCTGGTATCTTGTTCCTAGACCTAAAGATAAAAATATTATTAGAACAAAATGGATCTTTAAAAATAAGTCTGATGAACTCGGAAATATTATACGAAACAAGGCTAGACTGGTTGTACAAGGGTACACACAGATTGAAGGCATCAATTACGATGAAACCTTTGCTCCAGTCGCTCGCCTTGAATCAATCAGACTTTTTATTTCCATCGCATGTTTTAAAAAATTTAAAATCTTTCAGATGGATGTAAAGAGTGCTTTCTTGAATGGCGATCTACATGAAGAAGTATATGTTGAACAACCTTCAGGGTTTGAAGACCCTAAGTTATCTGACCATGTATTTCGTCTTAAAAAGGCTCTCTATGGTCTAAAACAATCACCCAGGGCATGGTATGAAAAATTGACTAAATTCTTACTTAGTCATAACTTTCAAGTAGGTAGTGTCGATAAGACGCTTTTTGTTAAAAAGAATAATACTGATATTTTGATGGTTCAAATATATGTTGATGATATTATTTATGGATCTACTTATTCTAACATGTCTACTGAGTTTGCAGAGTTAATGAAATCAAGGTTCGAAATGAGCATGGTTGGCGAACTTAACTATTTCCTAGGGTTGCAAGTAAAACAACAACCTGATGGAATTTTCATTTCTCAGACCAAATATGCTTCAAACTTGGTTAAAAGGTTTGGATTTGAGAATGGTAAGAACTTTGATACTCCTATGAGTACAACATTAAGACTCTCAAAAGATTCTACAGGTAAAGATATAGATCCTAAACTATATCGCAGTATGATTGGTAGTTTGTTATATCTTACTGCTAGTAGACCTGATATCGCATTCAGTGTTGGAATTTGTGCGAGATATCAGTCTAATCCTAAGGAATCACATCTCACTGCTGTTAAACGGATTATTAGATATGTCGCAAGTTCTATAAATTTGGGACTTTGGTATCCTTTTGATACTAATGTTCAATTAGCCGGCTATTCAGATGCTGATTGGGCCGAAAATATTGATGATAGAAAATCAACCAGTGGTGGTTGTTTTTACATTGGAAATTATTTAGTTTCTTGGTTCAGCAAGAAGCAAAGCTCAATATCGCTCTCTACGGCTGAGGCTAAATATATTGCAGATGGATATGCATGTACTCAACTAGTTTGGATGAAACACATGCTTAGTGATTATGGAATTAATCAAGATTCAATGATTTTATATTGTGATAATTCCAGTGCTATAAACATTTTCAAAAATCTAATCCAGCATTCACGTACTAAGCATATTGACATTAGGTATTATTACATTCGTGAGTTGGTTGAAGAAAAAATTATTTCATTAGAATATATACCAACCGAAACTCAACTTGCTGATATATTTATTAAACCACTTGACAAAAGCAGGTTTAATAAATTAAAATTTGATCTTGGTATGTACATTTTACATTGAATATACTTGCTTTCATGTATCATAGTGTATTATATTTCACATTTTAATTGTTTAAATTTCAAATTGTTTCATTTAAAATGTATTTTTAGTCGATGCTCGACCGGTCGTGGTTTTACACGACCAGTCGTGGGATCTCGTGAACATCATATAATTTGGAAAAAATCTCCTTCTTCTTCATTTTCACACCCACCTACGACGAGTCATGGCTCGACCAGTCATAGGATTTCTAGTTTTTCTTCAAGGTAAGTCCTATTTCATCATTTTTCTTGAAGTTTCATGATCTCTATGCTTTGATTTGTTCATAGTAGATTTTGATTTCATCTCTTGTTGAGGTTTTCAAGGGTTTTCTCTCTATTTACTGATCTAGAGAAAACCATCTTTCATTTGTGCATCTTGCTTATTCTTTGTATATCTTTTTGGATATGGATGTCAGGGGGAAAAAAAAACATCCCGTGGTCCATCTTCATCCAGATCTGGACCAATAACTAGACGGCATCTTCAGTCACCCAAAGATGATACTCAAGATGTACGGGATTTGCGTGCCCATAACATTATCGTTGAGCATACCGCTGATCTAAATCACATTGCTCCATATGGTGTCATTCTCCTTCTTGAATCTGTAGGTTGGACTAACATTTTGCTTTGGGGTGGGTCTGCATACCAGTCCATTGCTCAATCAATGTTTGCATGCATTTTAGATTTTTCTCTTGATAATTTAACATTTTCTATTGATACAAGAGAAGGGAAATTAGAAGTAGACCGTCATTTAATATCAGATATTATGGATATACCTGTTAATGATGAAGGAATACCGATTCATACTTTATACGTCAAACCTTCAGAATCAGAAAAATGCATGTTAACTAGAGATTTATGAAAAATTGATATGCATTGGACTCACAAAGGGAATGCGCTCCCTGCAAAGTATTTGTTACCCAAATACAGAATACTACATCGTTTCTTCATTTCCAATGTATATCCTCGGTCCGGTAATAAAACTGAGTTAACTTCTTTCATGGTTCATGTGTTGCATTCTATTGCTTCTGGAATCAAGGTCTGTCTTCCTTCTTTGATTTGTCATTCCATTATACAATTTTGTTTCCATCCAGGTCACAGTGATATTCCATTCGGTTATCTTATGAATGTTCTAGCTACTCACATGCTTGTCGATAAACCTGTTAATAAGGCACCAATTCTTCATCTCATTTTCAATAATGCCAATCTTAATAAGATAAAATTGGAACTGCTTCCTGGCCAATTTGATGAAGCTAGTGTTAGTGGTGTCGGTGGTGATGGTGGTGTTACTGGAAACGAAGAGGAAGCTAGTGATCTTCCACAACAAGATGTTAATTTGGATGACTTATTTGATGATATAGAAACTGATTCACCTAATGATCCAGATTATGATCCTTCTGGTTTTGATACACGCCTTCGTGCATTGGAGGAAAAACTTGATAATATGAATATAGCCCATGACATGAGATTCAAGTACATGCGAAAATATCTTCGTCGCATAAATAAGGGCTTACACCAGATTGATCCATCTATTCCTACTCCCTCCACTGGATCAGATTAAGTGAATTATCTTCTGAATAGTATAACATTTCTTTTACTTTGGATATGTATTATGGATTCTGGTTTCATAACATTTTGGATATTGTACTTTGTGGTATGGATTATGACTTGACACTTCAGGTTTATTTTATGTCCTTTCATATCACCTTCTCATTATTCGCTCTCTATATTCTCCTTTATATTGTTCCTTTCCCTTGTCATTTTGTGATAAAAAGGGGGAGTAGTAAGCATTGCTAAAAGGGGAGTAATACGGATAGGGGGAGTAATTTTGTTTGTATTTATTGAGAAGGATATGTGGAATGATGGATATGTGGATTGAAGTTTTGAGGTTTTCATGTTATGTATTGATTATATGAGCAATATTCGTATTACTCAAGGGGAGTAGAGTATTTTATGGTTTTATGACTTATCATTCCTTATTATCTTTGATGCTGTGTTTTGTCACAATTTGACAAAGGGGGAGATTATAAGTGCTATGATTTCATATCCCTTTAGTTTTCAAATTTTGTGGTGCCAAAATCTATATCTATGTCTTGTATATCTTGTGTTTTATGTTTGAAGTTTATTCATTGCAATCAAGACATATCAAGACATCGCATTTTAAGACAAGATCTTAAAAGAAGAAAGTTTTCAAGTCTTGGATGAAGAAATTAAGAATAGAAGTTTTCAAGGTTGCATGTTCAAGGTTTGATCAAGTTCAAGTTTACTAGAAGACTTTATCAAGTCAAGATCAAGCTTATGAAGGCCTACTACAAGTTTTGAATATTCACAAGCTTCTCTTAAGGGTCATTTGAGTGTATAGACTTTCAAGTCCATCTCACTTTTAAGGTTTGTTTGACCTTAGATTGACCTTAGGATGGGCTTTATTGTAGGTCATTCCGGATACATAACTCATATATCTTTATATTCTTGTTTGGAGTGTTCTAAGACCAGTCCTAGAGACTTCAAGACCAGTCCTAACTTTGCTACGACCAGTCTCAGGTTTTTCAGGACCAGTCCTAGGTAGTTGAAGATTTTTGGATCTTTCTAGCTGTCCTACAACCAGTCCTGGACATCCTATGACCAGTCTTGTGAGTTCTATGACTCATCCTTCGACCGGTCGTAGCCCTACGACTCAAACTCCAGCAACCATTTTTGGGGTCCTACGACCGGTAGTAGGTGTCTCACGACCAGTCGTAGATGGCCCACGACCGGTCATAGACCACCCTCGACCGATTGTGGAACTGAAAATAAAATCTCATGGAAATATTTTAAAAATCTTTGGAGCTACGACCAGTCCTAGGATCCTAAGACCAGTCGTAGATTGGATTTTTCTGTCTATAAATTGAGCACGAACTTCAGAGTTTAAGCACTTGAAATCAATTCTATTCAAGGATTCTTTAGGCTATTCTCTGAGATAAGTTTGTGTTTATTTTAAGCTACTTTATGCTTATTTAATATTAATTTTACTAGCTTATTCTTATTTGATTTTGATCTACATTCCAATCTTATTAGAAAAGGGAAATTTCTGTTATTCCTTCTTCTGGATTCAAAATCAAATAGATCTAGCCCGTTTAATCTAAAATCAATTAGACTTAGAACCATTTTTAAAGTGAGTATTGGACTTTGAACGTCGAATCAAACTACTACTCCGATTGGTTCTACCGGGCTTCATTAAAAGGTGATTCAGGTATTTTACATGTTTTGTAATTTACTTTCTCTGGTTTTTGTTTGAGATTCGCCAGAAAAATCTCATTGTATTGGTTATCTGAGGAGAGCCAGAAAACTCAGATTGTGTAAGCCCGAGATCAAAGACACAATTGTGAAGGTTTTAGGTGAACATGTGAAACCTATTTTGATAGTGCATGCTAATATCCCCTGTGTGAGGATATTAGGAATGGAGTAGCAATCTGTGTGGCTGTTGGATAACAGCTAGTGTACACACAAGCGAACCACTATATATCGTTGTGTTGTGGATGTGCTTTATTCTTTCATTCCTTTATTCATTCAGTTTTGTGATTTGTGTTTGTGGATGAATATTGTAATCACTTCAAGCAAAGTGTGGATGAATGTTGTAATAACTTAGGATCTATTTTTCGCAAGTTATTTTGATTTCATTGCTTTTTATTCCTCTTTGGTTTGTGATACAAGGACGTTCTAGAAATAAGGTTGTCCTACCTTAAACCTCTGGTTTTTGGTGTAAGGTTGTCCTTAGAACTGAAAAAGTATCAATCTCCTTATTCTAGGCTATTGCAATTGTTTTATATTAAGCATTGTGCTTTAATTCTTTTATTATTCCGCTATTATTATTTTTATTTGGCATTGCCCTATTCACCCCCCCTCTAGGGCATATAGCTAGGCCCTTTCAGACCCTTCATTACTGATTTTCCTGATTGATTTAAGATTTCGCATTCTTGTTTGTTGAATTTGACTACATGTCCATTATCACAGATTCGAGATATACTTAGGAGATTATGTGCTAAACCTTGTATGCAGAAGGCATTCTCATTTTTAAGCAGATTAATCCCTTTTATGATTCCCTGTCCAATTACTTTAGCAGTGGTTCCATCTCCGTAGGTGACAATCCCATTGTACAGATTCTGATAGTTTGACAGAAGCGACTTGTCACCTGTGACATGTCTTGAGCAACCACTGTCTAGGTACCACTTAGTGTCATTGCCTGTTAAATGATTTGAGTGAGCAGCAAGACAATTTTTCTTTTCTTTAATTACCCACCTTGTGACAGGATTTTTACTTTTAGTTTTATTTGATTCAACTCTGATTAGTTTCTGTGTTGTTATTGAAGGCATCAGACTTTTCAAATATTTATATTCCATACCTAGCTCTAACTTTCTCATATCCTAAGCTATTTTTGTCATTTCCAGATTTTTCCATACCTAAAAGTTTTTCTAACTTCTCACCACTTTGGAAAAACTAACAGTTTAGCTTGGCAATTTTTTTGGACTCTTCTAAATCAAACAGGAGTGTATGATTTTCATTTTGAAGGAGCATATTTTATCTTTTAACTACTCGACCTGTTTGTTTAGTTTTTCGGATTCGAATTTAAGGAAGGAGTTAATTCTCTTAAGTCTATCATTATCTGAGTGATGTTGTTACAATTCATTGATTAGATGTGTATTAATTTCTAGAGTTTTATCCTTTTTTTTTTTTACAGTAATTCCCTTTTATTCTCAGATATTCCAAGTCTTTTGACTACCTTGATGCTATGGATATATAGTTGATTGTCAGCATCTTGCAGCTTGTTTTGTTGTTGTTGTTCTTCTTCCTTTTCTATTTCCTCATTGTCAGACGGAAATGATTCAGTGGCTTGTTGTTCTTCTTTATTTTCTAATTCCATGGGAATGATAGGAGTGGTGGAGACCATAAAGATTTTTAATGATTTTTGATCTCCATCACTCTCTGAGTCACTATTTTCTGAGTTTGACTCCTCTGTATCATCCCAAGTGGCGGCCATTACCTTGCCCTTAGTTTTTCTGTTTGGGCATTCTGATGACAGGTGTTCATACTCATGATAGGCATAGCATTATGGTTCTTTGGTCCTTTTACCAAATTTTCCCGTAGAGGGTTTGTTGTTCACCTATCCTCTTCTGAAGGGACGATCGCAATTCTTCTGAAAGGATCTTCTAAATCTTTGTGCCAACAAAGCCACTTCCTCATCATTATCTTCTTTTTCACTTTCACTATCCTCATGTATTATTTTCTTGGAGGTTTTTAGGACAATATTTTTAGATTTTTGAGATTGTTTGAAGTGTGGTTTGAAGGTTTGTAGGGAACCTACCAGTTCTTCTACTTTCATCTCATTAATATTCCTACACTCCTCAATTGTTGTTACTTTCGGATTAAATCGTTCTGATAGGGATCTTAGAATTTTTCTACAAATTTTTTGTACCGAAACTTTCTCTCCCAATCCACCCATGGAGTTATAAATGATATTCAACTTGGTGAAAAACTCCATAAATGTCTCATGCTCTTCCATTCTGAAACTCTTGAACTGTGAAGTCAAGAGTTGGAGTTTGGACCTCTTCACAGTGCTTGTGCCTTCATGGGTTGCTTCCAATAAATCCCATGCTTCCTTGGATGTCCCACACATACTTATTTGATTGAATATATCCTGGGACATGGCATAATAGATGACATTCATAGCTTTTTCTTCAACAGTTTGTTTTTCTTTGTCGAACGTCGTCCACTTTTCTTTGAGTTTGGGTTTTGTGATGATTGTGCTACTCTCAAGTGCGATTTGTTCAGATGGTGGCACATATCTGTTTACAACAATTTCTCAGACATCATGATCCAAAGATCTCAGAAAGTAATGCATCCTAGCTTTCCAGTATGCTTAATTTGAACCATCAAATACTAGAGGCCTAGTGACTGATGAGCCCTGTCCTTTGGCCATATTCCAAACTTCATTCAAGATCACTCTCTAGGCGGTGAAGCCCTTAAAGAGAGACCCGCTCAGATACCAATTGAAATAGCGGTGAAGACTGCTTTAGATGAAGTAGGAATATGCCAATATGTCCTAGAGGGGGGTGAATAGGACTTTTTAAACTTTTTACAATTTATTTAAAAATCCTATTACACTAATCCTATTAATTATGCATTTATTAAGATTCTCAAAAATAACTCTACTGGCTTCCAAGCCCAGTAGAGGATCCAATCACAAACTATTCAAGAGATAACAGTGTATAACCTAGTTTATGATGAACATGACTGTGTATGTGTGTAAGGTGTGATCTCAGATATACAGACATGAAATTATTGAAATAAATCACACATACAAAAGAATAGAAATCGCAAATACAGTCATTTTTATAGTGGTTCGACTACTTGTCTACTCTACTCCGGTATTCGCACTCAACCCTTGAGTGTACCGGATTTCACTAAGGAGATTTCACAGTGGTTCACCTTTAACCTAAGGTTTTAAATCAGGTTTACCTTCAACCTTTACAACCTACATTGAGGCTGATTGTTTATGCTTTAATGAGCAAGGGTCAACACAACGCACCCACTTTTAGGCACACTAGCTAAGGATCTTCCATAAGACCCTAAATGAGGTTTCTACACAGTTCACCTCAAACCCAAGGTTTTGACTAGTTCACCTTCAACCAGATGTTTATGCTCTCCATAGAGCAAGGGTCCACACAACACACCCACCACGTACACTCCCATCGGAGGCCTCTTTGAGGACTTTAAAGGGTGAGAAACACCTTAGACCCAATCCTACAAAGGAATGATCAAAGGGTCCTCTGGACTCTAGATACTTACAGATAAGTCGATTAGTCCCATTCAGCATGATGGCGAAGATCTCCTCTAGTTGATGAAGAATCCTCTGCTCCCTTGATCCGCAGCACAAATAATGTACCAATATAAGGCGACGGGTTGGGTCAAGGTTATGATGGAATCGCACTCTCTAAATGTTTTCCTATCAGGAAGGTAGAGCGGTTCCAATATCTATGCATTCAAGGCATCCTAACTTAATGATTTATCATTAAGGTAGTAGGTGGAGGATCCTTAAATGTAGAAGTTCATTTCCCAATCTACTCTATTGAATATCAATGATGAGGGTGGATTGGAGGATGAACTCCCATGAGAGGAAGGGCTTTGGATATACGATCTAAGGTTAAACACACAAAAAATACTCCCTTCTTTCTCTGCCAACAACTAAAGACAAGTTCTCTTTATATAGGCAAAAGGTTCCAATGGATATAAAACAGTCACATTTATGACAGAGTTCGATATCATCGAGCAAGTTCTATATCATCGAGCATATACTCTCGATCGTATTGATGGTCCGCTCGATGATACAAACTCAATGTCATACACTTTTGGAAAACCTCTTGCCAGCCGGTCATTGGAATCAATATTCGTGTCGATGCCATCGGATTTTGAACTCTGATATTATCGATGCAAGTTTCGATTCCTCCACATTTAAAAATGAGAGTGACTTGCATTGAAAATTTTTAGGTCATTAGATATGATCGGGGGACACTCGATATCATCTACATTTGAATGTCGATGATATCGGAAGTCGTGTCGATGCATCGATAAATCTAAAGATTTTATCAGTGAACTTGCTAGACAGTTTTGTCCATTCTTGATATAATCGATCTAGCCCTGATATCATCGATATTAGAATATTGATTCTATCGAGTGACCCCCGATCAGAGTTAAAAACCACCTGAAAAATGTTGGTGGAGAACATCAAGCTCATGACCAATATCATTGAGATTTGAACTCCGATGGTATCGATGATGGCTTGTATATATCGAAGCATATATGATATTCTTAAGAAAAAAATAGGGACACCAGATCTGCTTGTCAATATTATCGAGCCACCTTCAATGAGCTCGAGATTCAAATATCGATGATATCGATACGTGTGTCGATACATCGATAATTTCATCCAGATATGTATCTGGTTTTTGGACACATTAAGTCCTCATTCGATTTTATCGATTGGTTTTTGAGGACGTCGACAGCGCAGGTAAATCATATCGAGATGTGTATCGATACAATCGACAGAGTAAGAAAACTTAGATATTTTTATATTTTTGAAAGGAGTTTTCTCACGTAAGAACCCTATGATGTCTATCTTGTTTTAAGGGTTTTAATCACCTAGTGTTTTGGGACATTAGATGTGAGACTTAGATTTACCTATGGCGAGCTTCCACACATCCAGTTTGAGGTAGACTTTTGAATTGATCTTCTTATGAGGTTTTGCAGTACGACTGACTCAACACACACGCTAATTGACAAACCAGGGCACTTGCAAGGGCACTTTCAGTACCTTGAGTATTTTTTTAGGTAGCTAGTTCTCCTTAAGAGACCTTATTGCATAGTGTTTTCTGGATGGCTAGTGAAAGTGCCCTGGTTTGTCAATTAGCATGAGAGTTGGGTCAGTCAGACTTCAGAGCCTCATAGGAAGATCAATTCAAAGCGTCTGCCTCAACTGAATATGTGCAAGCTCGCCATTGGTAAATCTAAGTCTCACATCCCATGTCCCAAAACACCAGGTGAATAAAACCCTTAAAACAAGTTAGAACATTATAAGATTTATAAGTGAGAAAATTTTTTTGAAAATAGAAAATCTCTAAAAATTTTTTACTTTGTCGATTTTATTGATACATGTCTCGATATGCTCAACCTACGCTGTCGATGTCCTCGCTGCTATAACGATTCCATCAAAATGAGGACAAACAGTGTCCAATAACCACATGAATATATGGACAGAATTATCAATGTATTAAAGTACCTATCGATACCATCAATATTTGAATCTCTAGTCCATCAGAGGTGACTTGATAATATCGACAGGCAGATCTCTGGCGCCCCTATTTTTACTTAAGAAAATCATATATGCCTCGATATATCGAAGCCCTCCTCGATACCATTAAAGTTCAAATCTCGATGATATTGGAAGGCTTTCGATGAAATCGAAGATGGGTGCAAAAATTTTCAGCAAATATTTTAGCTAGTTTATTTATGATCGAAGGTCACTCGATAGAATCGATATTCAAATATCGATAATATCGATAGATAGATCAGTGCATCAAATAGGGACAAAAACTATCCAGTAAGCTTAAACGAAAATCCTCTAGATTTACCGATGCCTCGACACATCTATTGATATCATCAATATTCAAATTTTAATGATATCGAAGGTCTCTCGATCATTCTTATAAACCTGAAATATATATCAAGCCTCTCTCATTTTCAAATGTCTAGGAATCGATCCTTGCATCGATGAAATCAGAGTTCGAAATCTAATGACATCGACACGAGTCTCAATTCCCTCGACTAACTGGTAAGAGATTTTCAAAAGAATATGACATTGAGTTTGTGTCATCGAGTGGACCATCAATGCAATCGAGAGTATACGCTCGATGATATCAAACCTGTTCGAGATATCAAACTCTGTCATAAATATGACTGTTTTATATCCGTTGGAACCTTTTGCCTATATAAAGAGAACTTGTCTATTATTGCTGGAAGAGAAAGAAGAGAGTGCTTTTGAGTGTTTAACCTTAGATCATTTATCCAAAGCCCTTTCTCTTAAGTGAGTTCATCCTCCAATCCACCCTCATCATTGATATTTGATAGAGTGGATTGGGGAATGAACTTTTGTATTCAAGGATCCTTCAGCTACTACCTTAATGTCAAATCATTAAGCTGGGATGCCTTGAATGCATATATGATTAGAATCGCTCTATCTTCCTAATAGGAAAACATTTAGAGAGTAGGATTCCATCATAACCTTAACCCAACCCGTCGTCACATATTGGTACATCCTTTGAGTTGCAGATCAAGGAAGCAGAAGATTCTTCATCAACAAGGAGAAGATCTTCGTCAACGTGCTGAATGGGACTCATCCACTTATCTATAAGTATCTAGAGTCTAGAGGACCCTTTGATCATTCCTTTGTAGGATTGGGTCTAAGGTGTTTCTCACCCTTGCAAGTCCTCAAGGAGGCCTCCAGCGGGAGTGTACGTGATGGGTGCGTTGTGTGGACTCTTTCTCTGTAGAGAGCATAAACATCTGGTTAAAAGTGAACCAGTTAAAACCTTAGGTTTAAGGTGAACCGTGTGAAACCTCTATTAGGATCTTATGGAAGATCCTTGGCCAATGTGCCTAAAAGTGGGTGCGCTGTGTTGACCCTTGCTCGTGAGAGCATAAACAGTCAGCCTTAGTGTAGTTTGTAAAATTTGAAAGTGAACCTGATTTAAAACCTTAAGTTTGAGGTGAACCACTGTGAAACCTCCTTAGTGAAATTCGGTACACTCAAGGGTTGAGTGTGGTTACCGGGAGTGGAGTAGACAAGTAGTTGAACCACTATAAAAATGACTGTGTTTGTGATTGTTATTCTTTTGTTGTGTGATTTACTTGAATACTTTCCTATTTGTATATCTGAGATCACACCTCACACACATACACAGTCATATCCATTATAAAATAGGTTACATGTTGTTATTTCTTGAATAGTTTGTGATTGGATCCTTTACCGGGCTTGAAAGCCAGTAGAGTTACTTTTGAGTAATCCTGATAAATACATATTGATAGGATTAGTGTAATAGGATTTTTAAATAAACTATATAAACTTTAAAAAGTCCTATTCACCCCTCTAGGACATTGAGGCACTCAACGAACATCTTTGGGAGTATGTCAATCATAGAGGAGATCGGGCCGCAATGAAAGATGAACAGTTAGTCAACAATGAGCTGACCGAGGAGATCTGCATGATCTTCAGGGCCATAAGGGCAGAGGAGACTCAAATAACACTCGAAAGGTACACGTAAGGAACATAGGTCACCCTGAAGATGAAGTTTTACTTGTGGGAAGACCCTTGAAAGAGCAAAAGGTAGAAACTTACAAGCTGACCTGCATCGAAGAAGATGCCCGAGGAATTCACCATCCGCAGGATGACCCACTTGTGGTCACCCTGACCATAGCCAATCGCATAGTATTCTGAATTTTCATGGGCACTAGATCATCGAATGATGTCCTCTTCGTTCAAGGTTTTGATAAAATTGGAGTTGGTCGGTCTTGACTTCGACCTACCAAAACCCCATTGCTCGGTTTCTCAGGTGGACAGGTCATGCATGAGGGAGCACTATAGCTCCCACTCATGGGCGGAGATAGACAAAATCAGGTTACTACAATGATCAATTTCTTGGTAGTAGACTATCTGTTTGTCTACAATGAGATCCTTGGCCGACCATCTCTGAATGCCCTGCGAGCTGTGGTCTCGACCTTCCACTTAGCCATGAAGTTCCTAACCGAACAAGGCATTGGATCTGTCACACCCCAAACCCGAAAATTTGATTCACAGGAATCTCGATCGTCGAATCCGGTGCCAACAGCCTCCGTAGTGCCCCATTCTCAGCTCCTGGCAATCATATGCCAGATTTCGATCCTAGGATCCTACAAGGAGGATTTTCAGAATGATTTTTTTTTGTAATGGAGCATAACCAAGTCAAAAAATGTAACACCCCAGATTTTTTGCCTACCTGAAATTAGACGTCCTTAGGCAATGGGTCAACCATAACACCTTGGTAACCTCTCAGAACCCAATTCCAAAGCCAAAGAAATCATTTAGAACCAAATTCTTTAGAAATTTATCGTGTATTAACTAGCGCTACACTAGATTTCCTGCCAAATTAGTACCAATCACTTTAAATATGATTTGTAAGACCCAAAACCTATATAATCATTGACGCTCTCTTACCCTGAAATCTAGGATCAATCTCTAAGCCTAGTTGCCCTCAAGATTATTTGAAAACTTCGCATCGGACCTGGACCGCACGTCGAAAGTCTGATAGCGATGACTTAGACCATTATGACCGCCTAATTGGACTTGACTATCACTTCGAAAATCAAGCCCAAATGATGTCCTGAGACCATTTCCTTGATTCCGGAGTGAAGAGAGTGAGAAAATGAACATTTTTAAAAAATTAATTATATTTTTAAAGAAATCTGGAATGTTTCACTTGCACGCTATTTCTAAGCATTCTGACCGTTAGATTTCGACCCAAATTCACCCTCGGATCAGGATAGGTGGCCCTTACATGTCATAGTACTTGTAGCTCTGATCGAGTTCTCATAACCGTTGAACTGAAACTGGTCCGCTACGGTCGATTTGGAAACACAACCGGACTATAAACTTAGCTTGACCTAGATCTAATATTAGAGAGCTTAAGTCCAACCGCATTTAGTAACAGGACCTCCAGAAGTGCTCCGTTGGATCGAAACAGACCCGATTTGGTTATAACCTAAGTATACCTTGGCCCCAAGTCTATTTCCGTCGCTTTTGGGCTTATAAAAAGGCTTAAAACCCCCATTCCCAAATCCCATACGAATTTTCAAACCCTAGCTTTCCAAGGGAGAGAAAAGAGAGATAAAGTGTGAGAGAAGTTGGTGCTTCTTCCTGAGATTCTTCCCAGCTTTGCTATGTGCCGTATAGCTATTCCGACGTTTCTGATCCCGTTCTTAGGTAAGAAATCCTAACCCTAACCTGTTTGGAGCCTAGAATAGTTCCAATGACATTATAGCTAATCTGTTTTGTGCCATAGGTAACATATCCGCCGTTGACGAAGACACATCGTCTGAATCATCTTAAATACATCTTTTCTGGTTTAAGGTGCGGACTATATACGTTTATGTTATGGTTTCCAAGACTTTCAATGTTAAGTAATGATTTATTCTTTCTTAGGATGCTATTTCAAATGCATAAAGTGTTGTCTGTTTCGTTTTTCAGTTATACGTTAATTATGTTGAATATACCGTATTCCTTATATTTGTAGAAAATACCGTATACGTATGAAATTTCTAATTTGAGTTTGCCATGCTTAACTGCCGTCTAGGTATGCTAGATGCATGTGTATCAACTTCTGGGTGAACGGAATTGCCTAATACATGTTATATTCACATACGTCATGTATGTTACAATGCGTAGCTTAAGTGTTTGTAAAAATGACTAAATGAGTATAAACCTTGCGTTAGTGTACGCCGTGAATAACCATAGTAAATGTGATTGTTGTGTAGGCGACAATCCTTTGACGAAAGGACTTTCCCTAATACGTATGCTAACTAATACATACCATGTATGCTAAGAGTTTATAAATATGTCTGTATGAATAAATACTTGTAAACTGTTCTTTAGATGAGTGTTGAGATAGGATTCTTAGCCACTCTAATGATGTGTATGATTTCCTCCATATACTTTGTTTCATACTCATTACTTTTACTTAGAAATGCATAAGTATGGATTCATGTTTATGTTGTACTTCATAACATGCTCAATTGATTGTATGATTTGAATCATTGCTCCATTACTGCCTTGAGTATCTCATATGCTAGATCATTGTAATTGAATGTGATTGGGGCTATTATATAGTCCAGGTAATCGGTAATCGTACTCCAAATGGTGGTTGAGGTTATTTTCGCCACGCAGGATGAATTTAACGTACTTGGGATGTTTGGCAGTGGTTAGGCCACACGGACTGCTTATGCATTCCATGTCATTCAACTCAACGTGCACTTGGCCTAGTTAAGCTTATCAACTAACCTGATTGACCGATGTTTGTTCACCATGTTTGGTCGCTACTGCTTAAACCTAAGGTACCAAACTTACCAATGAAAAGCCCCTCTAGCCTTAGTACCTCGATTCGCTAAGACTCATGAGCCGATTATGGTGGTATGGGACACTATATTCGTGTTGTCGACCTACATTGATTGGTGACGAGCCCTTTGTAGTGACCAGTGAGCACCTACACTCATGAGCATATTATGGTGGTATGGGACACTATATTCTTGCTGTCGGCCTATATTGATTGGTGACGAGCCCTTTGTAGTGACCTCGAGTATATCCTGATAGTGCATAAGGGCGACGAGTCTTGTTGCAGTATATGGGATATAACTAGGCCTGTATTGATGAGGTGATGGGGGAGAGGAGCAACAATTGCGAGCAACAGCCCTGTCAGTCCTTGCAGTGACCTAAAACCGTAATATCGTATGAGATTATCTCGGACTGACGACCCGAGAATGGATCATCGTTTGGGTAATGATACAAGGGAGGTACTTTAGCTTCCCAATCCTTCTGTATGAAAAGGACTATTAAGAACTTGGTAAGTATATTCATAACACTGCATTGCATGTGCTAATGGTGTTGGTAATAGAACACTGAGGAAGTTAGTCATGCCACGATCATTAGATGATGTCGCAGAGGGGAATGTGGTGAGGGCATGCATCATTCTTCATATCATCCTTGCATTAACAAGAGTATCTAGGACATGTTTGATTGTACTGCTTTATCATTACTGCTTGATTGGATTGATAACATGTTAACCTTTGCTGTATATAGTTTCCACTGAGTTGATCACTCACTCCCATGTTAGGGACGGTGTTGGCCACACCAACCAGTCCCTATTTTACTTTCAGATAGTGACGATGCTTGCGAGGCAGAGTCGGTCTTTCTTGATGATGTTGAGAAGGATTTCTCCTATATGCAGGTTCTGATCGACGGGTTTACAGGGTTATTGATTAGATGCCAATATACTTGGTATTTTACCTTTTCTTTAAACACTCATGTATATTCTTTTTGTTCATTTTTGGAGTATACATGTATATATTTAACCTGGTAACATGTTCACACTCTGGAGACTTATAACAGTCTATATATGTTATATATACTATCACAGTCTTCCGCTCGCATAATTTAACTGTCTCTGGAGTATGATATGCTGTTTTGGTCTAATCTCACTCATGTTTTCTGCACTAATATGAACAACATTCATCCATCATTGAAATTGTTACATAGGTGATGTTCTGGAACTCAGGAGTGGAGTTTATGCTCGACCCCCAATTTTTGGGATGTTACACAAAAAAACATCACCACATATCCATTATGTAATCATTTGAATACAATGCAGAAAGAGGAATACATATATCAAAATCAAAGCTCCAAAAGACAGTTGCACGCTCCAAGCTCAACGCTGCTGTAACCTAACGCCACTTACACGCATCTATCGTGCATAAGCTTATAAAAAGCTTAGAGGGTGGTGTAAGTGTGTGTAAGGTAAGTATCAAGTATACCATAAAGCCCATAAATCATACATCATCGAAATAAGTAAAAATACTGACAAGATCATGAATCATACGATATCAGAGTAAGCGAAAATATACTGGTAAGTCCATGAGTATTATCAGTCGTACCAAAGCTATGCGATGTAAAACATAATAAGACAATAACAGATGTTAAGGATGCAATGCAATATGCAAATCCTGACGGACCACGAATAACATCAACCTCATATAGGCCATATTAGTGCAAGAACATAATAACCCCAAATGCTAAGTACCGCGAATGCAATGTAGTATGCAGTGTGAATGAAATAACTATGCTAGAATGTAAAGTCGAGATGATAGTACAAAGTATCACAGGCTATGGGGTCCATCACAAGGGACTTCTATCCAAACTATTCCCATACCTAAACTTGGATAGTCAGACACAATGTGATAAACTCCTGATCTCTAGTTAGTCGCGCGCCCAACTGAAATCCTGGCCATGCAAAGGTACACGTAATAAATAGTTACGTACCACCAGCCCGAGTGGATAGTGAATGTATGAATGAATGATATGCAATTCCTGCTCAATAAGTCCACAATCAGTATAATTACTCTCTAGGGAAATCACCGGGGTCTATTACACTCCACACCGACTGCCTCCTCCCTAGCTACACAGCCCCACGAGCAGAATAGACCTCACTATCCGCCTGATTATTAGTCTGTCAATACCGACCCGGCTCGTCGATAGCGGACCCATTTACGAGCTGGTCATACTCAGCATAGCTTATAGCCCCCTCACTCGGGCGGATAAGGCCACACCCCCTTCCAACCGACCACGACACAGTGGGAGACATGATCTCATGGTATAGGCACCGACGCTCATATTCCACTCGGTCTAGATGTTGGAGCAACTCCTGGTACCAAGGAGGTTCTGAAATTTTCACCCAAGGACATCCTAAGTGCCCACAGTGCTAGAACCAATTATTTTTAGTGTCCCATCTAGCCATCCATGATGTGCCTGTAGAGGCCATGACCCTGATGTCGCTAGGGTGTAAAATGATCAAGTCACATATATGCGAGATGCATGAGTCACACTATCCAGTCATGCAGCAATCCTGCGCGTGCGGCGCGATAATGTGGGCACTCCACCTCATAAGGAGTCCCATAAATAGTCTGCCCAATGGCATATGCTATGATCAAACATTTCTCATATCAGGCATACATATGATGCGTATGGGCATGAATCATGAAGTTATACTAAGCAATTTATATGGTGATGAACTATACTCACAACGAAGATGGGCCTTGATGGCTTATGCACAACAAGTATGGACCTATCATGAGCCCCAGGGAGAGTCATAATGCGGACATTTAACCAACATTATTCTTACAATGTGGATGTCAAACCAACATTGCTCCCAAGGCATGGCTCGCCATAAATGTCATTACATAACCCATGGTGGAATCACACTACAATGGGCCCCAACCCATGGGTTCCAAATACATCACACTAGGCCTCAACCCATGGGCCCTATACACATCACAGAGGGTCTCAACCCACGGGCCTTTATACATCACAATGGGTCTCAACCCATGGGCCCTAATACATCGCAATGGGCCTTAACCCATGGGCCTTATAATACATCAAAATGGGCCTTAACCCATGGGCCCTAATACATCACAATGGGCCTCAACCCATGACCCCAAATTCATTACAATGGGCCTCAACCCATGGGCCATCAACACACCAAAGGTGGGCCTCAACAATAGCCCTTAAACATGGTAAGTGGGCCACATCACATGGGCCATATGCGTATCAAATGGACCACACCAATAGATAAGTAGTGGTAATGATTTTCACCATTAAAATTCCTAAGGCGTCCTGTTAAAAGGGCCTAAAAACCCATCTAGAGTGCAAGATTACGAGGTTGCCACCATCCAATCAGCTCAAAACTTTATATGCAACCTTGGGACCACAAATTAGCCGTACACGTTAAATTTCAGCTCCTAGATCCTTCTGAAAATGGCTAAACTAATAGATCAGCCCCTGAAATATTGATTTGGGGCCCGCCTGATATCTGGATAAGTTTCAAATTTGGTCTCAACGCTTTAAATGAGCTGACAATGTAGATGGACGGAGCAGATTTCTCACGATCATCCCCATGGACCTATATGTACATTGCATGCACATCACGTACATGCATGACATCTTCTCATTTACGTAAACAGTGTTTACACTGTGCATTTAAAATTTTCTTAGTATGGCCTACTCCATATTTAAATCATCGATCCGTACCATCCATTATGTTTAGAAGGAAGATTTAACCCTTACTAAAGTGGCATTCTGAAACCATGCGGGCTGTTGCAACATCCTAGCCGTTAAATATAAGATGGACGGCGAAGTAGACAAACCCATGGACTGCACGGATTTCACTCCAAAAACAGTCCTTTTCAGATGGTTTTTCATCCTGAAATCAATGGATGGAGTGGATAAAACACATATATATCATGGTGGGTTCCATCTCATGATGGACGACATGAATGAAACACATGCACAATAGGGGGCCCCACCGTCCAGGGGCAAATGGACGGTGTGCATATAGATTACATACATCAAGGTGGGTCCATCCCACATGTGCAGCACGTATGGGGTGGGCCCCCACACGTCTTCCAGAAGGGTGGGCAGTAGGGATGGAATACATATATCATGGTGTCCCATGAGGCTGGGCAGCGTGAATATACAACACATGCACCATCTTGGGCCTCACAATAGAATCCACAGTGGGACGCCCCAAGTGAATAATCTAATCCGTTCACTGTCTTGGCCACCTCGAATGAGGTCAAATAGACTCTGACTAGGACTGATTTGGATGACAAGGGACTCCAAAGAGGGCCCTAGAGTGTTTCAACAGATGGGCATTAATACCCTTAGTACGGCTCATTCGAGACTCATATTTACCCCAAATTTTGGCACATGGCCTAAAATTATAAGGAGAAGATGGTGGATGGTGTGGATTAAACAAATCCACCATGGTGGGGTCCACGTGTGGTGGTAGCCCAGTAATGCTTTCACCTTCACCGTCACTAGACAAAAATGTCCAGGGACGTACTCTTTTTTCTTCTCTTTCTTCCTTTATTTTTATTTTATTTTATTCTACTATGTGGGGTCCACTAGTGGGTAATCCATTCCGTCTATTATATTGACCAGCTCTCTGCAGAGCAAAAGAGCCTAATGATGGATAGGTCCACCACTTATACACACAAGAGTAGGTATTAGAAAGTTCTAACAGTAGGAATTTATTTCCCTCGGTACAGTCCACCAAGAGTTAAGATTTGTCTAATTTTAAGACTAATAGCCTAAAACTACATGAGGAAGGTGGTGGACGGCATGGATTAAACAATTACATCAAGGTGGGGTCCATGGTTGGGACGGCCCCACCCACGTCCGCATGGTTGACGTGAGGTAGGTGCTCCCACTACCACCATCGGTTATGGTGTGGTCCACCTTATGGTTGGATCTAGTAGAGTTTTGGGCTCCATGGATAAAATATCCCAGAGAATGAACGTATGGTGTGGATCTAAGAAATATATTGACATGGGTCCCATGAGTGAAAACTCACTTCAAACCTCCCATGCAAAAAGGTAAGAAATGACGTCCACTTAGCATTTGTGTTATAGCCCACTTGGGATTCGGATCAACTTTATTCTTGGGCTCAACATCTAAAATGATCTGGGGATCGAGATGGACGGCGTGGATTGGATACATACATCAAAGTGGGGCTTACATGAGCGGCCCTTCTCCAATGCTTGGAAAGCCAAGCTCATATTTGTGTTTTCATTCCAGCAACGTCCAAACACTGGACGTTCTTGGGCTTAACAAGCATATTTGAGGTGGGCCCTGCTTAGGTGGGCCACCACGTGACGGATGGTGTGGGTATAATACATATAAGGTGGGCTGCACTTTTAGATGGCTTAGGTCAATACATACCTAATGGTGGGGTTCATCCAAGCGGGCCACACTACCACATCCTGATTACATCAAACAATTGAAATATAGAGGGAGAGAGAGAGAGACACACATGCATGGAGTGACCCCGACACTATGGGCCCTCCTTTGCAATCAATCATACATCAAGTGGGCCCCATTACTCATGGGCCCACCAAATTAAGAATCAATGGTGGAGATTAATTCTCCACCGAAATGGAAGGTCTAGATGACCCTTATCAAACTGGAAAGTAAACATTATGATGGGGTCCATGGAGATTGGCCCCATCCTGGAGTGATCATGAGAATCAAGGTGGGCCATCGGCCACACCTAGTGTCCAAAGTGAGATCCATACCATTGATCGGTAGGCCTCACTTAGCCCATTATCAAATCATAAAAACTAGCCTAATAAGCACCCACCTATGATCATCATGGTCCGTTGGATAGCCAATATCCTTGTACTTTACTTTGATGGTGGAGATGAGAAATGGATGGGATGATGGGTTTTAGAGTGGGAAGTGGGCCACACACTCTTTTTCTCACCTTAGAATGCATGAACATGAGCTCTCTCTTGGTTGCTTGGAATTAAGATGAGAAATGAGAGAGAGAGAGAGAGGTGAGATGTAAGGAGAGAGAGTGATGGGTGAGGTGATGGATGTGAGGTGAGTGATGGGTGAGGTGAGAGATGGGTTGACTTGGTGGTTGCTTAACTTGTGGAGAAAGGAAGCATGGGTGCTTTGTACTTGACATGAGAGGTGATTGATGGAATTGATTTGACATATTGTAGAGATTATCTTGGGATTACAAATGCACGGTATTTTCTTTAAAATAAACGTCGACTCACATCTCTTAGTTAGGGTATCGGATCGGTGCTCGAGTCGCGACGTTAGAACCGCGGCGATGGTGCGGTCGCGATGGTGCAAGTCTCGAATTGAACTAACTCAGATATACAGGATACGACTTAAGGTCGAGTGCAAACATCGATCATCAGTTGAAGGTTACCGAAATTCAATCGGGAGGATCATGGGAGTTGACGAAATAGTACGGACTAGGATACGGGTCTTACAGCTCTCCCCACCGAATAAAAATTTCATCCTTGAAATTTATACTACCATCGCAGCTAAACACAACTCATAAGGGGATAAGGAACTTAACATCATATATGATCAAAATACAACATATCATAAAAAAATCAAACACCTAAGAGATGGGGATAACGCCCACAAATCTCAAGCTCTAACTCCCAGGATGCCTTATTCATGAACAATCTAGGAAGATGGTGTAGGGGCCAGGTCACACGAATCATCGATGACTCCTCCTGATGTCTGAGGATCCTTCTACTGTTGTTGAGGATGGAGACACTCGCTCCTATGATGCCCTATCCTACCACACCCAAAGCAAGTACCAGAGAATGGTCTAGGTGGCAGGGGCTGCCGAGGATGGGGGCACTCCCAAATGCGGTGCCCCGTCACACCACATCTAAAGCATACACTTAAGGACTGACGTTTGGTGGTGTGCTTGGAAGGACGGACGGTTCTTATACCTCTATGGCCGTCGACATCGCTGCACCTGGGAACTACTGGAGGGGGCCTTCCTCTTCTTGTTTCCTCTTTGAAGGATGGCAATCATGGCTTGCAACATCTGTTGTAGCTGGTCTGTACTTACGTACATGGTCAGTGCTGCGCTATACTCGGATTGGGGTGAAAAAGTCTCAGGTGGGGGAATAGGAATCTCAGGCGAGGAAACGAAAGTCGCTCGGGTCACTCTCTTGGGGGTCATGTCCTACAGGAAGGAAAAAGGGCTTATCATACTTGGGAACTCTCGAATGCACACATGATAAGGAGCTATATCAGGGAGTTTCTAAGTTATTCGAACTCGGGGGTCTAACCATGAAAGGGTCTAGCTATATGCCCTAGAGGGGGGGGGGGGGGGGGGGGGGAATAGGTCAATGCCAAATAAAACTAATAACAGTGTAATAATAAAAGAAATAAAGAACAATGCTGAATTTAAAGTAATCTCAATAGCCTAAAATAAAGAGAATGATACTTTATCAGTTCTAAGGACAACCTTACACCAAAAATCAAAGGTTTAAGGTAGGACAACCTTATTTCTAGAATGTCCTTTGTATCACAAACCAATGAGGAATAAAAAGCAAGGAAATCAAAATAACTTGCAGAATAAATCCTAAGTTATTACAACATTCCCCACACTTGCTTGGAGTATAAAGATTACAACATTCATCCACGAATACAATCCATAAAACCGAATGAATAAAAGAATAAAAGAATAATGCACATCCACAACACAACGATATATAGTGGTTCGCCTGTGTGTACATCAACTGTTATCCAACATCCACACAGAATGCTACTCTACTCCTAATATCCTCACATAGGGGATATTAGCATGCACTATCAAAATAGGTTTCACAGGTTCACCTAAAACCTTCACAATTGTGTCTTTGATCTCGGGCTTACACAATCCAAAAATACCACAATCTGAGTTTTCTGGCTCTCCTCAGATAACCAATACAATGAGATTTTTCTGACAAATCTCAAACAAAACCAAAGAAAGTAAATTATAAAAATGTAAAATACCTGAATCACCTTTTGAAGAAGCCCGGTAGAACCAATCGGAGTAGAAGTTCGATTCAACGTTCAAAGTCCAATACTCACTTTAAGAATGGTTCTAAGTCTAATTGATTTTAAATCAAAAGGGCTAGTTCTATTTGATTTTGAATCCAAGAAGAAGGAATATCAGAAATTTCCCTTTTCTAATAAGATTGGAATGTAGATTAAAATCAAATAATAAACAAGCTAGCAAAAGGAATATTAAATAAGCACAAAGTAGCTTAAAACAAACACAAACTTATCTCAGAGTATAGCCTAAAGAATGCTTGAATAGAATTGAATTGAATTGCTAAAACTCTGAAGTTCGTGCTCTATTTATAGCCTAAAAAATCCCTTCTACGACTGGTCTTAGGATCCTAGGACTGGTCGTAGCTTCAAAGATTTTTAAAGATTTCCGTGGGATAAGATTTTACTGTTCCACGACTGGTCCTAAGTGGTCTACGACCAGTCGTGGGCCATCTATGACCGGTCGTAGGACCCTTAATTTGGTTGCTGGAGTTTGAGTCGTAGGGCTAAGACTGGTCGAAGGATGAGTTGTAGAACTCACAGGACTGGTCGTAGGATGTCTAGGACTGGTCGTAGGACAGCCAGAAAGATCTAAAAATCTTCAACAACCTAGGACTGGTCCTGAAAAACTTAAGATTGGTCGTAGTAGAGTTAGGACTGGTCTTGAAGTCCCTAAGACTGGTCTTAGAACACTCCAAACAAGCATATTGAAATATATGAATTATGTATCCAGAATGACTTATGTAAAGCCCATCCTAAGGTCAATCTAAGGTCAAACAAACCTTAAAAGTGAGATGGACATTGAAAGTCTGTACACTCAGATGACCCTTAAGAGAAGCTTGAGAATATACAAATCTTGTAGTAAGCCTTCTTGAGCTTGATCTTGACTTGACATAGTCTTCTACTATACTTGAACTTGATTGAATCTTGAACATGTAAACTTGAAGACTTCAATACTTGAATTCTTCATCCATGACTTGAAAACTTCTTCATTTAAGTTCTTGTCTTGAAATACGATGTCTTGAAGTAAAGAATAGTTTCAAACATGAAACACAAGATATACAAGACATAGATATAGGTTTTGGCACCACAAAATTTGACAACCAAAGGGATATGAAATCATAGCACTTACAATCCCCCCCTTTATCAAATTTGTGACAAAACACATAGCATAGAAGATAATAAGGAATCATGAGCCATGAAATCACAAATTACTCTACTCCCCCTAAGTAATATGAGTACTGCTCATGTAAACAATCAATAACATCAATACAACATATTCTCATCCACATATCCTTCTTAATCAATCAATTCAACAAAAATAAATTACTCCCCCTTTCCATACTACTCCCTTTCTTTACCGTACTACTCTCCCTTTTTGTCACAAAATGATAAGGGAAAGTCACAAAAGGAAAGAGAACATAGAGAGTAATAAGCAGATAATGAGAAAGAGATATGAAAGGACAAAGCATATTTCAAAATATAAACCTGAAGCATCAAGCCATCATCAATCCATAATACAATATCCAAAAGACAATGTTATCAAACCATAATCCATAATATATATCCAAAATAAAAAGGTTATGTTATACTATCCAGAAGATAATTCACCTAATCTGATCTAGAGGAGGGAGTAGGGATAGTCGGATCAATCTGGTGTAAGCCCCTATTGATGCGACGAAGATATTTTCGCATGTACTTAAATCGCATATTGTGGGCTATACTCATATTATCAACCTTCTCCTCTAATGCACGAAGGTGTGCATCATAACCAGAGGGATCATAATTTGGATCATTTGGTGAATTAGATTCTATCTCATCAAAAATCTCATTCATATTAACATCTTGTTGTGGAAGATCACCAGTTTTTCCTTTATTTCTGGCTTCACCACCAACACCTCCATCACCACCAACACCACCTTCATCTACTTGGCCAAGAAGCAAATCCAACTTCATCTTATTAAGATTGGAATTGTTGAAAAGAAGATGATGAATTGGTGCCTCATTAATAAGTTTATCGACAAGCATGTGAGTGGCTAAAACAGTCATAAGATAACCGAACGGAATATCACTATGACCTGGATGGAGACGAAACTAAATGATGAAATAACAAATCAAAGAAGGAAGACAGACCATGGTACCAGAAGCAATAGAATGTAAACACACGAACCATATAAGAAGTCAACTCAGTTTTATTACCGGACCGTGGATACACATTGGAAATGAAGAAACGATGTAACACTCTGTATCTGGGTAACGGATACTTTGAAGGGAGCACATTCTCTTTGTGTGTCCATCGCGCATCAATTTTACATAAATCTCTTGTTAACATGCATTTTTTCGATTCAAATGATTTGTCGTATAAAGTATGAATCTTTATACCTTCATCATTAACAGGTATATCCATAATACCTAATATCAAATGACGGTCTACTTCAAATTTTCCTTCTCTAGTATCAATTGAAAATGTTAAATTATCAAGAGAAAATTCTGAGATGCATGCTACCATTGATTGGGCAATGGATTGGTATGCAGGCCCACCCCAAAGTAAAATGTTAGTCCAGACAACAGATTCAAGGGAGGGATAATACCATATGGAGCAATGTGATTGAGGTCAGCGGTATGCTCGACGATAATTTTACGGACACGTAAATCTCATACATCTTGAGAATCATCTTTAGGTGACCGAAGGTGCCGTTTAGTTATCGGTGTAGATCTTGATGAAGATGGACCACGGAATGTTTTCATTTTTCCTCTAGCATCCATATTCAAGAAGATATACAAAGAGTAAGTGAAATGCACAAAATTAAGGATGGGTTTTCTTTAGATCAACAAATTGAGAAGAAACCCTTGAAAAACTCAACAAGAGATGAAATCTAGTTATACAATGATCAAATCAAAGCATAGAGATCATGAATCTTCAAAAAAAATGATGAAATAGGACTCACCTTGAAGAAAAAATAAGAAATCCTATGACTGGTCGAGCCACGACTTATCGTAGGTCGGAGTGGAAATGAAGAAGAAGGGGATTTTCTCCAAATATATCATGTTCACGAGTACCACGACCAGTTGAGTGCGGTGCATGACCGGTCGTACCACGACTGGTCGTGTACATCCACGACCAGTCGAGTATCGACCAAAAATATAATTTTTATGTAAAAAAAATAATTTAAACAAATACAATATGAAATATAATACATTATGATACATGCAGGAAAGAATATTCAATGTAAAATACACATACTAAGATCAAATTTCAGTTTATTAAACCTTCTTTTGTCGAGCGGTTTAGTAAATATATCAGAAAGTTGATTTTCGTTTGATATATATTCTAAAGAAATAACTTTTTCTTCAACCAACTCACGTATGTAATGATACCTAATGTCAATGTGCTTAGTACGTGAATGCTGGATTGGATTTTTAGAAATATTTATAGCACTGGAATTATCACAATGTAAGATCATTGAATCTTGACTAATTCCATAATCGCTTAGCATGCGTTTCATCCAAACTAGTTGAGTACATGCATATCCAGCTACAATATACTCAGCCTCAGCAGTGGAGAGCGATATTGAACTTTACTTCTTACTGAACCAAGAAACTAAGCAATTTCTAATGTAAAAACAACCACCACTGGTTGATTTTCTATCATTGATATTACCGGCCCAATCAGCATCTGAGTACCCGGCTAATTGAACACTAGTATCAAAAGGGTACCATAGACCCAGATTTATAGTACTTACGACATATCTAATAATTTATTTAACAGCAGTAAGATGTGATTCCTTAGGATTAGACTGATATCTCGCACAAATTCCCACACTTAACGCAATATCAGGTCTACTTGCAGTAAGATACAACAAACTACCAATCATACTATGATATAGTTTAAGATCTATATCTTTTCCTGTAGAGTCTTTTGAGAGTCTTAACGTTGTACTCATAGGAGTATCAAAGTTCTTACCATTCTCAAATCCAAACCTTTTAACCAAGTTTGAAGCATATTTGGTCTGAAAAATGAAAATTCCATCAAGTTGTTGTTTTACTTGCAACCTTAGGAAATAGTTAAGTTTGTCAACCATGTTCATTTCGAACCTTGATTTCATTAACTCTGCAAACTCAATAGACATGTTAGAGAAAGTTGATCCATAAATAATATCATCAACATATATTTGAACCATCAAAATATCATTGTTATTCTTCTTAACAAAGAGCGTCTTATTGACACTTCCTACTTGAAAGCTATGACTAAGTAAGAATTTAGTCAATTTTTCATACCATGCCCTAGGCGCTTGTTTTAGACCATAGAGATCCTTTTTGAGACGAAATACATGGTCAGACAACTTAGGGTCTTCAAACCCTGAAGGTTGTTCAACATACACCTCTTCATGTAAATCGCCATTCAAGAAAGCACTCTTTACATCCATCTGATAAATTTTAAATTTTCTAAAGCATGCGACGGAAATAAAAAGTTTGATTGATTCAAGGCGAGCGACTGGAGCAAAGGTTTCATCGTAATCGATGCCTTCAAATTGAGTGTACCCTTGTACAACCAGTCTAGCCTTGTTTCGTATAATATTTTCAAGCTCATCAGACTTATTTTTAAAGATCCATTTTATTCCAATAATGTGTTTATCTTTAGGTCTAGGAACAAGATACCAGACATCATTACGAACAAATTGATTAAGTTCATCCTGCATAGCAACTATCCAATTTTCGTCAGAAAGTGCCTCTTTCACATTGACCGGTTCTATTTGGAATGTAAAACAAACATAATTACATATGTTCTCAAGTTGTTTGCGAGTATGAACTCCAGCGAGAGGGTTTCCAAGTATTTGATTGGTTGGATGATCTTTAACAGTCCTTGGTTCAGATTCTTTTTGACTTGATGAGGTATCTTGATTGTTGATAATAAGAGCTTCATCATCATCGGAACTCGGAGCTGGTGTATTCAAATGATCATCAATGACCACATTGATGGACTCTTGAATCACACCAGTTCTCTTATTTACAACCCTATAAGCTCGACTGTTTAAAGAATAATCCAGAAAAATACCTTCATCACTCTTCGTATAAAACTTTCCCAAGTTTTCACTATCACGTAAAATATAACACTTGCTGTCGAAAACCCGAAAGTATTTGACAGTAGGTTTCTTTTCAAACCATAATTCATAAGCAGTCTTATTATCAGATTTACTGGTATAAACCCGATTAATAATATAACATGCGGTATTAACTACTTCAGCCCAAAGATTTCTAAAGAGGTTCATGCTATTCAACATTACATTAGTCATATCCTGAAGCACTCTATTTTTTCTTTCAACTATACCATTTTGTTGCGGTGTTTTGGGTGCAGAGAATTCATGTGATATTCCCTGTTCGCTACAGAATTTCTCAAAACTACTGTTTTCGAATTCGGATCCATGATCACTACGAATCTTATTAACATGAGAACCTTTCTCATTTTGGATTCGTTCGATGACCTTTTTCACTTCATCCAGGGTTTCAGTTTTGTATTTTAAGAATGATACCTAAGTGAATCTGGTATAATCATCTACGATAACCAAGATGTATTTTTTGCCTCCTCGACTCTCTGATCTGGTTGGTCCAATAAGATCCATGTGGAGAAGCTCGAGTGGTCTAGATGTGGTATTGGAGTTCGCTTTCTTGTGAGAGCTCCTAATCTGTTTGCCCAACTGGCATTCACCACATATTTTATCTACTCTTTGCAATTTGCATAGACCTCTAATTAGTTCTCTTTTGCTCAATCTAAATAAGTTCCGATAGTGTACATGTCCAAGCTGTTTATGACATAATTCAGTCTCATCGGTATGGACCATGTAACATGATTGAGTAGATGAGCTTGCATCACTAACGATGTAGCAGTTTTCAGAAGTTCTGCGACCAGTTAATATAACAGAATCCTTTTTATTAAGAATCTCACAACCTTGATTAGAAAACTTCACACTATGGTTGTTATTGCATATTTGAAAAATTCTTCATAGGTTGGGTTTTAAGCCCTCAACATATAAAATATTCTTAAATAAGGGAAGGTTATAAAGCTGAACCGTACCTTGGCCAATGATCTTACAATTTCTTCCATCACCAAATGTGACTGACCCGTCAGTCATATCTTTTAGATCGGTGAATAAAGCTTTGTCACCTGTCATATGCCTGGAGCAACCACTATTTAGGTACCACTTTGAATGGCTTGTAGCTTTGAAAGTAGTATGGACAACCAAACAATCAACTTTAGGAACCCTTTTCAGAAATGTTTTGGGTTTAGGAGTATAGATGGTATTTTTTTGTCTGTAGTTATAGGAGAGACCTATAGAGTTAGACTTTAATAGCTCCTTGAGAAGATCAATTATTTTTTCAGCCAATGGATTTCGGTTTTGAAAATTAAAGTTGACATGGCTACTTTTGGGTTTTTGAAAAGTCCTTGAATTTTTGGAAAAACCATGATAAGTATTCTTTTCTTTTGAGATTAAAGACTCTCCTTTTACAAATTTAGGAGCAATGTTCTTTTGTTTAGGAGATGTATTCTTATCATAACCTAACCCGGATCGATCACCACATTTTCTTGATCTGGACAATAATTTTTCCAATTTAGGATCACCATGGGCATATCTCCATGTGTCTTTCAAAATCTGAAGAGAAGCTACCTCATTTTTGAGTTTCTCATTTTTGAATTTTAAATCTTCAATTTTGGAGGTTTTGAAATCTAAATCACTTTTGGTTTTTTCAAAAGAATCAGAAATATGAGACTTTTCTAAAACAAGAGACTCATAATCTTCCTTAAGCTTAGAAAATTTTTCTCTTTGTAATTTAAGCTTAACGGCAATTTTACAACTCTCCTTATAAAGGGCATTATAAGCATCTTGAAGGTCATCTTCATTATCGCAATCACTATTCAGATTTTCTTCACTAGATATATCATCATTATCTGAAAAGGTGATCTTGGCTAGAGTCATAAGGGCTTTAACATCTTCGCCCGACTCGGTTTCAGAATCTTCTGATTTAGAAGAGGATTCAGAATCAAACGATTCATCCCAAGTAGTCATCATGCTTTTCTTTTTTGATTTGTCCTTTTTAGGACATTTGTTTGCGAAGTGCCCATACTCTAGACAGTTGTAACATTGACTATCTTTCAAGGATTTTCGAGTTCTAGGTTTAGATCATCTCTTATCATTTGACTTTTGAAAATCATCTTTTTTCTTGTTTTTAAAAATTTTGTAAAACTTTTTTGCTAAAAGCGCCATATCATCTTCAGAATTTTCTAAATCCGAAGTGCTCTCTTGTGAAACATTTTTAGATGATTTGATAGCAATTGATTTTTCTTTAGGAACTTTAAAGGATAACTCATAGGTTTGAAGTGAACCAACTAGTTCCTCAACCCTCATGGTATCCGTATCACGAAGTTCCTGAATCGCTGTCACTTCAGAATTGAACCGTTCATGAAGTGAGCATAGTATCTTTGCGCACACTTTACTTTCTGGGATTCTATCACCAAGACCGCATATAGAGTTCACAATGTCATTCAATCTAGTATAGAAGTCCATAAATATCTCATTCTCCTCCATATGAATTTCTTCAAATTTGGTTGTGAGGAGTTGGACTTTAGGTTTCTTGACAATAGATGTACCCTCGTGTGTCATTTCTAATACATCCCATGCTTGTTTTGCATTTTCACAAGAGATGATTCTTTTAAATTCATCTGGTGATAATGCACAAGTAATTGCATTTAGTGCTTTTGCATTGACAATACTTTCACTTTTCTGAAGTGTGGTCCAAAGAGAATAAGTCGTTACTTTCATTGATTTTGAACCATCACTATTAGTTACTTCAGTGATAGGAGGGTTCCATTCATTCACTGTGGCCAGCCACACACTTTCATCCAAGGATTTAAGGAAGATCCTCATCCTGGCTTTCCAATAAGCATAGTTTGTGCCATTAAAGGGTGGTGACCTAGTGACTGATAGGCTATGAAAATTTAACATCTTAATATAGCTTAGATCGTTAGCTCAGGAAATAAATCCAATAAATAAACAATAAGCACGAGCTATTAGGCTCTGATACCACTTGAAAGGGTCTAGCTATATGCCCTAGAGGGGGGGGGGGTGAATAGGGCAATGCCAAATAAAACTAATAACAACGGAATAATAAAAGAAATAAAGCACAATGCTGAATTTAAAGTAATCTCAATAGCCTAAAATAAAGAGAATGATACTTTATCAGTTCTAAGGACAACCTTATACCAAAAACCAAAGGTTTAAGGTAGGACAACCTTATTTCTAGAATGTCCTTTGTATCACAAACCAATGAGGAATAAAAAGCAAGGAAATCAAAATAACTTGCAGAAATAAATCCTAAGTTATTACAACATTCCTCACACTTGCTTGGAATAAAAAGATTACAACATTCATCCACGAATACAAACCACAAAACTGAATGAATAACAGAATAAAAGAATAATGCATATCCACAACACAATGATATATAGTGGTTCGCCTGTGTGTACACCAACTGTTATCCAACATCCATACAGAATGCTACTCCACTCCTAATATCCTCACACAGGGGATATTAGCATGCACCATCAAAATAGGTTTCACAGGTTCACCTAAAGCCTTCACAATTGTGTCTTTGATCTCGGGCTTACACAATCTGAGTTTTCTGGCTCTCCTCAGATAACCAATACAATGAGATTTTTCTAGAAAATCTCAAACAAAATCAAAGAAAGTAAATTATAAAAATGTAAAATACCTGAATTACCTTTTGAAGAAGCCCGGTAGAACCAATCGGAGTAGAAGTTTGATTCAACGTTCAAAGTCCAATACTCACTTTAAGAATGGTTCTAAGTCTAATTGATTTTAAATCAAAAGGGCTAGTTCTATTTGATTTTGAATCCAAGAAGAAGGAATATCGAAAATTTTCCTTTTCTAATAAGATTGGAATGTAGATCAAAATCAAATAATAAACAAGCTAGCAAAAGGAATATTAAATAAGCACAAAGTAGCTTAAAACAAACACAAACTTATCTCAGAGAATAGCCTAAAGATTGCTTGAATAGAGTTGAATTGAATTGCTAAAACTCTGAAGTTCGTGCTCAATTTATAGCCTGAAAAATCCCGTCTACTACTGGTCTTAGGATCCTAGGACTGGTCGTAGCTTCAAAGATTTTCAAAGATGTTCACGGGATAAGGATTTTACGGTTCCACGACCGGTCATGGGAGGTCTACAACCGGTTGTGGGCCACCTACGACTGGTCTTGAGTCACCTACGACCAGTCGTAGGACCCTTAATTTGGTTGCTGGAGTTTGAGTCGTAGGGCTACGACTAGTCGAAGGATGAGTCATAGAACTCACAGGACTGGTCATAGGATGTCCAGGACTGGTCATAGGATAGCCAGAAAGATCCAAAAATCTTCAACAACCTAGGACTGGTCCTGAAAAACTTAAGACTGGTCATAGCAGAGCTAGGACTGGTCTTGAAGTCCCTAGGACTGGTCTTAGAACACCCCAAACAAGCATATTAAAATATATGAATTATGTATCCAGAATGACCTACTGTAAAGCCCATCCTAAGGTCAATCTAAGGTCAAACAAACCTTAAAAGTGAGATGGACATTGAAAGTCTGTACACTCAGATGACCCTTAAGAGAAGCTTGAGAATATACAAATCTTGTAATAGGCCTTTTTGAGCTTGATCTTGACTTGACAAAATATTTTAATATACTTGAACTTGATTGAATCTTGAACATGCAAACTTGAAGACTTTAATACTTGAATTCTTCATCCATGACTTGAAAACTTCTTCATTTAAGATCTTGTCTTGAAATGCGATGTATTGAAGTAAAGAATAGTTTCAAACATGAAACACAAGATATACAAGACATAGATATAGGTTTTGACACCATAAAATTTGACAACCAAAGGGATATGAAATCATAGCACTTACAGAACCACGACGATGGTGCGGTCGTGATGGTATAAGTCTCGGATTGAACCGACTCAAATATACAGGATACGACTTAAGGTCGAGCGCAAACGTTGATCATCGGTCGCAGGTTACCGAAATTCAACCGGGAGGATCGCGGGAGTTGACGAAACAGTACGGAGTAGGATACGGGTCTTACAGGATCAGTAAAGGGTGATCAACATGAAGCTCTGCAATGCTACACGATTGCCCTAGGAACTTCACACCAAGCAATGATCATCGCTTCTCTGGATCCTCACGAAGATTCCAAAGAGAGAGGCCATCCTATGGAAGACCTTGTTCCCATCCTGCTTGACGAATCCGAGCCATCTATCCAAATTAGGTCGTCCTTGACAACACCACTATGGGATAAAATGGTAACTCTCCTCCGACGTTATGTGAATGTCTTCATATGGTCTCATGAAGATACACATGACATCGACTCTAAAATCATAGTGCACTGCCTGAATGTCGATCCAGCTCACCGACTGATTTTACAGAAGCGTCGTGCGCTCGATCCCGAAAGATATGCAGTGATCGAGGAAGAAGTCGACAAACTCCTCACGGCTGAATTCATCGAGGAAGTTTATTATCCAGACTAGATAACCAACATTGTGTTGGTCAAGAAGGCTAATGGGAAATGGTGGGTCTGTGTTGACTACATGTAACACCTCGTACTTTTCAGTACTCGGGTTGTACCACATAACCAAGCCTAGTATAAATACAAACCTAGCTAAAGTAAACACTCACATTCATTTTTGTCTAAATTTCACTGTCGGAAGCAATCTTCATCTAGGATTAAACCATCTATTGTAGACCATGGAATGTCTTGATCATTCTCGTGATCATAAATGAACTCCCATGAGCCTCAGAGTATGTTTAAAGGTTAATATGGATCATCTAATCCACTGTCCAACAGTCCATGATGTCTGGCCAGGTGAAATCCCCACTCAAAGGGGCTGGATTGGTCAATCAATTCTAGATTTAACTATTAAACTCTATATGATTGCCCTTAGAACCCTATATCATCGAGTAATTAGTTTTGTGGAATGATCTGATGCCATTAACTGACAATTTACAATGAGTCAGCCGTTGGACCCTAAAAGTCATCCATTAATGTAATGACTTAGAAAAATCCGTACTTAGACCCGAGTATCACCTTTAGCAGAAATCATTTAGGCCTTAATCCCTTAGAAATTTAATGTGTTTTAGCTAGCGCTAAACTAGATTACATGTGAGATTAGCACCAATAACTTTTAATACGATCCGTAAGACCCAAAACCTATAAAATCATTGACGCTATATTACCCTGAAATCTAGGATCCAACTCTAAACCCAGTTTCTCCTGGGAATACTTTGTAACTTCGTATTGGACCTAGACCGCTCGTCAAAAATCTGATATCGATGAACTTAGACCATTATGACCGCTTAGTTGGACTTGACCATCACCTCAAAAATCAAGCCTAAACAATGTCCTGAGACCATTTCATTGAGTCTAGAGTAAAGAGAGTGAGAAAACGAAGATTTTTAGAAAATTAAATATAATTTTAAGTAATCTAGATCGTTTCGCTTACGCGTTATTTCTAAGCATTCTAACTGTTAGATTTTGACCCAAATTCACCCTCGGATCAGGGAAGGTGGCCCATGCATGTCAAAGTACTTGTGGCCCTGATCGAATTTCAGTAACTGTTGAATTGAAGCTGGTCCACCACGGACGATCTAGAAATCCGATCGGACTGAAAACTTAACTTACTAAAGATCCAATACTAGTGAGCTTAAGTCCGACCGCATTTGATAAGAGGACCTCCAGAAGTGCTCCGTTGGATCAGAAAGAGCTCGATTTGGTTATAACTTAAGTATACCTTGGCCCTAAGGCTGTTTCCGTCAACTTTAAGCTTATAAAAAGGCTTTAAACCCTCATTCCCAAATTCTATACGAATTTCCTAAACCCTAGCTACTTAAGAGAGAGAAAAGAGAGAGAAAGTGAGAGAGAACCTGTTGATTCTCCATGGAATTCTTCCCAGTTCATCTATACATTGAACCTGCATATTTGAATCATTCTTTCGGTGATTTTGATTCCATTATTGGGTAAGTTAAGCCAACCCTAACCTATTTTGAAGTTTAAACTAGCTGTAGTGAAGTCATAGCTAACCTATTTCATGCCATAGGTAGCGTATCCGCCGTTGACGAAGACATATCGTCTGAATCACATCTAATACGCATTTTCTGGTTTAAGGTGTGGACTATATACATTTAAGTTATGGTTTTCAAGGCTTTCAATGTTAGATAATGATTTATTCATGTTGTGATTGCCATTACTCATGCTAAATGCGCTATCCGTTTCGATTTACGTATATGTATACTCTATGTTAGAAATAACATATTTCCTGTATATGTTAGAATAACCGTATACGTATAGAAATTACTGTTATGATTGCCATGATTATTTGTCATTGATATATGCTTGATATGTATGTGGCAACTCCTTGGCGAAAGGACTTGCCCCAATATGTAACGAAGTCGACATACGTGATGTATATTGTATAGTGTAATCTAAGTGTTTGTATAAATGCCTAAATGAGTTAGTAGTTAGTAAAGTGTGATTGTTAAGGTTATTGAGATATGAATCCTGATCATGTTAACTGTGTGTATGATTTCCTTCATGGATTGATTAACTTAGATGAATCATGTTAAATGTGTGTATGATTTCCTCCATCTACTGTATTTACATTTAAGTTATACTTCATGAATGTTCATATGAATGTAAGATATGAATCACATGTCTGTTATTGAGCTTGTACATGAATGGGGCTGTGCTACAGTCCAGGTAATCGGTAATCGAACTCCAAATGGTAGTTGAGGTTATTTTCACCACACAGGATGAGTTTAACGAATCTGAGTTGTGCTTGGGATGTTCGACAGTGGTTAGGCCACACAGAGTGCTTATGCATTTCATGTCATTCAACTCAACGTGCGCTTGGCCTAGTTGAGCTTATTAACTAACCCGATTGACCGATGTTTGTTCACTATGTTTGGTCGCTACTGTTTGAATCTAAGGAACTGAGCTTACCAATGAAACTCCCGTTAACCTTGGTACCGTGATCCCTTAAGACTCATGAGCCAGACATGATGGTATGGGACAATGTGGTGGATTTGTCGGCCTACGCTGGGGCGACGAGCCTCCCCGTAGTGACCAGTGAGAACCCTACTCTTGTGAGAAGATTATGGTGGTATGAGACACTATATTCTTGTTGTCGGCCTACATTGATTGGTGACGAGCCCTCTATAGTGACCTCGAGTATATCCTGACACTGCATAAGGGCGACGAGTCCTGTTGCAGTATTGAGGATATAACTAGGCCTGTATTGATTTGGTGATGGGGGAGTGGTGTAACGATTCCGTGCAACAGCCCTGGCAGCCCTTGCAGCGACCTAGAACCGTAACATCGTATGAGTTTTCCTAGGACTGACGACCCTAAAACGGATCAATGTTTGGGGATTAATATAAGGGAGGTGTCTTAGCTTCCCAATCCTACTGTATGAAAAGGACTAATAAGAACTTGGTAATCATACTCATGACATCGCACTGCATGTGCCATTGGCGTTGGTGTGAGAGCATAGTGGTAGTGATTTATGCCGCGATCGTTAGACGTTGTCGCAAGAGGAAGATTGTGGTGAGAGATGCATCATTCCCTCATATCATTCTTGCATTAACAAGAGTATCTAGGACATGTTTGATTGTACTTCTTTATCATTACTACTTGATTGAATTGATAACATGTTAACCTTTGCTGTATAGTACCACTGAGTTGATCACTCACTCCCACATTCTGGGACGGTTCTTAAACACCAACCAGACTCTGACTTAGTTGCAGGTGACGGCGATGCTTGCGAGGCGGGGCCGAATTTTGATAAGGATGAGGAGGCGATCTCATTTATGCAGTTCTCTGGCGGGTTCATGTGAACCTTGTCCTGACCAGCAGGGATTCTGGGATATGTATATGATGATTTTGCACAGTTTGATACATGTATTTTGAGACACAGTTGTATATATTGCCCTGGGCAGAGCACGTATCTTTTGGGGATTATTTTTAAATTATATATGTATTTAAGTCTTTCGCTTGCAGTTCCTCAATATCCCAGAATTGTCTGCTAATCTGGCTTGATCTATTTCATGTTTTATGCACTAACATAGACAACATACATCCATCATTGATTATGTTGCATGAGTGATGTCTTGGAACTCGGGAGCTGAGTTATGCTCGACCCCCGAATTTCAGGGTGTTACAAGTTGGTATCAGAGAATGATCTGGATTAAACTGGACCTGGGTTAGGGTCACACAATGCACGTTTACACCACTATAGCGTAGGAGGGTGAGAGACAATTCAGAAACAGAACTAGGACTCTCAGTTTGTCTTTTGGTGAAAGTTTATTGAAAATGATCATCGAGATCGAGTTTATGCACACTCTTGATCACACATGTCGACCTCAAATCAAGTCTAGACCATTAATTGACGGGTATAGACCGCATTTCATCCCATTTCAGCCGCTAGAAATCGGTAAAAGTGAATAGAGATCAGATTAGTTTCGAAATGACCCGAAACGGCTCAAATCGGAAGAGGGGGCCAAATAATCAACTTTTAGGGGGTTTCAGGGTGGGACCCTAACATTTTTAAACCAGGGGGTGGTGAGGCCCTCGCCCAATGGGTGAGGCCTCACCGGTTTGTCCAGCGGACGAGGCCTCGCAAACCGGCGGGCCCAGATGGGACAGGGCTTTCGGGCCGATGGCTTTCGGGGCTTAGTGGGACCTATGGTACAGGGTTCGACCCCTATTTCATCCCTAATCCTTCACTTCCTTCACAAACCTCACTCCCAAGCTTTCCTTTTTCCTTAAAACAGTCCATACCTCTCTCAAATCGCCCTTCCAATCCTTCTTTCTTCCATTTTCTTTCAAGCCTCACGTTCTTCCATCGTGCTCAGCCGTACCTATCACCTACTCCTTCCATTTTCTTTGATTTAAGCTCCCAAAGCTCTCATTTAAGCTCTAAAATCGTGCCAGCCCCCAACCCCTCTTATTTTGATCTTTTATTTCTTTTATTTTCCCTTTCTTTGACCCATTACACTCCTATTTTAGACCCAAATTCATGGGGACCTATAAATCTCAGCCCTTTCTTCATTTTCTTCACTTTTCATGGCTTTCTTGGAGCTTGTCACGGCTTTATTTTTCATTTCCTCAATCCTGTTGCTGATGGGCAAGAAGTGTGCCCCAGTGGATGAGGCTGGGCCTAGTCATCCCGCTCGTTCGAGGTGGCCTAGAGGAGCTACCTCGAGTTTAAGCGTTGGGAGAGAAGTGCAAACGAAGCGAAATTTAGATCCCCATGCTCCATTTGGAAGATCGTTGTTAGCAGAGTTGGCTCATGACGTCTACGAGGACCGTAGGGTTCTTTTTAAAGCACATGTGGATGGGAGACTCTTTGGTGAGTATTTATTATTCGAGTGTCTGGAAGCTGCCGGGTGGGGTCCACTATTTGATGGTCAGTCTCGTGCAAATGTGAGTACTGTTCGCGCCTTCTATGCTCATATTCGGGACCCTACGCTGGAGCCATTGCAGTTCAAGATCCCCTTCGACAGAGATCGGGAAGCCATAATCAATGTTGGGTTGATAGCTCGACTCCTGAACGTGCCACTTGGTGAGGTACATCCAAGTGCAAGGAATCTGAATAGTGTTCGTGAGAGGGATGGCCGCACTAGGTTTCTATGTGGTCGTTTGGTTGAGTGACAGCATAACAAGAGCCTCTTAGCGACCCATATGTCAAGCGATTTTCGTCTGCTTCACCACAACGGCACGATCAATGTTTATCCCAGGTGGAGCAATCGCAGTGAATGCACGCGTCTCATAGTAGATTTTCTGTATCAAGTGGGGCAGGGAGCGAAGGTGTACGTGCCTACGTTTGTCCTGCGATAGATCATCCTTATCGCACGATCAAGAAGAACGACTGAGTCGCTTCGCTTCAGCCGACTCATATGCAAGATTACGATCGAGTTTGCTTACAGACTTGGGGCGGAGTTGCCAGCACTGGTCCATTATATCAGCGAGACTACTCTTAACCAAATGAAGATAGGGCCTCCGCAACGTGAGGCCCAACTTGATGAAAGCGAGGATGAGTATAATAGCGAAGAAGAAGAAAGTGAAGAAGAAGGTGGGGCAAAGATAGAGGAAGAAGTGCAGGACGAAGAAGAAGAGAAGGCTCAGGATACTAATGAGAGTCCTCCTCCTGCGGCTCAGGCTGATAGGGATGCCTGTATAGTTCGACTCGAGGAGGGTCAAGCTGCTCTTCGTCAGGATATTGTGGATTTATGGGGCCTCGTAAATCGTAAGTTCAAGAAAGTAACCCGCACGCTGAAGACCATCCTTTGCTGCCTGAAGGAAAAGGGTGCCCCTTCTCCATCACCAGATTCTGATGAATAGGCCTTATGTAGTCGTTGTTTGCTTGTTCGTTGCTTATTTTGATGTGTGGTTTGGTGTTTGTTTGGTAGTTGGTAGTTATTTGGTATTTGAAGTTTAGTGTCTGAAGCTTAGTTATTTGGTTCACATGCTTTCTCTGTCGCGATTCATGTAATGCTGCAAATCATGCATTGTGATAATTTTGTTAATAAAATGCATGTTGTTTCTTTGGCTTGTAAAGTTAATGCTATGGATGGACTGTGTGAATGCCTAATCTCATTGGTTGCTACCCTCTGTTGTGTGCAGGGTATGCCACCTAAGGGTTCGAGATCTTCGGCCCGTCTTTCTCTGGGAGATTCGCTCAACGGAGCCCTTGCCCTGTGTGATACTCATATAGACCCCCATTTCGGCCCATCTCGTTTAGATCCCATGTCGAGTTCTCAGCCGGCTTCTGGTCCTACTGCTGGGCCACCTCCTGTGACACCTTCTGTGGTGCCTCCTGTTACACATGCGGTTCCCAAGTAGAACCATGCGTCTGCGTCGATGCCTTCTACATCACATTCCGCTCCACCTCCTAATAGGCTAGAGCAGATGATGTTGTTGATGCAGCAGCAGCGGATACAGCAGCAGCAGCAGCAGTTCTTGTCCTCCATGGCTGGTATCTTTGCTCAGTCGATGGCGATGACCGCACCTGTCTCTCCTCTACACTGTAACACCTCGAATTTTTGCTAACCTGGGGTTAGATGTCCTTAGGCTCTGGGTCAACCTTATCACTTTCAGAGCTCAATCCCAAATCCAAAGAAATCACTTTTCAATCCATTTCCTTCAAAACTCACCTTTCACCACCTCATTCTTCAAATTTCTCCAAGTACTTTCATATTAAACACGACTCCTCAAGTTTACATAGTAAAGAACACCAATCCTAGGGTATTAACGATGAAGAATATAATAAAATAGATAGATTAGCTGGATAGATTAGCGTCTCCTACCCCAAAATCATATGCTATATGCCATAAAAATTCATTCTGATTTGCAAACTGGCACCAAAACGCCTCGAACGGAGTCGTGGGCCCACCCACGCTAATCCACAATGATCCAAGGTGGGCCCCACATATTTTTAAGACCTAGGGGACAGGGTGACCACGCCCCATATGGCCGGCATCACCGGTTTGCAGTTTGACTGGCGAGGACCTCGCCGGTTTGGCGAGGGCTCGCCGTATAGTGGGCCCCACTCGGGCCGGCCTTTGGGCCGGAGGTGTTTGGGGGTTAGGGTAGCCCCCTGGTATGTGGGTCGTCCCTTATAACCTCCCCGATCAGGTACTTCCTTCACAAAGTGACCCTCCAAGCTCTCCTTTCTCACCAAAATGCCTGATTTTTAGAAAAAACCATCCCTTCAAACTCTTCCTTCTTCCGTTTCTAAACACCCTCGCTCCACCCTTCAAATCTCATCTTAAATAAAAATCAATAAAGGCTACTTCCTTTAGAAATCCAATGAGAATCAACTAGCACTGCACTAGATGACCTGTGAAATTCTCACCAATCACTTTCAATACGATCTGCTAGAGTCAAAATGTATAGGATACGTGACGCTACAATATCGTAAAACCTAGGATCAAACTCTAATCCCGATTGCTCTCGGGAGCACCTTGAAACTTTGTATCGGCTCTGGATTGCACGTCGGAAGTCCGATTATCCCGAACTTAGACAATCCTGACCGCCTAGTTGGACTTGACAATCACCTCGAAAATCAAGTCTAAATGATATCCCATGATGATTTCCTTGAGTCTAGAGTGAAGAGTGTGAGAAATGTTAGAAATTAATAAAATTTATGAAATCTGGCACGTGTAGCTTGCGCGACATTTTTTAAGCGTTCTGACCATTAGAATTCGATCAAATTTTACCCTCGGATCAGGATAAGTGGCCCTTACATGTCAACGCACTTATGGCCCTGATCGAGTATCGGTAGCCGTTGAACTGAAACTGGTCAGCCACGTGCGATCTAGGAACATTACCGGACTGAAAACTTGATGTGAGTAGGATCCAGTATCCATGAGCTTAAGTCCGACCGCATTCGGCTAGGGGACCTCCAGAAATGCTCCGTTGAGACGGAACAGTCCGTATTTGGACATAAAATAAGTATACTTTGGCCCCAAGTCTATTTTCGTCGCTTTTGGACTTATAAAAAGGGCTTAGACCCTTACTCTTTCATTCCATACGAATTTGGAGAGAGAAGAGAGAAAAGAGAGGGAGAAAGAGAGAGAAAGGGAGGGAGATTTGGAGCTCTCTCCTGGGATTCTTCCCTGCTGCTCCATGTTCCATAGCCGCCGCTTCTGCACCGTCATTCCAATGTTTTCAACTCCATTCTTAGGTAAGAAATCCTAACCCTAACCTGATTTGAAGCTTAGAATAGTTGTAGTGTTGGTATAGCTAACCCGTTTCATGCCATAGGTACCGTACCCGTCGTTGACGAAGACTTATCGTCTGAATCAACTTCGTTTCACAATTTCTGGTTTAAGGTGCGGATCTTAGATGCTTAGATTACCTATTTCAAAGCTTTCAATGCCGTTTAATGGTAGATTGTTGACAAGAATGCTATTTGACATGTACAACATGCTGTCCATTTTTCATTCCGAATACGTACAAAGAATATGAGATTTAAGGTATTTTAAGTATTTATAGGAAATACTGTATACGTACGTATTTTACCGATATGATTGTCATGGGTATTTGCCGTGTATTTATACTAGTCATGGATGTATGATCTGTTTGGCGAAGAGATTCGCCCTAATGCATATATTGGCCGACATATGCTATGTAGACTAATGTGTGTAGACTAAGTGTTTGTGGAAATGCCTAAATCAATATGATTTATGCTTGCCACATGTTTTGAATGTAAGAACATGATTGTCATGTATTAGACATCTCCTTGATATAAGGATCTGTCATATTATATGTTGAAATCAACATATGTCAAGTACGTTGGAGTTGTGTAGTCTAAGTGTTTGTATAAATGTTTGTATAAGTGAGTATTGAGTAAATGAGGGTGTAGATACACGTTGAGATAGGATTCTCAACTCTTTGGGTGAAGTATATGATTTCCTCCATGTTTGTTTATTTGAATTGATTACCTTATCTATATGAAATGCTTGTGTATGGTTAAATTGCATATGTTGTATCTTATACCATGTTGATAACATGCTTGAATCACTTGTTATTCAATTCTATCTATTCATATGATTACTGATTCACATTTCATGTGCTTGGGGCTATACTCTAGACCAGGAAGTCGATAACAGTTTAGAATCCGTGGTCGGATTCTATTCGCCACGAAGTATGTGTATGACGAACTCAAGTCGTACTAGAGTCGTCGACAGTGGTTAGGCCACATGAAGTGCTTGTGCACTTCATGTCGGTCGATTCGACGTGCGCTCGCGCTAGTCGGACTCATCAAGTAACCCGACTGACCATTGTATGTTCACCTTGTATTCGTCATAACTGCTTGAACCTAGGGTACTAAACTTACCATTGGAAAGCCCCTCTAACCTTGGTACCTTGATCCCATAAGACTCATGAGCCGGGCATGGTGGTATGGGACACTGTGGTCCAGCTGTCGGCTTACGCTGGGGCCACAAACCTCCCCGTAGTGACCAGTGAGCACCCTACTCTGAGCAGATTATGGTGGTATGGGACACTATATTCTTGCTGTTGGCCTACATTGATAAGGTGATGAGGGAGTAGAGCAACGAGTGCGAGCAACAGCCCTGGCAGCCCTTTGTAGTGACCTTGAGTTTATCCTAACACTGCATGGGGGCGACGAGTCCTGATGCAGTCTTAAGGATATAAACTAGGCCTATATTCATAAGGTGATGGGGGAGCGGTGCAACAAGTGCATGCAACAACCCTAACAGCCCTTGCAGCGACCTAGAAATATATTATCGTATGAGATTACTAGGAGTGACGACCCTAGACAGGATCATTGTTTGGGTATTGATATAAGGAAGGTACCTTAGTTTTCCAATCCTGCTGTATGAAAAGGACTAATAACAACTTGGTAATCATTATCCATATCACATTGCATGTGCCAGGAAGAAAGCATGCCGCGGACGCAAATAGTGCCGCATGAGGGAGTATGTCGGTGAGGGCATCCATCATGTCATTTCATGCATTCATTAACAATAGTATCTAGGATTGTTTGATTGTTTGCTTTACTATTAACGCGTGATTGATTTGATAACATGCTAATCTTTGCTCTATTATTCCACTGAGTTGATCACTCACTCCCACGTTACGGGACGGTATTTCTGGATACCCACCAGAACTGGTTGTAGTTGCAGATGATGGCGTTGCTTGTGAAGCGGAACCGAACTTGTATGATGATGAGGAGGACTTCTCCGTGTTCTAATCGACGGGATTACAGGGAGGTTGATTAGACGCCTTGACACTTGTCATTTTATATTTTTGGAGCACTCGTGTATATTCTTTTCTTTCCATTTTTGGAGTATACATGTATTTAATTAACCTGGTAACATGTTCACACTCTAGAGACTTACAATCAATTATATATTTTATGTGTTTATCACAACCTTCCGCTTGCTAATTTAACTGTCTGTGGAGTATGATATGCTGTTTTGGCTTAGTCTCAATCTTGTGTAATGCCATTCTACAGACAACATGCATTTATCATTATCTATGTTGCATAAGTGACGTTTTGGAACTCGGGAGTTGGGTTTCTACCCGACCCCCGATTTTTGAGATGTTACATACACCCTGTTGGGTATACTACTGCGAGCGGTACATTCGAGCGATTTCAGCGCTTGAGGCCTCCTACATTTTTAGATACTCACAGACCCGAGGAGGTTGAGTATTGGATAGACCGCATCTCGAAGATGCTTAGGCCGTTGCATTGTTCCGAGGGGGAGCAGGTTGAGCTTGCCACCTTCATGTTTGAGAAGGGGGCTAGCTTATGGTGGGACAGCATTCTCCGCACAGTTGTGGAGGGATTTGAGTGGACGTGGCGGCATTCGAGGCTCGCTTCCACGAGAAGTATTTTCCGGTCACTTACCGGCACGAGAAGGAGAATAAGTTCCTTCGCCTTCGCTAGGGAGGCATGTCGGTGACGGAGTATGAGAACCGGTTTACGGAGCTAGGCAGGTATACTCCTTTGATTCTAGGTGATCAGCCATTGAGGATGTGGCATTTTTTTGAAGGTTTGCGACCCGAGATTAGATCGAAGATGTGCAGCTATTGCAAGAGGCCTGGCCACATTGAGATTTCTTACTTTTCCAGGATGCGAGACAGTGGTTTCTCACCGCCTCAAAGGATCAACCGTCCGATGCCTCAGGCTATTTCAGCTCCACCCCTTTGATCAGCACCAGCTCATCCTTCCTTCATATCTTCAACATCTCGTTTCAGGCCACCACAACGGCCCATGGTTCCTCCACCACATCGCCTACAGCAGGCTCGGGTTCATGCGCTCACAGCTGAGGCGCCCAAGGAAGATTCAACATCGTCATCATTCGAGGTTCCTGCACACATCCTAGGTACGCCTATCTTCCTGTTGGTGGACAATGGGTCCACTGTTTCGATCATTTCTTGTGCTGTGGTCAAGAGGCTAGTTTGGTTACGGCTCCTGCGAAGGGAGTGGGACTCATGACAGCTACAAAGACTACATCAGATATTACTAAGACCTGTGAGTCTTGCTCGATAGATTTGGGTAGCGGGATAGTGGTCGTCGATCTGATTGTCGCCCCACTGTGTCATTATGATGTTATTTTTGAGATGGACTGGCTCGCGAAGATGAGAGCAGAGATTGATTGCGAGGCCAGAGTTGTGAAAGCCTATGGACCTGAGGGCACAGCCTTCTCTTTTCCAATTCAGGTCAGTTGGTCCTGTCATATTAGCACCTATGCTTCCATGTTAGAGAGTTCTGATATTCCGACGCTAGAAGATATGCCAGTAGTTTGCAATTTCTCTGATGTGTTTGAGAAGATTCCAGGGCTTCCTCCTCGGTGCGAGATTGACTTCACTATTGTTCTTGTGCCCGGTGCGACACCTATTTCCCTGCCGACGTATCGTATGCCTCCATGTGAGATGGAGGAGTTGAGGAGACAGATTGATGGTTTGCTTGAAGCAGGCTTTATTCGACCGATTGTGTCACCTTGGGGAGCGCCTGTCTTGTTTGTGAAGAAGAAAGACGGTTCCCTGCAGTTGTGTATTGATTATCGCAGGCTGAATCAGGTGACAGTGAAGAACAAGTATCCTTTACCTAGGATTGATGATCTGTTTGATCAGTTGAAGGGGGCACGTTATTTCTCGAAGATAGATTTGCAGTCTGGGTATCATCAGTTGCGCGTCAGGGATGAGGACGTGCAGAAGACCGCATTCAGGACCAGTTTTGGTCATTATGAGTTCCTTGTGATGTCTTTTGGACTCACGAATGCTCCAGCCGTGTTCATGGATCTGATGAACAGAGTGTTTCTGCCATTTCTATTCAAGTTCATTATCGTCTTTATAGATGACATTTTGATATACTCCCTGAGTCGGGAAGAGCACAAGGAGCACCTGAGAATGGTATTGAATACTCTCAGGGAGAACTAGTTGTTCGCATAGTAAAAGAAATGCGACTTCTAGAAGGAAGAAGTTAAGTTCCTTGGACATGTTGTAACGCCCTGAAATTTGGGGGTCGAGCATAACTCAGCTCCCGAGTTCCAAAACATCACTTATGCAACATATTTGTTGATGATTGTATGTTATCTGTGTTAATGGAGAAAATATAAAATAGATCAAGCCAGATTAGCAGACATAATTCAGGGATACTGAGGAAATGCAAGCGGAAGACTTAATTACATATATAATTCAAAATAAATCCCCAAATGTTGCGTGCTCTGCCCAGGGCAATATACATACATTTGTGTCTCAAAATATATACAGGAACTATTCAAAATGATCCAATACACATCCTAAAAATAATCCCCGCTAATCAGGACGAGGCTCACAGGAACCCGCCTGAGAACTGCATATATGAGAATGCCTCCTCGTCCTCGTCCAAGTCTGGCTCCACCTTGCAAGCATCGCCATCTCCTGCAGCTAAGTCAGAGTCTGGTTGGTGTTTAAATACCGTCCCAGAACGTGGGAGTGAGTGATCAACTCAGTGGTACTATATAGCAAAAGTTAACATGTTATCAATCTAATCAAGCAGTAATGATAAGGCAGTACAATCACACATGTCCTATATCTCTTGTTAATGTAAGGATGATATGAAGAATGATGCATGCCCTCACCATAATCTCCCTCATACGACATCATCTAACGATCGCGGCATGAATCACTACCACTGTGCTCTCATACCAATGCCAATGACACATGCAGTGCGATGTCATGAATATGATTGCTAAGTTCTTATTAGTCTTTTTCATACAGCAGTATTGGGAAGCTAAGACACCTCCCTTATATCATTTTCCAACATTGATCCTTTCTAGGGTCGTCAATCCTAAGATATTTCATACGATGTTATGGTTCTAGGTCACTGCAAGGGCTGTTGTGCACAATCGTTACACCACTCCCCCATCACCTTATCAATACAGGCCTATTTATATCCTTAAGACTGTATCAGGACTCGTCGTCCCTATGCGGTGTTAGGATAAACTCAAGTTCACTACTGAGGGTTCGTCACCAATCAGTGTAAGCCGACAGCGAGAATATAGTGTCTCATACCACCATAATCTGCTCAGAGTAGGGTGCTCACTGGTCACTACGGGGAGGTTTGTGGCCCTAGCGTAGGCCAACAGCTCGACCACGGTGTCCTATACCACCATGCCCGTCTCATGAGTCTTAGGGGATCTTGGTACCATGGTTAACGGGAGTTTCACTGGTAAGTTCAGTGCCTTAGATTCAAACAGTGACGACCAAACATGGTGAACAAGCATTGGTCAATCGGGTTAGTCGATAAGCTCAACTAGGCTAAGCGCACGTTGAGTTGAACGACATGGAATGCATAAGAACTCCGTGTGGCCTAACCACTGCCGAACACCCCAAGCACGACTCAGATTCGCTAAACCTATCTTGTGTGGTAAAAGCAACCTCAACCACTATTTACAGAATGTTTTTCGATTACCTGGACTGTAGTACAGCCCCATTCACATATAAAGCTAATAACTAGCATATGATTCATATCCCGCATTCATATGAACAAGCATGGAATACAACTTGAATGTAAACACAGTACATGTAGGAATTCATACACTCATTTAACATGATTCGACTAAATACATAATCCATGGAGGAAATCATACACTCATTTAGCATGAATAACCTAAATTACATGATTCATGGAGGAAATCATACACACCAATATTATGGTTGAAATCCATATCTCAACCATCTTAGCAAACACATTCTACTAACTACTATCTCATTTGGACATTTAAACAAACACTTAGCTTACACTATTCGATATACATCACGTATGTCAACATCGTTGTATATTAGGGCAAGTCCTTTCGCCAAGGAGTTGTTGTACACATATCAGGCATATAACAACGATCATAAATTATGGCAAGCATATCAACAGATTTTATACGCATACGTGTATTCTAACATATACATGAAATGCAGTATTTAGAATATAAAATATACATATACGGAAGACAAAATAGATAGCACATTTAGCATGTGTAATTGCATTCACAACATGAATAAATCATTAACTATCATTGAAAGGGTTGAAAACCATAACCTAAGCGTATATAGTCCGCACCTTAAACCAGAAAAGACGTATTTAAGACGATTCAGACGATGTGTCTTCGTCAACAGCGGATACGCTACCTATGGCATGAAACAGGTTAGCTAGAACTCTACTTCAGCTAGTCTAGGCTTCAAAATAGGTTAGGATTAGCTTAACTTACCCAAAAATAGAATCAGAATTGCTGGAAGAATAATTCAGAAACACCGGTTCAAAGTATAGATGGGTTAGGAAGAATCCTACAGTTTTTCACCTGATTCTCCCACACTTTCTCTCTCTTTTCTTTCTCTCAAATCTCTAGGGTTTGGAAAATTCGTATGGGTTAGAAAGCTAAGGGTTTAAGGCCCTTTTATAAACCTAAACATTACGAAAATAGGCTTAAGGTCAAGGTATACTTAGGTTATAACCAAATCGGGATCTTTCTGATCCAACGGAGCATTTCTAGAGGTCTTCTGATCAAATGCGGTAGGACTTAAGCTCCCTAGCATCGGATCTTTAGTAAGTTAAGTTTTCAGTCCGATCGGATATCCAGATTGTCCGTGGCGGACCAGTTTCAATTCGACTGTCACCGAACCTAAATCAGGGCTACAAGCTCTATGACATGAAAGGGCCAACTTTCCTGATCCAATGGTGAAATTTAGTCAAATTCCAATGGTTAGAACACTTAAAAATAACGCACAAGTGAACCATGTCAGATTTCATAAAAATGTATTTAATTTTCTAAATATTTTCCTTTTCTCACTCTCTTCACTCCGGACTCAGTAAAATGGTGTCAGGACATCAGTTGGGCTTGATTTTCTAGGAAATTATCAAGTCCAACTAAGCGGTCATAACGGTCTAAGATTATAGATATCGGACTCCTGATGCGCGGTCTAGAATCAATACAAGGTTACCAAACATTCCCGGGATCAACTGGGTTTAGAGTTGGATCCTAGATTTTAGGATATTATAGCATCATTGATTCTATAAGTTTTAAGTCTTGCAGAACATATTTAAAGCAATCTGTGCAGATTTCACAGCCAGTCTAACTTAGCGCTAGGTAACTTAGGTTCAATTTCTAAGAGAATTAATCCTAAGTGATTTCTGATCGAGGTGATACTCAGGTCTTGGTACGAAATTTTTTGAGTCGTTACACATATGGTGTCTAAGGAAGGCATTGCAGTTGACCCCGCTAAGGTAGCTACAGTTTAGGATTGGAAGCAGCCTACTTTAGTTATCAAGGTGAGGAGTTTTTTGGGTCTGGTAGGTTACTATCGACGATTCATTCGAGATTTTTCTAAGATTGTCAGACCGTTGTCTCAGTTGATAAGGAAGGACTTGAAGTTTGCCTGGAATGAGAAGGCTGAAGCAGCTTTTCAGGAGCTGAAGGACAAGTTGACGTCCGCCCCTGTGCTAGTATTGCCAGAGCAAGGGGTTAAGTATACGATATATATTGATGTGTCTCGCATTGGTGTAGGTTGTGTCCTTATGCAGAAGGACAGGGTGATTGCGTATGCCTCAAGACAATTAAGGAAGCACGAGGAGAATTACCTTACGCATGACCTAGAGTTGGCAGCTGTCATCTTCGCATTAAAGCTCTGGAGACATTACCTATACGGAGAAGAGTTCGAGCTCTTTTGTGACCCCAAGAGCCTTATATATATATTCTCACAGTGAGATTTGAATATGAGGCAGGGCTGATGGATGGAGACCTTAAAAGACTTTAAGTTTGAGGTTTCCTACCATCCGGGCAAGGAAAACCTTGTGGCAGATGCGTTGAGCCGCAAGAAGACTATAGAATTTACGGTTCCACTTATGATGCAGAATGGGATATGGTGGAATTCATGCGAGACTTTGAACAGAAGCTCACAGTGGAAGAGCCGTATGAAGTTATCGCACATATTCGTGTACAACCACTAGTTGATGGCTGCATTATTGAGGCTCAGGCAGGAGATGAGCTTCTGGTAAAGATGAAGGAGCGGGTTGGTACTAATGGGGACTCTGAGTAGACTATTGGTACGGATGAGGGCTTGCGATATCGAGGCCGCCTGTGCGTTCCAGACATACCTGACTTGAGACGAGAGATTCTTGAGTCAGCCCACAGTTCAAGGCTCACGATGCATCCAGGTAGCACAAAAATGTATCAGAATATGAAAAGATCATACTGGTGGGACAATATGAAGGTCCACATTACTGAATTCGTATCCTGTTGTCTTACGTGTCAGCAGGTTAAGTGTAACACCTCGGAAAAATCCGTACAGAGACTCGAGTACCAACTCGATCAGAAATCACGTAGAATTAATTCCTTTAGAAATTAAGCGCATGTTAGCTAGCGCTATGCTAGATTAGCTGTGAAATTAGCACTGATCAATTTAAATACGTTCTGCAAGATCCAAAACTTGTAGAACCAATGACGCTACAATACCCTGAAATCTAGGATCAAACTCTAAATCCGTTTGCTCTCAGGAACCCTTTGAAACTTGGGATTGGATTTAGACCACGCGTCGAAAGTCCGATATCTACAATCTTAGACCGTTATGACCGCTTAGCTGGACTTGACAATCATTTCAAAAATCAAGCCCAACTGATGTTTTGAGTCTATTTCATTGAGCCTAGAGCAGGGAGTGTGAGAAAGAGTGAAATTTATAAAAATTTAAATGAGATTTAAATGAATCTGGCATGTTTCGTTTGCGGGATCAGTATAAGCATTCAGACCGTCGAAATCTGACCCAAATACACCCTTGGATCAGGAAACATTTCTCACTCAAGTCAGTGTACTTGGAATCTTCGATCGAGTCTCCGTGACTGTTGAACTGAAACTGGTCCGCCACGTACGATTTGGGAAGTCTACCAGTCTGAAAACTTGATGTGTGCTAGATCCGATATACATGAGATTAAGTCCAACCGCGTTCGGCCAGAGGACCTCCCGAAACGCTCTTTTGGATCGAAAAAGTCCCGATTTGGTTATAACTCAAGTATACCTTGTTCCCAAGTCTATTTAGGTTAGGTTTTAACCTATATAAGGGCTTTAAACCCTCTCATATCTCTCCCATCCAAATTTTCTATAAACCCAAGAAAGTGTCGAGAGAGAAAGAGAGAGTTAGTGAGAGAATTTGTGGGAGAATTTCCTGCCACTTGCACCAGCTATTGCACGTACCGAAGCACCGCATTCAAATCACTTTCCCGGTGATTTTCAACTCACTTATAGGTAAGAAAACCCTACCCTCTTGCTGTTTTAGGGATTCTTTTGATGCGAGTAGCAGTGTAGCTTATGTAACTTATGATATAGGTCGCCTTAACACCCTTGACGAAGCGTAGATGTTCTATTCGAATTGATACACGTCTAAGGAGAAAGGTGAGGATTTTAGACACTTTGATTGACTAATTTCAAAGCTTTCAATTTTATTTAATAGTAGATTATCGAAGAGAACGCCGTTTGACATGTAGAACATGCTGTCCGTTTTCTGTTTTGACTGCGTACGAGAAATATGAGATTTAGGATATTTTAGGTATTTATAAGAAATACTGTTTACGTCCATATTTTGCTGAAATGATTGCCATGGCTATTTGTCATGTTATGATATTAGGAATGCACGTATGATCTGTTTGGCGAAGAGATTCGCCCTAATGCGCACTTTGAGTCGACATACGCTATGTAAACTAAAGTGTGTAGACTAAGTGTTTGTATAAATGTTTGTATTAGTATGTATTGAGTAAATGGTGTTGTGAGTTATTTTTGAGATTAAATTCCCAATTAATATGCTGATGTTTATGATTTCCATCATGTTGGCTATATGTATTGATTTCATTATATATATGAAATGCATGTGTTGCTTGATTTGCTTACGTTGTAAGTTATAACATGTGTCAACATGCTTGTATTATTTATATTCATTTCTGTTACTCTCATATGCTTACTGATGTTGATATACAAATGTTTGGGGCTATAACTTAGTCCAGGCAGTTGGTAATAGATTGAATTTGTGGTTGGCTTCCATTTGCCACGAAGGACGCGTCGATGAATGCGAGTCGTGTCTTGGGCAGGCGGCAGTGGTTAGGCCACGCGAAGTGTTTTATGCACTTCATGTCGTTCAGCTTGAGATGCACTCGTACTAGTCGAGCCCGTTAAGTAACCCGACTGGCCATTGTATGTTCACCATGTATGAGTCATAAGGGTACTGATAACCATGGTACCTTGATCCATAAAGACTCATGAGCTGGGCATGGTGGTATGGGACACCGTGGTCGAGCTGTCGGCCTACGCTGGGGCCACAAAGCTCCCCGTAGTGACCAATGAGCACATTTGACTCGTGAACCGATTGTGGTGGTATGGGACACTACATTCGAGTTGTCGGCTACACTGATTGATGACGAGCCCTTTGTAGTGACCTCGAGCGTATTCTGAGTCTACGGGAGGCGACGACCCTTCCGTAGCAACGAGAGTATATTAGGCCTGTATTGATAAGGTGATGGGGGAGCGGTGCAACGAGTGCGAGCAACAGCCCTATCAGCCCTTGTAGCGACTTACAAATGTAACATCGTATGAGAATACTAAGAGTGATGACCCTAGACAGGATCTGTGTTGGGATTGATATATGGAAGGTACCTTAGTTTCCCAATACCGCTGTATGAATTGACTAATAACAACCCGGTAATCATATCCATATCGCACTGCATGTGCTTGGAAGATGTAGAGCATTGTGGGAAGAAAGCATGTCACGGACGCAGATGGTGCCGCATGAGGGAGTATGTCGGTGAGGGCATCCATCATGTCATTTCATGCTTGCATTAACAACAGTATCTAGGAATGTTTGATTTCCTGCTTTACTATTATCACGTGATTGATTTAATAACATGCTAATCTTTGCTCTATGATTCCATTGAGTTGATCACTCACTCCCACGTTACGGGACGGTGTTTGCAACACCTACCAGACTCTATCTTAGATGCAGGTGTCGAGGCGATTCAGGACACGGAGTCGAATTACTATGAGGATCAAGATGAGTTCTCGTATATGTAGTTCTCCAACGGCTTCGCATAGACGAACCGGATCAGTGAGACTTGTGCTAGTTGGACTATCACCTAACATTTATTTTTATTTTATGACATGTATTTGAGACTCAGAGATGTATTCATACTTTGGAGACAGTTTGAGATTATTTTGTTTTCATACAGTGATATATATATCTTTCAGTTTTTCGCTTGCGTTTTATCACTAGATCTGGAGTATGAATTGCAGTGTTGGTATAATCTTACTCATGTTAATGCTCTAACTCAGTCAATATTAAATCATAAGCATATTTGTTGCATAAGTGATGGTCTGGAACTCGGGAGTCGGGTTTCTACACGACCCCCGATTTTCAGGGTGTTACATTAAGGCAGAGCATAGCTGACCTCCTGGTTTACTTCAACCCATGCCCATAGTTGAATGGAAGTGAGACTTTATTTCTGGACTGTCAAAGACAAGGAAGGGACATGACTCTATTTGGGTGATCGTTGATAGGTTGACAAATTCAGCTCATTTCCTATCGATCAGAGTCACAAATTCTGCAGACGACTTAGCTAGATTGTATATCAGGGAGATTGTACGCTTGCATGGAGTTCCCTTGGAGATTGTGTCAGATAGAGGCACCCGATTCACATCTATCTTCTGGACTCATATCTAGGAAGCGATGTGTGTGAATTTGAAGTTTAGTACCACGTTCCATCCGCAAACAGACGGGCAGACGGAGCGTGTTAATCAGATTTTGGAGGATATGTTGCAAGCTTATGTGTTAGACTTCAAGGATAGTTGGGATGACTATCTTCCTTATGCAGAGTTCACATATAACAACAGCTTCCAAGTGAGTATTGGTATGGCTCCCTATGAGGCATTGTATGGTCGTCCGTGTAGAGCACCGCATTATTGGGCAGAAGTGGGCGAGAAGACTCTGATTGGCCCAAAGTTGGTTCAGGGGACTTCAGAGAAGATCGACATTATTCATCGCCGACTGCTCTCAGCACAGAGCAGGCAGAAGAGCTACGCCGATACGAGACAATGACCGCTTAAGTTTGATGTTGGGGACCATGTATTCCTTAAGGTTTCTCCTTTGCAAGGAGTCCTTAGGTTTGGTAAGAAGGGAAAGCTCACGCCGAGATTTATTGGCCCATTCCAGATACTTGATCGAGTGGGGGCAGTAGCGTATCACCTTTCTTTACCCACACCACTCGCAGGCGTGCATAATGTTTTCCATGTGTCCATGTTGAAGAAGTACGTACCTGATCCTTCACATATTATCAGATGGGAGTAAGTGCAGTTGAGCGAGGATGCCACTTATAAACTACGACCAACGCGTATTTTGGATAGGAAGAAGCAGGTATTGCGTAGCAAGGTTATCCCACTTGTGAAGGTACTGTGGACACATCACAGCAAAGAAGAAGCTACCTAGGAGACTGAAGCTGAGGTAAAAAAGAATTACCCCTAGATCCTCGAGGAATATGAGAAGGTATGAATTTGGAGGATGCCATTTTTTCTTTAGGGGGGTAGATTGTAATGACTTAGAAAAATCCATACTTAGACCCGAGTGTCAGCTTTAGCAGAATTCATTTAGGCCTTAATCCTTTAGAAATTTAATGTGCTTTAGCTAGCGCTAAACTAGATTACATGTGAGATTAGCACCAATAACTTTCAATACGATTTGTAAGACCCAAAACCTATAGAATCATTGACGCTATATTACCCTTAAATCTAGGATCCAACTTTAAACCCGGTTGCTCCTAGGAATACTTTATAACTTCGTATTGGACCTAGACCGCTCGTCGAAAGTTTGATATCGATGAACTTAGACCATTATGACCGCTTAGTTGGACTTGACCATCACCTCTAAAATCAAGCCCAAACAATGTCCTGAGACCATTTCATTGAGTCCGGAGTAAAGAGAGTGAGAAAATAATGATTTTTAGAAAATTAAATATAATTTTAAGTAATCTGGATCATTTCACTTGCACGTTATTTCTAAGCGTTCTGACCATTAGATTTCGACCCAAATTCACCCTCGGATTAGGGAAGGTAGCCCATGCATGTCAAAGTACTTGTGGCCCTAATTGAATTTCAGTAACTATTGAATTGAAGCTGGTCCACCATGGACTATCTAGAAACCCGATCGTACTGAAAACTTAACTTACTAAAGATCCAATACTAGTGAGCTTAAGTCCGACCGCATTTGATAAGAGGACCGCCAGAAGTGTTCTGTTAGATGAGAAAGAGCTCGATTTGGTTATAACTTAAGTATACCTTGGCCCTAAGGCTGTTTCCATCGACTTTAGGCTTATAAAAAGGCTTTAAACCCTCATTCCCAAATTCCATACGAATTTCCTAAACCTTAGCTACTTAAGAGAGAGAAAGTGAGAGAGAACCTATTGATTCTCCGTGGGATTCTTCCCAGTTCATCTATACATCGAACTTGCATATCTGAATCATTCTTTCAACGATTCTGATTCCATTATTGAATAAGTTAAGTCAACCCTAACCTATTTTGAAGCTTAGACTAGCTGTAGTGAAGTTATAACTAACCTGTTTCATGCCATAGGTAGCGTATCCACCATTGACGAAGACATATCATCTGAATCACATCTAATATGCATTTTCTGGTTTAAGGTGTGGACTATATATGTTTAAGTTATGGTTTTCAAGGCTTTCAATGTTAGATAATGATTTATTCATGTTGTGATTGCCATTACTCATGCCAAATGCACTATCCGTTTCGATTTACGTATATGTATACTCTATGTTAGAAATAACATATTTCCTGTATATGTTAGAATAACCGTATACGTATAGAAATTACTGTTATGATTGCCATGATTATTTGTCATTGATATATGCTTGATATGTATGTGGCAACTCCTTGGTGAAAGGACTTGCCCCAATATGTAACGAAGTCGACATACGTGATGTATGTTGAATAGTGTAATCTAAGTGTTTGTATAAATGCCTAAATGAGTTAGTAGTTTTTAAAGTGTGATTGTTAAGGTTTTTAAGATATGAATCCCGATCGTGTTAACTGTGTGTATGATTTCCCTCATGGATTGATTAACTTAGATGAATCATGTTAAATGTCTGTATGATTTCCTCCATGTACTGTATTTACATTTAAGTTATACTTCATGAATGTTCATATGAATGTAAGATATGAATCACATGTCTGTTATTGAGCTTGTACATGAATGGGGCTGTGCTATAGTCCAGGTAATCAATAATCAAACTCCAAATGGTGGTTGAGGTCGTTTTCACCACACAGGATGAGTTTAACGAATCTGAGTCGTGCTTGGGATGTTCGACAGTGGTTAGGCCACACAGAGTGCTTATGCATTCCATGTCATTCAACTTAACGTGCGCTTGGCCTAGTTGAGCTTATTAACTAACCCGATTGACCAATGTTTGTTCACCATGTTTGGTCGCTACTGTTTGAATATAAGGCACTGAGCTTACCAGTGAAACTTCCATTAACCCTGGTACCGTGATTCCCTAAGACTCATGAGCCAGACATGGTGGTATGGGACACCGTGGTCGAGCTGTCGGCCTATGTTGGGGCGACGAGCCTCCCCGTAGTGACCAGTGAGCACCCTACTCTCGGAGCAGATTATGGTGGTATGGGACACTATATTCTTACTGTCGGCCTGCATTGATTGGTGACGAGCCCTCTGTGGTGACCTCGAGTATATCCTGACACTGCATAAGGACGACGAGTCCTGTTGCAGTATTAAGGATATAACTAGGCTTGTATTGATTTGGTGATGGGGGAGTGGTGTAACGATTCCTTACAATAGCCCTGACAGCCCTTGCAGTGACCTAGAACCATAACATCGTATGAGTTTTCCTAGGACTGACGACCCTAGAATGGATCAATGTTTGGGGATTGATATAAGGGAGGTGTCTTAGCTTTCCAATCCTGCTATATGAAAAGGACTAATAAGAACTTGGTAATCATACTCATGACATCACACTGCATATGTCATTGGCGTTGGTGTGAGAGCACAATGGTAGTGATTCATGCCACATTATTTAGACGTTGTCGCAAGAGGGAGATTGTAGTGAGAGCATGCATCATTCCCTCATATCGTTCTTGCATTAACAAGAGTATCTAGGACATGTTTGATTGTACTGCTTTATCATTACTACTTGATTGAATTGATAACATGTTAACCTTTGATATATAGTACCACTGAGTTGATCACTCATTCCCACGTTCTGGGATGGTGTTTAAACACCAACCAGACTCTGACTTAGTTGCAGGTGACGGCGATGCTTGCGAGGCGGAGCCAGATTTTGACGAGGACGAGGAGGCATTCTCATTTATGCAGTTTTCTGGCAGGTTCATGTGAACCTTGTCCTGATCAGTGGGGATTCTGGGATATGTATATGACGATTTTGCACAGTTTGATACATATGTTTTGAGACACAGTTTTATATATTGCCCTGGGCAGAGCACTCATCTATTGGGGATTATTTTTGAATTATATATGTATTTAAGTCTTCCGCTTGCATTTCCTCAATATCCCTAAATTATTTTTGCTGATCTGGCTTGATCTATTTCATGTTTTATACACTAACATAGATAACATACATCCATCATTGATTATGTTGCACAAGTGATGTCTTGGAACTCGGGAGCTGAGTTATGCTCGACCCCCGAATTTCAGGGCGTTATAATTAAACCTTAAGAGTAACCATTGGTTTAGATCATGAACCTATTCAACTACGAGTTTGGCCATCTAATCTTCTATTATGGGTCCATGGGGCATCCTGATCACTCGAACAAGTTCCTGGGACCGTTAACGATTGAAGATCCAACCGTTGAATCATTTGAATCATTAGGACGTCGAGAACTGATGAGTGGATGTTCACTTACAAATTTAAAATAATAAAATCATTCTTATCAAGTGAATGAATGGCGTTGGTCATGATGCAAGCGCAATAAACAACTTGGAAAATAATTTTAATAATAATAATAATTAGGTGTTTAGTAATATAAAGTCATGAGATGGATTAGTCCTAATAGCCAACAAAGTGGGACCCACAACATGTCTAAAATGCATGCATACATGGGGGAAATAGTAGTAGTGAATATAATAATAATAATAATAATAATAATAATAATAATAGTAATAATAATGATAATAATAATATTGATAATAGTAAATAATATTATTAAAAGTAGTATAACATAATATTTAGTGATATAAAATTAGAACAAGCCATATATTCGAAATCTAACCATCGAGTCCTAGCTTAAATAGTCTCTTAGACCATTTTAGCCATTGACGTTCAATTTCGGGCTGATCCAACCAACAAATTAGTGAGAAATCCATAAAAAAGACCCAAAGCAAGTCGTGAGGCCCACTTGGGCTTTAGATCTGACCGATCTTCGGTTAGAGGAATTTAGTGGGGCCTCTAAAGGGAATGGACGGAGTGGATTTATCACAATCATCATAGTGGACCCCACCTCAGTGCGTGAGTGCACAACAAGTAGGGCTGAAAGTCGGGCGGGTTGGGTCGGGTTGGTGCTCAACCCTAACCCAACCCAAGGTTCCTATACCTCAACCCTAACCCAACCCAACCCAATCTCGGGTTGGGAATTCTCAACCCAAGCCCAACCCAAGCGAGCTCGGTCAGGTTGAACGGGTTGGTCGGGTATATACGTGCAAATATTTTTGTTATTACATTAGTTTATTATATTTCAATATAGGACTTATTTTTTGTATCTATAATTTTATTAATTATATATGCGATTATTCATTATAAAGAACTTCATTTTTTTTTCTTTTAAAAAACAAGCAAAAATATAAGACAACTACTCCTTTAAAAGTCATGTACCATAACACGAAGTCTATTTGGGAGAGAAATCTAGCATATCTTGTTAGCTTGAGTCCTTGGAAATGACGTGGACAAATGAGACTCGACATCACTAGTGTGCCTTTGACACAAACGATCCACACTCAATTATAATTCATAAGTAACTTATATATTGATCGGGTTTGGGTTGGGTTGGGCAACCCGAGACCTCAACCTGAGCCCCACCCAAGTTTTATTGGGTTGGTGTTTGTATAGCCCAAGCTTAAGAATGGACTCGAAATATCCTGCCCAAGCCCAACCCCATGTCGGGTCGGTCACGGGTCAGTTGGGTTGAACCCGCCCAACTTTCAGCCCTAATGGCAGGGATGTGCACTCACGGTGAACCCTTCCAAGAAGGCCTGGTCAGTTGGCGCTGACCCAAAAATTTTAAAAAAAGAGAGACACCTCTGTCTTTCTTCTTTTCTGTCAGAAAATGGACAACGTCCGTTTAGGACGTTCTACGGCCCACCTTGATCGTCCCATGGCCGATCCAAAACCGTCTAACGTGTGTGTCCCTCAGCCTTGACCAAAACCATAGCTAGTTCACATGAAATGGCACACGTATGTTCGCACAATCACCGGAGCGAACAAGACCTACTAATACACATCCCAGAAATGAAAATTGCCTTCTGTACAACCTGTGGCGATCCGCATGAAGGGTCTTTGGCTGATCTCGGCCTTCCATGGGAAGTGATCCTGTCTGTCCAATGGCTCCCCAAATGGGAGGGGATTTCTACCCACAGAAAGATCAATATCGGGGTTGGTTTCGGCCTTACAAACCGTACCTTGAAATGGCTTCAATCCAGTGCAATCTGGGCCATCCAAATCACATCCAATGGCCCTAGAGAGCCAGGGCTTTCATAAATGAAGAAGGAGCATGTAGATGCAATCACTCTCCACCTACTACAGCGGTTCGAGAGAGAAATCGGTCATTCCCTCTCAAGTCCGAACCCACCCACCTAACCTTCACCATGCTTCAAAAACGAGTTTCTATAAGCTCCCATGTATCCTTAGAAGTTATCCCTAGCCATCAGAATGGAGAAAGAAGTAGCGGGTGGGGAGATTCCATTGACGCTGGTGTCTTCTTCTCCACCAAGAAGCAATTAGTGCTGGTGGTTTTAGCCTCATCCAGCATCATCCAGGCATAGCTGGAAGCAGATAGAAGGAAGGAAAATAATAGAAAAGTAAGAAGGAAATAGAAGGAAGAAAGAAAAAGAAAGGAAAAAGAAAGAGAAAGAACAGAGCAATTGTTGCCCGTTGTCGTTGCACCACGCCCGAACTTAGTCCGAGTTCGGGACGAGTTCAGTCAGGTTTACACCTGAGTCTGAACCTGCTGTTGCTGGCCGAAGGGAGAGAGTGAAGAAGGAAAGGAAAAAAAAGAAGGGAGAGAGAGGGAGAGGAAGAATAGAGAGTTTGGGAGGGTGTGGGTGTGTTGTTGCACCGGCCGGCACTGAGTCGACTCAGCTGACACTGAGTGGAGCCAGGTAATGCCCTACTCCCCTTGTCTTTATCAGTTGAAAGCTAACCTGTTTTCTCCCAGCCATTGCTACCACAGCTAGGGCCAAGATCAGCCACCGTTTGGCCTAGAGTTGGGCCAAAGACAGCCACAAAAGCTGAGTTGGAGCTTGGGCTGACTACAAAGCATGTGGGCCTGGGTTCAAGCTGAAAGCAGGCAATGATCTCAGCTAAAAATCAGGCCTAGGATTATGCTAAAATCAGGCCTGGAATGGGTCTCTATTGGGGGCGAAACCGGCCCAAACTATAGGTTGAGATAAGGCCTTGAATGGGTTGAAAATATGGACCGAGATCAGGCCATGAATGGACTGAAATGTGGGCCCAAATAATCGTATTCATGGGGCCCTTTCAAACCCACACTAGACTTATTTTAGTGTGTTATTTTCCTTGTCACCTTCCTTTCATGAGGGATAATATCATTAGAGGTGGTTAACCATTGTTAGGTTAATTTGACTAGTATTAGTTATTATAGATATTAGATACTAGCATTTATCATGTTATTCCTATTTTGTCATTAGTAGGCTATTTATTTTAAGAATAGTGTTGTTAGTGTTAATAGACAATTATTACTTATCTCTACTTAAATTTAATATTATTATAGACTAATTATAGGAGTTAAATTTTAAACTCCAAACCAAATTGTAAGAGTAGATTAATGGATAAAATCCTAAAAACCTAAGTAATCCAAACCCTAGGATAAGGCCCTAATTCTATATTAAAACCCTAAAAGTAATCCAAACCCTAAATTGTATAAATCTGACCATAGTCACTTGGTAGAACATTGGTCTCATGTGCAAATTTCACAATTCATGGTAGGATCTCATTCTAAGGGCACATGTGCTTCCTAGCAATGCTGGTAGGTGATGCAAACCTCAGGTGAGGACTCACCCTTTGAGCTTCCCACTTAAATTCATTGATCTAATCATAGATGTTGCTTTAATCCTTTCCATTCAGTATCTCCTAAGTTACTTGATTTTGTTACTTAACTTATTATGTGAATATGTGAATATGATAACGTATTGCGCACCTGATTCCTATGGTAGATAATGAATATATATCTTTAATCATAATCTGCATAAACGATTGGTGATAACATGCTATCCTTAGTCATACATTGTTAATTAACTATATGTTGGTCGGTTGCGATTGAGTGATGAAATGAATGAACTTGTCTCGAACTCACCAGCTTGCGGTCCATATATCACACTTTACCTTACATGGATTGGACTGCATACTCGCCCTACGTGGCTTGGATCATTTATTTTCCCTTCATGGCTTTGATGGGTCATTGGGGCCACTTTAGGACTTAAATGATTATATTTGTATATTTTGTTGGTTTCCTAGCCATCTTGCGGTATTCAGTCGTACCATGATTTTCGGGTGGAGCGGGTGTTCACTTAGCGATTTCCTAGCCATCTTGCAGTGTTCACTTATGATATGATTTTCGGGTGGTCTAGATTTTATGTTTTTTATCTCTTCATCTTACGGTGTTCAGTTGTACCTTGATTTTTGGGTGGAGCGTGTGTTCGCTTAGCGATTTTCTAGCCATCTTGCGGTGTTCACGTACGATATGATTTCCGGGTGAAGTTGATGTTTGTATGTTGTTTTTCTAGCCATCTTGCGGTGTTCAGTCGTACCATGATTTTCAGGTGGAGCGGGTGTTCAGTTAGCGATTTCCTAACCATCTTGCAGAGTTCACATACGATTTGATTTCTGGGTGGTCTAGAGTTTGTATGTTGCTTGTCTCTTCATCTTGCGGTGTTCAGTCGTACCTTGATTTTTGGGTGGATCGGGTGTTCGCTTAGCGATTTCCTAGCCATCTTGCGGTGTTCACGTACGATTTGATTTCTGGGTGAAGTAGACGTTGTACGTTGTTCTCTCTTCATTTTGTAGTGTTCAGTCATACCATGATTTCCAGGTGGAGCGAGTGTTCGCTTAGCGATTTCCTAGCCATCTAGCGATATTCACGTACAATTTGATTTTTAGGTAAAATAGAGGTTTAAAGCTTAATTTTCTAACCATTTTATGGAGTTTGTAAGGTTGATTATTTGATTATCTGGACATATTCCCTCGCATTGCAATTGTTATTGATTTTGCTTGTGATGAGATTATGCTGATTGGCTTAATTTTTCAGTATGTGATCATCATTATGAATTGCCCTGTTTATTATATCTATCCTCATGACTTGTGATCTGTATTGGATTATGAATGATGAGTGTGCAATATTAAAGGGTGCTCCTCACTGCGATAGCCATTGACGCTATCAAACCGTAACAGTTGATGCAGGTGTAGAGCAAGCCGATGTCGTTCATAGGGCTGCTACTGGATTTCACATTCCAATATTATTGTGATTTACTTTATTTCACATGTAATATTATTTCATTCTGTAATTGTAAGAATGAGGATATTAGTTTGTATAAGTGATAATGGGCAGCTTCTTGTATATTCCAAATGTAAATGAAATTTTCCTTTATGCTGATTTGTCCACTCTACGCTCATCTACTTACTCTGAATGAAAAAAAAGTGTACTCGAATTTGACCATCCTTTAAGTTTAACACTCGAGTTTTTGGAAAACGGGTCATATACTTGGGTCCTGAAAAGTCAGGGCGTTACACTACATTGACCTGAATAAGGCTTGTCCCGAAGATAGCTTTCCTCTCCCCCGAATCGACCAACTTGTCGACAACACGCTGGACACGAGCTACTTAGTTTTATGGATGCTTATTTTGGTTATAAACAAATTGAAATGCACCCACATGATAAGACAAAAGCCACCTTTATCACTAACAAAGGTCTTTATTGTTACCGAGTCATGCCCTTTGGTTTGAAATGTCGGAGCCACTTATCACTAGCTGGTCAACAAAATGTTTGCCCACTAAATAGGGCAAATAATGGAAGTATACGTCGACGATATGTTCGTCAAGAGTAGCTTTGTATCAAAGCTACAAATTATGTTACTGATCTTAAGGAAATGTTCCTCGTCCTTCGTAAATATCAGATGAAATTAAATCAAAACAAATGTGCCTTCAGAGTTAGCTCGGGAAAGTTCCTCGACTTCTTGGTCAGTCAACGAGGAATCGAAGTAAACCCTGAGAAAATCAAAGCTCTACTTAACATGGATTCACCAAAGACAACCAAAGACGTTCAAAGACTTATAGGGAGAATTGTCACACTCAATCACTTCGTGTCCCGAGCTACCAACAATTGTCTCCCCTTCTTCAAATAATTGAAAGGGAAACAAGCAGTGGATTGGACGGAAGAATGTGAGACGGCCTTCCAAAGGCTTAAACAATATCTTGGGTTGTCTCCATTGCTCTCCAAACTCGAGCAAGGTGAATCTCTATTACTATACTTGGCCGCCTCTGATGCCTCTGTTAGCTCAACCTTAATTAGAGAACATGAAGGAAGACAATTCCCGGTATACTATGTCAGTAAAGCTCTCGTCACGATAGAAACAAGATACCCAAACCTGGAGAAACTGGCACTGGCCTTAGTCGCCTCTTCCCGTCGACTGCGACCATACTTCCAAGCTCATCTATCATTGTCTTGACCGATTAGTCACTCCGTCAAGTGCTCTAAAAGCCCGAAGCTTCAGGAAGACTGACCAAGTGGGCGATCGAGTTAAGTGAGTTCGATATCAAGTATCGACCCCGAGCAGCTATTAAAGGTCAGGCAATGGCTAACTTCATTGTCGAACTAACTTATACATCTAAGCAGGATATCGACCTACCTAGGCTAGACCTCGCCCCAGATGTTCTGCCCGACCATGCATCCAACTCCCATGTTGATTCCAACCCTCCCAAGTGGACGCTCTATATTGATGGCTCATCCAACTCGGGTCGGGATAGTCCTAGAGGCCCTAGATCGAACATGCATGAAATATGCCTTAAAATTTGGATTTCAAGCCTCTAAGAATGCAATAAAATATGAGGCTTTGCTCGTCAAACTTAGTCTAACGGCCAAGATGGGAGTTCAGCATCTCGAGGTCTTCAGTAACAACCAATTGGTCATCAATCAAATAGCAGAGGCATACCAAGCAAAGAAGGAGCGCATGAAAGCCTACCTAGGGAAAGTCAAAGAATTGATCAGAAAATTTTTAAAATGCAATGTCACTCTGATCCCTCAGGCGAAAAATTCCAAAGCTAACATGTTGGCAAAGCTAGTCACTACAGATTAAGTCAACATTCTGAGATCCATCCCAATCGAGTTCCTCACGAAACCGTGCATCGACGAGGCCAACCTCACGATTGTTCTTCCAGTAAGCTCAGAACCTACTTGGATGGATCCAATCATCGATTATCTTAAAGAGGACAAGTTACTTGAAGACCGAATGGAAGCACACAGACTACGAACTAAAGCAGCTCGCTACACCATACTCAATGACGTTCTCCACAAAAAGGGATTCTATCTCCCTTATCTTAGGTGTCTTTGACCAGATGAAGTTGAGTACGTGCTAAGAGAAATCCACAAGGGTATCTATGAGAACCACCCCAGAGGCAAAACTTTAACCAATAAGATCATTCGACAGGGGTACTATTGGCGGACCATCCAAGCCGATGCTCAATAATTTTCTCAGAAATGCAATAAGTGCTAGCGCTTTGCGGATGTGCCTTGATAGCCTCCTGTAGATGTCACTCCTATGATCGGACCATGGCCATTTTCTCAGTGGGTAATCGACATCATCGGTCCTCTCCTAACTGGCAAAGGTCAGACTAAATTTTCCATGGTAGAGGTCAACTACTTCACAAGGTGGGCTGAAGTTGAACTCTGGCAATGATAACTAAATAAAAGATCACAAACTTTGTCTGGAAGAACATTACATGTAGGTTCAGAATTCCTTGAATGATCGTCTTCGAAAATATGAAACAGTTTGATACCAAGCAATTCCAGGGAATGTGACAAAACCTTAGAATTCATAATGTCTACTCTTCGCCACCACACCTGCAGGAAAACGGACAGGTTGAAGTAGTCAACAAGATCATCAAGCATCACCTCAGAACCAAACTCGAGAAATCCAAGGGAGCATGGGCTGAGGAACTCCCTAAAGTCCTCTAGGCCTACCAAACTACAGCTCGGATGACCACTGGGGAAACTCCCTTTTCTTTAGCTTATGGGGCAGAGGCAGTCACTCTAGTGGAAATCAAACTACCGATAGCTCAGACAAAATCATTTGACAAGCAACTAAACTCCAAGCTAATGGCACTGAGTCTCGACCTTCTGGAGGAAAGAAGAGAACAAGCTCAGATCTGAACCATTATCCGTCAATAGCAAGTGACACGTTTCTATAATTCCAGTGTAAAAGTTAGGAAGTTCTAAGCTAGTGACTTAGTCCTTCAAAAAACTTTCCAAAATAACAAGGAGCTAGTATCAGGAACTTTGGGCCCGAACTAGGAAGGACCCCTATGTAGCAATGAGTACAAGTCGACTTGGCTCATATTAACCAGAAGACCTAGATGGTCAACTCCTGCCTCATCCCTGGAATGCTGAACATCTTAAGATATATCATCCTTAGCAGATCGACGCAAAAGCTTACTGTGAATTGATTAACCTCACAATATAATTAATAAAGACTGGTTGCAGCTCGACTCTTATTGGATCTACTAAGCCAACCAGATCTGACCAAGGTCTGATCTATGGGATCCGACTTATGTCCGACCTAGATCCGACCTATGTCTAACCTATTTGTAAGATTCGATCCACGTCCGATCTATCTACAAGATTTGATTTATCTAGTAAATAGATAAATCAAATCCAATCTATCTACTAAATCTAACTCATCTATTGGGTGCGATCTACTTAACTTAGAAAAATCTACAAGTGAGCACATTATCTTAAAAAAGAGCAACTTCCATTAATAAGGCCCTAAGGGGCATGTTTACATCAGTCATGATTACAGCATTTTACATTCAAAAAGAAAAAAGAAGAAGAGAAGGTGGTCTTCAAGCCTCGGGGGGCTGCTCAGGAGCTGCTTAATTGCTAGATGCGTCGGAGCCTGACTTAGATTCATGAAAACCAGAGAGATCTAACTCTGAAAAGGCTTCCGTGATGGTCTAGATGCACTTCGTATAGCCCTGCTAATAGAGGGCATTTCGGTCATCTATATATGTAACATCCTAAAAATCGGGGGTCGAGCATAAACTCCACTCCTGAGTTCCAGAACATCACTTATGCAACATTTTAGATGATGGATGAATGTCGGCTGTAGTAGTGCATAAAACATGAAGTGGATTAAGCCAAAACAACATATCATACTCTAGAGACAGTTAAATTATACAAGCAAAAGACTGTGATAGTATATATAACATATATAAACTGTTGTAAGTCTCCAGAGTGTGAACATGTTATCAGGTTAACTAAATACATGTATACTCCAAAAATGGAAAGAAAAGAATATACATGGGTGTTTAAAAAAAGGTAAAATACCAAGTGTATTGGCATTTAATTAGTAACCCTATAACCCTGTCGATCAGAACCTACATATAGGAGAAATCCTCCTCATCATCATAAAGTTTGGCTCTACTTCGCAAGCATCGCCACCATCAGAAACTAAAACAGGAACTGTTTGGTGTATACAACACCGTCCCGTAACGTGGGAGTGAGTGATCAACTCAGTGGAAACTATACAGCAAAAGTTAACATGTTATCAATTCAATCAAGCAGTAATGATAAGGCAGTACAATCAAACAGGTCCTAGATACTCTTGTTAATTCAAGGATGATATGAAGAATGATGCATGCCCTCACCACAATCCCCTCTGCGACATCATCTGACGATCGCGGCATGAATCACTTCCTCAGTGCTCTATCACCAACCCCGTTAGCACATGCAATGCGATGATATGCACATGCTTACCGAGTTCTTATTAGTCCTTTTCATACAGCAGGATTGGGAACCTAAGACACCTCCCTTATATCAATTCCCAATATTGATCCATTCTAGGGTTGTCAATCCTAGGAATTCTCATACGATCTTACGGTTCTAGGTCGCTGCAAGGGCTATCAGGGCAGTTACGCACAATCGTTACACCACTCCCCCATCACCTTATCAATACAGGCCTACTTATATCCTCAAGACTGCAACAGGACTCGTCACCCCTATGTAGTGTCAGGGTAAACTCAAGGTCACTACAGAGGGCTCGTCACCAATCAGTGTAGGCCAACAGTAAGAATATAGTGTCCCATACCACCATAATCTGCTCAGAGTAGGGTGCTCACTGGTCACTACAGGGAGGTTTGTGGCCCCAGCGTAGGCCGACAGCTCGACCACGGTGTCCCATACCACCATGTCCGACTCATGAGTCTTAGGGGATCATGGTACCACGGTTAACGGGAGTTTCACTGGTAAGCTCAGTGCCTTAGATTCAAACAGTGGGGACCAAACATGGTGAACAAACATCGGTCAATCGGGTTAGTTGATTAGCTTTACTAGGCCAAGCGTATGTTGAGTTGAACGACATGGAATGCATAAGCACTCCGTGTGGCCTAACCACTGCCGAACATTCCAAGTATGACTCAGATTCGTTGAACACATGCTGTGTAGCGAAACAACCTCAACCACTATTTAGAGAATGATTACCGATTACCTGGACTGTAGCACAGCCTCGATCACATACAAATTCCATAACAGGCATATGAGTCATATCATACAATCATGTGGACATTCATGAAGTATAACTTAAATGTAAATACAGTACATGGAGGAAATCATATACACCTTTAACATGATTCATCTAAGTTAATCAATTCATGGAGGAAATCATATACACAGTTAATACGAATAATCTAAGTTACACAATGCATGGAGGAAATCATATACCCAAGTATTGTGATTGAGATTCATATCTCAACAACATTAGCAATCACATTTTTACTAACTACTAACTCATTCAGACACTTTTACATACACTTAGTCTACACATTACATCATACATATTGTGTATTCATTAGCCTACGTATTAGGACAAATCCTTTCGTCAAAGGGTTATCGCCCATACAATAATCATATATCCATGACAATTAGTCATGGCGAGCACGAAAGCAAATTTCATACTCATTCAGTCATTTTCACTAACACTTAGGCTACACATACTAACTACATATCGTATGTTGATATATCATGTATTTGACCAAATCCTTTCACTAGGGAGTTGCCCCATATATCACTTGCATATACCCACGACGGATAATCATGGCATGAATGAATCCGGGTTCCGTATTCATTTAAACATTTTCATAAACACATGAGCTACACACTTTTACATGTATAGCGTATATTGGCCATGGCGTGATTTAGGGCAAGTCCTTTCACTAAGGAGTTGTCACACATGTAATAAGCATATATTCACGGTAAATAATCATGTTTAGCATAAATCTAAATTCTATACGTATACAGCTATTGAATAAATACATAGAATATGCAATACTATACATTTTCCATACGTATTCGTAAAGCAAAATAAACAACACGTTAGACATGTGAAATAGCATCCACGTCAGTAATAAATCATTAACTGATATTGAAAGTCTTGAAAACCATAACCTAAATGTATATAGTCCGTACCTTAAACCAGAAAACACGTATTTGATATGATTCAGACGATATGTCTTCGTCAACGGCGGATACACTACCTATGGCATGAAATAGGTTAGCTAGAGTTTTATTACAACTAGCCTAAGCTTCAAAACAAGTTAAGGTTAGCTTAACTTACCCAAGAACAGAATCAGAATCACCGAAAGAAAGATTCAGATATGCAGATTCGATGTGTAGGTGGACTAGAAAGAATCCTACGGAGATTCGACAGATTCTCCCACACTTTCTCTCTCTCTTCTCTCTTCTCTCTCCTAGGTTTTTTGAAATTCGTATGGGATGAGAGAATGAGGGTTTAAGGTCCTTATATAGGCCCAAAACTCTCCAAATTAAACTCAGGGCCATGGTATACTTAGGTTATGTCAAAATACGGACTGTTCCGTCTCAACGGAGCACTTCTGGAGGTCCTATTACTAAATGCGGTCGGACTTAAGATCACCAATATTGGATCTAGGTGGAGTTAAGTTTTCGTTCCAGTCAGATTTCCAGATAGCACGTGGCGGACCAATTTCAATTCAGTAGTCACCGAACTTCGATCAAGGCCACAAGTATTTTGACATGTAAGGGCCTCCTATCCTGATCCGAGGGTGAATTTGAGTCGAATTCTAATGGTCAAAACGCTTAAAAACAATGTGCAAGTGAAACGTGCCAGATTTCATAAAAAATATAATTAATTTTCTAAATATCTTCCTTTTCTCACTCTCTTCACTCTGGATGCAATAAAATGGTCTCAGGACATCGTTTGGGCGTGATTTTCGTGGTGCTTGTCAAGTCCAACAACGCGATCAATATCTTATAAGTTTATCGCTATTGGACTTTCAACGTGCGGTTCAGGTCCGATACGAGGTTTCAAAGTGCTCCCGAGAGCAACTGGGTTTAGAGATTGATCCTAGATTTTAGGATAGCGTAGTGTTACTGATTCTACAGGTTTTGGGTCTTACGGATCGTATTTAAAGTGGTTGGTGCTTATTTCACAGGTAATCTAGTGTAGCGCTAGTTAATTCACGTTAAATTTCTAAAGAATTTCATTCTAAATGATTTCTTTGGCTTTGAACTTGGGTTATGAGACGTTTCCAAGGTGTTATGGTTGACCCATTACCTAAGGACATCTAAATTTGGGTTGGAAAAAATTCGGGGTGTTACAATATATGACTTGGAAGGTTGAAACTCTTTGACAACATCCTCCCGAGTTTGGGCGATAGCTGCTCAAGCTCCTACCTTAAGCGTCTCGAGCTTCCCTTTAGTCTCCCCGAGCTTCGTCCTGGCTTCTCGAAGCTTCACCCAAGCTTCCTCGAGCTTCGCTCCCAGCTCAGCTGTAACACCCTGAAAATCGGGGGTCGAGCGGGAGCCAATTCCGGAGTTCCAACACATCATTTATGCAACATAGATAATGATGATTAAATATTGTCTGTATTAGTGCCTTAAACATGAGTAGGATTACACCAAATCAACCTATCATACTCTAGGGACAATTTAAATTATGCAAGCGGAAGACAGTGATATGTATAAAAATTATATAGGAGTAATAGTAAGTCCTCAGAGTATGATTGTCACTATGTTAAACAATTATAAGTGTAGTTCCAAAAGGTACAAAATAAGAAAGTGTAATGTTTTCTATCCAAAATCCTATAGCCCCGTCAGCGCAACTCCAGGTCTACATAGACCCACCAGAGAGTTACAAATAGAAGAACTCCTCGTCATCGTAACAGTCCAGCTTTGTCTCATACGCATCATCATTACCTGCATCTATAACAAAGTCTGGTTGGTGTTTAAACACCGTCCCAGAACATGGGAGTGAGTGATCAACTCAGGGGAGCTATAGAGCAAAGGTTAACATGTGATCAATTCAAATAAGCAGTAATGATAAAGCAATAAAATCAAGTATCTCTAAGTACTCTGGTTAATGCTACCATGATATGTATTAATGATGCATGCCTTCACCTACACTCTCTCTTGCGACAACATCTAACGATTGCGGCATGTAACACTCCTGCTGTGCTCTACACCAACGCCAACGGCACATGCAATGCGATGTTATGAACGTGATTGTCGAGTTCTTATTAGTCCTTTTCATACAGCAGGATTGAAAAGCTAAGGTACCTCCCTTATATCATTTTCCAACAATGATTCATTCTAAGGTCGTCAGTCCTAGCTAGTCTCATACGATGTTGTGGTTCTAGGTCGCTATAAGGGCTCGTCACCTCAATGCAGGCCTAACTTATACTCTAGTTGCTGCAAAAAGGCTTGTCACCTCAGCACAATCTCAAAGTATGCTCGAGGTCACTAGTCGTAGGCCGATAGCTCGAATACAGTGTCCCATACCACCGTATTAGACTCATGAGTCTGAGTTGCTCACTGGTCACTATGGGTCGGCTCATCACCCCAGCGTAGGCTGACAACTCAACGACGATGTCCCATACCACCATGTCCGGCTCATGAGTCTTAGCGGATCGAAGTACTAAGGTTAAACAGGTTTCCATTAGTGAGTTTGGTACCTTAGATTCAAGCAGTAGCTTTCATACATGGTGGACATATATCAGGTTAATCGGGTTACTTGACAAGCTCGACTGGTACAAGCATACATCGAGATGATCGATATGAAGTGCATAATCACTTCGTGTGGCCTAACCACTGTCGACATTCAAAGTACAACTCGAATTTATCGAACACGTCATATGTGGCGAAACAACCTCAGCCACTAGCACAGAAATCATTACCGATCGCCTGGACTACGTCATAGCCCCAAGCACACTCCAATTAATATATGCATGTAGTAAAAAAAAAAAAACAGCATGTGACAAGTAAAATCAATCATAAATCCTACTTTAAGAAATTCGACAAAACACATATTACGCACGTTACCACACAAAGGCATTTCATCCCGAACTCACATATAGTAAGATAGGTTATATCAAGGATACTATGACTATAGTTAAGAGAGTTGAGAATCCTATCTCAACACCCTCATTACATGCATTTAAACAAGCACTTTCACATTCCAGCATTTTATCAAACACTTAGCTACACATATGTAATAAAGTAGTTATAACAGGTATTATAGCAAATCCCTTTTACAATAGGTTCACCATACGTACAACAATCATGTATTGTTAGTCAATAAACATGGCAAGTATAAATCATAATTCCATAGTCATTCAATTATTTCAACATATACATGGAATACATTTAAAATCAATATAGTTTATATATATGTGTAATAGATAGGAAACACCAAAACTAGGCACGTGTGGCAGCAATCAAGCCAGTCATAAATCATTACTTACATTGAAAGCCTTGAAAACCATAACCTAACCATCTATAGTCCACACCTTACGCTGGTAGACTCGTAACGAGCTCAGTTTGAACATGATGTATTTGACTACAACAACAGGACAACCTACAACATGAAATAGGTTAGTTATTTCATCCTTTACTCTACTCAAATCACTAAAACCAATTAGGGTTAGGATTTATTACCCAAGATTGGAACCGAAATCACCGGTATAGCAACACGGATACGGTAGCTAAGTACGTGGAAAGGTGAGATCGAATCCCAAGCACAGACCCTGAAACTCTCTCTCACTTTCTCTCTCTTTCCTTCTCTCTCTTCTCTTTTCTCTTCTAGGGTTTTAGAAAATTCGTATGGCAAGGGAGAGGGGGTTTATGGCCTTTATATAGGTCCAGAACTGATGGAAATGGCCCCAGGGACAAGGTATACTTAGGTTATAGCCAAAGGTTGGCTGTTCCGATCCAACGGAGCACTTCTGGAGGCCCCTTTTCTACTTGCGATCGTACTTAAGCCCCCTGACCATGGATCTAGGTCAGGCTAAGTTTTCGGTCCGATCAAGTTTAGGGATCGACCACGGGAGACCTGTTTCAGTTCAACGGTCACTAGTACTCAATCAGGGTCACAAGTACACTGACCTGTGTTGAAATTTTTCCCCAATCTGAAGGTGTAATTGGGTCAAAATCTGACGGTTTGAGTTCTTAGATTCATCCTGCAAGTGAACCGACTCAATTCACCTAAGTTTCAGTTCATTTCCTAAAGTATTCACGTTTCTCACATACTTCACTCCGGGCTCAAGTTGTGTGTTTCTAGGTACTATTAGGACTTGATTTCTGAGGTGGTTGTCAAGTCCAGTAAGGCGGTTATAACCGTATAGTCATGGGATAATTGGACTTTCGACGTGAGGTCAAGGTCCCATATGGAGTTTCGCAACTGGGTTTTGAGATAGATCCTAAGATTTTGGGCATTGTAACGTTAACGACCCTGCAGATTTTAGGTCATACAGATCGTGTTTAAATTGATTAGGGATAATTTCACAGGTAATCTAGTTTAGCACTAGTTAATTCTCGTTTAAATTCTAAAGGATTTGGTCCTTAGTGATTTATGCCTGAGGTAGTACTCGGGTCTTTGTACGAATTTTTCTAAGACGTTACAATGTACCCCCTTAAAGAAAAATTTTATCCTCGAAATTAGTACCTTTTCGTACTCCTTGAGAATCTGAGGGTAGTTCTTACGAGCCTCGTCTTCTGTCTCCTAAGTAGCCTCTTCTTCAGTATGATGCGTCCATAGTACCTTCACAAGTGGAATCACCTTATTATGCAACACCTGCTCCTTCCTATCTAGGATGCGCGTTGGTCGCAGTACATATGTAGCATCCTCGCTCAACTGTACCTGCTCCCATCTAATAATGTGTAAAAGATCAGGAATGTATTTTTTCAGCATAGATACATGAAATACGTTGTGCACGCATATGAGTGGTGTGGGCAAAGCCAGGCAGTACGCTACCGCCCCACTCGATCTAGTATCTAGAATGGGCCAATAAATATCGACATGAGTTTCCCCTTCTTGCCAAATCGAAGGACTCCCTTCATAGGGGAAACCCGAAGGAATACATGGTCCTCGACCTCGAACTCTAGCGGTCGTCGCCTTGCATCGGCGTAGCTCTTTTGTCTACTTTGTGCTGCTAAAAGTCGACGCCTAATAATGACGATCTTCTCTGAGGTCGCCTGAACCAACTCTTGGTCAATCAGACTCTTCTCACCAACCTCTGCCTAGCAATACGGTGCTCAACAGGGATGCTCATGCAAGGCCTCATATGGAGCCATGTCAATACTTGCTTGAAAACTGTTGTTATACGCAAACTTTGCATAAGGAAGACAGTCGTCCCAACTGTCCTTGAAATCCAGCACATAAGCTCGCAGCATGTCTTCTAACACCTGATTTACCTGTTCCGTCTACCCGTCAGTCTGTGGGTGAAACGCGAAACTGAACTTCAACTTCACACCCATTGCTTCCTGGATACGAGTCAAGAAGATAAATGTGAATCGCATCTCTCGGTCTGACATGATGTAACGCCCTGAACATGTGCAGTGACCTCAAAAGCCCTGGGTACTAAAAGTGTTGCCTCTGGTACAACCGCTGTGAGTGAGTGCACCCGAGCCTACTGCGGGCAATTGGACAGTGATGCCATGGGCCATTGAGGCGGCCTAAAACGAGGTGTTGCGGTCGAAAAGATGGATGTGCAGGTGTAGACTGTAGAGGTGGAGATGATTTAGCCTGAGGGTGAGGACGATCGATCCTCTGCGGCGGTGAGAACCCACTGTCTCTCATACGCGTGAAGCAGCTCTCCGCAACATGACCTGGTCTCCCACAATAAGTACAGGTCACACCAGGTCACCTCATCGGTACTAATGGCTCCGTGGTCCTGGGAGAAGAGTCGATACGGGTCATCTTGTCGAGGAATGGTCTACTTGGCATATCTGGTCGTGGCCTGGGGATCATAGGCCCACGAGAATGTGACAAACGCTCCCCATCCTGCTCTGCTCATATAGATATGTGTACTAGCTCGGCATAGGATGGTATGCTAATACAACACATCTTCGAGCGAATGTCGGGGCGCAAGCCCTCGAAAAAATGCCGCATCCACATCTGTGCGTCAGCAAGCACAGTAGGGACATATCTGCCCAACTCTGTAAAATGGTGCTTATACTTAGTCACGGTCATGCCTCCCTGTCTGAGGCACAAAAACTCATTCTCCTTCTCGTGCCGATATGTAAGGGGATAATCTTTCTCATGGAAGCGGGTCTCGAATGTTGCCCACGTCCAAACATTGTCAGTGGCTACAGTCCGCAGTACACTATCCCACTACAAGTTGGCTTCCTTCTCCAGCATAAAGGTCACCAACTCGACCTGCTCCTGCTCGGTACAATGCAGCATCCTCAGCATCTTGGAGATGCGATCAAGCCAATATTCGGCCTCCTCAGGTCTGTGAGAACCCAAAAATGTAGGAGGCCATATGCGATAGAATCGCTCTAAAAGGCCATTCGTACCCAAGTTTCCTGTAACGTATACGGCAGGGGTAGGCAAGGTCACACCCTCACCCTGAGCGGAAGGCCTTGCAACCTCAGTAGGCCATATAGAAGGTGAAGGTGGAGTCACACCCCCACCCTGAGCTAAGGCTCCTGCAATGGTGGCCAATAGCTGCTGCTGCTGGTGGTGGTGTCGCATCTGCTACTGCTGATGCTGCTCCTGCTGCTGGTGCATGATCATCAATAACTGCTCCAACCTATCTATAGGTGGAGCTGACGATGACACATGCTACGTCGAAGAATACGCATGGTTCTGCTCATGAACCGGTGGCGTATAAGGTGGCGGCCCAACTGTAGGACCAGTAGAAGGTTGAGACTCAGGCATAGTCTCACGATCCGAGCCCAAACTAAGGTCCGCACGACCATCACTCTGGGGTGGTGCCTGATCCATCGAATCACACAACGCTAGGCGAGTCATGCTCCGTGTGAACTTAGGTGGCATACCCTACACATAGGGTGCAACCCAAATCAGATTCAACATAAACACAATCCATGCATGCAGCATTCACACACAAATTTAAAGCAACTTCATGCATTTCATTTCCAAAATTATCATAATACATGCGACATAGGTTTTACATGGATCATAACAGAAAATGCATGTGAGCTAATACGACTAAGCTTAAAACATTGAGCTATAACATTAAAGCAACTATCAAACTATGAAGCCTACAGAGGCTACACACAAAACCAACAACTACAAACAAACAACAAACAACTACGGGGCAACAACATGGATGACTAAGCATCCGAATCTGGCGACGGAGAAGGGGCACCCTTATCCTGCAGGCAGCAGAGGATAGTCTTCAGTGTCTGAGTCACTTTCTTGAACTTATTTTTCATGAGGCCCCGAAGATCCATAATGTCCTATCGTAGGACAGCCTGACCCTCCTCAAGCTGAGCTATACAGGATCCCTAGCGGCCTGATCAGTGTCCTACTCCGGTGCTGTAGGAGGACTCTCATCAGTATCCCGAGCCTCCTCTTCCTCTTCGCCCTGGACTTCTTCCTCTTCTATCTCTACTCCACCTTCTTCATTGCTCTCCTCTTGTTCTTCTCTTTCAGACTCATCCTCACTTTCTTCAAGTTGGGCTTGTCATTTTCGTGGCCCGATCTTCATCTGGTTGAGAGTGGTCTCGGTGATGTAATGGACTGGCACTGGCAATTCTGCCCCAAGGCTGTAGCCAAACTCGCGTGCAATCTTGCATATGAGTCGGTCGAAGGGGAGTGACTCAGTCTTCTTCTTGATCACACGATAAGGATGATCTGACGCAGTACAAACGTAGGCACGCACAAGTTCGCTCCCTGCCCCACTTGGTATAGAAAATACACCATGAGACGCGTGCACTCGCTGCGGTTGCTCCACCTGGGGTAGACGTTGAATGTGCAGATGTGGTAAAACAGATGTAAATCACCCGACATATGGGTAGTTAAAAGACTCTTGTTATGCTGTCACTTAACCAAACGAACACATAGAAACTTGGTGCGGTGATCCTTTTCACGAACACTATTCAGATTCCTCTCACTAGCATGTACCTCGCCAAGTGGCACATTCAGAAGTCGATGTAACACCCCAGATTTTGGCCAACCTGGGATTAGACGTCCTTAGGTAATGGGTCAACTAAAACACCTGGAGAATCGCTTAGAACCCAATTCCATAGCCAAAGAAACCACTTATGATTAATTCCTTTAGAAACTAAGCATAAGTTAGCTAGCGCAATGCTAGAGTAGCTGGGAAACAGTCCCTGATCACTTTAAATATGTTATACAAGACCCAAATCGAGTAGAACCAATGACTCTATAATACTCTATAACCTTGGATCAAACTCTAAACCGGTTTATTCTCTAGACCTCTTTGAAACTTTGTATTGGATCTAGACCACGCGTCGAAAGTCCGATACCTACTATCGTAGACCGTTAGAACTGCCCTAGCTGCACTTGACAATCATTTCGAAAATCAAGTCCAACCGACATTCGTAGGCTATTTCGTTGAGCCTGGACCGAAGAGAGTGAGAATAGGGCTAGATTTGGAATTTGAAATTCAAAACTGGCAGACGACTTGACGTGTCAGTATTAAGCGTTCTGACCATCAGAATTCAGCCAAATTACACCCTCGGATCAGGAAAAATTTTTATTTCATATCATGAGACTTGCAGACCTGATCTACGTGCGGTGACCGCTGAACTGAAACTGGACCGCCACGTGCGATCTGCGAACCCTGCCGGACTGAAAACTTGATGTATGCTAGATCCAGTATACATGAGCTTAAGTCCGACCACATTTGGCCAGGGGACCACCAGAAATGCCTTTTTGGACCGAAACAGCCCCAATTTGGATATACCTCAAGTATACATTATACCCGAGCCTATTTTGGGCACATTTGAGCTTATAAAAGGGGTTGAAACCCTCACTCCTCTCTCCCATCCGAATTTGAGAAAAACCCTAGATTGGGATAGAGAAAAGGCGAGAGTTTGTGAGAGAAGGTGGGAGGGATTTTCCTGCCACCTGCTGCTGCTGCTGCTGCACGTGCTTAGGCGATGCACTCCAATCACTTTCTCGGCGATTCCAACGCACTTCTAGGTAAGGAAAACCCTAACCACTTGCTGATTTAAGCTTCCGTCAATTTCATTAGCGATGTAGCTTATGTAGCTTGTGTATTAGGTCGCCTGATCGCCGTATACGAAGCGTATACGCTCCGTTCGAAATGATACATATATAAAGTGAAAGGTGCGGATATTAGATGCTTTGATTGACTGTTTTCAACGCTTTCAATGTCGTTTAATAGTAGATTATCGACGGCAATGCCGTTTGACATGTACAACATGCTGTCCGTTTCCTATTTCGTAAACCGACGAAGAATATGAGATTTAGGGCATTTTAGTCATTTGTAGGAAGTACTGTTTTCATTCATAATTTGCTGACATGATTGATATGGCTTCTTGTCGCATTAGAATACTAGGAATGCGTGCATAATTAGTTTGGCGAAGAGATTCGCCAAAATGCGCACTTTGAGTCGACATACTATATGTAGACTTAAGTGTGTAGTTTAAGTGTTTGTATAAATGCTTGTATTAGTATGTATTGAATTAAATGGTGTTATGATTTAGTTTGAGATTGATTTCTCAATTAATATGCTGATGTAAATGATTTCCTACATGTTAGTGTAACACCCTGAAAATCGGGGGTCGTGAATAAACTCAACTCCCGAGTTCCAGACCGTCACTTATGCAACAAAAATGGTTATGATTCAATGTTGTCTGATTTAAAGCATTCACATGAGTAAAAGTATACCAAAACTGCAATTCATACTTCAGATCCAGTGATAAAAGCAAGCGGAAGACTAAACAAGATATATATCACTGTATGGAAAAACAATGTAATCTCAACTGTCTCCAAAGTATGACTACATCTCTGAGTCTCATATACATATACATAACAAAAGAATAATGTTCAAAAAGAAAAGTCCCACTGATGTCCCCTCGATCCAGGTCACCTACGGGAAGCCGTCATGATACTGCATATACGAGAACTCATCCTGGTCCTCGTCATCATCTAGCTCCACCTCCTGGATCTCATCGTCACCTGCAACTACAACAGGGTCTGGTGGGTGTTGCAAACACCATCCCGTAACGTGGGAATGAGTGATCAACTCAGTGGAATCATAGAGCAAAGATTAGCATGTTCACAATTCAGTCACGCGATAATAGTAAAGCAGTAAATCAGACAAGTCCTAATACTGTTGTTAATGCAAGATGATATGACGTGATGTATGCCCTCACCGACGATCACCCTCATACGGCAACATCTTACGACCGCGGCATGCCACACTCCCTAGAGTGTTCCACATCTTCCAGGCACATGCAATGCTATGGTGATATGATTACCAAGTTGTTATTAGTCCATTCAAACAGCAGGATTGGGAAACTAAGGTACCTCCCTTGTATCAATCCCAACACGGATCCTGTCTAGGGTCGTCACTCCTAGTAATCTCATACGATGTACATTTCGTAGGTCACTGCAAGGGCTGCCAGGGCTGTTGCTCGCACTCGTTGCACCGCTCCCCCATCACCTTATCAATACAGGCCTACTGTACTCTACTGCACGGAAGGGTCGTCGCCTCCCGTGAACTCAGAATACGCTCGCGGTCACTACAAAGGGCTCGTCGCCTGATCAGTGTAGGCCGACAGCTAGAATATAGTGTCCCATACCACCATAATCTGCTCACGAGTCTAGGTGCTCACTGGTCACTACGGGGAGGTTTGTGGCCCCAGCGTAGGCCGACAGCTCGACCACGGTGTCCCATACCACCATGCCCGGCTCATGAGTCTTCGTGGATCAAGGTACCACGGTTAATAGGGTTTACAATGGTAAGTTCAGTACCCTAGGTTCAAGCAGTTATGATTCATACAAGGTGAACAAACATCGGCCAGTCGGGCTACTTGACGGGCTCGACTAGCGCGATCGTATCTCGAATTGAACGACATGAAGTGCGTAAAACACTTCGCGTGGCCTAACCACTGCCGCCAACTCTCAACACGAATCACATTCATCGACGCGTCGTTCGTGGCTATGACCAGTCAGCCACGAATTCGCTCGGTTACCGACTGCCTGGACTAAGTCAAGTCCCACACATCTATGGAATTACATTAACACTATAAGAAGGTATTGGAATTGAAATACATCATGTGAGCATGTTAGCACATGTTATAGCATTCAACTTAAGCAAATCTTCAAGGCATACTTCCCATGCATATTCAACTTAAGCAAATCCTCAAGCACATATATTCCATGCATGTAATGAAATCATGCATTTTGTCAACATGTAGAAAATCATTTAGGTCAGCATAATAATTGAAAAATCAATCACAAACTATCAAATAACATCATTTAATACAATACATACTAATACAAGCATTTATACAAACACATACACTACACACTTAAGTCAACATATAGTATGTCGACCCAAAGTGTGCAACTAGGCGAATCTCTTCGCCAAACTAATTATGCACGCATTCCTAACTTCCTAATGCGACAACAAACCATGTCAATCACATCAGCAAAATATGAATGTAAACAGTACTTCCTACAAATGACTAAAATGCCCTAAATCTCATATTCTTCGTTAGCTTACGAAACGGGAAACGGCGAGCATTTTGTACATGTCAAACGGCGATGCCGTCAAGAATCTACTATTAAACGACATTGAAAGCGTTGGGAACCGTCAATCAAAGCGTCTAAAATCCTCACCTAGTGTCTTGTAGACTCGGGAATTGAAGCGGAGTGTATATGCTTCGTCTACGGCGAGTAAGGAGCCTTATACATAAGATCCATAAGCTACATCGCTATGGAAACAAGAAAAACTCAAATCACCAACTATTTAGGGTTTTTACTTACCTAGGATTGCGGTGGAATCGCCGGGAAAGCGGTAGAGGAGTGTCGCTTAAGCATGTGCAACACGTAGCACAAGTGGCGGGAAGAACTCTCCCACTCTCTCACAATCTCTCACTCTTTTTCTCTCTCCCAAGCTAGGGCTTCTCTCAAATTCGGATGGGAGAGAGGAGTGAGGGTTTCAACCCCTTTTATAGCCTAAAACATTCCCAAAATAGGCTTGGGAACAATGTTTACTTGGTGCCTAACCAAATCGGGGCCGTTTCGGTCCAAAAGGGCATTTCTGGAGGTCCCCAGGCCAAATGCGGTCGGACTTAAGCTCATGCATACTAGATCTAGCATACATCCAGTTTTCAGACCGGTTGGGTTCCCAGATCGCACGTGGCGGCCCAGTTTCAGTTTAACGGTCACCGCACCAAGATCAGGCCTATAAGTCTCGTGATATATAATAGATATTTTTCCTGATCCAAGGGTGTAATTTGGCTGTATTCTGACGGTCAGAATGCTTAATACTGATGCGTCAAATTTGTGTGCCAGATTTGAATTTGAAATTCCAACTATGTCCCTATTCACACTCTCTTCGGTCCGGGCTCAATGAAATAGCCTGTGATCGTCAGTTGGACTTGATATTCGAAACGATTGCCAAGCCCAGCTAAGTGGTCATAACGGTCTAAGATGGTAGGCATCTGACTTATGACGCGCGGTCTAGATCCAATACAAAGATTCAAAGTGGTCCAGAGAACAAACCGGCTTAGAGTTTGATCCGAGGCTTTAGAGCATTATAGCACCCTTAGTTCCACTCGCTTCGGGCCTTGTAGAACGTATTTAAAGTGATCAGGGACCATTTCCCAGCTATTCTAACGTTGCACTCGCTAACCTAGTCAAATTTTCCAAAGGAATGAATTCTACGCAATTTCGGGTCGAGTTGGTACTCGAGCCCAAGTATGGATTTTTCACGGGCGTTACAATCTACCCCCCTTAACAAATAATTTCGTCCTCGAAATTTCGTACCTTTTCGTACTCCTCGAGAAGCTGTGGGTAGTTCTTTCTGATCTCGGCTTCTGTCTCCCAAGTAGCCTCCTCCTCAGTATGATGCGTCCATAGTACCTTCACAAGGGGAATCACCTTGCTACGCAGTACCTGCTCCTTCCGGTCTAAGATGCGTGTCGGTCGCAGGATATAAGTAACATCCTCTCCTAACTGCACCTGCTCCCATCTGATGATATGAGAAGGATCAGCAACGTACTTCTTCAGCATAGAAACATGAAATACGTTGTGGACGCTCGCGAGGGGCGTGGGTAAAGCCAATCGGTAAGCCACTGCTCCCACACGATCGAGGATCTGAAATGGACCAATGTATCGCGGTGCCAGCTTCCCCTTCTTCCCGAACCGAAGGACTCCCTTCATAGGGGAAACTCGCAAAAACACATGATCCCCGACTGTGAACTCTAGTGGTCTCCGTCTCGTATCGGCGTAGCTCTTCTGTCTTCTCTGCGCTGTAAGAAGCCGACGTCGAATAATATCGATCTTCTCTGACGTCGCCTGCACCAACTCTGGGCCAATCAAGCTGCGCTCACCGACCTCTAACCAGCAATGCGGTGCGCGACAAGGTCGCCCATACAGCGCCTCATAAGGTTCCATGCCGATACTCTCCTGGAAGCTATTGTTGTACGCAAACTCCGCATATGCAAGACAGTCATCCCAACTGTCCTTGAAGTCCAATGCGCAAGCTCGCAACATGTCCTCCAGGATCTGGTTCACTCGCTCTGTCTGTCCGTCCGTCTGTGGGTGGAAGGCAGTACTGAACTTCAACTTCACACCCATAGCCTCCTGAATGCGAGTCCAGAAAATAGAAGTGAACCGCGTGTCTCTGTCCGACACGATCTCCAACGGAACTCCATGCAGACGCACGATCTCCCTAATATACAATCTAGCCAGCTCGTCTGCAGAGTTCGTAACTCTGATCGGTAGGAAGTGCGCCGACTTCGTCAATCGGTCGACGATCACCCAAATGGAATCATGCCCCTTCCTCGTCTTCGGCAACCCAGAAATGAAGTCCATGGAAATGAAATCCCACTTCCACTCTGCAATCGGCATAGGCTGCAAAAGTCCAGGTGGTCGGCGATGCTCTGCCTTCACCTGCTGACAAGTGAGACAACGGGACACGAACTCAGCAATGTGGGTCTTCATACCTTCCCACCAATACGTCCTCTTCACGTCACGATACATCTTCGTGCTGCCTGGATGCATCGCGAGTCTAGTAGAATGCGCAGCCTCGAGAATCTCTCGTCTCAAGTCAGGGACATCAGGAACGCATAGGCGGCCACGATAACGTAAGCCTCCATCCATACCAACTCGCCAGTCGGCGTCAGCATCATCACTGGCCTGCTCTCGAAGCTCAGTAAGATGCGCGTCGTCCCTCTGCGCCTCGATGACATGGTCATCGATCTGAGATCGCACCTGTACATGTGCGATGAACTCAAATGGCTCCTCTACGGTGAGTTTCTGCTCAAAGTCTCGCAAAAACTCCACATATCCCACTCGGCAACCATCAGCGGAGCCGCAAACTCTATCGCCTTCTTGCGGCTCAACGCATCAGCCACAAGGTTCGCCTTCCCAGGATGGTAAGAGACTTCAAACTTGAAGTCCTTCAGCGTCTCCATCCATCGCCGCTGCCTCATATTCAAGTCCCGCTGCGTGAATATGTACTTGAGGCTCTTGTGGTCGCAAAAGAGCTCGAACTCCTCTCCGTAGAGGTAATGTCTCCAGAGTCTCAGTGCGAATATCACGGCTGCCAACTCCAGGTCGTGTGTAGGGTAATTCTCCTCGTGCTTCCTTAATTGTCTCGAGGCATACGAAATTACCCTGTCCCTCTGCATAAGGACACAACCCAAACCAACGCTAGACGCGTCAGTGTATATAGTGTATTTAACCCCTTGCTCTGGCAATACTAGCACAGGGGCGGACGTAAGTCTGTTCTTCAGCTCCTGAAAAGCTGACTCCGCCTTATCATTCCAGGCGAACTTCACGTCCTTCCGTGTCAACTGAAATAAGGGTCTCGCGATCTTCGAGAAATCCTGAATGAAGCGCCGATAGTAGCCAGCGAGACCCAAGAAACTCCTCACCTCAGTGACAGAACCAGGCTGCTCCCAGTCCTGCACCGCAGCTACCTTAGATAGGTCAACTGCCATGCCATCCTTAGACACCACGTGTCCCAGAAACTTCACCTCCTGCTTCCAGAAGTCGCACTTCTTATACTGTGCGAACAACTGATGCTGTCTGAGCGTATCAAGGACCAAACGCAAGTGCTCCTCATGCTCCTCTCGACTCCTAGAGTATACCAAAATGTCGTCGATGAAGACAACGACGAATCGATAGAGGAAAGGCTGCAATACCCGGTTCATCAGATCCATGAACACGGCCGGTGCGTTCGTGAGACCGAACGACATCACGAGGAACTCGTAGTGACCAAAACTGGTCCTGAACGCTGTCTTCTGCACGTCCTCATCTCTGACGCGCAGCTGATGATATCCTGACTGAAGGTCAATCTTCGAGAAGTACTGCGCTCCTCTCAACTGATCAAACAAGTCATCGATCCTGGGAAAAGGGTACTTGTTCTTCACTGTGAGTTGGTTCAGCCTGCGATAATCAATACACAATCGCAGCGAACCATCCTTCTTCTTCACGAACAAGACCGGTGCCCCCCAAGGAGATACGCTAGGCCGTATAAGGCCAAGCTCTAGTAGACCATCAATCTGCGTCCTCAACTCCTCCATCTCACATGGTGCCATGCGATACGTCGGCAGTGAGACGGGTGTAGAACCAGGAATCAGATCGATAGTGAAATCGATCTCACGTCGGGGCGGCAAACCAGGGATCTTCCTGAACAGATCCCCGAACTCAGAAACAACTGGCGTCTGCTCAAGTACCTGGGCACCAGCGTCGCGCAATAGAGTGGCGTAGCTAAGAATGCGGAAAGGAAGATTTACCCGCACTGAAAATGTGAAAGGCGTGCCCTCAGGCTCGTACACCGTCACCACACGAGCCTCGCAGTCAATCTCGGCTCTCGCTGCAGTCAACCAGTCCATGCCAAGAATGACGTCGAGATATACGAGCGAGGGATCGACGACCAGATCAAGAGTCATCGTCCTGCCTCCCAGATCAACTAAACAACCCTCACACAACTGGGTGACATCCGAATAATCTCCGTGAGCTGCAAGGACTCGCACGCTATCCATAGTGATAGTCCGCAACCCAAGACGTCTGACTACGGCACGCGATATCAAAGAAATCGTGGAACCAGTGTCCACCATGACAAGAACGGGAGTACCTCCGATATGGCCCGTGACCTCGAAGGCTGAATGCTGGAAAGTCGGCGTCGTAGATGCCTCAGCGGTCAGTGCATGAACTCGAGCCTGCTGTGGCCGGTTCGGCCGCTGTGTCAAGGGCCGTGGGGGTAATTGAATCTGCGATACTGTGGGTCTGAAAGAGGACTGCGCAGGAGCTGACCGTATAGGCGGTGCTGATATCGCCTGTGGACGTACACGATCAATCTTCTGCGGCGGCGAGAACCCACTGTCCCGCATCCTCGAAAAGCAACTCGGCGCTAGGTGGCCCGTCCTCCCACAGTATGTGCATGATAAATCAGGGCGCCTAAACGGTCCTACTGGCGCCGTGGTCCTGGTAGGAGGATCAACGCGAGGTCTCTTGCCCGTGAAGGGCCTATCTGGCAACTCCGGTCGCGGCCTGGAAGTAGTCGGGCCTCGTGATCGCGCAAGTCGATCCACGTCCTGCTCTGCCCGCATGGACATGTGAACCAACTCCGCATAGGAGGAGAAACTGATACAGCACATCTTCGACCGAATATCCGGTCGCAAGCCCTCCAAAAAGCGCCGTATGCGCATCTGCTCATCAGCTAGAATCGTCGGGACGTACCTGCCCAACTCTGTGAACCGATGCTCATACTCGGTAACCGTCATCGCTGCCTGCCTGAGACGGAGAAACTCATTCTCCCTCTCGTGTCTGTAGGTCTGAGGATAATACTTCTCATGGAAGCGAAACTCGAATGCTGCCCATGTCCATACGAAGTCTGCGGTAACAGTCCGCAATACACTATCCCACCACATACTGGCCTCTCTCTCAAACTGGAAGGTAGCCAGCTCTACCTGCTCTGCCTCAGTACAGTGCAACATGCGCAGAATCTTCGACACTCGGTCGAGCCAAAACTCAGCATCCTCGGGTCTGTGAGAACCCGTGAAAGTAGGAGGCCGCAAGCGCTGAAATCGCTCCAGAAGGCCCCGTGTGTCGGCAGGGTTCCCCGCAGGGAAAGCAGGCTGCGCAGGAAGTGCTATGCCCTCATCCTGGGCGTAAGCATAGGCATCCTCAGCTGGATGCGCAGGTGGTGCAGGCGGAGTAGATGCAGTCGCACCCCCACCTTGGGCTAACGTCCCGACTATGGTAGTCAATAACTGCTGCTGCTGTAGCATCATAGCCATCATCTGCTCGAATCTATCAGGTGGCGGAGCAGGCTGTGGCGGATGAGGTGCGGAAGTAGATGCGCGCTGTGGCTCTCTAACTGATGGTGTAAATGGCGGTGGTCCATCTGTAGGACCAGTAGCAGGCTGAGACGATCGAACAGTCTCAGGAATCGGGCCCACAGCAGGGTCCGGACGAGTGCCAGACTGAGAGGGAGTCTGATCCATCTGCTCAGACAACGAAAGCCGAACCGTGCTCCTCGTAGTCTTAGGTGGCATTCCCTATATTCAAAATAGGGCGCAACCTTGTCAGTCTCAATTGCTCAAATACACCACAATCATTCACTAAAGAGTCAAAGGCATTCCATGCATTTCAATTAATCAAAATTGTCACAATACAAGGGATATATCCTTACAAGCATCATGACTAGAATGACATGAAAATTAAGACAGTTAAGCAACAGCAACATAAGCAAAACACTAGCCCTAACAGGCTTTACACACATAAAACAGAAAATGGCTAACTACTCATAACAACATCAAAGATCGCGTCGCTAGTCGGAGTCTGGCGACGGAGGAGGAGCACCCTTATCCTGTAAACAACACAGGATTGCCTTCAAGGTGCGAGTCACCTTGCCAAATTTCTTCTTCGTAACGGCCTTGGCATCAGCGACCTCTGCTCGAAGTTCTTGGACTTCCCTTCGCAAAGCGGTCTGACTCTCCTCCATCCGAGCAATGCGATCGTCAATAGTAGTCTGCGCAGAAGGAGGAGGGCTCTCATCAGTATCCTGAGCCTCCTCTTCTGCTTCTTCCTGAGTCTCTTCCTGAACCTCTGCACTAGGTTCTCCTTCGCTTTGATCTTCCTCTTCATCAAAGTCATCCCCACTATCCCTTTCAAGTTGATTTTCACGGTATTGCGACCCGATCTTCATCTTAACCATTGTCGACTCATCGATGGTGTGAATCGATACCGGCAATTCGGGTCCAAGTCTATAGGCAAACTCAAGCGCAATCTTGCAAATGAGTCGGCCAAAGGGAAGGGATTCGGATGTTCTTCTCGACCTGGCTATGAGAACTATCTGCCGTAAGATGAAAGTGGCCATACATACGTTCTCTCCCTGGGCCACCAGAAATAAGAAATCGACCATAAGACGTGTACATTCAATGCGGTTCGTAGACCTAGGATAAACATTGAACGTGCAGATGTGATGCAGCAGACGCAAATCTTCAGACATGTACGTCGCCTTGAGGCTATTATTAGGCTGCCATGGAACCAACTTACCGCACAGAAACCTGGTGCGGCGATCTCGTTCACGTCTAGTCCTCAAATTCTTCTCACTTGGATGTACATCACCTAGAGGCACATTGAGAAGTCGCGCAACCAACCGGACGTCAATCGTAGCCATCCGATCTCTACCAAAAGGGATTTTGAACTGCAAGGGCTCCAAGGTAGGACTCTGGATGCTAGCATAGAAGGCACGAACAGTGCTCACATTAGCACGAGCGCGAGCTTCAAAGATCGGTCCCCAGTGCGCAGCTTCAATGCGTTCGAACAACAGATATTCGCCGAACAATCGCCCATCTACGTCCGCCTCAAATAACACTCTACGATCAGTGTATTCACCATGAGGCATCTCTGATAGGATGGTTCGTCCAAGGTGTGCATGGGGATCCAAATCCCGCTTTGTACGACACTACAGGACTGCCGCTGGACCTGCGGCGGCGCTTGAACATGCGGCACCACCCCGCGGTCTTCTTAATCGAGCAGGGCGGCTCGGCCCAGCCTCGTCTGTTGCAGTTTTCCTCTTACCCATCAAAGACAGGATGGATGAGAGTGACAAAAGACCCAAAATAGCTTCCACGAAAGCCATGGAAAACGCCGAAAATGCGGAGAAATGGCTGTCCAATCTGACGAAAGGAAATCTAGGCGTCGTAGAGGGATGCTTCAAGCTTCCCAAGGCTGTACTTTCAGGGAAAAATAAGAACAAAAAGATGGAATGGAGCTGCTCACGATTTCAGCACTATTTGGGGGATTTTGGAGCTCCAAATGGGAAAATCTTCAAGGAAAGGGGCTGCCAACACCCAATAATCGATGGGTGGTGGTCGGTTTTGGCCAAGGAAGGGATTAGGAGGGGTTTGGGTCGCCGGGGTTTGGAATGGAGCGCTGAAAATCAAATCTAGGGCATGCAAGGGGGCTGTTTGTGAAGGAGAGGGGTGTTTTAGGGGTTTTCGTGGGATGGGAGGTAGCTAGGAGTGATGGGGGGTGTATTTAAGTGGGTGCGCCCAAAGGGCAGCACCATCGGAGGTGGCCGGCCGGCGATGCATCGCCCGGCCGGCGATGGCATCGCCGGCCAACCTTCAGGTTGGCCAGCGGGACCCCATGGGTCTGGTCCCCCATGGTCCCAGGGCCCCAAAAAAGTTGGTCCCACCCCTTGGTTCATTATATTTTGGTCCCTATGAGCCCAAACTTGTGTTTGGGGCTTTCCGGGTCCACATCGCAATCCCGAATACCAAACCATATGATGCAGCATATGAATTTGGGGTAGAAGGATCCAGTACATCTTTCTAGATCCTTATTTGCTAAAGAAAGTGAAGTTAGAATGGCCTTATGGCCATTTTTCATGAAATTTTACTATTCACTGTAAAATTTGGTGAATGTACTAATTTGTGTTATTTTCACATTATTTTTGATGCCTAACATGAAATGGATAAGAAAGAACTGAAGGTTGAAGTGTTTAGGGTAGGAATTTTGAGAATTTTTGGCAAAACGGGGTTTTTAAGCCCTGGCGATTGATTACTGGAGTCGTGGTCATTCCACGGCCCAAAGATTCACTTTTGCGGTTTAAAACCGCTCATAGGACGTCTCCACCCGACTTCCTACAGCTTTGAAGTGATTCGGGTCGCTTTACGCGACCCGAGATGCGTTACAGACTCGATCTTGCGATCGATCCTTATAGACTTCGCCTATCGGCGAATCTGTGATCCTAGAAGTGTTTCTAGACCCTTCTCGCACCCACCTAAGTCAAAAGAAGCGACAGCGTACGTCGCAAGTCCATAACCCAGGCCCAGTATACTCTCATTCATGCTTTGATACCAACTTGTAACACCCTGAAAATCGGGGGTCGTGAATAAACTCAACTCCCGAGTTCCAGACCGTCACTTATGCAACAAAAATGGTTATGATTCAATGTTGTCTGATTTAAAGCATTCACATGAGTAAAAGTATACCAAAACTGCAATTCATACTTCAGATCCAGTGATAAAAGCAAGCGGAAGACTAAACAAGATATATATCACTGTATGGAAAAACAATGTAATCTCAACTGTCTCCAAAGTATGACTACATCTCTGAGTCTCATATACATATACATAACAAAAGAATAATGTTCAAAAAGAAAAGTCCCACTGATGTCCCCTCGATCCAGGTCACCTACGGGAAGCCGTCATGATACTGCATATACGAGAACTCATCCTGGTCCTTGTCATCATCTAGCTCCACCTCCTGGATCTCATCGTCACCTGCAACTACAACAGGGTCTGGTGGGTGTTGCAAACACCATCCCGTAACGTGGGAATGAGTGATCAACTCAGTGGAATCATAGAGCAAATATTAGCATGTTCACAATTCAGTCACGCGATAATAGTAAAGCAGTAAATCAGACAAGTCCTAATACTGTTGTTAATGCAAGATGATATGACGTGATGTATGCCCTCACCGACGATCACCCTCATACGGCAACATCTTACGACCACGGCATGCCACACTCCCTAGAGTGCTCCACATCTTCCAGGCACATGCAATGCTATGGTGATATGATTACCAAGTTGTTATTAGTCCATTCAAACAGCAGGATTGGGAAACTAAGGTACCTCCCTTGTATCAATCCCAACACGGATCCTGTCTAGGGTCGTCACTCCTAGTAATCTCATACGATGTACATTTCGTAGGTCACTGCAAGGGCTGCCAGGGCTGTTGCTCGCACTCGTTGCACCGCTCCCCCATCACCTTATCAATACAGGCCTACTGTACTCTACTGCACGGAAGGGTCGTCGCCTCCCGTGAACTCAGAATACGCTCGCGGTCACTACAAAGGGCTCGTCGCCTGATCAGTGTAGGCCGACAGCTAGAATATAGTGTCCCATACCACCATAATCTGCTCACGAGTCTAGGTGCTCACTGGTCACTACGGGGAGGTTTGTGGCCCCAGCGTAGGCCGACAGCTCGACCACGGTGTCCCATACCACCATGCCCGGCTCATGAGTCTTCGTGGATCAAGGTACCACGGTTAATAGGGTTTACAATGGTAAGTTCAGTACCCTAGGTTCAAGCAGTTATGATTCATACAAGGTGAACAAACATCGGCCAGTCGGGTTACTTGACGGGCTCGACTAGCGCGATCGCATCTCGAATTGAACGACATGAAGTGCGTAAAACACTTCGCGTGGCCTAACCACTGCCGCCAACTCTCAACACGAATCACATTCATCGACGCGTCGTTCGTGGCTATGACCAGTCAGCCACGAATTCGCTCGGTTACCGACTGCCTGGACTAAGTCAAGTCCCACACATCTATGGAATTACATTAACACTATAAGAAGGTATTGGAATTGAAATACATCATGTGAGCATGTTAGCACATGTTATAGCATTCAACTTAAGCAAATCTTCAAGGCATACTTCCCATGCATATTCAACTTAAGCAAATCCTCAAGCACATATATTCCATGCATGTAATGAAATCATGCATTTTGTCAACATGTAGAAAATCATTTAGGTCAGCATAATAATTGAAAAATCAATCACAAACTATCAAATAACATCATTTAATACAATACATACTAATACAAGCATTTATACAAACACATACACTACACACTTAAGTCAACATATAGTATGTCGACCCAAAGTGTGCAACTAGGCGAATCTCTTCGCCAAACTAATTATGCACGCATTCCTAACTTCCTAATGCGACAACAAACCATGTCAATCACATCAGCAAAATATGAATGTAAACAGTACTTCCTACAAATGACTAAAATGCCCTAAATCTCATATTCTTCGTTAGCTTACGAAACGGGAAACGGAGAGCATTTTGTACATGTCAAACGGCGATGCCGTCAAGAATCTACTATTAAACGACATTGAAAGCGTTGGGAACCGTCAATCAAAGCGTCTAAAATCCTCACCTAGTGTCTTGTAGACTCGGGAATTGAAGCGGAGTGTATATGCTTCGTCTACGGCGAGTAAGGAGCCTAATACATAAGATCCATAAGCTACATCGCTATGGAAACAAGAAAAACTCAAATCACCAACTATTTAGGGTTTTTACTTACCTAGGATTGCGATGGAATCGCCGGGAAAGCGGTAGAGGAGTGTCGCTTAAGCATGTGCAACACGTAGCACAAGTGGCGGGAAGAACTCTCCCACTCTCTCACAATCTCTCACTCTTTTTCTCTCTCCCAAGCTAGGGCTTCTCTCAAATTCGGATGGGAGAGAGGAGTGAGGGTTTCAACCCCTTTTATAGCCTAAAACATTCCCAAAATAGGCTTGGGAACAATGTTTACTTGGTGCCTAACCAAATCGAGGCCGTTTCGGTCCAAAAGGGCATTTCTGGAGGTCCCCAGGCCAAATGCGGTCGGACTTAAGCTCATGCATACTAGATCTAGCATACATCCAGTTTTCAGACCGGTTGGGTTCCCAGATCGCACGTGGCGGCCCAGTTTCAGTTTAACGGTCACCGCACCAAGATCAGGCCTATAAGTCTCGTGATATATAATAGATATTTTTCCTGATCCAAGGGTGTAATTTGGCTGTATTCTGACGGTCAGAATGCTTAATACTGATGCGTCAAATTTGTGTGCCAGATTTGAATTTGAAATTCCAACTATGTCCCTATTCACACTCTCTTCGGTCCGGGCTCAATGAAATAGCCTGTGATCGTCAGTTGGACTTGATATTCGAAACGATTGCCAAGCCCAGCTAAGTGGTCATAACGGTCTAAGATGGTAGGCATCTGACTTATGACGCGCGGTCTAGATCCAATACAAAGATTCAAAGTGGTCCAGAGAACAAACCGGCTTAGAGTTTGATCCGAGGCTTTAGAGCATTATAGCACCCTTAGTTCCACTCGCTTCGGGCCTTGTAGAACGTATTTAAAGTGATCAGGGACCATTTCCCAGCTATTCTAACGTTGCACTCGCTAACCTAGTCAAATTTTCCAAAGGAATGAATTCTACGCAATTTCGGGTCGAGTTGGTACTCGAGCCCAAGTATGGATTTTTCACGGGCGTTACAGTTAGCTATATGCATGATTTCATTATATGTATGAAATGCATATGCTTGATGTTTCACTTAAGTGGTATGTTATAACATGTGCTTGATGATTTTCTTATGATTTAGTTTGAGATTGAATTCTCAATTAATATGCTGATGGAGATGACTTCCTATATGTTGGCGATATGCATAATTTCATTATATGTATGAAAGATATGTGCAAGATGATTTACTTAAGCTGTACGTTATAACATGTGTTAACATGCTCACATGTTTGTATTCCATTTCCAATACTCTTACCTGATTGCTGATGTGGATTCATAATTGTTTGGGACTATACCTAGTCCAGGCAGTCAGTAACCGAGCAAATTCGTGGTTGGCCTATCTTTGCCACGAACGATGCGTCGATGAACGCGAGTCGTGCTTGGAGTTGGCGGCAGTGGTTAGGCCACGCGAAGTGTTTCACGCACTTCATGTCGTTCGACTTGCGATGCGCTCGTGCTAGTCGAGCCCGTCAAGTAACCCGACTGGCCGTTGTATGTTCACCCTGCATGAGTCATAACTGCTTGAACCTAGGGTATTGAACTTACCATTGTAAACCCTATTAACCATGGTACCTTGATCCACAAAGACTCATGAGCCGGGCATGGTGGTATGGGACACCGTGGTCGAGCTGTCTGCCTATGCTGGGGCCACAAACCTCCCCGTAGTGACCATTGAGCACCTAGTCTCGTGAGTAGATTATGGTGGTATGGGACACTATATTCTTGCTGTCGGTCTACACTGATCAGGCGACGAGTCCTTTGTAGTGACCGCGAGCGTATTCTGAGTCTATGGGAGGCGACGACCCTTCCGTAGCAGTAGAGTACAGTAGGCCTGTATTGATAAGGTGATGGGGGAGCGGAGCAATGAGTGCGTGTAACAGCCCTGGGAGCCCTTGCAGCGACCTACAAAATATATTTCGTATGAGATTACTAGGAGTGATGACCCTAGACAGGATCTGTGTTGGGATTGATATAAGGGAAGTACCTTAGTTTCCCAATCCTGCTGTTTGAATTGACTAATAACAACTCAGAAATCATATCACCATTACATTGCATGTACCTGGAAGATGTGGAGCACTTGAGGGAGGGTGGCATGCCGCGGGCATAAGATGGTGCCGTATGAGGGAGATCGTCGGTGAGGGCATCCATCATGTCATGTCATATTGCATTAACAACAGTATTAGGATTGTTTGATTTACCGCTTTACTATTATCGCATGATTGATTTGATAACATGTTAATCTTTGCTCTCTTATCCCACTGAGTTGATCACTCACTCCCACGTTACGGGATGGTGTTTGCGGACACCGACCAGTCCTTATTGTGATTGCAGATGATGGCGCGGCCTGCAAGGCGGAGCTGGACTTGATGATGAGGAGGAGGATTCCTCCTTTATGCGTGTTCTGATTGATGGGATTACAGGGAGGTTGATTAGATGCCTTGACACTTGTCATTTTATATTTTTAGCGTACTCATGTATATTCGTTTTATCTACTTTTGGAGTATACATGTATGTATATAACCTGGTAATATGTTCACACTCTGGAGACATACAACAGTTTATATATGTTATACATACTATCACAGTCTTCCGTTTATTAATTTAACTGTCTTTGGAGTATGATATGTTGTTCTGGCATAGTCCCACTCATGTTTAATACATTAATACAGACAACATTCAATCATACATATCTATGTTGCATAAATAACATTTTGGAACTCGGGAGTTGGGTTTTTTACTCGACCCCCCGATTTTGGGATGTTACAGTCGAGCTGTCAACCTCATGTTGATTGTGGCTTCTCGGTCTCTGCCGAAGGGGATCTTAAACTGTAAGGGGTCCAGCATAGGCTCTCAAATGTGAGCATAAAAGGCTCGAACAGTGCTCACATTTGCACACAATTCACCTTCAAATAGCGGACCCCACCCAGCTGCTTCCAGATGCTCAAACAACAAGTACTCACCAAAGAGTCGCCCATCAATATGCGCTTCAAAAAGAACCCTACGGTCCTCGTAGACGCCATGAGATAGCTCCACCAACAACGCTCTTCCAAATGGAGCATGGGGATCCAAATCCCGCTTCTCTGCACTTCTCTCCCAACGCTTGAACTCGCGGTAGCTCCTTTAGGCCTTCTCGAACGAGCGGGGCGACTAGGTCCAGCTTCATCCACTGAAGTCCGTTTCTTTCCCATGAGAGAAAGGATGGTGGAAATCGAGAAGAGAGTAGCGACAAGATCCAAGAAAGCCATGGAATGAAAAAGGAAATGAAGGAAGAAGGTGAGATCTATGGGTCTCCATGAATTTGGGCCTTATATAGGAGTGTAAAGGCTCAAATGAAAGGAAAGAAAGAAGAAAAATATCAAGAGAAGATGGGTTAATGGGTTTACACGATTTTGGGACTCAAATGGGAGATTTGAGAGCTCAAATCGTAGAAAATGAGAGGGTTAGGGGATGAGTATGGCTGTGCACTATGGAACTAGGTAGGGTTTAACGAAAAATGGAAGAAAGAGTGATTTGAAGGATGATTTGGAAGAGGAATAGGCTGTTTTAAACGAAAAGGAGAGCATGGGAGGTGATTTTATGAAGGAAGTAGCAATTTGGGGAAGTTTTAAGCAACGAACCGTGGATCAGTGGGTCCCACTAAGCCCCACGTGCAATCGGCCCGTCGGCCTAACCCGACCGGGCCAGCTGGTCGGCGAGGCCTCATCGAACCGGTGAGGCACTCGCCGGTCGCTGTCTCTTCCGGTGAGGTCCTCCCTGTCCCCTAGGTCCAAAAATGTCAGGGTCCCACCTCTGAACCCCTAGGAAGTTGATCGTTTAGTCCCCTCTTCCGATTTGAGCCGTCATTTCGGAACTAATCTAATCTCTATTCACTTTTACTGATTTCTAACGGCTGGGATGGGATGAAACTTGGTCTAGACCCATCAATTGACGGTCTAAACTTGATTTGAGGTCGTCATGTGTAATCAAGCGCGTGCACGAACTCGATCTCGGCGATCGTTTTCAATAAACTTTAGCCAATGAACGAACTGGGGGTCCTAGACTTGTTTCTAGGTTGTTCTCGCACCCTCCTACACTATAGTGGCGTCAACGTACGTCGTGTGACCATAACCCATGTCCGGTTTAATCCAATTCATGCTCTGATACTAACTTATAACACCCTGAAAATCGGGGGTCGAGCAGACGCTCAGCTCCCGAGTTCCAATGCATCACTTATGCAACATAAATGAAGGTGATTGAATGTTGTTCATGGTAGTGCATTAGACATGAGTGGGATTATGCCAAAACAGTAACTCATACTCCAAATCAGTTTAAATAATGCAAGTGGAAGACTTAAAACTATATATAAATGATAGGAAATCAAAAATCACTGTCGATCTACTAGAGTATGAATACATCTCTGAGTCACCATATACATGTAATTTTCTAGAAATAAAATGTCAAAAAGAATCCAACTATGATAGTATGCCCTGTAGCCCGGTCGATCAGTACAGCCTAAGCGAAGCCATCCGAGAACTGCATATAAGAGAACTCATCCTGATCATCGTAATTGTCAGGCTCTGCCTCCGGAGTCGCATCCTCATCTGCAACTAAGACAGAGTCTGATGGGTGTTCAGAACACCATCCCAGAACGTGGGAGTGAGTGATCAACTCAGTGGAATCATAGAGTAAAGATTAACATGTTATCAATTCAATCAGGCAGTAATGATAAAGCAAACATATCAACCATTCCTAAATACTCTTATTAATGTAGGGATGAGATGTTTCATGAATGCATGCCCTCGCCTACACTCCCTCGTGCGACACCATCTTACGTTCACGGAATGCTTCCAGCCCTCTGTGCACTTCATCGTCAGCACATGCAGTGCGATGATATGAATCTGATTACCAAGTTATTATTAGTCCTTTTCATACAGCAGGATTGGGAAGCTAAGATACCTCCCATGTATCATTACCCAAACGATGATCCATTCTCGGGTCGTCAGTCCGAGATAATCTCATACGATAGTATAGTTCTAGATCTCTATAAGGGCTCATCACCAATCAATACAGGTCTAGTGATATCCTATAGACTACAACAAGGCTCATCGCCCTATTGTAGTTTTAGGATATACTCGAGGTCACTACAAAGGGCTCGTCACCAATCAATACAGGTCTAGTGATATCCTATAGACTATAACAAGGCTCATCGCCCCATTGTAGTTTCAGAATATACTCGAGGTCACTACAAAGGGCTCGTCACCAATCAAAGTAGGCCGACAGCTCAAATATAGTGTCTCATACCACCATAATCAGCTCACGAGTATAGGTGTTCACTGGTCACTACAGGGAGGCTCGTCGCCCCAGCGTAGGTCGACAGCTCGACCACGGTGTCCCATACTACCATGATCGACTCATAAGTCTTAGCGGATCGAGGTACTAAGGTTAACGGGGTTGCATTGGTAAGTTTGGTACCCTAGATTCAAAAAGAAGCGTCCATACACGGTGAACACACATTGGGTCAATCGGGTTACTTGACGAGCTTGACTAGCTCAATCACACGTTGAGTTGATCGACATGAAATGCATATGCACTCTGCATGGCCAAACCACTACCGACAACTCTAGTACGGCTCGGGTTCGTCAAACACATCCTTCATGGCGAATAAAGCTCAACCACGAACTTAAGTCTGTCACCGAATGCCTGGACCATACCATGGCCCCAATCACGTACATATGATTCAACAGCCACATTTATATAAGCAGGATATGAAATATAACTTAAACATGAAGACTATACATGGAGGAAATCATACACACAATTAGCAGGAATGAAATAAACTAGGCATAACATGAAGGAAAACATACACACAATTAACAGGAATGAAATGAACTAAATATAACATGTAGGAAATCATACACCCAAGTAAAGTGATTGAGATTTATATCTCAATTCAAAAATAATCATACTTTACTTATTTCTATCTCATTTAGACATTTATACAAACACTTAGCTTATACTATTCAACATAAATCATGTATGTTAGCATATTATATATTTAGGCAAATCATTTGCTAAGGAGTTGTCGCATACATAACAAGCATACACTAATAAAGATTTATCATGGAAATCACTAGATCAGATGTCATACGCATACAAACATTTTATCAATCACATGGAACACTCAGTTTATAATATAAGCTATACATAATCGTAAGATAGAATAAATAGTACATTTGGCATGTAGAATAGCATCCACGTCAGTAATAAACCATTATCTGACATTAAAAGCTTTGAAAACCATAACCCATACGTCTATAATCTGTACCTTACACTGTAGAAGCGTAACGTATATGATTTAAGCCGTAAGCTTTCGTCAACGGAAGTTTAACAACTTATAACATGAACTAGGTTAGCTATTTCATGATTCCGTATATATCAAACCTTAAAATAGGTTAGGATTTGATTTTCTTACCCAAGGGCGGAATTAGAATCGCTGAAACAACAATTCAGATGGATGGATTTGACACGTAGTGCAGTTGGGTGGAATCACAAGATGAAATCATCACTTCCCTCTCACTTTCTCTCTCTTTTCCTTCTTCTCTCTCCTAGGGTTTTCTTAAATTCATATGGAGAAAATGAGAGAGAGGGTTTAAGGCCTTTTTATAAGCTCTAAATCGACGGAAATAGCCTTAAGGCTAAGGTATACTTAGGTTAAACCAAATTGGCCTTGTTCCGATCCAATGGAGCATTTCTGGAGGTCCTGTTACCGAGTGCGGTCGGACTTAAGCTCTTGGATGTTAGTTCCTGATCAAGTTAAGTTTTCAGTTCGATCGGATTTCCAGATCGACCGTGCAGACCAATTTCAATTCAGCGGTCACCGAAACTCAATTAAGGCCACAAGTAATTTGGCATGAATGGGCCATCATCCCTTATCCGAGGGTGAATTTGGGTCAAAATTCAACGGTCAGAATGCTTATAAATGTCACGCAAGAGACACGACCTAGATTACTTAAATTCATAATTAATTTCTTAAAAAATCTTCAGTTTCCCACACTCTTCACTCTGGACTCAAGGAAATCGTCCTAGAGCATCGTTTGGACGTGATTTTCACGGTGATTGTCAAGTCCAACTACGCGGTCAATATCTTCTAAGTTCATCACAATCGGACTTTCAACGTGCAGTCCAGGTCCGATATGAAGTTTTAAAGTACCCCCATGAGTAACTGGGTTTAGAGTTGGATCCTAAATTTTAGAGTAACATAGCGTTACTGATTCTACAGGTTTTGGATATTACAGACCATATTTAAAGTGATTGGTGTTAATTTCACAAGTAATCTAGGTTAGTACTTAGTAATTCATGTCTAATTTCTAAAGGATTTAATCCTGAGGGTTTTCTGACTGAGTTGGTACTCGGGTCTTTGTACGAATTTTTCTGAGTTGTTACACATGATCTCCATAGGAACTCCATGCAGATGTACGATCTCCTTGATGTACAACCTAGCCAGATCATCTGCAAAGTTCGAAACTCTGATAGGGAGAAAATGTGCCGATTTCGTCAACCGGTCCACGATCACCCAAATGGAGTCATGTCCCTTCCTCATATTCGACAACCTCGATATGAAATCCATAGAGATGAAGTCCCACTTCCATTCAGCTATGGGCATAGGTTGAAGCAGTCCAGAAGGTCGGCGATGTTCAGCCTTGACCTGCTGATAGGTGAGACAACGGGACACATAATCTGCTATGTGGGCCTTCATATTATCTTACCAGTACGACCTCTTCATATCTCGATACATCTTCGTACTACCAAGATGCATCACCATCTTCGAATTATGTATAGCCTCTAGAACCTCCTACCGCAAGACGTGAAGCTTCGAGTCGCACAGGAAGCCATGTTAACGTAAGCCTCCATCCATACCCACTCTCCATTCTGAGTCTTGATCGTTGCTTGCCATCTCTCATAACTCTACCAATCGCTCATCATCATTTTGAGCCACGATGATCCTATCATCAATAAGTGGTTGCACACGAACGTGTGTGACACTCTCAAACGGTTCCTCCACCGTGAGTTTCTGCTCAAACCCACGTATAAACTCCACCATATTCCACTCCTCAATCATTAGCGGTGCCGCAAATGCTATCACCTTCTTGCGGTTCAATGCATCTGATACGAGGTTGGCCTTACCAGGATGGTAGGAGACCTCGAACTTGAAGTCCTTCAAGGTTTCCATCCATTGTCACTGCCTCATATTCAGGTCTCTCTGGGTGAATATGTACCTGAGGCTCTTATGGTCGCAAAAGAGCTCAAACTCCTCTCCATAGAGGTAATGTCTCCAGATCTTCAAAGTAAAAATGACGGCCGCTAACTTTAGGTCGTGCGTAGGGTAGTTTTCCCTTTGTTTCCACAATTTCCTCGATAGATAAGCAATAACCCTATCTTTCTATATTAGAACACTACCCAAACCAACGTGAGATGCGTCGGTGTATATTGTATACTTGACCCCTTGCTCTGGTAATATTGGCACAGGAGCAGATGTCAACTTGTCCTTTAGCTCCTGAAAAGCTTTTTTTGTCTTCTCGTTCCAGGCGAACGTGAAATCCTTCCGAGTTAGCTTAGATAATGGTTTATCTATCTTGGAAAAGTCTCGAATGAATTGACGGTAGTAACCTGTCAGGCCTAGGAAACTCTTCACTTCAGTAACCAACTAGGCTGCTCTCAGCCTTAAACTGCGGCTACCTTAGCAAGGTCCACCACTATCCCTTCCTTGGACACCACATGTCCCAGGAACTTGACTTCTTCCTTCTAGAAGTTGCACTTCTTGTACTGTGCGAATAACTGATTCTTCCTAAGAGTATCGAAGACAGCTCATAGGTGTTTCTCGTGCTCCACCCGACTCTTAGAGTATATCAGGATGTCATCTATAAATACGATGATGAATTGGTACAAGTACGGCTGAAACACCCTGTTCATCAGGTCCATGAACACGGCCAGTGCATTCGTGAGTCCAAACGACATCACTAGGAACTCGTAGTACCCGAAACTAGTCCTGAAAGCTGTCTTTTGCATGTCCTCATCCCTGACGCACAACTGATGATACCATACTTTAAGTCGATCTTCGAGAAATACTGCGCCCCCTTCAACTGATCAAACAGATCATCTATCCTGGGTAAAGGGTACTTATCCTTTACCGTCACTTGGTTCAGCCTGTGATAATCAATACACAATCGTAGTGGCCTGTCCTTCTTCTTTATAAAAAATATGGATGCTCCCCAAGGAGACACACTAGGCCGTTTAAAGCCTGCATCTAACAGATCATCGATCTGTTTCCTCAGCTCCTCCATCTCACATGGAGCCATACGATAGGTCAAAAGAGATATAGGTGTCGCACTAGGCAATAGATCTGTAACATCCCGAAAATCGGGGGGTCGAGCAAAAACCCAACTCCCGAGTTCCAAAATGTTATTTATGCAACATGGATATGTATGATTGAATGTTGTCTGTGATAATGTATTAAACATGAGTGAGATTAAGCCAGAACAGCATATCATACTCCAGAGACAGTGAAATTTGCAAGCGGAAGACTGTAATAGTATGTATAACGTACATAAACTGTTGTATGTCTCCAGAGTGTGAATATATTACCAGGTTATGCACATACATGTATACTTCAAAAGTAAACAAAATGAATATACATGAGGGCGCTAAAAATTCAAAATGACAAATGTCAAAGTATCTAATCAACCTCCCTGCAATCCCGTCAATCAGAACACGCATAAAGGAGGAATCCTCCTCTCATCATCAAGTCCAGCTCCGCCTCACAGGCCGCGCCATCATCTGCAATCACAAAAGGGACTGGTGGGTGTCCGGAAACACCATCCCGTAACGTGGGAGTGAGTGATCAACTCAGTGGGATAAGAGAGCAGAGATTAGCATGTTCACAATTCAATCACGCGATAATAGTAAAGCAGTAAATCAGACAATCCTAATACTGTTGTTAATGCAAGATGATATGACGTGATGTATGCCCTCACCGACGATCACCCTCATACGGCAACATCTTACGACCGCGGCATGCCACACTCCCTAGAGTGCTCCACATCTTCCAGGCACATGCAATGCTATGGTGATATGATTACCAAGTTGTTATTAGTCCATTCAAACAGCAGGATTGGGAAACTAAGGTACTTCCCTTGTATCAATCCCAACACGGATCCTGTCTAGGGTCGTCACTCCTAGTAATCTCATACGATGTATATTTCGTAGGTCACTGCAAGGGCTGCCAGGGCTGTTGCTCGCACTCGTTGCACCGCTCCCCCATCACCTTATCAATACAGGCCTACTGTACTCTACTGCACGGAAGGGTCGTCGCCTCCCGTGGACTCAGAATACGCTCGCGGTCACTACAAAGGGCTCGTCGCCTGATCAGTGTAGGCCGACAGCTAGAATATAGTGTCCCATACCACCATAATCTGCTCACGAGTTTAGGTGCTCACTGGTCACTACGGGGAGGTTTGTGGCCCCAGCGTAGGCCGACAGCTCGACCACGGTGTCCCATACCACCATGCCCGGCTCATGAGTCTTCGTGGATCAAGGTACCACGGTTAATAGGGTTTACAATGGTAAGTTCAGTACCCTAGGTTCAAGCAGTTATGATACATACAAGGTGAACAAACATCGGCCAGTCGGGTTACTTGACGGGCTCGACTAGCGCGATCGCATCTCAAGTTGAACGACATGAAGTGCGTAAAACACTTCGCGTGGCCTAACCACTGCCGCCAACTCTCAACACGAATCACGTTCATCGACGCGTCGTTCGTGGCTATGACCACTCAGCCACGAATTCGCTCGGTTACCGACTGCCTGGACTAAGTCTAGTCCCACACACTTATGGAATCACATCAACAAGTTATGTAAGGGCATTGGAATTGAAATACAATCATGTGAGCATGTTAACACATGTTATAACATTCAACTTAAGCAAATCCTCAAGCACATAAATTCCATGCATGTAATGAAATCATGCATTTAGTCAACATGTAGAAAATCATTTAGGTCAGCATAATAATTGAAAAATCAATCACAAACTATCAAATAACATCATTTAATTCAATACATACTAATACAAGCATTTATACAAACACATACACTACACACTTAAGTCTACATATAGTATGTCGACCCAAAGTGCGCAACTAGGCGAATCTCTTCGCCAAACTAATTATACACGCATTCCTAACTTCCTAATGCGACAACAAACCATGTCAATCACATCAGCAAAATATGAATGTAAACAGTACTTCCTACAAATGACTAAAATGCCCTAAATCTCATATTCTTCGTTAGCTTACGAAACGGGAAACGGAGAGCATTTTGTACATGTCAAACGGCGATGCCGTCAAGAATCTACTATTAAACGACATTGAAAGCGTTGGGAACCGTCAATCAAAGCGTCTAAAATCCTCACCTAGTGTCTTGTAGACTCGGGAATTGAAGCGGAGCGTATATGGTTCGTCTACGGCGAGTAAGGAGCCTAATACATAAGATCCATAAGCTACATCGCTATGAAAACAAGGAAAACTCAAATCAACAACTATTTAGGGTTTTTACTTACCTAGGATCGCGGTGGAATCGCCGGGAAAGCGGTAGAGGAGTGTTGCTTAAGCACGTGCAACACGTAGCACAAGTGGCAGGAAGAACTCTCCCACTCTTTCACAATCTCTCACTCTTTTTCTCTCTCCCAAGCTAGGGCTTCTCTCAAATTCGGATGGGAGAGAGGAGTGAGGGTTTCAACCCCTTTTATAGCCTAAAACATTCCCAAAATAGGCTTGGGAACAATGTTTACTTGGTGCCTAACCAAATCGGGGCCGTTTCGGTCCAAAAGGGCATTTCTGGAGGTCCCCAGGCCAAATGCGGTCGGACTTAAGCTCATGCATACTGGATCTAGCACACATCCAGTTTTCAGACCGGTTGGGTTCCCAGATCGCACGTGGCGGCCCAGTTTCAGTTTAACGGTCACCGCACCAAGATCAGGCCTATAAGTCCCGTGATATGTAATAGAAATTTTTCCTGATCCAAGGGTGTAATTTGGCTGTATTCTGACGGTCAGAATGCTTAATACTGATGCGTCAAATTTGTGTGCCAGATTTGAATTTGAAATTCCAACTATGTCCCTATTCACACTCTCTTCGGTCCGGGCTCAATGAAATAGCCTGTGATCGTCAGTTGGACTTGATATTCGAAACGATTGCCAAGCCCAGCTAAGTGGTCATAACGGTCTAAGATGGTAGGCATCTGACTTACGACGCGCGGTCTAGATCCAATACAAAGTTTCAAGGAGGTCCCGAGAACAAACCGGCTTAGAGTTTGATCCGAGGCTTTAGAGCATTATAGCACCCTTGGTTCCACTCGCTTTGGGCCTTGTAGAACGTATTTAAAGTGATCAGGGACCGTTTCCCAGCTATTCTAACGTTGCACTAGCTAACTTATGCTTAGTGTCTAAAGAAATTTATCCTAAGTGGTTTCTTTGACTATGGAATTGGGTTCTGAACGATTTTTCAGGTGTTTTAATTGACCCACTGCCTAAGGACGTCAAATCCCAGATTGGCCAAAATCCGGGGTGTTACAATCTACCCCCCTTAAAACACAATGTCGTCCCCGACATTGGCAAAGGGCAAGGAGTACTTTCTCTAAGGAAGGTTCAAATCCTATTTAATAACCTAATCGTATGTATATCCGAACTCAAAGGTTTCGATCTTGGGCCAGTGGGAAAGAGGCCAACCACTCTTCCGCTGCGCCACTCTGATCAAACGGTAGCGTTGACTAACCTAACTGGATTGGACTCAATACATTCTACCCCCCTTAAAACTTGGTTTTACTTAAGGTTGAAGAATATTTGCATCGATCCGTATATCAGAACGAGGCGCAACTTAGGGGCTATCCTTAACCTAAAATGGAAACAGCCTTTCTCTATATGGTCTTCCTTGCTAATGATGCGTTCTATGGCATTGGTACCTATGATCATAGAGATGAGCCTAATCTCTATTATGATTGAATTCAGGGGCATGTATGAGTTGGTGGCAAGATGTCTAATTCTCTACTGGCTTTAAGTCCTCGCCATTTCCCAAAGACAATGTGATCCTGTTTAGTTGTAGATGGTTGGGCCATCACAGAAGAAAGGTTGTATAGTGGGTCTAAGCCGGATACGTTGAACCTTCTGTCTAATCAGGACAGAAAATGCGTTGTATCAGTTCTTAATCCGAGTCGACGCCGATCCTCTGCTTGATCAGGGCATTAGATTTATTGGTAACCACTAGGATTAAGAAGTCGATTCAAACCGCGAATACATCGCTTACATGTAGTTCCTTCATTCCGCATTCCCGAATGCAATAAGTCCTTGGGGAAGGCAATTCTAAGGGGTGTGCTAGTACATTCTAAGTTCAATCTGAGGGAGTTATAAATGTTCCCTTAGAGTGTATGGTTCCTTCCTATGGGCAACAACAGAAGTCTATAAGCCATAAAGGAATCTACCGAAGGAAGGGAGTCCCATTCCAATCAAAACTAATCTATCATTCCTTAACATATACAGGCTTTACCCTACTCTAGGTAACTAGTAGGCTAGTCTGTAACTCAGTAGCTATAATCCAAAGCCTAAGATTATACGGTAAATGACTTTCTATTCCAGTTCTACTACTGGGAATTCTTCTATTGCTTAGGGTCAAGATTTGTCTAACTGGAATTGGATTTCTTATGTCGTCAGATCCTTCAAATCTAGGAGTGCTAACACTAGGTTCCAAACGCCTAGGGCCTATGTGGCCGGTAGCGCTTAGTTGTATTAAATGGAACCGCATTCCTAGTCCCATGGCGGGATAGGGAGTGGCATGCTTGGTTGGAGGGTGGGGTGGGATAAAAATCTAATTTGTAGGCTGAATCCCGGGAGTTATAATACTCCCAATCTAGGGACAATACCTCACAACAAAATGAATTGGCATGCATTTCATTCAACAAAATTCGGCTATGATAAGGCCAAACCATAACACAAACACAGTTTCTACCTGTAACTTCACTAAACCTAACAACAACAAAACACAGAAACCCTTAAAACAAAAATCAAACAATCTACAGGGCAAAGGCATAGATGCCTAATTCTACCAAAGGACTTTACCACAGTCCCGACTTACCTTCTTTATCCCTGTCGAGTCTAATACTGTCTGTTGCTCACTAGAGCTCTCTCGGCCATATATTTTCAGTATCCCTTAAGCAAAGAAAATGGAGAAATAGGATTGAGAGGGAGGATGGTGAAAAGAGAGAAAAAGGCTAAAACGGCTTAACAATAGCCATGAAAAATGGGGGAAATGCAAGGAAATGGCTAACAAAACTAGAAAAGGGAGATCTAGGCGTTGTAGAGGGATGTTTCAAGCTCCCCTAGGATGTATTTTTTGAAAGAAATGGAAACGAAAAAGGGGAATGGAGCACCTCACGAATTCAACGCGATTTGGGAGTTTTAGGAGCTCCAACGGATGAAATCTTCAAGAGGGAGGGCTGCCAACTTCAAAGGAATGATGGAGGGTGGTCGTTTTTGGCAGGGAATGGGTCTAGGGGTGGTTTGGAACCACAGTTTTGGGTTAGGGCAGCAAGAAAACGAAAATGGGGCTAGGGAAGAGGACTTTTGTGAAGGAAGTACATCTTTTAGAGAGTTTCAAGGTACGGACCGCATACCAGGGGACTACCCTAGCCCCCAAACTCCTCCAGCCCAAAGATCAAGCCCATCCGACAAGTTTGACCGGCGATGCATCGCCGGTGAAGTTGCAAACTGGCCTCCGAGGCCATATGGGATGGATTCCTCTTGCCCTAGGGATTCCAAAAAGGTATGGTGCACACTCTAGTTCATTGTAGATTGCCCTAGGGAGGCCAATACATTTTTAACATCCATTCGAGGATTTTCGGGTCCAATCTTCAATCTCGAATACAAAACCCTATCATGCAGCATATGATTTTGGGGTAGAAGGATCTAGTACATCCATATAGACCATTAGTTGCTAAAGAAAGTGAAGTTAGAATGGCCTTATGGCCATTGTTCATAAAATTTTACTATTCACTGTAAAATTTTGTGAAAGTAGGATTTTATGTTATTTTCACATTATTATTGATGCCTAACATGAAATGGATAAGAAATAATTGAAGATTGGGGTGGTGAGAGGAAGAATTTCGAAGATTTTTGGTGAAACGGGGTTTTTAAGCCCTGGCGATTGAATACAGGGGTCGTGGTTGTCCCACGGCCCAAGGATTCACATTAACGGGTTTAGAATTGTTCAAAGAACAGCTCAACCCACTTACCTACAATCTAGGAGCTATTCGGGTTGCTCTACGCGACCCGAGACGCGTTACAGGCTCGATCTTGCGATCGATTCTAATAGACTTCGCCTATCGGCAAATCTGTGATCCTGGACGTGTTTCTAGACCCTTCTCGCACCCACCTAAGTCAAAGGAAGTGACAGTGTGCGTCGCGTGACCATAACCCAGGCCCGGTCTAATCCAAATCATGCTCTGATACCATCTGTAACATCCCGAAAATCGGGGGGTCGAGCAAAAACCCAACTCCCGAGTTCCAAAATGTTATTTATGCAACATGGATATGTATGATTGAATGTTGTCTGTGATAATGTATTAAACATGAGTGAGATTAAGCCAGAACAGCATATCATACTCCAGAGACAGTGAAATTTGCAAGCGGAAGACTGTAATAGTATGTATAACGTACATAAACTGTTGTATGTCTCCAGAGTGTGAATATATTACCAGGTTATGCACATACATGTATACTTCAAAAGTAAACAAAATGAATATACATGAGGGCGCTAAAAATTCAAAATGACAAATGTCAAAGTATCTAATCAACCTCCCTGCAATCCCGTCAATCAGAACACGCATAAAGGAGGAATCCTCCTCTCATCATCAAGTCCAGCTCCGCCTCACAGGCCGCGCCATCATCTGCAATCACAAAAGGGACTGGTGGGTGTCCGGAAACACCATCCCGTAACGTGGGAGTGAGTGATCAACTCAGTGGGATAAGAGAGCAGAGATTAGCATGTTCACAATTCAATCACGCGATAATAGTAAAGCAGTAAATCAGACAATCCTAATACTGTTGTTAATGCAAGATGATATGACGTGATGTATGCCCTCACCGACGATCACCCTCATACGGCAACATCTTACGACCGCGGCATGCCACACTCCCTAGAGTGCTCCACATCTTCCAGGCACATGCAATGCTATGGTGATATGATTACCAAGTTGTTATTAGTCCATTCAAACAGCAGGATTGGGAAACTAAGGTACTTCCCTTGTATCAATCCCAACACGGATCCTGTCTAGGGTCGTCACTCCTAGTAATCTCATACGATGTATATTTCGTAGGTCACTGCAAGGGCTGCCAGGGCTGTTGCTCGCACTCGTTGCACCGCTCCCCCATCACCTTATCAATACAGGCCTACTGTACTCTACTGCACGGAAGGGTCGTCGCCTCCCGTGGACTCAGAATACGCTCGCGGTCACTACAAAGGGCTCGTCGCCTGATCAGTGTAGGCCGACAGCTAGAATATAGTGTCCCATACCACCATAATCTGCTCACGAGTTTAGGTGCTCACTGGTCACTACGGGGAGGTTTGTGGCCCCAGCGTAGGCCGACAGCTCGACCACGGTGTCCCATACCACCATGCCCGGCTCATGAGTCTTCGTGGATCAAGGTACCACGGTTAATAGGGTTTACAATGGTAAGTTCAGTACCCTAGGTTCAAGCAGTTATGATACATACAAGGTGAACAAACATCGGCCAGTCGGGTTACTTGACGGGCTCGACTAGCGCGATCGCATCTCAAGTTGAACGACATGAAGTGCGTAAAACACTTCGCGTGGCCTAACCACTGCCGCCAACTCTCAACACGAATCACGTTCATCGACGCGTCGTTCGTGGCTATGACCACTCAGCCACGAATTCGCTCGGTTACCGACTGCCTGGACTAAGTCTAGTCCCAAACACTTATGGAATCACATCAACAAGTTATGTAAGGGCATTGGAATTGAAATACAATCATGTGAGCATGTTAACACATGTTATAACATTCAACTTAAGCAAATCCTCAAGCACATAAATTCCATGCATGTAATGAAATCATGCATTTAGTCAACATGTAGAAAATCATTTAGGTCAGCATAATAATTGAAAAATCAATCACAAACTATCAAATAACATCATTTAATTCAATACATACTAATACAAGCATTTATACAAACACATACACTACACACTTAAGTCTACATATAGTATGTCGACCCAAAGTGCGCAACTAGGCGAATCTCTTCGCCAAACTAATTATACACGCATTCCTAACTTCCTAATGCGACAACAAACCATGTCAATCACATCAGCAAAATATGAATGTAAACAGTACTTCCTACAAATGACTAAAATGCCCTAAATCTCATATTCTTCGTTAGCTTACGAAACGGGAAACGGAGAGCATTTTGTACATGTCAAACGGCGATGCCGTCAAGAATCTACTATTAAACGACATTGAAAGCGTTGGGAACCGTCAATCAAAGCGTCTAAAATCCTCACCTAGTGTCTTGTAGACTCGGGAATTGAAGCGGAGCGTATATGGTTCGTCTACGGCGAGTAAGGAGCCTAATACATAAGATCCATAAGCTACATCGCTATGAAAACAAGGAAAACTCAAATCAACAACTATTTAGGGTTTTTACTTACCTAGGATCGCGGTGGAATCGCCGGGAAAGCGGTAGAGGAGTGTTGCTTAAGCACGTGCAACACGTAGCACAAGTGGCAGGAAGAACTCTCCCACTCTTTCACAATCTCTCACTCTTTTTCTCTCTCCCAAGCTAGGGCTTCTCTCAAATTCGGATGGGAGAGAGGAGTGAGGGTTTCAACCCCTTTTATAGCCTAAAACATTCCCAAAATAGGCTTGGGAACAATGTTTACTTGGTGCCTAACCAAATCGGGGCCGTTTCGGTCCAAAAGGGCATTTCTGGAGGTCCCCAGGCCAAATGCGGTCGGACTTAAGCTCATGCATACTGGATCTAGCACACATCCAGTTTTCAGACCGGTTGGGTTCCCAGATCGCACGTGGCGGCCCAGTTTCAGTTTAACGGTCACCGCACCAAGATCAGGCCTATAAGTCCCGTGATATGTAATAGAAATTTTTCCTGATCCAAGGGTGTAATTTGGCTGTATTCTGACGGTCAGAATGCTTAATACTGATGTGTCAAATTTGTGTGCCAGATTTGAATTTGAAATTCCAACTATGTCCCTATTCACACTCTCTTCGGTCCGGGCTCAATGAAATAGCCTGTGATCGTCAGTTGGACTTGATATTCGAAACGATTGCCAAGCCCAGCTAAGTGGTCATAACGGTCTAAGATGGTAGGCATCTGACTTACGACGCGCGGTCTAGATCCAATACAAAGTTTCAAGGAGGTCCCGAGAACAAACCGGCTTAGAGTTTGATCCGAGGCTTTAGAGCATTATAGCACCCTTGGTTCCACTCGCTTTGGGCCTTGTAGAACGTATTTAAAGTGATCAGGGACCGTTTCCCAGCTATTCTAACGTTGCACTAGCTAACTTATGCTTAGTGTCTAAAGAAATTTATCCTAAGTGGTTTCTTTGACTATGGAATTGGGTTCTGAACGATTTTTCAGGTGTTTTAATTGACCCACTGCCTAAGGACGTCAAATCCCAGATTGGCCAAAATCCGGGGTGTTACAAGATCGATGGTAAAATCGACTTCGCGCTAAGGGGGTAATCCAAGTATCTTTCTGAACACATCTGAGAACTCTTGGACTACAAGGGTGTCCTCAAGTGCCAGACCATGAACATCCTCTAGCAAGGAAATGTAACAACTAATGCGATAGGGCAACTGACCTGCACTGGGTAAAGGTCATTCCCTCTGGTCCATAGACTGTCACCACCCTAGTATCATAGTCGATCTCTGCCTTCGTCTCCTTAAGCTAGTCCATACTGAGAATGACATCATAATGATGCAACGGGGTGACAATCAAGTCAATGTGCACTGTTCTGCTCCCTACATTTATTGAACACCCCTTACATATCCTGGTAGCGTCTGAGAAAGTCCCCGTGACTGTAAGGATTCTCACCCCAACCATAGGACTAGTTTCTAACCCCAGTCGCTTAACTGTTGCATATGATATAATAGAGAAAGTGGACCTGATGTCCACCAATAAGAAGACTGGTGTACCTTGAATGACGTCAAAAGCCAAAGGTAGTGCAGTCGCTATCTCAGATGCCTCAGCTGTAAGTGAGTACACACGAGCCTGCTGCTGACAGTTTGGCCGCAGTACCATAGGCTGTTGAGGCTGCTGAATCTAAGTGCAGCGGCCAAAATGATGATGTGCTGGTGTTGACCGCAGTGGTGGAGCTGTAATTATCTGAGGAAACTGTTGGTTAATCCTCTGAGGTGGCGAGAAGCCATTGTCCCTCATCTTGGTAAAGCAAGAAGTGTCTGTATGGCCTACACGCTTGCAGTATGTGCACCACACATCGGGTCACCTCATAAGGGTTAATGGAGCGGCGATCCTGGGTGGCGAGTCTGTGCGTGGCCTTTTACTGAGGAATAGCTGACTCAGTAGATCTGGTTGAGGCCTCTGACCCATGGGTGCACGTGTGCGAGATAAATGATCCCCATCCTGCTCCGCTAGTAAAGCCATGTTCACTAGCTCAGCATAGTGGGTATGCTAGCACAACACATCTTCGAGTGAATCTCGAGTCGCAAACCCTTAGAGAAGCACTGCATCCTCATCGACTAATCGATAAAGAATTAATGGAGCATACCTAGCCAACTCCATAAACCTATTCTCGTACTTAGCAACTGTCATCCCTCTCTGATGAAGGCGAAGGAACTCACTCTCCTTCTCATGCTGATACGTGAGGGGGTAATACTTCTCGTGGAAGTAGGTTTTAAAAGCTTCCCATGTCCACATGTATTCGATAGCAACAGTGCAGAGAATGCTATCCCACCATAAGCTGGCCTCCTTTTCAAACATAAGTGACCAACTCCACCTGCTCTGCCTCAATACAGTGCAGTGGCTTCAGCATTTTAGAGATGCGGTCAAGCCAATACTCAACCTCCTCGAGTTTGTGGGTACCCACAAATGTAGGAGGTTAGAACTGCTAGAATTGCTTGAAGAGGCCGCTAGCACTCGTACTGCCCTCAGGCTGCATAAGAGGTGCAGGTGGGGCTACCCCCATGCTCTGGGCAAAGATGTCTGTCATGGTGGTCAAAAACTGTTGTTGCTGCTGTTATTGCTGTTGTTGTTGTTGTTGTTGCTACTGTAATTACTGATGCTGCATCAGTAGCATCATCTGCTCCAACCTGTCAGTAGGGGAAGCAGACTGAGGCATGTGCGGCGTCGAAGTAGACGCACGGTTCTGCTCCACCACCGATGGTGCAACAGGTGTCATCGGTCCATTAGTGAGGTCAATGACCAGCTGAGTGTCCAGCATGGTATCGTGAGTCAGGCCCAAACTCGGGCCCATTTGGTTATCACTCAGGGGAGGTGCCCCGACAGTCGAATTGCCAAAAGTGAGACATGCCGAACTCCATTCGGCCTTAGGTGGCATTCCCTATACACAACATAGGGTGCAACCCAGGTCAGTTTCAGCATGCTTACAAACTCAATTACACAGCATTCACAGAGCTTAAAGAAACTTCATACATTTCATTTACCAAAATTACCACAATACATGAGATACAACATTACATGGATCATGACAGAAGATGCATGTGAGCTAATACAATCTAGGCTTCAAATATTAAAACATTCTACCAAACTACCACACTACTAAGCCTAATAAGGCTATACATAACAATAAGAAAAATAAGCAACAAGACAAAGCAAAAGACGACTTCATATACTGTAAGTGCTATGGTCTCATGCTCCTTTGGTTGTCAAATTTTGTGTGTCAAAACCTCTATATATGTCTTGTGTTTGTTGTGTTTGTTTCTTGATAACTGTGTTCAAGATACCTCATCAACACTTCAAGTTCAAGCTAGTTAAGTTCAAGTTAGTTCAAGCTCAAGCTAGTTCAAGCTACAATAAAGAGTTCAAGTTCGATACTCAAGATAGACCGGGTGACAAGTGCAACTTAAAGTGATACTGAAGCTTGTGATGTGTTCAAGCTACATCAACTTAAAAGTGAAGTTTTCAATGTCCATACTTCGTGTCCCAGGTTTGATAGACATTAGTTTAACCTTAGGGTAGGTCATTTTGGATACATAATCTAATTTTTATAATTATTCATGATGCTGGTCTATCCTAAGACTAGTCCCGGATCTGGTTCGACTAGTCCTAGCACTGGTTCGACCAGTCCAAGAAATTCCAAGACCAGTCGTAGTTTTGTTGCGAAATATCAATTTTTTTTTCCAGCTACGACCAGTCCTGGAGTCTGCTCGACCGATCGTAGGATGGTCTCGACTCGACCTTCGACCAGTCGTAGAGCTACGACTCAAACTCCAGCGACTAAATCAAGTGTCGCACGACTAATTGTAGGATGGTATCAACCGGTCGTGGACTGCCTTCGACCAGTCGTGGACTGTCTTCCACCGGTCGTAAAATGATTTTATCCGATCGCACTCAAAAATTTAAAAATTTATTTCTTCTTCTACCAGTCATGGTGACCCTAGGACCAGTCAAAGAGGAATTTCTATAGCTATAAATAGCACACGAATTTCAGAGTTATTCATTGGAAATATAAGTAAATTTGAAGCTCTACTCTAAGATAAGTTTGTATTTATTTTTAAGCTATATTGTGCATAATTCTACTTCCTTTTGTTAGCTTTTTACTATTTGATTTTATTCTATATTCCAATCTGATTTGAAAAGAGGAATTATTGTTTTCCTTCTTCTTGGAATTAAAATCAAATAGAGATGGCCCAATCTGATTTAATTTAAAATCAATTAGAACTTAGAACCATTGTAAAGTGAGTATTAGACATTCAACTTTCATATTCGAACATCTACTCTAATTGGTTCTTTCGGGCTACTACAAGAGGAGAAATCCAGGTATTTTACAATTTTATAAATTTCATTCTATTTTGGTTTTTGTTTAGGATTTACCAGAAAAATCTCAATTTATGTGGTTGTCTGAGGAGAGCCAGAAAACTCAAAAAAGAGGGTTTTTTTTTGTGTAAGCCCAAGTGAAAAAGACACAATTGTGAAGGTTTTAGGTGAACCTGTGAAACCTATTTTGATAGTGAACGCTAATATCCCTGTGTGAGGATATTAGGAGTGGAGTAGCATTCTGTGTGGTTGTTGTTTAACAGTTGGTGAACACACAGGCGAACCACTATAACTCCTTATCTTGTGGATTGAATGCTTGCTTAATTCTTTATCTTTTATCATTCAGTTTTATGGAATGTATATGTGGATGTGAATGTTGTAACAATTTACATTTCAAGCAAGTGTGGAGAATGGTGTAATAGTTTAGAGTTTTATCTCAGCAATTTATTTCTTGCTATTCCTTTATCAATTTGAGCTTTAATTTCTATAATTATTCTAGTAAGGTTTCCCTACCATTTTTATGGTGCATGGTTGTCCTTAGAATAATCAATTCTTAAGATTGTAATTTATTCTTTTTTGAATTTATATTTTTCTCTTTCGGTTTGAGTTCTTGATACAAAGATCTTTCTAGAAATCAGGTTGTCCCACCATAAACCATTGGTTTTTGGTGTAAGGTTGTCCTTAGAACAACTTTTGTATCAATCTCTCAAGATTTAAATTTTGAGGTTGCATTGTGAATTGATTTATTTTAGTTTGGCTATCTATTTAATTTAATTTCGCTATATTAGATTTTAATTTGGCATAGTCCTATTCACCCCCCCCCCCCCCCCCCCCCCCCCCCCCCCCCCCCCTCTAGGACATATAGCTTGGCCATTTCAAGTGGTATCAGAGCCTAATAGCTCATTCTTATTGCTTTTTATTTGGATTTTTTTCCCGAGGTAACGATCTAAGTTATATAAAAAGATGTCAAATTTCGATAGCCTTTCAGTCAATAGGCCTCCATCATTTGATGGATCTAACTATGCCTATTGGAAAGCCAAAATGAGGATCTTCCTCAAATCAATGGATGAGAGTGTGTGGCAAGCTACAGGGAACGAATGGAAACCCCCTACCGTTGAAGTGATTGGAACCGACGGTTCAAAAACAATGAGAGTGTCCCTTATTTCTCATGGACTACACTTCAAAAAAGTGAGAGTAGTGCCAATGCTAAAGCACTAAATGCTATCACTTGTGCACTATCACTGGATGAGTTCAAAAGAATCATATCCTGTGATACTGCAAAGTAAGCCTGGGATATATTAGAAATGACACACGAGGGTACATCAATTGTCAAGAAATCCAAAGTCCAACTCCTCACAACTAAATTTGAAGAAATTCATATGGAGGAAAATGAAATGTGTACGGACTTTTACACTAGATTGAATGACATTGTAAACTCAATGTGGGGTCTTGGCGATAAAATCCCAGAAAGTAAAGTGTGTGCAAAGATACTACGCTCACTTCCTGAACGGTTCAACTCTAAAGTAACTACGATTCAGGAACTTCGTGATACGGATAATATGAGGGTAGAAGAACTAGTTGGTTCTTTACAAACCTATGAATTAAATTTTAAAGCTCTTAAAGGTAAATCTATCACTTTAAAATCTTCTAAAGGTATTTCTCAAGAAAACTCGGATTTAGAAAATTCAGAAGATGATATGGCGCTTTTAATAAAAAAAATTTTACAAGATTTTCAAAAGTAAGAAAAGGGTCGATTTCCAAAAGACAAACGAAAAGAAACGATCTAAACCTAAGTCTAGAACTTGGAAGTCTTTGAAATATAGTCAATGTTGGCTACTTGGGAATTTACCAAACAAATGTCCTAAAAAGGACAAACCCAAGAAGAAGGGTATGTTGGCTACTTGGGACGAATCATCTGATTCTGAAGCCTCTTCTGAATCAGAAGATTCTGAAACCGAGTCGGGCAATGAACTAAAAGCCCTTATCCAAGTTCACATTTTCAGATCACGATGATTCAACTAATGAAGAAAATTTGCATAGTGATCATGAAAATGAAGAAGATCTTCAAGATGCTTATAATGCCTTAAATAAGGAAAGTTGTAAAATTGTTGTCAAACTTAAACTTCAAAAAGAAAAGTTTTTTAAACTCAAAGAATGTTTTGAGACTCTTGTTTTAGAAAAATCACAAATTTCATACTGTTTTGAAAAATTAAAATGTGATTTTAAATTCAAAACCTCCCTGATTGAAGATTTGAAATCTGAAAATGAGAAACTTAAAAATGAAGTATCTTCTCTTCTGAGTTTGAAGGACACATGGAGATATGCCCAGGGTGATCCAAAATTAGGAAAACTATTATCCAGATCAAGAAAATGTGGTGATCGATCTGGGTTGGGCTATGATAAAAATACATCTCCTAAACAAAAGAATACTCCTCCCAATTTTGTGAAATGAGAGGTCTCAAACTCAAAAGGAAAAGGTACTTGTCAAGGTTTTTCTAAAAATATAAAAACTTTTTAAAAACCTAAAAGTAGATATTTTAAAAATCAGATCAGAAATCCACTAGCTGAAAAGATAGTTGATTTACTTAAGGAGCTCTTAAAATCTAACTCACAAAGTCATTCTTACAACTACAATTAAAAGAAGACCAACTATGCTCCTAAACCCAAAACTGTTCTGAAATGAGTTCCTAAAGTTGCCTGCTTGGTTGCCCACACTACTTTTAAAGCAACAACCCATTCAAAGTGGTACCTAGATAGTGGATGCTCCAGGCATATGATAGGAGACTAAGCTTTATTCACCGATCTTAAAGATATGACTGATGGGTCAGTCACATTTGGTGATGGAAGCAATTGCAAGATTATTGGCAAAGGTACGGTTTAACTTTACAACTTTCCTTTATTTAAAGATGTTTTATATGTTGAGGGGCTAAAACACAACCTGTTAAGCATATCTCAAATATGCGATAACAATCATAGTGTGAAATTTTCCAATCAAGGTTGTGAGATCATAAAAAAAAAGGGTTATGTAATATTAACTGGTCGCAGAACTTTCAAAAACTGCTATGTATTAAGTGATGGTAGTTCATCTAACCAAAAGTGCTACACGGTCCATACCGATGAGACAGAACTTTGGCATAAACGACTTGGACATGTACACTATCAGAATTTATACAGATTAAGCAAAGGAGAACTAATTAAAGGTCTACCTAAATTGTAAAAAGTAGACAAAATATATGGTGAATGCCAGTACGGTAAACAAACTAGGAGGTCTCACAAAAAGGTGAACTCCAATGCCACATCAAGACCACTCGAGCTTCTCCACATGGATCTTATAGGACCAATAAGAACGAAAAGTTGATGTGGCAAAAAATACATCTTAGTTATCGTAGATGATTATATAAGATACACTTGGGTTTCATTCTTAAGAGATAAATTAGAAACCCTTGATGAAGTGAAAAAGATCATCAAACGGATCCAAACTGAAAAATGTTCTCAAGTCAGTAAGATCCGTAGTGATCATGGATCCAAATTTGAAAATAACAGTTTTGAGAAATTTTGTAGCGATCAGGGAATATCGCATGAATTCTCTATACCCAAAACACCACAATAAAATGGTATTGTGGAAAGGAAAAATAGAGTGCTTCAAGAAATGAGAAATGTTATGTTGAATAGAATGAAGCTCCCTAGAAATCTATGGGCTGAAGCAGTGAATACTGCCTACTATATTATTAACCGTGTTTATACTTGTAAATCTAATAATAAAACGGCTTATGAAATGTGGTTTGACAAAAATCCTACTGTGAAATACTTTCATATTTTTGGCAGCAAGTGCTACATTTTGTGTGACCATGAAAACTTGAGAAAGTTTGACACTAAAAGTGACGAAGGGACCTTTTTAGAATATTCTTTAAATAGTCGTGCTTATCTTGTATTGAACAACAGGACCAGTGTGATTTAATAGTCAATTAATGTGGTCATTGATGATCACTTGAATACACCTGCCCCTAGTTTAGATAATGATGAAGTTCTTGTAATTGAAAAACCAGATACTTCATCAAGTGAAATTAATTCTGAATTAAGGACTTTAAAGATCATCCAACTACTAAAATTCTTAGAAACCCTCTCACTGGTGTGCTCACTCGTAGACAATTAGAAGACATATGTAATTACGTATGTTTTACATCCCAGATTGAACCGGTAAATGTAAAAGAAGCACTTTCTGATGAAAACTGGATAGCTGCGATGCAAGAAGAACTTAATCAATTTGTTCGTAATGATGTTTAGTATCTTGTTCCTAGACCTAAAGATAAAAACATAATTGGAACAAAATGGATTTTCAAAAACAAGTCTGATGAACTTAGAAATATTATTCGAAATAAAGCAAGACTAGTTATACAGGGGTACACATAGATTGAAGGTATATTGACTATGATGAAACCTTTGCCCCTGTAGCCTGTCTTGAATCTATCAGATTTTTTATATCCATCGCAGGTGTTAGGAAGTTTAAAATTTTTTAAATGGATGTAAAGAGTGCCTTTTTGAATGGCAATTTACATGAAGAAGTATGTGGAACAACCTACAGGGTTTGAAGACCCTAAGTTTACTAATCATGTATATCGTCTTAAAAAAGCTCTCTATGGTCTGAAACAAGCTCCTAGGACATGGTACGAAAAATTGACTAAGTTTTTACTGAGTCACAATTTTCAAATGGGTAGTGTCGATAAGACGCTCTTTGTTAAGAAGCATAACGATGATATTCTAATGGTTCAGATTTATGTAGATGATATTATTTATGAATCAACGTGTACTAACATGACTGTTGAGTTTGCAGAGTTAATAAAATCTAAATTCGAAATGAGCATGATTGGGGAATTAAATTATTTCCTAGGATTGCAAGTAAAACAAAAACCTGATGAAATTTTTATTTCTCAAATCAAGTATGCTTTGAACTTGATTAAGAGGTTTGGATTTGAGAATGGTAAGAATTTTAATACACCTATGAGTACAACTCTAAGACTGTCAAAAGACTCTACAAGTAAAGATGTAGATCCTAAATTGTATCGTAGCATGATTGGTAGTTTGCTTTACTTAATTGCTAGTAGACCTGATATTGCTTTAAGTGTTGGAATTTGTGCTAGATATCAGTCTAATCCTAAAGAATTTCACTTAACTGTCGTTAAGAGAATTATTAGATATCTCGCAAGTTCAGTTAATTTGGGTCTTTGGTATCCTTATGATACTAGTGTTCAATTGGCTGGGTATTCAGATGCTGATTGGGCTGGTAATATCGATGACAGAAAATCAACCAGTGGTGGTTATTTTTACATTGGAAACTTCTTGGTTTCTTGATTTAGCAAGAAGCAAAGTTCCATATCACTCTCAACTGTTAAGGCTGAATACATTACAGCTAAAAATGCATATACACAGCTGGTTTGGATGAAACGTATGTTGAGTGATTATGGTATCGCACAGGATTCAATGGTTTTATACTGTGATAATTCCAGTGCGATAAATATTTCAAAAAACCTAATGCAGCATTCACATACTAAGCACATTGACATTAGATTTCATTATATTCATGAATTAGTGGAAGAAAAAGTAATATCCTTAGAATACATACCTACTAAGACTCAACTTGCTGACATATTAACTAAACCGCTCGACAAAAGAAGGTTTAATAAATTAAAATTTAATCTTGGTATGTGCAATTTAAAATGATTGATCATGCATCTCTGTATTATAGTGTATATATATTAAATACTTTACTACATTAAATTTTAAAATTTATAGAGAATTGTATATTTTTTCTGGTACACGACCAGTCGAGAACGAGCTCGACCAATCATCTCACGACTGGTCGAGGACGTCCGTCGACCAGTCGTGGAGCATGCCTTTTGCTTTATTTGGGGGGAAAATCTCATCTTCTTCATTCTATTTCTCTTCTCCAACGAGCCGAGCTACGACCCGTCGAAACCTTCTGTTCGATTCCTTAAGGTTAGAGTATTTTTACTTATTATCTTGAAGAATTATAGTCTTTTCTCTTAGATTTCTTCATTATAGCTCTCTATTTCAACTCGTTCTTCTAGATATTGGGGTTTTCTTCCTCTCTTTCTAAATCTAGAGAAACTCATCTCTATTTTCTTGAAATTTTGATATTTCTTCAAGAAAATAGACTCTAGAGGTAAAAAGAAAAATCCTAGAGGTGCTTCTTCTTTTAGATCAAATATTATCACTAGACGCCATCTTAGGGCTCCTGAAGATGATCCACCATATGTACGTAATTTGCATATGTGCAATGTGATAGTTAAAAAGGCCGTTGATTTAAATCAAATCGCTCCTTTTAGTCTTCTTCCTCTCCTTCAATCTGTAGGTTGGGAAAACATTTTACGTTGGGGCGGGCCGGCATACCAGTCCATAGCGCAAGCCATGGTAGCTTGCATAACTGATTTTCTACTGAGAAACTGACTTTTACTATTGCTACTAGAGAAGGGCCTTTTCCTATTGATTGACATTTAATTTCAGGCCTTATGGACATATCAGTAAATGACGAAGGTATTCATCCTAGCACACTGGCTGAAAAAGTAACTGAATTAGAAAAATGTATTTTTTCTAGAGCATTGTGTAACATGGATGCACCATGGACTCAAAATGGGAATGCCCTTGCGTCCAGATACTTGTTACCTAGATACAGAGTTTTATATCGTATCTTTACCTTTAATCTGTATCCCCGCTCTGAAAATAAAATTGAGTTGACTCTGCTTATGGTTTGTATTATGTACTCAATCATTACTGGCACTAATGTTTGTTTGCCCTCTTTGATTTGTTCCTCTATTATTCAATTTTGTATCCATCCTGGTCATAGTGATATTCCATTTAGGTATCTGATGAATGTGTTAGTCATTCACATATTAGTCATTATGCCCGTCGGAGAGGCTCCTATTCAACACCTCATATTCAATAACTCCAACATAAACAAAATGAAGTTGAAATTGGCACTAGGCCAAGTTGATGTTGGTGGGGGTGGAGCTGCTACTGAAGCTGAAATTGGTGTCGAGGGTAATGATTTGTCGCCAGATGATATAGACATGGATGATATCTTTAATGAAATTGATTCGGACTCTGAAAATGATCCAGACTACCATCTGATTTCAATGTACGTCTGAGTGCAATAGAGGAGAAGGTAGAACAGATGAATGTTGGCCACAATGATCAATTTAAAAAGATGCGCAAGTATTTTAGGTGCTTACAGAAGTCCCTTCATCAAAGTGATACTAACATACCAGCTCCTTCCTCTGAATCAGATTGAAAAAAAAAATTTGGTTTATAATAACTATTATATTTTGTGTTTATGTGTGAGACTTTATTTGACTTAACTTGTTAACTCCTGATGATATGTTCTGTACTTTGAACTTTTTATCTTGATATCTATATACTGTCTTTCATATCTTATCTTTGCTTCTTCCTTTGTCATATTTTGATAAAAAGGGGGAGAATTTGTGAATGGCATTATGGATTATGATGACATTATGGATTATGATGGGGTACACTACTCAAGGGGAGTTAATTCAAGGGGAGTTAAGAAGTTGTATAATTCAGGGGGAGTTAAGAAGTTGCATATTGCTTATCTTCTTACGACAACTGGTGCATGATTCTTTGTTGCACCTGGTTTATAACAGCTTGTGCTTGTGCTTCTCTTGTTGATTATTGATAGTGCTATTTTTTTATAAGAGCATGTTTTCTCACAAATTTGACAAAGGGTGAGATTGTAAGTGTTATGGTCTCATGCTCCTTTGGTTGTCAAATTTTGTGTGTCAAAACCTCTATATATGTCTTGTGTTTGTTGTGTTTGTTTCTTGATAACTGTGTTCGAGACACCTCATCAACACTTCAAGTTCAAGCTAGTTAAGTTCAAGTTAGTTCAAGCTCAAGCTAGTTCAAACTACAATAAAGAGTTCAAGTTCGAGACTCAAGATAGACCGGGAGACAAGTGCAACTTAAAGTGATACTGAAGCTTGTGATGTGTTCAAGCTACATCAACTTAAAAGTGAAGTTTTCAATGTCCATACTTCGTGTCCCAGGTTTGATAGACCTTAGTTTGACCTTAGGGTAGGTCATTTTGGATACATAATCCAATTTTTATAATTATGCATGATTCTGGTCTGTCCTAAGACTAGTCCTGGATCTGGTTCGACCAGTCCAAGAAATTCCAAAACCATTCATAGTTTTGTTGTGAAATATCAAATTTTTTCTGTTCGGCTACGACTTGTCCTAGAGTCTGCTCGACCGGTCGTAGGATGGTCTCGACTCGACCTTCGACCAGTCATGGAGCTACGACTCAAACTCCAGCGACTAAATCAAGTGTCGCACGACCAGTCGTAGGATGGTCTCGACCGGTCGTGGACTGTCTTCAACCAGTCGTGGACTATCTTCGACCGGTCGTAAAACGGTTTTATCCGATCGCGCTCAAAAATTCAAAAATCCATTTCCTCTTCGACCAGTCGTGGTGACCCTAGGACCAGTCGAAGATAAATTTCTACAGCTATAAATAGCACACGAATTTTAAAGTTATTCATTGGAAATATAAGTAAATTTGAAGCTCTACTCTGAGATAAGTTTGTATTTGTTTTTAAGCTATATTGTGCATAATTCTACTTTCTTTTGTTAGCTTTTTACTATTTAATTTTATTCTATATTCCAATCTAATTTCAAAAGAGGAATTATTATTTTCTTTCTTCTTGGAATTAAAATCAAATAGAGCTAGCCCAATCTGATTTAATTTAAAATCAATTAGAACTTAGAACCATTGTAAAGTGAGTATTGGACATTCAACTTTCATATTCGAACATCTACTCCAATTGGTTCTTCCGGACTGCTACAAGAGGAGAAATTCAGGTATTTTACAATTTTGTAAATTCCATTCTATTTTAGTTTTTGTTTGGGATTCGCCAGAAAAATCTCAATTTGTGTGGTTGTCTGAGGAGAGCCAGAAAAATCAGAAAAAAGGAGTTTTTTTTGTGTAAGCCCAAGTGAAAAAGACATAATTGTGAAGGTTTTAGGTGAACCTGTGAAACCTATTTTGATAGTGAACGCTAATATCCTTGTGTGAGGATATTAGGAGCGGAGTAGCATTCTGTGTGGCTGTTGTTTAACAGTTGATAAACACACAGGCGAACCACTATAACTCCTTGCCTTGTGGATTGAATGCTTGCTTAATTCTTTATCTTTTATCATTCAGTTTTGTGGAATGTATATGTGGATGTGAATGTTGTAACAATTTACATTTCAAGCAAGTGTGGAGAATGGTGTAATAGTTTAGAGTTTTATTTTAGCAATTGTAACACCCCGGATTTTGGCTAATCTGGGATTAGACGTCCTTAGGTAATGGGTTAACTAAAACACCTGAGAAATCGCTCAGAACCCAATTCCATTGTCAAAGAAATCACGTAGGATTAATTCCTTTGGAAAATAAGTGTAAGTTAGCTAGTGCGACGCTAAAGTAACTGGGAAATAGTCCCTGATCACTTTAAATATGTTCTACAAGGCCCAAAGCGAGTGGAACCAATGGTGCTATAATGCTCTAAAGCCTCGGATCAAACTCTAAACCGGTTTGTTCTCGGGACCTCTTTGAATCTTTGTATTGGATCTAGACCGCGCGTCGAAAGTCCGATACCTCCTATCTTTGACCGTTAGAACCGCCTAGCTGGACTTGACACTCATTTCAAAAATCAAGTCAAACCGATAATCACAGGCCATTTCATTGCGCCCGGACCGCAGAGAGTGCGAATAGGGACAGAATTGGAATTTCAAATTCAAATCTGGCACACGACTTGACGCGTCAGTATTGAGCATTCTGCCCGTCAGAATTCAGCCAAATTACACCCTCGGATCAGGAAAAATTTCTATTTCATATCATGAGATTTGCAGGCCTGATCTACGTGCGGTGACCGCTGAACTGAAACTGGACCGCCACGTGCGATATGCTAACCCTGCCGGACTGAAAACTTGATGTATGCTAGATCCAGTATGCATGAGCTTAAGTCCGACCGCATTTGGCCAGGGGACCACCAGAAATCATCTTTTGGACCGAAACAGCCCCGATTTGGATATACTTTAAGTATACCTTGACTTGGAGCCTATTTTGGGCATTTTTAAGCTTATAAAAAGGGTTAAAACCCTCACTCCTCTCTCCCATCCGAATTTGCAAGAAACCCTAGATTGGGAGAGAGAAAAGGTGAGAGTTTGTGAGAGAAGGTGGGAGAGAATTCCCTGCTACCTGTGCCACGTGCTGTACGTGCTTAGGCAACGCACTCCGATCACTTTTTCGGCGATTTCTCCGCGTTCTCAGGTAAGGAAATACCCTAGAAGTTGCTGATTTGAGGTTCCTTTCATTTCCTACCGAAGTAGCTAATAGAACTTGTGTATTAGGTTCTCTTATCGTTGTAGACGAAGCGTATACGCTCCGTTCGAATTCACGCGTTTATAAGAGATAAGGTGTGGATTTTAGACGCTTTGATTGACTGTTTTCAAAGCTTTCAATGTCGTTTAATAGTAGATTCTTGACGGCAACGCCGTTTGACATGTACAACATGCTGTCCGTTTCCTGTTTCGTAAACCAACGAAGAATATGAGATTTAGGGCATTTTAGTCATTTGTAGGAAGTACTATTTTCATTCATATTTTGCTGATGTGATTGACATGGCTTCTTGCCGCATTAGGATATTAGGAATGCGTGCATAATTAGTTTGGCGAAGAGATTCGCCTAAATGCGCACTTCGGGTCGACATACTATATGTAGACTTAAGTGTGTAGTGTAAGTGTTTGTATAAATGCTTGTATTAGTATGTATTGACTTAAATGGTGTTATGAATTAATTTGAGATTGAATTCTCAATTAACATGCTGGTGTAAATGGTTTCCTACATGTTAGCCATATGCATGATTTCATTATATGTATGAAATGCAGGTGCTTGATGATTCACTTAATTGGTATGTTATAACATGTGCTTGATGATTTCATTATGATTTAGTTTGAGATTGAATTCTCAATTAATTTGCTGATGGAAATGTTTTCCTATAGGTTGGCGATATGCATAATTTCATTATATGTATGAAAGGCTTGCGTTGGATGATTTACTTAAGTTGTACGTTATAACATGTGTTAACATGCTCACATGGTTGTATTTCATTTCCATTACCCTTACACAACTGCTGATGTGGATTTATGATTGTTTGGGACTATGCCTAGTCCAGGCAGTCGGTAACCGAGCGAATTCGTGGTTAGCTTATCTTCGCCACGAACGACGCGCCGATGAACGCGAGTCGTGTTCTGGAGTTGGCGGCAGTGGTTAGGCCATGCGAAGTTGTTTACGCACTTCATGTCGTTGGACTTGAGATGCAATCGTGCTAGTCGAGCTCGTCAAGTAACCCGACTGGCTGATGTATGTTCACCCTGCATGAGTCATAACTGCTTGAACCTAGGGTACTGAACTTACTATTGGAAACCCTGTTAACCATAGTACCATGATCCACAAAGACTCATGAGCTGGGCATGGTGGTATGGGACACCGTGGTTGAGCTGTCGGCCTACGCTGGGGCTACAAACCTCCCCGTAGTGACCAGCGAGCACCCAGACTCGTGAGCAGATTATGGTGGTATGGGACACTATATTCTTGCTGTCGGCCTACATTGATAAGGTGATGGGGGAGCGGAGCAACGAGTGCGTGCAACAGCCCTGACAGCCCTTTGTAGTGACCGCGAGCGTATTCTGAGTCTACGGGAGGCGACGACCCTTCAGTAGCAGTATAGTACAGTAGGCCTGTATTGATAAGGTGATGGGGGAGCGGTGCAACGAGTGCTTGTAACAGCCCTGGCAGCCCTTGCAGCGACCTACAAAATATACATCGTATGAGATTACTAGGAGTGACGACCCTAGACAGGATCTGTGTTGGGATTGATATAGGGGAAGTACCTTAGTTTCCCAATATTGCTGTATGAAATGGACTAATAATAACTCGGTAATCATATCACCATAGCCTGGAAGATGTGGAGCACTTGAGGGTCGATTGTATGCCGCGGTCGTAAGATGGTGCCGTATGAGGGAGATTGTCGGTGAGGGCATACATCATGTCATGTCATATTGCATTAACAATAGTATTAGGATTGTTTGATTTACTGCTTTACTATTATCGCATGATTGATTTGATAACATGCTAATCTCTGCTCTCTTATCCCACTGAGTTGATCACTCACTCCCACGTTACGGGATGGTGTTTTCGGACACCTACCAGTCCCTATTGTGATTGCAGATGATGGCGCGGCCTGCGAGGCGGAGCTGGATTTGATGATGAGGAGGAGGATTCCTCCTTTATGCGTGTTCTGATTGACGGGATTACAGGGAGGTTGATTAGATACCTTGATACTTGTCATTTTATATTTTTAGAACACTCATGTATATCCTTTTGGTTTACTTTTGGAGCATACATGTATGTATATAACCTGGTAACATGTTCACACTCTGGAGACATACAACAGTTTATATATGTTATACGTACTATCACAGTCTTTCGCTTGTTAATTTAACTGTCTCTGGAGTATGATATGTTGTTCTAGCTTAATCTCACTCATGTTTGATACATTATCACAGACAACATTCAATCATACATATCTATGTTGCATAAATAACATTTTGGAACTCGGGAGTTGGGTTTTCGCTCGACCCCCCGATTTTCGGGATGTTACAGCAATTTATCTCTTGCTATTCCTTTATCAATTTGAGCTTCGATTTCTATAATTATTCTAGTAATATTGCCCTGCCATTTTTATGGTGCATGGTTGTCCTTAGAATAATCAATTCTTAAGATTGCAATTTATTCTTTTTTAAATTTATATTTTCCTCTTTTGGTTTAAGTTCTTGATATAAATATCTTTCTAGAAATCAGGTTGTCCTACCATAAACCATTGGTTTTTAGTGTAAGGTTGTCCTTAGAACAACTTTTGTATCAATCTCTCAAGATTTGAATTTCGAGGTTGCATTGTGAATTGATTTATTTTAGTTTGGCTATCTATTTAATTTAATTTCACTGTATTTAATTTTAATTTGGCATAGTCCTATTCACCCCCCCCCCCCCCCCCCCCCCCCCCCCCCCCCCCCTCCTCTAAGACATATAGCTTAGCCATTTCATATACGACTAGTCGTCTTAATCTGGTGATGGTGGAGGTGCACCCTTGTCCTGCACATAGCACAGGATAACCCTCAAGAAGTGAGACACCTTCTTGAATTTTTATTTCATGAAGGCCTCGTTCTCTTCAAGCTTCTGCCTTACTTCAGTCCGGGTCTCCTAGATCTCCTACCTTAAGACGGCTTGGCCCTCCTCAAGTCGAGCCAAGTGGGCTTCCCTAGTAACCTGATCCCTGTCGTGCACTTGAGTAGCAGGAGGAGAGCCCTCATCGGAACCCAGGGCCTCCTCTTCCTCATCCTCACTCTCACCTTCTTCACCCCCTCCCTCTGACTCATCTTCTTCCTCTTCACTCTCAGTCTCGTCCCCATACTCGTCAAGTCGGGCCTGACGTTATCGCGGGCCAATCCGCATGTTGTTGAGCATAGTCTCAGTAATGTAGTGGATCGGCGCAAGGTCATCCATATTGAGTCTGTAGGCGAACTCTCGAGCAATCTTACATATGAGTTGGCTAAATGGAAGCGAGATGTCATTCCTAGGAGAACATGCCGTCTAGACTATTTGTAGTAGGGTGAACGTAGGCAGACATAACTTGTCTCCTTGCCCAGCCCTATACAGGTAATCTACCATCAATCGAGTGCTTTCAGTACGGTTACCCCACCTAGGGTACACGTTATACGTGAATATGTGTTGAAGCAAGCGAAAATCATCTATCATTTCTGACACTGGGAGGCTTCTGCCTTCCTTCCAATGAGTTAATCGGCCGCAGAGGTAGCGCGTGGGGTGATCCCTTTCTCGCGCATTCTTGAGAGGCTTATCACTAGCATGCACCTCTCCATGCATGATTCCCATAATTCGGGATACTAACCCCGCATCAACTGTTGCTTCCTGCCTTCCAAATGGGATCTTGAACTACAGAGGCTCCAGCGTAGGGTGTTGTATATGCACGTAGAAGGCTCGAACTGTGTTCTCACATCCGTGAGACTTACCCTCGAATATGGGACCCCACCTAGCATCCACCAGGTAGTCCATCATCAGATAATGTCCAGATAGCTTCTCATCTGCGTGGGCCTTAAGCACGAATATACGACCACTAAAATGGCCATGTTCAAAGCCCGTCGGTAGAACTTGCTCAAGCGGGAGTCAGGGATCAAGCTCCCACTTCAACCTTCATTCATGGGCGGCGCTTGTGCTAGCTTCAGCGCTCACCTTCATCCTTGGACGGGTAGGGCGGCTAGGCCCGACTTCATCCATAGGAGCTTTCTTCTTTCCCATGAGGGAAAGAATGGTGGTGAGAGAGAAGATGGTCGTTACGAGCTCGAAAATCGCCATTTGAGTGAAATAAAGTGAGGAAGTAGGATAAGTCGTTGGATTTGGGGATTTATGAGGCACAAATGTGGTTTTGTGCACCCAAGGGGAGGAAAGAAGGAAATACAAGATGAGTCTTTGATGAAGATGGTGGGGACGTGTGTGGAATGAATGAAATAGGAGGATGGAGGAAGGATTCAAGAGAGGAAAAAGGGATTTGGAGAGCTTAGAAGGGTTTAGAAATAGGTGTGGGGTGAAATGAGGAAAAAAGGGGAGTTTATAGGGGGCCACACATGTTTTGTGAGCCCCACACATGTTGGGAGGCAGGCTCGACACCGGCCCATCAGGCCCAGACCAACCGGGGCACAGTTGATTGTGGATGGCACGGTGCTGTTGCGGTCCGCTGGACCCGGCTTGGTGCCGCCACGGTTGGGCTATGGCCACCCCCCTCCCGGGGTGCTGTGTGTGCATGGAACACCCACTGGGTCCCACCGTTTTGTGCAATTTGGGGCCCCTCAGCCGTTTGAAATGGAAGGGGTCCCTGTATTTCGTATATTCATGCTTTTTGGGTTATTTGAATTTGGAAAGGGTAGAATTTTGGTCTGGACCCGTCGATTGACGGCCTAGCAATGATCTCGGGTCACCGATCATCATCTTGGATGTATACTGGCCCCGATTGCAAGGGTCAACTTCGGTCAATTCTATTGATAAGCGAAACTGGGAGTCCTATGACTATTTCTACATTGTATTACACCCTCCTAAGTCAGAATATGTCAGTGTGTATCATGGTACGATAACCCAGGTCCGGTTTAATCTAAATCAGGCTCTTATACCAACTTGTAACACCCTGAAAATCAGAGGTCAAGCAAGAGTCCAACTCCTAAGTTCTAACACATCACTTATGCAACATAGATAATGATGATTAAATATTTTCTGTATTAGTGCCTTAAACATGAGTAGGATTATACCAAATCAACTTATCATATCCAGGGACAATTTAAATTACGTAAGCGAAAGACTGTGATATGTATAAAAGCTGTATAGGAGTAATAGTAAGTCCTCAAAGTATGATCGTCACTAGGTTAGACAATTACAAGTGTAGTTCCAAAAGGTACAAAATAAGAAAGTGTAATTTTTTCTATCCAAAATCCTGTAGCCCCGCCAGTGCAACTACATGTCTACATAGACCCACCAGAGAGTTGCATATAGGAGAACTCCTCATCATCGTAATAGTTCGGCTCTGCCTCATAAGCATTGCCATCACCTGCATCTATAACAGAGTCTGGTTGGTGTTCAAACAGCATCCCAGAACGTGGGAGTGAGTGATCAACTTAGTGGAGCTATAGAGCAAAGGTTAACATGTGATCAATTCAATCAAGCAGTAATGATAAAGTAATAAAATCAAGTATCCCTAAGTACTCTGGTTAATGTTACCATGATATGTATTAATGATGCATGCCCTCGCCTGCACTCCCTCTTGCGACAACATCTAATGATCGCGGCATGCAACACTCCTGTTGTGCTCTACACCAACGTCAACGGCACATGCAGTGCGATGTTATGAACATGATTGCTGAGTTCTTATTAGTCCTTTTCATACAACAGGATTGGGAAGCTAAGGTACCTCCCTTATATCATTTCCCAACAATGATCCATTCTAGGGTCATCAGTCATAGCTAGTCTCATACGATGTTGTAGTTCCAGGTTGCTATAAAGGAAAATCACCTCAATGCAGGCCTAGCTTATACTATAGTTGCTGCGGAAAGGCTCATCACCTCAGTGCAGTCTCAGAGTATGCTTGAGGTCACTATGAATGGCTCGTCACCTAGTTGCAGGCCAACAGCTCGAATACAGTGTCTCATACCACCGTATTCGGTTCACGAGTCTGAGTTGCTCACTGGTCACTATGGGTGGGCTCGTCACCACAGCGTAGGCTGACAGCTCGACCACGGTCTCCCATACCACCATATTTGTCTTATGAGTCTTAGCGGATCGAGGTACCAAGATTAAACGGGTTTCCATTGGTGAGTTTGGTACCTTAGATTCAAGTAGTAGCATCTATACATGGTGAACATACATCAGGTTAATCAGGTTACTTGATGAGCTCGACTGGTATGGGCGCACATCGAGATGATCGACATGAAGTGCATAATCACTTCGTGTGGCCTAACCCCTATCGACATCCAAAGTATGGCTCGGATTTATTGAACACATCTTGTGTGGCGAAACAACCTCAGCCACTAACGTAAAAATCATTACCGATCACCTGGACTACGTCGTAGCCCTAAGCACACTCTAATTAATATATGCACGTAATAACAAAAAAAAAAACAGCATGTGATAAGTAAAATCAATCATAAATCCTACTTTAAGTAATTTGACAAAACACATACTATGCACGTTACCACACATAGGCTTTTCATCCCCAACTCACATAGTAGTAAGATAGGTTATATCAAGGATACTATGAATATAGTTAAGGGAGTTGAGAATCCTATCTCAACACCCTCATTACATGCATTTAAACAAGCACTTTCACATTTTGGCATTTTATCAAACACTTAGGCTACACATATGTAATAAAGTAGTTATAACAGGTATTATAGCAAATCTCTTTTATAAGGGGTTCACCATACGTACAACAATCATGTATTGTTAGTCAATAAACATGACAAGCATAAATCATAATTCCATAGTTATTCAGACATTTCAACATACACATGGAATACATTTAAAATCAACATAGTTTATATATATGTGTAATAGATAGGAAACACCAAAACTAGGCACGTGTGGTAGTAATCAAGTCAGTCATAAATCATTACTGACATTGAAAGCCTTGAAAACCATAACCTAACCATCTATAGTCCACACCTTATACCGGTAGACTCGTAACAAGCTCAGTTTGAACACAATGTATTTGTCTACGGCAATAGGATAACCTACAGCATGAAATAGATTAGCTATTTCATCCTTTGCTCTACTCAAATCCCTAAAACCAATTAGGTTTAGGATTTCTTACCTAAGTATGAAACCAAAATTGCCAGTATAGCAACACGGATACAATAGCTAAGTATGTGGAAAGGTGGGATTGAATCCCCAGCACAGACCCTGAATCTCTCTCTCACTTTCTCTCTCTTTGCTTCTCTCTCTTCTCTTTTCTCTTCTAATGTTTTAGAAAATTCGTATGGCAAGGGAGAGAGGGGGTTTAAGGCCTTTATATAAGTCTAAAACTAATGGAAATGGCCCCACGGCCAAGGTATACTTACGTTATAGCCAATGGTTGGCTGTTTCGGTCCAACGGAGCACTTCTGGAGGCCCCTTTTCTACTTGCAGTTGGACTTAAGCTTCTTGACCATGGATTTATGTCTGGCTAAGTTTTTGGTCTAATCGGGTTTTGGGATCGACCACGGGAGACCTGTTTCAGTTCAACGGTCACCGGTACTCGATCCTAGTCACAAGTACACTGACCTGTGTTGGAAATTTTTCCTGATCTAAGGGTGTAATTGGGTCAAAATCTGACAGTCTGAGTTCTTAAATTCGACTTGCAAGTAAACCGACTCAATTCACTTAAGTTTCAGTTCATTTTCTAAAGATATTCACATTTTTCACACACTTCACTCCGGGCTTAAGTTGTGAGTTTTTGCGTACTATTAGGACTTAATTTTTGAGGTGGTTGTTAAGTCCAGCAAGGCGGTCATAACTGTATAATCTTGAGATAATCGGATTTTCGACGTGCGGTCCAGGTCCGATACGGAGTTTCATGAAGCTCCCGAGAGCAACTGGGTTTTGAGATGAATCCTAAGTTTTTTGGTAATGTAGCGTTAATGACCTTGTAGATTTTAGGTCATACAATCATTTTTATAGTGATTAGGGCTAATTTCACAGGTAATCTAGTTTAGCACTAGTTAATTCTCATTTAATTTCTAAAGGATTTAGTCCTTAGTGATTTCTGCCTGAGCCGGTATTCAGGTCTTTATACGGATTTTTCTGAGATGTTACATCAGCCTCCCGCCGAGCCAACTTTTTAGAAGCTTCTTCAAGAATCTTCTTCGTGGCCTCTAGCTCATCCTCTGCAGAAGAAGTATGAGCTTAGGACTAAGCGACCTCAGTCTCCTTTTGAGTGAGCTTCTGATTGGTCTCGTTTACTCACCCCAGCAGGTGAGTGATCTCCTGATGCAATTTCATCACACAAGGGGCGAGCTACCAAGGAAAATAGAAAAATGAGTGAAGCCAAACAATAAAAAAGAAAGACAAACTACTTTTGGAAATGCACTTACCCTAAGAAGGCTCGTCATCGCAAACATGAGAATTGAGTTCGCGGGAGAGTCTAACAGACTAAGGAATTCCTCCTTGAGCACGTGCCTATTTACCCAAGAAAGGATCTCCTCAATAGATCAGCGGAGATCGCGACTTTCATCCTCCTTAACTCCAGAAGGATTAGCTAAAGAGCGACCAACCTCTTCAGTCTCTATAGACCGAGCCCCCACAGAAGGCTCGACAGCTCCATGTGCCTCATCAAGAGAAGCCTCTTCCAAAATGGTTGTCCCAACCATTGCAAAAGCAACATCATGGGTGAGCTCCACAACCACTTTCTCTTCCTCGACCTGCACCATGACAGGGTGAGAAGGTCTGACCTTCCCCTTGCTTTTGGAAGTCTTTTGCCTCTTCCTCTTTAGCGCCGCTAGTTCTTCTAGGGGAGGTGCCTGGAGTTTGGAGGTGGGACTTAGTAGAAGATGAGTTTCACGCATTTCTGCAAGAAACTCAATTATGAAAATCCATAAAATTTTGTAAGTACTAAAGTTTAGCCAAAGTTCTTACCAGTGAGAGTGAGGTCTAAGCCTGACTTTAGAAGTAGTTCAGGCTGGAGGAGTACTCTCCATGGTCTTTCCTCCTCTTTGAGTTCTCTTGCCCCTATTATCCGAGCAAGAGATCCGATGTCCAGCAGGGGATGATGCTTGGGAGCCACTGCAACAGAAGACGTGTGCAAATAAGTCAAGAAAACTTGAAAAATGACCAACTAAAGAAAAGCTAAAGGATAACTAAATTCAATGAATACTGACCTAAGTCGAAAAATGCTGTGGGGACTAAGTGCTGATCTAATGGTAGGTCGGCCACTTCCCAACATCCAAAGGCCCAGAACCATTTATCCATCCAATTCTTATTGGACGATGGAGGATCGGTAATGAGGCTCCCTCAGGTCTCTCGCCAAGAAGAGAGATAACATCAACCAGGGTGAAATATGTTCGGCTTCAACTGATATAGATGGAGGAACTCCTCAATGGTAAGCTCGGGCTGTTCTAGCTCGAACCATAAGACTGCACAACTAATCAAAGCCCTTCATCCATTGGGAATCATCTACCCTAGAGCCATGTTTAGGCAAGTAAGTACCCACCTTACCAAACCTTGCAAAGGGAGCCTCAGGCCGTGTAAGGCCCGTATCCTAGCCCGTACTGTTCTGTATGCCTTCGTGGTCCTCCCGGTTGAATTCTGACGACCTGCGATCTGTTATCAGTGTTTACGAGAGATCATGAGTCGTGTCCCATATATTAGAGTTAGCTTGACCTGAGACTTGTACCAGAGTGACCGCACCATCACCACGGTTCTGATGCCGCGTCTTGCATGCCGATGCGCTACCCGGGCTAGGAGATGTGGGCCCGCGTTCAGTTCGAGGAAAACACCGTGCGTTGTAATCCCGAGAGAATCTCTACTAGCCATCAAATTAATCAATCAAATCAAATCAATCAAGTACAAAGCAATCCAACCCATCCCTCTCTTACATCACTTTACCTAAAGTAAACTCTCCCTTACATGTCAAGTACACCTATCCATCACTCACCATCACTTCCCTCCCATCATCTCTCTCTCTCTCATTTTCTCTCTCCATTTTCAAACAACACCCAATGTCCATGGCTCCATGAGAGGAGCTAGTGTGGCCACCTTTCTATCTCTCATCTCCACCCTCCATGACCCATCTCAACCGTTGAAATCGTACCATTGGAGCTCTAGATCATGTTGGCGGAAGAAGGACGAAAAGATCTTGAAGTGGGTGCTTCTCTCTCTCTCACTCTCCTTTTCATTTGTTTCGTGTGTGAAGATGTAATTGTGTGGCCCACTTAATGAGTTGTGAGATGTCCTAACCGTTCATCAAATGGACCTCACCTTGATGTGTGTCTTATGCACACCATCCAAATATTTGGTGGCCCACCCTAGTAGCACGTCTATGGGTGGGGCCCACCTTAAATGTGTCATATGCAGAATGTGGGGCCCACCTTAAATGTGCTATATGCAGCCGTCCAGTGTCTGGATGTTGCACGGGCTTTAAAGAAAAGTGTGGGCAGATAGTGGATGTAATAACGCCCGTTTTTTTTTAAAAAAATGGATTTGGGTTGGCCACTTGTGTAAGCCCCACCTTAATATATATTTTTAATCCAAGTCATCCAACCCCTTTCTCACCTCATTTTAGGCGTTGAGCCAAAGAATGAATCTAATCTGAATCTCTGGTGGGCCCTAATGTAGAAAATAATGTTTTTTTTTTTTGGTAATTTAAACAGTTAATGCCCACTATGATGTGTCCACACACTAAAACCACCCAATATTGGGCTTATTTGAACCGTCACGAGTCATAGAACCCAGCCAATGGATTGGATCATCCTAATGTGGGCTCCACCTACGAAAAACCTCGGCAAAACAAAATTTCAAATAAAAAAGAGAGAGAGGCAGGACGCCACATGCTGTCAGCGTCCAGAGGATGCTGCAGTAAGCAGCGTGCTGTTTGCAACTGCAGGATCAGTGGGCCTCACTTCAGGCCCCACCATGATGTGTGTATGTCATCCAAACCGTTCATTAGGTGGGCCCCTACTTGAAGTGGGCCCCCTCCAAAAAAATCAGCTACATCCAAAGCTCAGGTAGCCCACATCACAAGAAACAGTGTGAATTAAACGTATACCATTGAAACCCATTTCGGGTCCACAGAAACTTTGGATCAAAATGAAATTTATTTTTTTCCCATCATTCTAGGTCCATGCGACCTTATTAACAGGTTGGACGGAAAGTAAACGTTATGGTGGGCCCCACGTGGGACCCACAATGATATATGTGTTTTATTTCCATCGTCCAGGCAGACGATGGAGCCCACGGTGATTTATGTGTTCTATCCACCATCTAGGGGACGGTGGGTATATGTGTGTGGGTGTGTGTGTGTGTGTGTGTGCGTGTGTGTGTGTGTGTGTGTGTGTGTATAATATTATGCTATATATAATATTGTATATAATATATATAAATTATATATAATATGCAGGATGGTGGGCCTTCATGTGGACTCCCACCATGATGCATGAGCTGCATCCAAACCGTCCATCCATTCTTGTGGGGACCACCGTGATGTATGGGTCTTATACACACCGTCCAAACAGTGGGCCCTCCCATGATGTATGTGATGAATCTAAACTGTCCACCCAATGGCCAGCATGTCTTATGGCTGGAAATATAATAATAATAATAAAAATAATCATAATGAATTAGATTTGCTATCAAGTGCTCCACACAATAAAGGGAGCGAGGGCTTGAACGTACACCATTAAAACCCCTCTTGGGTCACAGGAGCTTGGGACCTATATAAAATTTTTTTAGGTCCTTGTGACCTTACAAATAGGCTAGATAAAAAAAATAATAATAAAATAAAATAAGGTGGTGGCCTGGTGAAATTCTAACAATGAAAATCGCTATATCTGCTACTATTTGCAATGTGGTCCAGACGATCCTTCAATCATCATTTTGTTATTATTTGTGGTATGGTCCAAATGATTTTTTTTTATCTGATTCATTGTTTGGATAATGCTTTAAAATGACCTCTGTAAATGGATGAATGGATCGACCCATCTGACTCGACCTATTAAATTGGCCCATTTGGCTCGATCCACTTATATATATATTAAGCCCACTAGTGCGGCCCATTGATGTTAAGGCCCATTATGATATGTAATGCACCCATGACACGTGGCCCATTTAATGTGTTCAAGGCTCAAAAATGGGGCTCATTTGATGCATATGAGACCCATGTGTAGGGCCCACTTACTGTGTATTTGGGGCCCATGGGTCGAGGCCCAACATGATGCGTTTGGGGCCCATGGTTCGAGGCCTATTGTGATGTATTTGGGGCCCATGTGTTGAGACCCATTGAGAGATATATTCAAGGCCTAGGTATGGGGCCCACTTGATTGTATTAGGCCCATGTGTAGGGCCACCGATTGTGTGTTTAAAGCCCATGAGTTGTGGCCCGTATGATGTATCTGAGGCCCATGTGATCGGGCTCACCTCGATGTATTTTGTGGCCCATTTTTTGGGCCCACCTTGATATATTTTGTGGTCCATTTATCGAGTCCACTTTAATGTACTTTGTAGCCCATCCGTCAAGCCCACTTTACTGTATTTTGTGGTCCGTTCGAGGTACCCACCTTGATATACTTATGGCCTATCTGTGAGGCTTACCTTGATATATTTATGGGGCTCATTAGTACCGCCCAATGATGCAGCCCAGTTGTTGTACGTGAGGCCCATTGGTGCGGCCCATTAACACGACCCAACTTAATATGGCCCAACTTGATAGGACGACGCCCATGTGCAAAGCTCACCTGTTACGTATATTGGGCCCATGTGCAGGGTTCGCCTGTTATGTATTTATGGCCCTTTTTGGCATGGCCCATTGAGTTGTATCCTAAGTCCATATGATGCAGCACACCTGATGTATTCAAGGCCTAAATGCGTGCCCCATTTGATGCTTAATGGACCCATATGTAGAGCCACATGTTATGTATTTGAGACTCATGTGTAGGGCCCATCTGTGGTGTATATGAGGACCATAAGTCAGGCCATTGTGATGTGTTCAAGGTCCATGTGGTGCGGCTCATTGGTGTGGCCCATTTGATGTATATTAGGTCCTTGTGCGAGGACGTGGGGCCCACTATGTGTTTAGTTCTATGTGGGCTACTCCTTGGGAGCAATGTTGGTTAAATGTCCACATTGATGGGCAATGATGGTTGGATGTCTACATTGTGACCTTTCCTTAATCCTGGTTAGGCCCATTCTCATCATTCTCTAGTCGGTTAACCCAAACAAATGGGCTCCATTGATAATACTTGGATAATCATCGTTCGTCCATCTATAGACCCCTCCTTATGTCGATTATTGATTACTGATTCTGATTTATCCTGGCCGATTGTCGATTATCGATCAAGGCTGATTATCGATCGAGGCTGATTACCGATTTTGATTTGATGTGGTCTATTGCCGATTATCGATCGAGGCCGATTATCGTGGCTGATTGCCGCTTCTGATGGTCGTGGCCGATTGCCGATTCTAATTGTCTAGGTCGATTGACTGATTATTGATTGAGGCCGATTGTCGATTCTGATTGTCGTGGCCAATTGCCGATTCCGAGTGTCGATTATGATTGTTAAGACTGATTTTGATTGTCGAGACCGATTTCACGGCCAATTGTCGAGACTTATATGATGTATATGTGACCCGTAGTTGAGGCCCATTGTGATGTGTATTCGGCCTATGTGATGTGTATGCAACCCATCTTTAAGGCTTAATGTGATAAATATGAGGCCTACATGATGAGGCCCATTGTGATGTATTTGGGGCCTATGGGCAAGGCCCATTGTGATGTATTTGAGGCCTATGGGCAAGTCATATTGTGATGTATTTAAGGCCCATGGGCAAGGCCCATTGTAATGTATTTGTGGCCCATGGGCAAGGCCCATTGTGATGTATATTAGGCCCATGATGCATGACCTATTTGATGTATTCAAGACCCATGTACAGGGCCCACATGTCATATATTTGAGGCCCATGAGCAGGGCCCACCTATTATGTATATGTGGCCCTTGAGTAATGCCCAATGTGTCGTATATTAGGCCTTTGTGTGAGGCCGTGGGCCCATTATATGTTTGATTCTATGCGGGTCATTCCTTGGTGGCAATGTTGGTTAAATGTCCACATTGTCGAGGCTGATTGTTGATACCGATTATGAGTATGTGACAGTATAGCATCATGATACATGCCCATACACATCATCTGTATGTTTGTTATGAGGTGTGATTGACCATTGCATATGTCATTGAGCATGTTGCTATGAGACTCCCTGATAGGCAGAGATTATCTCACATGAGTACCGTACGCGTAAGATTGATGCATGACTGGATTGTATGACTCATGCATCTTGCATTGTGTATTGTAATTACTGTACACCCTAGCGACATCAGGGTCGTAGCCTCCACAGGCATATTGTAGATGGCCAGATGGGACACTAAAAATATTTGGTTCTATCATACGGGCGTTATAGATGTCCCTGGGTGAAAACCCCTATACCTCTGTGGCCAAGAGACGCCCCAATGTCGAGATCAAGTGGATATATGAGCGCATGAGGGCCGTATACCAGTAGGCCACGTCTCCCACTGTGTCATGGTCGGTTGGGAAGGTATGTGACCTTACCCACCTGAGTGAGGGGGTAATATCTAGGTTGAGTTTGACCAGCTTGAGGAATGGGTCTGCTATCGATGAGTCGGGCCCGATTTTGGCAGGCGGATAGTGAGGTCTCTTCCACTTATCCAGTTGTGCACTTGGATAGGGGCGGCAAGCTGGCGTAGAGTGTAATAGACCCTGGTGATGATCATAGAGATGAACTGTATTTATATGTGAATTTAGTGAGCAGGAGTTGCATACTCATTCATTCATTCATTCATTCACTATCCACTCAGGCTGGTGGTGCGTAACTATTTATCACTTATCTTCGTAATGCCCATGATTTCGGTTGGGGAGCGCGACTAACCTGAGATCAGGAGTTTACCACATTGAGTCTGACTATCCAAATTTAGGTATGAGACTGGTTTGGATAGAAGTCCCATGTGATGGACCTCATAACCTGTGAAACTACGTACTATCATCCCGACTTCACACTCCAGCATGGTCATTCTATTCACACCACATATTGTATGACATTCGAGGCATAGGGCATTTTAGGTCATTATATTTCTACATTTATATGGTTTAGGTACGGCTGACGCTATTTGTGATACTCATCAGGAATGTATATTGCATTGCATCCTTTGCATCTAATATTTGGCTATCTATGATTCCTCATTTGCATAGTTGATTTGTCTTGCGTATTCTAATATTGTATGATTTATAATCTTGTCAGTATTTCTGTTTACTCTGATAATTTCTGATCTTGCCAGTATTTCTACTTATTCCGACATTGCACGATTTATGGATTACCAATACTTTCAGTATTGTATGATTATGACATTGTATTGAATACTTGACACTTACTTTGTGCACACACTTACACCACCCTCTAAGCTTTCTATAAGCTTATGCATGATAGATGCGTGTAGGTGATGTTAAGTTGCAACAGTATTGAGCTTGGAGCATACAACGGTCTTCTGGAGCTTGATTTTTATTTATGTATTTCCTTCTAGCATTGTACTCAACTAATTATATTAGTGGATATGTGATGATAATGTTGCCTTTGTGAATTGGGTAACCTTGTGGTTATGCTTATTACGAGTTAAATGTACATAAAAGAAAAAAAAATCCTCCTTGTAGGATCTTAGGATCGGAATCTGGCATATGGACGCTACGAGCTGAGAATGGGGTACTACAGAGGCTGTCGGCACCGGATTCGGTGATCAGGATTCCTGTGAATCTGGTTTCTGGGTTTGGGGCGTTACAGAAGTTGGTATCAGAGCATAACTTGGGAATACCTGAAGATAACATCACATGTCTACTAATAGCTACCCTTTACTCTATGATTGTTGAGAACTTATAATGGCTAGATCCCTGAATTCAAATAAGTTAGTGATTTTCTGATATAACTCCCTACCGTTGAGATTATGAGGTTGCATAGTATTTCAGTTTCGATTATTTTTTTTATCGAAGATCCGAGGTTCAGTAGAGTCATCGTAGTACTAATAAGGCGTCTTGAGAGCGCGATGCTGAGGTTCTTAGGCGTTATCCCCATCTCTTATGTGTTAGATGATGTTGGTTTGTTGTGTTTTGATTATAACTCTACCGATAGGGTTTCCAACCCTTGTGAACTTTGTATTGGTTGAGTCATGTTTTAAATTTTGAGGACAAAATTTTTATTAGGAGGGGAGAGTTGTAAGGCCCATATCCTAGCCCGTACTATTTTGTATGCCTTCGCGGACCTCCCGGTCGAATTCTGGGAGCCTGCGATCTGTTATCAGCGTTTGCGAGCGATCACGAGTCGTGTCCCATATATCAGAGTTAGTTTGACCCGAGACTTGTACCAGAGTGACCGCACCGTTGCCATGTTTCCGATTTCGCGTCTTGCACGCCGATGCGGTTTCCGGGCTAAGAGATGTGGGCCCACGTTCAGTTCGAGGAAAACACCACGTGTTGTAATCCCGAGAGAATCTCTACCACCCATCAAATCAATCAATCAAATCAAATCAATCAAGTACAAAGCAACCCAACCCATCCCTCTCTTACATCACTTTACCTAAATTCAACTCTCCCTTGAATGTCAAGTACACCTATCCATCACTCACCATCACTTCCCTCCCATCATCTCTCTCTCTCTCATTTTCTCTCTCCATTTTCAAACAACACCCAATGTCCATGGCTCCATGAGAGGAGCTAGTGTGGCCACCTTTCTATCTCTCATCTCCACCCTCCATGACCCATCTCGACCGTTGAAATCGTCCCATTGGAGATCTAGATCATGTTGGCGGAAGAAGGACGAAGAGATCTTGAAGTGGGTGCTTCTCTCTCTCTTACTCCTTTTTTTCATTTATTTCGTGTGTGAAGACATGATTGTGTGGCCCACTTAATGAGTTGTGAGATGTCCAACCGTTCATCAAATGGACCTCACCTTGATGTGTGTCTTATGCACACCATCCAAATATTTGGTGGCCCACCCTAGCAGCACGTCTATGGGTGGGGCCCACCTTAAATGTGTCATATGCAGAATGTGGGGCCCACCTTAAATGTGTTATATGCAGCCGTCCAACGTCTGGATGCTAGACGGGCTTTACAGAAAAGTGTGGACTGACAGTGGATGCAATAACGCCTGTTCAAAAAAAATGGGGGGATTTGGGTGGGCCACTTGTGTAAGCCCCACCTTAATATATTTTTCAATCCAAGCCGTCCAACCCCTTTCTTACCTCATTTTAGGCGTTGAGCCAAAGAATGAATGCAATCTGAATCTCTGGTGGGCCCTAATGTAGAAAATAATGTTTTTTTTTTGGTAATTTAAACAGTTAATGCTCGCTATGATGTTTCCACACACTAAAACCACCCAATATTGGGCTTATTAGAACCGTCACGAGTCATAGATACCAGCCAATGGATTGGATCATCCTAATGTGGGCCCCGCCTATGAAAAATCTCGACAAAATAAAAAAATTTTAAAAAAGAGAGAGGTAGGACGCCACTTGCTGTTAGCATCCAGAGGACGCTGCAGCAAGCAGCGTGCTTCCTGCAACGGCAGGATCAGTGGACCTCACTTCAGGCCCCACCATGATGTGTGTATGTCATCCAAACCGTTCATTAGGTGGGCCCCTACTTGAAGAGGCCCCCCTCCAAAAAATTGGCTACATCCAAAGCTCAGGTAGCCCACATAACAGGAAACAGTGTGAATTGAACGTATACAATTGAAACCCATTTTGGGTCCACAGAAGCTTTGGATCAAAATGAAATTTATTTATTTTCCCTTCATTCCAAGTCCGTGCGACCTTATTAACAGGTTGGACGAAAAGTAAACGTTATGGTGGGCCCGACGTGGGACCCACAATGATATATGTGTTTTATTTCTGGAGCCCACGGTGATTTATGTGTTCTATCCACCGTCCAGGGGACGGTGGGTATGTGTGTGTGGGTGTGTGTGTGTGCGCTCGTGTGTGTGTGTGTGTGTGTGTGTGTGTGTGTGTGTATATATATATATAATATTATGCTATATATAATATTGTATATAATATATATAAATTATATATAATATGCAGGATGGTGGGCCTTCATGTGGACTCCCACCATGTTGCATGAGCTGCATCCAAACCGTCCATCCATTCTTGTGGGGACCACCGTGATGTATGGGTCTTATACACACCGTCCAAACAGTGGGCCCTCCCATGATGTATGTGATGAATCTAAACTGTCCACCCAATGGCCAGCATGTCTTATGGTTTGAAATATAATAATAATAATAATAATAATAAATAATAATCATAATGAATTAGATCTGCTATCAAGTGGTCCACACAATAAAGAGAGCGAGGGCTTGAACGTACACCATTAAAACCCTTCCTGGGTCACAGGAGCTTGGGACCTATATGAAATTTGTTCAGGTCCTTGTGACATTACAAATTGATTGGATAAAAAAAATAATAATAAAATAAAATAAGGAGGTGGCCCGGTGAAATTCTAACAATGAAAATCGCTATATCCGCTATTATTTGCGATGTGGTCCAGACGATCCTTCAATCATCGTTTTGTTGTTATTTGTGGTATGGTCCAAATGATTTTTTTTATCTGATTCATTGTTTGGATAATGCTTTAAAACAACCTCTGTAAATGGATGAATGGATCAACCCATCTGACTCGACCCATTAAATTGGCCCATTTGGCTCGGTCCACTTTGATATATATGAAGCCCACTAGTGCGGCCCATTGATGTTAAGGCCCATTGTGATATGTAATGGACCCATGACACGTGACCCATTTAATGTGTTTGAGGCTCAAAAATGGGGCTCATTTGATGCATATGAGACCCATGTGTAGGGCCCACTTACTGTGAATTTGGGGCCCATAGGTCGAGGCTCAACATGATGTATTTGGGGCCCATGGTTCCAGGCCTGTTGTGATGTATTTGGGAGCCATGGGTCGAGACCCATTGAGATATATATTCGAGACCCAGGTATGGGGCCCACTTGATTGTATTAGGCCCATGTGTAGGGCCACCGATTGTGTGTTTAAAGCCCATGAGTTATGCCCCGTATGATGTATCTGAGGCCCATGTGATCGGGCCCACCTCGATGTATTTTGTGGCCCATTTGTTGGGCCCACCTTGATGTATTTTGTGGCCCATTTATCGGGTCCACTTTAATGTACTTTATGGTCCATCCGTCAAGCCCACTTTAATGTATTTTGTGGTCCGTTCGAGGTACTCACCTTTATATACTTGTGGCCTATCTGTGAGGCTTATCTTGATATATTTATGGGGCTCATTAGTACCGTCCAATGATGCGGCCCAGTTGTTGTACGTGAGGCCCATTGGTGCGGTCCATTAACACGACCCAACTTAATACGACCCAACTTGATAGGACGACGCCCATGTGTAAAGCCCACCTATTACGTATATTGGGCCCATGTACAAGGCCCCCTGTTATGTATTTATAGCCTTTTTTGGCGTTGCCCATTGAGTTGTATTCTAAGTCCATATGATGCAGCACACCTGATGTATTCAAGGCCCAGATGCGTGGTCCATTTGATGCTTAATGGACCCATATGTAGAGCCACATGTTATGTATTTGAGGCTCATGTGTAGGGCCCATCTGTGGTGTATATGAGGACCATAAGTCAGGCCATTGTGATGTGTTTAAGGTCCATGTGGTGCGGCCCATTGGTGTGTCCCATTTGATGTATATTAGGCCCTTGTACGAGGCCGTGGGGCCCACTATGTGTTTGGTTCTATGTGGGCTACTCCTTGAGACTAATGTTGGTTAAATGTCCACATTGATGGATAATGATGGTTGGATATCCACATTGTGACCTTCCATTAAGCCTGGTTAGGCCCATTCTGATCATTCTCTAGTGGGTTAACCCAAATGAATGGGCCCCATTAATAATGCTTGGACCATCATCGGTCATCTATCTACGGACCCCGCCTTGTGTCGATTATCGATTACCGATTCTGATTTTTTGTGGCCGATTGCCGATTATTGATTGAGGCTGATTACTGATTCTGATTTGATGTGGTCGATTGCCGATTATCGATCGTAACCGATTATCGATCGTGGCCGATTATCGTGGCTGATTGCTGATTCTGATGGTCGTGGCCAATTGCCGATTATGATGGTCGTGGCTGATTGATGAATTATTGATCGAGGCCGATTATCGTGGTTGATTGCCGATTCTGATGGTTGTGGCCAATTGCTGATTTTGATTGTCGTGGTCGATTGACCGATTATTGATCGAGGCCAATTATCGTCGCTGATTACTGATTTTGATTGTCGTGGCCGATTGCCGATTGCCGATTCCGAGTGTCGATTATGATTTTTGAGACTGATTTTGATTGTCGAGACTGATTTCACGGCCGATTGTCGAGACCTATATGATGTATATGTGACCCGTAGTTGAGGCCCATTGTGATGTGTATTCAGCCTATGTGATGTGTATGCAGCCCATGTTTAAGGCTTAATGTGATAAATATGAGGCCTACATGATGAGGCCCATTGAGATGTATTTGGGGCCTATGGGCAAGGCCCATTGTGATGTATTTGAGGCCTATGGGAAAGTCCCATTATGATGTATTTAAGGCCCATGGGTAAGGCCCATTGTGATGTATTCGTGGCCCATGGGCAAGGTACATTGTAATGTATATTAGGCCCATGATGCATGACCTATTTGATGTATTCGAGACCCATGTGTAGGGCCCACATGTCATGTATTTGAGGCCCATGAGCAGGGCCAACCTATTGTGTATATGTGGCCCTTGAGTAATGCCCAATGCGTCGTATATTAGGCCTTTGTGTGAGGCCGTGGGCCCATTATATGTTTGATTCTATGCGGGTCATTCCTTGGTGGCAATGTTGGTTAAATGTCCACATTGTCGAGTCCGATTGTTGATACTGATTATGAGTATGTGACAACATATCATCATGATGTATGCCCATACACATCATCTGTATGTTTGTTATGAGGTGTGATTGACCATTGCATATGTCATTGAACACGTTGCTATGAGACTCCCCGATAGGTAGAGATTATCTCACATGAGTGCGGTACGCGTAGGATTGATGCATGACTGGATTGTATGACTCATGCATCTTGCATTGTGTGTTGTAATTACTGTACGCCCTAGCAACATCAGGGTCATAGCCTCCACAGGCTTATCATGGATGGCCAGATGGGACACCGAAAATACTTGGTTCTAGCATACGGGCGCCATAGATGTCCTTGGGTGAAACCCCTAAACCTCTGTGGCCAGGAGACGCCCTAACGTCGAGACCGAGTGGATATATGAGTGCATGGGGGTCGTATACCAGTAGACCGTGTCTCCCACTGTGTCGTGGTCAGTTGGGAAGGGGTTTGACCTTACTTGCTTGAGTGAGGGGACAACATCTAGGTTGAGTTTGACCAGCTTGAGGAATGGGTCCGCTATCGATGAGCCGGGCCCGATTTTGGCAGGCAGATAGTGAGGTCTCTTCCACTTACCCAGTTGTGCGCTTGAATAAGGGCGTCAAGCTGGCATAGAGTGTAATAGACCCCGGTGATGATCCCAGAGATGAACTGTATTTATATGTGGATTTAATGTTACCTTTGTGAATTGGGTAATCTTGTGGTTATGCTTATTGCGAGTTAAATGTGATCCTAGGATCGAAATCTGGCATATGGACACTAGGAGCCGAGAATGGGGTACTACGAAGGCTGTCGGAACCGGATTCGTGATCAGGATTCCTGTGAATATGGTTTCCGGGTTTGGGGCATGACAGGCCGCATTGAAGGGCGACCTGAAAAATGGTGACTGCTCCCTCAGAAGGCTGATCAAGAAGCTCATTCGGTGAGGGAACTCGAAGGATTATGTTCTCAGGGATGTGATACCCTAGTCTAATCTGAGTTAACTATGCCTCAGTTAGGTTTGAAGGCACAGGACCTCTTGGAGCCTCCTCGCTATAGGATTCCTCTAGATCGTCATCTTCCCCAAATAGGTTACCTTAACCGGTCTCTCGGCCGGGGACCTCTCCATCGTCCTCTACAACTGTGACGCCCGAAAATACGCGTCGACCTTCATCACCAACGGTGATGGTGGGTTCGACATCGTCGGAAGACTACTCATCCCACTGTCACCACCGAAAACCCCTTCCCATGAACTTAAAGAGTCAGACATGACAATTTTTTATAGATGTTGAGAGCCACTATTAAAAGGAAAAAGAAAGTAGGGGGCAAGTGAAGTTTGAAGCTCACTGGGGAAGGAATAAACGCTCAACTACTGGTGAAGACAGTCACCAAAAATCACCTATATGGGTTAAGGAAGACAACTGGAAGGGGAAAAGAGAAAATGCAGATGAAATTAACTAAGGGTTAGGGATTCCTTTATATAGAAAATCCACGTGGCAACACTTGAGCGCACCTATCAATGTTATGTTCGTACGGTGTCCCCTCGACTACCCCATCATGACATGTGGCACGACCCCATGCGTCACTCGACCCTAATATCGAGATTTGGCCACATATCATTCTCTCATTGGTCTGACACCTAAACGGCGACCTGACAGACCACATGACCTCGAGCCATGTAATGCCACCTCAACTACGTCATACATGATTACTGACACACCTCGACTCTTGTACTAACCGCCATATTGGCATTTATGACAATATAACCCGATCTAAATATACATCCGACCTACTTTCGAGATTCTGAAGATTGACTCGAAAGTAAGGGGGGCTTAGTGTTTGGGGAAAAATAGAACGACCTCTGGAATGGACCAACTTTACAAACTAGCATAGACCCAAAGGGCTAAACCACTTACGAGGCATCTACTATGGTCTGTTGGCAAAAGAAGGCTGACCATAGAGTGGGATGATGTAACTATAAGTTGTAACTGCCATGTTTTCTAGCTCCTATAATTGTCAAATTTTGTAGTGCCAAAACCTCTTGGAATTTGTATCTTATGTAGCTCATCTATATATTCAAGATCATGCAATTCATGAACAAGAACAAAGGTCTTTACTTCAAGTACAAGTTCAAGATGTTTCAATTCAAGATTCAAGTATTACAAGTATAAGAGATATACAAGTTCAAGTACAACACCAAGTGATAGTTCAAGCTTTCAAGCTTCAATAGTTCAAGGCTTTCAAAGCTTTAAATATGTCAAGACAAGTGTTTTGCTTTGGAACTCAAAGATCAAGGTGAAATACAAGTTATAAGTACTTCAAGTACTTCAAGATCAACTATCAACCGAAGCAAATGATGATTTAATGTTCAAATTTCACTTACAATGTCATGCCCCAAACCAGGAAATCGGATTCACAGGAATCCCGATTGCCGAATCAGGTGCCGACAGCCTCCATAGTGCCCCATTCTCAGCTCCCAACACCTAAATGTCAGGTTCCGATCCTGGGATCCTACAAGGAGGTTTTCCAACGTACATTTATCTCGTAAGAGGCATAACTACAAGTTTACCCAAGTCATAAAGGTAACATCATCATCATCACATATCCACTAATATAAACATTTGAATACAATGCTGAAAGGGAAATACATATGTTAAAATCAAAACTCCAAAAGTCAACTAAATGCTCCAAGCTCCACGCTACTGCAACGTACCATCACTTGCATGCATCTATCGTGCATAAGCTTATAGAAAGCTTAGAGAGTGGTGTAAGTGTGTGCACAAGGTAAGTGCCAAGTATTCAATATAATTCCAAAATCATACAATATCAAAAATACTGGTAAGATCATGAATCATATGATATCAGAGTAAGTGAAAATCTAATAAATCCATGAGTCAAACAATATCAGAGTACGCAATACAGATCAACTATGCAAGTGAGGAGTCATAAAAAACTAAATATCAGATGCCATACTAGACCATATAAATGCAGAAACACAATAACCCAAAATACCATATGCCGCGAATGTAATGCAATATGCAGTGCGAATGGAATGACTATGCTGGAGTGTGAAGTCAGGATGATAGTAAGTAGTATCGCAGGCTATGGGGTCCATCACAAGGGACTTCTATCCAAACTAGTCCCATACCTAAATTTGGATAGTCAGACTCAATGTGATGAACTCCTGATCTCAGGTTAGTCATGCACCCAAATCGAAATCCTAGCCATTGTGAAGGCACACGTAACAAATAGTTGCGCACCACTAGCCCGAGTGAATAGTGAATGAATGGGTGAATGAATATGTTACCCAATAAGTCCACATATCAGTATTGTTCATCTTTGGAATCATCATCAGGGTCTAGTACACTCTACACTAGCTTGTCGCCCCATCAAGTGCACAACTGGGTAACTGAAAAAGACCTCACTATCCACCTGGCCAGTAGTTAGCAAATATCTACCCGGTATGTTGATAGTTGATCCATTCATGAGCTGGTTAAACTCAGCCTAGCTATGCCTAGTCCCTTGGGCGGGTAAGGCCACACCCCCTCCCAACCGACCACGACATAGTAGGAGACGCGGCCTACTGGTATACAGCCCTCATGTGTTCATATGTATCTACTCGGTCTCGACATTGGGGCATCCTCTGGTAAAGAGGGTTTAAGAATTTTTACCTAGGGTCATCTATGACAGCCAATGTTAATAACATATTTTCGGTGTCTCATCTGGCCATCCACGATATGCATGTGGAGGTTACGACCCTGATGTCGTTAGGGCGTACGGTAATCACAACACATAATGTCAGATGCACGAATCATACAATCCATCATGCATCAATCCTGCACATACCGTACACTCATGTGAGACAATCTCCACCTATCATGGAGTTTTATAACAACCTGCCTAATGACATATACAATGGTCAACCATATCTTATAACAAACATGCAGATGATGCGTATGGACATATATCATGATGTTATGTTGTCACATACTCATAATCGATATTAATAACCGGCATCGACAATCGGCCTCGACAATGTGGACATTTAACTAACATTGCCTCCAAGGAATGGCTCGCATAGAGCCTAACACATAGTGGACCCATGGCCTCACATAAGGGCCTAATATACAACACTATGGGCCTCACTCAAGAGTTTAATATACATCACGATGGGCCTCTCACATGGGCCTAATATACAACATAATAGGATCCATTGCCTGGCCCTCAAATGCACAATAATGGGCCTCATCACATAGGCCTCACATACATTACATAGGACTCAAATGCATTAAGCCAAGGTCAAATGCTCATCAGAATGGGCCTCAAATATGGGCTGCATATACATCACAATGGGCCTTGACAATCGACCTTGATATTCGGCCTCGACAATCGGAGCCGGCCTCGATAATCAGAATTGGCCTCAATAATCAGAATCGGCCTTGATAATAATCAAAATTAACCTCGACAATCAGAGTCAGCCTCAAAATTGGAATCGGCCTCAATAATTAGAATCGACAGTCGATCACGATAATCAGCCTCAATCACTAATCAGTCAATTGGCCACGACAATTAGAATCGGTAAATGGCCACGACAATCGGAATCGATCGATAATCGGCCTCGAAGAGAATGGGCCAAACAAAGCCTAAGGGAAGATCACAATCTGTACCATCATTTTCCAACAATGTGGCCATTTAACCAACATTTCCCCCAAGGAGCGGCCCACATAGAGCCAAATATAATATATAGTGGGCCCATGGCCTCACACAATGACCCAATACACATCACTTATGGGCCTCACTCATGGGCCGTACATACATCACAATGAGCCTTGACACATGGGCCATAGATACATCACATCGGGCCTCATATACATCAAGTGGGCCGCATCAACGGGTTGCACCAATGGGCCTCATAAACATCAAATGGGCCACACCAATGGGCCTCATAAACATCAAATGGGCCACATTAACAGGCTGCACTAATGGGCCTCATAAACATCAAATGGGCTGCATCAATGGGCTGCACCAATGGGCCTCATAAACATCAAATGGGCTGCATCAACGGGCCACACTAATGGGCCTCATAAACATTGAGTGGGCTGCACTACTTGGGCTGCACCAATGGGCCTCGTAAACATTGAGTGGGTCGCACTACTTGGGCCGCACCATTCATCCATCGATAAAGATCATTTTAAAGCATTATCCAAACAATGAATCAGATCAAAAGATCATCTAGACCATACCACCAATAATAATGGTGATAATGATTTTCATTGTTAAAATTTAAAGGGTCCCACCATAGCGTTTATTGTCCATCCAGTTAGTTCATAATGTTACAAAAACCTAGACTGAGAGGAAAAATAAATTTCATATTGGTCCAAAACCTCTATGATCCAAGGGTTGCAATGGTAGACTGTAACGCCCTGGAAAAATCAGTACTTGGGCTCGAGTACCAACTCGACCAGAAATCGCGTAGGATTAATTCCTTTAGAAAATAAGTGTAAGTTAGCTAACGCAATGCTAGAGTAGCTGGAAAATAGTCCCTGATCATTTTAAATACGTTGTACAAGACCCAAAATGAGTAGAACCAATGACGCTATAATACTCTAAAACCTCGGATCAAACTCTAAACCAGTTTGTTCTCAGGACCTCTTTGAAACTTTGCATTGGATCTAGACCGTGCGTCGAAAGTCGGATACCTACAATCTTAGACCGTTATAACCGCCTGTAACACCCCGGATTTTGGCCAATCTGGGATTTGACGTCCTTAGGCAGTGGGTCAATTAAAACACCTGAAAAATCGTTCAGAACCCAATCCCATAGTCAAAGAAACCACTTAGGATAAATTTCTTTAGAAACTAAGCATAAGTTAGCTAGTGCAACGTTAGAATAGCTGGGAAATGGTCCCTGATCACTTTAAATACGTTCTACGAGGCCCGAAGCGAGTGGAACCAAGGGTGCTATAATGCTCTAAAGCCTCGGATCAAACTCTAAGCCGGTTTGTTCTCGGGACCTCCTTGAAACTTTGTATTGGATCTAGACCGCGCGTCGTAAGTCAGATGCCTACCATCTTAGACCGTTATGACCACTTAGCTGGGCTTGGCAATCGTTTCGAATATCAAGTCCAACTGACGATCACAGGCTATTTCATTGAGCCCGGACCGAAGAGAGTGTGAATAGGGACATAGTTGGAATTTCAAATTCAAATCTGGCACACAAATTTGACGCATCAGTATTGAGCATTCTGACCGTCAGAATACAGCCAAATTACACCCTTGGATCAGGAAAAATTTCTATTACATATCACGAGACTTATAGGTCTGATCTTGGTGCGGTGACCGTTAAACTGAAACTGGGCCGCCACGTGCGATCTGGGAATCCAACCGGTCTGAAAACTGGATGTGTGCTATATCCAGTATGCATGAGCTTAAGTCCGACCGCATTTGGCCTGGGGACCTCCAGAAATGCCCTCTTGGACCGAAACGGCCCCGATTTGGTTAGGCACCAAGTAAACATTGTTCCCAAGCCTATTTTGGGCATGTTTTAGGCTATAAAAGAGGTTAAAACCCTCACTCCTCTCTCCCATCCGAATTTGAGAGAAGCCCTAGCTTGGGAGAGAGAAAAAGGTGGGAGATTGTGAGAGTGTGGGAGAGTTCTTCCTGCCACTTGTACTACGCGTTGCACGTGCTTAAGCAACACACCTCTACCGCTTTCCCGGCGATTCCACCGCGATCCTAGGTAAGTAAAAACCCTAAACAGTTGTTGATTTGAGTTTCCCTTGTTTCCATAGCGATGTAGCTTATGGATCTTGTGTATTAGGCTCCTTATTCGCCGTAGACGAAGCGTATACGCTCCGTTTCAATTTTCGAGTCTACAAGACATAAGGTGAGAATTTTAGACGCTTTGATTGACGGTTCCCAACGCTTTCAATGTCGTTTAATACGAGATTCTTGACGGCATCGCCGTTTGACATGTACAAAATGCTCTCCGTTTCCCGTTTCGTAAGCTAACGAAGAATATGAGATTTAGGGCATTTTAGTCATTTGTAGGAAGTACTGTTTACATTCATATTTTGCTGATGTGATTGACATGGTTTGTTGTCGCATTAGGAAGTTAGGAATGCGTGCATAATTAGTTTGGCGAAGAGATTCACCTAGTTGCGCACTTTGGGTCGACATACTATATGTAGACTTAAGTGTGTAGTGTATGTGTTTGTATAAATACTTGTATTAGTATGTATTGAATTAAATGATGTTATTTGATAGTTTGTGATTGATTTTTCAATTATTATGCTGACCTAAATGATTTTCTACTTGTTGACAAAATGCATGATTTCATTACATGCATGGAATGTATGTGCTTGAGGATTTGCTTAAGTTGAATATGCATGGGAAGTATGCCTTGAAGATTTTCTTAAGTTGAATGTTATAACATGTGCTAACATGCTCACATGATATATTTCAATTCCAATACCTTTTTATAGTGTTAATGTGATACCATAGATGTGTGGGACTTGACTTAGTCCAGGCAGTCGGTAACCGAGCGAATTCGTGGCTGACTGGTCATAGCCACGAACGACGCGTCGATGAATGTGATTCGTGTTGAGAGTTGGCGGCAGTGGTTAGGCCACGCGAAGTGTTTTACGCACTTCATGTCGTTCAATTCGAGATACGATCGCACTAGTCGAGCCCGTCAAGTAACCCGACTGGCCGATGTTTGTTCACCTTGTATGTATCATAACTGCTTGAACCTAGGGTACTGAACTTACCATTGTAAGCCCTATTAACCGTGGTACCTTGATCCACGAAGACTCATGAGCCGGGCATGGTGGTATGGGACACCGTGGTCGAGCTGTCGGCCTACGCTGGGGCCACAAACCTCCCCGTAGTGACCAATGAGCACCTTGACTCGTGAGCAGATTATGGTGGTATGGGACACTATATTCTAGCTGTCGGCCTACACTGATCAGGCGACGAGCCCTTTGTAGTGACCGCGAGCGTATTCTGAGTTCACGGGAGGCGACGACCCTTCCGTGCAGTAGAGTACAGTAGGCCTGTATTGATAAGGTGATGGGGGAGCGGTGCAACGAGTGCGAGCAACAGCCCTGGCAGCCCTTGCAGTGACCTACGAAATGTACATCGTATGAGATTACTAGGAGTGACGACCCTAGACAGGATCCGTGTTGGGATTGATACAAGGGAAGTACCTTAGTTTCCCAATCCTGCTGTTTGAATGGACTAATAACAACTTGGTAATCATATCACCATAGCATTGCATGTGCCTGGAAGATGTGGAGCACTCTAGGGAGTGTGGCATGCCGCGGTCGTAAGATGTTGCCGTATGAGGGTGATCGTCGGTGAGGGCATACATCACGTCATATCATCTTGCATTAACAACAGTATTAGGATTGTCTGATTTACTGCTTTACTATTATCGCGTGATTGAATTGTGAACATGCTAATCTCTGCTCTCTTATCCCACTGAGTTGATCACTCACTCCCACGTTACGGGATGGTGTTTCCGGACACCCACCGGTCCCTTTTGTGATTGCAGATGATGGCGCGGCCTGTGAGGCGGAGCTGGACTTGATGATGAGAAGGAGGATTCCTCCTTTATGCGTGTTCTGATTGACGGGATTGCAGGGAGGTTGATTAGATACTTTGACATTTGTCATTTTGAATTTTTAGCGCCCTCATGTATATTCATTTTGTTTACTTTTGAAGTATACATGTATGTGTATAACCTGGTAATATATTCACACTCTGGAGACATACAACAGTTTATGTACGCTATACATACTATTACAGTCTTCTGCTTGCAAATTTCATTGTCTCTGGAGTATGATATGCTGTTCTGGCTTAATCTCACTCATGTTTAATACATTATCACAGACAACATTCAATCATACATATCCATGTTGCATAAATAACATTTTGGAACTCGGGAGTTGGGTTTTTGCTCGACCCCCCGATTTTCGGGATGTTACAGATGGTATCAGAGCATGATTTGGATTAAACCGGGCCTGGGTTATGGTCACGCGACGCACGCAGTCGCTTCCTTTGACTTAGGAGGGTGTGAGAAGGGTCTAAAAACACTTCTAGGATCGCGGATTCGCCAATAGGCGAAGTCTATTTATTTCGATTGCACGATCGAGTCTGTAACGCATTTCGGGTCGCGTAAAGCAACCCGAATAGCTCCTAGTTCATAGGAAGTCGGGTTGAGACGTTCTTGAACAATTTTAAACCCATAAAAGTGAATTCTTGGGCCGTGGGATGACCACGACTCCAGTAATCAATCGCCAGGGCTTAAAAATCCCGTTTCACGAAAAATCTTCAAAATTCCTCCTCTAAATACTCCAATCTTAATTTCTTCTTATCCATTTCATGTTAGGCATCAAACTTAATGTGAAAATAATATAAATTAGTACATTCACCAAATTTTACAGTGAATAGTAAAATTTCATGAAAAATGGCCATAAGGCCATTCTAACTTCACTTTATTTAGCAAATAAGGATCTAGATAGGTGTACTGGCTCCTTCTACCCCAAATTCATATGCTGCATCATATGGTTTGGTATTCGGAATTGCGATGTGGACCCGGAAAGCCCCAAACACATGTTTGGGCTCATACAGACCAAATTATTGTGAACCAAGGGGTGGGACCTAACTTTTTGGGACCCTGGGACCATGGGGGACCAGACCCATAGGGTCCCACCGGCCAACTTGAAGGTTGGCCGGCGATGCCATCGCCGGTCGGGCGATGCATCGCAGGCCGGCGATCTCCGATGGGGCCGTCCTTCGGGCGCACCCCCTTAAATAGGGTCCACATCACCCCTATACACCTCCCATCTCACGAAAACCCCCAAATCCCGCCTCTCCTTCACAAACAGCCCCCTACATAGCCCTAAATTTGATTTTCAGCAACCCATTCCAAATCCCGGCGTCCCAAACCACTCTTAAAACCTTCCTTGGCCAAAACTGACCACCACCCATCACTTATTGGGTGTTGGCAGCCTCTTTCCTTGAAGATCTCACCATTTGGAGCTCCAAAATCCTCCAAATATAGCTGAATCGTGAGGTGCTCCATCCCATCTTTTTGTTTATATTTTTCCCTGAAAGTACAGCCTTGGGAAGCTTGAAGCATCCCTCTACGATGCCTAGATTTTCTTTTGTCAGATTGGGCAGCCATTTCTCTGCATTTTCGGCGTTTTCTATGGCTTTTGTGGAAGCCATTTTGGGCCTTTTGTCACTCTCATCCATCATATCTTTGATGGGTAAGAGGAAAACCGCGACAGATGAGGCTGGGCCGAGCCGCCCTGCTCGATCGAGAAGACCGCGGGGTGGTGCCGCAAGTTCAAGCGCCGCCGCAGGTCCAGCTGCAGTCCTGGAGTGCCGTACAAAGCGGGATTTGGATCCCCATGCACACCTTGGACGAACCATTCTATCAGAGATGCCTCATGATGAATACACTGACCGTAGAGTGTTATTTGAGGCGGACGTAGATGGGCGATTGTTCGGCGAATATCTGTTGTTCGAACGCATTGAAGCTGCGCACTGGGGACCGATCTTTGAAGCTCGCGCTCGTGCTAAAGTGAGCACTGTTCGTGCCTTCTATGCTAGCATCCAGAGTCCTACCTTGGAGCCCTTGCAGTTCAAAATTCCTTTTGGTAGAGATCGGATGGCTACGATCGACGTCCGGTTGATTGCGCGACTTCTCAACGTGCCTCTAGGTGATGTGCATTCAAGTGAGAAGAATTTGAGGACTAGACGCGAACGAGATCGCCGCACCAGGTTTCTATGCCGTAAGTTGGTTCCATGGCAGCCTAATAATAGCCTCAAGGCGACGTACATGTCTGAGGATTTACGCCTGCTGCACCATATCTGCACGTTCAATGTCTATCCCAGGTCGACGAACCGCATTGAATGCACACGTCTTATGGTCGATTTCTTATTTCTGGTGGCCCAGGGAGAGAACGTATGTATGGCCACTTTCATCTTACGGCAGATAGTTCTCATAGCCAGGTCGAGGAGAACATTCGAATCGCTTCCCTTTGGCCGACTCATTTGCAAGATTGCACTTGAGTTTGCCTATAGACTTGGGCCCGAATTATCGGTATCGATTCACACCATCGATGAGTCGACAATGGTCAAGATGAAGATTGGGTCGCAATACCGTGAAAATCAACTTGAAAGGGATAGTGGGGATGACTTTGATGAAGAGGAAGATCAAAGCGAAGAAGAACCTAGAGCAGAGGTTCAGGAAGAGGTTCAGGAAGAAACAGAAGAGGAGGCTCAGGATACTGATGAGAGCCCTCCTCCTTCTGCGCAGACTACTATCGACGACCGCATTGCTCGGATGGAGGAGAGTCAGACCGCTTTGCGTAGGGAAGTCCAAGAACTTCGAGCAGAAGTCGCTGATGCCAAGGCCGTTACAAAGAAGAAGTTTGGCAAGGTGACTCGCACCTTGAAGGCAATCCTGTGTTGCTTACAGGATAAGGGTGCTCCTCCTCCATCACCAGACTCCGACTAGCGATGCGATCCTTGATGTTATTATTAGTAGTTAATCATTTCCTGTTTTAAGTTGTGTTTTGTAAGCCTGATAAGGCTGGTAGTTTACCTATGTTGCTGTAGTAGCTGACTGACATAGCTCTCATGTACTTTTTATCATGATACTTATAGGGAGATATCCCTTGTATTATGACAATTTTGGTTTAATGAAATGCATGATGCTTTTCGACTTGTTATGTGAATGTTTGTGTTGTGGTTTGGGCTTAATGTAGCCAAAATTTGTGGAATGGAGTGCATGCCGTCTCATTTCACTGTAAGGTATTGTCCCTGGATCGGGAGTATTGTAACTCCCAGGATTCAGCCTACAAATTAGTTTTTATCCCACCACACCCTCCTACCAAGCATGCCACTTCCGATCCCACTATGGAACTAAGAACGCGGTTCTATTTAATACAACTGAATGCTACTGGCCACATAGGCCCTTGGCGTTTTGGTCCTAGAGTTAGCACTCCTAGATTTGAAGAGTCTGACGAAATAAGAAATCCAATTCCATTTGGACAATCTTGACCCTAAGCGATAGAACAACTCTCTGTAGTAGAAATGGTATGGAAAGTCATTTACCGTATAATCTTAAGCTTTAGATTATAGCTACTGAGTTACAGACTAGCCTACTAGTTACCTAGAGTAGGGTAAAGCCTGTATATGTTAAGGAATGATAGATTAGTTTCGATTGGAATGAGACTCCCTTCCTTAGATAGATCCCCTTATGACTTATAGACTCCTGTTGTTGCCCATAGGAAGGAAACATACACTCTCAGGGAACATTTACAACTCCCTCAGATTGAACTTAGAATGAACTAGCACGCCCCTTAGAATTGCCTTTCCCAAGGACTTACTGCACTTGGGAACGCAGAGTAAAGGAACTACATGTAAGCGATGTATTCGCGGTTTGAGTCGATTTCTTACTCCTAGTGGTTACCAATGAATCCAATGCTCTGATCAAGCAGAGGATCGGCATCGACTTGGATTAAGAACTGATACAACACATTTTCTGTCCTGATTAGACAGAAGGTTCAACGTATCCGGCTTAGACTCACTACACAACCTTTCTTCTGTGATGGCCCAACCATCTACAACTAAACAGGATCACATTGTCTTTGGGAAATGGCAAGGACTTAAAACCATGTAGAGAAAGGTTAAGGATAGCCCCTAAGTTACGCCCCGTTCCGATATACGGATCGATGCAACGATTCTTAGACTTTAAGTAGAACCAAGTTTTAAGGGGGGTAGAACGTATTAAGTCCAATCCAGTTAGGATTAGTCAACACTGCCGTTCGATCAGTGTGGCGCAGCAGAAGAGTGGTTGGCCTCTTTCCCACTGGCCCAGGATCGAAACATTTGATTTAGGTTATATGTACGATTAGGTTATTAAATAGGATTTGAACCTTCCTTAGAAAAAGTACTCCTTGCCCTTCGCCAATGTCGGGGACGACATTGTGTTTTAAGGGGGGTAGATTGTAACACCCCGGATTTTGGCCAATCTGGGATTTGACGTCCTTAGGCAGTGGGTCAATTAAAACACCTGAAAAATCGTTCAGAACCCAATCCCATAGTCAAAGAAACCACTTAGGATAAATTTCTTTAGAAACTAAGCATAAGTTAGCTAGTGCAACGTTAGAATAGCTGGAAAATGGTCCCTGATCACTTTAAATACGTTCTACGAGGCCCGAAGCGAGTGGAACCAAGGGTGCTATAATGCTCTAAAGCCTCGGATCAAACTCTAAGCCGGTTTGTTCTCGGGACCTCCTTGAAACTTTGTATTGGATCTAGACCGCGCGTCGTAAGTCAGATGCCTACCATCTTAGACCGTTATGACCACTTAGCTGGGCTTGGCAATCGTTTCGAATATCAAGTCCAACTGACGATCACAGGCTATTTCATTGAGCCCGGACCGAAGAGAGTGTGAATAGGGACATAGTTGGAATTTCAAATTCAAATCTGGCACACAAATTTGACGCATCAGTATTGAGCATTCTGACCGTCAGAATACAGCCAAATTACACCCTTGGATCAGGAAAAATTTCTATTACATATCACGAGACTTATAGGTCTGATCTTGGTGCGGTGACCGTTAAACTGAAACTGGGCCGCCACGTGCGATCTGGGAATCCAACCGGTCTGAAAACTGGATGTGTGCTATATCCAGTATGCATGAGCTTAAGTCCGACCGCATTTGGCCTGGGGACCTCCAGAAATGCCCTCTTGGACCGAAACGGCCCCGATTTGGTTAGGCACCAAGTAAACATTGTTCCCAAGCCTATTTTGGGCATGTTTTAGGCTATAAAAGAGGTTGAAACCCTCACTCCTCTCTCCCATCCGAATTTGAGAGAAGCCCTAGCTTGGGAGAGAGAAAAAGGTGGGAGATTGTGAGAGTGTGGGAGAGTTCTTCCTGCCACTTGTACTACGCGTTGCACGTGCTTAAGCAACACACCTCTACCGCTTTCCCGGCGATTCCACCGCGATCCTAGGTAAGTAAAAACCCTAAACAGTTGTTGATTTGAGTTTCCCTTGTTTCCATAGCGATGTAGCTTATGGATCTTGTGTATTAGGCTCCTTATTCGCCGTAGACGAAGCGTATACGCTCCGTTTCAATTTTCGAGTCTACAAGACATAAGGTGAGGATTTTAGACGCTTTGATTGACGGTTCCCAACGCTTTCAATGTCGTTTAATAGTAGATTCTTGACGGCATCGCCGTTTGACATGTACAAAATGCTCTCCGTTTCCCGTTTCGTAAGCTAACGAAGAATATGAGATTTAGGGCATTTTAGTCATTTGTAGGAAGTACTGTTTACATTCATATTTTGCTGATGTGATTGACATGGTTTGTTGTCGCATTAGGAAGTTAGGAATGCGTGCATAATTAGTTTGGCGAAGAGATTCGCCTAGTTGCGCACTTTGGGTCGACATACTACATGTAGACTTAAGTGTGTAGTGTATGTGTTTGTATAAATACTTGTATTAGTATGTATTGAATTAAATGATGTTATTTGATAGTTTGTGATTGATTTTTCAATTATTATGCTGACCTAAATGATTTTCTACTTGTTGACAAAATGCATGATTTCATTACATGCATGGAATGTATGTGCTTGAGGATTTGCTTAAGTTGAATATGCATGGGAAGTATGCCTTGAAGATTTTCTTAAGTTGAATGTTATAACATGTGCTAACATGCTCACATGATATATTTCAATTCCAATACCTTTTTATAGTGTTAATGTGATACCATAGATGTGTGGGACTTGACTTAGTCCAGGCAGTCGGTAATCGAGCGAATTCGTGGCTGACTGGTCATAGCCACGAACGACGCGTCGATGAATGTGATTCGTGTTGAGAGTTGGCGGCAGTGGTTAGGCCACGCGAAGTGTTTTACGCACTTCATGTCGTTCAATTCGAGATGCGATCGCGCTAGTCGAGCCCGTCAAGTAACCCGACTGGCCGATGTTTGTTCACCTTGTATGTATCATAACTGCTTGAACCTAGGGTACTGAACTTACCATTGTAAGCCCTATTAACCGTGGTACCTTGATCCACGAAGACTCATGAGCCGGGCATGGTGGTATGGGACACCGTGGTCGAGCTGTCGGCCTACGCTGGGGCCACAAACCTCCCCGTAGTGACCAATGAGCACCTTGACTCGTGAGCAGATTATGGTGGTATGGGACACTATATTCTAGCTGTCGGCCTACACTGATCAGGCGACGAGCCCTTTGTAGTGACCGCGAGCGTATTCTGAGTTCACGGGAGGCGACGACCCTTCCGTGCAGTAGAGTACAGTAGGCCTGTATTGATAAGGTGATGGGGGAGCGGTGCAACGAGTGCGAGCAACAGCCCTGGCAGCCCTTGCAGTGACCTACGAAATGTACATCGTATGAGATTACTAGGAGTGACGACCCTAGACAGGATCCGTGTTGGGATTGATACAAGGGAAGTACCTTAGTTTCCCAATCCTGCTGTTTGAATGGACTAATAACAACTTGGTAATCATATCACCATAGCATTGCATGTGCCTGGAAGATGTGGAGCACTCTAGGGAGTGTGGCATGCCGCGGTCGTAAGATGTTGCCGTATGAGGGTGATCGTCGGTGAGGGCATACATCACGTCATATCATCTTGCATTAACAACAGTATTAGGATTGTCTGATTTACTGCTTTACTATTATCGCGTGATTGAATTGTGAACATGCTAATCTCTTCTCTCTTATCCCACTGAGTTGATCACTCACTCCCACGTTACGGGATGGTGTTTCCGGACACCCACCGGTCCCTTTTGTGATTGCAGATGATGGCGCGGCCTGTGAGGCGGAGCTGGACTTGATGATGAGAAGGAGGATTCCTCCTTTATGCGTGTTCTGATTGACGGGATTGCAGGGAGGTTGATTAGATACTTTGACATTTGTCATTTTGAATTTTTAGCTCCCTCATGTATATTCATTTTGTTTACTTTTGAAGTATACATGTATGTGTATAACCTGGTAATATATTCACACTCTGGAGACATACAACAGTTTATGTACGCTATACATACTATTACAGTCTTCCGCTTGCAAATTTCACTGTCTCTGGAGTATGATATGCTGTTCTGGCTTAATCTCACTCATGTTTAATACATTATCACAGACAACATTCAATCATACATATCCATGTTGCATAAATAACATTTTGGAACTCGGGAGTTGGGTTTTTGCTCGACCCCCCGATTTTCGGGATGTTACACCGCCTAGCTGGACTTGACGATCATTTCGAAAATCAAGTCCAACCGATATTCACAGGCTATTTCATTGAGCCTGGAGTGAAGAGAGTGAGAATAGGGTTAGATTTGGAATTTGAAATTTAAATCTGGCACACGACTTGACGTGTTAGTATTAAGCGTTCTGACCGTCAGAATTCAGCCAAATTACACCCTTGGATCAGAAAAAATTTCTATTTCATATCATGAGACTTGTAGGCCTGATCTACGTGCGGTGACCGCTGAACTGAAACTGGACCGCCACATGCGATCTACGAACACTACTGGTCTGAAAATGGGATGTGAACGACATCCGACGTGCATGAACTTAAGTCCGATCGCTTTCGGCCAGGGGACCTCCAGAAATGTCTTTTTGGACAGAAACAGCCCCGACTTGGTTAGGCATCAAGTAAACATTGTTTCCAAGCCTGTTTTGGGCAAGTTTTAGGTTATAAAAGGGGCTTAAACCCTCACTTCTCTCACCCATCCGAATTTTCTAGAAATCCTAGCTGGTGTGAGAGAAAAGGTGAGAGATTGTGAGAGAGAGTGGGAGAGAATTTCTTGCTGCTTGCACTACGTGTTGCACGTGCTTAAGCAACGCGCCTCAATTACTTTTTCGGCGATTTCGCCGTGATTCTAGGTAAGCAAATACCCCAAATACTTGCTGATTTAAGGTTCCTTTGGTTCCTTAGCATGTTAGCTGATACATCTTGTAAAATAGGTTCCTGGTTCGCCGTAGACGAAGCGTACACGCTCCGTTCGGATCAATACACTTATAGGAGAAAAGGTGTGGATTTTAGATGCTTTGATTGACTGTTTCCAACGCTTTCAATGTCGTTTAATAGTAGATTATTGATGGAAACGCCGTTTGACATGTACAATATGTTGTCCGTTTCCTGTTTTGTAAGCAGACGAAAAATATGAGATTTAGGGCATTTTAGTCATTTGTAGGAAATACAGTTTCCATCCATATTTTGCTGAGATGATTAACATGGCTTCTTGTCGCATTAGGATATTAGGAATGCGTGCATAATTAGTTTGGCGAAGAGATTCGCCTAAATGCGCACTTTGAGTCATCATACTATATGTAGACTTAAGTGTGTAGTAAAAGTGTTTGTATAAATGTTTGTATTAGTATGTATTGAATTAAATGGTGTTATGAATTAGTTTGAGATTGAATTATTAAATAATATGCTGATATAAATGATTTCTTACATATTGGCTATATGCATGATTTCATTATATGTATGAAATGCATGTGTTAGATGATTTACTTAGTTGTATGTTATAACATGTGTTAACATGCTCACATTGTTGTATTTCATTTCCATTACTCTTATATGATTGCTGATGTGGATTCATAATTGTTTGGGACTATACCTAGTCTAGGCAGTCGGCAACCGAGTAAAGTCGTGGTTGGCTTATCTTTGCCACGAACGATGCGTCGATGAACGCGAGCCGTATTTTGGAGTTGGCGGCAGTGGTTAGGCCACACGAGGTATTTTATGCACTTCATGTCGTTCGACTTGAGATGCGCTCGTGCTAGTCGAGCCTGTCAAGTAACCCGACTGGCCATTGTTTGTTCACCCTATATGAGTCATAACTACTTGAACCTAGGGTACTGAACTTACCATTGTAAATCCTGTCAACCATGGTACCTTGATCCACAAAGACTCATGAGCCGGGCATGGTGGTATGGGACACCGTGGTCGAGCTGTCGGCCTACGCTGGGGCCATAAACCTCTCCGTAGTGACCAATGAGCACCTATGACTCGTGAACAGATTATGGTGGTATGGGACACTATATTCTTGCTGTCGGCCTACACTGATCAGGCGACGAGTCCTTTGTAGTGACCGCGAGCGTATTCTGAGTCTACGGGAGGCGACGACCCTTCCGTAGCAGTGAGAGTACAGTAGGCCTATATTGATAAGGTGATGGGGGAGCGGTGCAACAAGTGCGAGCAACAGCCCTGGCAGCCCTTGCAGCGACCTACAAAATATACATCGTATGAAATTACTAGGAGTGACGACCCTAGACAGGATCTGTGTTGGGATTGATATAAGGGAAGTACCTTAGTTTCCCAATATTGCTGTATGAAAAGGACTAATAATAACTCGGTAATCATATCAACATCACATTGCATGTGCCTGGAAGATGTGGAGCACTGAGCGGTACACAAGTATGCCATGGACGCAGATGGTGCCGTATGAGGGAGAATGTCGGTGAGGGCATCCATCATGTCATGTCATATTGCATTAACAACAGTATTAGGATTGTTTGATTTACTGCTTTACTATTATCGCATGATTGATTTGAGAACATGCTAATCCTTGCTCTATTATTCCACTGAGTTAGTTACCCACTCCCACGTTACCGGATGGTGTTTGCAACACCCACCAGACCCTGTCTTAGATGCAGGTAAGACAGCAATTCAGGAGGCAGAGCCGGACTATGATGAGGACCAGGACAAGTTCTCATATATGCAGTACCACGACGGCTTTGCTTAGGGGGCCTGGATTGGCGGGACTTCTCAGTGGGACTATTTCTGACATTTGATTTCTGTTTATTTACATGTATATGAGACTCAGAGATGTATTCATACTTTGGAGACAGTCGAGATCTACTTTGTTTTCCATATAGTGATATATATATGCTTTAGTCTTCCGCTTGCTTTTATCACTGGATCTGGAGTATGAATTGCATTTTTGGTATACTTTTACTCATGTGAATGCTTTAACTCAGACAACATTGAATCATAATCATTTTTGTTGCATAAGTGATGGTCTGGAACTTGGGAGTTGGGTTTATACACGACCCCCGATTTTCAGGGTGTTACATAGACGTTTAATTCCACTATTCTGCAGTGTGGTCCAAGTGATAATGGATCTATCGTATTTTTATTCCCAAGCCTTGAGACACACTCGCTAGCTAGATGGGTCGTTAGGATGCAACATATGCATCAGATTGTAGGGCCCACCGTCCAACCATCTAGACGGTGCGGCTAAGACCCAAACATCACGGTGGCACCACATGAATGGATGGACGGTAGGGATTATAACATGCGCATCATGGTGGGGCTCGTGCATGGCACGCCAATCTGTCCAGCAGGTGGGTCCCACATGGGGCCCACCACACACATGTATATATATATATATATATATATATATATATATATATATATATATATATATATATATATATATATATATATATGTACATCATATATATAAATATAATATAATATTATATCTTTTTAATAGGACCAGCGTCCAGGCCCTGGACTAACTGCCTGGATGCAAATCACATATATCACATGGGTCCCATGTACGTGGCCCACCATAATCACATATTTTAATGTATTTTATATTATATACTATAATATAATATTATATATATATATACACCCTCCAAATTCACCATCCAGATACATCTGGATGGTGCAGATAACGTAAATTAAAGGTGGGTTTCACGTAGGAGTGCCCACCATATCATTTAATATAAATATTATATTTATAATATAACATGTATCACGATATAATATATTATATATGTATACGTGAGTGTGTGGGAGGGTGGGACTGTCAGCGTTTAGCATCCAGAGATGCTGGACGGTCGGCCTGGATGAAGTTCATCCATCATAGTAGGCCTCATGTGAATGGATGGTCTGGATGATTCCATGTAACACGGTGGTCCCACATTTAGTGGGCCACGCTGTGGAACAAGTTGATTTTTGTGTTTTTCCTTCATCCAAGTCTGTCACATGTGCGGATACAATGCATCCATCATGGTGGATCCTACCATTTGGACAACGTGTGGATCGTCCAACAAGGTGGGCCATCACACACACACACACCAGGTGGGCCACACACCTTACCATCATCAACACACAAAAAATGAAAGAGATATAGAGAAAGAGAGAGAGAGAGAGAGAGAGAGAGAGAGAGAGAGAGAGAGAGAGAGAGAGAGAGAGTACGGTGGAGATGGAAGGGACCCCACCACTATGGGTCCCTCTCAATACAATATATGCATTAATGGGTCCCACATCAAGTGGGCCCTAAAATTTGAAATCTACATTGGATCACCCACCTATCGGCCGTCTCCCTTAGCTCCTTGGACTCCCATGCTCCTTGCCTTCCATTTTAATGGAGGTTGATGGAGAATGAGTGGTTGAGATGGGAGATGAAAAGGTGGGCCACACTTAGTTTTTGGGAGAGAGAGCTTATATGTTGGAAGCCCTCATGATATTTGGGAATTGTTTAGAGAATGAGAGGGAGAGAGGAATAATGCATTGATATATAATGGGTGTTGTAAGGAGAGGTATGGGTTTATTTGAAATTTTGGTAAAAGAGGGATAGGTAGGGAGAGAGAGAGTTGACTTGCGGGAAAAGAGGGAGTGGTCATTTGTACTTGGGATAGGGTGAGGTGGTATTGAGGTATGGTTGTATACTTGACTTGATGGATGTGACATGTTGTAGTGATTCCCTTGGAATTCACAACATGCGATATTTTTCTCAAGATGAACGTGGGCCCATATCTCCTGGCTCGAGTATCGGATGGTGAGCGAGTCACGACGTTAGAACCGCGGCGACAGCGCGGTCGCTAAGGTACAAGTTTCGGGTCAAGCTGTAACGCCCCGTACTTTTTGATACTAGGGTGTTACCGTCTGAGTACGTATGTATGTGTGGCACACTGTCTAATTATTTAAAATCTACCTATTTCAACCAACTACTAGAGTTTAGGACTAACCCCGATAGCTCCACCATTAAATCCAATCATACCATGCCTACTTAAAATTCACATTAATACAACCATTGGGTTTGGATCAAGTTGATCGATTTCATTTAGACCTTCCTAAAAAGCCCTAAGACCATAAATCGATTTCTTATAAACTTATTATTTATTTATATGAATTTCAATCATAAAAATCTATATTACGTAAATTAATAAAATTTGTAACAAATGACATATTTCAAACAATCTAAGATTTTATGTAAAATCTAAAATTTAAAACATATATAACTATACAAATAATGTGCAAATGATATATTAATCCTTGTTTCTTTTCACTAATAATCATATAATTAACAATCTATAATAGAATAAATTATACATATATGACAAAGTACATTATTACTTTTTATTAATGAAATTTTATGAAATAATGATAATAATAAAAAAATGTAATAAATAAATAAATAATACTAATAATGATAAAAGATAGTAATAATAATAAAAATTAATATTAATATTAGTATACAGTTAGTATTATGTATAAGGGCCCTACAAATGATCTACTAGGATCTCTTGACCGTTAATACTTGGGTTGAGGTTGATCCGACTGTTGAACCTACATAGTCGCCCCTTAAAGGACGTAAATGAATTCCTATGGCCCACTTGGACCTTAGGTCTGCCCCATCTTTGGTCAGAGTGTATGATAGGATGCACCAAGTGGGATGGATGGATTGGATTTCCTATAAACACGTTGTGGACCCCACTTAACGGCATGCGTGTGCATGATTGGGGGCACACCTGCCATGCACTGAAAGTGCCAGGCAGGTCAGAGCACGCTGATCCGTGCCTAGCCAAAAATGGAGAGATTTCACTCTCTCTCCTCTGTTCCTGCAGCCGATGGACGCACATCCATTTCTTTGATCGTTGGCCCACCACCTTACCCCGTTGGGACAATCAAAACCGACCATTGTGATTAAGGCTTGGGTTCAACCAAAACCTTGTTCATCTCGTACGTTGGGGTGCATGTGAGTGGGCACAATTTACGGTACAAACGGGCTCCTACAAAACCAATGTTTCTAAAAATGGAGTCTGTCCTTGCTGCCAACGGGGCGATCCATGTAACGTCCTATTCTTACATCTCCACTGTTCAAAATGGAGAAAAATTAGCCATCCATTCATAGCTGCATGGTACAGGGTTTTCTCAAAGCCAGAGAAAGAAAACAACAGCTAGTTTCCTTTGTGCCAACAATTTTGAGAGTGGTTTCGAGCAGACCATATCCTGACCATTAGGGTTCAATCCAATAGTCTAAGGAGAGCCAGGAACCTTCATAAGAGAAGTGGGGATCGAACGGTAGGAGCCTTCATAATAGCCATAATCGACTACCCACCGTAAACTCCCAACGTCTAAAACGCCAGCGCTAACCTCCCCCAAACTTTAAGAGAGCTTGTTTGTAAGCTTTTTGGGACCCACACAGACTATCCTGATGGACTGGATCGAAGAAAGAAGCTGGGAAGCCGAAGACGCCATTAATGGCAGCCATCGTCTTCCTTGGCCAAGAGCACCGAGTCTGTCCGAATGGACGTCACTGCTGGACGTTTTTAGCAGCAGTAGAAGGAAAGAAGAAGAAAGAAAGAAGAAAAATGGAGAGAAGACAGAGAGAGGGAGAAGGAAAACAGAGAAAGAAAATGAAACGAGGAAGAATCAGAGAGAGAGAGTGGAGGCATGGGCCTCTTGTAGACCAGCTAGGTATGATCTCTCTCCCTCTCTCTTCCCCGTTTGTGGCCCGCCTTGATGGATGTATTTGATCCTCGCTGTCCACCTGGTGGGCCTACCTTGTTGCTGTTATAGGGCCTGCATGACCGGCTGTCTAATGGAGAAAACACAAATATCTGCTTGCCTCAGCAGTTGGTGGGCCACACGTATGGACCCACCTCTGATGTACGTGTTTAATCTATGCCATCCCTCCACACAGACGGTGGAGCCCACCTGATATGCAAGGTAGATTGGCTGGTGTAACCCACGCACCAGCTATATAGCTGATGTATTTGACGTCAGCAAGTTGTGGGCCCACCACGATGTATGTTTTTCATCCATACCGTCCATACATTGGACGTGGGCCCCACCATGGCAACATGTGGGGCGCACCTTGACTTTACATGTTGCATCCGCACTGTCCATTCCATGGACGGTGAGTGTGGATTGGCTGGAGTGCCTCACACAACAACTGCTGGGCCGTATCAATCTAGCCCTACCCATTTTTTCTGGGCCACTATAAACAGCTCCAACCTGGGCTGAGACTGCTCCAATCTGGGCCAAGAATCCGGCCCAAAAACCAGGCCCTTAGCAAGTCATTCCACCTAGCTAAAAATGAGCCTTCGACGGGGTCATGCAACACACTAAATGTGGCCCCCAACAAGGCCATGTATGGAGCTGAGAATGCCCCTCATCTAGGCCTTGAATCGGGCTGGAAAAAGGGCCCAATCTTGGCCACTTGTTGGATAAAATCTAGTGAGCCTGGTCACTCTGATGCAGCCCTAATGATCTTATTCATGGGATCCTCCAAACCCACACTAGACCCACTTTAATTTACTACTGTCATTGTTATTATTAGGATTAGTAAAATTAATAATGATTAGCCATTAGTAAATTGTTCATAACAAAATTTCAATTATTGTATAGTAGTGTTCTATTTATCGCTCTTAAATATTACCATTAATGGTATATTAAAATATTTATTGTCATCAAAACAATTAGTATTATCATGAACCTAACATTGATTACATTGCTAACACTAATAGTGGTTTTACAATTGTTAATATTACTAACGTCGGGGTTAATCATACATCAGTTAGCGTTTAATCCTTTGACCCAAGTCTAGGACTAAACACTAAGATAGAAACTTAGATCTACATCAATGCACTGTTTGCACTAACGATAGTTATTATAAACAAATTATGTTGATGGTATTAGTGTAGTATCCATCACCTAAAGATATTATCATAAAAACAAAACAGATGACACTATTACATTGTAATGTTTAATAGTACCATGGTCACAAATATTGGTTATATCGTTAACATTAAATTGTAACTAAGCATATCATGACATTGTGTTCGAGCTACACATATGTCGTAGTCCAACTCTTAGAACTAAACCCTAGACTGAAATCTTAGGACTTAGGTAGTCCAAACCCTAGGTTAAAACCCTAACCCTAAATAGCGCGTAAGCTTGAACCTAACTGTATAACTTTACCATTCATGGTAGGGTTTGATTCTAAGAGAACACGCGCTCCCTAGCAACACTGGTAGGCAATTCAAAGTATAAGGTGATGATTCTTCTCCTTGAGATTTTCATCTTCTCATTAGCTTAAGTTATAGTTTTTATTAAAAATTATAATTGATATCTCTCTCTTATAATCACACGTGTTAGCTGGTGGAAATTGAATTGCTATATTGCCTACTTAATGTTCATCTTGTATATTTATTTATGAATTATTTATGAATTGCTTATAGAACTTAAACTAGTACATCAATGAAAAACCCCCACTTATAAATGTACACCCATACTTGGGATGTAACTCGATTGGCGGTGATTGCAATGGACCTTCGATCTAATGGTTATTGAGTGGTGGTATAGATGGATCATTGATATGGGCCTACCATCCAGGGTTGTTGTGTTCAATGATTTTTAAGGATGGTTTTTATCATATGGCTTTAATATTCGCCCTATGTGGCATGTTTTGATACTTGCCCTATGTGGTTTTATTTTGATATTTTTCCTATATGGGTCTGATATTTTATACTGTGTAACCACGTGATGGTAAGCCCCATATAATATAGTATGATTGGCCACTAGTCGATGGGTTTCCATTAAACATCTTTAGATGGTAGTCTCATGGGCTGAGGATGGTGGTAATGGGACACTACGCCCAAGTCGTTGGCCTATGCTGGGGCATGTACTCCCCGTAATGACTGTGAGCACATTTAAATTGGCTGGTTACAATTGGACTAATAACGGGTTGGCTAATCATGCATGCATAGCATAGACCAGCATCTATTGCTGTTATACGTAACATACAGGTTTTTCTGTCTGGATGTTTTACCCGAGGCACCAACCATCATCTGTTGTTATCGTACATATTTGTCTGTCTGGATGTTTTACCCGAGGCACAGACCGTCTGGATTTTTACCTGAGTCGGTAACTGCATAAGTGACGACCCCTATGTCCATCTGGATGTTTTACGTGGGACTGATTGCATTCATGCATCCATGCATCTAATAAGACTGCATTTACTCTATTTTGATTGTTTGAATGTTTTATACTATTTCTTACCTAATGCGGTGGCGTGTAATCTTGAGGAGAATTTACACTGAGTTGGTCACTCATCCATCAAATATACAACCGTATAGGTAGTACAGGTGGCTTTAGTGATATGTATGTTCAGACTTAATGAGGAGCAGGGTACGATCGCCAGGGATGCATGACTGTATTTTTCTGGAGGAGCTACGTGATCTTATATTTATATATTGTCTGTTATTCTTCATGTATTAAATTCTTGTAAATATTGTACTTGTTAAATTCAGAGACATTAGTTTTTATGAGTCATTATGGGCAGCTTCTTGAATATTTGAATGATAATAAAATTTTCCTTTATGTTGATTTATCTACACTACGCTCATTTACTTACTATGATGAAGGAAAAGAAAAATGTACACTCGAATTTGACCATCCTTTAAGGTTAACACTTGGGTTTTTGGGACATGGGTCATATACTCAGGTCCTGAAAAGTTGAGGTGTTACACAAGCTAACTTTGGTATGCAAGACTCAGCTTAGGATTACTTGCAAACGTCGGATATACGTCGAGGGTTGCCAAAAATTGAACCAGGAGGATCGCGGAAGCCTACGGAATGGTATGGTCTAGGATACAGGCCTCACATACAAGGTATGAGTGACCTTAGATTGATCATAGGTTAGGTCATATTGATTGCATACTTAAATTGGGTCAATATATAAGTGTGTAGGCTGATTCTCGACTAGTGTTAGCATATGTTCGACTAGTCCAAGTACTGACTCGACCAGTCCAAGAAATTCCTCAACCAATCTAAGGTTTGTTACTTATTTTCAGGAATTTTTGTTGGATCTTCAACCAGTCATGGAGACTGCTCGACCAGTCGAGTGAATAGTGTTCGACCAGTCGAGTAGGCTCAACTCAAAGTCCAGTAACTAAATTGGGTCCCACACGACCAGTCGAGTGCAAGGTTCGACCGGTCGTGCAGGCCACTCGACCAGTCGTGGAACAGTTTTATCTTATCGCGCCCGAAATTTTAAAAATTTGTCAATCCTTCAACCAGTCGAGCTGTCCTCTGGACCAGTCGAGTGAACAGTTTCTGTACTTATAAATAGAGCACGATTTTCAGAGTTTTTCATTCAATTCAAGCAAAATCAAGACACCACTCTGAGAGATAAGTTAATGATATTCTTAAGCCATTTAGTGCTCATTTAATATTCTCATTAATTAGCTTTTTACATTTGATTTTGAGATTCTACATTCCAATCTTATTTGAAGAAGGGATTTTAGTTTTCCCCTTTCTTGGAATCAAAATCAAATCAAGTAAGTCCAAGGTGATTTAATTTAAAAGTTAGTTAGAACTTAGAACATTTTCATTAGTGAATGTGGACATTGAACATCTACGTTGAACATCTACTTTGAATTGGTTCTTCCGGGCTTCATCAAAAGAGAATATCTAGATAAGTATTTTACAATTTCTATTTTTAGTTTTATTGAGATTGTGCTAGGAAAAATCTCTTTCTTTTTGGTTTGTCTGAGGTCATCCAAAAAACTCAGAGTGTAGGTTTTTTTGAATTGTCTAAGCCCACTTAAAAGACACAATTGTGAAGGTTTTAGGTGAACCTTGAAAAACCTATTGCATAGTGAACGCTAATATCCACTGTGTGAGGATATTGGGAGTGGAGTAGTTGTGTGGCTATTTTTCTAAATAGTTGGTGTACGCACAAGTGAACCACTATAATTTCTGGTCTTGTGGTGATTGATTGATTGTGGCTTTCTGTGAATATTGTAATTTCCTTTTAAGTATTTATGGAGAATGTTGTAATCTTTTATGCAAGTGTGGTAATGTTGTAATAGCTTAGTTTATTTTCTTTGCTATTTATTTATTTATTCATCTATATTAGTTTGAGATTTTGATACACAAACCTTTCTAGGAATCAGGTTGTCCTACCATAAGCGATTGGTTTTTGGTGTAAGGTTGTCCTTAGAATGACATTTGTATTAACCTCTCAATACTTGTACATCTGAAGTTGTTCTTCATTTCTGCTTTGTGGGATTGTTTAATGCTATCTTTATTTATATTTGTTTAAATTCCGTATTTAATTTTTAATTTGGCATAGTCCTATTCACCCCCACCCTCCCTCTAGGACTCTTAGCTTAGCCTTTTCAAGTGGTATTAAAGCCTAATATCTTATTTTTTTTGGATTAATTTCCTAAACTAATCGATCTGAGCTTTTTAAGATGTCAAATTTTGATAGCTTTTCAATTACTAGGCCTCCACCATTTGATGGCTACACTTATGCCTAATGGAAAGCCAAAATGAGGATTTTCTTAAAATCCATGGATGAGAGCATGTGCAAGCTACAGTGACCAATTGGACCCCTCCTACCATTGAAGTGACTGAAACTGTTGGATCTAAAATGATAAAAGTCTCACCTTATTTTTCTTGGTTCGCTCTTCAAAAAAGTGAGAGTAGTGTCAATGCAAAGGCTTTAAATGTAATCACTTGCGCACTATCACCAAATGAATTCAAGTGAATTATATCCTGTGAACTGCAAAGCAAGCCTGGGATATTTCAGAAATGACATACGATGGAACAATAATTGTCAAGAAATCTAAAGTCCAAATCCTCACAACCAAATTTGAGGAAATATGTATGGAAGAAAGTGAAACTTTCATGGACTTCTATACAAGATTGAATGACAATGTCAACTCTATGTGGGGCCTTAGTGATAGAATCCCAGAAAGTAAAGTCTGTGCAAAGATACTACACTCATTGCCCGAACGGTTCAATTCAAAAGTGACCGAGATACAGGAACTTCGTGATACGGATAATATGAGGGTAGAAGAATTGGTTGGTTCTTTACAAACCTATGAGTTAAACTTTAAAGCTCCTAAAGGTAAAATCACCCTTAAGTCTTCTAAAAATATTTCTTAAGAAAATTCTAATAATTCTGATTTAGAAAATTCTGAAGATGATGTGGCCTTTTTAGCTAAAACGTTTTACAAGATTTTCAAAAGTAAAAAGAGGGTTAATTTGTAAAAACCTATTGAAAAGAAAATATTTAGATCAAAAACTTGGGAATCATTAAAAGATAGCCAATGTTAAAACTGCCATGAATATGGGCATCTAACAAACAAATGTCCTAAAAAGGACAAACCTAAAAAGAAAGGTATGTTGGCTACATGGGATGAATCTTCCTGCTCTAAAGCTTCTTCTGAGTCAGAAGATTTTGAAACTGAGTCGAGTAATTATGTTAAAGCCCTAATGACATTAGCCAAGTTCAATTTTTCTAATAACGATGATACAACTAGTGAAGAAAATCTGAATAATGACCATGAAAATGAAGAAGAACTTCAAGATGCTTATGATGCCCTATATAAGGAAAGTCGTAAAATTGCTGTAAAGTTAAAACTTCAGAAAGAAAAGTTTTCAAAACTAAAAGAAAATTTTGATAATCTAGTCTTAGAAAAATCACACATTTCAGATTACTTTGAAAAAACTAAGTGCAACTTAGATTTCAAAACCTCCCAAGTTGAAAACTTAAAATCTGAAAATGAAAAGTTAAAACTAGAAGTATCTTCACTTTTGAGTTTGAAAGACACATGGAGGTATGCCCAAGGTGATCCCAAGTTAGAAAAACTTTTATCCAGATCCAGAAAATGTGACGATCAATCTAGATTGGGATACGGCAAAAGTATTCCGCCCAAACATAAGAATACTCCACCCAGATTTGTGAAATGGGAGTCTTCAAACTCAAAAGGGAAAGGTCAGAATCAAAATTATTTTAAAAATATTAAGACTTTTCAAACCTTAAAACATAAAAGTAATCATATCAACTATAAAAATCAAAATCGAAATCCTTTAGCTGAGAAAATTGTTGACTTACTTAAGGAGCTCTTAAAATCTAACTCAGTGGGTCGGTCTTATATCAACTACAAGCATAATAAGACCAACTATACTTCTAAACCCAAAACTATAATGAAATAGGTTCCTAAGGTTACTTGTTTGGTTGCTCACACCGCTTTTAAAGCTTTGATCCATTCAAAGTGGTACCTGGATAGTGGTTGCTCCAGACACATGACAGGTGAGAAAGGACTGTTCACCAATCTTAAAGACATGACTGATGGTTCAGTCACATTTGGTGATGGTAGCATGTTACATCCTGAAAATCGGGGGGTCGAGCAAAAACCCAACTCCCGAGTTCCAAAATGTTATTTATGCAACATAGATATGTATGATTGAATGTTGTCTATGATAACGCATTAAACATGAGTGAGATTAAGCTAGAACAGCATATCATACTCCAGAGACAGTTAAATTAACGAGCGGAAGACTGTGATAGTATATATAACATATATAAATTGTTGTATGCCTCCAGAGTGTGGATATGTTACCAGGTTATATACATACATGTATACTCCAAAAGTAGACAAAACGAATATACATGAGTGCGTTAAAAATATAAAATGACAAGTGTCAAAGTATCTAATCAACCTCCCTATAATCCCGTCAATCAGAACACGTATAAAGGAGGGATCCTCCTCATCATCATCAAGTCCAGCTCCGCCTCGCAGGCCGCGCCATCATCTGCAATCACAAAAGGGTCTGGTGGGTGTCCAGGAACACCGTCCCGTAATGTGGGAGTGAGTAGCTAACTCAGTGGAATAATAGAGCAAAGATTAACATGTTATCAAATCAATCATGCGATAATAGTAAAGCAGTAAATCAACAATCCTAATACTGTTGTTAATGCAATTATGACATGACGTGATGTATGCCCTCACCGACGATCACCCTCATGCGGCAACATCTTACGACCGCGGCATGCCACACTCCCTAGAGTGCTCCACATCTTCCAAGCACATGCAATGCTATGGTGATATGATTTCCGAGTTGTTATTAGTTCATTCAAACAGCAGGATTGGGAAACTAAGGTACTTCCCTTGTATCAATCCCAACACAGATCCTGTCTAGGGTCGTCACTCCTAGTAATCTCATACGATGTACATTTTGTAGGTCGCTGCAAGGGCTGCCAGGACTGTTGCACGCACTCGTTGCACCGCTCCCCCATCACCTTATCAATACAGGCCTATCGTACTCTACTGCAACGGAAGGGTCGTCGCCTCCCGTGGACTCAGAATACGCTCGCGGTCACTACAAAGGGCTCGTCGCCTGATCAGTGTAGGCCGACAGCTAGAATATAGTGTCCCATACCACCATAATCTGCTCACGAGTCTAGGTGCTCACTGGTCACTACGGGGAGGTTTGTGGCCCCAGCGTAGGCCGACAGCTCGACCACGGTGTCCCATACCACCATGCCCGGCTCATGAGTCTTCGTGGATCAAGGTACCATGGTTAACAGGGTTTACAATGGTAAGTTCAGTACCCTAGGTTCAAGCAGTTATGACTCATACAAGGTGAACATACATCGGCCAGTCGGGTTACTTGACGGGCTCGACTAGCGCGATCGCATCTCAAGTCGAACGACATGAAGTGCATAAAACACTTCGCGTGGCCTAACCACTGCCGCCAACTCTAAACACGAATCACACTCATCGACGCGTCGTTCGTGGCTATGACCAGTCAGCCACGAATTCGCTCGGTTACCGACTGCCTGGACTAAGTCTAGTCCCACACATCTATGGAATCACATTAGCAATATATGTAAAGGTATTGGAATTTAGATACAATCATGTGAGCATGTTAACACATGTTATAACATTCAACCTAAGCAAATCTTCAAACACATACATTTCATGCATGTAATGGAATCATGCATATGATCAACATGTAGGAAATCATTTAGGTCAGCATATTAACCAAGAAATCAATCTCAAACTACTACATAACATCATTTAATTCAATACATACTAATACAAGCATTTATACAAACACATACACTACACACTTAAGTCTACATATAGTATGTCGACCCAAAGTGCGCAACTAGGCGAATCTCTTCGCCGAACTAATTATGCAAGCATTCCTAACTCCCTAATGCGACAACATATCATGCCAATCACATCAGCAAAATATGAATGAAATCTATACTTCCTACAAATGACTAAAATGCCCTAAATCTCATATTCTTCGTTAGTTTACGAAACAGGAAACGGACAGCATGTTGTACATGTCAAACGGCGATGCCGTCAATAATCTACTATTAAACGACATTGAAAGCTTTGGAAACAGTCAATCAAAGCGTCTAAAATCTACACCTTTTCCCTTTTAGGGGTGAGAGTTCGAACAGAGCGTATACGCTTCGTCTACGGCGACTAAGGAACCTGATTTACGAGATTTATCAACTAACAAACTATGGAACTAAAGAAGAATCAAATCAGCAACTTTCTAGGGTGTTTTCTTACCTGTAAATGCGGAGAAATCGCCGGCAAAGTGATTGGAATACGCCGCTTAAGCACGTGCAGCAGGTAACACCAGTAGCAGGAAATTCTCTCCCACCTCTCTCACAATCTCTCACCTTTTCTCTCCCTCAATCTATGGCTTTTCCCAAATTCGGATGGGAGAGATATGAGAGGGTTTCAACCCCTTTTATAAGCTTAAAAATGCCCGGAATAGGCTCGGGAACAAAGTTCACTTGATGCTTAACCAAAGCGGGGCTGTTTCGGTCCAAAAGATGATTTCTGGTGGTCCCCTGGTCGAATGCGATCGGACTTAAGCTCATGCGTACCAGATCTAGCGCGCATTAAGTTTTCAGTCTAGCAGGGTTCGCAGATCGCCCGTGGCGGACCAGTTTCAGTTCAGCGGTCACCGCACGTAGATCAGGGCTGGAAGTCTCATAATAATAAATAAAAATTTTTCCTGATCCAAGGGTGTAATCTGGATGAATTCTGACGGTCAGAACGCTTAATACTGACGTGTCAAGTCGTGTGCCAGATTTGAATTTGAAATTCCAATTCTGTCCCTATTCGCGGTCTCTTCAGTCCGGGCTCAATGAAATAGTCTGTGATTATCGGTTTGACTTGATTTTCGAAATGATTGTCAAGTCCAACTGGGCGGTTCTAACGGTCTAAGATAGGAAGTAGCGGACTTTCGACACGCGGTCTAAATCCAATACAAGAATTCAAAGTGGTCCAGAGAACAAACCCTCTTAGAGTTTGATCCGAGGTTATAAAGTATTATGGAATCATACGTTCTACTCGATTTGGGTTTTGTAGAACGTATTTAAAGTGATCAGGGACTGTTTCCCAGCTACTCCAGCGTTGCGCTAGCTAACTTACGCTAAATTTCCATAGGAATTAATCCTAAGTGGTTTCTTTGGCTATGAAATTGGGTTCTGAGCGATTTTTCAGGTGTTTTAGTTGACCCATTGCCTAAGGACGTCAAATCCCAGATTGGCCAAAATCCGGAGTGTTACATAGCAACTGCAGAATTGTTGACCAAGGTACGGTTTACTCTTTCACCTCCCTCCATTTGAGAATGTTTTATATGTAGAAGGGTTAAAACATAATTTATTAAGCATCTCTCAAATATGCGATTATAATTATAGTGTAAAATTTACTAACCAATGGTGTGAAATTTTAAACAAAAATGGTTCTGTAATATTAACTGGTCGCATAACTTTTAAAAATTGTTACATTGTTTGTGATTCGAGCTCATCTAATCTATCATGTTACATGGTCCATACTGATGAAACCGAATTATGGCATAAACACCTTAGACATGTACACTACCACAACTTGTATAGATTGCGCAAAAGAGAGTTGGTAAGAGGTTTATCCAAAATACAGAAAGTAGACAAAATATATGGGGAATGCCAGATTGGCAAACAAACTAGGAGTACTCACAAAAAGGTGAACTCCAATGCCACATATAAACCACTCGAACTTCTCCACATGAATCTCATTAAACCAACTAGAACGGAAATTCGAGGTGGCAAAAAGTACATTCTGGTAATAGTAGATGACTTTATCAGATATACTTGGATAGTCTTCTTGAGAGAGAAATCAAAAACTCTCGATGAAGTAAAAAGGGTACTTAAAAGTATTCAAACGAAAAAAGAATCACAAGTCTCTAAGATCCGTAGTGATCATCCCGGTAGAATATAAATCAAAGTTGCAGTCTCGTTGTACCCAGGATCCCACTACTACAGAAGGAAGGAAATGGGAGCGAGACCACCTTAAAGAAATGTTATGAAGGAGACCCCTCTCTTCAACAAGGCCACCCGGGCTCAATAGACAGTTGAATAGCGATAGGGCCGATCGATACCACTTGCCTTCCTATTCCTTGGAAGGATGGTACACGTGTTCCGTTCGATCTATTTCTTTATCTCCCCATGAATCGTATGCTTGTAAAAATAAGGACAAAATTTTCTCAATTCCAATCAACTAAGTGTATTGTGTCGATTCTTTTGAGTAATATATCTAGAAGTGCCTCGCGATTCTTTATTGTATGATTACCACTCGTATCAGAAATGATTCCTTTATACCATACGAGTGATCTCATACTGCCAATCAATGGAGTAATATGATGAATACATCATATATTGGATGGAAGACATGAAATGAATTGAAAAAAAAAAAAGAAGTCGTAGCAAAAAGAAGTGGTACTGAGATTCTTTGTCCTATATGTGCAAATAGAATTCGGGCAGATCTTTACCCGAAGTAGAGCATATACCAAGGAATATCACATGAATTTCTACGCCCAAAACACCACAATAAAATGGTATAGTGAAAAGGAAAAATAGAGTGCTTCAAGAAATGGCAAATGTAATGCTAAATAGTATGAAGCTTCCTAAAAATCTTTGGGCTTAAGCCATTAATACAGCTTGTTTTATAATTAACCACATTTATACTAGAAATTTAAATGGTAAAATGGCTTATGAAATGTGGTTTGATAAGAAGCCTACTGTCAAATACTTTCGAGTTTTTGGCAGCAAGTGCTACATCTTATCTGACTGAGAAAATCTGGGTAAGTTTGACACCAAAAGTGATGAAGGGATATTTTTAGGGTATACTCTAAATAGTTGAGCGTATCGGGTTCTTAACAAGAGGACTAGTGTAATTCAAGAGTCCATTAATGTGGTTATAGACGATCACTTGAATACACCTGTCTCAAGTTCAGAAAATGATGAAGTTCTTTTAATTGATAAACCAGACTCTTCATCAAGTCAAAATAACACTGAACTAAGCACAGTTAAAGACCGTCCTTCTAATCAAATTCTTGAAAACCCTCTCACTAGTGTACGCACTAGTAGATAACTTGAAGATATGTGTAACAACGTGTGCTTTACATCTCAGATAGAACCAGCCAACGTAAAAGAAGCTCTTACTGATGAAAACTGGATAGTAGCAATGCAAAAAGAGGTCAATCAGTTTGTAAGAAATAATGTTTGGTACTTAGTTCCAAGACCAAAAGATAAATACATTATCGGAACAAAATAGATTTTTAAAAATAAGTCTAATGAACTTAGTAATATTATTAGAAATAAGGCTAGGCTGGTTGTACAAGGGTACACTCAAATAGAAGGCATCAATTATGATAAGACCTTTGCCCCCGTAGCTCGTCTTGAATCAATCAGACTATTTATATCTATTGTTTGCTTTAGAAAGTTCAAAATATACCAAATGGAAGTAAAGAGTGAATTCTTAAATGGTAATTTGCATAAAGAAGTGTATGTTGAACAACCAACGGGTTTTAAAGATCGTAAGCATGCTAATCATGTCTACCACCTGAAAAAGGCACTCTATGGTATGAAACAAGCTCCCAGGGCATGGTATGAAAAGTTGACTAAGTTTTTACTAAGTCATAACTTTATAATGGGAAGTGTTGATAAGATATTGTTTGTAAAGAAACATAATGATCACATACTAATAGTGCAAATCTATGTTGATGATATTATATATGGATCTACTTGTGCTAACATGACTATTGAGTTTGCAGATCTAATGAAGTCTAAATTTGAAATGAGCACGGTTGGAGAACTAAACTATTTTCCAAGGTTGCAAGCCAAACAGCTACCTGATGGTTTTTTTATCTCTCAAACCAAATTGCTCTGAACTTAGTTAAAAAGTTTAGATTTGAGAGTGGAAAAATTTTTGATACTCTAATAAGTACTACTTTAAAACTCTTTAAGGATTCAACAGGTAAAAGTGTGGATCTTAAGTTGTATTGCAGTATGATTGGTAGTTTACTTTATTTAACTGCGAGCCGACCTGATATTGCATTTAGTGTAGGAATTTGTGCTAGATATCAATCTGACCCTAAAGAGTCACATCTAATTGTTGTTAAGCACATTTTGCGATATGTCGCTAGTTTAGTAAATCTTGGTCTCTAGTATCCACATGATACTAGTGTGCAATTAGCTGGTCACACAGATGCTGATTGGGTCGGTAACATTGATGATCGTAAATTAACCAGCGGTGGTTGTTTCTATGTAGGGAGCTGTTTATTTTCTTGGCTAAGTAAGAAACAAAGTTACTTATAGCTCTCAAGAGCCGAGGTTGAATATATTGCTGCTTGTAATGCATACACTCAGCTTGTGTGGATGAAAAGAATGTTAAGCGATTATGAAATTGCGCAAGAATCCATGGTTTTATATTGTGATAATTCAAGCGTAATTAATATATCTAATAATCCAATTCAACATTCATGAACCAAGAACATTAAATTAGATATCACTATATTTGTTAATTAGTGGAAGATAAGATAATTTCTTTAGATTATATTCCAATTGAAACTCAACTAACAGACATATTCATAAAATCAGTTGACAAAAGCAAGTTTACAAAATTAAAATTTGATCTTGGTATGTGCAAAATGAAATGATAATTTGTGTTTCTTTGTATCATAATGTATATATTTTATATTAAAATTTTTTAGAATTCTAAATTTATGAAAAATTACAAATTTTGTGTGTTGCACGACTAGTCGAGTACATACTCAACCACTCGTGGCATGACTGGTCGAGCATATACTCGACCCATCATGAAACACGGGTTTGACCTTTTATTTGGGAAAAAAATTATTTTTTCTTCATTTGGGTCTTTCTCTCCAACGAGCCCTACCTCGACCGGTCGAACCCATCTTCAATTCTTCCATGGTTAGTGCGTTATTTTCAATTTTCTTGTAGATTTAAGTCTTTTACTGTAACACCTCAAATTTTTGACAACCTAGATTTTGACGTCCTTAGACAATGGGTCAATCCTAACACCTGATTAACTTCTCAAAACTCAATCCAAAAGTCTCAAATCCCTATTTTCTTCGAAAATCTCACCTTTCACTACTTTATCCTTCAAAATTTTTTAGGAGCTTTCATATTAGACACAAATATTAAAGTTTAGGTGATGTTGATCAATACTTAAACTAAAAAGTACTATGAATAGTAAATAAATAAATAAAAATAGTTTTTAACCATTAACCTTTTAGAATCTCATGAAATAAGTAGGATATTTGGATAGATCAGCTTCTCCTACCCCAAAATCATATATTGCATATCAAATAACTCATCTTAGGTTCTAAAATACACCAATTTCAAATATCAGATGACAAAATCACCCCAAACAGGTCAGCGAGCGGCGAGGGGATCGCCGCTCGTCCGTACAGCGAGATTCTGTACTTTTTTTCTGCACATTTCTTCCAACTTTGAAAAACCATATCTCCTTCGTTATAACTCCGATTTAGGTGATTCAAAACTAAATTGAAGATAAATGAGTCTAGTTATATATAAAAATATGTAAAAAATATAATAAAATATTTAATATGGTTTAAAGTAGGTCATTGTGAGAAACTGTCCGATAATCACTTGTTGGACAACTGCTGCTTCTAAAATTTTTAGAATTTTTCTACAACTCGAAATCTTATAAAATTTGGTGGAGTCAGGGTAAACTTGATTATGAACCCTCAGAAAAATAATAAAAATAATATAATAACTAGAAGTTCCCAAAATGGGGCATAGAATGGCCCTAAGACCGTATTCTGCCCTATTAGGGTAGAATTTGGTTAGTACCAAACTGAATACTCAGTAGAATTAACTTGAACCACTTTAAATATAAACTACAAGACCTAAAATGAGTATGACCTCTAACGCTATGTTACCTAGAAACCTAGGATCAAACTCTAAACCCGGTTGCTCACGGGAGCATTCAAAAACTTTGTATCGGACCTACACCGCACATCGGAAGTCCGATATCTACAATCTTAGACCGTTATGACCGTTTAGCTGGACTTGACAACCATTTCAAAAATCAAGCCCAACTGATACTCTGAGGCTATTTCATTGAGCCTGGAGTGAAGAGAGTGAGAAATGGGTAAAGATTTGAAAATTTAAATCAAAATCTGGCACGTGTCGTTGCGCATTATTATTAAGCGTTCTGACCGTCAGAATTCAGCCAAATTTCACCCTCGGATCAGGAAAAATTTCTCTTTCATATCATGAGACTTGTAGACCTGATTTAGGTACGATGACCGCTGAACTGAAACTGGACCGCTACATGTGATCTGGGAACTCTACCGGTTTGAAAACTTCGGGTGAGCAAGATCCAGTATGCATGAGCTTAAGTCTGACCGTGTTCGGCCAGGGGACCTCCCGAAATGCTCTTTTGGATCAGAACAACCCCGATTTGGTTATAACTCAAGTATACCTTTGTCCCAAGTTTGTTTTAGTGAGGTTTTAGCCTATATAAGGGCTTGAAACCCTCTAATATCTCTCTCATCCGAATTTGGATAAAATCCTAGATAGAGAGAGAGAGAGAAAGTGGGAGATTGTGAGAGAGTGTGGGAAAGCTTTTCCTGCCACTTGCTACAGCGGTTACATGTGCTAAATCCCGTCATTCAAATCACTTTTCCAGTGATTCCAACGCACTTCTAGGTAAGAAAAACCCTAACCACTTACTGTTTTAGGATTCCTCCGATTTAAATAGCGAAGTAGCTTATATATCATGTGCATTAGGTCGCCGTTACGCCGTTGATGAAGCGTATACATTCAAATTGAATCGATACACGTCTAGGGCAAAAGGTGAGGATTTTAGACGCTTTGATTGACTGATTTCAAAGCTTTCAATGTCGTTTAATAGTAGATTATCGACGGTAATGCCGTTTGACATGTAGAACATGTTGTCCGTTTTCCGTTTCGTAAATGTTTGGAAAATATGAGATTTAGGGCATTTTAGTCATTTGCAGGAAATACTGTTTACATCCACATTTTGCTGAAATGTTTGCCATGGTTATTTGTCGTGTTAGGATATTAAGAATGCGTGCATGATCTGTTTGGCGAAGAGATTCGTCCAAATGTGCACTTTTAGTTGGCATACGTTATATAGACTAAAGTGTGTACGCTAAGTGTTTGTATAAATGTTTGTATTAGTATGTATTGAGTAGATGGTGTTGTGAATGAGTTTTGAGATTGAATTCTCAAGTAATATGCTGATGTAAATGATTTCCCTCATGTTGGCTATATATATTGATTTCATTATATACATGAAATGCACGTGTTGGATGATTTGCTTAAGTTGTATGTCATAACATGTGTTAATATGCTTACATTGTTGTATTTCATTTCTGTTACTCTCATATGACTACTGATGTTGATATTCAAGTGTTTGGGGCTATACGTTAGTCCAGGAAGTCGGTAATGGATTGAATTCGTGGTTGGCTTCTATTTGCCACGAAGGACGCGTCGATGATCATAAGTCGTGTTTTGAGTTGGCGGCAGTGGTTAGGCCATACGAAGTGTTTTATACACTTCATGTCACTCAGATTGAGATGCGCTCGTACTAGTCGAGCCCGTCAAATAACCCAACTGGCCATTGTATGTTCACCTTGTATGAGTCATAACTGCTTGAACCTAGAGTACTGAACTTACCATTGAAAACCCCGTTAACCATGGTACCTTGATCCATAAAGACTCATAAGCTGGGCATGGTGGTATGGGACACCGTGGTCGAGCTGTCAGCCTACGCTGGGGCCACAAACCTCCCCGTAGTGACCAGTGAGCACCCAGACTCGTGAGCAGATTATGGTGGTATGGGACACTATATTCTTGCTGTCGGCCTACACTGATAAGGTGATGGGGGAGTGGAGCAACGAGTGCGAGCAACAGCCCTGGCAGCCCTTTGTAGTGACCTCGAGCGTATTTTGAGTCTATGGGAGGCGACGACCCTTCCGTAGCGTCAAGAGTACAAGTAGGCCTGTATTGATAAGGTGATGGGGGAGCAGTGTAATGAGTGCGAGCAACAGTCCTGGCAGCCCTTGCAGCGACCTACAAATATAATATCGTATGAGATTACTAGGAGTGACGACCTTAGATAGGATCTGTGTTGGGATTGATATAAACAAGGTACCTTAGTTTTCCAATTCTGCTGTATGAAAAGGACTAATAACAACTCGGTAATCATTATCCATATTGCATTGCATGTGCCTGGAAGATGTGGAGCACTGTGGGAAGAAAGCATGCCGTGGACGCAGATGGTGCCGCATGAGGGAGTATGTCGGTGAGGGCATCCATCATGTCATTTCATGCATACATTAATAATAGTATCTAGGAATGTTTGATTTATTTCTTTACTATTATCGCGTGATTGATTTGAGAACATGCTAATCTTTGCTCTATGATTCCACTAAGTTGATCACTCACTCCCACATTGCAGGACGGTGTTTTCGGACACCCACCAGTCCCTATTTTAGTTGCAGATGATGGCACTGCTTGAGAAGCGGAGCTGGACTTGTATGATGATGAGGAGGACTTCTCCTCCGTGTTCTAATCGATGGGATTACAGGGAGGTTGATTAGATGCCTTGACACTTGTCATTTTATATTTTTAGAGTGCTCATGTATATTCTTTTTGTTCAATTTTAGAGTATACACGTATGTATTTAACCTGGTAACATGTTCACACTCTAGAGACATACAACAGTTTATATATGTTAGACATACTATCACAGTCTTCCGCTTGCTAATTTAACTGTCTCTGGAGTATGATATGCTGTTTTGGCTTAGTCTCAATCTTGTTTAATGTCATTCTACAGACAACGTGCATTTATCATTATCTATGTTGCATAAGTGACGTTCTGGAACTCGGGAGTTGGGTTTCTACCTGACCCCCGATTTTCGGAATGTTACATTTACACTTCCTTTTCTTCATTTGTGTTTTATTTCATGATTTATGATTATTTTGGGGGTTTTCTATCAAAAAATCTGATCTTATAGAAACCCTTCTTGCCTCTTTTACAATCTCTTTATTCCTTCCTTTCTTTATTACAAATGGAGGGTAGAACTAAGAAGAAAGGATCTCGTGGTCCTTCTTCATCTCGTTCGGCTCCTATCACGGTGCGCCACCTTCGGTCGCCCGAGGAAAATCCCAGTTATGTGAAGGATATTCAATTACGCAATGTGATAGTGGAACGAATTGTTAATCCTAATCATTTCGCGTTGTTTGATGTTGTTCCTCTCCTTCAGTCTGTAGGATGGGATAACATATTGCATTAGGGTGAACCTACATACCGCTTCATTGCGCAGGTTATGTATGCTTGCATTACTGATTTTTCTACTAAGAATCTAAAATTTACTATTATGACCATAGGAGGTCTAATTGATGTGGACTGTCATCTTATTTCTGGGTTAATCGATATACTTGTCAATGACGAAGGTATTCCCATTAGTTCTATTGTGGACAAACCTTCTGAATCTAAGAAGCATATGCTCACTAGATATTTATGTAATATGCATGCGGAATGGAGTACTGGGAATGCGCTCGCCTCCAAGTTTGTGTTACTCAGATACAAAATTCTTCATAGGATTTTCATTTCAAATGTCTATCCTCGATCTGGTAACAAAATTGAGCTTACTACATTCATAGTTGGTATTCTCCATTCTATCATTTCTGGAGACTTTGTATGTCTTCCATCTCTAATTTGTCATAGCATAATTCAGTTCTGTCTCCACCCAGGTCATAATGACATACCTTTTACTTATCTTATGACTATGTTAGCCACCCATAGTTTAATGGCTATACCTGTTGGGGAAGCTCTTATTAATCATCTACCCTTTAACAATTCTAACATTAATAAGATGAATTTGAAGTTAGCCCTAGGCCAAGTTGATGTGGGTGCTGGAGGAGCTACAGAAGCACATGAAGAGGAGCATGATTTGCCTCCAGATGATGTCAATATGGATGACATTTTTGATGAACTTGAATCTGATTCTGCTAGTGATCCTGATTATCAGCCATTTGATTATGATGCGCGTTTGCACTCACTTGAGGAGAAGGTTGAAGGTATGCATGTGTCCCACGAAATGTAATTTAAATATATGCACAAATATCTTAGGCACATTAATAAGGGACTTCATCAAATTAATCCTACCATACCTACTCTTTCTTCTAGTTCGGATTAGTTTTTGAGTATCTGATATGTAATAACTTTTAACATACTTGAATTTCTCTTGTATTATGTGTTTAGCCATGCTTGTTGATTATGATGAACTTGGTTATCTGGTTAACTTATTCATCTCTTCTCTTATTACTCATTACTATTCTATTTACTTTCTTATCTTGCTTCCATTATCATTTATTGGTTCTTTCCTTTGTCATATTGTGACAAAAAGGGGGAGAATTTTATCATGCCTACTTCATTATGATAAATATGTGAAGAATGTGGATAGGTAGCATTTTTTTTGGATATATGGTATTAAGGGGGAGTATTGATGAGTTTTGATGAGTATCGATGTGAGTATTGAAGCTTATTGATTTGACCAGGTTGATTTAACCAGTTTGAAACTAGTGCATGATTCTTTGTTGTGCATGTATGATATTTTTATTTTGTTTTGTCACGAATTTGACAAAGGGAAAGATTGTAACTGCTATGTTTTCTAGCTCCTATGATTATCAAATTTTGTAGTGCCAAAACCTCTTAGAATCTATTTCTTGTGTAGCTCATCTACATATTTAAGATCATGCAATTCATGAACAAGAACAAAGGTCTTTACTTCAAGTACAAGTTCAAGATGTTCCAATTTAAGATTCAAGCATTACAAGTATAAGATACATACAAGTTCAAGTACAACACCAAGTGATAGTTCAAGCTTTCAAGCTTCAATAGTTCAAGGCTTTCAAAGCTTCAAATATGTCAAGACAAAGTGCTTTTCTTTGGAACTCAAAGATCAAGGTGGAATACAAGTTATAAGTACTTCAAGTTTAAGCTTCAAAGCACTTCAAGATGTCAAGCTTCAAGTACTTCAAGATCAACTATCAACCGAATCAAATGATGATTCAATGTTCAAATTTCACTTAAAAGGTATGAATGAACCTAAATTGACCATAGGTTAGGTCATATTGATTGCATAGTTAAATTGGGTCACTATACAATCGTATAGTCTGTTTCTCAACTAGTCTTAGCCTATGTTCGACTAGTCCAAGAAATTCCTCGACCAGTCTAAGGTTTGTTACTAATTTTTTAGATTTTTTGTTGGATCTTCGATCAGTCCTGGAGACTGCTCAACCAATTGAGTGAATAGTGCTCGACCAGTTGAGCATGCTCGACTCAAAGTCCAGCAACTAAATTAGGTCCCACATGACTAGTTGAGTGTAGGGTTCGACCGGTCATGCAGGCCACTCGACCAGTCAAGCAAGCCACTTGACCAGTCGTGGAACGGTTTTATCTTATCGCGCTCAAAATTTTAAAAATTTATTGGTCCTTCGACCAGTCAAGCTGTCCTCTGGACCAATTGAGTGAACAGTTTCTGCATTTATAAATAGAGCATGATTTTCAGAGTTTTTTAATCAATTCAAGCAAAATCAAGACACCACTTTGAGAGATAAGTTAGTGATATTCTTAAGTATTTAGTGCTCATTTAATATTCTCTTTAATTAGCTTTTTGCATTTGATTTTGAGATTCTACATTCCAATCTTATTTGAACAAGGGATTTTAGTTTTCCCCTTTCTTGGAATAAAAAATATTTAGAACTCAAAACCTTTTCATAAGTGAGTGTGGACATTGAACATCTACTTCGAATTGGTTCTTCCAGGCTTCATCAAAGGAGAATATCCAGATAAGTATTTTACAATTTCTATTTTTGATTTTATTGAGATTGTGCCAGGAAAAATCTCTTTCTTTTTTGGTTTGTCTAAGGTGATCCAAAAAACTCAGAGTGTGGAGTTTTTCGAATTGTGTAAGCCCACTTGAAAGATATATACAATTGTGAAGGTTTTAGGTCAACCTTGAAAAACCTATTGCATAGTGAACGCTAATATCGACTATGTGAGGATATTGGGAGTGGTGTAGTTGTGTGGCTATTTTTCTAAATAGTTGGTGTACACAAAAGCGAACCACTATAATTTCTGGTCTTGTGGTGATTGATTGATTGTGGCTTTCTGTGAATGTTGTAATTTCCTTTTAAGCATTTGTGGAGAATGTTGTAATCTTTTATGCAAGTGTGAGAATGTTGTAGTAGCTTAGTTTATTTTCTTTTTACTTATTTATTTATTTCTTTGTATCAGTTTGAGATTTTAATACACAGACCTTTCTAGGAATCTAGTTGTCCTACCATAAGCGATTGGTTTTTGGTGTAAGGTTGTCCTTAGAACAACATCTGATCAACCTCTCAATACTTGTACATCTGAGGTTGTTCTTCATTTCTGCTTTGTGGGATTGTTTAACGGTATCTTTATTTATATTTATTTAAATTCCATATTTAATTTTTAATTTGGCAGTCTTATTCAACCACCACCCCCCCCCCCCCCCCCCCCCCCCCCTTAAGACTCTTAGCTCGGCCTTTTCATAAGTCCACTCAAATAGGATGAAACTGTAAGTCCACTCAAAGGCCGACCTACTAGATAAGTTGACATAACTACGTCAGGCATAGCTCGACTATAGTTCAGTTATAGGTCAGTTATAGGTCGACCCGACCATAGTCGAATATAGCTTGGCCCTAAGCATAGGTCAGATATAGCTCAACCATAAGTCGGACTGAACCTTTAACATAGTAAAATGCTGATTTGCCGAAAGGCTCAGCATTATCCATTTTTACCGTATCTGGCACCTCCACCTACCGATCTTCTCCCAAGCTATCATTCCAAGAATCCCTCCAATGGCCTAAAGATCTCTCTCAAGATCTTCGGGATAAGATAAATCCTAGGGATCTCGGACGATTGTAATCTTGGAAAGATCTTTGACACATCAAGAGTCCTAAATGAGAAAGGCTTCTTATGGAGTGATCTTCCTTCCAATAGATATAGGGGAGCTTATGGACAGAGTAAGGTACACATTCACACCCTAATACTCGACTGGTGAACCTTATCCTTAAGATCTCATCCTATAAAAGACCCAAGGTCCTGACTTAGGCATCAAAGGGTCCCCTGTACAAGCCAGGGTCTCCTTTGTCTCTTACCTTCTTCTGTACATGTCTCAGAGGGTTCATCAAGGAGGGTCTACTTGGAAATTGCATCAATAATTTTGATTCATAAAAATAGCCCATTGATATTATACCCCAATTAATATAATTTTAGTCATCCATTTCGTTGGGTATAAAAATAGTTTAAGTCAAATAGGTTGACTTATGAAATTGACCAACTCTACAAAACAACATGGGTCCTCAAAATCCAAGCAAATAAGGGCCTCTACGTCCAAAAACAGGCTGACCTTCAAGGAGGTCAATGTAGCTGTAAGGACCATCAACGAGAGTGCAGCCATAAAGTCTCATCCAGCCAATGACCGACCAAACCCATAGGTCGGCAATAGATCGGCCAAAACACGACCTTGGATCGGCACAATAACTTAGCTATAGCTTGATAATAGCTCGGCTATAGCTCAACAATAATAACTACCCATTACATCCATACACGGATCAAGTAGTCCGAAAATATCTCCGATAATCCAAAGATCTCTCCTAAGATCTTCAGAAGCTAAGATCAGATTCCAAGATCTTCGAGATTAAGAGATCAAGATAGAATCTCTATACACATCCCGGATCTGAATGAATCCCCTTCCAAATTATCGGGAAGGATTCCTCACGACGCCTACACTCTATCCCTATAAATAAATGTATTCCAAACCTTTGAAAGGTACATACACTTGTCCTAGTACTTGATTGGTGACTCTTTTCCAAGAGATCATCCCCTTTGAAAGACCCAGAGTCCTGACTTAAGCATTAGAGGATCCCTTGCACTAGCTAGGGTCTCCTTTGTTTCTTAGTGATTGGTGACTCTTTTCCAAGAGATCATATAGTCTTAGGGCATTTGGGACTAGTGAGAAGTGAATATGAAATAATTATATTGTTGGATCTCAGGATTCGACCATTAAAATTATGGATCATTGGTTGGATCTGAGTCTGATCGTTGGATTAAGGCCCCTCATCATTTGTTAATGGGTCCAATCACCCAAAACAACCATTAGATTTCACTTAGAGGCTCCACTTAACTCTCAGGACCGTTGATAATAAATTTGCAATGAAACTGACCATCAAATTGATAACAATCAAGTAGAAATTCCAAATTACGCTAAGTATGGCCCATATTAAGCTATTTGGGCTGGTGGACATGTTAGATTATGTGAAAACACCTTGGTGGACCACTAATGATCTTTGCTAAAATAATCTGGCCGTCAGATCTTCATATATCGTAAGATAACCCCTATATTTAAAAGCATGGCCCACCTAAACTATGGATCTGCCTAATCCTTAGTCAGGTGTCGTACCTGGACTCATGGGAGTTGATGGATGGTCCAAATTTTGTTAACCACCCTAGTGGACTCCACCCTGAGTGGTGCTTGTACACATCAGGTGTAGACCCACGCTGCACTAGACCTAGGAGACCCGATCAAATTGCGTTTGACTAAGAAATAACGGAGGGAAAGAATACCCTCTTTTTCATTTTTGAAATTTCATCAGATGAAAAGACGCCCGTTCTGACCATTTGTGGCCCACCATTGAAGGATGTCTAGATGATCTGATCCGCCCATCTTGTTGGTAAATAGAAACATACTAGAACCACAATCAGCGCTTGTTAAATCATACTCATGCGTCCACAAATACATATGTAAGAGAACTGTGCATAACCACATTCCAAAAATGGAAAAATATCCGTTCATTCACCTTTCCACTCTAGCAATCCATGTGAAACCCTCTCCTGGGATCTCGGTCGTCCATTGAAAATCAATCTCAGCACTCCATGCAAGGGCTTCTTAAAACCCAAACCAAGCTTTCACCATTGCCACTGTTGAATCTAGATCTTTAAGAGATGATAATCATCATCCATTCAGTGGATCCCACAAGTCCCTGGGGACCAATCCATTCCTTCCAAACACCTGAGATTGGACAATGAACCTTCCGATGAAAAACTGTCATGGGCAGGTCCATCATCTCCCCTGTCCGTTCGAAAAACCCACCACCAATGTGTGGGCCCCATTGTCTGATCTGTGATGATCATTCAAAGGGCCATGGCGTCGAGCCCAGACACTGTTGGAAGTACTTGAGCAAGGGGAGTAGGAAGGAGAATAGTTAGGAAGAAAGAGAAAGGAGGAAGAAAGAAAATAACAGAGTGAGGAGGTTGTCCTCATCTTCTTACTGTCCATTGTCGCACTAGACTATTTTCAAGCCTAGGCTAAGGCCAGACCGAGTTGGGTACAGTCTGGTCGAACCCAAACACTATCTGGTCCAACAAGGAGAGAAACGAGAAGAAAAGAGGGAGTGTGCAGCTTGGAGCTATTGTTCGATCAAAAATAGAGTCGACTCGGTCTAAACTGAGCTTGACCAGGTTACGTCAGACGTGGGCCTAGTCCAGACCTAGTTGGTAGCGAAAGAAGGAAGAAAAGAAAGAAAAAGAAGAAGAAGAGGGAAAGGAGAAGAGGAAGGACAAGGGAGGAGAGAGAGAGAGAGGTTTGGGCTGTTGTTACATATACCAAGTCAACTCGGTTGAGCTGTCGGGCTGACTCGACAGACCTAGGCATGTGGAGTTATGTTGACCCAATACAAGGCAGGCAAACTGAGACGACTTAACTCAGTTTACCAAGATATGCCTAATTCCTTCATTATAGGGTTCTAATATTTTCTTGAATTAAAATAATTTATTTTAAAATCTTCTTGTGGGATGTAGGAATTTTAGATACCAAATACTGCTCTAGAGTCTTATAATCGGATCATGTTGTGTTAGGAATCAACCCATTAAGAGATTGGAACCTTCCTCTGGACATTTGGAACCTTGAAACCTCTACTCAGAGGTGAGGACTCACCCTTTGAGCTTCCCACTTGAATTCACAAACCTGGACATGAACGATGCTTTAATTCTATGTAGTTAGTAATTCTAAATTATTAAATTATTTAGTTTACTTATTTCATTACATGAATATGCTAATATGGTGCATGATTGGCTCATGTAACGTGTGAATGTTGTGTCTCTTTAATGCTAGTAACATGAATGATTCGGTTGCCACATGTTGTAGAGTTTGCTAATTAACCAAATGTTGTTGTTGTTGTGATTATCTTATGGGTTGAATATAACACATGAAGGACTTACCATCTCGCGGGCCCTATTTGACTTATACAGGCTTGATCACACACCTGCCTTATATAGCTTGGACCACACTTTGCCTTACATGGATTGGACCGTATAATTACTCCATGTGGCTTGGACCGTAAATTTGCCCTTGGTGGCCTTGATGGAACATTGGTGCCTTTTGTGGCTAGTTGATTCTCTCTTCATTTTATGGCATTCAATCGTATGGTGATTTTCGGGTGGAGTGGGTGTTCACTTAGCAATTTTCTAGCCATCATGCGGCGTTCATATATGATATAATTTTCGGGTGAAGTAGAGTTTTGCATGTTAGATTGCTAGCTATCTTGTGGTGTTCGGTCGTACTGTGTTTTTCGGGTGGAGTGGGTGTTCATTTAGCGATTTCCTAGCCATCTTGCGGTGTTCACGTATAATATGATTTTCGGGTGAAGCAGACGTTTAAATGCTTGGTTTCTAGTCATTGTATGGAGGTCGTAAGATTTATTATTTTAATTATCTAGACACGTCCCTTTGCATTGCGATTTTCATTACATTCCCTTAATGTTGAAATTGTGTTAACTAGCTTAATTCTGAATACATGATCATGATTCTTAAATTGTGTTGTTTAAAATGCCCCTTCTCATATATTACGATTCATGTTGAATTTTGAATGATGAGTGCATAATCTTATAGGGTTCTCCTCACTGCAATAGCCATTGACGCTATCAAACCATAATAGTTGATGTAGGTGTAGAGCGAGCCGATGTTGTTCACTAGGTTGCTAGAGCAGATTGGGTAGCTGAGTAGCTAGACGGGGTCCATGTGGCCCATATTGAGTTCCACCACCAGTTGATAGATTCCTGCTTGTGTTTAATGAACTTGGTTATTTGTGATTATATAAGTCCTATATGGGTGCTACGTTTGGATTTTTATTATAGTTGGAACATTTTTTTATGTCAATGCATGGTTTACTCTAGCTTTTTTGTTGTTGACTTTGATTAGTGTGTTGAGACATAAAAAATGATAAAGGGTTGAAGTAAAGGAAGATTGAAATTGAGAAAGAAAATTGAAGGAAATGAAGAATGAGCTGACTTAAGGATGGTTTGTGTGGGTCCACGCAAAGGATATCAGTTGTGCAGAACTGCGTAACCAAATAAGCATTGCGCAGGACCGCGCAACGAAAATGGGAACCGCGCAGGTCTGCGCAATGAGTTCCAAGAATGATTCTTCATAAGAGGTCTTAAACATTAAAAGGAGAATCCCATGGTGCCAAAATTGAGGTACCAAACGTGTAAAGGTCTATAAATACCCCCTCACCTCCTTCATTTGGACCGATTGAAGATTTTCGAGAGGAAGCGGAGCAAGAAGGCAGATTAAAGGTGAGAGAGAGGGATAGTGGTTTGCGCAGGTCCGCACAACCAACATTGGTTGCGTGAGACCATACAACTAGACTGCCCTATAGTCTGTGAAGATAAAGGGCTGTTATGCTGCTGGATTATTTGAAGTCTTAAAGTTCCTTCTGTTCAAGTTTAAAGGAGAATAATCAATATAAGGGCATATTCCTCCTAAGTCCTAGGAGATGACTGAAACAAGCGTCGAAATGCTATCGGATTTAATACTTGGCTATGACAGTTGAACTTACAATAATTCCTTTATTCAAAATAATCTATCTTAGAATTAAGGGTTATTTAAAGGATGTAAATGAACTCAGTATTAATAAAGTGTGATGATTGTTTCAAATACTCTTTCTTTGTTATGTTTGAATAAGATAATTTTTCCAAATAAAATACATTTTTTTCTTATTCAAAACAAAATGACGACTCTACTGGGAATATTTTGTCTTATTTAATATTAACGGTGAAATCGTTATAAAGCTTTCATCATTATTTGGCATCTGGAAGACACCAAAATAGCGACTCTCAGTGGCATCATCCTCCCCTTCATCTCTAAGATAGATTATTTAATTCTTTAACCACTAACTATAATTATATTTTGTGTCTGACAGTTTTTGCACCCAATTATAGCCTGCTACTCATGACAACTTCTATAAGGAAAGTGAACTTCTGATTCACTCTGACAGGGTTCGTGATAGAATATACATCGAATCAAATTCTGAAGCAACTAACTCAAATCCCTACAATTGAAAACAGCAAGACTTGAGTGACAGTTTGGGTAGCAACTGCTTTGTCTAAACCACTAGGAGACAATGAAGGTTGGACTGTTGTAACATCCCGCAAGTCGAGGACATGAAACGCAAGAAGTCTCAGAATGAATTCATTTTTACCAAAAGTTAGAGAGCCGACAGCGGCTCTAGGTATTTTAAGGGCTAGATGGATAAGGGAACAGAAAGGTAAAGCGCTAATGACAAGCTCGCCAGTATTCGCATCATCCCAAGTAAATTTGTCGTTGTTTGTATTGCCTCATTCAACCGATGGCATCGAAAGCATGAAGAAGTTGAATTCAGACAATATGACGACCGCAGAGGACCATGTGGATGAGATCGTAGAAGTGCAAAGAGACTTAATGAATGAGTGCATAAACCTTAAAGAAGCTTTAGCAAGCCTTGCACATGATGTAGCCCAAATAGCAGCTTTCCTGATGGTAGGCCTAGTGAATAGGGAAGGGAGTCAATCTGAAAACCCTTAGTTTCAAGGGGCGAGATCACGGGAGTCTGCTTTGGACACAAGGGTCATAACATGAAATGAAGCAAGGAAAATTACTGAAGAAGCTGTTAAAATAGAAAGGGAACGCGAAACTACTAGCCCTTTCAGGTATCGAACGTCGTATCCAAAAGAGGTAGATGATATTCCCTTTCCAGCCAATTTCAGGCATCCGAATTTTCAAAAGTTCAATGGAGAAGGGTCTCCAGAGGAGCATTTAATGCATTTCGTTACCAAAATGGGAAATTTTTCCACCATACCACAGTATTGCTTATGGATGTTCGGATTGTCACTGACGAACAAGGCATTTCGGTGGTATTCTAGCTTGGTTCCAGGGTCAATCCGCACTTGGGAGCAAATGCGAGATACTTTTGTGGCTAATTTTTATTCTCCAGTACGAGAGGTCAGTATTGTTGAATTAACTTATGTGTGACAAGGTGAAAGTGAATCGGTAGGAAGGTTCCTAGAAAGATGGAGAATATTGGGAACTTCATGTAAATAGCTACCAGAAGAAAGTGAACAAGTCAAGATGTGTCTAAACTCTATGAAGATAGAATTTGTAGTTGGACTTGCCAGTGCTGACATTAGAACCTTTCATGATTTAACCACTAAGGCTTACGCTGTAGAGTTGATAAATCGGATAGTGCCAGCGTTTTGCCATGATACAGCTCAGAAGACTCTCAGCAGGATAATAGCAAATACTATTGATTGTGATAAATAACATAATAGTGTAAGAGATTTAAAGGAAGAAAAAAAAGAACGAAAAGAAGGGTCAATTCAGGTATGAAGGTATAAAAAATCCAGGACGCTCAATTCACATGAAGTGTTTACATTCGATAAAGAAGATGTTATCCCAATGATGGACCAACTATTGAAGGTTGGCGTAATAAAATTTTCAGAACCCAAATGCCCTGAAGACATGACAATAATTGGAGAATGGCATTTTTATCGCTATCATCGCTTGGTGGGATATCCAACGGAGGATTGTCATACATTGAAAAGTATAATACAACGGATGATAGATAGAGATGAAATAATAATTGGTAAGAAAATAAGCAAGAGGGCTATAAAAAGTATGGGTTTTGACCATGAAGAATACACCGGCATAAATCATAGGAGAGGAATGCAAGTTCCTATTGGGGACAGTCAAGAGAAGTAAAGAAGATTTCAAGACATGGGGGCAAAGTCATCAGTAAATATGGTTATGGTTGAGCAGCCGGCAGAAAAAAATTCTACGATAATAGAATGTCCAGAGGAAGCTCTAAAATAGATGGAAGACGGAGGGCAACCGACGACAGATAGTTTACAAGAGATAAACTTGGGTACAAAAGAAGAGCCACGGAACATGTTCATTAGTGCTGGCCTTTCTAAATAAGAATTTGCAGAATACATTCAGCTTCTCAGGAAAAATAAAGACGTATTCGCTTGGACATATGCAGAGATTCCTGGCTTAGAGCCTTCTGTAGCATTGCATCGACTGAATATTTCTAAGGAGAAAAGGCCAGTTAAACAAGCTCAAAGGCGATTTCATCCGGACCTGGTCCCCCTGACTGAAGAAGAAGTTAATAAATTGATAAAGGTTAGGTTCATTAGGGAGGTTAAATATCCCAAGTGGATATCAAATATTGTCCCGGTGAGGAAGAAAAATGGACAAATCAAGGTGTGTGTCGACTTTAGAGACATGAATAAAGCCTGTCCAAAAGATGATTTTTCGCTCCTAATAACTGAACTACTGATTGATAGTACAACTCAGTAGCTGTCATGTCCTTTATGGACAGTTATGCAGGATATAATCAGATTTGAATAGCCCCTGAAGACGAGAAAGCAACGACATTTAGGACTTCACTAGGAATTTTTTGTTATAAGGTTATGCCGTTCGGACTCAAAAATGCCGAGGCAACATATCAAAGAGCGATGCAAAATATTTTTCAAGACATGATGCACAAACGTGTTGAATGTTATGTCGACGATTTGGTAGTCAGGTTTGCAGGCCATGAGGAAGATTGTGAGCACTTGGCGTCAATTTTCCATCGGCTTAGAAAGAAATAATTGAAAATGAATCCCGTTAAATGCGCATTTGGGGTGTCCTTCAGTAAATTTCTTAGTTTTGTCGTCCGACATAGGGGCATTGAGATTGATCTAAGGAAAGTCAGGGCTATTCAAGTTATGCCGCCACTAAAGACATTGAAAGAATTAAAAAGTTTACAGGAAAAATTGGTATACATTCGACGTTTCATTTCAAATTTGGCAGGGAGGTGTCAGCCGTTTTCCCATCTGATGAAAAAGGATACAGAGTTCATATGGGATCAAGCCTGTCAGAATGCGTTCGATTCAATAAAGGAATTGCTGAAACAGCCGCTAGCAGCCCCAGTGAAAGGAAAATCGCTTATTTTATATATATCTGCAGCTGAACATTCTTTAGGAGCTTTGCTGGTGTAGGTGAATGAATCTGGAAAAGAAACCGCTCTGTATTATTTAAGCCGGACCCTAATGGGGGCAGAACGCAATTACTCCCTAATTGAGAAAGAATGTTTGGCGTTAATATTTACAGTGCAAAAGTTGAGACATTATTGTTTATCTCATCATATAACACTGATTTCGAGGGCTAACCCGATAAAGTTTTTGATGACAAGACCGCTGTTGTCTGGAAGATTGGCCAAATGGATGCTGTTACTTTCAGAGTATACTATTCTGTATGAACCAGCAAAAGCAGTAAAAGGACAAGCAGTGGCGGATTTCCTTGTGGCGCATCCGGTAATAGAATCTGAGGCCATTAATGATGATTTTCTAGATGATCAGGTTACGTTAGCTGAATCGCAGAACCCGTGGCAAATGTATTTCGATGGTGCTTCTCGAGCATCGGAAGCGGGGGTAGGAGTGATATTCATTACTCCCCAAGGTAATTTACTACCTTATTCCTTTACATTGGGAACTGTATGTATGAATAATGAATCTGAATATAGAGCCCTGATTATTGGAATGGAAATGGCTAAAGAAATAAAAATACGAACGCTACATATCTTCAGAGATTCTAAATTGATTATAAATCAATTGGCAACAGAATTCGAGATAAGAAAGAAAGAGCTTTTACCATATTGTCGAAAGGCACAACAGTTATTAGAGTGGTTCTCCCACGTTGAATTCAAGCATATCCCTCGGTTAGAAAATGCAAGAGCGGATGCTTTGACTAGTTTAGCAGCGGCTCTGTCTTGTCCAAATCGAAGCCCTCTTCAAGTGACTATAGAAGAAAGGAGATTTTTACCATCACTAGAAGTTATCGAAGGCATTACTGAAACTCTTCCTGTATCATTCCTAGAGATCATAATAAATGATTGGCGACAGCCTTTTATAGAATATCTCAAATTCAACATTCTGCCAGAAGAACCTACGCAAAGACAACAAATTAGGCAACGATCAAGCAGATTTGTTATATGCAGTGAAGTGTTGTATAAAAGGTCTTATAATGGAACACTGTTGCGTTGTTTAGATGAGCAAGAGATAAGCCATGTATTGTGAGAAGCACACTCTGGAGAATGTGGGGCACATCAAGCTGGTCGAAACTTATTTCATCGAGTACATAGGTTGGGGCCCACCATGTTCAAAGATATGATGGATTATGCGAAACGATGTCATGAATGTCAGATTCATAGAGATGTTATACATGTTCCTCCAGAAGACCTACATCATTCAGTTACGTCTTGGCCCTTCTTTGCTTGGGGGATTGATGTTATTGGTCCTATCAATCCGCCTTCGACCAAAGGGAAGTAATATATTTTGGCAGCGACAGATTATTTCTCCAAATGGACTGAAGCAATTGCATTACGTAGTGTTAAAGAGAAGGATGTGGTCAATTTCATTCAACACGTAATAATATACCATCATGGTATTCCGAAGAAAATTATTATAAATAATGGTACTCCCTTCAAAAACAGAGGCATGGAAAAGTTATGTCAAAAATTCATTATTCATCATTCATTTTCAACACCTTATTATCCACCAGCTAATGGGTTAATAGAAATATTTAATAAAACAATAGTCAAAATACTGCAGAAAATAGTAACAGGGAATAAACGTGATTGGGATGAAAGGTTACAAGAAGCATTACAGGCATACAGAACTACTCACCGGACAGCGACAAGAGCAACACCATATTCACTAATTTATGGTGTGAAAGCAGTGATCCCAATTGAAATACAAGTAGCGTCACTAAAAGTGGTAGTACACCAACCTATAACTGATGATGAAAATGCAAAAATAAGGTTAAAAGAGATGGATTTGCTTGATGAGAAATGTCTAGCTGCCCAACAGTGATTGCAAGCATATCAGGTAAGAATATCAGCTGCCTTTGAAAAATAAGTCAAGTATCGTTCTTTTTAAAAGGGGGATATGGTGTTGATGCTGAAAAGACCTATCTTAGTCACCCGTTGAACAGCGGGTAAATTTGAACCTAAATGTGATGGCCCATACATAATAAAAGAAGTATATTCTAATGGAGCATATAGAGTTGTGGATCAAGATGGGCAAGTAACAGTATACCGGTTAATGCTCGCTTCCTTAAGAGATACCTTCTATAAAATACTTTTGATTTTTCTTCAGAAAATTATCGAAATAATGATTCTGTATCAAAAGGGGGCAAGATGAATGAATAAAGAAGAAGTTCGCAAGCATATTAAGACCATGCAATAACAAATATTTCAAAAGGAAAGTGAACATTACCATCATCAAGTGAGCCCCACAAGATTCTGCCTGAAATTGATATTATCATCAAGCTGGTATATTATAGACAACATGGACAGATGGATGGGTGCAATTGAAGATATTGGCAGAAGTGGTGATGTGTCAATTTCAGTTAGAAACGTCTACTATTATTCTCACAATAACTGATCATACTTGTCATTGTCCTTTAAGACATTTTAAGGCCGCCTAATTAAGCCAATGGCCAATCGTGCAACAGACCTATTAAGATTGCCATTCGGGCAGTGGTGAGAAGCCAGTGGCCTTAAAAATCCCGTGAAGGCCATCGTACGCATACCCATGTGAGCAGCTGATGGAGCCAATGACCAAAAGCCTAAAAATAAAAGAGGGCCAAAAGTCATCAATGGCCAGTCATGCGTAACCCTCATGTTATCTGTATAGCTTTCCGGAAGCGTCATGGGGAATGGAGGAAAATTCCCTCCCGTGAAAGGGCTCGACCTTGCAGACGAAGAAAATAAGGGCCACAGTGTGAGCTTTAAATAGGCCAACCATGCATAAGACCCCCCAGATCTACGATTTAATTTTATTACTAAATCATGAGGAAGGCTTCAACCTACTCATTGACAAACTGGTGGCCCTAGATTTGGAACCCCAAAGGTTACCTTGTGCACCCCGTGAACTCTAGAAGTTACTGCTACCAACCCTGTGTGTAATTTCAATCGAGTTCAAGGCCTTGGTAGCTTCATTGGGCCCCTCTGATGGATCGCAGTTTGTGAACTCCCTAGGCTGTGAGGAGTCCAGTGAACTCCTAAGAGTTACAGAGGCCATCACATGAGACCTAACTCCACTACTCATGAGCTTAAATTGTGTGTAACCAATTGATTTGAAATTTAGTACTGCCAAATAAAATAAAAATCATCATATAGGAAGTCCCGCACTGACAAGCATAAAATGTTATGTGTTGTAATTAGTTCTTTATTAGATGTTATGTTAAGATTGTTACACAGATAAATACGCTTGAAATTTTTTATAAATTGGAAGTTTATGAATATTTCAATCTTGTTGATAACGTGAGTTAGGAATATATATATAAAAATCATTGCATGAAAATAAACATGTGCAATATTAAGATTACAAGAATATATGGCCATGTGTTCTTGTAATGGAAGTACGGTAAGATAGGTCAATCATTTAATATAATGACAGGAATCACGAAGTTTCATATGCAAAATAAAATCACAATTGTATTAAGTCAGAGAAAAATATTCAATGTTTGATATCTTTTAACTTAAAGTCAAATATTTTAGAATATATTTATCCTTCTGAAGAAGATGAGTCTTCGATAACAATGTGCTTATCCTTCTGAGACGAATGATGATGTTCTGACATTTCTTACTTTCTTAATGAAGAAGGATTATTGCATAATATCTGTAAAGGTGGAGGAAGGTGAAATTGTAAGGGATCATCATTCTTTGCCAAAAATTCATAAACATCCATCGGAGGAGTACCAAATGCTATCTACCCTTCAAGAAAATCAACAGACATTACTTCATAAGTGGCATTTTCCAAAGAGATCCTTATACCAAGTTGATCTGGAAGGGGGGAGGGCTCGTTTCTTCAAAATAGTTGATGCCCAGATCTTTCTAATAGTCCCAAAGGCAAGGAGGAGGAATCCACATTGCATGATCCACTGAATGATAATTATTTACCAAGTAATGTTGATGAGCCACCATTGCAACCACCAGTAAGAAGCGCTAATCGGATAATTGTAGCCAGGAATTATGAAATGTGAGCCAGTTTGAATGATCAAGAGTTTCTTCCATATCAAGGCCTAATTATATGGTCCAATGCCATAACTTCTCATCGCTCTCGTGACAATGTCACGAGTCTCAAGAATAGCTTGATCAAAGACAAATTGGCAAGCAAACCTACTGGGGTAATATGGTTCGTGCCAGAATACATTACCTTCTCTCCACGGAAGAGTGCTAGATCTGATGGAAATAAGAAAAGAATGTTCATTGAAGGAGATGAAATCATCATCGATCGCATCCACATCCTCGGGATAGTTGATCAATGGGAATTGGTGAAAGTGAATGGGGTTGTCGCTTTTTATTCTTCTCGAAATCCATCCGCTTGATTTCATAATCATATTTCTCAACTGAAATTGTTGGAGAGGAAGCCGATTTGGGTTCAAATATGCTCTTCTAGTGTCAGCAAATGTCCAAGGAAAATTCACTCCCAGCCAACCTACGAAGAAATGCCAAGGAGCACAGACAGGAAAGGTTTTAGGGACAAGATCTTTTGAACCATAAATAACATCTCCAAAAGCACGATAGAGAGAGCACAACACTGGAGGAGCTAGCGAATATTTCTGGCCTTCCACCATTACTCCTGTGACCATCAAGAATGAAGGCCTAATGGTATCCGCTTGACCGGGATCAGGGAATATCACCAGGCTCAACCAGTAAACAAGAAAGGCGGTTAATTCACAGGAGGGACTGTATTTTGCAGAATGTTTTGTTTTCCTACGAATGTCCTTAAGTTCTGGGTGATTGTGACCTGCAAAGCTGTCAAAATGAAGATACACCACCTTAGCAAAAATCATATAAAGAATGGGGTTATGAAGGAAAGAAGTTGAGAAGAAAGAAACATACCTCAATTTTTGAGAAAAGTAAGCCAACCATTCAAGAAAAGTGATGTGATCCAGATGAGGGAAGGTAGCTAGTGCACTGAAGAGTTCAAGGGTAGTTCTAGAAACTGTGGATACGTCTCCTTCAAATGCAAGAGTAAGCTCTTCATTGGAAGGTATATATGTGTCAAAGACATTACCCATGATGGGAAGACCTGCTATGCAAAATAGATCCCATAAAGTGATGCTCATTTCACCTAAGGGAAGATGAAATGAGTTGGTGGTTGGAGACCAATGATCAAGAAAACATCTAAAAATAGTAATGTCAACGTGAAAGTGTTTCGATGTGGCTATGATTGAGTCAGAAAGTGCAATCTGCTCTAGTATGGCAGTATGTCTCCAAATAATAGCGTAGGCCCAAGCACTGTAAAAATCACGAATAGATAGTAGGTCTGTGATTGTGAATCTCCCTGTACACCAGGGTAATTTCTCAAGAAAGAAGAGTTGTTGAGCTATTTCAAAGTAGTGAAAAGGGGAAGGTTGGTGAGGATCACAATGAAGACGTAAAAATCTCATCTTGTGAATTATACCTGCTCTTTGACAAAGTTCATTCTCTCTCAAATATCCTGTTAGCATCCTCAGTTCTCTTGTAACCTAGTCATTTGCTGAGATGAAGGTATTTTGTTGATCGAAGGGTTCATAATGTAGGATCGACCAATGACGTCGTAAATTCATAAGGATAATGGTTTGATTATTGGTGAAAGGGTTATAGATATTTAAGGATTATTCATTTATCTCTACATGTTTCTAAGAATGAGGAGGAGGTTGTTTTCGCCTAGAAGAGGATGGCCAATGCTTTCTTCTAGAAGAGGAGGCTAAAGAATGGACCATGGTGAGAAGAAGTTTCAAAATTTGAAAATATTTGAAGAAGAAGGAAACTAGACACTAAAAGTTCAGTCTTGGTTGTGCGAACCCATGTAATCAAGATCAGTTACACGGGTCTGCACAAAGATTAGAAGGCCTTGCACAGACAGGGATCTGTTGCGTGGGTTCACGCAAATGAAGTTCATTGTGCGAAAAATTGTAAAGAATCAGAGATTTGCTATAGTGCAAGTATGTGGGAAGTGACTGGAGGATTAGGATATTTATACTCAAGCGACCAAGTGCAGTGCACGATTTTTCATTGCACAGGTCCACACAAACTTTAAAAAGAGATTATTTTGATCCTTTTCTTTAATTCTTGGGAAAATAAAGAAAGGATTAAGGGGGTATCTATTGAGACATAAAAAATGATAAAGGGTTGAAGTAAAGGAAGATTGAAATTGAGAAAGAAAATTGAAGGAAATGAAGAATGAGCTGACTTGAGGATGGTTTGCGCGGGTCCGCGCAAAGGATATCAGTTGCACAGAACTGCGCAACCAAATAAGCGTTGCGCAGGACCGCACAAGCAAAGTGGGAACTGCACAGGTCCGCGCAATGAGTTCCAAGAATGATTCTTCATAAGAGGTCTTAAACACTAAAAGGAGAATCCCATGGTGCCAAAATCAAGGTACCACATGTGTGAAGGTCTATAAATACCCCCTCACCTCCTTCATTTGGACAGATTGAAGATTTTCAAGAGGAAGCGGAGCAAGAAGGGAGATTGAAGGTGAGACAGAGGGACAGTAGTTTGCGCAGGTCCACGCAACCAATGTCCCGGGCAACTAGACTGCCCTGCAGTCTGTGAAGATAAAGGGTTGTTATGCTGCCAATTTATTTAAAGTCTTCAAGTTCCTTCTGTTTAAGTTTAAAGAAGAATAATCAGTAGAAGAGCATATTCCTCCTAAGTCCTAGGAGATGACTGAAACAAGTGTCGAAATGCTGCCGAATTTAATACTTGGCTATGATAGTTGAACTTACAATAATTCCTTTATTCAAAATAATCTATCTTAGAATCAAGGGATATTTAAAGGATGTAAATGAACTCAGTATTAATAAAGTGTGATGATTGTTTCAAATACTCTTTCTTTGTTATATTTGAATAAGATAATTTTCCCAAATCAGATGTATTTATTTCTTGTTCGAAACATAGTGATAAGAGGTTTGAATTTACACTAGGTTGCTAGAGTAGATCGGGTAGCTAAGGAGCTAGACGGGGTCCATGCGGCCCATATTGAGTTCCACCACAAGTTAATAGATTCTTGCTTGTGTTTAATGAACTTAGTTAGTTGTGATTATATAAGTCCAGTATGGGCGCTATGTTTGGATTTTTATTATAGTTGGAATATTTTTTATGTCAATGCATGGTTTACTCTAGCTTTGTTGCTGTTGACTCTGATTAGTGATAAGCAGTTTGAATTTACACTGAATTTTCAAGGTTAACACTCGAGTTTTTGGGAAATGGGCCATGTACTTGGGTCCTGAAAACACGGGGTGTTACAGTTCGTATTAGAGCGAGTCTAGATAAACCAGGCCTTGGGAAAAAATAAGACTTATGTGATTTCAAATAACTTAAAGTTTCATTGATGAAATTTGAGACTTGAAGCTAGGTTTTATTCCCTTAGCAATAAGGTGTTTTATGTATCAAGAAACACAAATGTTTGGATCCCATGTGATTTTTAGGCTTAGTCACTTGAACTTAGAAACAAAAACTAGGTTCCCTTGTAAATTATAGTTGTTTGAAATTAGTGATTAAACTCAAGTACCGTAGGGAAACAAGTACCCACCATGTTGTGCGTTAAATACAACATAAGCACTTTATAAACGTAAGGAATTAGACTAGGATTTTGAAATTTAAATCCCCTAATACATCTCATTGATTAGAAACAACACCTCTCGTATGTTCCAACAAATAGAAATAATTAATAGTGAGAACTTAGAATCTTAAGTGAAATTTCAACCCTAGGCTAGGCTGGTTGAGACTTGCTTTAGAAATTTAGGTAAGTTTAGCATATTTTAAACCCAAATCCTCATGTAGAAATTTTAGGCTCCCATGAGAATTTCTAGTATAGTCATTGAACTTAGAAACATATTTCAGGTGTTGTGGAAAGTTGGGTTAGATTCAAGAACTCATGAGTTTAGACCCCCTGTAATCCGTCTCAGGGCACAAATATAGGTATAAGATTATCGTAGGACCTTACATTTAGGATAATGACTAGAAGACGTATGTATAAGGACGCTTAGATGGTCATCTTAGAATCTTTGAAGTCTTGTTGCACCTAACTACAAAAGTTAGGAAGTTATCGAACACACATCGATTTGAACACTGGTCCAGTCATGTGATTCATATGACTTGTCTTACGATCATAGGTTATCAAAAGGCCAAGCTATATGTCCTAGAGGGGGGGGAGGGGGGTGAATAGGACTATGCCAAATTAAAATGATAACAACGAAACTTAAATAAATTAAATATAAATAATAAAGATAATCTCACAATGCTGAATATAAAAATAACCTCAAATGTTTGAGTATTGAGAGGTTGATACAAATGTTATTCAAAGGACAACCTTACACTAAAAACCAAGGTTTACGGTAGGACAACCTGATTTGTAGAAAGGTCTTTGTATCAAAAACTCAAACTTGATACAAAGGAATAAATAAATAAATAACAAAGAAATGAAATCTAAGTTATTACAACATTCCCAACAATGCTTGAAATGTAAAAGATTACAACATTCACATCCACAAATACATCCCACAAACTTGAATGATAAAAGATATAGAAAATAAACCACACATCCAAACACAAAGAATTATAGTGGTTCGCCTATGTGTACACCAACTGTTAAACAACAGCCACACAGCTACTCCACTCTTAATATCCTCACACAGTGGATATTAGCGTTCACTATGAAAATAGGTTTTTCCAGGTTCACCTAAAACCCTCACAATTGTGTCTTTCAAGTTGGTTTACACAATTCAAAAACCCCACACTTTGAGTATTCTGGCTCTCCTCAGATAAACAAATGAATGAGATTTTTCTGGCTTTATCTCGAAAAGAAACCAACACAATGGAAATTACAACAATGTAAAATACCTAGATTTCTCCTTTTGTTGCAGCCTGGAAGAACCAAGTCGAGTAAAAGTTCGAATATAGAAGTTCAATGTCCAATACTCACTTTGAAATGGTTCTAGGTTCTAATTGATTTTAAATTAAATCAAGTTGAGCTAGTTCTATTTGATTTTGATTCTAAGAAGTGGAATATCACAATTCCTCTTTTAAATCAGATTGGAATGTAGAAACAAAATCAAATATAAAAAGTTAATAAAAAGAGAATATTAAATATGCACAATCTAGCTTAAGAAGTTTATAAACTTATCTCTCAAAGTGATGCATTGATTTTTCCTAAATTAAATATCGAACTCTAAAAATCGTGCTTTATTTATAAGTGTAGAAGTTGCACTTTTGACTGGTCCTGTGGACACTACGACTGGTCGTAGGTCGAACTGATTTTTGAAATTTTGAGCACGATCGGATAAAATCGTTCCACGACCGGTTGAGGGACCTCCACGACTAGTCGTGACATGTTCACGACTAGTTGTGTGGAACCTGGAATAGTCACTGGAGTTCCAGTCGTAGCTGCAGGACTGGTCGATGACGAGTCATGCACTGTTCACATGACCGGTCGAGTAGTCTCTAGGACTGGTCGTGGCTCAACAAAAAAATCTAAAAATTTGTAACAATCTTAGGACTGGTCAGAAATTTCTTAGACTGGTCAAGCCAATGCTAGGACTAGTTAAACAGAGTCCAAGACTAGTCTAAGAACAAACCAAAATACTTATAAAATAAGCAATTGAATTATGTATCTGAAATGACGTACCTTGAGGTCAATCTACGGTCATTCATACCTTGAACATGATGTTTGAACATTGAACCTTCTTTTCTTCAGATGATGGATGATCTTTGACGTTCATGAAGCTTGATATCGTGACACATAACGAAGCTTGAACTTTGTGAACGTTTGAAGCTTGATAATGTAGTACTTGAGTTGTACTTCATCTTGAGTCTTGAGTACGATCAGTTGACTTGTCTTTCGATGTCCACTTGAAGACATTAAGCTTTGAAGCTTAAAGGTGTAAACAATATACTTAAACTTACAAATCTTTGAAGTAGATCTCGTTCTTGTCTTAAAGCATTGTTCCTTGAACTTGTGATGCATTGCCTTGAACATACATATATCAATGTGCTACACAAGACATAGATAGTGGTTTTAGCACTACAAAATTTGACAATCAAAGGAGCAAGAGACCATAGCACTTATAATCTCTATGATGCCCCGTCACTATTGCACATGTGGGCGGGCACATGTGGGCGGGCACATGTGGGCGAACTCTGATGTGGGCAGGGCCTGAGGGCCTGTGCAAGCTACCAGTGGTTAACAGGCTACTGTGTATGAAGTGGGAGTTTGAACTTGTCCCACATCGGAAGCGCTGTCCAAAGTTGTGATGGTTATATGTGGATATTCACCCTATAATGTAAGAGGCCTTTTGGGGGAGAACCCTGAGAACAAAATAGTGAGGGCAGAAGCCCAAAGTGGACGATATCTTATGGTGTAGGTGTGGGTTGTTACAAATGGTATCAGAGCCAAATGACTCTACCCTCGGTGGGGGATAATGTGACACCCCATCACTGTTGCACATGTGGGTGGGCACACGTGGGTGGACGCTGATGAGGGCAGGGCCTGAGGGTCTGGACGAGCTACCAGTGGTTAACAGGCTACTGTGTATGCAGTGGGAGGTTGAACTTGTCCCACATCTAAAGCGCTATCCAAAGTTATGATGGTTATATGTGGAGATTCACCCCATAATGTAAGAGGCCTTTTGGGGGAGAACCCTGAGAATAAAACTGTGCGGGCGTAAGCCTAAAGCGGACAATATCTTACGGTGTAGGTTTGGGCTGTTACAATCTCTCCCTTTATCAAATTTGTGACAAAACACAATCCACATAACATAACTAATTTATGTATAAAGAATCATGCACTAGTTATCAAAAGAATTGCATCAACACTACTCCCCCTTACTTAACTCCTCCCCCTTTCATGGAAAAAAAATAATATCCACCATCCATGCCAATACACCAAAATATATAACACTAGGTATGCAAACATCTCCCCCTTTTTGTCACAATATGACAAAGGAAGGAAACAAGATATAAAAAAAATATATTCAAAAGAGGAATAAGGGAGAAAATTAGTCAAATAGTGTGCATACAAACTCATAATTTAAAATCATTCAACATGAACCAACATGAACCAAATTCATCCAAAACAGTCATACAAACTGAATGAAAGCAAAATATCATAAGAGTTATTACATGCCAAATGAAAAGAAAAACACCTAATCAAATCCAGATGAGGGAGTAGGAATAGATGGATCAATTTGGTATAAACCCTTGTTAACGCGCCTCATATATTTGCGCATATAAGCAAATTTAGAATTTTTGGTTACATGTATTTGAGCCACCTGTTCCTCAAGAGAATGCAACCTCTAAGAAAAATCATAAGGTTGGTAGTCAGGGTCAGCCTCAGAATTTGACTTAAGCTCATCAAATATATCATCCATGTTAACATCATCAGGTAAACTACCTTCTTCTTCATTCACTGCTTCATCTCCACCACCACCTTCATTCACTTGGCCCTCAGCCAATTGCAACTTCATCTTGTTTATATTTTTATTGTTGAAAATGAGGTGATGAATGGGTGCCTCTCCAACAGGCATAGCTACTAACATATGAGTGGCTAACACAGTCATAAGGTATGCAAAAGGAATATAGTTGTGGCCAGGATGGAGACGGAATTGGATAATGAAGTGACAAATTAATGAAGGAAGACAAACAGTAACACCAAATATGATGGAACACAAAATCTGAACCATGAAAGTGTAACGTCCTGAAAAAATCCGTACGAAGACCCGAGTACCACCTCAAGCAGAAATCACTTAGGACCAAATCCTTTAGAAATTTAATGAGAATTAACTAGCACTAAACTAGATTGCCTGTGAAATTAGCACCAATCACTTTAAATACGATCTGTAAGACCCAAAACTCATAGAATTATTAACGCTACATTGCCCTGAAATCTAGGCTCAATCTCTAAACCCAGTTGCTCTCGAGAGCACATTGAAACTCCGTATCAGACCTGGACCGCACATCGAAAGTTCGATCACGACAAAATTACACAAATATGACCGCGTGGTTGGACTTGACAATCACCTCAAAAATCAAGTCCAGATGATGTCCTGAGACTATTTTCTTGAGTCCGGAGAGAAGAGTGTGAGAACATGAAGGTTTTATGAAATTAAATATAAATTTAAGTAATCTGAGTCATGTCTCTTACGGACCAATTATAAGCATTATGACCATTGGATTCTGACCCAAATAGACCCTCGGATCAGGAAAGATGGCCCATATATGCCAATATGCTTGTGGCCCTGATCGAATATCGGTGACCGTCGAACTGAAACTGGTCCGCCACGGTTGATCTGGAAACCCGATCAGACTGAAAACTTAACTTGATCAAGATCCAATATTTGTGATCTTAAGTCTGACCGCATTCAATAAAGGGATCTCCAAAAATGCTCCGTTGGATCGAAACAAGCCCGATTTGGATATAACCTAAGTATACCATGGCCCTGGGACTATTTTCGTCAGTTCTGGGCCTATATAAGGACCTTAAATCCTCTCTCACATATTTCATGCGAATTCTAAACCCTAGCTAAGATAAGAGAGAGAAAATAGAGAGATAGTGAGAGAGAAGTTAGAGATTCTTCCAGGGATTCTACCCTCCCTCTCTATATGCCTAATCCACCTATCTGAATCGTTATTCCGACGATTCTGATACCATACAAAAGTAAGAAAACCTAACCCTAACCTATATTAGAGCTTAGTATAGTCTAAGTGATGATGTAGCTAACCAAATTCATGCTTTAGGTTACTAAACTGCCGTTAACAAAGACTTACCATATAAATCATATCCGTTACGCGTTTATCGGTTTAAGGTGCAGACTATATATGTTTAGGTTATGGTTTTCAAGACTTTCAATGTTAGATAATGATTTATTACTGACGTGGGTGCCATTACACATGCTAAATACGCTATCTGTTTCGTTTTACGTATATGTATAACCTATGTTGTAAATAGAGTATTTCATGTGTTTGTTGAAATGTTTGTATGCATTTAGAATTTGATGTTATGATTGCCATAATTAATTATCGTAGGTATATGATTGATATGTATGCGACAACTCCTTGGCAAAGGGATTTTCCCTAAGACGTAATACGGCAGACATACATGATGTATGTTGAAACGTGTAATCTAAGTGTTTGTGAAAATGTCTGAATTGGTTAGTAGTTAGTAAAGTGTGATTTATATGGGAGTTGAGATACGAATCCCAACTACCTTACTTGTGTGTATGAATTCCTCCATGAATTGTTTAGCCTAATTATTCATGTTAATTATGTGTATGATTTCCTCCATGTACTGTGTATTTATGTTTAAGTTATATTCCATAACATATTCATATGATTGTAGGATTTGATTTAAATATTCATTATTGTAATTGCACGTGATTGGGACTATATCACAGTCCAGGTAATTAGTAACAGTTCTTGAACTGGTGGTTGAGATTATTTTCGCCATGCAGGATGTGTTCGACGAATCCCAGCCGTACTTAGGATGTTCGACAGCAGTAAGGCCACAAGAGTGCTTATGCATTTCATGTCGATCAACTTAATGTGCGATCGTCCTAGTCGAGCTCATCAATTAACCCGATTGACCCAATGTATGTTCACCATGTTTGGACGTCATTGCTTGAATCTAAGGTACCAAACTCACCAGTGAAACCCTATTAACCTTGGTAGCTCGATCCACTAAGACTCATGACCCGAACATGGTGGTATGGGATACCGTGGTTGAGCTGTCGGCCTATGTTGGGGCGACGAGCCTCCTCATATTGACAAGTGAGCAACCGAGACTCGTGAGCTGAATACCGTGGTATGGGACATTATATTCGTGCTGCTAGCCTACATTGATTGGTGACGAGCCCTTTGTAGTGACCTCGAGCATACCTTGACACTACATGGAGGCGACGAGCCTTTTATAGTAACTAAGGTATAACTAGGCCTGCATTGATTGGTGACGAGCCCTTTGCAGCAACCCAGAACTATAACATCATATGAGATTTACTAGGACTAACGACCCTAGAATGGATCATTGTTTGGGTATTGATATAAGGGAGGTACCTTAGCTTCCCAATCCTGCTGTATGAAAAAGACTAATAAGAACTTGGTAATCATGCTCATAACATCGCACTGCATGTGCCGTTGGTATTGGTGTAGAGCACAATGGTAGTGATTCATGCCGCCATCATTAGATGTTGTCGCAAGAGGGAGTGTAGGCGAGGGCATGCATCATTACCTCATATCATCCTTGCAATAACAAGAGTACCTTGAACATGTTTAATTGTACTGCTTGATTATTTTGATAACATGTTAACCTTTGTTGTATAGTTCCACTTAGTTGATCACTCACTCCCATGTTCTGTGACAGTACTTAAAAACCAACCAAACTCTAACTTAGCTACAGGTGATGATATGACACTCAAGGCAGAGCAGGAGTATGAGGATGATGAGGAGGCGTTCTCCTTCTTGCAGTTCTTAAGCAGGTTCATGTGAGCCATGTCCTGATTGACAAGGATTCAGGGCTATGTTTGTAGTGGTCTATCACATTTTGATATTTGTATTTTGAGACAATACTTGTAATTATGACTTGGCAGAGCATACATATCTTGGGGACTTATATTGGTATATATTTCTTTAGTCTTTCTCTTGCGTATTCTGTCCCTGGATTATGTTTGCTAATTTGGCTGAATCTATTTCATATTTTATACACTAATACAGACAACATTCATCCATCATCAAAAATGTTGCATAAGTGATGTTTTGGAACTTGAGAGCTGAGTTATGCTCGACCCCCGAATTTTAGGGTGTTACAAGTTGGTATCAGAGCATGATTTGGATTAAAATGGACCTGGGTTATGGTCGCACGATATACGTTGATGCCAATATAATGTAGGAAGGTGCGAGAAAAATCTAGAAACACATTTACGATTCCAAGTTTCACCAATTGGAGAAGGATTACTGTAAACGATCCCTGAGATCGGGTCTGTTTGCACCCGTGATCATGTAAAATGATCCCAATCCACTTCTAGACCATTAATTAACGGTTTTAGATTGTATTTTGTCCCATATCAACCGTTTAAAATCGGTTAATGTGAATATACATCAAATTATATTCGAAATGACCTGAAACGAGTCAAAACGGAGTAGGGGCCCAATCGGGGCACTTCCAGGGGGACCCTGGGTGGGACCCACATGTTTTTGGTCTTTGGGGGGGGGGGGGGGGGGGGGGGGGGGGAGGACCTTGCCCCACCGGCAAGCCATCGTCAAACCCTTGCCAGTTTGGCGAGGCCTTGCCGCCTAGTGGGCCAGTCCGGGCTGGCTGGCTCGGGCCGACGCCCCTAGGGCCTAATGTGGCCCACTGATCCACGGTTGGTCAAATCGAAACCCTCCTAAATCATCTTCCCTTCACATACTACCACTCCAAGCTTTCCTTTTCTAAAAATATTTCTCAAAACTCCATAAAAATTTCTCTCTAAACCCTTTCTTCTTCCATTTTCGTGCACCCTCACTCTACCCATTTTAAAACCCACCTTCATTGCTGATTTTCCTTTCTTTTCTTTTCATTTGAGCACTCAAATCCCTTCTTTGAGTCTCAAATTCGTGGGAACCCTCTATCTCATCCCATTCTTCTTATTTCTTTCATTTTCCATGGCCCTATTCGAACTTGTTATGGCCATATTTTCTATTTCCACCATTCTCTCTTTCATGGAGAAGAAGAGAGCTTTCGTAGATGAAGTCGGGCCTAGTCGCCTGACCTGTTCAAGGAGGCCGAGAGGTGCTGTCGTGAGTTCAAGTGCCACTCAAGAGTTACAGACGAAGCGGGATCTAGATCCTTATGCTCCCATAGGAAGGGCTTTATTGGCGAAGTTATCTCTTGGAGTCTATGAGGGCCGTAGGGTCCCTTTTGAAGCTCATTTAGATGCACAGCTATTTGGAGAATTTTTATTATTTGAGCGCTTGGTAGAAGCCAAGTGGGGTCCGCTATTTAAGGGTGACCATTGTGCAAACATGGGTATAGTCTGAGCTTTCTATGCCCACATTCGAGAGCCAACATTGGAGCCCTTGCAGTTTAAGATTTTATTTGGAAGAGATCGAGAGACCACAATCAACGTTGCTTTCATATCTCAGCTTCTGAATGTGCCACTTGGCGAGGTTCATGCAAGTGAGAAGAATCTGAGTAGTGCACGTGAAAGGGATCACCGCACACGGTTCCTTTATGGTCGTTTGGTTGAATGACAGCCTAACAAAAGCCTCTTAGCAACCAATATGATCGACTACTTCTTCCCGCTTCACCACATCTGCACGTTCAACGTCTATCCCAAGTGGCGCAACCGCAGTGAATGCACGAGCCTGATGGTGGACTTCCTGTATCAAGTGGGGCAGGGAGAGAAGTTATGTGTGCCTGCGTATGTCTTACAACAGATAGTTCTTATCACACGTTCTAATAGAAGGACTGAATCCCTCCCATTCGGCCGACTTATATGCAGGATTGCACTTGAGTTTGGCTATAGACTTGGGGCAGAATTGCCAGCGCTGATCCATTACATCACTGAGACTACTCTCAATCAGATGGATATCGGGCCTTAGCAATGACAAGCCCTACTCGAGGAGAGTGAGGATGAGACAGAAAGTGAATAGGAAGAGAGTGATGAAGAAGGTGGAGCCGAAATAGAAGAAGAAGAAGAGCAGGACAAGAAAGAAGAGGAGGTCCAGGATACGGATGAGAGCCCTTCTCCTGCGAATCGAGAGCATGACGCTGATCGGGCTGATAGGGAAGCCTGTTTAGCTAGACTTGAGGAGGGCCAGGCCACCCTACGACAGGATATAATTGATTTGCGGAGCCTTGTGAAACACAAGTTTAAGAAAGTAACTCGCACTTTGAAGTCTATCCTGTGCTGCATGTAGGATAAGGGTGCCCCTCCTCCATCACCAGATTCTGACGAATAGTCCTATATGCAGTCGTTGTTTGTTTATTTTGTTGCCTGTTCTTGTGTGTAGCCTTTATAGGCATAGTAGTTCGGTAGTTATTTTAGTGTTTGAAGCTTAGTTGTATTAGCTCACATGCATTCTCTGTCGTGATCCATGTAATGCTGCATCTCATGTATTGTGACAATTTTGTTAAATGAAATGTATGTTGTTTCTTTGAGTTGAGATGTGAATGCTATGTGGATGGATTATGTGTATGCTTAATCTCACTGGTTGCACCCTCTATTGTATGTAGGGTATGACACCCAAGGGCTTGAGGACTTCGCCCCATCTTTCTTTGGGTGAGTCGCTTGACCGGGCCCCTCCCCTGAGCGATAGCTATATGGACCCCCGTTCAGGCCCGTCCTGATTCTATGCCAGATTCTCAGCCGGCTTCTGGCCCCACTGTTGGGCCAACACCTGTGACACCACCTCTGGTACCACCTATCACACCTTCTGTTCTTGAGCAGAACCGTGCGTCTACAATGACACCTCATGCATCTCAGTCTACTCCGCCTCTGATAGGCTAGAGCAAATAATGTTGTTGATGCGGGTAGCAGCAGATCTAGCAGCAACAGCAGCAGTAGTAGTTTTTGACATCCATGGCGGGCATCTTTGCCCAGACGATGGGGGTGACTCCACCTACTTCACCTATGCACCCGATTGGGAACGCTAATGCTAGCGGCACATTTGAGCGATTCCAGCACTTACGGCCTCCCACATTCACAGGTACTCATAGACCCGAAGAGGCTGAGTACTGGATAGACCACATCTCTAAGATGCTGAGACTGTTACACTGTTCTGAGGTAGAGCAGGTCGAGCTTGCCACCTTCATGTTTGAGAAGGAGGCTAGCCTGTGGTGGGATAATGTTCTCCGCACTGTTGCGGAGGAATTTGTGTGGACGTGGGAGGCATTTGAGACTCTCTTCCATGAGAAGTATTTCTCGGTCACCTACCGACACGAGAAGGAGAGTGAGTTCCGCCGCCTCTGTCAGGGAAGGATGTCGGTGAGGAAATATGAGAACCGATTTACGGAGCTGGGCAAGTATGCTCCTTTGCTTCTGGGTGATCAGCCGATGCGGATGCGGGATTTTTCAGAGGGTCTGCGGCCCGAGATTTGATCAAAGATGTGTTGTACGCGCATCTCTTCTTATGTCGAGTTGGTGGGCATGTCCCTGAGAGCTGAGCAGGATGGGGACAGGTTGTCCTGTAGCTAGCACCTATGGCTCACAGGCCGCGACCTGACTTTTCGAGCAGGCCTTTCCTCGGTAAGAGGCCTCGTGTAGACTCACCATCGAGGTTCTTGGAATCTCTTGCCCTTGTGAGGTGACTAGACGTGTGGTGCAACTACGGTAAGAAGTCAGGCCACACTGAGATGACTTTTTTCACTAGGATGAGGGACAGTGAATTCTCGCCGCCCCAAAGGATCAACCGCCAGTTCCCTCAGGCCATATCAGCACCACCCTTCGTTCAGCACCAGGTCACCCATCTTTTAGGCCATCTGTTCCTCACTTCAGCCCGCCACAACAGCCCATGGTACCTCAACCGAATCATCCACAGCAGGCTCAGGTTCATGAGCTTACAGCTAAGGCGCATGAGGCAGATTCAGTACTGAGATCTTTCGAGGTTCCAGCTCATATCCAAGGTACGCCTGTCTTCTTATTGGTGGACACCGGTTCCACTATTTCGATCATCTCTTGCGCTGCGGACAAGCGACTAGGATTGGATACTGCTCCTACGAAAGGAGTGAGACTCACGACAGCTACAGGGACCTTTTCAGACATTACACGGACCTATAAGTCTTGCTCAGTAAATTTGGGAAGCAGGACAGTGGTTGTTGACCTGATTGTCGCTCCACTATATCACTATGACGTTATTCTTGGGATGGATTGGCTCACCAAGATGAGAGCAGAGATTGATTGCGAGGCCAGAGTTGTGACAACCTACGGACCTGAGGGTATGGTCTTTACATTTTCAGTTCAGGTTAGTTAGTCCTGTCGAGTTAGTAGCTATGCTTCTTTGTTAGAGAGTATTGATGATCCGACGTTGGGAGATACACCTGTGGTTCAAGACTTCACAAAAGTATTTGAGAAGATCCCGGGACTTCCTCCTCGGCGCGAGACTGACTTTACTATCGATCTTGTGCCCGGTACGTCACCTATTTCCTTACTGACGTATCGTATGCCTCCATGTGAGATGGAGGAACTAAGGAGACAGATTGATGTGTTGTTAGAGGCAGTCTTCATTCGACCGAGTGTGTCACCTTGGGGAGTGCCTATATTATTTGTGAAGAAGAAGGATAGTTCCCTACGATTATGTATTGATTATCATAGGTTGAACTAGGTGACAGTGAAGAGCAAGTATCCCTTGCCCAGGATTGATGATCTGTTTGATCATTTGAAGGGGGCACGATATTTTTTGAAGATAGATTTGCAGTCAAGGTATCACCAGTTATGCGTCAGGGATGAGGATGTGCAGAAGACCACATTCAGGACCAGTTTTGGTCATTACAAGTTCCTTGTGATGTCGTTTGGACTCACAAATGCTCCGCCGTGTTTATGGATCTGATGAACAGGGTGTTTCGGTCGTTTCTGTTCCAATTCGTCATCGTGTTTATTGACGATATTTTGATATATTCTAAGAGTTGGGAAGAGCATGAAGAGCATCTACGATCTGTCCTTGACACTCTCAGGAAGAACTAGTTGTTCGTACAGTACAAGAAATGCGACTTCTGAAAGGAGGAAGTTAAATTCCTGGGACATGTGATGTCCAAGGAAGGTATAACAGTCGACCTCACCAAGGTAGCTGCGGTTCAGGATTGGAAGCAGCTAGGTTTAGTTACTGAGGTGAGGAGTTTTCTTGATCTAGCAGGGTACTATCAATGATTCATTCAGGACTTTTCCAAGATTGCCAGACCATTGTCTCAATTGACACAGAAGGATGTGAAGTTCTCCTGGAACAAGAAGGACGAAGCAGATTTTCAGGAGTTGAAGGACAAGTTGACGTCCTCCCCTGTGCTAGTATTACCATAGCAAGGGGTTAAGTATACTATATACACTGATGCGTCTTGCGTTGGTCTGGGTTGTCCTTATGCAGAAGGATAGGGTGATTGCATATGCCTCAAGACAGTTGAGGAAACACGAGGAGAATTACCCTACACACGACCTAGAGTTGACAACCATTATTTTTACACTGAAGCTCTGGAGCCATTACCTCTACGGAGAGGAGTTCGAGCTCTTTTGCGACCACAAGAGCCTTAGATACATATTCTCTCAGCGAGACTTGAATATGAGGCAATGCCGTTGGATGGAAACCTTGAGGGACTTTAAGTTCGAAGTCTCCTACAATCCGGGCAAGGCAAACCTTGTGGCAGATGCGTTGAGCCATAAGAAGACTATAAAGTTTACAACTCCACTAATGATAGCAGAATGGGACATGGTGGAATTTGTGCAAGACTTTGAGTAGAAACTCACGGTGGAGGAGCCGTATGAGGTTATCGCACATATTCGAGTACAACCCCTCATTGACGATAGGATTATTGCAGCTCAGGCAGATGATGAGCTATTGGTGAAGATGAGAGAGCGGGTTAGTACAGATGAAGACTCTGAGTGGAGTGTTGGTACAGATGAGGGCTTATTGTATCGTGGCCGCTTATGCATCTCAGACGTTCCTGACTTGAGACGGGAGGTTCTCGAGGCAGCCCACAGTTTGAGGCTTACGATGCATCCAGGTAGCACGAAGATGTATCAAAATATGAAAAGATCATACTAGTGGGACAATATGAAGGTTCACATTGCAGAGTTTGTGTCCCTTTGTCTCACGTGCCAACAGGTCAAGGCAGAGCATCGCAGACCTCCTGGACTGCTTCAGCCCATGCCCATAGCCGAATGAAAGTGGGATTTTATCTCTATGGATTTTATTTCAGGGCTACTGAAGATGAGAAAGGGACATGACTCCATTTGGATGATCGTCGACCGATTGATGAAGTCAGCTCATTTCCTACCGATCAGAGTTACGAACTCTCCAGACGAGTTGGTCAGATTGTACATCAAGGAGATTGTATGTCTGCATGGAGTTCCCTTAGAGATTGTGTCAAATTGAGACACGCGATTCACATCTATCTTCTGAACTCGTATCCAGGAAGCGATGGGTGTGAAGTTGAAGTTCAGTACCGCGTTCCATTCACAGACAGATGGGTAAACGGAACGAGTAAATCAGGTGCTAGAAGATATGTTTCGAGCTTGTGTGTTACATTTTAAGGATAGTTGGGATGACTGTCTTCCTTATGCAGAGTTCTCATATAACAACAACTTTCAGGCGAGTATTGGCATGCTCCATATGAGGCACTATATGGTCGCCCGTGTAGAGCACCACATTGCTGGACAGAAGTGGGCGAGAAGAGCCTGATTGGCCCAGAGTTGGTTCAGGCGACCTCAGAGAAAATTGACATTATTAGACGTCGACTGCTATCAGCACAGAGCAGGAAGAAGAGCTACACCGATACGAGACGGAGACTGCTTGAGTTTGAAGTTGGGGACCATGTATTCCTTAAGGTTTCCCTCATGAAAGGAGTCATTCGGTTTGGTAAGAAAGGGAAGCTCACGCCGAGATTCATTGGCCCATTTCAGTTACTTGATCGAGTGGGGGCAGTAGTGTATCTCCTTACTTTGTCCACACCACTCGTAGGCGTGCATAACGTATTTCATGTATCCATGTTGATGAAATACGCTCCTGATCCTTCGTACGTTATCAGTTGGGAGCAGGTGCAGTTGAGCGAGGATGCCAAATATGTATTGCGACCAATAGGAATGAGCAGGTACTGCGTAGCAAGGTCATCCCACTTGTGAAGGTACTGTGGATGCATCACAGTGAAGAAGAGGCTACTTGGAATACTGAAGCTGAGCTCAGAAAGAACTACCCTCAAATCCTTGAGGAGTACGAGAAGGTATAAATTTCGAGGATGAAATTTTTCTTTAAGGGGGGTAGATTGTAACGTCATGAAAAAATCCGTACAAAGACCCAAGTACCACCTCAAGCAGAAATCACTTAGAACCAAATCCTTTAGAAATTTAAAGAGAATTAACTAGTGCTAAACTAGATTACCTATGAAATTAGCACCAATCACTTTAAATACGATCTGCAAGACCCAAACCTCGTAGAATTATTAACGCTACATTGCCCTGAAATCTAGGCTCAATCTCTAAACCCAGTTGCTCTCGGGAGCACATTGAAACTCCGTATCAGACCTAGATCACACATCGAAAGTCCGATAGCGACAAACTTAAACAAATATGACCGCCTGGTTGGACTTGACAATCACCTCAAAAATCAAGTCCAGATGATGTCCTAGGACTATTTTCTTGAGTCTAGAGCGAAGAGTGTGAGAACGTGAAGGTTTTTATGAAATTAAATATAAATTTAAGTAATCTGAGTCGTGTCGCTTGCGGACCAATTATAAGCGTTCTGATCATTGGATTCTGACCTAAATACACCCTCGAATCAGGGAAGATGGCCCACATATGCCAATATGCTTGTGGCCCTGATCGAATATTGGTGACCGTCGAACTGAAACTGGTCTGCCACGGTCGATCTGGAAACCCGATCGGATTGAAAACTTAACTTGATCAAGATCCAATATTTGTGAGCTTAAGTCCAACCACATTCAGTAAAGGGATCTCCAGAAATGCTCTGTTGGATTGGAATAAGCCCGATTTGGATATAACCTAAGTATACCATGGCCTTGGGACTATTTTCATCAATTGTGGGCCTATATAAGGACCTTAAACCCTCTCTCACATATTTCATATTAATTCTAAACCCTAGATAAGATAAGAGAGAGATAGTGAGAGAGAAGTTGGAGATTCTTCCAGGGATTCTACCCTGCCTCTCTACGTGCCTAATCCACCTATCTGAATCGTTATTTCGGCGATTCTAATACCATACAAAGGTAAGAAAAACTAACCCTAACTTTTATTAGAGCTTAGTATAATCTAAGTGATGATGTAGCTAACCAAATTCGTGCTTTAGGTTGTTAAACAGCCGTTGACGAAGACTTAACATATAAATCATATCTGTTACACGTTTATCAGTTTAAGGTGCAGACTATATATGTTTAGGTTATGGTTTTCAAGACTTTCAATGTTAGATAATGATTTATTACTGACGTGGGTGCCATTACACATGTTAAATACGCTATCTGTTTCGTTTTACGTATATGTATAACCAATGTTGTAAATAGAGTATTTCATGTGTTTGTTGAAATGTTTGTATGCATTTGGAATTTGATGTTATGATTGGCATAATTAATTATCGTAGGTATTTGATTGATATGTATGTGACAACTCCTTGGTAAAAGGATTTTCCTTAAGACGTAATACGGCCGACATACGTGATGTATGTTGAAACGTGTAGTCTAAGTGTTTGTGAAAATGTCTGAATTGGTTAGTAGTTAGTAAAGTGTGATTTATATGGGAGTTGAGATATGAATCCCAACTACCTTACTTGTGTGTATGATTTCCTCCATGAATTGTTTAGCCTAATTATTCATGTTAATTATGTGTATGATTTCCTCTATGTACTGTGTATTTGTGTTTAAGTTATATTCCATAACATGTTCATATGATTGTATGATTTGATTTAAATATTCATTATTGTGATTGCACGTGATTGGAAATATATCACAGTTTAGGTAATCGGTAACAGTTCTCGAACTGGTGGTTGAGGTTATTTTTGCCACGCAGGATGTGTTCGACAAATCTGAGCCGTACTTATGATGTTGGACGGTGGTTAGGCCACACGGAGTGCTTATGCATTTCAAATCGATCAACTCAATGTGCGATTGTCCTAGTCGAGCTCGTCAATTAACCCGATTGACCCGATGTATGTTCACCACGTTTGGACGTCATTGCTTGAATCTACGGTACCAAACTCACCAGTGAAACCCTATTAACCTTGGTACCTCGATCTTCTAAGACTCATGAGCCGGACATAGTAGTATGGGACACCGTGGTCAAGCTGTCAGCCTACGCTGGGGCGATGAGCCTCCCCGTAGTGACTAGTGAGCAACCCAGACTCGTGAGCCAAATATGGTGGCATGGGACACTGTATTCGTGCTATCGTCCTACATTGATTGGTGACGAGCCCTTTGTAGTGACCTCGAGCATACCTTGACACTGCATGGAGGCGATGAGCCTTTTGTAGTAAGTAAGGTATAACTAGGCCTGCATTGATTGGTGACAAGCCCTTTGCAGCAACCCAGAACTATAACATCATATGTGATTTACTAGGACTGACGACCCTAGAATGGATCATTATTTGGGTATTGATATAAGCAAGGTATCTTAGCTTTCCAATCCTGTTGTATGAAAAAGACTAATAAGAACTTGGTAATCATGCTCATTACATCACACTACATATGCCGTTGGTGTTGGTGTAGAGCACAGTTGCGGTGATTTATGCTGCGATCGTTAGATGTTGTCGCAAGAGGGAGTGCAGGCGAGGGTATGCATCATTACTTCATATCATCCTTGCATTAACAAGAGTACCTAGGACATGTTTAATTGTACTGCTTTATCATTACTACTTGATTGTATTGATAACATGTTAACATTTGTTGTATAGTTTCACTGAGTTGATCACTCACTCCCACGTTCTTAGAAGGTGATAAAAAACCAACCATACTCTAACTTAGCTAGAGGTGATTGTAACACCCTGAAAATCGGGGGTCGTGTATAAACTCAACTCCCGAGTTCCAGACCGTCACTTATGCAACAAAAATGATTATGATTCAATGTTGTCTGATTTAAAGCATTCACAAGAGTAAAAGTATACCAAAACTGTAATTCATACTTCAGATCCAGTGATAAAAGTAAGCGGAAGACTAAACAATATATATATCACTGTATGGAAAAACAAAGTAAATCTCATCTGTCTCCAAAGTATGACTACATCTCTGAGTCTCAAATACATATACATGAACAAAAATGTAATGTTCAAAATAGTCCCACTGAAGTCCCATCGATCCAGGTCACCTACGGGAAGCCATCGTGATACTGCATGTACGAGAACTCGTCCTGGTCCTCGTCGATGTCTGGCTCCACCTCCTGGATCTCAGCCTCACCTGCATCTACAACAGGGTCTGGCGGGTGTTGCAAACACCATCCCGTAACGTGGGAGTGAGTGATCAACTCAGTGGAATCATAGAGCAAGGATTAACATGTTCACAATTCAATCATGCGATAATAGTAAAGCAGTAAATCAGACAATCCTAATACTGTTGTTAATGCAAGATGATATGAAGTGATGTATGCCCTCACCGACGATCTCCCTCATACGGCAACATCTTACGACCGCGGCATGCCACACTCCCTAGAGTGCTCCACATCTTCCAGGCACATGCAATGCTATGGTGTTATGATTTCCAAGTTGTTATTAGTCCATTCAAACAGCAGGATTGGGAAACTAAGGTACTTCCCTTGTATCAATCCCAACACAGATCCTGTCTAGGGTCGTCACTCCTAGTAATCTCATACGATGTATATTTCGTAGGTCACTGCAAGGGCTGTCAGGGCTGTTGCTCGCACTCGTTGCACCGCTCCCCCATCACCTTATCAATACAGGCCTACCGTACTCTACTGCAACGGAAGGGTCGTCGCCTCCCGTGGACTCAGAATACGCTCGCGGTCACTACAAAGGACTCGTCGCCTGATCAGTGTAGGCCGACAGCTAGAATATAGTGTCCCATACCACCATAATCTGCTCACGAGTCTAGGTGCTCACTGGTCACTACGGGGAGGTTTGTGGCCCCAGCGTAGGCCGACAGCTCGACCACGGTGTCTCATACCACCATGCCCGGCTCACGAGTCTTCGTGGATCAAGGTACCATGGTTAACAGGGTTTTCAATGGTAAGTTCAGTACCCTAGGTTCAAGCAGTTATGACTCATACAAGGTGAACATACATCGACCAATCGGGTTGCTTGACGGGCTCGACTAGCGCGATCGCATCTCAAGTCGAACGACATGAAGTGCGTAAAACACTTCGCGTGGCCTAACCACTGCCGCCAACCCCAAACACGAATCGCGTTCATCGACGCGTCGTTCGTGGCTATGACCAGTCAGCCACGAATTCACTCGGTTACCGACTGCCTGGACTAAGTCTAGTCCCAAACATTTATGGAATCACATTAGCAATATATGTAAAGGTATTGGAATTGAAATATAATCATATGAGCATGTTAACACATGTTATAACATTCAACTTAAGCAAATCTTCAACACATACTTTCCATGCATTGTAATGAAATCGTGCATAAAGTCAACATGTAGGAAACCATTTAGGTCAGCATATTAATTGAGAAATCAATCTCAAACTATCTCATAACATCATTTAATTCAATACATACTAATACAAACATTTATACAAACACATACACTACACACTTAAGTCTACATATAGTATGTCGACCCAAAGTGCGCAATTAGGCGGATCTCTTCGCCAAACTAATTATGCACGCATTCCTAACTTCCTAATGCGACAACAAACCATGTCAATCACGTCAGCAAAATATGAATGTAGACTGTACTTCCTACAAATGACTAAAATGCCCTAAATCTCGTATTCTTCGTTAATTTACGAAACAGGAAACGAAGAGCATGTTGTACATGTCAAACGGCGATGCCGTCGATAATCTACTATTAAATGACATTGAAAGCGTTGTAAACCGTCAATCAAAGCGTCTAAAATTCTCACCTAGTCTCTTACGGATGCGGGATTTTGAACGGAGCGTGTACGCTTCATCTACGACAGTAGGAGAACCTATTTTACAAGTTACGTTAGCTGACACGCTATGAATCTAAGTAAACCCTAAATCAGCAAGTTCTAGGGTTGTTTTATACCTGAAAGAACGGAGAAATCACCAGCCAGGTGATTGGGAAGAGTTGCTGAAGCACCAGCAGTCGGTGGCTCGGAGACGGGAAAAATCCCTTCCACTCTCTCTCTCAAACTCTCTCTCCTTTTCCTAGGGTTTGCAATTTTCGGATGGGAGAGAGAAATGAGGGTTTCAACCCCTTTTATAAGCTTAAAAATGCCGGAAACAGGCTCCGGAACGAAGTTTACTTGGTGCCTATCCATTTCGAGGCTGTTTCGATCCAAAAGATGCTTTCTGGTGGTCCCCTGGTCGATTGCGATCGGACTTAAGCTCATGCGTACTAGATGTAGCACGTATTAAGTTTTCAGTCTGGCAGGGTTCGCAGATCGCACGTGGTGGACCAGTTTCAGTTCAGCGGTCACCGCACGTAGATCAGGGCTGAAAGTCTCATGATAATAAATAAAAAATTTTCTTGATCCGAGGGTGTAATCTGGATGAATTCTGACGGTCAGAACGCTCAATACTAACGCGTCAAGTCGTGTGCCAGATTTGAATTTGAAATTCCAATTCTGTCCCTATTCGCGGTCTCTTCCGTCCGGGTTCAACGAAATAGTCTGTGATTATCAGTTTGACCTGATTTTCGAGATGATTGTCAAGTCCAGCTAGGTAGTTCTAACGGTCTAAGATAGGAGGTATCGGACTTTCGACGCGCGGTCTAAATCCAATACAAGAATTCAAAGTGGTCCAGAGAACAAACCCGCTTAGAGTTTGGTCCGAGGTTATAGAGTATTGTAGAGTCGTTTGTTCTACTCGATTTGGGTCTTGTAGAACGTATTTAAAGTGATCAGGGACTATTTTCCAGCTACTCTAGCGTTGCGCTAGCTAACTTACGCTTAATTTTCATGGAAATTAATTCTACGCGATTTCGGGTCGAGTTGGTTCTCGAGCCCAAGTACGGATTTTTCACGGGCGTTACAGTGATGATGTGACACTCGAGGCAACGCGGGAGTATGAGGATGATGAGGAGGCATTCTCTTTCATGCAGTTCTCAAGCGGGTTCATGTGAGTCATGTCCTGATTGACGGGGATTCACAGTTATGATTGTGGTGGTCTATCACATTTCGATATTTATATTTTGAGACAATACTTGTAATTATGACCTGGCAGAGCAAACATATCTTGGGGACTTATATTCGTATATATATTTCTTCAGTCTTTCGCTTGCATATTTTAACTATTCTTAGATTATGTTTGTTGATTTGACTTAATCTATTTCATGTTTTATGCACTAATACAGACAACATTCATCCATCATAAAAAATGTTGCATAAGTGATGTTTTGAAACTTGGGAGCTGAGTTATGCTCGACCCCTGAATTTCAGGCCATTACAGAAAGCAGTAAGTTTGAATTTTCTACCAGACCGAGGATATAATTTGAAATAAAAATTCTGTGAAGGAATCTGTAACATCCCAAAAATCAGGGGTCGAGCATAAACTCCACTCCCGAGTTCCAGAACATCACTTATGCAACGTTTTCAATGATGGATGAATGTCGACTATATTAGTGCATAAAACATGAAGTGAATTAAGCCAAAACAACATTTCATACTCCAGAGACGGTTAAATTTTGCAAGAGGAAGACTGTGATAAATATATAAAATTTATAATTTATTGTAAGTCTCCAGAGTGTGAACATGTTACTATGTTAACTATATACATGTATACTCCAAAAATGAACAAAAGGAATATACATGGGTATTTTAAAAGTGCAAGATAACAAGTGTAATAACATCTAATCAGTAACCCTGTAACCCCATCGATCAGAACCTGCATATAGGAGAAATCCTCGTCTTCATAAAGTTTGGCTCTGCTTCGCAATCAATGCCATCATCTGAAACTAAAACAGGGACTGGTTGGTGTTGTAAATACCGTCCCGTAACGTGGGAGTGAGTAGCTAACTCAGTGGAACAATAGAGTAAAGATTAACATCTTATCAAATCAGTCAAGCGATAATGATAAAGCAAACATAACAAACATTCCTTAATACTGTAGTTAATGCAAGGATGAAATGACATGATGTATGCCCTCGCCAACATACTCCCTCATGCGACACTATCTTATGTTCACGGCATGTTTTCTTCCCTCAGTGCTCTACATCTTCCAGGCACATGCAGTGCGATATGAACATGATTATCGAGTTGTTATTAGTCCTTTTTCATACAACAGGGTTGGGAAGCTAAAGTACCTCCCTTGTATCATTTCCCAACAATGATCGAGTCTAGGGTCGTCAGTCCTAGCATATCTCATATGAAGTACGGTTTTAGGTCACTGCAAGGGCTGTCAGGGCTGTTACACGTACTCGTTACACCACTCCCCCATCACCTTATCAATACAGGCCTAGTTTGTACTCCTGTTGCTACGGAAGGATCGTCGCCTCCATGTAGACTCAGAGTACGCTCGAGGTCACTACAAAGGGCTGCCAGGGCTGTTACACGCACTCGTTACACCGCTCCCCCATCACCTTATCAATGTAGGCCGACAACTCTAGTATAGTGCCCCATACCACCATATTCGGTTCACGAGTTCTGGTTGCTCACTGGTCATTACGGGGAGGCTTGTGGCCCCTGCGTAGGCCGACAGCTCGACCACGGTGTCCCATACCACCTTGCCCGGCTCATGAGTCTTAGCGGATCGAGGTACCATGGTTAACGAGATTTTTACTGGTAAGTTTGGTACTTTAGATTCAAGCAGTAGCGTCCATACATGGTTAACATACATCAGGCTAATCGGGTTACTTGACGAGTTCGACTAGTACGAGCTCCCGTTGAGTTGATCAACATGAAGTGTATAAGCACCTCGTGTGGCCTAACCACTGTCGACAAGAAACACACGACTCGGGTTCGACAAACACGTTCTGCGTGGCGATTACAACTCAGCCACGAAGTCAAGTCTGGTTACCGATTGCCTGGACTATTCAATAGCCCCAAACACATTTAATTACAACATGATGTCCTATAAGATAGTCAAAGCAGTAATGGAGAATGATTCAAATCATACAATTAATTGAGCAAGCAATGATTCAAAACATACAATCAATTGAGCATGTTATGAAGTACAACATAAACATGAATCCACACTTATGCATTTCTAAGTAAAAGCAATGAGTATGAAGAAAAGTATATGGAGGAAATCATACACATCATTAGAGTGGCTGAGAATCCTCTCTCAACACCCATTTAAAGAACAGTTTACAAGTATTTATTCATACAGACATATTTACAAACACTTAGCATACACATTATATCATACATGGTATGTATTGGTTAGCATACGTATTAGGGAAAGTCTTTCGTTAAAGGATTACCACCTACACAACAATCACATAGCCACGATGGTTAGTCATTGCGTACACTAATGCAAGGTTTATACTCATTTAGTCATTTTTACAAACACTTAGGCTACGCATTGTAACATACACGATGTATGTTAATATAACATGTATTAGGTAAATTCATTCACCCAGAAGTTGATACACATGCATTTAGCATACATAGACAACAATTAATCATGGAAAGCACAAATCTGAATTTTATACGTATACGGTATTTTCTACAAATACGAGGAATACAGTATATTCAACATAATTAATGTATAACTGAAAAATGAAACGGATAACACTTTATGCATGTGAAATAGCATCCACGTCAGGAATCTATCATTATCCGACATTGAAAGCTTTAAAAAATGACAACCTAAACATCTAAAGTCCGCACCTTATGCCGTAGAATCGCAACGAACTCGATAGAGACTCTAAGTCTTTATCTACGGCACAAAGGTAACCCGTAGCATGAAATAGGTAAGCTATTTCATCACTTACGCTATTCAAACCTCTAGAACTTGTTAGGGTTAGATTTTCTTACCTAAGAACGGAGCCAGAATCGCCAAAAAAATGATGCAAACGTGATAGTTGAGTACGTGGAATGGTAGGGAAGAAGCCTTGGATCGAACACCAACTCTCTCTCCCACGTTCTCTCTCTTTCCTTCTCTCTTTTCTCCTTAGGGTTAGAAATTCGTATGTGAAGAGAAAAAGGGATTTTAAGGTCCTTATATAGGCCCAGAATTGTCGAAAATAGGCTCAGGGTCATGGTATACTCAGGTTATGTCCAAATACGGACCGTTCCGTCTCAACGAAGTACTTCTGGAGGTCCTATTACTAAATGCGGTTAGACTTAAGCTCTTTAATATTGGATCTAGGTCAAGCTAGGTTTTTAGTCCTGTCGGGGTTCCAGATCGACCGTGGCGGACCAGTTTCAGTTCAGTGGTCACCGAAACTCGATCAGGGCCACAAGTGTTATGACATGTAAGGGCCACCTATCTTGATCCGAGGGTAAATTTGGGTCAAAATCCAACGGTCAAAATGCTTAGAAATAATGCGCAAGCGACACGTCTCAGATTTCTTAAAATTATATTTAATTTCTTAAAAATCTTCATTTTCTCACACTCTTCACTCTAAACTCAAGGAAATCGTCTCAGAGCATCATTTGGACATGATTTTTATGGTGCTTGTCAAGTCCAACTACGCGGTCAATATCTTCTAAGTTTATCGTTATCGGACTTTCGATGTGCGGTCCAGGTCCGATATAGAGTTTCAAAGTGCTCCAGAGAGCAACTGGGTTTAGAGATTGATCCTGGATTTTAGGATAGCGTAGCATTACTGATTCTACAGGTTTTAGGTCTTACAGATCGTATTTAAAGTGGTTGGTGCTTATTTCACAGGTAATCTAGTGTAGCGCTAGTTAATTCATGTTAAATTTCTAAAGAATTTCATTCTAAATGATTTCTTTGGCTTTGAAATTGAGTTATGAGCGATTACCAAGGTGATATGGTTGACCCATTGCCTAAGGACGTCTAATTTTGGGTTGGCAAAAATCTCAGGTGTTACAGACTCTGTGTTTGGGAAACAAGTACTTGGAATCAAGCGCATTCTCATTCTGACTCTATTGTGCATCTATGTTGCATAATGCTCTAGTAAGCACCCATTTTTCTGATTTAGAAGGTTTCTCAACTAGAGAACTAATAGGAATACCTTCATCATTTACAGGTATGTCCATAAGGCCAGATATCAGATGACGATCAACTTCAAATGGGCCTTCTCTAGTATCAATTTTAAAAGTTAAATTTTCTGTAGAGAAATCAGAAATGCATGCGAACATAGCCTGTGCAATAGACTGGTATGCCGACCCACCCCAATGTAGAATGTTATCCCATCTTATAGATTGGAGAAGTGAAAAGAGATCAAAAGGAGCAATATGTGCAACATCTACAGGTCGTTCAACTATCACATTGCGCAGCCTCAAATCCTGCACATAACGAGGATCATCTTTGGGAGATCGAAGGTGGCGCCACATGATAGGTATTGATCTAGAAGATGATGCACCACGAGAAGTTTTCATCCTACCTCTAGCAACCATTTGTAACACAGAATATAAACAATCAAAAGATTACAAAGGATGTAGAGTGGGGTTTTAATAGATCAGATTTTACAAAAGAAAAACCCCAAAACCTCAATGAATAAAAAAATTTACTCCAAGAGTGAAAATGAAGTAATATTGACTTGAATCTACAAGAAAAATGCAAACAACAGACTAACCTTGAAGAATCAAGAAGTTAAGTACGACTGGTTGGGCGTAGCCTTGTTGGAGAAGAAAGGGCAAATGATAAAGAAAGCACTTTTTTCCCAAATAAAAAAGCACCAGCGCGCTACACGACTGGTCGTAGGACGTCTTCAACCAATCGTGTCATGGCTGGTCGAGTACATCCTTGACTGGTCGTGTACACATAAAAAAACATGCATTTTTTCATAAAATTTTGAAATTTATAATTTAACAAATATATATATACTATAATACAAAAATGCATGCATAATTAATTTAAATTGCACATACCAAGATCAAAATTTAATTTATTAAACATGCTTTTGTCGAGCGGTTTAATGAAAATGTTAGCAAGTTGAGTCTCGGTCGAAATGTATTCTAATGAGATTGTCTTTTCTTCCACTAATTCTTGAATGTAGTGATATCTAATGTCAATGTGCTTGGTTCGTGAATGCTGGATTGGATTTTTAGATATATTGAATGCACTGGAATTATCACAATATAAAACCATTGAGTCTTGTGCAATTTCATAATTGGTTAACATTTTATTCATCCATACGAGCTGAGTTCATGCATTTTCAGCTGTGATGTATTCAGCTTCAGCAGTTAAGAGCGATATGGAACTTTGTTTCTTTCTAAACCAAGAAACTAAACAATTTCCAATATAGAAACAACCACCACTGGTTGATTTTCTATCTCGATATTACCAGCTCGATTAGTATGTATATAACCAGCCAATTGAACACTAGCATCATGTGGATACTGTAAGACCCGTATCTTAGTCCGTACCATTCCATAGACTTCCACGGTCTTACTAGTCAAATTCCGGAAGCCATCGACCCTTAACCGATAGTCACGCGCGACCCTGATTCATTCGCCGTCAACCCGAGTCGACTCAACCCGAGACCAATACCATAGCGACCGCGCCGTCGCTGCGGTTCCCATGCCGTGACTAGGGCACCGAGGCGATACCCTGGTCAAGAGATGTGGGCCAACGTTCGGTGCGAGGAAAATGCCGCACGTTGCGAAACCCAAGATAATCTCTACGATGTGTCACATCAATCACATCAATCCCATCAATCAATTATCCATCAATCCATCACATGTCAAGTACATCTCAAGTACACATCACTTTCACCCCTTTTCCCAAGCAAGCCACAAAAGTCTTCCATGCCCACACCTCTCTTACACAAAAGGCCTCAAAAGTCAAAAAGGTCTTACACACCCATCACCACCACATCCATCACTCCATCCATCCATCACTCACTCACTCACTCTCTCTCTCTCTCTCTCTCTCTCTCTCTCTCTCTCTCTCTCTCTCTCTCTCTCTCTCTCCCTTTACAACTCTCTCTTTCTCTTTCTCATTTCAAACTCAAAAAAAAATCCCAAGCTCCATACGTATGAGAGCTCTCCCAAGCACTCCCAAAATTCTAAGTGTGGCCCACCTTTCCTACCCCATGATCTCCCCATCCTAACCTTCCATTCCTCATCTCCTCCATTGAAATCCAAGCTAAGGAGCTAAGGAACCCATAGGAGCAAGAATATCGAACGGTGGGTGCTTGATCATACTAAATTTTCATGTTTTTGAGATGGGCCAAGTGAGGCCAACCGATCAATAGTTTGGATCTCACTTGGGACCCTAAGATGTGGTCGATGGCCCACTGGATCATCATGATCATTCCATGATGGGGCCATTCTCCATGGACCCTATCATGATGTTTATTTCTTAGAAAAGGTCATCTAGACCGTCCATATTGGTGGGGAAAGGATCCCCACCGTTGATTTTAAATTTTTGGTGGTCCCACGTGTTAAAAGACCCATCCGATTATATACTTTCTTCAAGGGAGGGATCATAGTGGCGGAGCCCTCCATCACAAAGCGTGTCCCACTCTCCATGTCTCTCTCCCTTTTTATTTCTTTTTATTTTATTTTATTTTATGTAATAGGTTTGTGTGGCCCACTTGAATGGACCCCACCTTGAGGTATTTATTTGGTCCAAGTGTTCCTCAAGTGGGGCCCACTTTACATGCTGTACCCACAACATTCATCTGTGGTGGCCCACTTCCACAGGGCCCACCATAATGTAATTTTAAAAGCCAAACCGGTCCAGTGTTTGGGACGCTGGACGTACCTGTTAGAAAGAAAAAAAAAGAGAAAGAAAGAAGCTTTTGGGGTGGTCCCCTTGTGTAGGCCCCACCTTGATGTATATATTTAATCCAAGCCATCCATTATATTCTCGGGATCATTTTAGGCGTTGAGTCAAAAAATGAGACCGATCGAATTATCTGGCAGGCCGTGGCATTAAGAATATTAGTATTTTCCTTTAGAATTTAAAAAAATGATTGTTGGGGTCCACCAGAAGCTTGGACCCACCTGAAACTTATTTTGGAACCCTATTTTTGTGGGACACATGCAATGGATGGGTTGGATTGCAATTAAACACTTTGGTGGGCCTTACATGGGACCCACTGCGGTATGTATGGCTTACCACACTGTCCACAACAGTGGGTGGTGACACCCACTATGATGCAAGTATTTCACTCACGCCGTCCGTCCACGGCAATGGACGGTGGCCCCCACCTAGTGTATGTATTGTGTCCACGCCGACCATCACTGTGGGCCCTGGCCCACGTGACGTTATGAACAGGTTTGGATGACATTAAACATTACAATGGGCCCATGTTGGGTAGAAAATATATATTTTGGTGGGCCCTGGGTCTATATGACCTTATCAACAGGTTTGAATGGAAAATAAACATTTTGGTGGGCCCCTTGCCATGGAAAATAAACATTTTGGTGGGCCCCTTGCCACATGGCCTTATCAACAGGTTGGATGTAAAGTAAACATTACAGTGGAGCCCTTGCTCACGTGGCCTTACTAACAGGTTGGGTGGTTAATAAATATTTTAGTGGGCCCAGGACTGGATGGAAAATAAATGTTATAGTGGGCTCACATGGGAGCCTACCATGATTCATGAGTTTCATCCAAACTGTCCAACCATTTTGAGATCATCTTAAGGCCATTGTAGAGGCCCATCTTAATGTATTTGTGGCCCACCCACTAAGGCTCACTTTATTATTTATGGGCCCATGTGTGTAGGCTCATTTGATGTATTTGTGGCCCATTGTTGAGGCCCACTTGATATGTTCCAAGGCCATGAGACTAGTCCCATTTGATATATTTTAAGGCCCATGGGACTAAACCCATTTGATATGTATAAGGCTCTTGAGATTGGGCCCATTTGATGCACTCTAAGGCCCACGGGTTTTGACCCATTGCAATGCACATAAGGCCCATTGATGCGGCCCATTTATGTGGCCCATTTGATGAATAAAAGGCCCATTTGATGAATAAAAGGCCCATATGATATGGCCATCTGATATATATGTTAAGCGCAATAGGATGAACCTAAGGTCTATTGCAATGAGTAAACCCAACTCGGAGTATGTGATGATGTTTACGACGATCGTGCCTTGGAAGAAATGTTAGTTTGACGTCCACATTTCGAGTGTAATGCTGGTTGGATGTCCACATTACGACTCTCCTTAGGGCCCATTATTAGGCTCGTACTTATTGTGTATAGGCAGCCCAGGCCCATCTACATTGTAAGGATAGTTCATCTCATTATAACATGTTTAATATACCTTCATGACTCATGATCATACGCATCATATGTATGCTTGACATGAGAATTGACTGATCATAGCATATGCCTTCGGGCAGGTTGTTATGGGCTCTCGGTTAGGCGGTGTTGCCCTACATGAGGGCACGATATGCGCAGGATTTGTTGCATGACTAGATAGCGTGATTCATACATTTCGCATTTGTGTGACATGATTATTGTACACCCTAGCGACATCAGGGCCGTAGCCTCCACAGACGCATCGTGGTTGGCAGGATTGGATATCAAAAATCTTGTTCTACATGGGGTGCTATAGATATCCCTGGGTGAAAGTCCCTAAACCCTTATGGTACCAAGAAATTGCTCCAACGTCTAGACCGAGTGGGTAGATAAGCGTTGAGTGCCGATTACCAGACGGTTGCACTCTCCACTATGTCGTGGTCGGTTGGAAGGGGGTGCGGCCTTATCTGCCCGGGTGTAGGGGGCAATGCTAGGCTGAGTCTGACCAGCTCGAGGAATGGGTCCGCTATCGACGAGTCGCGCCCGATATTGGCAGACGGATAGTGAGGTCTTTTCCACTTACCTTATTGCGCGCAATGAGGCGACGATCTGGTTTAAAGTGTACTAGACCCCGGTGATATCCCAGATTTGAGCTGTATTGATGTGTGGACATAAATGAGGATCTGTATGCTTGAGTTGCATTGCACATCGCATGGCCTTGGGATGGCCGATACCATTTATGTCTTGTAACCCATAGCCTTGGTACGGCTCATGATATTATGGTTCCATCTACATATTCCGTATCACTCTGATATTGCATGATCATATTACTACCTTGCGCACACACTTTCACCACCCTCTAAGCTTTCTATAAGCTTATGCACGACCGTTACGTGCAGGTGACGTTGGTTCGTAGCAGATCTGAGGCAGGAGCACATTGTAGATCGTTTTGGAGTTTTTATTCTTTACCATTGTATTTCCCTTTATGCTCATTGTACTTGTAAAGTTTTTTATCATAGTGGAAATGTAATGGAATTCTTGGTTGTTGTTTGTGGGTTATGCCTTTGGTTATGCTTATTACGAATCAAACTGACGTTGGAAATCCTCCTCGTAGCATCCCAGGATCGGAACCTGGCGAATGGGCACTAGGAGCCGAGAATGGGGTTCTACGGAAGCTGTCGGCGCCGGATTCGGCGATCAGGAATTTTGTGAGCCCGGTTTTTGAGTTTGGGGCATGACAGATACCAAAGACCCAGATCAGCTAAACTTGCGACATATCACATAATCCGCTTAACAGCAGTTAAATGAGACTCTTTAGGGTCAGATTGATATCTAGCACAAATTCTAACGCTAAAAGTAATATCAGGTCTACTTACAGCTAAATAAAGTAAACTGTCAATCATACAACAATATGATTTAGGATCCACACTTTTACTTGTAGAGTCTTTTGAGAGTCTTAATGTTGTACTCATGGGATATCAAAATTCTTACCATTCTCGAATCTAAACTTTTTAATTAAGTTCAAAGCGTATTTGGTCTGAGAAATAAAAATACCATCAGGTTGTTGTTTTACTTACAACCCTAAGAAATAATTCAATTCCCCAACCATGCTCATTTTAAATTTAGATTTCATAAGATCTGCAAACTCAACAGTCATGTTAGTACAGGTAGATCCATAAATAATATCATCAACATAGATCTGCACCATTAAGATATGATTGTTATGTTTCTTAACAAAAAGAGTCTTATCAACACTTCCCATTAGAAAATTATGACTTAGTAGAAACATAGTCAATTTTTAGTACCATGTCTGGGAGCTTGTTTCAAATCATAGAGAGCCTTTTTTAGCCGATAAACATGATCAGCATTCTTAAGGTCTTCAAAACCCATTGGTTGTTCAACATATACTTCTTCACGCAGATCGCCATTTAAGAAAGCACTCTTTACATCCATTTGATATATTTTGAATTTTCTAAAGCATGCAATGGATATAAATAGTCTAATAGATTCAAGACGAGCTACTAGGGCAAAGGTTTCATCATAATCAATGCCTTCAATTTGAGTATACCCTTGTACAACCAGTCTAGCTTTATTTTGAATTATATTATCAAGTTCATCAGACTTATTATTGAAAATCCACTTAGTTCCGATAATATGTTTATCTTTAGGTCTAGGAACAAGATACTAAACATCATTTCTTATAAATTGATTAAGCTCTTCTTGCATCGCTACTATCCAATTTTCATCAGAAAGAGCTTCTTGTACGTTTTCTGGTTCGATCTGAGATATAAAGCACACGTAATTACATATATCTTCTAATTGTCTACGAGTGTGCACACCAGTGAGAGGGTTTTCAAGAATTTGAGTGGTTGGATGATCTTTGACAGTCCTCAGTTCAGAGTTATTTTGACTTGAAGAAGTATTTGGTTTGTCAATTAAGAGAACTTCATCATTATCTGAACTTGAGGCAGGTGTATTCAAATGATCATCAATGACCACATTGATGGACTCTTGAATTACACCAGTCCTCTTATTCAGTACTCAATACGCTCGAATGTTCAAAGCATATCCTAAAAAGATCCCTTCATCACTTTTGGTGTCAAACTTTTCCAAATTTTCACGGTCACATAAAATATAGCACTTGTTACCAAAAACTTAAAAGTATTTGACAATAAGCTTCTTATCAAACCACAATTCATAATCCATTTTATTTTTTGACTTACTTGTATAAATCCAGTTGATTATATAACAAGCAGTATTTACAGCCTCAGCCCATAGATTTGTAAGGAGCTTCATACTATTTAACATTACATTTGCCATTTTTTGAAGCACTCTATTTTTTCTTTCAACAATTCCATTTTGTTGTGGTGTTTTGGGTGTAGAGAATTCATGTGATATTCCCTGATCACAACAGAATTTCTCAAAACTGTTATTCTCAAATTTTGATTCATGATCACACTATGGATCTTACTGACTTGAGAACATTTTTCAGTTTGGATCCTTTTGATAATCCTTTTTACCTCATCAAGGGTTTCTGATTTATCTCTTAAGAAGGCTACCCAAGTGAATTTGGTAAAATCATCCATGATTACCAGTATGTATTTTTTGTCACCTCGACTCTCCGTCCTATTTGGTCCTATAAGATCTATGTGGATGAGTTCAAGCGGTTTTGATGTGGCATTAGAGTCCACTTTTTTGTGAGTACTCCTAGTTTTCTTGCCAATCTGGCATTCGCCACAAATTTTATCTTTTTTTTATATATAATTTAGGTAGACCTCTTATCAGTTCTCTTTTTCTCAATCTATACAAATTGTGGTAGTGTACATGTCCAAGGTGTTTATGCCATAACACAGTTTCATCGGTATGGACCATGTAACACGATTGATTACATGAGCTAGAATCACTTACGATGTAGCAGTTTTCAGTAGTTCTGCGACTAGTTAATACTACAAATCCATTTTTATTTAAAATTTCACATCCTATGTTAGAGATTTTACACTATGATTTTTATCATATATTTAAGAAATAACTAATAAGTTATGTTTTAACCTTCTACATATAAGACATTCTCAAATAAAGGGAGATTAAAAAGTTAAACCGTACCTTTGCCAATAATCCTACAGTTGCTACCGTCACCAAATGTGACTGATCCATCAGTCATGTCTTTAAGAGTGGTGAACAGACCTTTGTCACTAGTCATGTGCCTGGAGCATCCATGTAACGTCCTGAAAATATGGGGTCGTGTAGAAACCCAACTCCCGAGTTCCAGACCATCACTTATGCAACAATTATGCTTATGATTAAATGTTTTCTGAGTTAGTGCATTAACATGAGTGAGATTTTACCAAACTGCAATTCATACTCCAGATCCAGTGATAAAACGCAAGCGGAAGACTGAAAGATATATATATATATATATCACTGTCTGTAAAACAAAACAATCTCGAACTGTCTCCAAAGTATGAATTTAACTCTAAGTCACAAATACATATAACAAACCAAAATCAAAGGTCACATGATAGTCCAACTAGTAAAATTCCGCTGATCCAGGCCACCTATGCGAAGCCGTCAGAAAACTGCATGTACGAGAACTCGTCCTGGTCCTCGTAGTAGTCCGGCTCCAACTCCTGAATCGCCTCGCTATCTGCATCTAAGACAGATTCTGGTAGGTGTTGCAAACACCGTCTCATAACATGGGAATGAGTAATCAACTCAGTGGAATCATAGAGCAAAGATTAGCATGTTATCAAATCAATCGCGCGATAATTGTAAAGAAAACAATCAGACATTCCTAGATACTGTTATTAATGCAAGTATGAGATGCAGTAATGATGCATGCCCTCACCGACATACTCCCTCATGCGACACCATCTTACGTCCACGGCATTCTTTCTTCCCTCAGTCCTTCACATCTTCAAGGCACATGCAATGCGATATGGATATGATTACCAAGTTTTTATTAGTCCTTTCATACAGCAGTATTGGGAAACTAAGGTACTTCACATATATCAATCCCAACACAGATCCTGTCTAGGGTCGTCACTCCTAGTAGTTTCATATGATAATATATTTCTAGGTCACTGCAAGGGCTGCCAGGGCTGTTGCTCACACTCATTGCACCGCTCCCCCATCACCTTATCAATACAGGCCTAGTTGTATTCCTGTCGCTACGGAAGGGTGGTCGCCTCACGTAGACTCAGAATATGCTCGAGGTCACTACAAAGGGCTCATCACCAATCAGAGTAGGCCGTTAGCCCGAATGTAGCGTCCCATACCACCACAATCGGTTCACGAGTCTGAGGTGCTTACTGGTCACTACGGGGAGATTTGTGGCCCCAGCGTAGGCCGACAGCTCGACCACGGTGTCCCATACCACCCTGCCCGGCTCATGAGTCTTAATGGATCAAGGTACCATGGTTATTAGGTTTCCACTGGTAAGTTCAGTACCCTAGGTTCAAGCAAGTATGACCAATATAAGGTGAACATGCAATGGTCAGTCGGGTTGCTTGACGAGCTCGACTAGTACGAGCGCACCTCAAGCTGAATGACATGAAGTGCATAATACACCTCGTGTGGCCTAACCACTGTCGTCAACCAAAGCACGACTCGGGTTCGTCGACGCGTCCTTCGTGGCGAATAGAATTCAACCACAATTTTGAATCTATTACCGACTGCCTGGACTAGAATATAGCCCTAAGAACTTGTAATCTAAATCAATGATCATATGAGAGTGACAGAAATGAAGCACAAATAATCCAAGCATGTTAACAACATGTTACAACATACAACATAAGAAAATCAACCAAACACAAGCATTTCATATATATAAGGAAATCAATTCAATATAACAACATGGAGGAAATCATGTACATCATCATATTAGTTGAGAATCCAATCTTCAAACTAATCTACAACACCATTCACTCAATACTTACTAATACATACTCTTATACAAACACTTAGTCTACACACATTTGTCTACATAGCATATGCGACCCAAAGTGTGCATTAGGGCGAATCTCTTCGCCAAACAGATCATACATGCCTAACTAGTATAATAACACGACAAATATACATGGCAATCATTTTAGTAAAATACGTACGTATAAAGTATTTTCTATAAATACCTAAAATACCCTAAATCTCATATTCTCCGTACGTAATCGAAATGGAAAATAGAGAGCATGTTCTACATGTCAAACAACATTCTTGTCGATAATCTACTATTAAACAACATTGAAAGCTTTGAAAACAGGTAACCTAAGCATCTAAAATCCTCACCTTACGTCGTAGAAGCATAACGAATCGAATAGAAACTCTACGCTTCGTCAACGTCGATATGACGACCTATATCACAAGATAAGTCAGCTACTTCACTACTTGTATTGATAGAATTCCTAAAATAGGCTAAGGTTAGGGTTTTCTTACCTAGAATGAAGTCAGAATCACCGGAAGAGTGATTAGAACATGATGGCTAAGCACGTGTAGTAGCAGGATCGAGTGACATGAATCTTTCCTCACAACTCTCACACAATCTCTCTCTTTGCTCTCTTCACTTTCCTAGGGTTTCTTGCAAATTCATATGGGAGGGATGTGAGAGGGTTTAAGGTCCTTAAATAGGTTAGAAACTCACCTATTTAGACTTTAAACCAAGATATACATGGGTTATAGCCAAATCAGTTCTTTTTCGATCCAAAAGAGCATTTCTGGATGTCCCCTGACTAAATGCGGTCGGACTTAAGCTTATGGATGTTGGATCCTGATCACATTAAGTTTTCAGTTCGATCGGGTTTCCAGATCGCACGTGGCGGACCATTTTCAGTTCAGCGGTCACTGAGATTCAATCAGGGATTCCAAGTACACTGACATGTGTGGGAAATGTTCCCTGATCTGAGGGTGTATTTGGGTCAGATTCCAACGGTATGAATGCTCATACTTAACTCGCAAGCGACACGTGCCAGATTTATTTAAATCACATTTAATTTTTAAAGAATTCTACTCTCTCTCACACTCCTTACTCCAGGCTCAATGAAATAGCCTTGGGACATCAGTTGGGCTTGATTTTCGAAACGATTGTCAAGTCCAACCAAGCGGTCATAATGGCTTGAGATTGTAGATATCGGACTTTCGACGCGTGGTGTAGATCCAATACAAAGTTTCAAAGGGCTCTTGAGAGCAAACGGGTTTAGAGTTTGATCATAGGTTTCAGAATGTTATAGCGTTAATGATTCCACAAGTTTTGGGTCTTGCAAAACGTATTTAAAGCGATCAGTGCTAATTTCACAGTTAATCTAACATAGCGCTAGTTAACTTATGCTTAATTTCTAAAGGAATTAATCCTAAGTGATTTCTGCCTGAGGTGGTACTCGGGTCTCTGTACGGATTTTTTCGAGACGTTACAATCTACCCCCCTTAAACAATAAATTTTATCCTCAAAATTTGTACCTTTTCGTACTCCTCGAGAAGCTGTGGGTAGTTCTTTCTGATCTCAGCTTCTGTCTCTCAAGTAGCCTCCTATTCAATGTGATGCGTCCACAACACCTTCACAAGGGGGATGACCTTGTTACGCAATACCTGCTCCTTCCTGTCTAATATACGCGTCGGTTGCAGTATATATGTAACATCCTCACCTAACTGCACCTGCTCTCATCTAATGATATGGGAAGGATCAGGAACGCATTTCTTCAACATAGAAATATGAAATACGTTGCATACGCTTGTGAGAGGCGTAGGCAAAGCTAGACGATATGCCACTGTACCCACACAGTCAAGAATCTGGAACGGACCAATAAATTGTGGTGCTAGTTTTCCCTTCTTCCCGAACCGAAGAACTCCCTTCATAGGGAAAACTCTCAAAAATATCTCCAACCGTGAACTCTAGCGGGTGCCATCTCGTATCGGCATAACTCTTCTGTCTGCTCTACGCCGTAAGAAGTCGACGTCTGATGATGTGAATCTTCTCCGAGGTTTCCTGCACTATCTCTAGGACAATCAATCTGCACTCACCGACCTCTGCCCAGCAATGCGTTGCTCGGCAAGGACGCCCATACAAGGCCTCATAAGGTGTCATACCGATACTGGCCTGAAAACTGTTATTGTACGCGAAATCCACATATGGAAGACAATCATCCCAACTGTCTTTGAAATCCAACACGCAAGCCCACAGCATGTCCTCTAGAATTTGGTTCACCCGCTCTGTCTGTCCGTCCGTCTATGGGTGGAAAGCAGTACTGAACTTCAACTTCACACCCATATCTTCTGGATGCGAGTCCAGAAAATAGAAGTGAAGCGTGTATCTCTATCCGACATGATCTCTAAGGGAACTCCATGCAGACGCACTATCTCCCTAATGTAGTCTAGTCAACTCATCCGCAGAGTTCGTAACTCTGATCGGTAGGAAGTGCGCCGACTTCTTCAAACGGTCGACGATCACCCAAATAGAATCATGTCCCTTCCTCGTCTTCGGCAGTCCCGAAATGAAATCCATAGAAATAAAGTCTCACTTCCACTCAGCTATAGGCATAGGGTGAAGGAGACCAGGAGGTCGGCGATGCTCTTCCTTCACCTCCCGGTAAGTGAGACAACGGGACACGAAATCTGCGATGTGGGTCTTCATGTTATCCCACCAATAGGTCCTCTTCACATCACGATACATCTTTGTGCTGTCTGGATGCATCGCAAGTCTAGAACTGTGCGCAGCCTCGAGAATCTCTCGTCTCAAGTTGGGGATATCTGGGACGCATAGGCGGCCACGATAACGTAAGCCCCCATCCGTTCCAACTCGCCACTCGGCGTCTGCATCATCACTGGCCTACTCTCGAAGCTCAGTCAGATGCTCGTCGTCCCTCTGCACCGCGATGACCCTGTCATCGATAAGAGGTCACACCTGAACGTGTACGATAACCTCAAATGGCTCCTCTATAGTGAGTTTCTGTTCAAAGTCTCACAAAAACTCAACCATGTCCCACTCAGCTACCATCAGTGGAGCTGCAAACTCTATCGCCTTCTTGCGGTTCAACGCGTCAGCCACAAGGTTCGCCTTGCCCGGATGGTAGGAAACTTCAAACTTAAAGTCCTTCAAAGTCTCCATCCATCGCTGCTGCCTCATATTCAGGTCCCGCTGCGTGAATATGTACTTGAGGCTCTTGTGATCGTAAAAGAGATTGAACTCCTCTTCGTAGAGGTAATGTCTCCAAAGCTTCAATGCGAAAATGATAGCTGCCAACTCAAGGTCGTGCGTAGGGTAATTCTCCTCGTGTTTCCTCAACTGTCTCATGGCATATGCAATCACCCTGTCCTTCTGCATAAGGACACAACCTAGACCAATCCGAGACATGTCTGTATATATCGTATACTTGAGCCCTTGCTCTGGTAATACTAGCATAGGGGTGGACGTCAACTTGTCCTTCAGCTCCTGAAAAGCTGCTTCAGCCTTTACATTCTAGGCAAACTTCAAATCCTTCTGCGTCAACTGAGATAGAGGTCTGGTGATCTTCGAGAAATATCAAATGAAACGTTGATAGTAGCCTGCTAAACCCAGAAAACTCCTCACCTCAGTGACTAAACCAGGCTACTCCCAATCCTGTACTGCAGCTACCTTAGCGAGGTCTATCGATATACCTTCCTTAGATACCACGTGTCCCAGGAACTTGACTTCTTCCTTCAGAAGTCACACTTTCTGAACTGAACAAACAACTGATGCCGTCTAAGAGCATCCAGGACTGAGCGTAAGTGCTCCTCATGCTCCTCTCGACTCCTAAAGTATATCAAGATGTCTTCAATGAATACGATGATGAATCGATAGAGGAATGGCCAAAGTACCATGTTCATCAGGTCTATGAACACGGCTGGTGAGTTTGTAAGACTGAACAACATCACGAGGAACTCATAATGGCCAAAGCTGGTCCTGAAAGCTGTCTTCTGCACGTCCTCATCCCTGACGCGCACCTGGTGATACCCTGACTGAAGATCAATCTTCGAGAAGTACTACGCCCCTATCAACTGATCAAACAAGTCATCTATCCTGGGTAAGGGATACTTGTTTTTTATCGTCACCTGATTCAGCCTACGATAACCAATACACAATCGCAGAGTACCATTCTTCTTCTTTACAAATAGCACGGGCGCTCCCCAAGGAGACAAGCTAGGGCGTATGAAACCCTTCTCTAGCAGCTCATCAATCTACCTCCTCAGTTCCTCCATCTCACATGGAGGCATACGATACGTCGGTAGCCAAATGGGTGTCGCACCGGGCGTTAGATCGATAGTAAAGTCGACCTCACGCCGAGGAGGTAGCCCCGGGATCGACCTGAATACATCAGCAAAATCTCGTACTACAGGGATGTCTCTCATCCCTGGATCATCATCATAATCCAACAGAGCAGTGCAACAACTCAGTCGAGAAGGATGACTGACCTAAACTGGAAAGGTGAAAGCTTTGCCCTCAGGTCCATAGGTTGTAACCAACCTAGTCTCGCAGTCAATCTCGGCTCATATCTCGGTGAGCCAACCATACCAAGTATGACGTCGTAGTGGAATAGGGAGACAACCAATAGGTCAATAGTCACTGTCTTGCTACCCAAGTCTATCAAACAACTCTCGCAGACTTTAGTAATGTCAGAAAAATCTCCTGTAGCCGTAATGAGAGTCATCCCCTTCGCAGGGGCTGTAGCCAATCCCAGTCTCTTGACTGTTGTGCATGAAATGAGGGAAGTAGTGGACCCAGTGTCCACCAATAGGAAAACAGAAATACCTGCAATCTATGTCGTAACCTCGAAAGCCATAGGACTATCGTCTTATACCTCGGATGCCTCAGCTGTGAGCGCATGAACCCGAGCCTGCTGCGGTCGATTCGGCCGCCTCACCATGGGCCGTTGAGGCAGCCAGAACTGAGGTACGGGAGGTCTGAAAGAATGATGCATAGGAGCAAACCGTAACGGTGGAGCGGATAGAGCCTGTGGGCGAGGATGATCGATCTTCTGTGGTGGTGAAAACCCGCTCTCTCATCCGAGCAAAACAGTTCTCTGCAGTGTAACCCAGTCTCCCACAATAAGTACAGGTCACACCTGGGCGTCTTATCAGGAGTACTGGCGCTGTGATCCCAGGAGGAGAGTCGATGCGAGGCCTCTTGCCAAGGAATGGCCTGCCCTGAGTATCTGGTCGTGGCCTAGCAACCATAGGGCCACGAGAACGTGTCAAGCGATCTACATCCTGTTCTGCCCGCATAGACATGTGTATCAGCTCGGTATAAGAGGGTATGCTGACACAACACATCTTCGACCGAATATCAGGTCGCAAGCCCTCAGAAAATCGTCGTATCCGCATCTGCTCGTCATCAAGTATCGTAGGGACGTATCTGCCCAACTCTATAAATCGATTCTCGTACTCCGTAATTGACATACCTCCCTGCCTAAGGCATAAAAACTCATTCTCCCTCTCGTGTCGGTAGGTCTGCGAATAGTATTTCTCATGAAAATGGAACTTGAATGCTGCCCATGTCCATATGTAGCCAACTACAACTGTCCGTAGTATACTATCCCACCATAAGCTAGCCTCTCTGTCGAACATGAAAGTGGCCAACTCAACCTGCTCAGACTCCGAGCAGTGCAGCATCCTCAACATCTTCGAGATGAGGTCGAGCCAGTACTTGGCCTCCTCGGGTCTGTGAGAACCCTCAAAAGTAAGAGGCCGCAAGCACTGGAATCGCTCAAGTAGGCCTCGGGTATCAGCAGCATTCCCCGTAAGGTAAGCGGAAGGTGCAGGATGAGTCATACCCTCATCCTGTGTTGAAGTCCCAGCATCCTCAGCTGGATGCACAGATGGCGCAGGTCGAGTCGTACTCCCACCCTAGGCTAAGCCCCCTGCGATAGTAGTCAAAAGTTGTTGATGCTGCTAGTACATCATAGTCATCAACTGCTCAAACCTATCAGGAGGTGCAGCAGGCTGAGGCACATACTGCGTCGAGGAAGACGCACGATACTGCTAGCCAACTGGCGGTGTGAAAGGTGGTGGTCCGACTGCAGGACCTGCAGAAGGCTGAGACTCAGGTGTTGTCTCACGAATCAGGCCCACAGCAGGGTCCATACTATCATCACTTTGGGGAGGGACCCGATCGATCGGCTCACCCAGCGCAAGACGTGTCGTGCTTCGTGTCACCTTAGGTGGCATTCCCTATATTCAAAATAGGGTGCAACCCAGTCAGTTTCAGTAATAGCACAAACACACCACACAATCATTCACATAATAAGCCGAAGAAACTCCATGCATTTCATTTAATCAAAATTTGTCACAATACAAGAGATATAACTTTACATGCATCATGACAGGAAGCACATGGGAAACTAAGTTAGTGAATCCTACAACTGCAACACAAACCAACTACTAAGCCTTCTCAGGCTCACACACAGAAAACATAAAGCAACCTACATACGACCAACAAACATCTGCAATCTAATCACTCGTTAGAGTCTGCAGATGGAGGAGGGGCACCCTTATTCTGCAAACAACACAGGATGGCCTTCAAGGTGTGAGTCACCTTGTCAAAATTCCGCTTCATGATGGCCTTGGTACCCTCAAGCTCTTGTTTTACCTAGGCCTGGAGTTCTTGGACTTCCCGTCGTAAAGCAACCTGACTCTCCTCAAGTCGGGCTATGTGAGCATCCCTGGGAGCCTGAGTCGCAGGAGGAGGACTCTCATCAGTATCCTGGGCCTCCTCTTCTTCTTCCTGGCCTTCTTCCTCTATTTCTGCCCCACCTTCTTCTTCACTTTCATCCTCTTCAATGTCATATTCACCCTCGCTGTCATCATCAAGCTAAGCCTCACGCTGCCGAGGCCCTATCTTCATTTGGTTCACAGTAGCCTCGTTGATGTAATGAACCGGCACAGGTAACTCCAGCCCAAGTCTGTAAGCAAACTCAAGCGCAATCTTGCATATGAGCTGGCCAAAGGGAAGTGACTCAGATGTTCTTCTCGATTTCGCTACGAGGATGATCTGTCGCAGCACAAACGTGGGCATGCACACGTTCTCTCCCTGACCCACCTGATACAAGAAATCTACCATGAGACGCGTGCATTCACTGCGATTGCTCCACCTGGGATAAACATTAAACGTGCAGATGTGGTGAAGCAAACAAAAATTATCCGACATGTGGGTCACTAAGAGGCTCTTATTATGCTTCCACTCAACTAAACCACCACATAGAAACTTAGTACGACAATCTTGCTCATGAACACTCTTCAGGTTCTTAGCACTTGGATGTACCTCACCAAGTGGCACGTTCAGAAGTCGAGCTATCAACCGAACATCGATCGTGGCTTGTCGATCTCTATCTAAGGGAATCCTGAACTGCAGTGGCTCCAGCGTAGGGTTCTGAATATGAGCATAAAAGGCACGAATGGTGCTCACATTAGCATGAGACTGACCTTCAAAGAGCGCACCCCACTGTGCAGCTTCGATGTGCTCAAACAACAGAAATTCACCAAAGAGTCGCCCATCCACCTGAGCTTCAAAAAGAACCTTACAATCCGTATACGCACCATGGGCCAAGTCTGCCAACAGTGTTCTCTCTATCAGAGCATGGGGATCCAAATCCCGCTTCGTGTGTAGCTCTCGAGCCGCACTTGAACTAGCTGCGGCGCTTGAACTAGCGGCGCCACCTCTCGGCCTTCTTGAACGTGAGGGGCGACTAGGCCCAGCTTCATCAGCAGCACTCTTCCTCTTTCCCATGAGAGAGAGGACAATGGAAATTGAGAATTTGGCCACCACAAACTTAAAGAAGGCCATGAAAAATGAAAGAAAGGGGGATTAAGGGTTGGGGTTCTAGATTCTCCATGAGTTTGAGACCCAACAGGGCTTGTAAAGGCCCCAAACACCGAGTTTGAAGAAAGGAAAAGGAAGAGATGGGTTGGGTTGGAAGCTTACACAATTTGAGCTTCAAATGGAGGATGTAAGAGCTCAAAATGTGAGAGAATGGAGAAAGAGGGGATTGTGTGCCACTGAAAATGATGGACCGTGGATTGTGGCCGAAAACAGTGATGGGAGTGGTTAGAAACGAGATTTGAGAGGGAAATCAGCAAATAGGAGAGAAAGGGAGAGCTTAGGGGTGTGTTTTATGAAGGAGGTACTAGTTTAGGAGGGTTTTAATGGATGGCCCATATACCAGGGGGTCACCCTAACCCCCAAAGACCATCGGCCCGAAGGCTCGACCGAATGGGCCCATTGATCGGCGAGGCCCTCACCACTCGCTGGACTATTTGGCGAGGCCTCACCATTTGGGGGAGGTCCTCCTGCCCTAAGGACCCCAAATACATGTGGGTCCCACCCTAGATCATTTTGGATTAGCGCGAGTAGGGCCACGACTCCGTTTCAAACTATTTCAGGTCATTTCGGGTACTAACTGCTGCATATTCGCATTCAGCAATTTTTAATAGCTGGGATAGGGTCAATAGAGGTTTAGGCTGAAAGGGCCTAGATATATGCCCTAGAGGGGGGTTGAATAGGGCAATGCCAAATAAAAATAATAACAGCGGAATAATAAAAGAATTAAAGCACAATGCTTAATATAAAACAATTACAATAGCCTAGAATAAGGAGATTGATACTTTATCAGTTCTAAGGACAACCTTACACCAAAAACCAGAGGTTTAAGGTAGGACAACCTTATTTCTAGAATGTCCTTTTTTCATAAACCAAAGAGGAATAAAAAGCAATGAAATCAAAATAACTTGCGAAAAATAGATCCTAAGTTATTACAACATTCATCCAGACTTTTCTTGAAGTGATTACAACATTCATCCACAAACACAAATCACAAAACTGAATGAATAAAGGAATGAAAGAATAAAGCACATCCACAACACAACGATATATAGTGGTTCTCCTGTGTGTACACCAACTATTATCCAACAGCCACACAGATTGCTACTCCACTCCTAATATCCTCACACAGGGGATATAAGCATGCACTATCAAAATAGGTTTCACAGGTTCACCTAAAACCTTCACAATTGTGTCTTTGATCTCGGGCTTACACAATCTAAGTTTTCTGGCTCTCCTCAGATAACCAATACAATGAGATTTTTCTGGCGAATCTCAAACAAAAATCAGAGAAAGTAAATTACAAAACATGTAAAATACCTGAATCACCTTTTGATGAAGCCCGGTAGAACCAATCGGAGTAGTAGTTTGATTCGACGTTCAAATTCCAATACTTACTTTAAAAATGGTTCTAAGTCTAATTGATTTTAGATCAAACGGGCTAGATCTATTTGATTTTGAATCCAGAAGAAGGAATAACAGAAATTCCCCTTTTCTAATAAGATTGGAATGTAGATCAAAATCAAATAAGAATAAGCTAGCAAAATGAATATTAAATAAGCACAATGTAGCTTAAAATAAACATAAACTTATCTCAGAGAATAGCCTAAAGAATGCTTGAATAGAATTGATATGAAGTACTTAAACTCTGAAGTTCGTGCTCAATTTATAGACTGAAAAATCCCGTCTACAACTGGTCTTAGGATCCTAGGACTGGTCGTAGCTCCAAAGATTTTCAAAAGATTTCCGTGGGATTTGATTTTCAATTCCATGACCGGTTGAGGGTGGTCTACGACCGATCGTGGGCCATCTACGACTGGTCGTAAGACACCTACGACCGGTCGTAGGACCCCAAAAATGGTTGCTGAAGTTTGAGTCATAGGGCTACGACTGGCCGAAGGATGAGTCATAGAATTCACAAGACTGGTCGTAGGATGTCCAGGACTGGTCGTAGGACAGCTAGAAAGATTCAAAAATCTTCAACTACCTAGGACTGGTCCTGAAAAACCTAAGACTGGTCGTAGCAAATCTAGGACTGGTCTTGAAGTCCCTAGGACTGGTCTTAGAACACTCCAAACAAGCATATAAAGATATATGAGTTATGTATCCGGAATGATATACAATAAAGCCCATCCTAAGGTCAATCTAAGGTCAAACAAACCTTAAAAGTGAGATGGACTTGAAAGTTTGTACACTCAAATGACCCTTAAGAGAAGCTTGTGAATATTCAAAACTTGTAGTGGGCCTTCATAAGCTTGATCTTGACTTGACAAAGTCTTCTAGTAAACTTGAACTTGATCAAACCTTGAACATGCAACCTTGAAAACTTCTATTCTTGATTTCTTCATCCAAGACTTGAAAACTTTCTTCTTTTAAGATCTTGTCTTGAAATGCGATGTCTTGATATGTCTTGATTGCAATGAATAGACTTCAAACATAAAACACAAGATATACAAGACATAGATATAGGTTTTGGCAACATAAAATTTGACAACTAAAGGTATATGTAATCATAGCACTTACATAGGCTCATCCACACGTGAACTAGAAGTGGTCTGGGGTCATTTCATGCGACCATGGATGCACACGGACTCGATTAAAATGATCGATTTGAGTGAACTTCACCAATTATCGAGATTGGGGTCCTATGAATGTTTCTATGTTTTTCTCGCACCCACCTAAGTCAAAGGGCAACAGCGTACGTCACGTGACCATAACCCAGGTCCGGTTTAATCCAAATCATGCTCTGATACCAACTTGTAAAGCCCTGAAAATCGGGGGTCATGTATAAACCCAACTCCCGAGTTCCAGACCATCACTTATGCAACAATTATATTTATGATTAAATGTTGTCTGAGTTAGTGCATTAACATGAGTGAGATTTTACCAAACTGCAATTCATACTCTAGATCCAGTGATAAAACGCAAGCAGAAGACTGAAAGATATATATATCACTGTATGTAAAATAAAACAATCTCAAACTGTCTCCAAAGTATGAATATAACTCTGAGTCACAAATATATATAACAAACCAAAATCAAAGGTCACATGAGAGTCCAACTAGAAAAATCTCACTGATCCAGGCCACCTATGCGAAGCCGTTAGAAAACTGCATGTATGAGAACTCGTCCTAGTCCTCGTAGTAGTCCAGCTCCAGCTCCTGAATCACCTCGCTATCTGCATCTAAGACAGATTCTAGTAAGTGTTGCAAACACCGTCCCATAACGTGGGAATGAGTGATCAACTCAGTGGAATCATAGAGCAAAGATTAGCATGTTATCAAATCAATCGCGCGATAATAGTAAAACAAACAATCAGACATTCCTAGATACTGTTATTAATGCAAGTATGAGATGCAGTAATGAAGCATGCCCTCACCGACATACTTCCTCATACAACACCATCTTACGTCTGCGGCATGCTTTCTTCCCTCAGTGCTCCACATCTTTTAGGCACATGCAGTGCGATATGGATATAATTACTAAGTTTTTATTAGTCCTTTCATACAGCAGTATTGGGAAACTAAGGTACTTCCCTTATATCAATCCCAACACAGATCCTGTCTAGGGTCGTCATTCCTAGTAGTCTCATATGATAATATATTTTTAGGTCGCTGCAAGGGCTGCCAGGGCTGTTGCTCACACTCGTTGCACCGCTCCCCCATCACCTTATCAAAACAGGCCTAGTTGTATTCTTTTCGCTACGGAAGGGTCATCGCCTCACATAGACTTAGAATACGCTCGAGGTCACTACAAAGGGCTCGTCACCAATCAGAGTAGGTCGACAGCTCGAATGTAGTGTCCCATACCACCACAATCAGGTCACGAGTCTGAGGTGCTCACTGGTCACTACGAGGAGGTTTGTCGCCCCAGCGTAGGCCGACAGCTCGACCACGGTGTCCCATACCACCATGCCTGGCTCATGAGTCTTAATGGATCAGGGTACCATGGTTATCAGGGTTTTCACTGGTAAGTTCAGTACCCTAGGTTCAAGCAGTTATGACCAATACAAGGTGAACATGCAATGGTCAGTCGGGTTGCTTGACGAGCTCGACTAGTACGAGCGCACCTCAAGCTGAATGATATGAAGTACATAATACACCTCGTGTGGCCTAACCACTGTCGTCAACCAAAGCACGACTCGGGTTCATCGTCGCGTCCTTCGTGGCGAATAGAATCCCACCACAATTTTGAATCTATTACCGACTGCCTGGACTAGAATATAGCCCCAAGAACTTGTAATCTAAATCAATGATCATATGAGAGTGACAAAAATGAAGCACAAATAATCCAAGCATGTTAACAACATGTTACAACATACAACATAAGCAAATCAACCAAACACAAGCATTTCATATATATAAGAAAATCAATTCAATATAACAACATAGAGGAAATCATGTACATCATCATATTAGTTGAGAATCCAATCTCCAAACTAATCTACAACACCATTCACTCAATACTTACTAATATATACTCTTATACAAACACTTAGTCTACACACATTTGTCTACATAGCATATGTCGACCCAAAGTATGCATTAGGGCGAATCTCTTCGCTAAACAGATCATACACGCCTAACTAGTATAATAACATGTAAATACACATGGCAATCATTTTAGAAAAATACGTACGTATACAGTATTTCCTATAAATACCTAAAATATCCTAAATCTCATATTCTCCCTACGTAATCGAAATGGAAAACAGACCGCATGTTCTACATGTCAAACAGCATTCTTGTCGATAATATACTATTAAATGACATTAAAAGCTTTGAAAATAGGTAACCTAAGCATCTAAAATCCTCACCTTATGCCGTAGAAGCATAAAAAATCGAATAGAAACTCTACGCTTCGTCAACATCGATATAACGACCTATATCACAAGATAAGTCAGCTACTTCACTACTTGTATTGATAGAATTCCTAAAATAGGTTAAGGTTAGGGTTTTCTTACCTAGAATGAAGTCAGAATCACTAGAAGAGTGATTAGAATACGATGGCTAAGCACGTGTAGTAGTAGGATTGAGTGACAGGAATCTTTCCTCACAACTCTCACACAATCTCTCTCTTTTCTCTCTTCCCTTTCCTAGGGTTTCTTGCAAATTCATATGGGAGGGATGTGAGAGGGTTTAAGGTCCTTAAATAGGTTAGAAACTCACTTATTTAGACTTTAAACCAAGATATACTTGGGTTATAGCCAAATCGGTTCTTTTTCGATCCAAAAGAGCATTTCTGAAGGTCCCCTGACTAAATACGATCAGACTTAACCTTTTGGATGTTGGATCCTGATCACATTAATTTTTCAGTTTGATTGGATTTTCAGATCGCACGTGGCAGACCAGTTTCAGTTCAGCGGTCATTGAGATTCGATCAAGGATTCCAAGTACACTGACATGTGTGGAAAATGTTCCCTGATCCGAGTGTGTATTTGGGTCAGATTCCAACGGTCTGAATGCTCATACTTAACCCGCAAGCGACACGTGCCAAATTTATTTAAATCACATTTAATTTTTAAAGAATTCTACTCTCTCTCACACTCCTTGCTCCAGGCTCAATGAAATAGCCTTAGGGCATCTATTAGGCTTGATTTTCAAAACGATTGTCAAGTCCAACCAAGCGGTCATAATGGTCTAAGATTGTGGATATCGGACTTTCAACGCGCGGTCTAGATCCAATACAAAGTTTCAAAGGGCTCCTGAGAGCAAACGGGTTTAGAGTTTGATCCTAGGTTTCAGGATGTTATAGCGTTAATGACTCCACAAGTTTTGGGTCTTGCAGAACGTATTTAAAGCTATCAGTACTAATTTCACAGCTAATCTAACATAGCGGTAGTTAACTTATGCTTAATTTCTAAAGGAATTAATCCTAAGTGATTTCTGCCTGAGGTGGTACTCGGGTCTCTGTACGGATTTTTTCGAGACATTACAATCCACTATTTAGGTACCAATTTGAATGGCTTAAAACTTTGAAAGTCATGTGAGCAATCAAGCAAGAAACCTTAGGAACCCATTTCATAACTATTTTGGGATTAGGAGCATAGTTGGTCTTCTTGTATTTGTAGTTGTTGTAAGAATGACCTACTAAGTTACATTTTGAGAGCTCCTTAAGTAAATCAACCATTTTTTTCTGCTAAAGGATTTTGGTTCTGATATTTATAGTTGATATGGCTATTTTTAGGTTTAAAAGATTGAAAATTTTCAGTCTTTTTAGAAAAATTTTGATTTGAACTATTCCCTTTTGAGTTTGAAGATTCTCCTTTCATAAACTTAGGAGTATTCTTCTATTTAGGAGGAACATTTTTATCGTAGCCCAAACCGGATCAGTCACCACATTTTCTTGATGCAGACAAAAGCTTGAGCATACCTCCATGCATCTTTTAAACTCAAAAGCGAAGAGACCTCATGTTTAAGTTTTTCATTTTCAAATTTAAGATTTTTCAATAAGGGAGGTTTTGAAATCTAAATCGCATTTCAATTTTTTAAAACAATCTGAAATGTGAGATTTTTCTAAAATAAGAGAATAAAAAATTTCTTTAAGTTTTAAAAACTTTTCTTTTTGAAGCTTTAGTTTTACCGCAATTTAACAACTTTCCTTGTATAGGGCATTATAAGCATCTTGAAGATCTTCTTCATTTTCATGATCACTATTTAGATTTTCTTCACTAGTTAAATCATCATGATTTAAAAAAGTGACCTTGGCTAGAGTCATACGGGCTTTGACTTCATTGCCCAACTCAGTTTTAGAATCTTCTAATTCAGAAGAGGCTTCAGAACCAGAAGATTCATCCCAAGTAGCTAACATACCTTTCTTTTTAGGTCTGCCCTTATTAGGACACTTGGTTGCTAAATGCCCATATTCTTGGCAGTTGTAACATTGACTATCTTTTAAAGATTTCTAAGTTTTAGATTTGGATCTTTTCTTATTATTAGATTTTTAAAAATCAACTATCTTTTTACTTTTAAAAATTTTGTAAAAATTTTTAGCTAAAAGAGTTATATCATCTTCAAAATTTTTTAAATCAGAATTACTATTATTTTCTTAAGAAACATTTTTAGAAGATTTAAGGGCAACTAGTTTACCTTTAGGAGCTTTAAAAGTTAACTCATAAGTCTGTAAAGAGCCAACTAATTCTTCTACCCTCATATTACCCGTATCATGAAGTTCTTGGATCGCAGTTACCTTAGAATTGAACCATTCAGGAAGTGAGCATAGTATCTTTGCACACACTTTACTTTCTGAGATTTTATCGCCAAGACCCCACATAGAGTTCACGACGTCATTTAATCTTATATAGAAGTCCATAAACATTTCATTTTCTTCCATATGTATTTCCTCAAATTTGGTTATGAAGATTTGGACTTTAGATTTCTTGACAATTGATATACCCTCGTGTGTCATTTTTAAAATATCCCAAGCTTGCTTTGTAGTATCACAGAATATAATTCTTTTGAATTCATTCAGTGATATTGCACAAGTGATTGCATTTAGTGCTTTTGCATTGGCACTACTCTCATTTTTTCGAGTGGTCCATGAAAAATAAGGTCCTATTCTAATAAATTTTGATCCATCGATACCAGTCACTTCAATGGTAGGAGGGGTCCATTCAGTCACTGTGGCTTGCCACACGCTCTCATCCATGGATTTAAGGAAAATCTTCATCCTAGCTTTCCTATAGGCATAATTGGAGCCATCAAATGGTGGAGGCCTAGTGACTGAAAGGCTATCAAAATTTGACATCTTATAAATAGCTTTGATCGGTTAGCTCAGGAAATAAATCCAAAAATATAATAATTAAAACGAGTTATTAGGCTCTGATACCACTTGAAAAGTCCAAGCTATATGTCCTAGGAGGGGGGGGGGGGTGAATAGGACTATGCCAAATTAAAATGATAACAGTGGAACTTAAATAAATTAAATGCAAATAACAAAGATAATCTCATAATGCTGAATATAAAAACAACCTCAATTGTATGAGTATTGAGAGGTTGATACAAATGTTGTTCTAAGGACAACCTTACACTAAAAACCAAGGTTTATGGTAGGACAACCTGATTTCTAGAAAGATATTTATATCAAAAACTCAAAATTGATACAGAGGAATAAATAAATAAATAACAAAGAAATGAAATCTAAGTTATTACAACATTCCCCACAATGCTTGAAATGTAAAAGATTACAACATTAACATCTACAAATACATCCCACAAACTTGAATGATAAAAGATATAGAAAATAAATCACACATAAAACACAAAGAATTATAGTGGTTTGCCTGTGTGTACACCAACTGTTAAACAACAGCCATACAGCTACTCCACTCCTAATATCCTCACACAGTGGATATTAGCGTTCATTATGAAAATAGGTTTTTCTAGGTTCACCTAAAACCCTCACAATTGTGTCATTCAAGTGGGCTTACACAATTCAAAAACCCCACACTCTAAGTTTTCTGGCTCTCCTCCGATAACCAAACGAATGAGATTTCTCTATCTTTATCTCAAAAGAAACCAACACAATGGAAATTACAACAATGTAAAATACCTGGATTTCTCCTTTTATTGTGGCCCGAAAGAACCAAGTCAAAGTAGAAGTTTGAATATAGAAGTTCAATGTCCAATACTCACTTTCAGATGGTTCTAGGTTCTAATTGATTTTAAATTAAATCAAGTTGAGCTAACTCTATTTGATTTTTATTCCAAGAAGTGGAATATCACATTTCTCTTTCAAATCAGATTGGAATGCAGAAACAAAATTAAATATAAAAAGTTAATAAAAAGAGAAATTAAATATGCACAATCTAGCTTAAGAAGTTTACATGCTTATCTCTCAGAGTGATGCCTTGATTTTTATTGAATTGAATATCCAACTTTGAAAATCGTGCTCTATTTATAAGTACAGAAGTCACACCTTCGACTAGTCCTGTGGACACTACGACTGGTCGTTGATCGAACTAATTTTTAAAATTTTGAGCGCGATCGGATAAAACCATTCCATGACCGGTCGAGGGACCTCTACGACTAGTCGTGACATGTCCATGACTAGTCATGTAGAACCTGGAATAGTCTCTGGAGTTCAAGTCGTAGCTGAAGGACTGGTCGAGAACGAGTCGTGCACTGTTCACACGATCGATCGAGTAGTCTCCCAGACTGGTCGTGGCTCAATAAAAAATTTTAAAAATTTACAACAATCTTAGGACTGGACAAGAAATTTCTTTTACTGGTCGGGCCAGTACTAGGACTAGTCTAAGAACAGACCAAAATACTTATAAAATAAGTAATTAAATTATGTATCTGAAATGACCTACCCTAAGGTCAATCTAAGGTCATTCATACCTTGAACATGACATATGAACATTGAACCTTCTTTTCTTTAGATGATGGATGATCTTTAACATTCATGAAGCTTGATATTGTGACACAGAATGAAGCTTGAACTTTGTGAACGTTTGAAGCTTGATAATGTAGTACTTGAGTTGTACTTCATCTTGAGTCTTGAGTACGATCGGTTGACTTGTCTTTCAATGTCCACTTAAAGACATTGAGCTTTGAATCTTAAAGGTGTGAACAATGTACTTGAATTTGTAAATATTTGTAGATCTCGTTCTTGTCTTGAAGCATTGTTCCTTGAACTTGTGATGCATTGCCTTAAACATACATATATCAATGTGCTACACAAGACACAGATAGTGCTTTTGGCACTACAAATTTTGACAATCAAAGGAGCAAGAGACCATAGCACTTACAAGTTAAGACTTATTTAAACTTGTGAGGGCATAACCGTAATGAATCCTTTCTTTTAATAGGATTATGGCCTCAAATTCCCTTCATTCAAGATTGTAAACTTTCCATTTACTAACTTCGCCGACAGACGAGGTGCTTAGAGAAGGGAGTCCTGAGCGCTCTCCCGCACCTCCAGTTAGGCCAAGTGGCCCTGAAAGAGAGCTTGCGTCTCGAACTACCCCATCTCAGTTGCATGTGAGTCATGTGGGCACACCTCCACCAAATGCATAACCTAAAACCCCACCTAGCGTTGTTATTAGTTAGCTGACTATCATCGTACAACAACAGGTTTCGATCACCACACTGTTGGAGGCTCTCCATCATAATATACATGTATCGGCCCCAAATACTGAAGAGATTAGTGGGTCAGAAATGTTTGAAAGGTTTTAGAGGCTACGGCCACCATTCTTCTCAGGAGTACCAGATCCAGTTCTAGTAGAACACTGGCTAAATATAATGGCCAAGATGATGAGATCGCTAGGTTGTTCGGACGCCCAAAGGGTTATCCGACTTAAAATCCAGTCGAGATTGTGCACCTTCGACTTTACTGACTTTGTTGATATTGTGGACAAAGCCATGCGAGTAGAGAAGGACTTCGAGCGTAGGGCCAAAACACATGCTCTTATTTGAGTTTCAGCAAGCAAAGCCAAGACGATGCCATTTATATCTCCTATGCCCGAGAAAAGGGTGAAATTCACATCACACCCAATTCTTTCTTTGAGTCAGGGTAAGCTCTACAGCTATTGTGGCAAACCTGGCCATATCTTACGGTGGTGTTTCAAGAGTCAGCAAGATGAGAGGACTTCTTTAAATCTTTTTCAAGCCTCGCAACCTCAAGCACGAGATCGAGGAGTTCATTGCATGTACGCCTTAGATACACCCAACCTTGAGCGAGCAGACCAAGGTACAATCTTTATAAATCTTCCTTAGTAGTTATAAGGTAGTTCATAAGGATTATAATTTTTTATGAATGCATAGTAATGTGAATAAAATAATAAGAAATAATTAGATTATAGATTTTAGGATAGCACCCCAAATCGTTAAAATGCAGTGTTAAAGCGTAATGAACCATTTAGGCGCATTCCTTAGGAAAACATGAAATTAAATAGCATATCTCAAATGAATAGAATGATTGAAAATATGAATTAACGAAACCATATTAAGCGAAGTATATACGATTTGACGTGAATTCTAAATCTCGATGGTTACAATGATCTCAATGCCCTGATCAAGCAGAAGATCGATACTCACTGGGATTAAGAAAGAAACTAGTAAACTCATTGCCCTACCAGGAAAAAGTTTTGCGTATCAGGCCCAAACCAACTATAACTATCCATTTGTATTTTCCCCTAAACACTAGAAACATAAACTACTCTTCCTTTAAGATGACATAGATTCTCATCGTGAATTTTAAACTTATATATATAAATAGGATAGTCATGATGAAAATCTTCTTTACCACATGTGAGCAAACCCTTGATCTTAACTAGTACCAAAAGAAAATGGGATGAGCACTATCGGATCTTGTGGGCGAGATTCTTCTTTAAGGGGGTAGATTGTAATGACCTTAGTTCTAATAGTCAGTCATGAATACAAACATACTTCATGGAGAGGGTGGTGAATGCTAAGAGACATGGTAAAATAACTTTTCCTCATTCCCATTTAAGGTAAAAGTATTGAATTTTGAGGATGAAATTCTCTTTAAGGGGGGTAGATTGTAACACCCCGTATTTCTCAGTACTCGGGTGTTACCATGAGAATTAAGTTTAGAAGCTAACTCATCTAAACATTTACCTTCATCCTAACTCAACCTTGACTAGTAAAAGGATTCTCACCCATAAATTGAGTCATCCGTCTATCAATTTCCAAAAATGGGCCATCATGTTATGCGAAGAACCTATTTACAGGGCTTGACTTCCTTGATAAGAGAATTTAACTGTCCACCCTATAATGATGTATTGTCAAATCTATCAATCATTAACCTTGTAAATAGATTGTGAGTGACACATGGCTAGAATGTAGGGGTCTTGTGAGGCTTGTATCCTTGTCGTACTATTCCATAAGCTTCCGCGGTCCTTCCAATTGAATTCCGATGACCCGCGATCTGTTATCGGCATTTGCGTACGATCCCAAGTCATGTCCCAAATATCAGAGTCAGCTCAACCCGAGACTTGTAGCCTTACAATTGTGTCGTCACCACGGTTCCGATGCCCGCCATGTATTTCGTGCTAAGGCGATACCCGGGTTAGGAGATGTGGGCCCGCGTTCAATTCAAGGAAAACGTCGCACGTTGCAAATCCCAAGAGAATCTCTAATCAAATCAATCCCATCAATCACCACATCATGTCAAGTACAATACCATCCCCAAAGTCAACTCTCTCTCTCTCTCTTACACACCCTTACATGTCAAGTACACATCACTCACTCCATCACCCTTTACATCCCATCCTCTCTCTCCCTCTCTCATTTTTCTCCCAAGTTCCATGAGAGCAACCCACGTCCAAGGGAGAGGAGAAAGCTAGGTGTGGCCCACCTCCTACCACACAATCCCACCACCCAAAGATCATCTCCACCATTGAAATACATCCCCTGGAGCTCTAGGATTTGTTAAGGGAAGAAGAAGTCTAAGAAGATCAAAGGTGGGTGCTTTATAGGCCTAGATTTAATACTTTGATGATGGGCCAAGTGAGGCCTACCGATTGATGGTATGGATCTCACTTTAGACCCTAGATGTGGTCGATGATCCACCTTGATTTACATGATCATTCCATGATGGGGCCATTCTCCATGGACCTCATCATGATGTTTATTTTTCTTACATGAATAAGGTCATCTAAACCTTGCATTTTGGTGGAGAAAGGATCTCCACTATTGATTTTGATCGGTGGGCCCACATGTAATGGGACCCACTTAATGTATGTTGTGATGTATGGAAGGGAGGGCCCATAGTGCCGGGGTCCCTCCATTACTCGATCTTTCTCTTTCTCTCTCTCTCTCTCTCTTTCCCTGATTTTATGGTCCACTTGTGATGTATGTAGTTCATCCTTATTGGGCACCAAGTGGACCCAACCGGGGGCCACATTGCAGCCGCTTTACTACCCTTCTTGGAGGGTCTGGACGATGGGAAGACACAAATATTAGGTGGGTCCAGCATGGCCAGATAGCCAGGGCCAAAACCTGTTGGATGACCGTCTAGTAGCGTCTGGATGCTGGTTGGGAAAAACTAAATATCAGCTTGATTCAAAGTGTTTGGGTGGGCCACTCATGCAGGCCCCACCTTGATGTATGAATTTAATCCAAGCTGTCCATTCTATTTCCTAACTCATTTTAGGCGTTGAGATAAAAAATGAAGCCAATCCAATTTCTGGTGGGCCATAGCATAGAAAACAGTGATTTTTATCGTTTACATCTGCTAGGACCCGCTTTGATGTTTCTATATGCTAAAACACATCGAATATTGGGCTCGTTTGGACTGTCTTGAGTCGTAGAATCTAATGAGTGGATTGGATCCACATGATGCGGGCCCCACCTAGGAAAAACCTTAAAAAAACTATTTTTCAAAAAAAAAACAACAGACGCTACTGTTGTTGGACGTCCAGAGGATGCTACAGCAGCGTCTTGCTGCACTGTGGACACGGGTAGGGACTTGGGTCCCAGTCGTGGGTCCCACCGTCATGTATGAGAACATCAACACCATGCATTTGGTAGCCCCTTCTAGTTGTGGACCACTCCAAAAAAATCAGCTGTATACGCAGCTTAGGTGGCCCACACGGTAGGAAGCAGTGGGGATTGAGCGTCTACCATTGAAACCCTTTTGTTGTCACAGAAGTTTTGGATCATTATAAATTTATTTTTCCTCTTTGTTCAGGTCCCTGTGACCTTATTAATAGATTAGATGGTAGATAAACGTTATGGTGGGCCCCACGTGGGACCTACTGATGTATGTAATGTGTTCCACACCTTCCATCAATGTGGACCCCACCATGAGGTATGTACTTTATCTATGTTGCCCATCCCTATGGGACCCACCATGATGCATGTGTTGCATCCTAACCCTCCATCCATTTGGCTAGGTCATCTTAAGCTTGAGACTGAAAATGAGACAGATCCAGTTATCAGGTGGACCACACTACAAGGAGCAATAGGTGTGAACGTCCACCATGAAAACCTCCCTTGGGTTAAAGAGTTTGGGACCAATATGATATTTTTTTTCCTCCCATTTCAGGTCTTTGTGATCTTATGCACAAACTGGATGGAAATTAAATACTATGGTGTGCCCCATTGGAATTTAACTGTGGAAATCATTACCACCACGGTTAAATATGGTATGGTCTAGTTGATCTTTTGATATGGTTAATTTTTATACAATACTCTATATTAATCTCTAAAAATATATTAATTGTGTTTGGCCCATTCAACTCAGCCCATTTGATTCGTTCCATTTGATTAGGCCCATTTTATCGGCTCATTTAATTTGGCCTATTTAATTCGTCCCATTTGATCGGCCCATTTAATTCAGCCCATTTGATCTGGCCCATTGATTCAACCCATTTGAATTGGCCTATTTAATCCGACCTATTGATTTGGCCCATTTGATCAGCCCATTTAATTCCCCCCATTTGATTGGCTCAGTCAATTTGGCCCATTGACTCGACCCATTTGATTCGGCCCATTTAATTCGGCCCATTTGATCGGCCCATTTGACCGGCCCATTTGATTATGAGGTCCAATGAGACGTATGTGAGGCTTTTGTGCGAGGCCTATTGTGATGTATTCGAGGCCCGTGGGCAAGGCCCAATGTGATGTATTCAAGGCCTGTGGGTGAGGCCCAATGTGATGTATTCAAGGCTCATGGGTGAGGCCCAATGTGATGTATTCGAGGCCCGTGGGCAAGGCCCAATGTGATGTATTCAAGGCCCGTGGGTGAGGCCTAATGTGATGTATTCAAGGCCCATGGGCAAGGCCCAATGTGATGTATTCGAGGCCCATGGGCAAGGCTTAATATGATGTATTCGAGGCCCACAGGCGAGGCCTAATGTTATGTATTCGAGGCCCGTAGGCAAGGCCCAATGTGATGTATTCAAGGCCCATGGGCGAGGCCCAATTTGATGTATTCGAGGCCCGTGGGCAAGGCCCAATGTAATGTATTTGAGGTCTATGGGTGAGGCCCAATGTGATGTATTCGAGGCCATAGGTGAGGCCCAAGGTGATGTATTCAAGGCCCATGGACAAGGCCCAATGTGATATATTCAAGGCCTATGAGTGAGACCCATTGTGATGTATTCGAGGCCCATGCGATGCGGCCCGCTTGATGTGTATATGGCCCTTATGTGAGGCCACAATCTCATTATATGTTTTGGCTCTATAAGTAGGCCACTCCTTAGGAGCAATGTTGGTTAGATGTCCACATTGACGGGCAATGATGGTTGGATGCCACATTGTGACCTTCCCTTAGGCCTTGTTAGGCCCATTCTCATAATTATATTATGGGTTAACCCAGATAAGTGGGCCCCATTCACCTTAAACGGATGGTTTCGCGCTATCAGATTTGATATAACCATAGCCGAGGGCCGATCTTTATATTATGGTTGATCGGCTATTCATCATGGATCCTGCCTTATTTATATATTAATTATTAATGTCGATTATCGATGTTGATTGTCAGTGTCAATTGTCGATGTTGATCACCGATTGTGATCATCGAGGCCGATTCCGATTGTCGAAGCTAATTTTCGACGCCGATTTCAATTGTTGAGACTAATTCTCGAGACCCATGTGATGTATATGCGGCCCGTGTTTGAGGCCCAATGTGATGTATATGCAGCTCATGTTTGAGGCCCAATGTGATGTATATGCAGCTTGTATTTGAGGCCCATCGAGATATGTATTCATCTCGTGTTTAAGGCCTAATGTGATGAATATGAGGTCTATGTGATGAGGCCCATTATGATGCATTTGAAGGCCAGGTGATGAAGTCTATTATGATGTATATTAGGCCCATGTGAGAGGACCATTGTGATGTGTATTAAGCTCTTGAGTAAAGCCCATGGTGTTGTATATTAGGCCCTTGTGCGAGGCCATGGGTCTATTATATGTTAGGCTCTATGTGGGCCATTTCTTGGGGGCAATGTTGGTTAAATATCCACATTGTCAAGGCCGATTGTTAATGCCGGTTATTAATACCGATTATGAGTATATGACAGCATAGCATCATGATACATGTCCATACGCATCATCTACATGTTTGTTATGAGATATGGTTGACCATTGCATATTTCATTGGATAGGTTATTATGAGACTCCCTTATGGGCGGAGGTTATCTCACATGAGCACACGGTATGCGCAGGATTGATGCATGACAAGATTGTATGACTCATGCATCTTGCATTGTGTGTTGTGACTACTGTACGCCCTAGCGATATCAAGGCCATAGCCTCCACATGTATATCGTGGATGGTCAGATGGGACATCAAAAATATTTGGTTCTAGTATACGTGTGTCATAGATGTCCTTAGGTGAAAATCCTTAAACCTCCATGGCCAAGAGACTCCCCAACGTCGAGACCGAGTGGATATATATGAGCGCATGAGGGCCGCATACCAGGAGGCCGCGTCTCCCACTGTGTCGTCATCAGTTGGGAAGGGGTGTGACCTTACCCACCTGAGTGAGAGGGCAATATCTAGGTTGAGTTTGACCAACTTGAGGAATGGATCCGCTATCGAAGAGTCGGACCTAATATTGGCAAGCGGATAGTGAGGTCTCTTCCACTTACCCAGTTGTGAGCTCGAATAGGGGTGACAAGCTGGCGTAGAGTGTAATAGACCCCAGTGATGATCCCAGAGAGAAACTGTACTGATATGTGGACTTATCGAGTAGAAGTTACACATTCATTCATTCATTCATTCACTATCCACTCAAGTTGGTGGTGTGCAATAATTGTTGTGTACCTTCATAATGGTAAGGATTTCGGTTGGGCACATGACTAACCTAAGATCAGGAGTCTACTACATTGAGTCTAGCTATCCAAATTTAGGTATGGGACTGGTTTGGATAGAGTCCTTTGTGATGGACCCCATAGCCTGTGATACTACGTACTATCATCCTGACTTCACTCCAGCTTGGTCATTTCATTCACACTGCATATTGTATTGTATCGTCAGCATCTGATATTTGGCTTACTGTCCCTGCACTGCATAACTGATCTACATTGCTTCATAAGTATATAATATAGTTTTTATTATATTTTTGCACCACATATCTCAGATAAGGCTGATGGTATTTATAGGCTTATTAGTATTTTCGCTTACTCTGATTACTCTAATATTGCTTACTTGGCACTTACCTTGTGCACACACTTTCACCACCCACTAAGCTTTCTATAAGCTTATGCACGATAGATGTGTGCAGGTGGCGTTAGGTTGCAGCAGCGTTGAGCTTGGAGCATGCAGCGAACCTCTAGAGATTTGATTTTGTCATATGTATTTCCCTTTCAGTACTGTATTCAAATGTTTACATTAGTAGATATATGATGATGATGTTACCTTTGTGATTTGGTTAAACTTGTAGTTATGCTTATTACAAGTTAAATGTAAGTTGGAAAATCCTCCTTATAGGATCCCAGGATCAGAATCTGGCATGTGGGTTCTGGAAGCTAAGAATGGGGTGCTAGGGAGGCTGTCGGCACCGAATTCGGCGATCGGAAATTTTGTGAGTCGAGTTTTTGAGTTTGGGGTGGGACAGGTTGGGCCTCAAATCTTATCTTAAACCATTAGGTGGGTAGTCCTTAGACCCCTAGGACCCATTAGGTAAGCATTTATTTAGCCTATAAGGAATTAATCGACCCTATAAGTACAAGATCAGTGGTTAGACTTCCACTCATACAGTCTTAGGGCGTTTAAGACTAGTGAGAAGTGAATATGAAATAATTATATTGTTGGATCTCAGGATTTAACCATTAAAATTAGGGATCAATGGTTGGATCTGAGTTCGATCATTAGATTAACGCCCCTCATCATTTTCTAATGGGTCTGATCACCCAAACCAACCATTAGATTTCACTTAGAGGCTCCACTTAACTCTCAGGACCGTTGATAATAAATTTGGAATGAAATTGACCATCAGATTGATAACAATCAAGTATAAATTCCAAATTGTGCTAAGTATGGCCCATATTAAGCTATTTGGGTTGGTGAATAGGTTAGATTATGTGAAAACACCTTAGTGGACCACTAACAATCTGTGCTAAAACAATCTGGCCGTCAGATCTTCATATATCACAAGATAAACACTATATTTAAAAGCATGGCCCACCTAAACTATGGATCATCCTAATCCTTGGACAGGTGTCGTACCTAGACCCATGGGAGTTGATGGAGGGTCCAAATATTGTTAACCACCCTTGTGGGCCCCACCTTGAGTGGTGCGTCTACACAGCAAGTGTACATCCATGCTGCACCAGACCCAGGAGACCCAGTCAAACTGCGTTTAACCGAGAAATAATGGAGGGAAAGAATTCCCTCTTTTTCATTTTTGAAATTTTATCAGACGAACGGACGCCCGTTCTCACCGTTTGTGGCCCACCATCAAAGGAAGTATCGATGATCTAATTCACCCATCTTGTGGGTAAATAGAAACCTACTAGAACCATGATTAAACTGCTCATTGAATCACACTCGTGTGTCCACAAACGCAGGTGCTCTGTGCACAACCACATTCCAAAAATGAAAAAATATCCGTTCATTCGCCTTTCCATGCTGGCAATCCGCGTGAAACCCTCTCCTGGGATCTCGGTCACCCATTGAAAATCATTCTCAGCCCTCCACGCAAGGGCTTCTTAAAACCCGAACCATGCTTTCACCGCCACCACTGTTGAATCTAGATCTTTAAGAGATGTTAATTGTCATCCATTCAGTGGGTCCCACAAGTCCTTGGGGACCAATCCGATCCTTCTAAACACCTGAGATCAGACAATGAACCGTCCAATGAAATCCTACCATGGACAGGTCCATCATCTCCTCTGTCCATTCGAAAAACCCCCACCATTGTGTGGGCCCCATTGTCTGATCTGTGATGATCATTCAGTGAGCCATGGCATCAGAACTCCCTCTGTAGCTCTGAATTTCAGCCATACACGTAGGATCGATCGTGCCATCAAGATCTCTTGCTGTTGAAGCCGTTAAAATGCAATTGATCCCTTTGGATTAGTTGCATCCAAATCCCGTATAAACTAACTAAGAGAGCCCTATTTAAGCTCTCTTTTAGTTAGGCCAGTCCACCTAAATAGAAAGAAAAGAAAAAGAAAAAGAAAACGTGAGAGGGAGCCATTTCTTTTCTCCCTTTCTTCTTACTGTCTACACATCACCGCATCGAGTCACGGTCTTAGTCGAGCCACGGTTCAAGCCTTCCCTGTCTAAGAGAGAAAAGAAAGGAAGAAGAAAATAGAGGAAAGAAAGAGAGTCGACTGGTGGCAGTTGCACCAACCCATCTCAGTCGGGTCAAGCGCGACTCAGGTGCTGGCTCGGTTTAAGTGTCGATCGGTCATTGCAGTAGGAGAAGAAAGAAGCTGGGAGAAGGAAGGAAATCTTTTATTGTTGCCTCATCACCGTCCAGCTAAACTCCATATGGGTTCAGGCGTTGTTGGACATTCCGAACAATAGGGGCAAAAAGAAAGAAAAAAAAACAGAGGAAGAGAAAGGAGGAAAATCAAGGGAGAGAAGTGCAAATATTGTTGCCATTATTACACCAAGTAGCTCAAGTCGGACCGCGTCAAGCCCAAACACTGCTGGAAGTACCTGAGTAAGGGGAGAAGGAAGGAGAATAGTTAGGAAGAAAGAGAAAGGAGGAAGAAAGAAAACGAGAGAGTGAGGACGTTGTCCTCATTCTTCTTCTTGTCCATTGCCGCACCAGGCTATTTTCGGGCCTGGCCTAAGGCTGGACCAAGTTGGGTATGGTCTGGTTGAACCTAGACATTGTCTGGTCTAATAAGAAGAGAAATGATAAGAAAAGAAGGAGAGTGGGCAGCTTGGAGCTGCTGTCTGGTCAAAAATTAAGTCGACTCAGTTTAAATTGAGCCTAACCAGGTTACGTCAGACGTGGGCCTGGTCCAGACCCACCTAGCAGCGAAAGAAGGAAGAAAAGAAAGAAAAAGAAGAAGAAGAGGGAAAGGAGAAGAGGAAGAAAAAGGGAGGAGAGACAGAGAGGTTTGTGCTATTGTTACACATACCGAGTCAACTCGGTAGAGCTGTCGAGATGGCTAGATAGACCTAGGTGTGTGCAGTTGCGTTGACCCGATTCGGGTTGAGTTGGTTTTATACAAGGCGAGAAAACTAAGATGACTTAACTCAATTTACCAAGGTATGCCTAATTCCTTCATTATAGGGTTCTAATATTTTCTTAAATTAAAATAATCTATTATAAAATCTTCTTGTGGGAAGAGTCTTATAATCGGGCCATGTTATGTTGGGAATCAACACGTTGAGAGATTGGAACCTTCCTCTGGACATTTGGAACCTTGGAACCTCTACTCAAAGGTGAGGACTCACCCTTTGAGCTTCCCAGTTAAATTCACCAACCTGGACATAAACAATGCTTTAATTCTTTGTAGTTAGTAATTCTAAATTATTTAGTTTACTTATTTCATTACATGAATATGCTAATATGGTGCATGATTGGCTCATGTAATGTATGAATGTTGTGTCTTTTTAATGCTAGTAACATGAATGATTCGGTTACCACATGTTATAGAGTTTTCTAATTAACCAAATGTTGTTATTGTGATTATCTTATGGGTTGAATATAAACTTACCATCTCGCGAGCCCTATTTGACTTATATGGGCTTGATCACATACTTGCCTTATATAGCTTGGACCACACTTTGCCTTACATGGATTAGACAGCATAATTACTCCATGTGGCTTGGACCATAAATTTACCCTTGGTGGCCTTAATGGAACATTGGTGCCTTTTGTGGCTAGGTGATTCTCTCTTCATTTTGCCGCGTTCAATCGTATGGTGATTTCCGAGTGGAGTGGGTGTTCGCTTAGTGATTTCCTAGCCATCTTGCGGTGTTCACATATGATATGATTTTCAGGTGAAGTAGAGTTTTGCATGTTGGATTGCTAGCCATCTTACGGTGTTCGGTCGTAATGTGATTTTTGGGTGAAGCAGGTGTCTGGCTAGCGATTTCCTAGCCATCTTATGGTGTTCGCATACGATATGATTTCCGGGTGTTCTAGAGTTTGTATGTTACTTGTCTCTTCATCTTGCAGTGTTTAGTCGTAACATGATTTTCGAGTGGAGCAGGTGTTTATTTAGTGATTTCCTAACCATCTTATGGTGTTCACATTCGATATGATTTCTAGGTGAAGCAGACGTTTGAATGCTTGGTTTCTAGTTATTGTATAGAGGTTGTAAGATTTATTATTTTGATTATCTGGACACGTCCCTTTACATTGCGGTTTTCATTACATTCCCTTAATGTTGAAATTGTGTTAACTAGCTTAATTTTGAATGCATGATCATGATTCTTAAATTACGTTGTTTAAAATGTCCCTTCTCACATATTGCGATACATATTGGATTCTGAATGACGAGTGCATAATCTTAGAGGGCGCTCCTCACTATGATAACCATTGACGCTATCAAACCATAATAGTTGATGCAAGTGTAGAGTGAGCCGATGTTGTTCACTGGATTGCTAGAGCAGATCGAGTAGCTGAGCTAGACGGGGTCCCTGCGGCCCATATTGAGTTCCACCATTAGTTGATAGATTTCTTCTTGTGTTTAATGAACTTCATTATTTGTGATTATATTAGTCCTGTATGGGCGCTATGTTTGAATTTTTATTATAATAGGAACATTTTTTATGTCAATGCATGGTTTACTCTAGCTTCGATGCTGTTGACTCTGATTAGTGATAAGCAGTTCAAATTTACACTGAATTTTTGAGGTTAACACTCAGGTTTTTGAGAAATGGACCATATACTTGGGTCCTGAAAACATGAGGCGTTATAGTTGGTATCAGAGCGAGTCTAGATAAACCAGGCCTTGGGAAAAAAATAAGACTTATGTGATTTCAAATAACCTAAAATTTCATTGATGAAATTTAAGACTTGAAGCTAGGTTTTATTCCCTTAGCATTAGGGTATTTTTCATATCTAGAAACACAAATTTTAGGATCCCTTATGATTTTTAGGCTTAGTGACTTGAACTTAGAAATAAAAACTAGGTTCCCTTGTAAATTATAATTGTTTGAAATTAGTGACTAAACTCAAGTACTGTAGGGAAACAAGTACCCACCATGTTGTGCATTAAATACAACAAAAGCACTCTATAAACTCAAGGAATCAGACTAGGATTTTGAAATTTAAATCCCCTAATACAGCTTGTTGATTAGAAACAACACCTCTCGTATGTTCCAATAAATAGAAATAATTAATAGTGAGAACTTAGAATCTGATGCGAAATTTCAACCCTAGGCTAGGCTGGTTGAGACTAGCTTTGGAAATTTAGGTAAGTTTAACATATTTTAAACCCAAATCCTCATATAGAAATTTTAGGCTCCCACGAGAATTTCTAGGATAGTCATTGAACTTAAAAACAAATTTTAGGTGTTGTGGAAAGTTGAGTTAGATTAAAGAACTCATGAGTCTAGACCCCCTGTAATCCGTCTCAGAGCACAAATATAAGTACAAGATTATCGTAAGACCTTACATTTAGGACGACGACTAGAAGACGTATGTATAAGGACGCTTAGATGGTCATCTTAGAATCTTTGAAGTCTTGTTGCACCTAACTGCAAAAGTTAGGGAGTTGTCGAACACACATCGATTTGAACTATAGTCCAATCGTGCGATTCATATGAATTGTCTTACAATTGTAGTTAAGACTTGTTTAAACTTATGAGGGCATAACCATAATGAATCCTTTCTATTAACATGATTATGGCCTAAAATTTTCGACATTCAAGATCGCGAACTTTCCATTTACTAACTTCATCGACAAATGAGGTGGTTAGAGAAGGGAGTCCTGAGCGCTCTCCTACACCTCCAGTTAGGCCAAGTGGCCTTGAAAGAGAGCCTACATCAGGAACTACCCCATCTCAGTCACCTGTGACTCATGTGGGCACACCTCCACCAAATGCCAACCTGAAACCCCACCTGGCGATGTTATTAATTGGCTAACTACCATCGTACAACAACAACAGGCTTCGATCGCCACACTGTTAGAGGCTCTCCATCATAATATACATGCATCGACCCCAAATACTGAAGAGATTAGTGGGGAATAAATGTTTGAAAGGTTTCAGAGGCTGCGGCCACCGTCCTTCTTGGGATCAACAGATCCAGTTCTAGTATAACACTGGCTGAATAGAATCGCCAAGATGATGAGATCGCCAGGTTGTTCAGATGCCTAAAAGGTTACTCTTGCCACTTATGCCTTGGAAGGCGAGGCTGATATATGGTGATGTAACATCCCAAAAATCGGGGGTCGAGAATAAACTCCACTCCCGAGTTCCAGAACATCACTTATGCAACATTTTTAATGATGAATGAATGTCAGCTGTAATAGTGCATAAAACATGAAGTGGATTAAGCCAAAACAGCATATCATACTCCAGAGACAGTTAAATTAACAAGCGGAAGAATGTGATAGATACATAAAATATATGAACTGTTGTAAGTCTTCAGAGTGTGAACATGTTACCAGGTTAAACATATACATGTATACTCCAAAAATGATCAAAAAGAATATACATGAGTGCTCCAAAAATATAAAATGACAAGTGTCATGGCATCTAATCAACCTCCCTGTAATCTCGTCGATCAGAACAAGGTCTACATAGACCCACCTGATAACCACCTGAAGGAGAAATCCTCCTCATCATCATACAAGCTCGGCTCTGCTTCACAAGCAGTGCCATCATCTGAAACTAAAATAGGGACTGGTTGGTGTGTATAACACCGTCCCGTAACGTGGGAGTGAGTGGCCAACTCAGTGGAATCATAGAGAAAAGGTTAACATGTTATCAAATCAATCAAGCAATAATGATAAAGCAAGCAAATCAAACATTCCTAAATACTGTAATTAATGCAAGGATGAAATGACATGATGTATGACCTCACCAACATACTCCCTCATGCGACACCATCTTACGTTCACGGCATGCTTTCTTCCCTTAGTGCTCCACATCTTCCAGGCACATGCAGTGCGATATGAATATGATTACCGAGTTGTTATTAGTCCTTTTCATACAGCAGGATTGGAAAACTAAGGTACTTCCCTTATATCATTCCCAACAAGGATCATGTCTAGGGTCGTCACTCCTAGAAGTCTCATACGATGATATGGTTTTAGGTCACTGCAAGGGCTGTCAGGGCTGTTGCACGTACTCGTTTCACGGCTCCCCCATCACCTGATCAATACAGGCCTAGTTGTACTCTCATTGCTACGGAAGGGTCGTCACCTCACATAGACTCAGAGTACGCTCGAGGTCACTACAAAGGGCTGTCAGGGCTGTTTCACGCACTCGTTGCACCGCTCCCCCATCACCTTATCAGTGTAGGCCGACAGCTCGAATATAGTGTCCCATAACACCATAATCGGTTCACGAGTCTGGGTTGCTCACTGGTCACTACGGGGAGGCTCGTGGCCCCAACATAGGCCGACAGCTCGACCACGGTGTCTCATACCACCATACCCAGCTCATGAGTCTTAGTGGATCGAGGTACCACGGTTATCAGGGTTATCACTGGTAAGTTCAGTACCCTAAGTTTAAGCAGTTATGACCAATACAAGGTGAACATACAATGGTCAGTCGGGTTACTTGACGAGCTCGACTAGTACGAGCGCACCTCAAGCCGAACGACATGAAGTGTATAAACACCTCGTGTGGCCTAACCACTGCCGTCAACCAAAGCACGACTCAGGTTCATCAACGCATCCTTCATGGCGAATAGAATCCAACCACGAAATCAAATCTGTTACCGACTGCCTGGACTAGAGTATAGTCCCAAACACTTGTAATCTAAATCAATAATCATATGAGAGAGACAGAATTGAAATACAAGTAATTCCAGCATGTTATCAGCATGTTATAACATACATCATAAACAGTTAACCATACACGAGTATTTCAAACATAAGGTAATCAATTCAAATACAACAAGCATGGAGGTAATCATGTACATCATCAAATTAGTTGAGAATCCAATCTCAACGCAAATCTACAACACCATTTACTCAATACTTACTAATAAATACATTTATACAAACCCTTAGTCTACACACATTAGTCTACATAGCATATGTTGGCCAATAATGTGTATTAGGGAAAATCTCTTTGCCAAACAGATCATACATGCATAACTAGCATAGGTACACGATAAATACTCATGGCAATCATATCAGCAAAATACATACATATACAGTATTTCCTACAAATACTTAAAATACCCTAAATATCATATTCTTCATACGTATTCGAACTAAAAAATGGACAACATGTTCTACATATCAAACAGCATCCTCGTCAACAATCTACCATTAAACGGCATTAAAAGCTTTGAAAATAGGTAATCTAAGCATCTAAAATCCGCACCTTAAGCCGTAGGAGTATAACGAATTCAATAGAGACTCTAAGTCTTTGTCAACGACTGATTGGAAACCTACAGTATGATTTAGGTTAGCTACTTCACCATTTGTACCAATTGAAACCCTAGAACAGGTTAGGGTTAGGCTTTCTTACCTAGGAACGAAGCCGAAGTACGGAGGGGTGGATTAGGCACGTAGCAAAGCTAAAAAGAATCCCAGGAAGAATCACCAACTTCTCTCCCACTTTCTCTCTCTTTTTTCTCTCTTAATTTGGGTAGGGTTTGAAATTCGTATGAGATTTGTGAGAGAAGGATTGAGGCCTTTTTATAAGCCCAAACACGACGAAAACAGACTTGAAGTCAAGGTATACTTAAGTTATAACCAAATTGGGTCTGTTCCGATCCAACGAAGCACTTCTGGAGGTACTGTTACTAAATGCGGTTGGACTTAAGCTCTCTAATATTGGATCTAGGTCAAGCCAAGTTTTCAGTCCGGTCGGGTTTCCATATCAACCGTGGCGGACCAGTTTCAATTCAGTGGTCACCGAAACTCGATCAGGACCACAAGTGCTATGACATGTATGGGCCACCTATCCTGATCCGAGGGTGAATTTGGGTTGAAATTTAGAAATAACGCGCAAGTGAAACGTGCCATATTTCTAAAAATTATATTTAATTTCTTAAAAATCTTCATTTTCTCACACTCTTCACTCCGAACTCAAGGAAATCGTCCGAGAGCATTGTTTGGATGTGATTTTCATGGAACTTGTCAAGTCCAACAACGCGATCAATATCTTCTAAGTTCATCACTATCAGACTTTCGACATGCGGTCTAGGTCCGATACGAAGTTTCTGAATGCTCCCGAGAGCAACTGGGTTAAGAGATTGATCCTAGGTTTCTAGGTAACATAGCATTAGCAGTTTTACTCATTTTGGGTCTTGTAGTTCGTATTTAAAGTGGTTCAAGTCAATTCTACTGAGTATTCAGTTTGGTACTTAACCAAATTCTACCCTAATTATGGCAGAATACGGTCCTAGGGCTATTTTATGCCCCATTTTAGAAACTTCTAGGTATCATATTATTTTAATTATTTTTCTAGTGGTTCATCATCAAGTTTACCCTAACTCCACCAAATTTTATAAGATTTTAAGTTGTAGAAAAATTCTAAAAATTCCAGAAGTAGCAGCTGTCCAACAAGTGATTATCGCATAGTTGCTCACAATGACCTACTTTAAACTATATTAAATTATTTTATTATATTTTTAACATATTTTTTTATAAAACTAGACTCATTTATCTTCAATATGATTTTTGAATCACCTAAATCAGAGTTATAATGAAGGAAATATTTTTTAAAGTTTGACAAAATGCGCAGAAAAAATACAGAAATCGGGCTGCCTGTCCGCTGTACGGACGAGGCCTCACCGATGCTGCGAGGACCTCACTGGTCACTGACTTATTTGGTGAGGAACCGCCCCAGGGGTGAGGTCCTCACCCCCTGGGGATGCCGAAAATATATGGGGCCCACCTTGGATTCCCCCGAATTGAGTCGTTTGGGCTCACGAGTCCGTCGAGGCGTTTATCGATCTCATTTGCAAACCGGAATGAGTTACACGACGTACAATACATGATTTTGAGATAGAAGAATCTAATCCATCCAAATAACCTATCTACATCATGAAATTATAAATATTAACTAGTCAAAATCTCATTTTACGCATGTATTTACCATTTATAGTAAGTTTTAGTTTAAGTATAGTTCCTCACCTTTTAAACTTTAGGTTTGTGTCTAATATGAAAGTACTTGGAGAAATTTGAAGAATGGAGTGGTGAAATGTGAGATTTTAAATAAAATGAGTTGAAAAGCGATTTCTAGACTTTAGGATTGATCTCTAAGAGTGATATGGTTGACCCATTGCCTAAGGACGTCTAATTCTAGGTTGGTAAAAATTCGGGGTGTTACAATCTACCCTCCTTAAAAATAATTTCATCCCCGAAATTAGTGAAGGGTAATGAGAAATGATTCTGTTATGCCTTTTGCCTAAACTGTACTGATTTCAAGTTTATATGCGTGGTGGGATAATACATATATACTAGTCTGGCGCATTTTTATCTATCCTCCTTAAAAATTCACTCTGAATCTCTTGCTTATACCCTGATGGCTGGCTACAATTGATTTCTTTATCTATTTGGAATCTCGACGATGAGTCCCAACTGCTTAGAGTAATATATATTTTTTCAGTGGTTGACCAGTACGGAGAGATGGTTGTAGTGGGCTCGATCCTGATACGTTGAACATCTACCTGACCAGGGTAGAAGGCTCATCGTATCCCTTCCTAGTCCTGGTAGATCCTGGTCTTCTGTCCGGTCAAAGCAGTGAGTCCATTAGTAATCTCCCAGGATTGAGAAATAAGTCAAGCCACGAATGCTTCACCATTGTATATTTCAGTAACTCCGTATAATCCGATTACTCCAAGGCTTAGGGAATGCCCATCATTGAAAGGTTCCAATTTCCTATTTATAAGGTTGCTCTTTGGGTCTTGGTCTAAGGGAGCCCTCATCTGAATCTATGTCCAAGGTAGGGGTTAATATGCACCCTAATAGATCATCCTAAAAGGATTTCTAATCGTATAGAGTTGGCCAAGGCTTCTATTATGTTCGTATTTAACGAGTAAGTTTATGGATACACTAACCTTCACTCACTCCCACTGTTAGGCCTATGATTTAATATGAATGGGTTCAACACTAAAGCCCTAATTGTTTTCCTATAAAGACCTCACTATTGACATTCTAAGGAAGATTCAGAATCTAATTTTAATGACCTAACCTTACTTATAACCTAAATCACTTTCTTCGATCCTGGGCCAGTGAAAAAAGGGCCAACCACGCTTCGCTGCGCAGTTCTAACTCAACTGTTGTAGTAGCTGACCTTACTAGATTGGGCTCATAAGGTTCTACCCCCCTTAAAAATTATTTCTACTCTCAAAGCTCAAAATTCTATGTCTCGATCCGTATGTCGGAACGAGGTATAATTTGGGACCTATCCTTGACATGAAATGGGAAACAACCTCTCAATACATTAGTCTTTCTTTCATTAATGATGTATACTATGGCATTGACACCTATGGTTATAGAAATGAGCCTAGTCTCTATTACGGTTGATTTCAGGGGCAGGTGTGAGTTGGTGGCAAGATATCTAATTCTTTATTGGCTACTCTACTAGCTATATGTCCTTAACATTTTCCAAGGGTGAAGCAATAACTTTTGGTTATAGGTAGTCGGGCCAACACGGAAGAAAAGTGGTGTAGTGGGTCTGAGCCGGATACATAGACTTTCTATCTAGCTAGGACTGAAAACTTGTCGTATCAGTTCTTAATCCTAGTTGGTCTCGATCTTCTGCTTTATCAGAGCATTGAGTTCATTGGTAACTACCAGGATTAAGAAGTCGATTCAAACCGTGAATACCTCGCTTATATATAATTTCTCTACTCCGTATTCCCAATTGTACCAAGTCCTTGGGAGGGCAAATCTAAGGGGCGTGCTGGTTTACCCTAGCATTTAATCTGAGGGGTATATAAGTTTTCTCTAAGCGTAACTAGTTCTGAGTCAAGCAAGCTTCCTAAGAGTTAATAAAGGAGCCTATAAGTATCAAGGGAATCCAACAAAAGAAGGAGATCTCACTCTAACTAAATCAAGACAACTAACTACGTCTATATTCCAATTACCTTAGCAAAATTAGTCTTTTACATTCCTTAACAAAACCAGTAGCCTAGTCTTAATAAATTTAACGATGCTCAAGCACTTCACATATGTCTATACTAGCTAAGGAAGTCGTAGGGTTTACGTTTTTAATTTACTAGCTTTCCTATACCATCAGATCTTTCTAAATCTAAGAATACCCACTCTAGGTCCAAACTCTAAGGGCCTGTTTGGCTAGTGGTATAAGGTTGTATTAAATGGATTACGTCGCTAATCCCACCTCGGTATTGGGAATGACATGTTTGGAAGGAGGGTGGGATGTGATTAAAATTAATTACATAGACTTTGGAAAATGAGCCTTACGGTGGAAAGTATGAGATGGGATTTCCAAATCCCATGATGATGAATGTCCAAGTGTAATTTGAAAGAAAATCCTAGGATTTACTGTTAATTGCATACATTCCAACCATGGCATTGGAAACCATGGGTTACACCCAAATCTAAGGACAATATCTTACATATGCATTTATTGTTACTTTTACAATTCTATCTATCCTAATCTCACCTAATGCAGTTGGTCGAATGGGCATATAATTTAGGGCATATAATTTAGGTTGAGATTTTAAATAAAATGGGTTGAAAAGTGATTTCTAGACTTTAGGATTGATCTCTAAGAGTGATATGGTTGACCAATTGCCTAATGACATATAATTTCAAGTTAGTAAAAATCCAGGGTGTTATAGGTGAGAAGGCATGCTAAGAAGAGTCTCATCTGATTATGAGTGGACCTGGACTGAGTTTAAGAAAAGGTCAATGAAAAGTACTTTCCTCCATGCTATCATCACGAGAAAATATTTAAGTTTCTCAAACTGGAACAAGGGAATACAACAGTGTTGCAATATGAAGCGCGCTTTGACAAATTGTCATGATAAGTACCAAAGGTTGTTGAAGATGAGGAATATAAATCGAAAAAGTTTAAGGAAGGTCTCTGACCTAAAATCTAGTCGAGATTGTGCACCTTTGACTTTACTGACTTCGTTGATATCGTGGAAAAAGCCATGCGAGTAGAGAAGGACTTCGAGCGTAGGGCTAAAACACTTGCTCTTATTCGAGGTTAAGAAAGCAATGCCAAGATGGCACCATTTATATCTCCTATGCCTAAGAAAGGGGTAAAATTTACTTCTCACCTAATTCTTTCTTTGAGTCAGGGTCAGCTCTATGTGAGGCCCGTATCCTTGACCGTACCATTCCATAAGCTTCCGCGGTGCTCTCAGTTGAATTCCAGTGACCCGCGATCTGTTATCGACGTTTGCACGTGACCCTGAGTCGCATCCCGTATTCTAGAGTCGGCTTGACCTGAGATTGTACCCTTACGACCGCGCCATCATCGAGGTTTCGAGGTGCGTCTCACACACTGAGGCGATACTCGATACAGGAGATGTGGGCACGCGTTCAATTCGAGGAAAACACCACGCATTATAAATCCCAAGAGAAAATATCTCATCAATCAAGTACACATCGCACATCAAATGTCAAGTACAACACCCTCTCCAAAGTCAACTCTCTCTTACAACCAAGTACACATCCATCACCCATCACACCCCATCACTCATCCATCCCTCTCTCTCTTACAACCTCTATCTCTCTCATTCTCCCACCAACCCAAGAACCCAACGTCCATGGCTTCCATGGAGAAGCTAGTGTGGCCCACCTTCCTAACTCCCATCTCCACCATCCAATCTTCATCTCAACCGTTGAAATGTATTCCATGGAGCTCCAGGACGTATCAGTAGAAGAAGAAGTCCAAGAAGACAATCGGTGGGTGTTCATCATCTCAGTTTTTTATTTATTTAGGGCCCACTAGTAATGGGACCCACTTGATGTATGCATTTTATTTAGAGGGACCCATAGTAGAGGGGTCCCTCCCATCTCCAAAATTTTTCTTTCTCTCTCTCCCTCCCTATTTATTTTTTTGTGATGATTTTGTGGCCCACTTGATTTATGTATTTCATCATACTATCCATCTATTTGGATGTGAACCCCACCATAACAGCGTGTGGGGCCCACCTTATATCAGCATGTGTATCCTCACCGTCCAGGGATTGGATGGTGGGAAGTGGATTGGCTGGGCTACTGCACACCAGCTACTAGCTGTTGTATTGATGTCACCAAATTTCATGGGCCCTGCATGAGGTATGTGTTTTACCTATACCGTCCACCTGCCACGTGGGACCCCTTCGTGATGTGTGTGTACCATCTGCATCGTTCATCTGGATAGTGCTGTGCAAACCCTTTTATGATGTATGTATGTGCACCGTCCATCTGGACGGAGGATGTGGGCGCAGGTCATGAGGTATGTGTTATATCAGCATCATCCACCAATTTTGCATCAACATCGTCCATCTGTATGGGTCCCATCCTCACTGTCCATTCTGTTGGGACGATGGATCCCGCCCTAAGGTATTTGTTCACCCAGGCCATCCATTCATGGGGCCTACCTCCTGCACGTGTGGAGTATATCCACACGTCCAGCAAGGACAGTGGGATCCACCATGATATATTTGTCATCCAATTTGTCCTTCCATCCTGGGCAGGACGTGGGACCCACCCACACGTGCTGCACATGTGGGGTGGGGCCTACCTTGATATATATTGTATATAGACCGTCTGTCAAAGACATTCAAGCCCTGGACGTTTAAACAATAACAACACCATATATATATATATATATATATATATATATATATATATATATATATATATATATATATATATATATATATATATATATATATATATATATATATATATATATATATATATATATATTATAATATTATGGTGGACTCCATGTGGGAACCCCTGCTGTGAGGGCCACTGTGATGTATGGGTCTTATCCACACTGTCCAGATGGCTGGATGGTGGGACCCACCTCGGATGTATGTGTTCTATACCAGCTGTTCATCTGTTTTGGCAAGCATGGGACCGCCAAGATGTATTTATTTCATCCACACCATCCAAATTGTGTCGGACAGTGCTGGATAATGTTTGGACGGTGCTATCATGCCAAGCACACCGTGATATATGTGTTTCATGCGGGCTATCCACCTGCAAGCCCACCTGTTGTGTATTTGTGGCCTTTGATGTGACCCATTTGTTGAGGCTCACTGTGATATATTTGTAGCCCATGGGACGTGGCCCATTATGATATAATTTTGGCCCATATGATGAGGCCCACCTTGATGTATTTGTGGCCCATCTGTTAAAGCCCACCTTGATATATCTATTCTATATTCACTATGTCTATATGCCAGACGGGTGGGGCCCACTTTGAGATGTGTGTATATCTAAACTGTTCACCCACCTTGAAGTAATTATTCTATCCGCACTGTCCATATGCCCAGGATGATGGGCCAGATTATGAGGTTGTGTTATATCCACCATCCTAGGCAGATCATGGACCCCACTTTAATGTATATCCATGTCATCCATTAGTGCGGCCCGTTGTGGTGTATGTATTGTATATCTATGCCGTCCATTTGTGCGGCCCGCCGTGATGTATGTATCATATATCTATGATGTCCATTAGTGCCACCCACTGTGATGTATGTATTGTATATCTATGTCATCCATTTGTGCAGCCCGTCATGATGTTTGTATTGTATATCTATGCTACCCATTGATGTGGCCCACTTGATGTATATGAGGTCCGTTGATGTAACTCATTGATGCGGCCCACTTAATATATATGACACCCATTGGTGCGGCCCGTTGATGAGGCTCGATATGACCCATGTGGGGAGGCCCGTTGTGATGTAATTGTGGCCCAAGTGATGATGCCCAATATGATGTATTTATGGCCCTTATGTGATGTGAGGCCCAACATGATGTATATTCAGCCCATTTGGTGAGGCCCAATGTGATCCATATGTAGACCCTTTTAATGAGGCCCAACCTGATGTATATGTGGCCCTTTGCATGAGGCCCATTATGTTGTGGGGCCCTTACGTGAGTCCATGAGCCCACAATATGTTTAGCTCTATGTGGCCCACTCCTTGGGAGCGATGTTGGTTAAATGTCCACATTGATGGATAATGATGGTTAAATGTCCACATCGTGATCATCCCTTAGGCCCTTTGTTAGACCAATTGTTGAGGCCAATTCCGATTATCAAGCTCAATTCCGAATGTCGAGGCCGATTGTATAGGCCGATTATCGATGCCGATTAGCGATACTGATTATGAGTATGTGACAACATGGCATCATGATACATGCTCATACGTATCGTCTGCATGCTTGATATGAGGAGTGATTGATCATAGCACATGCCATTGGGCAGATTATTATAGGACTCCTTCAAAGACGAAGTTGCCCACATGAGCACATGGTATGCCCAGGATTGATGCATGACTGGATTGTATGACTCATACATCTTACATTGTGTGTTTTGATTACCGTACGCCCTAGCGATGTCAGGGTCTTAGCCTCCACAAGCATATTGTGGATGGCCAAATGAGACACTAAAAATATGTTACTAGCATCGGGCTACCATAGATGGCCCTGTGTGAAAATTCCTAAACCCTCTTGGTACCAAAGGACGCCCCAACGTCAAGATCGAGTGGATATATAGGAGCGCATGAGGGTCGTATACCAGTAGGTCATGTCTCTCACTGTGTCGTGGTCGGTTGGGAGGGGGTGTAGCCTTACCCGCCTGAGGGTAGGGGGCATAGTTAGGCTGAGTTTGACCAGCTCGTAATTAGGTCCGCTATCAACGTACAGGGTAGATAGAGGCTGACTGTTGGCCAGGCGAATAGTGAGGTCTCTTCCACTTGCATGGTTGCGCATCTAATGGGCGGCGATTGCATGTAGAGTGTACTAGTCCTCGGTGATGATCCTAGAGATATACGGTATTGATATGTAGACTTATTGAGAAGGAATTGTATACTCATTCATTCATTCACTATCCACTCAGGCTGGTGGTGCACAACTATTTATTACATATACCTTCACAATGGTTAGAATTTCGGTTTGGACGCTCCACTAACTTGAGATCAGGATTTTACCACATTAAGTGTGACTATCCAAATTAGGTATGGGACTGGTTTGGATAGAAGTCCCTTGTGATGGACCCCATAGCCTGCAATACTATGTACTATCATCCCGACTTCACACTCCAGCATGGTCATTCCATTTGTACCGCATATTGCATTACATCTGCGGCATATAGCATTTTGGGTTACTATCTTTCTGCATGGCTTAGATATGGCTGACGATATTCATGAACTCATCAGGAATTGTATATCGCATTGCATCCTTGGCATCTAATATATGGCTCTTTATGACTCCTCATTTGCATAGCTAATCTGTATTGCGTACTCTGATATTGTATGACTCATGGACTTGTCAGTATTTTTGCTTACTTTGATATCGTATAATTCATGATCTTGCCAGTATTTTCGATATTGTATGATTTATGGACCTGTATTGTATACTTGACACTTACCTTGTGCACACACTTACACCACCCTCTAAGCTTTCTATAAGCTTATGCACAATAGATGCGTGCAGGTGGCGTTAGGTTGCAGCAGCGTTGAGCTTAGAGCACACAATGGTCTTCTGGAGTTTGATTTCGATATATGTATTTCCCTTTCAGCACTGTATTTAACTGTTTATATTAGTGGATATGTGATGATGATGTTGCCTTTGTGATTTGGATAAACTTGTGGTTATGCTTCTTATGAGATAAATATACGTTGAAAAAAAAACCTCTTTGTAGGATCCCAGGATCAAAATCTGGTGTATGTGTGCTGGGAGCTGAGAATGGGGTACTACAGAGGTAGTTGGAACCAAATTCGATGATTGGGAATTTTGTGACACCAGTTTCTGAGTTTAGGGTGTGACACTCTACAACTATTGTGGCAAACCTGGTCATATCTTAAGGCGGTGTTTTAAGAAATGGCAAGATGAGAGGACTTCTTTGAATCCTGCTCAAGCCTTGCAACCTCAAGAACGAGATCAAGGAGCTCATCGCATGCACACCTTAAATACACCCAACCCTGAGGAACCAGACCAAGGTATGATCTTTATAAATCTTCCTTAGTAGTTATAAGGTAGTTCGTAAGGGTTATAATTTTTTATGAATGCGTAGTAATGTGACTAAAACAATTAGAAATAATTAGATTATAGATTTTAGGATAGCACCCCAAATCGTTAAAATGCAGTGTTAAAGCGTAATGAACCATTTAGGCCCATTCCTTAAGAAAACATGAAATTAAATAACATATCTCAAATGAATAGAATGATTAGAAACACGAATCGACTGAACCATATTAAGCAAAGTATATACAGTTTAACTTGAGTTCTAAATCCTGATGGTTACAATGATCTCAATGCCTTGATCAAGCAGAAGATCGATACTCACTAGGATTAAGAAAGATACTAGTAAACTCACTGCCCAGCCAGGCAGAAGTTCGGCGTATCAGGCCCACAACAACTATAACTGTCCATTCGTATTTTCCTGAACACTAAAAACATAAACTACTTTTCCTTTAAGATGACATGGATTCTCATCATGAATTTCAAACTTATATATAAATAGGATAGTCACAATGAAACTCTTCTTTACGACATGTGAGCAAACCCTTGATCTTAACTGGTACCAAAAGAAAATGGGATGAGCATGATCGGATCTCGTGGGCGAGATTCTTCTTTAAAGGGGGTAGATTGTAATGCTAATAGTCAGTCGTGAATACAAACATACTTCATGGAGAGGGTGGTGAATGCTAAGAGACATGGTAAAATACCTTGTCCTCATTCCCATTTAAGACAGAAGTATTGAATTTCGAGGATGAAATTCTCTTTAAGGGGGGTATATTGTAACACCTCATATCTCTCAATACTCAGGTGTTATCATGAGAATCAAGTTTAAAAGCCAACTCATCTAAAAATTTACCTTCATCCTAACTCAACCTTGACCAGTAAAAGGATCCTTACCCATAAACTGAGTCATCCATCTATCAATTTCCAAAAATGGGCCATCACGTTATGCGAAGAACCTATTTATAGGGCTTGACTTCCTTGATAAGAGAATTTGACCGTCCACCCTGTAGTGATGTATTATTAAATCCATCAATCGCTAACCTTGTAAATAAGTTGTGAGTGACACATGACTAGAATGTTAGGGTTGGGCCTCAAATCCCATATTAAACCATTAGGTGGGTAGTCCTTTAATCCCTAAGACCCTTTGGTTAAGAAGTTATCTAGCCTATAAGAAATTAATCGACCTTATAAGTACAAGATCAGTGGTCAGACTTCCACTCGTACAGTCTTAGGGCGTTTGGGACTAGTGAGAAGTGAATATGAAATAATTATATTATTGGATCTCAGGATTCGACCATTAAAATTAGGGATCAATGTTTGGATCTGAGTCCGATTGTTGGATTAAGGCCCCTCATCATTTGCTAATCGGTCTAATCACCCAAACCAACCATTAGATTTCACTTAGAGGCTCTACTTAACTCTCAGGACCGTTGATAATAAATTTGGAATGAAACCGACCATCAGATTGATAACAATCAAGTATAAATTCCAAATTACGTTAAGTATGGCCCATATTAAGCTATTTGGGCTAGTGGACAGGTTAGATTATATGAAAACACCTTGGTGGACCACTAACGATCTATGGTGAAACAATCTGACCGTCAGATCTTCATATATCGCAAGATAAACCCTATATTTAAAAGCATGGCCCACCTAAATATGGATCATCCTAATCCTTGGTCAAGTGTCATACCTGGACCCATGGGAGTTGATGGACGGTCCATATTTCGTTAACCACCCCTGTGGACCCCACCATGAGTGGTGCGTGTACACAGAGGGTGTACACCCACGCTGCACCAGACCCAAGAGACCCGGTCAAACTGCGTTTGACTGAGAAATAACGAAGGAGGGAAAGAATTCCCTCTTTTTCATTTTTAAAATTTCGTCAAACGAATGGATGCCTGTTCTCACCATTTATGGCCCACCATCGAAGGACGTCTCGATGATCTGATCTACCCATCTTGTAGGTAAATAGAAACCTACTAGAACCACGATCAGACCGCTCGTTAAATTACACTCGTGCGTCCACAAATGCAAGTGCAAGAGAATTGTGCATAACCACATTCCAAAAATGAAAAAATATCCATTCATTCTCCTTTCCGCGCTGGCAATCCACGTGAAACCCTCTTCTAGGATCTCAGTCGTCCATTGAAAATAAATCTAAACCCTCCACGCAAGGGCTTCTTAAAACCCAAACCAAGCTTTTACCGCCGCCACTATTGAATCTAAATCTTTAAGAGATGCTAATCATCATCCATTTAGTGGGTACCACAAGTCCCTGGGGACCAACCCGGTCCTTCCAAACACCTGAGATCGGACAATGAACCGTCTGATGAAAAACTGCCATGGACAGGTCCATCATCTCCCCTGTTCATTTGAAAAACCCACCACCATTGTGTGGGCCCCATTGTCTAATCTGTGACGGTCATTCAGTGGGCCATGCATCAGAACTCTATCTGTGGCTCCGAATTTCAGCCATACACATAGGATCGATAGTGCCATCAAGATCTCTTACTCTTAAAGTTGTTAAAACGCAACTAAGTAAGAGAGCCCTATGTAAGCTCTCTTTTAGTTAGGGCAACCCACCCAAATAGAAAGAAAAAAAAAATGTGAGAGGGAGCCATTTATTTTCTCCCTTTCTTCTTACTGTCTACACATTGCAGCACCGAGTCATGGACTCAATCAAGCCATGGTTTAAGCCTTCCCTGTCCAAGAGAGAAAAGAAAGGAAGAAGAAAATAGAGGAGAGAAAGAGAGTCGAGTGGTGGTAGCTGCACCAACCCATCTTAGTCGGGTTAAGCGTGACTCAGGCACTGGCTCGGTTCGAATGTTGATCAGTCTTTGCAGCAGGAGAAGAAAGAAGTTGGGAGAAGGAAGGAAATCCTACATTGCTGCGTCACCACCATCTAGCTGAACTCCATCTGGGTTCAGGCGTTGCTAGACATTTTCGGAAATAAGGGCAAAAGGAAAGAAAAAAATAGAGGAAGAGAAAGGAGGAAAATCAAGGTAGAGAAGTGCAACTGTTGTTGCTGCTATCACACCAAGCAGATCAAGTCGGGCTGTGTTGAGCCCAGATGCTACTGGAAGTACCCGAGCAAGGGGAGAAGGAAGGAGAGTAGTTAGGAAGAAAAAGAAAGGAGGAAGAAAGAAAACGAGAGAGTGAGGACGTTGTCCTTATTCTTCTTCCTATCCATTGTCGCACCAGGCTATTTTCGGGCCTGAGCTAAGGCTGGACCGAGTTGGATATAGTCTGGTGGAACCTAGACACTGTCTGGTCTAATAAGGAGAGAAATGAGAAGAAAAGATGGAGAGTGGGAAGCTTAGAGCTACTATGTAAGACCCGTATCCTAGCTCGTACCGCTCCGTAGGCCTTAGCAGTCCTCCCGGTCAAATTTTGGTGATCAGTGATCTGTTATCGGTGTTTACGGGCAATCCTAACTCATGTCCCATATATCAGAATTGGCTCGATTCAAAACTTGTACCCTTGCGACCACGCAGTCACTACAGTTCCGATGCTGCTTCTCAGGCGCAGAGGCGATACCCTGGCCAAGAGATGTGGGCCCGCATTCGGTTTGAGGAAAACGCTGCACGTTGCAAACCCAAGAGAAGATCACATCAATCCCATTAATTACATCAATCAAGTACACATCACATCCATTACTCACACCCATCCCTGAGTACCACCACCCTCCCCAAAGTCAACTTTCTCTTACAACAAAGTACACCCATCACTCACCATCCCTCTCTCCCATCACTTCTCTCCCATCACCTCTCTCTCTCTCATTCTCCAAGCAAGAAATCATCCAAGCTCCATGAGAGGAGAAAAGCTTTGTGTAGCCCACTCCCTACCACTCAATCCCACCCTCCAAAATCAATCTTAACCATTGAATCTTGTTTCCTTGGAGCTCTAGAACCCGTTGGTGGAAGAAGGAAGAAGAGATCTTGAGTTGGGTGTTTTTTTTATTTATTTTGTTTGTATAGATTTGATCATTTGAGGGCCCACATGTGGTGGGACCCATCTCGATGTATGCATTGATTAGGGAGGGCCCAGAGTGGCGGGGTCCCTCCCCTTCTCACGTCTCTCTCTCTCTCTCTCTCTCTCTCTCTCTCTCTCTCTCTCTCTCTCTCTCTCTCTCTCTCTCTCTCTCTCTCTCTCTCTCTCTCTCTTTATCCCCCCCTTTTGATGTGTGGCCCACTGTGATTCATGTATTTTATCCATGCCGTGGGATGTGGCCCACATGATGCATGTTTTGGATCCATACCGTCCAACACCTTAAAAGGGTGGGACCCACAACTGAAATCCCCACCGACCATCTGTTTTGATGGTGGGCCAACAACAGCTACCAGTAGCTGTTGTACGTGTAGCAGAAGTAACAGCTCCGTGGGCCACCAAGATGTATGGTTTCATCCAGCCGTCCATTGGCCAAAATGGGGGACTCCACCCTGATGCATTGTTTTATCTAAACTGTTCATCCATTTATTGGTGGGGTTCACCTTATACTTTGTATCCACGCTAACCATCCATCTCTGGGCCCTACCATGTGGTATGTGTTAAATCCATACTTTCCAACACCTTTGACAGGTAGGACCCACCCCTATGTATTGCACCACACCATCCAATCTCTGGACGGTGATTGGTTGGACGCTGGTCAGTGTAAAAATAAAATAATAAATATAATAATAATATTAATATAATATATTATATATATACTCAAGTATATATGGTGGGGCCCACGTAGGACCCACCTGCTTGGAAAGGGGATTGGTTGGTGTACGTTTACAGCAGCTATTCAGCTGTTGTATAGACGTCACCTTATAATGTGGGACCCACCTTGATATATGTTGTTTATCCCCACTGTCCATGGGCTAGAACAGTGGGTCTGATCACGAAGTATGTGCTATATCCTAACCGTCCATCCACCATAGGGCCCGCATGGTGTAGTTATTTCCTCAACACCATCCAAACAGTGCTGGATGGTGTTGGACAATGTTTAGATGGTGCTGATTTACATGGGAAATGTTTGGACAGTGCTGATCATCATTAGTGGGCCATGTGCCCCATGGAATGATAGTACACAGTAATACACATGTTGCACTTACAACTACTGAAATGATTTTAGATGTAATCCAAACTCCCACTTGAGGCCCACTTTAATATACTTGTGGCCCACCTGTGAGGCCCACCTTGATGTATATTGTAGCTCATCTATGAGGCCCATTGGTGTGGCCCATTGATGCAGCCCACCTGTTGTATATGAGGCTCATGGGTTGCGGCCCATTGTGATGAATTGAGGCCCATGGGTAGTGGCCCATTAAGATGTATTAATGACCCATATGTAAGTCCCACCTGTTATGTATTTAAGGCCTATGCGATGAGGTCCATTTGATGTATTTGAGGCCCATGGGCAAGGCCCATTGTGATGTATTTGAGGCCTATGGGTAAGGCCCATTGTGATGTATTCGAGGTCTATGGGCAAGGCCCAATGTGATGTATTCGTGGCCTACAGGTAAGGCCCATTGTGATATGTATTAGGCCCACATGATGCGGCCCACTCGATGTATATGAGACCCAATGAGATGTATGTGAGGCCTTTGTGTGGGCTAAATGTGATGTATATGAGACTCATTGCGATGTGAGATTCCACCATGATGTATGTAATGATGTTTATGGCGGCTGCTACTTGGTAGTGATGTTGGTTAAATGTCCACATTGATGGGCAATCATGGTTGAATGTCCACATTGTGACCTTCCCTTAGGCCCTTTGTTAGGCCGATTCTGATTGTTGAGGCTGATTATCGAGGTCAATTCTGATTGTCAAGGCCGATTCTGATTGTCAAGGCCGATTCTGATTATCGAGGCCGATTCCGATTATCGAGGCCAATTATGGAGGTAAATTCTGATTATCGAGGCCGATTCTGATTGTCGAGGCTGATTCCGATTATCAAGGCTGATTCTTATTGTCGAGGCTGATTGTATAGGCCGATTATCGATGTCGATTATCAGTGCCGGTTGTCGATACTGATTATGAGTATATGACAGCATAGCATCATGATACATGCTCATATGCATCATCTGCATATTTGTTATAAGATGTGGTTGACCATTGCATATGTCATTGGGCAAATTATTATGAGACTCCTTGATAGGTGGAGATTGTCTCACATGAGCACACGATATGTGCAGGATTGATACATGACTGGATTGTATGACTCATGTATCTTGTATTGTGTGTTGTGATTACTGTACGCCCTATCGACATCAGGGTCGTAGCCTCCACAACATATCATAAATGGCCAGATGGGACACCAAAAATATATTATTAGCATCGGGTTTCCATAGATGGCCCTGGGCAAAAATCCCTAAACCCTCTTGGTACTAGAGGACGCCCTAACATTGAGACTGAGTGAATATATATGAGCCCATGAGGACTGTATACCAGTAGGCTACGTCTCCCCACTATGTCGTGGTCAATTGGGAGGGGGTGTGGCCTTACCCACCTAAGGGAGTAGAAAATGCTAGGCTGAATCTGACCAGCTTAAGGAATAAGTCCGCTATTGATGAGTCGGGCCTAATATTGGTAGGCGGATAGTGAGGTCTCTTCCATTTACCCAGTTGTGCGCTTGATGAGGCAGCAGGTGGCGTAGAGTGTACTAGACCCCGATGATGATCTTAGAGATGTACAGTACTGATACGTGGACTTATTGAGCAGGAGGTGCATACTCATTCATTCATTCATTCACAATCCACTCAGGCTGGTGGTGCGTAACTAATTGTTGTGTACCTTCATAATGGCAAGGATTTTGGTTGGGGCGGGAAACTAACCTAAGATCAGGAGTCTACTACATTGAGTCTGGCTATCCAAATTTAGGTATGAGACTGGTTTAGATAGAAGTCCCTTGTGGTGGACTTCGTAGCCTGTAATACTACGTACTATCATGCCGATTTCACACTCATATATGGTCATTCGCACCTCATATTGCATTGCATCCTCGGTATCTGATACTTGACTCTTTTTTACTACTCATTTTCATAGCTAATTTGTATTACGTACTTTGATATTGTATGACTCATGGACTTGTTAGTATTTTTTCTTACTCTGATATCGTATGATTCATGATCTCACCAGTATTTCTGACATTATATGATTATGATGTTGATTTTTGTGCTTGGCAATTATCTTGTGCACACACTTTCACCACCATCTAAGATTTCTATAAGCTTATGCATGATAAATGCGTGCAGGTAGCATTGGTCGCAGCGGCGTCGAGCATGGAGAGTGTGGCTGTCTTTTGGAGCTTTAATTTTATTTTGATATATGCATGTAGACACTGAAAAATCGGCGCCCACGCTGATTTTTTATTTCATGTTTGATTAGGGGGTGATAAGCTGATTATGGATATTGGAGTCGCCACTAGCCGAAAAATCTTGAAATCCCGCGGTCGGCTAGAACCATGAAATACGCAAGGTAAGGGAAATCCATGGACTTCCCCACCTTAGATTGACTCCTGGTCTGCTATCCGGGATTCAGGACAAGGGACCACGGTTACAAAGAGGGAAGGTGTTAGGCACCCTCTCTGCCCGTACAAATGTACGGTCTCTACTCAGTGTGGTAAAATAATCTCAAGGGATGATGGATGCTATGGTCGTGATGGGACTAGGCACACATATGGATTTCTGATGTGGCAAGATCCGAGATTTCGGCAAGCCTCAGAGCATACGTCCAACTGTATGTCTAGAAAGCGAATGTGATGATGCTTATGTAAAAAGGTAAAGAAAAGATGGACCAGATCACTAGGAATTTCTGATGTGACAGGATCCAGTGTACTGTAAATCACACAGCATACGTTCACTAGAGATCTAGAGAAGCAGGGGGGTTGAGAAGGGAATAGATGTAATGATGAATGCTTGTATGTAGAATAGATCTTTGGCTTGATCTTGAGTAGGCTAAGACATGAACCGGACCATGATCAGATCTGGGCTAGGCTTATGAGCTGGAAAGGTTGAGAGGAAGGCTAGGGGGTGGCTAGAAAGATCAGATCTTTGAAGGCTTGGGAGCTCCTTCCCTTTCCTTCACTCTCTTCCTCACTCTCTCACTCTCTCTTTCTCACTTTCACTCCCTTGGATGAGAAGGTGTTGTTGTCTTTCTTGTGAAGAGGAGAGGGCTATTTATAGCCTTCTCCAATGGCATTGTTGTAACTTCTGGGTTTGAGAGGGGTAAAAGGTGAGGTGACAAGTTATGGTTAGTTATGGAGAGAGAAATGCCACATGACACTCTCTCATTAGCCATGAGGGGCGGTAAAAAGGTAAATAGTGAAATTTAGGAGGGTAATTTTACAGAAAAGTTGACTTTTGGACACTGGGACAGCTGTCCGCATGCGGCCCGCGAGCGGCGGCAGTTGAAGTACCGCAGGCGGCAGTCAGACTGCCGCTCGCAGTAGTCAGACTACCGCCCGGGCTCAGTTCAGGCTGGTTTTATGTGTGCAAACCTTGTACACTATGCGGGTTCACTCAGAAGTCTCTTTTTGAGTTTTTCAGCTCAGAAAAATGGGTTTCAACTTGGATAATGAGGATCTGGGCCATGGTATGGGGTATAAGCAGGGTTGCATGTGTGATGAATGGTTTGGATCATGGTTTTGGATTACGGATTTGGGTTTTAGGGACTTTAGTTTGGTTGGGTATGATCATGGTTCCTGAACGGTCTTAACCTTTTCAAGATGTAGCCTGGGTGGGGTGTCTACAGATGCCCATCTTTGACCGAGGTTAAAGCAACCGAAGGTCAAAGTGAGTGGACACCCCACCCTTCTAGTTAGAAAAAGGGATAGTAACTTGAATCTGTTGCCTGCCATTATATCATTGTCAGTTGACTGTCTGGAAAAGGGATGACTTGCACATATCACGAGGGTTGAGGAAAACGTTGTGATTGCTTCCTGCGCATTTGTCACGGCTTTACGGATCACCAATCATAACCCTTTCACATCTGATTGTTAATAGCATTGGAGGGTAATTCTGAAAAGTAAGGGCCTCTGCGCATTCATCGCGGCTTTACGAGGATTCCCATACTGTTTGGTTTGTCGTTCCTTTGCTAAGTAATCGCCATAGGAGTATTCGGTCTGTTTGATTGTAAAAGTGGTTAGCTACCCTGCGTGTTGGTGCGGCCTTACGGGGAACTCACTACGCTGACTTGGACTCAATCAAGTTTTCCGAACATCCCGGACTAGGTGTGTGCAGGTAATCTATTGTCATGCAGTCTGCTGATTTTGATACTTTGGTTACAATGGATGTTGTCACTTTGAATTTGATTATCCTTTTCAGAGATAGATCCACTCATTTTAATAGCATTCGTACGACCGTCCAGATATAGAGATCGGGCCAATCGTACATGTATCATGTACGGATTCGATCATCCACTGGGGAAACCAGAAGAGATCGAATCTTATTTAGCTGTGTGCACTGGCCGTAACTGGAGAATATGGGAGATTCCTCAGTGTACTGCGCACTGCGTGCGGTGGTGAACTTTGTTTGAAAGCTATTCCCTTTTTGAGCTAGACTCCTTGGGAATTTTATTTGAAGATATATTTTTTTTATTTTTGGAAAATATCCGTTCGATTTCGCGGGTGGGCGTCGTCGTTCGATTTTTATTTGCACAAGTAAACAATCACGTTGCCTCCACTATTGAGTTGGTGGGGCTAACGGTTCTTTATTTGAGGTATTTTTGGGATTTTTGAAGCATTCGTCCAATCACGCGGGAGGGCGTCGTCGTCCGATTTTTATTTATAGGAAAATTCAGATGGCCTCCACTGATAACTTAATGGGGCTTGATAGCTTAAAAGGAACAGACCTCTTTTTTGGGGTTATACTCACTGAGGATTTATTGTGTGCTTATTTTGGCAATTTTTAGGATTTTTTGAATTGTTTCTTGAAGATTTTTTTTGAAAATGAGGCTGTTTTGGTATGTTTTGAAGACTTGGGGACTATTTTGGTGACTTTTGAAGATTTTGAGGCTATTTTTGTGACTTTTGAAGGTTTGAAGGCTGTTTTTGTAACTTTTAAAAATGCAGGACTATTTTTGAAAACCTTTGAGAGTTTGGGTTTATTTTTGAAAATACTTTGGGTATTACCCAGCGGTTGGAGGCAAAAACTGGTTGTTCTCACTATCCTTAGGGGACAGCCCGCTGCCCCATGCACCTTTTCGGTCGGCCGCCCACCGGCTACTACATGTCACTCATTTTATCCAATGGTCCGAGCCACTCACTGGTCTGTCCGGTGCAGCCTTCTCCTCTATTTGTATCTTCCATTTTGGACGTCCAGGGACCCATTATGGTCCCTGGAGGTATTTTTGGATGGATTTTCTAAGAACTTTTTTCTTCTTTCCTTCCATTTCAGGTAATCTTGGCCATTGAACTCTTGCTGAACCATGTTGGTCCATTCATCTTAGGGGCTTTTGATGGGTTGGATTTCTTCTTGGAGTTTGGAGAAGACTGTGATCAGGGTCGTTGGACTACCTTGATCGGATCTGAGTCGTTGAATCTTGTTGAACTTGTTTTGTTCGGGCCAGATGGTTGACTGGATCATTATTGTATTTTTTTTTTGGTGGGGTGGGGTGTGATAAGAAAAGGGCCTCACCCTTTCTTTTTTTTCATTTTTTTTTTGGAATGATCTGAACCATCGGATTGATGATTTGGGGCCTATTTGTGCGTATGGATGATGTAGATGATGATCGGTAGTTTATGGTGGATGATGGACGGATGAAATTTTTCAGATAGGCCCCACATCATGATCTTGATTGGTTCAGATGCATGGACGTGGTAAAAAAATTTTGGATGATGGACGGATGAGATTTTTAAAATGGGCCCCACATCATGATCTTGATTGGTTCAGATGTAGGGAAGGACCTATGGAATGTGTACTGGTCTTTTGGCATGGGCCTGGTAGGCCTTGAATCATGAGCCTGATGGGCCCTTTTTAGCATGGATCCGGACATGGGCTTTTTAATGGGCTTTGGACATGGACCTGAAAAGTGGGATCTGAACATGGGTCGTGAAATGGGTTTTGAACATGGGCCTTGATGTGGGCTTTTTGAAATGGGCCTCGGACATGAGGCCTTGATATGGGCTTTCGACTGGGCCTTTTTGAGATGGGCCTTGGAATGTGGGCCTTTGACATGGGCCTTGAAAAGGGCCTTGGACATGGGCTGGGGTACTTGGATATTTTATGTGTGCAACATGCCTCGATGTGATAAAAATGAGGCTAGCTCCTCACGCCAGTCACCTGATCCATGCTTCGCACCCCGTGAGGATCAGCATTTGTCCGACATTATCCGAGAAGGTGGTGCACCTGCTGTCCTGAGAGGGCGTGGGGTCAGGACGCACTGGCCTAATTGGTTTGAGGATCCACAACCGTTGTTCTTTGATGTTCTAGAGTGGACTCCCTTCGCTCACCTGTTTCGGGTCCGTCTGAGTCGAACAAACATGTCTCTCTTGTCTGCTCTGGTTGAGAGATAACACCCTGAGAATCATACCTTCCAGCTTCTTTTTGGAGAGTGGGGGATTACCCCATATGACATTTATATGCAGCTAGGCCTTCGATATGATTGGGGGGTCTGTCCCTTTTGAGGATGACCTTCAGGTGCCTATTGAGGAGGATTGGATGAGTCTCCTAAGGATGATGCCAGACGCAATGGACTTTACTGGTCCTTGCTTCAAACTCCTCTGGTTATCATCAATTTTTTCCAGATGTGTCCCTGAAACTGAGGCAGCGGCTATGGTGAAGACACGTGCCCTAATTTTGTACACCATGGGTGCGATGATTTTCTGTCAAGGGAATGAGTTGGTGAGTTCCTGTTTGTTGTCGCTCTTGGCAGATATCACCTTTCCCACACCGTACAATTTGAATGCAGCCCTCCTTGCCCACTTGTACGAAGGGCTGGACAAGGCCAGTCGTTGTATCAGCCGGTCCCTGACTGGCTTCTACCCTGTCATCGAGGTGTCCTCTTCGATATCTACCTTTCGCAATATTTTCATTGAGGATGAATTGGTTTAACCTCCTCTGACCGTGAGTCGTGCAGGTCTGCTTCTTCGATCACTTTCCACATTTGGCCCCCACCTTGATTGACCATTCGCCTCCGTTTCCTCGTATGATGCTGTGGTACAAGGATAACCGCAGTCGCATGCGTTTATTTTCAGACCTTGCCTAGAGGTCAAACGTTGATGCCCTTATTTCAAGTGATTTGAGTGATTTTGCCCTTTTTTGTGTTGCCCCTGTGTTATCTTTTTTGCTCAAATCTTTGATTTTCTTATTGCAGTTCTTATCCAGGTCGTATCTTCGATCGAATGCGACACTTACTCTTGGGGCCCAGGAAGCTTTTTAGGCTTCTCGTCGACGCCGTATTCTTGAGGATCCTCGTGTGACGAAATGGTACTTGGTGCCACTTAGTCCTCCGTCTGGTCCTTCTGATTAGAGACCGGTGCCCGAAAGGGAGCTGACTACTACGCTGGAGGGCTATGATGCGAGTGCCTTTGTAGATCCATTTAGAGAGTACAGCACCTGGTGTGAACAGCACGGTATAGGCCCGATTCTACAGCTTGGCTATGCCCTTGGCGGCGGTGCACGTTTTGCTAGAGGAGGGATCCTGGGGCCTCACTTTCATCACTAGGATACTGATGCATATCTTCCTGATGATGACTAGCTTGTTGTATCTTACTTTTTTGAATGTGAAACCTTCATGTTTATAGACTTCAGTTCTTTCAATCCTTCCTTTTGGGCACCTTCGGGACCCCTTTTAGATGTATGGATGTTTGTTCTAAGGTCCTGGGCTTCCGAGACGGGTCCCACCCAAAATGTGACTGAAAGTAGGCCAGGGTGGCAGTCGGACTGCCACTCGCTGAATTTTTTCCTGCCCGTTCTGCCCTGTCAGTGCTGAATCAATGACACAAAAATGGCAGGTCTGCAGGCGGTGATTGGATTACCGCAGGCAGTAATCGGGGTGCCGCCTCCATTCATCTTTTCTTCCAACGACTGTCTCCTCTTCCTGTTCATTCTTGCTGGCCCATTTCGGACATTCCTTGCTGTCTTTGTCCGTCCGATCATCCCCTTTGTCCATTCTCCTTTGTCTCCTTCTCTTTGTCTTCTTTTTTCCTTTTCGGTGCTGATTATGGCCAGCCATAATGGGAGCATTGATGGGCTCATGAGTGGTGAGAGAGTTGGTGGGTCCAATAATGGTGGAGGGAATCCATTTATGGAAGAGTTGATGGAGGTTGGTGGGGGAGTAATGGGCTCTTTTGGGGAGATCAATGCTATTTATGGCATTCCAACCACCATTAATGGAGGATGTGAGGTTGGATTGGATGGGATAGAAGGGTTTGATGGGTTTGATGGATCCATGCTGGATGGGCCACCAGGGTTCATGGATGTGAGTTTGGCGAGGATGGATGGCTTGATTGATGGGCCGATGTCCATAGATGGGGTGGATAGTGGTACGATGGTGACAGATGGTGCGGATAGGATGGATCAGATTTCTATGGATGGCGGGCCCTATTTTGGTGGCGCAAGCGGCTTGGATCTGGCGGGTGATGATTCGATCACAGATGGTCTGGCTTAGATTTTTGGCACGGATATTGAGACAGTGTTGGGACAGGCAGTCACTGATGGGGCTCGTGGTGTCAGTCCTGTTAGCCATTGGGAGTCCGTAGGTGCAGTAGATCCTGGGGCTCATATGTTTCAGTCAGCTCCTGAGGTGATAATTATTGGCGGCTCGGGCCCGCCTGTTGCCGCTTTTTAGGACATTCTGCGTGATGCGATGGGAGATGCTGGCTTCTTCCGTCACCATGAGATTGACTTACTGGACGAGGGGATGCCCATTTTTTATGATTCTCTTACTGATCCGGGGATCTTGATCGTTGAGGGTGTACCTGTCCGGACTTGCCGGTTGCAGCCTCGTGGTACATGTTCTGAGCGATTACATCTTTGGATCGAGAGTTTGACAGAGTCTGAGATCTTCGAGTTGAGCTCCCTGGATTTTCGAGAGGTTCTCCACTTGCATCGGGTCCACCTAGATTGGCGGTTGTTGAGTGCAGCGCTATACGATTGGGTTCCATCCTTGAATTTGTTCTCTTTTAATGAATTGGAGTTAGGCCCGTCATTGGAGGAGTTTTCTCGCCTGTCTGGTCTGCCTCTTACTCGAGAGCCATATGTTCCCTCATCCGAGCCAGTTCGATCTTCTGATCTGATCGCCTGGTTTGGATTTCTTATGGCCCTCCCCACTGCGGAGGGTGGGGCTGGTGAGTTATCACTTGAGATGCTGTATGATTGCTGCTCTACTTCTCTAGGCACCCCTGGATCTGATCGTCAGCTTTTATGCCTGATTGCGCTGATATTCTGCGTCTTGGACGAGCTGCTCACTCAGGATGGAGACGATTGTCGTTAGGAGCTTTGTTAGCTGAATTCCGTCGTACATTGTATCGCAGGAGCATCATTTCCGTGGTGCTGGCGGAGCTCTTCTTAGGGCTGTCTGAGTGCTCTCTCGGACGTACCCGCATCTTGCGGGGTTACTGCTCGTTCCTTCAGGTACTCTTTACTCTGCTTCCTTCTTTCTCTTTCCCCTCTTTTTTTTTCTTGCATCTTAAGTTTGATTTATTCCTTCCTAGGTGTGGTTATGGGAACACCTTTATATGACCCCTATGCTTTCTTAGCCTGATTCTCGCCGTGATGATGTGTTGTCTTTGCTACTTGATGGCCTTCCCTTTGGTGTTGAGGCCACTAAGCCATTGTACCGCTACATGCTCTCTCATCTTTAAGGTTGGGAGGTTAATTGGGAGGCTACCTGGCTCTGTCGTCCACCGCTGATCAGCAGTGCAGCTCACACTCCTTTGTTGTTGTTAGGCCTTCGAGGATACTGCTCTTATCATCCTATGCTACTTCTTCATCAGTTTGGCTTTTGGCAGGACATCCCAGAGTTTACCTTTTCTCGATTTGTCCATGCTTCTTTTCCTTCTGACCTAATTTCTTTGTATCGACGGGTTTGGATTTCCTGGCAGGGATTGTTGGATGCGGCGATGCTAGAGCTTGAGTCCTGGGCTCCTCCTTTGGCCACAGTGTCATATCAAAGGTGGGTTACGGAACAATCTCTTTATCGACAGGTTTCGGGTTGCCATTTGGAGGATGAGGCTGCTGATCAGGATATGGTGGGTGATACTGCTTCACCCTCCTCATGTGTTGTTGACTCGTTTGAGGCTTTTGAAGAGCGACCCTTCATTGATCCTTCCTTCTTGTTGGCCACACATGGCCACTTGATCAGTGAGATTGATGTCCTCCGACACACATGTGAGGACATGGCTCGTCGTTTGGCAGTGGAGCGACAATATGATGAGAGTATGCTTGCGACGCATCGCTTGGATAGGGACAAGGCCTTCTACTTGCGCATGGAGATAAAGAGACTTAGGCAGAGATTGTCGATGTATGAGAGATAGTAGTTTACTTGTAGTGCTTGATGTTGACCAACTGTTTTGCTTGCCTGAAACCTTTTTTTTTCTTTTTTCTTTTTTGAAAATAGGAAGATAAAATACTTGTAAGAAAATTTTAAAGGAATGAAAGAAAATTTTGTTTGTGCCAAATGTCAATGTTTTGCTTGTGTTTGGATTCGTGCATTGGATGATTGGGATCAGAATCTTGGGCTCAACCCACATTGTGTGCAGTAATCTAGATTGTATCCTTAGGGTCTTGGTTCCCTGAAGGGGTATCCGAGATCGCATCCTGTGGATTTGGGCAGAGTTTGATAAAGTACTGTTCCGAAGTTATCCCTTCCTTATATCTCGTTGTGATGCTTTCTATCTCGGCTTCTTTTTGTACCTGCACTTTTATTATTTTTTATTTTCTTTCCTTGCTATTTTTACCCGTAGCGCCCTTTCAGGTTTTCACTACGTCCAGTTTTTCCCGTCATTTTTGCCCATAGCATCCTTTCAGATTTTCACTATGTCCCGGGTTTTTGATCTTGCCTACCCCTTGGCAGTTGTGCTGTTTTTACCCTTGGTGCCTCTTCAGGTTTTCACCAAGTCCGCTACATGCCTGCTATTTTTACTCGAGCCACCCTTTCAGGTTTTCAACTCGCCCTTTTTGCTTAGGCATGTCCCCTTTTTTTTTCTTTGGGTGCGCCAAGGATGTTGGAGGAGGCCGAGAGACTTCCTTCATTGCCGGCCAACTGATTTCCATCCTATCCTTGTCTCAGAGTACAACTGAAAGCTGCCTTTGGTGAGGGGGAGATTTGGGAGGAATTTGTTTTATATATTTTTTTCTGGAGGCTTATTTTCTGATTTTTTTTTTTTGCTTTTGGTTTTGTCTTTTCTTTTTTCTTCTTTTTCTTCTTTTCCTTTTTATTTTGGGGATAGACGATTGGTGTTTTTCTAACGGGGTAAGTAGTGGATATACCCCCCTTTTTTTCTCTTCTTCTCTTTTTTTTTGGTGGGGGAATCGTTGACAAAGTCAGGTAGGATTACCCGTGATAGATTTTCACGTTGTCAGCATTGATGGGCTCGAGAAGATCGTCTCCCTTCAGACTGGTGAGCCGGAGGGCGCCTCCTGGGAGCACTTCTCGGATGATCAGTGGTCCTTCCCATGAGGGTTTAAACTTTCCTCTGGGATCGGGTAGGTGCGGTGGCAAAATACACTTCATGACCATGTCGTCGATTTTAAAACTTCTTTTGCGGACTCTTTTATTGTAGGCCCGAGCGATCCTTTTCTGATAACATTGGGAGTGGCTTAGTGCCCGCATGCATTTTTCATCTGCCAGATGCAGTTGATCGAACCTTGCTTATTGCCACTCGCTCTCCTCGACTTCGCTTTCTAGCAATATTCACAGTGATGGGATTTCAATCTCAACTAGTAGTACCGCCTCCATTCCGTATGTAAGCTCATATGGAGTTGCACCTGTAGCAGACCGTACAGACGTCCAATAGGCCCAAAGTGCTTAGGGAAGTATCTCCGACCAGTCGCGATATAATTTCACCATTTTCTCCAGGATTCCGATGATAGTCTTGTTGGCCGCTTCAACCCCACCATTCATCTAGGGACGATAGGGGCTTGATCGATGGCGTTGGATCTTGAATTTGTCAAGAAAATCGCTCATCCTTTTATTGACGAACGAGCTTCCGTTGTCAGTAATGATGGCCTGAGGAACCCCATAACTGCTGATGATGTTGTTCTTTATAAACTTTATCACATGAGATGCTGCGATGGTGGTGTAGGATACTGCCTCTATCCATTTGGTGAAGTAGTTTACTGCTACCAGGATGTACTCATGCCCATTTGAAGCTTTAGGGCTGATTTTACCGATGATGTCTAGCCCCCATACAGAAAAGGGCCATGGGGATGTCAGGTTGTAGAGTTCGGATGTGGGGGCATGGATCTGGTTTGCATGTTCCTGACATTTGAAGTATTTCCTGACATGCTTGCAGCAATCTGTCTCAATTGTGAGCCAATAATAGCCAAGTCGCAAGATCTTTTTTGCCATCATGTGCCCATTCATGTGCGGGCCACATATTCCTTCATGGATTTCTGACATGACATGCGTAGCTTCCGTTTCATTCATGCAACGAAGAAGAACTTGATTAAAGGATCGCTTGTAAAGGATGCCGCCGGTAATTACGAATTGCGCTGCCAACCGTTGTATGGTGCGACGATCTGTCAGAGTTGCTCCTTCTGGGTACTTCTGGTGCTCGATATACTCCCTGATGTCTGTGTACCATGGCCGATCACTTGAGAGAAGGTCGGCTTCATTGATCTGTAGGCAGAATGCGGGTTCCTCTTGAAGTTCGACGGTAAGTTCCCATTCAGCAACTCCTCTTGGGATTTCCAGCATTGAAGCGAGAGTAGCCAAAGCATTTGTAAATTGATTCTTCGCTCAGGGCATGTAAGAGAAAGTGATCTCCTCAAACTCTTCGATTAAATTCTCTAGATAGACGTGATACGGGATCAGCTTCTCATCCTTGGTCTTCCAGTCACCGTTCGTCTGATTGATGATGAGTTGCAAGTCCCTAATGACCTGTAATTTTTTCACATTAAGGATTATGGCTTCTCTTAGACCGATGATGCATGCTTCGTATTCTGCTACGTTGGTAGTGCACTGGAAGGTTAGTCTTCTGAATATGGGAACTGGGACGTCTTCGGGAGAGTAGAGTATGGTGCCTACTCCATTTCCTTTCGAGTTTGCAGCTCCGTCAAAGAAGAGTGTCCATTCTCTTGACTTTCTTTCCTCTTCTTCCTTGATTAGGAGAATGTCCTCATCAAGGAAGAAGGTCTTTAATGGCTGGTAGTCAGGCAGGGAATGTGCGGCTAGATGATTGGCCAGTGCCTGCCCCTTGATTACCTTCTAAGTGACATAGGTGATGTCGAACTCAGAAAGAAATAATTACCATTTTACAATCCTACCTGTTAGTGCTGGTTTCTCGAACAAGTACTTCAATGGGTCCATGCGAGCAAGCAAAAGGACTAGATGAGCGATCCTGTATTGTCGCAGCCGCTGTGTTGCCCAGACTAGGGAGAGACACATTTTCTCTAAGATGGAGTATTTGGCTTCATAGCTCGTGAATCGTCTGCTCAGATAGTAGATCGCCTGTTCTTTTCTTCCTGTGTCATCATGTTGGCCAAGAACGTATCCAATTGCTTCTGCTGCAACGGAGACGTATAACAGTAACGGTCTTCCTAGAACAGGTGGCATTAGCACTGGAGGGTTTAGTAGGTACCCTTTAATTTTATCGAAGGCCGCTTGACAGTCATCATTCCATTCTTTTGGCGAGCTCTTCCACATGAGCTTGAATATGGGCTCACAAACCGGAGTGAGTTGCGCAATGAACCTGCTGATGTACTGGATCCGTCCGAGGAAGCCTCAAATTTCTTTTTCGGTCTTGGGCCATGGCATTTCGATGATTGCCTTGGTTTTAGTTTCATCTACCCGAATACCATCCACGCTGACGATGAAGCCCAACAGTTTACCCCTGGTTACCCCGAAGACACATTTTTACTGGTTGAGTCAGAGCTTGAACTTTTCTAGCCTGTCGAAGAGCTTCTTGAGATCTTCGAAGTGTCCTTCGATTGTGCGAGACTTGATGATCATGTCATCCACATAGACTTGTATTTCCTTGTTTATCATGTTTATCATGTCGTGGAATAAGGCAGTCATGGCTCGCTGATATGTAGCTCTTGCATTCTTCAATCCGAAGGGCATGACCCGATAGCAGAAAGTTCCCCATGGTGTGATGAAGGAGGTCTTCTCGCGATCCTCGATGGCCATTTTAATCTGATTGTATCCAGAGAATCCGTTCATGAAGGAGAAGATCTTGTGTCCAGTTATATTGTCTACCAGTGTGTCGATGTGAGGCAGAGGGAAGTCGTCCTTAAGACTTGCTTTATTGAGATCTCTAAAATTGATGCACATTCTGACTTTCTCATCCTTCTTCGGAACTGGTATGATATTTGCTAGCCATTCTGGGAGTTGGAGACTATCAGAAATCCTACATTATATTGCTTGATGACTTCATCACGGACCTTCAGGGCCCATTCGAGCTTCATTCTCCGTAGCTTTTATTTGACTGGCTTCATGTCTGGCTTTGTCGGTAGATGGTGCACCACCAGATCTTCATCAAGCCCAGGCATGTCCTCGTACGAGAAAGAAAAGTTGGACAACCTTGGTTTCAGAAACTCCATCATCCTCTGCTTGTACTCTGGAGACAGCGATCGTCAGATGCGCACCTCTCTAGGGAGTTCCGTTGACCTTAAGTTTACAATTTCAAAATCATCTGCCACAACATTGGCCTTTGTTTCAAATTTTTCAAGGGAGTCCTCGAATTCGAGAGCTGTATCATCATTTCCCTCATCCTGGGCTTCATCTAAACCCATGACCTCGAAGTCTAACTCGAGATTGAAATCATACGAGTTGACCTCAAACTTTTGAGTTGTGTGTGAGATGTTTGGCACAGTGGTTTTTGAAAGTTTTTCTATTATTTTTATGTTTTGAAGATTTTCTGATGTTTTGTGATTTTAAGAAATATTTGATTTTTTTGTACTTTTGAGAATATATGATGTTTTTGTGTTTTGAAATTTTTTTGATTCTTTTGTGCCGCCTGGAGGTCCCGAACAGGACGGTTTTACGAACCAAGATTGGTCCTGTCCTAGTCCAGGGTACCAACTGCTATTTACATTGGTATTTTTTTTTGAGGTTGGCATCCACAGAGGATTCACCGACTGATTCGATTGTTAGGGGGACTGTTGTCCATGGTGATTCTTCTCTCCTTCCAATCCTACTATCTGAATCAGTGTGTCCCTATGGGTCACCTGCTTTAATGACCATGATGTCTGAATCTGATTCGACTTCTTCGCCCAAGAGCTGGAATTCTTCTGGTTCCTCTGGTTGGTCCTGCGATGGGACCTTGATGTCTGTCCAGTCAAGGGCAGGCCACTTCCCTTTGTCAATCTAATGAATGGGCTGCTTCTGCCCCTTATGTTGCTGGGCTGGTGTCAGGGAAATGTTCCCTTGACTGTGTGCAGGAATGAGTGTCTCTTTGGGTTTGCCTGCATCCTTTTCAAGAGGCATCTCTGGTTCTGGATCCCGCATGGGTGGACCTGTTTTCGTGCCCCTTGCCCTTTATGGTGGATCTGGGGGTTCTGCCCCTTGTGTCAAATTTATTTTTTCTGCCTCGATAATCTTATCCCATCTTATAGGTGGCCAGACAGACTCCGGGTAGGAATGATCTGAGGGTTTGAGCCTTTGGAGGTGGTCCTCAAGGGGAATCACCGAGTTTTCACAAACTGTCACAGCCCTGATGAAATTAATGGGTGTGCACCTGAATGGTTATCTCTTCTTGGACTTTTCAACTTGACCCTCCGGTGTTGATTGATATCCCAGTCCCTGTTTCTGCATGTTAGTACGTGCTGGTTGTACTACTATACCTTTTTCATGGAACTCAGTATGGTAGTTCCAGATTAATCATTCGGCGGGGGAAATGACATGTTCAGTAGTGAGAGCGCGAGGATTAGTGATTCAATTTACAACTTCGAATTCGAAGCTGTGATATGATACATCGCCCTCTGTATGTTGGATGTCGATCACAGGGATGTCAGTTTCTGGGATATTAACCGCTACTGGCAGGACAGTTTCCGGCTCGGCCAATACTGAAATGATTCGATTTCCTGAAGGAAACTTGACCCTTTGATGAAGGGTTGAGGGAATGGCTCCAACAGCATGGAGCCATGGCCGCCCTAACAGAAGATTAAATGAGGCAGGTATGTCAATGACCTGGAATGTGACAAGGGTCAGATCTGGTCCAATTTGTAGCTCAATGTCAATGACCTGGATGATTTTATCCCTAACCGTTTAACAGTCCTTAGAGGGAAAATATTAAGGTTAGAACCATTATCAATGAGCACAAGTGGGACTTTAAAATTTTTGTGGCGGACCACTATGTTCAGTGAGCGCCCATGCTTGCATCCCTTAGGTGGTAATTCATTATCAGAGAAAGTAATGGCTTGCGGTGCGAGGAGTTGTCTAATCATACTTGCCACCATTTTGGGGGGTATGTCAGGAGAGATATGTGCATTATTCAGAGTCTTTGCAAAGATTTCTCGATGCGATCTTGAGGTGCATAGGAGCTCCCAAATGGATATTTGTGCGGGAATAGTTTTGAGCTGGGTTACTATGTCGTAAGCAGTGTCAGTTTTACAGGTGGTTCCCGACAAAGCTCCTCAGGTTTCTTTTGGGCTTTGGTTATCTCTCCTAAAATTCCTCCCATTGTTCTTACTTCGGCGCATTCTGGGTAATGCAATGGGACTGCCTTCAGGTTGTAGGATGGAACTGCCCTTCCTTCCAAATATATTAGAGGTTCATGAGGCTGAGGGGTTGTGGTTGTGACAGTTGTAAGACTTGATGATTTCTCTTGAAGTTTCATTGGGGTTTGGCAGGTTTTAACATTGGTGTTTTCCTCCACTTTTTGATGTACAAGAGAGGTCCTCTGGCCGTATGCCAGTTGGTGAGGCATCAGGAACTCGGGACCTTGAACCAGGGGTGCCCCTTGCAAAGTAAGCGAAGATAGATCAGGGAGACCTATTGGGAGAATGACAGGTTCAGAATTCAACCTTTTTGGATATGCGAGGTGTGCCTCTTGAGAGGCAAGATGCTACAAGTGTGACCTGTTCGGTGCGGCTTCAATGGTCACGAGAGGCGGTGTTGATGGTGTTTCTTCTAGAAAGACAAGGGGTTGAATGGCTGGTGCTGCTTCGAGGAATATCTGTGGCCCAGGCGATGGCGCTTGTTGGTATTCCCATGCCCAGTTTATTGTAATTGCTTATATGGAATGATGTGGGGAGGAATACCTGGGTTGCTCTCCTTCAATGTGGTTGACAGTAGAGGCGCCAGATGTGTTGGGTCCTGTTTGATGCAATGGAAAGGGATTTTGGAGAATGTTGGCCTGAACTGTATTATTAGCCTGTGGGGTGATTGCAATCTTCTGGCTTTCGATCAAATCTTGGACCGCATGTTTCAGGGTGAAGCAGCAGTTCGTCAGATGGCCAGGAGCCTGGTGATATGCACAATATTGATTTTCATTGTAACTAAGTGGCAAGGGGTTAGGAGGAAGTCGAGGTTGGAGAGGTCTCAGGAGTTGCTTTTGCATTAGCATTGTCAGAACCTGACTGTATATTTGTGTTAAAGGGGTGAACTTCCTCCCTAACATTGCCTGCTTGTATGGGCCTCACGCATTTCCCCTAGGCTATTGTTGCTGTTGTTGAGACGACTGCCCCTAATATCCATGTTGGGCTTCCTGTGATTGGTACTGCCTGTTTGGTTGCACTTGGTATTGCCTGTCATGTTGTGGCTCCTGTTGTGGAGCATATTGACTGCCTTGAGTGTTAACAACAATGTTGTTAACTTCTGTAGTGCGTTGCACAGGAGCCGTGCCGTTTCCATTTCCATAACCGACAGGTTTCCCTTCTACTTTGTTTCTTTTGATTGCAGGGGTCTGATGTGGCCATGGAGAAATGGTTCTGGCTCTAATCCCCGCCTCGACTTGTTCTCCAGCTCGGATGAGTTGAGAAAAGTTTACGTATGGGTACGAGATTAGATATCCTGAAATGCTAGGATTTGCCGACTGTACAATCATTGATATCTATTCCTCGTCATCGATGGGGTTTCTCATCCGAGCTGCCATGGCTCGCCATCGCCCTACGTATGCTGATAAGGATTCATCATTTTTCTGTCTCAAGGCAGCGAAGTCGGACCTTCTTGGAGCCATATTCAGGTTGTATGAGAACCTGTCAATGAATGCCTGAGAGAGCTTTTCCCAGGTTCTGATTTGATGGCTGTCCAAAGAGGTATACAAATCCAAAGCATCACCTTTGAGGGATTTCTTGAAGAGTCGTATCAAGGCTCCATCATTCCCTGCTATCGCATTGAGTTCCCCGTAAAATGCTTTCAGGTGTACTGTGGGACACCCACTACCGTCATACCTTTTGAATTTTGGTACCTCAAAATTTAGAGGTACTCGGGCGTCTGGGAAGGGACAGAGATCCCTAAACTTGGTGATGGGTGATCCACTCCTTGTTGTCTTTGAAGCTGATTTTGTACCATCTGTAACTGCTCTCATAATTCCTCGATTTCTGACTTGCCTTGCGGTGGATATCTTGCCCCTCGTTGTAGGGCTTGTGCTGCTTCTTCTTCATATGGATCGATGATGGGGTGTTGTTGGAAAGAGGATGGACTCCCGTTGACGGGAAGTGGCTAGAATTGAACACCACTCCCTTTCAGAGGAGGGTGTGAAGTTCGGAAGTGGCTTCCTCCTGGGGTATCTGCCAACTCCGGAATGTTACTCCCATTAGGGGGAGTGAAATGGACTCGAAATTGGCCCCTTTCGTGGGCATACGCCAGTTCTTGTTGGTGGTTCCCGTTAGGGGGAGCCTGTGTTGTAACCTGATTGTTATGATGTGTTAAGTAGGGATGTGCGGGAGGGTTGCTCCCATTTACTGGTTGTTGTTGTTCTGGTCCCAACTCTTCCGGAAGAGGGAGCACGGGATTTGTTAGAGGAATGAGAGAGAAGGCAAAGGGAGTCTGTGGGAGTGAACTATTCTGTACACTAGGCTGAGTTACCTGTGTATTTAGAGAGGGATTTGGCACCAAGCGAAGTACTAATTCTTGCATTGTTCGAAGGAGCAGCTCTTAGGTGGTTGCATCGGCTTGGGGGTTTGCCTGGACTACTGGTGTTAATACGGGTGTAGGTGCGGGTGCGGGTGTGGGTATTGAGGCCTCGGGAGTTGGCTGAGCTGTCGGCTCTTCTTCATGAGAGGCTTGAGAAGTCATGCTGCGCGAGATCGAGTAGTCATGATTTTAATCTGTGCCTAAACAAGGATAAGCCAAAAGATTTTTATTTTTTTTGTCTTTTCGTATGAATGCAAATGATGATATCCCTCGAGATTGGAGTACCACAAGTTTTCGAGTCGAATCTCAGCTAGTGTGCTCTAGCAAATTCCCCAGCGGAGTCGCCATTCGGTAGAGACTGAAAAATTGGCGCCCACACTGATTTTGTATTTCATGTTTGATTGGGGGTGATAAGCTGATTATAGATATTGGAGTCGCCACTAGCTGAAAATCTTAAAATCCTGCGGTCAACTAGAACCGCGAAATATGCAAGGTGAGGGAAATTCAGGGACTTCCCCACCTTAGATTGACTCCTGGTCTGCTATCCGGGATTCAGGACAAGGGACCTCGGTTACAAAGAGGGAGGGTGTTAGGCACCCTCTCTGCCCGTACAAATGTACGGTCTCTACTCAGTGTGGTAAAATAATCTCAAGGGCTGATGGATGCTGTGGTCGTGATGGGACTAGGCACACACATGGATTTCTAATGGGGCAAGATCCGAGATTTCGGCAAGCCTCAGAGCATACGTCCAACTGTATGTCTAGAAAGTGAATGTGATGATGCTTATGTAAAAAGGTAAAGAAAAGATGGACTAGATCACTAGGAATTTCTGATGTGACAGGATCCAGTGTACGGCAAGTCACAGAGCATATGTTCACTAGAGATCTAGAGAAGCAGGGGGGTTGAGAAGGGAATAGATGTCATGATGAATGCTTATATGTAGAATAGATCTTTGGCTTGATCTTGAGTAGGCTAAGACATGAACCGGACCAAGATCAAATCTGGGCTAGGCTTATGGGTTGAAAAGGTTGAGAGGAAGGCTAGGGGGTGGCTAGAAAGATCAGATCTTTGAAGGCTTGGGAGCTCCTTCCCTTTCCTTCACTCTCTTCCTCACTCTCTCACTCTCTCTTTCTCACTTTCTCTCCCTTGGATGAGAAGGTGTTGTTGTCTTTCTTGTGAAGAGGAGATGGCTATTTATAGCCTTCTCCAATGGCATTGCTGTAAATTCTGGGTTTGAGAGGGGTAAAAGGTGAGGTGGCAATTTATGGTTGGTTATGGAGAGAGGAATGCCACATGGCACTCTCTCATTAGACATGAGGGGCGGTAAAAAGGTAAATAGTGAAATTTGGGAGGGTAATTTTGGAGAAAAGTTAACTTTTGGACGTTGGGACAGCTGTCCGCACACAGCCCGTGAGTGGCGACACTTGAAGTACCGTAGGCGGCAGTTAGACTACCGCCCACGGTAGTCAGACTACCGCCCGGGCTCAGTTCGGGCCGGTTTCACGCGTGCGAACCTTGTACATTGTGCCGGTTCACTCGAAAGTCTCTTTTTGGGTTTTTCAGCTCAGAAAAATGGGTTTCGACTTGGATAATAAGGATCTGGGCCATGGTATGGGGTATAGGTAGGGTTGCATGTGTGATGAATGGTTTGGGTCGTGGTTTTGAATTACGGATTTGGGTTTTAGGGACTTTGGTTTGGTTGGGTATGATCATGGTTCCTGAATGGTCTTAACCTTTTTCAAGATGTAGCCTAGGTGGGGTGTCTACAATATATTTCCCTTTTAGCATTGTATTCAAATAATTATATTAGTGGATATGTGATGATGATGTTGTCATTGTGATTCAGGTAAACTTGTGGTTATGCTTATTATGAGTAAAATGTACATTGAAAAATCCTCCTTGTAAGATCCTAGGATAAGAATCTGGCATATGGATATTGGAAGCCGAGAATGGGGTACTACGAAGGCTGTCGCCACCGGATTCAGAGATCCAAAATTTTGCGAGCCCGATTTTTGAGTTTAAGGCGTGACATGCTGTCCGGTCAAAAATTGAGTCGACTTAGTTTAAACCGAGTCTGACCAGGTTGTGTCAGACGTGGGCTTGGTCCAGACCCAGCTAGTAGCAAAAGAAGGAAGAAAAGAAAGAAAAAGAAGAATAAGAGGGAAAGGAGAAGAGCAAGGAAAAGGGAGGAGAGAGAGAGAGAGAGAGGTTCGATGAGCTGTCAGGCCAACTCGACAGACCTAGGCATGTGGAGTTATGTTGACCCGATTCGGGTTGAGTTGGTTCTATACAAGGCGGGAAAACTGAGACAACTTAACTCAGTTTACCAAGGTATGCCTAATTCCTTCATTATAGGGTTCTAATATTTTCTTGAATTAAAATAATCTATTATAAAATCTTCTTGTGGAATGTAGGAATTTTAGATACCAAGCACTGCTCTAAAGTCTTATAATCAGGCCGTGTTGTGTTGGGAATCAACACGTTGAGAGATTAGAACCTTCCTCTGGACATTTGGAACCTTGGAACCTCTACTCAGAGGTGAGGACTCACCCTTTGAGCTTCCCACTTAAATTCACCAACCTGGACATGAACAATGCTTTAATTCTACGTAGTTCGTAATTCTAAATTATTTAGTTTACTTATTTCATTACATGAATATGCTAATATGGTGCATGATTGGCTCATGTAACGTATGAATGTTGTTCTCTTTAATACTAGTAACATGAATGATTCGGTTGCCACATGTTGTAAAGTTTTCTAATTAACCAAATGTTGTGGTTGTGATTATCTTATGGGTCGCAGGCCCTATTTGACTTATATGGACTTGATCACACACCGCTTGGACCACACTTTGCCTTACATGGATTGGACCGCATAATTATCCATATGGCTTGGACCGTAAATTTGCCCTTAGTGGCCTTGATGGAACATTGGAGCCTTTTGTGGCTAGTTGATTCTCTCTTCATTTTACGGCGTTCAATCATATGGTGATTTTCGGGTGGAGCGGGTGTTCGCTTAGCGATTTCCTAGCCAACTTGCGATGTTCATATACGATATGATTTCCAGGTGAAGTAGAGTTTTACATGTTAGATTGCTAGCCATCTTACGGTGTTCAGTTGTACTGTGTTTTCTGGGTGGAGCGAGTGTTCGCTTAGCGATTTCCTAGCCATCTTGCGGTGTTTACGTACGATATGATTTTCGAGTGGTCTAGAGTTTGTATGTTTCTTGTCTCTTCATCTTGCAGTGTTCAATCGTACCATGATTTTCGGGTAGAGCGAGTGTTCGTTTAGCGATTTCCTAGTCATCTTGCGATGTTCACGTATAATATGATTTTCAGGTGAAGCAGACGTTTAAATGCTTGGTCTCTAGTCATTGTATGGAGGTCATAAGATTTACTATTTTGATTATCTAGACATGTTCCTTTGCATTGCAGTTTTCTTTACATTCCCTTAATTTTGAAATTGTGTTAACTAGCTTAATTCTGAATGCATGATCATGATTCTTAAATTGCGTTGTTTAAAATTCTTCGTCTCATATATTGCGATTTATGTTGGATTCTGAATGATGAGTGCGTAATCTTAGAGGGTGCTCCTCACTGCGTTAGCCATTGACGCTATCAAACCATAACAGTTGATGCGGGTGTAGAGTGAGTTGATCTTGTTCACTGGGTTGCTAAAGCAGATCGGGTAGCTGAGGAGCTAGACGGGGTTCCTGCGACCCATATTGAGTTCTACCACTAGTTGATGAATTCCTGCTTGTGTTTAATGAACTTGGTTATTTGTGATTATATAAGTCCTGTATGGGCGTTATGTTTGAATTTTTATTATAGTTGGAACATTTTTTATCTCAATGCATGGTTTACTATAGCTTTGTTATTTTTGACTCTGATTAGTGATAAGCGGTTCGAATTTACACTGAATTTTTGAGGTTAACACTTGGGTTTTGGGGAAACGGGTCATATACTTAGGTCTTGAAAACACGGGGCATTACAACTCCCCGGCTGAGCCAACAACGTAGTTCAGCCATACCTGTCCCATCTCACATTTCTAGGACCGTCCCTTTGCTCGCCTCCGACCAACGACACGAGTTAGATTGGAAGAGGCACGGCAAAAACTTGGTTAAAGCTACTGCCGAAAATGGAGAACCATGGAAAGCCGAGCTAAAGAGTTTGCGAGACCAGATCGGCAACATATAATAGACATACCGAGCTAATGTGACAATGACTACAGTGGAAGAAACCGAGTCCGCATTCACTACTGACATCCTTTGGGCACGACTGCCAGACAGGTTTCACTTACCTCGGATCACCTCCTTCTTGGGAAACACCGACCCATCAGAACACATGAAATCCTTTCGGATCTACATGGAACTCCATGATGCTTCAGATGCGGTCATGCGTCGAACTTTCTCCTTAACCTTGTCCGACGCTGCCCAACTATGGTTTAAGAAACTGAAGTCGAAGTCCATCAGCTCATTCTCTTAGCTCAGCCAGGCCTTCGTCACGAATTTCATCGGAAGGAAAAAGAGGCTCAAAGCATCTACCCATCTTCTACATGTGATTTAGAAAGATGGCGAACTTCTGAAAGAATACATCAAGTGCTTTAACCTATAAGCACTACAAGTTCGGAAGCATTCAGACGATGTTACCCTAAATGTTATCATGAGCGAGCCCCATGAAAAATAAGTCATAGACTAGACAAAATAATGCGAGGTGGCCTTCCAGCAACTCAAGCAGTACCTAGGGTCACCGTTGTTGCTTTCTAAAATCGAACTAGGCGAATCTCTATTGCTATATTTGTCCATCTCCGATGCTGCAATTAGCTGGGACTTATTAGAGAACATGAAGGAAAGCAGTTCCCAGTCTACCACATCGGCAAAGCATTAGTCTCAGCGGAGACAATGTATCATATCTTGCAAAAATTAGCTCTGACCTTATCAAGAGATTGGATGGAAAATAAACACTACATAAACATTAAAGGTGTTCAATAAGAAGTTTTTAATGGTAGGGAGTTCAATTGTTATTATTTTATATGATATGGATAAAATAATTAGATTTGCTTCATTTTTTCTCTTAACTCCATAAAATGATATGTAAAAATATATGGACAATGCTGATACAGAATATGTCACGCCCCAAACCCAAAAATCAGATTCACGGGAATCCCAATCCCCGAATCCGGTGCCGACAGCTTCCATAGTACCCCATTCTCAACTTCCGACGTCCATACGCGAGATTTCGATCCTGGGATCGTACAAGAAGGATTTTCAACATACATTTGTTTCATAACAAGTATAACCACAAGTTTTCCCAAAACACGAAGGCAACATCATCATCACATATCCACTAATATAAACATTTGAATATAGTGCTGAAAGGGAAATACATATGTCAAAAATCAAAGCTCCAAAAGTCTGTTGTACGCTCCAAGCTCAACACTACTACAACCTGACACCACCTGCACGCATCTATTGTGCATAAGCTTATAGAAAGCTTAGAGAGAGGTGAAAGTGTGTGCACAAGATAAGTGCCAAGTATGCAATACAATGCCATAAATCATACAATGGAATAAACGGAAATACTAGTAAGATACGAGATCAAAGTAAGTGGAATTATACTGGTAAGTCCACGAGTCATACAGTATCAGAGTATGCAATACAGATCAGCTATACAAATGAGGAGTCAAAGCGAGCCAAATATTAGATGCCGAGGATACAATGTCATAAATTATACAATGGAATAAACCAAAATACTAATAAGATACGAGATCAAAGTAAGTGGAATTATACTGGTAAGTCCACGAGTCATACAGTATCAGAGTACGCAATACAGATCAGCTATACAAATGAGGAGTCAAAGCGAGCCAAATATTAGATGCCGAGGATACAATGCCATAAATCATACAATATCAAAATAAGCGAAAATATACTAATAAGTTTATGAGTGTCATCAGCTGTACCAAGGCTATGCCATGCAAGGCATGAGTACTAATGGCCATATCAATGCAGAAACTTGGCAACCCAAAATGCTAAGTACTGTGGATTCAATGTAATATGCGGTGCGAATGAAATTACTGAGCTGGAGTGAAGTCGTGATAATAGTATGTAGTATCGCAGGCTATGAGGTCCATCACAAGGGACTTCTATCCAAACCAGTCCCATACCTAAATTTGGATAGTCAGACTCAATGTGGTGAACTCCTGATCTCAGGTTAGTTGCGCGCCTAATCGAAATCCTGGCCATGCGAAGGTACACAACAGTTAGTTGCACACCACCAGCCCGAGTGGATAGTGAATAAAACGAATGCATGAGTATGCAACTCCTACTCAATAAGCCCACATATTAGTACGGTTCCTCTATGGGATCATGAACAGGGTCTTATACACTCCACGTCACCTACCGCCCCATCAAGCGCACAACTGGGTAAGTGGAAGAGACCTCACTATCCGCCTGGCTAGTAGTCTGTCAATACCTACCCGGTTCATCGATAGCGGACCCATTCCTCGAGCTGGTCAAACTCAGCCTAGCTATGCCTACTCCCATGAGCGGGTAATGCCACACCCCCTCCCAATTAACCATGACACAGTGGGAGATGCGGCCTCCTCGTATTCGGTACTTGGGTGCTCATGTATATCCACTCAGTCTCGATGTTGGGGCATCCTCTGATACCAAGAGGGTTTTAGGAATTTTCACCCAGGGCCATCTATGGAAGCCCGATGCTCGAACCAAACATTTCCTGTGTCCCATCTGGCCATCCACGATATGTCTATGGAGGCTACGACCCTGATGTCGTAAGGGCGTACAGTAATCACAACACACAATGCAATATGCATAAGTCATACAATCTTGTCATGCATCAATCCTGCGCATACTGTTCGCTCATGTGAGATAACCTCCGCCTATCAGGGAGTCTCATAACAACCTACCCAATGACATATGCAATGGTCAACCACATCTCATAACAAATATACAGATGATGCGTATGGGCATGTATCATGATGCTATGTGGTCACAAACTCATAATCAGTATCAATAACCGGCATCGACCATCAACCTCGACAATGTGGACATCTAACCAACATTGCCCCTAAGGAATGGCCCATATAGAGCTTAACATACAGTGGACTCATGGTCTCACACAAGGGACAAATATACAACACCATGGGCCTCACTTAAGAATTTAATACACATCACGATGGGCCTCACTCATGGACCACATATACATCAAGTGGGTCACATCTCACGGGTCTAATACATCTCAATGGGCCGCGCACACGGGCCTAATATACATCAAGTTGGGCCTCATCATATGGGTTGGAATTATATCATAACGGGCCTCGGCAATCGAAATCAACCTCAACAATCAGCCCCGATAATCAGCATCGATAATTGGCACCGACAATCAGCATATAAACAAGGCGGGGTCCATGGATGGACAGTTGATCAACCATAATATAAAGATCAGCCTACGGCCGTGATTTTATCAAATCTAATGGCATCGAGCCATCCGTCCATGGCAAAAGGGGCCCAATTATTTGGGTTAACCCACTTAGAGAATGGTGCGAATGGGCCTAACAAAGCCTACAGGAAGGTCACAATGAGGACATTTAACCATCATTGTACATCAATGTTGACATGTAACCAACATTGTTCCTTAGGAGTGGCCTACATAAGGGATTCATACACAATGAAACGGCCACCCATACATCACATTGGGCCTCATTCATGGGCCTCTCATATATCGTGTTGGTCTTCCTATAAGGGCCTCAAACGTATCATGATGGGCCACGCCCATGAGCCTTAGATACATCTCAATGGGCCGCGCCCATGGGCCTCGGATATATCACAATGGGCGACGTCCCATGGGCCTCATACAATCTCAATGAGCCACATATACATCACATTAGGCCTTGCCCCTAGGCCTCAAATACATCAGATTAGGCCTCGCCCATGGGCCTCGAATACATCGCAAGTGGGCCTTAAATATACTTCACAGGTGGGCCACATACCTTGGCCTAATACACATCACTATGGGCTACATCACATGGGCCTAATATACATCACTATGGGCCACAACCCATGGGCTTTAAATACATAATAGTTGGGCCCTACACATGGGCCTCAAATATATAAAATAGGTGGGCCTCAACAACGGCGTCATACACATCAAGGTGGGCCTCAACAATGGGCCATAAATATGGCAAGTGGGCTTGTACCACAACAAAATCATTTCAACAGTTGTAGGTGTAACATGTGTACCACTATACACAATTATTCCACGGAGCACATGGCCCACTAATGATGATTAGCACTGACCAAACATTAGCTAAGTAAATCAGCACCATCCAAACAGTGGACCGCTCATCTAAACATTAGACAACACGTCCAAACATTGTCCAGCACTGTCCAGAGCATAATCTGGACAGTGAGGATGAAATAATACATTATGGTGGTGTCCACATGGTGGCCCTTTAGAGATTTGAACCTGCCTCAGTTAGGCTCAAGCCTTAAAACGAGCTTGCCAATGGATGGATGGTTTGGACATCACGTACATGCCATGGTGGGGACCCACCGTTCAAATGGATGGACAGCTAGGATGTAAGGTGGGTCCCATGTGCATAGAACACATACATTCAGAGGTGGGTCCACACGTTGCCGGGCAACATTAATACAGCAGCTATACAACTGTTGTACACGTACACCAGCAATCCGTCCCAAAAAGGTGGGTCTCACATGGGGCCCACACGTTTAGTATACCAATGATATGTATATATATATTATATACATAATATAATATTATATCATATTATAATATTATAATATAATATAAGATTATAAAACATATACATAACATATATATATATATAGCAAGTGTGAGGTATTCCAGTGGGCCCAGCCTCCCACCGTCCAGAGGTTGGATGGTGAGGATGCAACTAAATCATGGTGGGTCCCACCATCCAGGTGTGGATAAAACACAAACATAACGGGGTCCACGCTGCACAGACATAGCCGCACACGGGCGGCAGCGAGGATAAAACACTTACTTCATGGTGGGGTCCACACGTGTGGCCCCCCATAATGTTTATCTGCCATCCAAACCGTTAATCAGGTCACCTGGACCCTGGATGCAGAGGAAAAATAAATTTCATCTTAAACCAAAACTTCTGTGTCAACCCAAAAGGGCTTCAAGGGCAAACGTTCAATCCCACTGATTTTTGCCATGTGGCCACCTGAGCTGTGGATATGGTTGATTTTTGGAGGGACCAAAGCTCTAAGGGGCCCCTTCAAAATGCACGATGTTGATGTTGCCATACATCACGGTGGGGCCCACAGCTGGGACCATGGATCCCTGCCTATCCATCCGCCCATGGCCAGTGCAGGATACAGCTGCGTCCAACAACAGTAGCACCTGCTGCTATTGTGTGATATATATATATATATATATTTTTTAAAAAAAATGTTTTCCTATGATTTTTCACAGGTGGGGCCCGCATCAGTGGAATCCGACCCAGCCATTGGATTCCAGGGTTCAAGACAGACCTATCAAGCCCAATATTCGGTATATTTTAACATAAAGAAACAATAGGGTGTATTTTAATGGTGAACACCACTGTTTCCTATGCTATGGCCCACCAAATACTCAGATCGGCTTCATTTTTCGGCTTAACACCTAAAATGATCGAGAGAATGGAATGGACGGCGTGGATTAAAACCATACGTCAAGGTGGGGCCTACATGAATAGACCTTCCCAAAAACTTTAAACCAAAGCCTATATTTGTGATTTTCATTTCACGTCCAACGTCTTTGGACGCTGGACAGTTCGGCTATAACACATGTATTCAAGGTGGGCCTTGATCAAGTGGGCCACCAAATACACGAATGGTGTGGATAATACATACACCAAGGTGGGGTCCATCTAAGTGGGCCACTCAACTACATCATCACAAAAAAAGGGAAAGAGAGAGAGAGAGAGAGAGAGAGAGAGAGAGAGAGAGGGATGCATGTAATGGAGGGCTCTGCCACTATGAGCCCTCCCTTGCATTCAATCATACATCAAGTGGGTCCCAATACATGTGGGCCCACCAAATCAAAGATCAACGGTGGAGGTTCCTTCTCCACCCAAAATGGACAATCTAGATGACCTCCTTTTTATGCAAGGAAAAAAAACATCATGATGGGGTCCATGGAAAATGGCCCCTACATGGAATGATCATGAGAATCTAGGTGGGTCATCGGCCACACCTAGGGTCCAAAGTGAGATCCATACCATCAATCGGTAGGCCTCACTTGACCCATCATCTAAAGAAAATGAAATCTACGCCTATAGAAGCACCCACCATTCGATCTTCTTGGTTCGATGGAACGCCGATCTCCTTAGCTTTGATTTCAACGGAGGATGATGAAGCTTAGATAGTTGAGATGGGGGATGAGAGAGTGGGAAAGTGGGCGACACTTGTTGCTTGGGAGAGCTTGGAGAGGCTTGGACATGGGATTCTTTTTCTTATGGTTTGGGTTGCTTGGAAAAGAAGGTAGAAATAAGAGAGAAAGAGAGAGAAGATGGGATGGAGTGATAGATGGGAGAGAGAAGGATGGGTGGTGTAAGAGTTTGTTGACTTTAGGGGTAGGTTGTGTAAGAAAGGGTATGGGCTTGTGTAAGAACTTTTGACTTTAGGGGTTGCTTGGGGATGGGTGTGAGGTGATGGTGTACTTGACATGTACTTGACCCTTAATGGGATTGATTGATTGATGGATGTGACATGTTGTAGAGATTCTCTTGGGTTTTGTAATGCACGGTGTTTTCCTCAAACTGAACGCGGACTTACTTCTCTCGACCTGGGTATCGCTTCAGGACGTGAGACGCGGCACCAGAACAGCGGCGATGGTGCGGTCGTAATGGTACACATCTCGGATTAAGCCGACTCAAATCTACAGGATATGATTTAGGGTCGTGCGCAAACGTTGATTATAGGTCCCAGGTTACCGAAATTTGACAGGAAGGACCGTGGGAATTGACGGAACAATACGGACTAGGATACGGGCCTTACAGCTCTCCCCACCTAATAAAAATTTCCTGGTGCTGCTAATGGGGTCCCGGTGGCGGATACTGTCATCGTTGCTGCTGTAGCTGAGGATGGGAACACTCACTCTTACGATGCCCTATCCCACCACACCCAAAGCAAGCACTAGAGAACGGTATAAGTGGTAGGGGCTGCCGAGAGTGGGGGCACTCCCAGAAGCGGTGCCCCGCCTCATCACATCTAAAGCATACACTTGAGGACTGACGTTTAGGTGCTGCAAATGCTCGAAAGGACGGACGGTTCCTATGCCTCTGTGGCCATCGACATCGCTACACCTGGGAGCTACCGAAGGGGGCCTTCCTCTTCCGATCTCCTCTTTGAAGAATGACAGTCATTGCTTGCAACATCTGTTGTAGCAGGTCCGCACTTATGGACAAGGTCGGTGCTGCGCTAGACTGGGATGGGGATACAGAAGTCTCAGATAGGAGAACAGGAATCTCAGGCGAGGAAACAAAAGTCGCTCGGGTCACTCTCTTGGGTACCATGTTGTAATACCTCGAAAATCGAGGGTCGGGTAGAAACCCAACTCCCGAGTTCCAGAACATCACTTATGCAACATTTTCAATGATGGATGAATGTTGGCAATAATAGTGCATACAACATGAAGTGGATTAAACCAAAACAACATATCATACTCGAGAGACAATTAAATTAGCAAGCGGAAGAATGTGATAGATATATAAAATATATGAACTGTTGTAAGTCTCCAGAGTGTGAACATGTTACCAGGTTAACTAAATACTTGTATATTCCAAAATAGAAAGAAGAGAATATACATGGGTGAGAAAATAAAAGGTAAAATACCAAGTGTACTGGCATCTAATCAGTAACCCTGTAACCCCGTCAATCAGAACCTGCATATAGGAGGGATCCTCATCATCATCATCATCAAGTCTGGCTCCACTTCACAAGTAGCGCCATCATCTGCAACTAAAACAGGGACTGGTTGGTGTGCGCGACACCGTCCCATAACGTGAGAGTGAGTGATCAACTCAGTGGAATCATAGAGCAAAGATTAGCATGTTATCAAATCAATCACGCGATAATAATAAAGTAAACAATCAGACAATCCTAAATACTGTTGTCAATGCAAGCATGAAATGACATGATGGATGCCCTCACCGACATACTCCCTCATGCGGCACCATCTTACTCCCGCGGCATGCTTGCGTTCCTCAGTGCTCCACATCTTCCAGGCACATGCAGTGCGATATGGATAATGATTACCGAGTTGTTATTAATCCATTCATACAGCAGTATTGGAAAACTAAGGTACCTTTCTTATATCAATCCCAACACAGATCCTTTCTAGGGTCGTCACTCCTAGTAATCTCATACGATGTTATATTTATAGGTCGCTGCAAGGGCTGTCAGGGCTGTTGCTCGCACTCATTGCACTGCTCCCCCATCACCTTATTAATACAGGCCTAATGTAATCTTGTCGCTACGGAAGGGTCGTCGCCTCCCGTAGACTCAGAATATGCTCGAGGTCACTACAAAGGGCTCGTCACCAATCAGTGTAGGCCGACAGCTTGAATGTAGTGTCCCATACCACCATAATCGGCTCACAAGTTAAAGGTGCTCACTGGTCACTACGGGGATGTTTGTAGCCCCAGCGTAGGCCGACAGCTCGACCACAGTGTCTCATACCACTATGCCCGGCTCATGAGTCTTTATGGATCAAGGTACCATAGTTAACAGGGTTTTCAATGGTAAGTTCAGTACCCTAGGTTCAAGCAGTTATGACTCATATAAGGTGAACATACAATGGCCAGTCGGGTTACTTGACGGGCTCGACTAATACGAGCGCATCTCAAGCTGAGCGACATGAAGTGCATAAAACACTTCGTGTGGCCTAACCACTGCCGCCTACCCAAAACACGACTCACGTTCATCGACGCGTCCTTCGTGGTAAATAGAAGCCAACCATGAATTCGAGCCATTACCGACTGCCTGGACTAGGATATAGCCCCAAGCATTCGTAAATCAACATCAGCTATCATATGAGAGTAACAGAAATGAAATACAACCTATATAAGCATGTTGTCACATGTTATAACATACAACGTAAGCAAATCAACCAACACATGCATTCCATATATATAATGAAATCAATTCATATACATGGTGGAAATCATATACATCAGCATAGTAATTGAGAATTCAATCTCAAACTAATTCACAACACCATTTACTCAATACATACTAATATAAACATTCATACAAACACTTAGTCTACACACTTTAGTCTACATAGCGTATGTCGACCCAAAATGCTCATTAGGGCGAATCTCTTCGCCAAACAGATCATGCACGCATTTCTAATATCATAATATGACAAATATCCATGGCAATCATTTCAGCAAAATACGGATGTATTCTGTATTTCCTACAAATACCTAAAATACCCTAAATCTCATATTTCCCGTACGCAGTCGAAATGGAAAACGGACAGCATGTTCTACATGTCAAACAGCATTCTCGTCGATAATCTACTATTAAACAACATTGAAAGCTTTGAAATCAGTCAATCTAAGCGTCTAAAATCCTCACCTTTCGCCTTAGACACGTATCGATTCGAATAGAACGTCTACGCTTCGTCAACGGCGTTATGGCGACCTAATACACAAGATACATAAGCTACTTCGCTACTTGTATCAAAAGAATCCTTAAAACAGCTATAGGTTAGGGTTTTCTTACCTAGAAGTGAGTTGGAATCACCGAAAAAGTGATTTGAAGGCGGTGCTTTGGTATGTGCAAAAGCTGGAGCAAACGGCAGGAAGTTCTCTCACAAATTCTCTCACTAACTCTCTCTTTCTCTCTCACCACTTTTTAGGGTTTCTTGCAAAATCGGATGGGAGAGATATGAGAGGGTTTAAAGCCCTTATATAGGCTAAAACCTCACCTAAATAGACTTCAGACCAAGGTATACTTGGGTTATAGCCAAATCGGGTCTTTTTCGATCTAAAAGAGTGTTTTGGGAGGTCCCCTGGCCGAATGCGGTCGGACTTAAGCTCATGGATATCGGATCCTACTCACATGAAGTTTTTAGTCCGGTAGGGTTCCCAGATCACACGTGGCGGACCAGTTTCAGTTCAGCGGTCAGGGAGACTCGATCGAGGATTTCAAGTACATGACCTGGGTGAGAAATGTTCCCTGATCCGAGGGTGTATTTGGGTCAGATTCCGACGGTCTGAATGCTTATACTGATCTCGCAAGCGAAACGTGCCAGATTTATTTAAATTCCATTTAATTTTAAATGAATTTCACTCTTTCTCACACTCCCTGCTCCAGGCTCAATAAAATAGCCTCAGAGCATCGGTTGGGCTTGATTTTCGAAATGATTATCAAGTCCAGCTAAGCGGTCATAACGATCTGAGATTGCGGATATCGAACTTTCGACGCACGGTTTAGATCCAATACAAAGTTTCAAAGGGTTCCTGAGAACAAACCGGTTTAGCATTTGATCCTGGATTTCAGGGTAACGTAGCGTCAACGATTCTAGAGGTTTTGGATCTTACAGATCGTATTTAAAGTGGTTGATGCTAATTTTGCAGGAAATCTAGTATAGCGCTAGCTAATTCACATTAATTTTCTAAAGAATTAGGTTCTAAATGATTTATTTGGCTTTGGAATTGGGTTCTGAGAGGTTACCAAGGTGTTATGGTTGACCCATTGCCTAAGGACGTCTAACTCCAGGTTGGCAAAAGTCCGGGGTGTTACACATGTCCTATAGGAAGAAACAAGGGCCTATCATCCTTGGGCACTCACGAATGCATATATGATAAGGAGCTATATCAGGAAGTTTCTAAGTTATTCAAACTCGGGGGTCTATCCATTCTAAGTTCTCAACAATCACAGTGTAGTGTAACTATCAGCAGATATGTGATATTGTCCTTAGGTATTCCCAAGTTATGCTCTGATACCAACTTCTGTCACGCCCCAAACCCAGAAATCGGATTCACTGGAATCCCGATCACCGAATCCGGTGCCGACAACCTCCGTAGCACCCCATTCTCGGCTTCTAACGTCCATACGCCAGATTCCGATCCTGGGATCCTACAAGAAGGATTTTTATCGTACATTTATTTCATAATAAGCATAACCACAAGTTTACCCAAAACACGAAGGCAACATCATCATCACATATCCACTAATATAAACATTTGAATATAGTGCTGAAAGGGAAATACATATGTCAAAAATCAAAGCTCTAAAAGTCTGTTGTACGCTCCAAGCTCAACACTACTACAACTTAACGCCACCTACACATATCTATCGTGCATAATCTTATAGAAAGCTTAGAGGGTGGTAAAAGTGTGTGCACAAGGTAAGTGCCAAGTATGCAATACAATGTCATAAATCATACAATGGAATAAATAGAAATACTGATAAGATACGTGATCAGAGTAAGAAAAATTATACTGGTAAGTACACGAGTCATACAATATCAGAGTACGTAATACAGATCAACTATACAAATGAGGAGTCAAAGCGAGCCAAATATTAGATGCCGAGGTTAGAATGCCATAAATCATATAATATCGAAATAAGTAAAAATATACTAATAAGTCTATGAGTGTCATCAACCGTACCAAGGCTATGCCATGCAAGGCATGAGTACTAATGGCCATATCAATGCAGAAACTTGGCAACCCAAAATGCTAAGTACTGTGGATTCAATGTAATATGCGGTGCGAATGAAATTACTGAGCTGGAGTGAAGTCGTGATAATAGTATGTAGTATCGCAGGCTATGAGGTCCATCACAAGGGACTTCTATCCAAACCAGTCCCATACCTAAATTTGGATAGTCAGACTCAATGTGGTGAACTCCTGATCTCAGGTTAGTTGCGCGCCAAACTGAAATCCTGGCCATGCGAAGGTACACAACAGTTAGTTGCACACCACCAGCCCGAGTGGATAGTGAATAAAACGAATGCATGAGTATGCAACTCCTACTCAATAAGCCCACATATTAGTACGGTTCCTCTATGGGATCATCAACAGGGTCTAGTACACTCCACGTCACCTGTCGCCCCATTAAGCTCACAACTGGGTAAGTGGAAGAGACCTCATTATCCACCTAGCCAGTAGTCTGCCAATACCTACCTGGCTCATCGATGGTAGACCCATTCCTCAAGCCAGTCAAATCAGCCTAGCTATGCCTACTCCCTCAGGCGGGTAAGGCTACACCCCCTCCCAACGGACCACAACATAGTGAGAGACCCGGCCTCTTGGTATTCGGCACTCAGGCGCTCATGTATATCCACTCGGTCTCGACGTTGGGGCGTCCTCTGGTACCAAGAGAGTTTTAGAGATTTTCACCCAAGGCCATCTATGGAAGCCCGATGCTCGAACTAAACATTTCCTATGTCCCATCTTGTCATCCACGATATGTCTATGAAGGCTATGTCCCTGATATCGTAAGGGTGTGCAGTAATCACAACACACAATGCAAGATGCATGAGGTATACAATCCTGTCATGCATCAATCCTACGCATACCGTGCGCTCATGTGAGATAACCTCTGCCTATCAGGGAGTCTCATAATAACCTGCCCAATGACATATGCAATGGTCAACCACATCTCATAACAAATATGTAGATGATGCGTATGGGCATGTATCATGATGTTATGCGGTCACATACTCATAATTAGTATCAATAACTGGCATCGACCATCAACCTCGACAATGTAGACATTTAACCAACATTGCCCCCAAGGAATGACCCATATAGAGCTTAACATACAATGGAGTCATTGTCTCACACAAGGGCCAAATATACAACACAATGAGCCTCACTCAAGAGTTTAATACACATCACGATGGGCCCTCACTCATGGACCACATATACATCAAGTGGGTCGCATCTCACAGGTCTAATATACATCGCAATGGGCCGCGCACATGGACCTAATATACATCAAGTTGGGCCTCATCATATGGGCCTGAATTATACCACAATGGGCCTCGGTAATTGGAATCGGCGTCAACAATCAGTCCCGACAATCGGCACCAACAATCAACATCGATAATCGGCACCTACAATCAGCATATAAATAAGGCGAGGTCCATAGATGGACAGCTGATCAATCATAATATAAAGATCGGCCTACGACCATGATTTTATCAAATCTGATAGCACAGAGCCATCTGTCCATGGTGAATGGGGTCCATTTATTTGGGTTAACCCACTTAGAGAATAGTGCAAATGGGCCTAACAAAGCCTACGAAAAGGTCACAATGAGGACATTTAACCATCATTGTACATCAATGTGGACATCTAACCAACATTGCTCCCAAGGAGTGGCTCACATAAGGGATTCATACACAACGTAATGGCCATCCATACATCACATTGGGCCTCATTCATGGGCCTCTCATATATCGCGTTGGGCTTCCTACAAGGGCCTTAAACGTATCACGTTGGGCCATGCCCATGGGCCTTAGATACATCTCAATGGGATGCGCCCATGGGCCTCTGATATATCACAATGGGCGACGTCCCATGGGCCTCATACAATCTCAATGAGCCACATATACGTCACATTAGGCCTTGCCCCTGGGCCTCGAAGAAATCACATTGGGCCTCGCCAATGGGCCTCGAATACATTGCAAGTGGGCCTTAAATATACTTCACAAGTGGGCCACATACCTGGGCCTAATACACATCATTATGGGCTACATCACATGGGCCTAATATACATCACTATGGGCCATAACCCATGGGCTTTAAATACATAATAGGTGGGCCCTACACATGGGCCTCAAATATATACAATAGGTGGGCCTCAACAACGACGTCATACACATCAAGGTGGGCCTCAACAATGGGCCATAAATATGGAAAGTGGGCTTATACCACAACAAAATCATTTCCACAGTTGTAGGTGTAACATTTATACCACTGTACACAATTATTCCACGGGGCACATGGCCCACTAATGATGATTAGCATAGTCTAAACATTGGCTAAGTAAATCCGCACCATCCAAACATTGGATAGCTCGTCCAAACATTAGATAACATATCCAAACATTGTCCAGCACCGTCCGGCATAATCTGGACAGTGTGGATGAAATAATACATGATGGTGGTGTTCACGTGGTGGCCCTTTAGAGATTTGAACCTGCCTCAGTTAGGCTCAAGCCTCAAAATGAGCTTGCCAATGGATGGACAGTTTAGACATCACGTACATGCCATGGTGAGGACCCACCGTTCAAATGGATGGACGGCTAGGATGTAAGGTGGGTCCCATGTGCATAGAACACATACATTTAGAGGTGGGTCCACACGTTGCTGGGCAACGTTAATACAACAGCTATATAGCTATTGTACACGTACACCAGCAATCCATCCCAAAAAGGTGGGTCTCACATGGGGCCCACACGTTTAGTATACCAATGATATGTATATATATTATATACATAATAGAATATTATATTAATATTATAATATAATATAAGATTATAAAACATATACATAACATATATATATATATAACAGGTGTGAGGTATTCCAGTGGACCTAGCCTCCCACCGTCCAAAGGTTGGACGGTGAGGATGCAACTAAATCATGGTGGGTCCCACCGTCTAGGTGTGGATGGTGTGGATAAAACACAAACATAACGAGGTCCACGCTGCACGGATGCAGCCACACATGGGCGGCAGCGAGGATAAAACACTTCATGGTGGGGTCGACACGTGTGGCCCACCATAATGTTTATCTGCCATCCAAACCGTTGATCAGGTCACTCGGACCCTGGATGCAAAGGAAAAATAAATTTCATCTTAAACCAAAACTTCTGTGTCAACCCAAAATGGCTTCAAGGGCAGACGTTCAATCCAACTGATTCCTGCCGTGTGGGCCACCTAAGCTGTGGATATGGCTGATTTTTGGAGGGACCAAAGCTCTAAGGGGCCCCTTCAAAATGCACGGTGTTAATGTTGTCATACATCACGGTGGGGCCCACAGCTGGGACCGTGGGTCCCTGCCTATCCATCTGCCCACGGCTAGCGTAGGATGCTACTGCGTCTTGGGTTGTCAGCAACAGCGGCACCTGCTGCTGTTGTGTGATATATATATATTTTTTTAAAAAAATGTTTTCCTATGGTTTTTCACAGGTGGGGCCTGCATCAATGGAACCCGACCCAGCCGTTGGATTCCAGGGCTCAAGGCAGACCTATCAAGCCCAATATTCGGTATACTTTGGCATACAAAAATAGCAGGGTGTATTTTAACGGTGAACACCACTATTTCCTATGTTATGACCCACCAAATACTCAAATCAGCTTCATTTTTTGGCTCAACACCTAAAATGATCAGGAGAATGGAATGGACGGCGTGGATTAAACTCATATGTCAAGGTGGGGCCTACATGAATAGCCCTTACAAAAACTTTAAACCAAAGCCAATATTTGTGGTTTTCATTTCACATTTAGCATCTCTGGACGGTTAACGGTTTGGCTATAACACTTGCATTCAAGGTGGGCCTTGCTCAAGTGGGCCACCAAATGCACAGATGGTGTGGATAAGGCATACGCCAAGGTTGGGTCCATCCGAGTGAACCACTCAACTACATCATCACAAAAAAAGGGAAAGAGAGAGAGAGCGAGAGCGAGAGAGAGAGAGAGAGAGAGAGAGAGAGAGAGAGAGAGAGAGAGGGACGCGTGTAATGGAGGACTCCACCACTATGAGCCCTCCCTTGAATTCAATCATACATCAAGTGAGTCCCAATAGATGTGGGCCCACCAAATCAAAGATCAACGGTGGAGGTTCCTTCTCCACCCAAAATGGACGGTCTAGATAACCTCCTTTTCATGTAAGGAAAATAAACATCATGATGGGGTCCATGGAGAATGGCCCCTTCATGGAATGATCATGAGAATCAAGGTGGGCCATCGGCCACACCTAGGGTCCAAAGTGAGATCCATACCACCAATCGGCAGGCCTCACTTAGCCCATTATCTAAAGAAAATGAAATTTATGCCTATAGAAGCACCCATCGTTCGATCTTCTTAGTCCGATAGAACACTGATCTCCTTAGCTTTGATTTCAACGGAGGATGATGAAGCTTTGATGGTTGAGATGGGGGATGAGAGAGTGGAAAAGTGAGCCACACTTGTTGCTTGGGAGAGCTTGGAGAGGCTTGGACGTGAGATTCTTTTTCTTGTGGTTTGGGTTTGTAACGCCCGTGAAAAATCCATACTTGGGCTCGAGTACCAACTCGACCCGAAATTGCGTAGAATTAATTCCTATGGAAATTAAGCGTAAGTTAGCTAGCGCAACGCTAGAGTAGCTGGGAAATAGTCCCTGATCACTTTAAATACATTCTACAAGACCCAAATCGAGTAGAACCAATGACTCTACAATACTCTATAACCTCGGATCAAACTCTAAGCAGGTTTGTTCTCTGGACCACTTTGAATCTTTGTATTGGATCTAGACCGCGCGTCGAAAGTCCGATACCTCCTATCTTAGACCGTTAGAACCGCCTTGCTGGACTTGACAATCATTTCGAAAATCAAGTCCAACCGATAATCACAGGCTATTTCATTGAGCCCGGACTGAAGAGAGTGCGAATAGGGATAGAATTGGAATTTTAAATTCAAATTTGGCACACGACTTGACGCGTTAGTATTAAGCGTTCTGACCGTCAGAATTCAGCCAGATTACACCCTCGGATCAGGAAAAATTTCTATTTCATATCAAGAGACTTTCAGCCCTAATCTACGTGCGGTGACCGCTGAACTGAAACTGGTCCGCCACGCGCGATCTGCGAACCCTGCCGGACTGAAAACTTAATACGTGCTAAATCTGGTACGCATAAGCTTAAGTCCGATCGCATTCGGCCAGAGGACCACCAGAAAGCATCTTTTGGACCGAAACAGCCCCGATTTGGATATGCACTAAGTGAACCTTGTACCGGAGCCTTTTCGGCATTTTTGGGCTTATAAAAGGGGTTGAAACCCTCACTCCTCTCTCCCATCTGAATTTGAGAGAAACTCTAGATTTGGAGGGAGAAAAGGTGAGAGTTTGAGAGAGAGTGTAGGAGAGAATTTTCCTATCTTCGTGCCGCCTGATGCACGTGTTGTAGCAACACTTCCTGATCACCAAGCCGGTGATTCTTCCACGTTTTCAGGTATGAAACAACCCTAGAAGTTGCTGATTTAAGGTTTACTAGGATTCGTAGCATGTTAACTAACGTAACTCGTAAAACAGGTTCTCTTATCGCCGTAGACGAAGCGTATACGCTCCGTTTGAAACGACACGTCTATAAGAGACAAGGTGAGGATTTTAGACGCTTTGATTGACGGTTTCCAACACTTTCAATGTCGTTTAATAGTAGATTATCGACGGCATCGCCGTTTGACATGTACAACATGCTATCCGTTTCCCGTTTTGTAAATCAACGAAGAATATGAGATTTAGGGCATTTTAGTCATTTGTAGGAAGTACTGATTACACTCATATTTTGCTGATGTGATTGACATGGTTTGTTGTCGCATTAGAAAGTTAGGAATACGTGTATAATTAGTTTGGCGAAGAGATTCGCCAAATTGCGCACTTCGGGTCGACATACTATATGTAGACTTAAGTGTGTAGTGTATGTGTTTGTATAAATGCTTGTATTAGTATGTATTGAATTAAATGATGTTATGAATTAGTTTGAGACTGATTTCTCAATTAATATGCTGACATAAATGATTTCCTACATGTTGACTATGTACATGATTCCATTATATGCATAAAATGTACGTGCTTGGAGATTTGCCTAAGTTGTATGTTATAACATGTGTTAACATGCTCACATGATTGTATTTCAATTCCAATACTCCTACATAAATTGCTGATGTGAATTCATATGTGTTTGGGACTATACTTAGTCCAGGCAGTCGGTAACCGAGCGAATTCGTGGTTGGCTGGTCTTGGCCACGAACGACACGTCGATGAACGCGAGTCGTGTTTGGAGTTAGCGGCAGTGGTTAGGCCACGCGAAGTGTTTTACGCACTTCATGTCGTTCGACTTGAGATGTGATCGCGCTAATCGTGCCCGTCAAGTAACCCGACTGGCCGATGTATGTTCACCTTGTATGAGTCATAACTGCTTGAACCTAGGGTACTGAACTTATCATTGTAAACCCTATTAACCATGGTACCTTGATCCACGAAGACTCATGAGCCGGGCATGGTGGTATGGGACACTGTGGTCGAGTTGTCGGCATACGCTGGGGCCACAAACCTCCCCGTAGTGACCAGTGAGCACCTAGTCTCGTGAGCAGATTATGGTGGTATGGGACACTATACTCTAGCTGTCGGCCTACACTGATCAGGCGACGAGTCCTTTGTAGTGACCTCGAGCGTATTCTGAGTCTACGGGAGGCGACGACCCTTCAGTAGCAGTAGAGTACAGTAGGCCTGTATTGATAAGGTGATGGGGGAGCGGTGCAACGAGTGCGAGCAACAGCCCTTGCAGCGACCTACAAAATATACATCGTATGAGATTACTAGGAGTGACGACCCTAGACAGGATCTGTGTTGGGATTGATATAAGGGAAGTACCTTAGTTTCCCAATCCTGCTGTTTGAATGGACTAATAATAACTCGAAAATCATATCACCATAACATTGCATGTGCCTGGAAGATGTGGAGCACTCTAGGGAGTGTGGCATGCCGCGGTCGTAAGATGGTGCCGTATGAGGGAGATCGTCGGTGAGGGCATACATCACGTCATGTCATCTTGCATTAACAACAGTATTAGGATTGTCTGATTTACTGCTTTACTATTATCGCATGATTGATTTGTGAACATGCTAATCTTTGCTCTATGATTCCACTGAGTTGATCACTCACTCCCATGTTACGGGATGGTGTTTGTAACACCCACCAGACCCTGTTGTAGATGCAGGTGATGCTGAGATCCAGGAGGTAGAGCCAGACTTCGACGAGGACCAGGACGAGTTCTCGTACATGCAGTATCATGATGGCTTTGCTTAGGCGACCTAGGTTGACGGGACTTCAGTGGGACTATTTTGAACATTTAATTTTGTTCATGTATATGTATATGAGACTCAGAGATGTATTCATACTTTAGAGATAGATGAGATCTACTTTATTTTTCCATATAGTGATATATATATTGTTTAGTCTTCCGCTTGCTTTTATCACTGGATCTGAAGTATGAATTGCAGTTTTGGTATACTTTTACTCATGTGAATGCTTTAAATCAGACAACATTGAATCATAATCATTTTTGTTGCATAAGTGACGGTCTGGAACTCGGGAGTTGAGTTTATACACGACCCCCAAATTTCAGGGTGTTACAGGGTTGCTTGGAAAAGAAGGGAGAAATGATAGAGAGAAAGAAGATGGGATAGAGTGATGGATGGGAGAGAGAGGGATGGGTAGTGTAATAGTTTGTTGACTTTAGGGGTAGGTTGTGTAAGAAAGGGTATGAGCTTGTGTAAGAACTTTTGACTTTAGGGGTTGCTTGGGGATGGGTGTGAGGTGACTATCCGGGCGGGGGTAGGACGCAATCCACCTCCAGGAGGCATAGGCAACTCTAGCGTCCAGACACTCAGACGTGGATTTCCTCTAAAAACCTTTTAAAGCCTTTCACAGTAAATTATTTTATTGGCTAGGGGTGCACACAGTTCAGTTTGGTCTAGTCCAGTTTTGGGATGAAACTAGAACGAAACCGTTCGTAATGGTTTCAGGAAAATTGAGATCGAAATCGGACTGTTTGCACCCTAGAACCTAACCGTAAAAATCGGTTCGGCTCTACGGTTATAGGCTTTTTATAATCCAGCCCAATTACATTTTTTTAAAAAAATAATCCAGCCCATGTCCATTCTTGTTGTGATTTATTTGATGAATGGTTTACATATTGTGTAGGTGTGCAAAAAGATATTTATGGAAACAATCAAATGGTGCATTGTAAACCATGAATCATAAATCAAATAAACAACTAAAATATATTGTAAACTAATAAAATAAATAACTAAAATATATTGTAAACTCAGTCCGTTCCAAGTTTGGTTTTGAGTTCGGTTCTACGGTCCAATTCCAAGTTTGATTCTATAGGACCCTAAATCAAGATCTAAACCGAACTACTCAGTTCTTTGATTTGTGGAACCGAAATTGATATCGGTGCACTTCATAACCAGACCAAACTGCAGTTTGGTCCAATTTACTGGTTCTACATGTTCCATGTGCACCCATATTACTGGGATGCTAGTTGAGGCCTACCATAATGTTTGTGAGAATTCCATACCGTCCATCCAATTTGAAGGATTATTACAGACTTTGTGAAAAAAATGAGATGGATCCAAAACTTCAGTAGTCTGCGCGAGAGGAAACAGTGAGGATTTAGTGACCACCTTTTGAAACATTTAGTATGACCACAAAGTTTCAAAACAGGCTAAGTTAACGGTTTGGATGGCATGTAAACATCAAGGTATATCCCATGAGGATTTCAACAAATTTCTCCTGGTTTTCCGTTGGTTATGGTCGCCTCGAGCATTAGATCTACCTTATTCGTGATTCTATGTACTAAAATGATACGGTGGAACGGATGGAAAGTGGGAACGGATAGGCTACTGCCCCTGACACCAAGCAATGGCTGGTGGTTGGTGCTATGTAGGCCCCACCACGATGCATGTATTTCATCCATGTCATCCATCTGTTTTTAAAGATCATTTTACATTATGAGTCCAAAAATGAGGTATATCCAAATCTCAAGTGGAACACATTACACGAAACAGTGTTGAATGAGGGTCGACCATTAAAAATATTTTGGGAGCCATAAAAGTTTTGGATCAAGCTGATATTTGTTTTTTATCTTCATCTAGGCTTGCATGACCTAATCAACAGATTGGATGTCAAATAAACAGTATAGTGGGCCTTAGGAGGATTTTAATGGTCGATAACTAATTACTATTGTTTTCATGTGGTGTGGTACACCTGAGATTTATATCCCTCTAACTTTTGGGATCGAACAATGAAATGATACGTAAAAATGGATGAAACATATAAATCATGGTGGGGCCCACCAATCACCGATCACCGACCACCAGCCACGGAGCTGGTGTCGGGGGGAGTAGCCAATCCGTTTCCATGGAAAGTATGGCTTTCTCAAAAGATTCGCCCCACCCAACATGCCGGCGCAGGAACTTCATGCGAAGTCCGCGCAACCCCTCTCTGGCTAGTGGTCGATGCTTTGTGGGACCCACCATGATGTATGTGTTTCATCCATGCGGTCCATCTATTTTTACGGATCATTTTACATTATGAGAAAAAAAATGAGATATATCCTAATCTTAAGTGGACCACATTACATGAAAAAGTGTTTAATGAGTGTCGACCATTAAAAAACATTTTGTGACCATAAAAGTTTTGGATCAAAATGATTTTTTATTTTTCCCTTCATCTGGGCCTGTATGACCTAATCAACACATTAGATGCAAAATAAACAGTACAATGGGCCTCAGGAGGATTTTAATGATGGATATCCAACCACTATTGTTTTCATGTGGTGCGGTACACCTGAAATTTATAAACCTCTCATTTTTTGGATCAAGCCATAAAATGATCTGTAAAAATGTATGAACGCAATGGATGAAACACATACATCATGGTGGGGTCCAAAGAGCACCAACTACCAGCCCCGGGGATGGTGTCAGGGGGAGTAGCCAATTCGTTTCCCTCTCTCTGCTACTCACAAGAAGTCCAACCCGTGGGCGGATTCCCTGCGAAGCCTTTAGCAGGAACTTTATGCGACGGTAAGTTAGGTTGGACCCACCGTATTGTTTACGGGAGATCCACCACGCCCATCAATTTTTCAAGATCATTTTAGGTGATGAGACCAAAAATGATCTAAATCCAAAACTCAACTGAGCCGTACGTCAGGTAAACATGTTTTGGTAAATTCCTACCGTTGAAACCTTCTAGGGTTCACAGTGTTTTTTATATACCATTCATACCATTTATAAAGTAAATTCTAGTAGGATTAACTGAAAACATAAAAAATTATCCTGATTCTAATCTTCTCTAGCCTACGTGTGTTTCAACGGTGGGCATTCAATCCTTTGTTATGTGGCGCATATGAGATTTGGATTTCCGTCACTTCGGAGTCCATGTATTAACATAATATTGTAAAAATGGTGCACGTAGTAGATTTCCAATAAACATCACGGTGCTATCCACCTAACTTCCCGTCGCAGGAAGTTTCTGCGAAAGCCTTGCGCGGGAAATCCACATCCGTCCAACCCAAACCTCTCTCTCCGAAGAACCAGATAAAGCCCAAAACCCCCTCTCCCTCTCCCTCTCCCTCTCCCTCTCCGTTGATCCCGAGATCTCTCTCAGAAGAACCCATACCTAGCCCTTTCTCTCTTTTGCCTCACAAAAGTGCGGCCTTTGGGAAGAGGAAGAAGGCAACGGCCATCTCTCTCTCTCTCTGCCTCTCTCAGAAGAACCCATACTTAGCCGTTTCTTTTAAGGAACTAAATCTGAGGTAAGTCGCCATCTTTCGTTTTCTTCTTCTCCTCTCATGGGTAGCAAAATCGCATCTTTTTGGCTGGCACTTTCATATATTAACAAAAAAGATTGAATTTTTCTCTGATTTCTTTCCCTTGTAATACACATGTTCTCTGATTGAACCATGTATTTGCACTCTATTATCTGGATCTGACTTTGTCTGTTTCACGGTCATATTAACAAAAAGATTGATTTTCTCTCTGATTCCTTTCACCAGTAATACACAGAGGAACGATGGATTTGCACTCTATTCTCTGGATCTGACTTTCTCTGTTTCACGGTCATATTAACAAAAAGATTGATTTTTTCTCTGATTCCTTTCGCCAGTAATACTCAGAGGAACCATGGATTTGCACTCTATTCTCTGGATCTGACTTTCTCTGTTTCACAGTCTTGTTAACAAAAAGATTGATTTTTTCTCTGATTCCTTTCCCCAGTAATACACAGAGGAACCATGGATTTGCACTCTATTCTCTGGATCTGACTTCGTCTGATTCATCGTCCATGCCTGGGTGGTTCACACCGTTGATCTCTTAGATCCCAACTTGGATGGGGGATTCCTTAAAGATAAGTCATATTTGGATGGCCGTAGACGTCCGATTGCTTGCAACCTTTTGTAGACGTTGACTAATTTTCTTCTAACCATCTTTTACTTCAAAGGGTTAGGAATATCCCACCAGGTTTTTTTAATCTTTTTTTTTTGAATGCCAGCATATCAGCGGTCTAGATCTCGCAATTGTGGGTCCTTCTTGTACAAACTCATGGCTCGATGATAACTGCGTCCATATCCCTGGCATGAGTATCAGATAATACTTCTTAGTTCCATGCCCAACGGCAGCAACAACAATGATTGCTCCGCTTGTACAAACTAGTGCCAATGTGGGCTTTTGATTATTTGGTGGGTCCTTGCCAGTGTGGGTTGCTTCTTCTTATGTTGAAATGTTGGAAATCTAGACCAATAAGCATGAACGCACATCTACCATAGCTTCTCTGAAATCAGCATTGTCCTGAAGGCCATTACTGTTGAATTGGTGTGGTCATCCTCATAGCTAGCAAAACAACATACGGCGAAGGAAAAAAAAATTATGCAAGATGTTTGTGTTAATTTGGTATTGATGACAAAAAAAATATGGTCAGAAAAAGAGAAAATGCCAAAAAATTCGGTGAATGAGAAATTCGGGTCTAATACGGCTTGAATTCAAAAAACGGATTGAAGAAAACAACTATATATACCTTTTTTTAAAGGTATATTTATGTATATAAATAAGGTTAAAGTAGAATAGTTTAGTTAAGATAATTAGAATTTCTACAAGCATGAACAATAATGTCTATGGAAAGTAGAATGGTGTTCTTTGCCTCTCTAAGATCCTTTCTTTTCAAGTAATCCTTAGATAAATCAATCGATCTCCATTATATTTATAGCAGAAACTTGGGATACTATTTTCCTCTAGCAATAGGAGGTTTTATGTTAGTAACATGATTGATTCTTAGAAAATACATTATATTGCAGTCATTGATAATATCTAAAAACCTCGGCCGCATGTTATTATTTCAATTCCCTGAGTGGTATGAGGATTTGAAGGAATTTCTACAAGCACGAACAATAATGTAGAAAGTAGAATGGTGTTCTTTGCCTCTCTAAAATCCTTTCTTTTCAAGTAATCCTTAGATAAATCAATCCATCTCCTATAAAAACTTTCACCTTCTATTCACCTTCATTGATTTGTGGAGACCACCAATATCTAATTTTTAAATTGCTGCCCAAAGGTTTTTTATTTTTTTATTTTTATTTGTCTTAGTCTTTCGAAATGTATGGAGTTTTAAATGATTAATTAATTGTACGAGTATTTAAAAAAATACAGAGTTTAAAATGGAGTTTTGCTAACTATGAGCAGCCATGATTTTTGCACACTCATTTCACATGATTTAGTAGAGGTATAATCATTGGAATATGACTTTCAGCTCATTAAACACATCAAGAAAAACTGTGTCAAGTCTATAATCCAAATAGCATGATTTGAGGAAAGATCATAAGATTTGCAGCTCGAAATGAAATGCTATGAGTAAATGATTCAAGATCAATTGCCATTTGGAAAAGAACAACAAATAAAATTTCAAAGTAAAATGATTGAAATTCACTTACAATTTGGAAAAGAACAACAAATAAAATGATTGTAACTTTGATGCTAAATCAAAGAATACAACCCAAAAGCATCTCATACCCAATTTTATTTTATTTTCCTGAAAAAAAGAAGAAGCTCCAAAGCCACAAATATAAAAGCTTCCCTGATGTATGACCTATCTTTTTTATATTATTTTTGAAAGGTAACAAAAATTTATTAAGGAACTTGCAAAAGCGAGGAAAGAATGCTAAACCTATCTTTGAAGAGAAGGCTATTAACAACCCTAAAATTAATGCTAAACCTCAAACACTATCTAGACCATCCATCCCATCTTGATGCAATCTAGGTGGGCCCATGTCAAAGCATTATTGGGAGAGAATTAGTGGTGCCATTTCTTATGGAAGTTGACATATGAATGATAGTGTCCCTTACCCATGACAAACTAGAATTAGTGGTGCCTCTCATTTATGATCTGATCAAATGTTCCTTTTGTTTTTATTTGAATTTTGGTTATTTGTTTATGAATTATTAAGAGAACATGCATACACAAGCCCATACCCACATGACTGCACGCGCATGCACACACACACACACGTGTTCACACATACATGCCTTCATGTGCGTGCGCGCACATGGTGGCTCAACAGTGGTACTGGTACCACCATATGTAATGGCAGTGCCAGGCTGTTGTGGGCCATATATGTTCTGTTATGATATACAACCTGTCGAAGCTATAATTGTCAAGTGTGCAAATAACAAGGCTAATCCACTCATCAGGTGTGCAATTCCATAGAAAACAGCCTAAAAAATCATTATTCTTACACATGTGCGACTTCTAGCACACGTGAAAGCATGATCAATTTTGTTACTTTTAAGCTCATACAAGGGCATTTTTTCATTTCAAGAGAACTGGACAGTTGTTAGGGTTTCTCCACAGATGTGGTTCCCTCAAAAGCGCAGTTAAAGTGTGGGTTGTAACATCGATCATCATCATCTGCATCATCTAAGCCTTATCCCAAGTAACTAGGGTCTACTACACGAATCCTATTCCACCATTTCACTCTTTTAAAGGCCTTCAGTTAGACCATAGATCATCAAGTTTTTCCTTATTACCTCCATCTACGTCCTTTTGGGCCTTCCCTTGCCCTTTTAGAGCCTTCAACTTGTACCAACTCACTCCTAACCAGCACAGTTCTTAGTTTCCGTTGCACATGATCAAATCATCCAAGTGTACTTCCCTCGTCCTAACCGGTGCAGTTTTATCCTTCCTTGTCTTGCCACTTATCCATGTCAATATCCTCATGTCAGCTACACATCCTATGAACATGCTGTTCTTAACTGCCCAACAATCTGTCTCACAAAGCAGCTGATTTTATAGCTATCCTATAACATTTCCAGTCGCGCCTGGGGCAGGGATTGGTCTCTCTCTCTCTCTCTCTCTCTCTCTCTCTCTCTCTCCCTCTCTCTCTCTCTCTCTCTCTCTCTCTCTCTCTCTCTTCTCTCTCTCTCTCGTTTGTTCTTTTTTGACTTTAGTAAAACTGTCACTGATGGAAAAAAAAGGCGGTAAAGTTGCATCATGGTCTACCATCCAAAGAATGCGTACAAGTAAAATGTAGGAATTGTGGTGATTCTATTTAACTATATACAAGTCTCCAATATTTCATACTTTTAAGAGTTTGTACTTTTGTCTTTGTTGGATTTATCCCTACTTTGCTTTCGCCCCCCACCCCCTCTTATATTCATTGTATTATAAAACACCAACTTGTAAATTGAAACCTTTATTTCTGAATGTGCAGCTTATTTTCTAGTTTGGCCAAATTTATGAAGGACAAGATGGATGCAGAAGAGAAACATTGGTCGGACATTCCAGAGGAGGTTTTACAATTGATCATACCACACATATCTGCAGTGGACCATGCACATTTATTCGCTGTCTGCAAGGGATGGTTATCGATGACTCCTGCAATTTGGTCCCCTTCGACACCGTGGCTCATATTCAATCATAACTTAGAGGGTGTGTGCAAGTTCTTTGACCCCTTGAACAGGAAAAATTATGTTTCTGAAATCCCGGGCTTGTCTGGTACAGTATTCCATCATTCGAAGGGTGGTTGGTTGCTAGTGTCTCGAAATGATGACTCTGTGTTCTTCTTTAATCCTTTTACGCAAGAGCAAATCGACCTTCCGAATTCAATTGGTGTCTTTTGGGGGATATCCTTCTCATTGCCTCCAACCTCTCCAGACTCTGTTGTTTTTTCTGTTCATAATATAAATCCATACCATATTTCAATCAAGACATGTTGTCCTGGGGATATGTCTTGGAAAAATTATTCTGACTATGAAACTACAGTGCCTTTTGTCGTTGTTCACAATAATCCTGTTTTCTATAAAGGCCTTTAACATTGTTTGGGCCAAGGTGGAACGTTAGGGGTTTTTAATCACAGGGAAAATACTTGGAATGTTCTTGATAAGCCAGAAGCTGTCCAACATGAGACATGTGATTGTTTCTTGACAGAGTCAGGTGGAGAGTTGGTAATGGTTTCTGTAGATCATCTCGGAGATCCAATTAACGCTTTCCTATTAGACCAGTCTAAGATGGTCTGGGTAGAAGTGAAAAGCTTAGGAGAGCAAATGCTTTTCGTTGGTCATGAGACATCTCTTTCAATGAAAGCCATAGGAGGAATGGAAAACAAAATCTACTTCTCAAGAATTCGTGGAAGCTGCAGCAATGAGCCTGTATTCTACTCTATGGAGACGAAGACTGGGAGAGTGGAATTTTGGAAGTCCAAAGTATATAGCAATTGCACTTGGATTGAACCCAATGGTTACGTATTTGAATCCAACCAAAATAATAATGAATTGAGGTTGATAGGCTCAAGATAGTTTTTGGTTTTTTGACAGGCAGCACTACTAGGGATTGAATCCTGGATCACTCTCATAGTACAGTCTCCACCAGCTCATCTAACAAGCAGGGAGAAATAATCATTTGACAAAATAGGAAATGGACATGGGTTGTTATAAATAGTCATTCAATTTTATTTTTTCATTTTATTTTTTTTTATTTTTTATTTTTTTTTATTTGGGGGGTGGGGGTGGTGGGTGGGGTGTCCCAACTTGAATGTAATTGAACCTTGATATGAATTCTAAAGTAATTACAGATTTGATTACTGCCAATTGATCAAAATAATAAGGTGGGAACTTTTGATTCATTCAAATGACCTCCCGCAGTTTGGCTCATTTGGAAGTGGGCCATATGTGTCAGGCTGAGTTTTTGTTCCTTTATAGTAGGGGGGCCCATCAGTCACATTCTGGATATTGGTTTGAATGATCCCGCATGGATCAGGACTCGTTGCATTCTCAACTCTGGCTTGTGGTCCAGTGGCATTTCGGACACTGAACATTTTGAAAGATGCATTGGTCAATTCCACTTTTTGCATACTCAACAGATGATGCTTTTCATTAACGTTGCCAAGATGGCAACATCAAGTTGGACATCAGGAGTTGTGAATAAAGTAGAACTCAAGCATGGGTAGTCTGGTGCAGAGATCAGGTTGCTTCCGGCTCATAAAGCAGCCAACTTATGTATGGTTTGAAAGAAAAACTTACCAGGGGTTTATGCTCTCAAACGTACTGGTGTGGCCCACCTAACTATTAGGACTGGGCCTGATTTTGTAGCAGATAATCTTCACGGCAGCTTGTATTGTTCACTTATTTTATGTGGGGTATGCCTGTTACATCAATTGATGTGGTAACATATATTCCTTTATGACTCAATTGCCTTGTTTTATGATAGGGATTTTTTTTTTAAAAAAAATAAAATAAAATAGAATTATAATACTAACTGATTATTATGGAATTTACATGTTTGTGCTGTTTTTTTATACCACATATAAACTCCTACCTTTCATGTACCTTTTATTGTTCATGTGTAAACCAACCCTCAATTCCGTTTAAAAAGACAATAAAAAAGATGAAAATACTCCCCTGTAAAAGAGGGCTTTAAATATCCACAATAGAAACATAATAACAACTAAAAGTAAATCGTAGCAGTTCCAAAGTCTTTCTTCACCATATTTGAATCTCAAAGGGTAGGGGTTTATATATGCAACAAACCCCTTGTTGAATTAAGTAAATTTCATTAAGCTACCTTACATTAGATTTTTTTAATTCTATTTTTTTAAAAAATAATGATAGTTCAACAATCAATGTTCAGAAGTCAGAGATGAGGATTGTCCAATTGATCTTATTTTGAAAACTTTGGCTCAAGTACAATGATTTTCTCAATTAAGTTGGTTTTGATTTGAGTTGATATGTGCCACATTGTACAATTTAGTAGTGCTTGTGCATCAACTGTTATTTTAACAGAGTATTGAATAACTTTCCAAAAAACCTCCCTACTCTCAATAGTGTGTCTGGCGTGGGTACAGGTGGCATGCCTATTGCTAATTGAGTGCCAAGTAAATGGAACTTTTATGAGATCCTCCCCATCCATCATGTAAGCAGACTCAAGTTCACTTTGGAACCCAAGAATGATGATGATCTAAAAACTCAGGTATGCCACACCTTAGGAAATAATTGGAATGAACATGTCTACCATAGTTGCGTGCACAGCAAGCACTTCACGTTGTTTGTATACTATACAATGTATTCATCTGACGTTCCTTCCCGGGATAAAAGAGTTCCCAAATATTACACTATTCCATAACCGCAGGTTGGCCGCACCATGTGAATTGAGAGGCTTTACAAAATAAATTTATAGTTTTGGGATCAAAGTGAAAGAGGAGTTGGGGCAGCTGATGTACAATTCACCTACTAGGCACTCACTTAGCATTAATCAAGCCTTACCTAGCCAACTTGGTATGGACCACTAGTAGAATCATACCTAGAACCTCTATTAAATTCATGTGTTACTGTATACCTGTCATTTTTGGAAATGATTTCAGTTAGATAAATGGATTGGATTAAATATTAGGCCCTATACAAATCTAGTGATGATGGGCATTCGATTTCCAACTATTTCATGTGGTGTTTCCTACCTGATTTTTCATTTTATTTTATTTTATTTATTTATTTATATATTTTAAATATTCCTGATTTATGAGTTGTAGGGTGAATGAGAAGAATGTGTCTAATGAAATGATTCAACTCTCATCAAAGTTCCACCAATGAATCCAAGAACAATGAATGCACACCCAAAAAATCATGATTTCCAAAATTCTAGGTGAGCCATGAAACATGGTTTTGTAGGTTTCACTCATCGACCTAATTTTTGGGGTTCAAGGAGAATAGGAATGGGTTCATATTGTGGACAAATTGATGTCATGAAAACACCATGATAGTCTCCACATACTGTGGTACACTAATTTAGAGATGTTTGTATTGGATCCAGCCTCAAATGGTTTGCTCCCAAATCCCTATCCCACATGTGACGCTTGTTTCCTACCGGTAGAGAGCCCCAGCAACAAAAAGGCCAACCGACACAAGTATCATATAAGAATTAGGTTGTTATCGTAAGATGAAAAAGAAAGAAAGAAAAAGACTTGCATTACTTGGATGATCTTGATTCTTTATCTTAAATGGATACTGAAAGATAAAAAAATTAAACGGCTCATGTTCACTGGTTTAAGATATCATAGCCGATGGTTAATGGCCTGTTTGGATACCACCCAATGAGTACATTATATATATATATATATATATATATATATATATATATATATATATATATATATATATATATATATATAAATATAAACCTTACCATAATTTAGTTACTTTTTCAACTCAAAATAGTTTGGTGGGTACTATTGTAAAAAGTCATGTGATAAGAGTAATTTATTCCCATAGTTTTTATTTTTTGCTTTTCATCTTTTAACTTTTCTACTTCTCTCTGTCTCTCTCCGTGTGATGGATGGTCCCTATCAAAGGAAGCCCAACATTATGGGCGATCCACATCAAAGGTGGGGCCAACACGATGGAAGGTCTATATCAAAGGTGTGTTCCACATCATAGATGACCCATATCAAGGTGAGCCTATATAATGGATTGTCCACATCAAAGGTAAGTCTTTAATGGTGAACGACCCACATCCAAAGTAGCCTTGCATATGGTAGACCCACATCGAAGTTAGGCCCCACATGATGGATAGTCCATATCAAAGGTAAGCTCTACATAAGGGGCGGTGGATATTGAAGGTTGCCCCACATGATAGACAATAACATTGAAGGTGGGTCTCACATGATGGATGACCACATCAAGGTGTGACCCTACAAAATGGATCGTCCACATCAAAGGTCAACCCCTAATGATGAATCTCCACATCTAAGGCAAGCCCTGCATGATCGATGGACAACCCACACTGAAAGTGGGGCCCATATAATGGATGGTCCACATCAAAAGTGGGCTCCATAGAGGTGGGTCTCACATGATAGACAATTTATTTTGATAGTGGGCCCCACATGATAGACAACCATATCAAGATGGTATAAATCAAAGCAGAAGAAGCTACTGAAGTCAAAGAGTATGGTTGGATTCGAAGACATCCGACCATCCCTTTTGCAAGAAAATTGTGTAATTTTTTCTTGTTCTTTTCACATCTTGAATCAAGTTAGTGCTCCACTTCACACATTCTAAGACATCTACAAGACTCATTCCCACCGTTTCCGCACTCTTCTCTTATCTACATTCTTTTCTATTTTCTTATTTATTTATTTATCCTAAGGTCTTGATATCCTGCAAAGTATTACATGATGTAATTATGTTGAAGCTTTGTTGAATCCTAAAAGAAATTCAAAATCTCATGAAATAGAGACTGCATGTTATGCGGGTGGAAAAAAGTGCTTAACTCATTTCTTTTTCGTAACCGAGGCCCTTACCTAAAATTTAAAGTGCAAATCCTCAAACTTTTTCACACAATCACCCACACATTGATGAAGGGTAAACACAAATATCAACTTGATCCAAAACTTCTGGTGGTGTGGTCCACTTGAGCTTTGGATTTGCCTTATTTTTGACCTCATGCCCTAAAATGAGGAGGTAAAACAAATGGATGACCTGGATCAAACATACATAATAGTGAGCCCCACAGATTTTAATGGTACCATGTCTTCTTTTCTCTTTTTAGCCTAGGGAACGTTCCAAACAAGACTAGCTGTTAACGTCAGGTGGAGGCGGCTCAAGTGAATAAATGAGTAAATAAATTTTATGTCACATTTACAGTGTTAATTGGAAACAAAATGTGAAATACAAATAATTCAAATTAAGCTCTGTAAAAATTTGTTCCGTGAACTTTGGCCGACCTGATGATATAACTGGCTTAATTTAAGGCCAAAGAAGGGGCGGATAGGGACCAACCTCATGTACGGATTGGATATCATGTTTACATGCCGCCTTGCCACATGTAATTGCGTGGAGATAGCCACCTTATACATACAGGCATGTGGGTTTAACATTGCTCTTTTAATCATACAGAGGTTTGCTCGCATATGTCCCCATGTATTATAACACTGCTAAAGAGTTGTACCTATCCAATTATCCAAACCATTTATACGATGAATCTCGCCTTCTATATTTAGAAATTTAACAAATAAAATATCTTAATTGCATCATTTTAAGTTTTTGATTATATGGGTATTTTGATTTGATGATGAACGGTCTCCATAAAATTCACCTAATAAAAGAGTTAAAGTATTCAATACAATATATTTCTACGGCACCTCACCATCCAATGGTAACTCAGCTGATGCAGAAATCTTGACGTCCTCCTTAGACCACTTGATACCAGCAAAAGAAGACAAAGATAGAGACCCTGACGGTTGTAGGAGACCCTCCAATGTCAAAGTTAGACAGGCAAGGTACGTTTAATAGAACTTAGGGTTTTTGGGCATAGAGTTGTGTACCATTCACCATTAGAGGCACTTCTAGTTATAGTTGAAGAGGGGTTGTGGTATAGGTAAAGATATCCCTACTTAGTAGGAGCATATTGTATAGGGAATCGTATCCTAAAGGCGTTGCGGATATCTATCCGAGATCTTCGGTTGAGATCTCGGACAGATCTCTTTGTTAGAATCTGAGTGGTTAGAATCACGGTATGAGGCCGAGGACGAGCATCTGAGGTAGCCTACATGGCCGTCCTGAGGGGTAGTTTGCCAACGTGGATTTTGTAGTAAACCATGGTCGAGTATTTTCTGAGCATAGAACAGATCGTCGACCTCCCGCCCTACCCTGGGAGGCCATGTCTAGGCACGGGGTCGAGCTCCTTTCCTTGGTAGAATACATATGAGATCAGGGATGACCATCCACTTCATCTTATTATATGGGAGAAGGTTCTCTGAGTATAATGGCTCAGAGATGGATGGGACCGTCGGAGGACTCGACATCTGATGGAGGCGGAGATACTCCATCTTCTGGTGGCCGAGTTTATGGGGCAGGCCTCTCTTCCCAATAGTGGGTCGATGTTTTCTGGTTGTGGCTGGCATTGGCTGTCCACGCAGTTGACTGAGCTAAACTCACACTTATAACCAGCTTATTTTCACCTATAACAGTAGCCCCCTACTTCCGAGCTGGCCGTGGCAGGCTCAAGAAGTAAGGCGGTGTAATGAGCTCGGTTGTGCGGGAAGTCAAGTTAGTGAAGCATTTATTCGTAGATAAGTAGCAAGCGCAAAGATCGAGGGAGATATGCAATGATGGTACAACGCATTCGAGGAGGAGTGCACTGACAGGGCATTTTTTCGCTCCCCATCCTACGGGGCGCTGGCATGTGGCATGACCTGGGAAGCCCGATCGTCGGACGAGTGAGGGCACTCCGCGTGACTGAGTGCAGGCATCGAGGTGCTTCTTTGGCTATGACATTGAATGCCTATGCCTATAGCTTGCGGTTGAGATTCCTATAAAAGGGTGAAGTGCCCTAACTGCTCCGGCCATTTGCTCTAGTATTCGCAGCTGTCTTAAGGTTCCCAAATCAGGCGATTTTTGGTACGTCTGAGCTTTTACTCCGGCCATCTTTCTTTCCCTTTTTTCTTCTTTCATTACACTTCCATCATCAGAAATGTCCAATATTTCGGATGAGGATGTCGAACCGATGGCTTTCCAAGGTGATTTAGACTCTGAAAGTATAGATTCATGGTTGGGTGGCGCCAGAAGGCCCACCGTCTTCAATATCCCTTGACCATGGCCAGTCGACAGGGTTCGTCTATCGGAGAGGGAAACTGCTTGAACCGAGGTTGGGCAGCCAGTTGATGTCGGTCTTAGTATGTCGACATTGATAGAGGAAAATCTGGCCCGGATCAGGTCTGAGTTCTAGATCTCGGATTCAGTGGGACTTAGAGTTCCCGATTTTGGTGAGATTCCTGGTGACCCACGCAAAGGTGAGGTGGCCATCTACTAGGTCTCCTTGCAGTGTGGGCTCCACCTGCCTTTCCATTAGATTGTGTGGGAGGCCACTTCTTGCTTGAGGCTGGCCCCTGCCCAGATCACCCGAATGCCTGGAAGGCGCTGCTTGGGACATATATCCTCTGGTTCCAGCTCGGGAATGAGGAGCTAACAGTCGAGGAGTTCGTGTACTTGTATCAGCCCAAGGCTCATTCAAAAGAGCTGAGTTGGTGATAATTCTTGGCATGGGAGAGGAAGGGCAAGGTCCTCATTGTCGGCAACCCAACCTCCAATAAAAATTGGAAGAACAAATGGTTTTGGGTGTCTGGAGAGTGGGAGGCATGTTCACAACCCCAAGTGTAAGGTCACGATGTAGTAATAATCTCGGTGAGACAGAGGTTAAATCCACAGGGACTAATCTCGTGTGTATTCTAAAAGTAACTAGAAGCAGAACTAGAAGAAGATGCAAATCTAAATATGGAATTAAAGGGAGTAATTGTGAGAGAATTAATTATGAACTTAAGAATTTAAAGGTGGGAACTAGGTTTTCTCAGGATTCACTTATAGTAATCAACGAGATCTATGCTTGATTCAAGGACACAACTGGAGTCGGAGTCCTATCTTATCCAATTGAAAGATATCTCAATAAAACTAAATTTGAACTTCCTTTGACCTAATTCTCAATGGAATAGAGTTACGAGAACTAGAAGTGATTCCATCACAAAACTATGCCCAGGAGACGATGGCTCACAACAGGATATACCAATTCACAATTAACATAGGAGAATTGTAAAGATTAGAAGGGATTCCATCATCCAGCCATGCCCAAGGGATGATGGTGAACAACAGGATTTTCTAATTTCACAATCTCAATTCATGAAAAGAAGATACTCAAAGCTATTGTAGATCTACTATAATTTGTGTCACAATAAACCATTAAAACTAAAATTATTTCTTAAATATCAAACTAGAATAAAAGAGAATTCAATATAAACACGACTCAAAGAAATAGAAAACATCTCATCACGGTACAAGCTTCATCACTTAATCCTAGTTAAGAGGTTTAGCCAACCATAGACATGATTGGATCTAAAACCCTCAAAGAAAGCATGAAAAACTAAGGAAGAAAGAAGAAAAATGCTTAGTGACGGCTCTTCGCCCTTCTGCTTCGCTCCTCCAAACCCTAGATTGATTAGATAGATCCCCAGGGATGCCCTATGGACTCAGTTGTGCAATACCTCCTTTCGCACCTCTTTGGAAAAATCTGGAAACTGCATTAAATTTATGCACTCCGCAAAACTCTGCGTAACTTCACGCAATTCGTTCGAAGCTGCTTTTATACGTGCTTTTTTTTTTTTTTGTATTTTTGTAACTTCATCTGGACTTTGTAACCTTCGATGTCATCGGACCTACCTTCAATGTCATCGAACGTTATTTGAGGAATCGATAATGTGTCCAAAACAGTTCAGAGAGTTTATTCAATTTCTTCAATAAATTCGATATCATTGAAGAGGCCTTCGATGTCATCGAGTAGGTTTTTGATATAATCGAGGAAGCCTTTGAGTAATCAAAAATGGTGCTCAATATGTCTAACGAGTTTCTTCGAAAATCCACAAAAAATTCGATGTCATCGAAAAGGCCTTTGATGTCATCGAGCAAGCCTTCGAGTCATCGAACAAGTTCTTGAGTCATTGAAAAACGTCTTCAATTTGTCCAGTGACCAACTCAATTTTCCTTCATAAATTCGATGTCATCGACTTATTTTCGATGTCATCGAATGGTGTTCGATGACACAGACAATGTGTATTCCACAATTGTTCTTTCGGCTTCGTTCCTTCTCTATTAGTTTTCTTGAATCTTGGGACCTTAAAATATTCAATCTTTGTCTCCTAAGATCCATTCTTTGCCTTAGTGATCTTTGAGCATTAAATCCATGCTTTTAACACCTTTTTCAATCAAATCTCTTAAATTCACCTTGCAACACAAACATGAGTAAAATAGGACATTAAGAAGTATCATGTTCATAAAATCAAGATATAAATGGGGTTCAATATGCAATATTTGACCCTCAACAAGGCGTTTGTTGCTGAGCTGGCTCAGCTGTGAGCTCGAGTCCCTACCAAATTTGGTACTCAAGGTCAGATATTGCCAATGCATTAGACTTAGGATCTTTCTTTACATATTTGTAGTTACGTTCACTAATCACTTGATTGCTTTCGCAGGCTTTCCTAAGGCCCATCCTCTTCTTTCTGACCTGTAACTTAGGCAGGTGAATAAGGAGAAGGTGACAAAGGAGGAATTCCTCCTCTAGACCGTGTTGATCACCCTGGATCTTCTCTGGCAGTCCGAAATTTACAATGTTACCTCTTTCGTTGCTGCTGGTAGGTGATGGATTGTAGAGATGTTTCGATGTCATAAATTTCCTTTTACTAACTTCGGGTGTCTTATCGTGCAGACATGGACGAGTCGTCGAGGTTCGGAAAAAGGGTCTGTCCTCCCCTCGTCTCTGAAGCAGTTGGACAAAAGTCATCTGTGAGGAGGAAGGTGATAGTCCCTTCGACCATATTGGCTAGAACCTCTACTGTGGTGGAGGTGAGATCGGAGCTCAGCGCTGGGGGTTCCTTGATGGAGCGGTCGCTTCCGACCGCCTCAGGTGAAGGGGCACAAGAAGCTCCATCCCTAGATGTTCCTCCACAACAAGCGGCTGTGGAGGTAGTGAATCTGGAAGGGACATCTCTAGTTAGAGAGGTTCAAATGGCCGAGGAGCCCCAACCTTTAATCGTACAAGCTCAGGACAAAGAGGGCGACGTCTCGGACCCTCAAGTGGCTGAAGAGGGTGATACCTTAGGCCCTGGGGGGGTTGTAAAGATGAGGGATCGAGTTTCCTATCCCCTGGGAACCATATGGCCAGTCTGACAAAGTGGGTGGCTAGGCATGCTCTGGAAAATCATATTGTCGATTTGATTAATACCCATTTGGAGGTTTTTCTAAATGATGTAGCTGTTGGGGCATAAAATTAGTAAAGGAAGAGCTGTGAAAGTAAGAAAATTCAAGTAGCAAAAGGAAAGAGAAGAATAGGCAAAACTAATTTACAGAAGAGTATTGTCGCGAGTAGCCACGCAACAGAGGTTTGTTGCGTGGGGCCGTGTGTTCACAATCCCAAGTGTAGGGTCATGATGTAGTAATAACTCAGTAAGACCGAGGTTGAATCCACATGGACTAAACTTGTATGTATTCTGAAAACAACTAGAACTAGAACTCGAAAAAGATCTAAATTGAAATTGAACAATTGGGAGTAATGGTGAATAATATTGATTAAAACTTATAAATTTAAAGGTGAGAACTAGGGCAACGAGGATCCACTTGTAGCTATTAAGATGCTACCTTACTTGATTCAATAAACACAATTAGAATTAGAGTCCTATCTTATCCAATTGGAAGATAAAGAAATTTAAATCAAATCTTAAATTTTTATTGACTTAATTCTTAATAGAGGAGAATTGTGAAGATCGGAAGGGATTCCATCACCCTACCATGCCCAGGAGACGATGGTGAACAACGGAATTTATCAATTATTGAGACTCAAATATTACATAATTTTCCTCATTTATATATTAGTTTTATGAACATGAATCGGCTTAATGTTTTATTTTACTCATGTTTGTGTTGCCAGGTAAATTTAAGAGCTTGAATTAAAAAGGGTGCTAAAAGCATAGATTTGATGCTCAAGAATCACCAAGGCAAGGGATGGATCTTAGGAGACCAAGATTTAAGAATTCACATGCTAAAGATCTAAGAAACTAAGTGAGGAATGTAGAGAATCGAAGATTTGAAGTGAAGAAAAGGAATCCTGAAATTATCTTTTAAAAAAATGTAGTTTGAAGTCTATTTTGAGAAACTATGTGGAGTAAAGTCTATTTTAGCAAACAGCGTAAATTTGAGGCAGTTTCTAGAGTTTTTTAACTTGATACGAAAGTTGGAGTTTTCCACTTATAAATAGGGCTTCCCAGGGCATTCCTAAGCATCATTCAAGGCATCCTAAAGTAAGATTTAGAGTTTTTAGAGAGTTTTCTAGTTTTAATTTGTTTTTCTTTACAAGCTTTTAAATATTTATTATTTCTTATTTTTTTCTTTCTCCATTATAGTTATGTTTTTTTAGTTCCCTCTAGCCCAAGCTAGAAGGGAAGCATATTGGTTTAATGTTTTCATATTTATGATGATTGATTCTTTTAATGATGAGAAGAATGGTGTATGCATGTTATCTATTGTTTAGGTTTAGTTTTTTTTATCCTAATGTAAGATCCATATGTTTCCATCATATGAGATTCACATTGATGGATAGGCTTTGTAACATCCCAAAATTTTATGGCCAAAATTTATACTCGTGCTCAAGAAACTAGCTGTTAATAATGTAAAACTTAGATGCTTTAAAAATCACACCATATATATATATATATATATATATATATATATATATATATATATGTATGTATTTCATTTAGATCGCATCCAGATACATTTCTGAAGGTTGCATTCACAAGAGTAAGATAAAATGTATTGATTATATTTCATCAAAGTAAAAAAGAATAATCAAATGTACTCTCGGCTTTGAAATATTTACTATCTAAGAAAGATGCAAAGCTGAGACTTTTGAAATGGATCCTTCTACTTTAAGAATTTGACTTAGAGATAAAATATAAGAAAGGAGTAGAAAACGTAGTGGTCGATCACCTTTTCAGATTGGTGTTACATGATTTCATTGAGGAGATGCATATCCAAGACACTTTTCCTGATGAACAATTATTTGCGATCTCCAAATTGTCTTGGTATGCGAATATATTGAACTATCTTGTAACGGAAAAAATGTCATATCATTGGAGTCACAAGATAGGAAGCATTTTAAAACCGAGGTTAAGAACTTCTGGAATGACCCGTATTTATATAAATATACGACTGATTAGATTTTTAGACGTTGTGTCCTAGAGGATGAAGTTCAGACTGTGTGGTTTTTACTGGCCCACTATGTTTAAAGACACACATGCTTTCTGTATTGCTTGTGATAGATGTCAAAGGTTGGGAAGAGTGTCCCAGTGCAACATGATGCCTTTATCCCTAATTTTACCATTGGAGATTTTTTATTGTTGGGATAATGATTTTATTAGACCATTTTCATCTTTTTTTGGATTTATTTATATATTGGTTGATGTGGACTATGTTTCAGAGTGGATTGAGGCAGTTTCAAGTAGGACCAATGACAAAAAAGTGGTCATACGCTCAAGGAAAATATTTTTTCTAGATTTGGAACTCTAAAGGCCATCATTAGTGATGGCGGCTCTCACTTTTGCAATAGGACATTTGAGGCTTTGATGAAGAAATATGACATCAAGTATAAAGTGAGCACCCCATACCACCCAAAAACGAGTGGGCAAGCTGAGATTTCTAATCAGAAAATTAAACACATTTTAGAGAAAACTATAAGGTTAGATAGGAAAGATTGATCCCTCAGACTATTCGATGCTTTATGGGCTTATAGGACTGCTTATAAGACCCCGATTGGAATGTCCCCATACAGATTGGTGTATGGGAAGGCTTGCCACTTGCTTGTGGAATTGGAATATAAAGCCTACCGGGCAATAAAGAAATTAAACTTTGATATGGACGAGTTGAATGAATTAGAGGAGCTGAGGAGAGACTTCTATAAAAATTCTAAAATTTACAAATAGAGGACCAAAGCTTTTCATGATAAAAATATCCTGAGGAAGAATTTTGAGCCTCAGCAAAAGGTCTTATTGTACAATTCCCGTCTCCAGTTCTTTCCAAAAAAATTAAGATAAAGATAGACAGGCCCCTTCATTGTGAAGAATGTATATACTCATGGGGCTGTTAAAATTGAGAATCCATGTAATGACAATATGTACAAGGTTAAAAGTCAGATATTGAAGCCTTATGTGGAAAACTTTCATTTGAGAGAGGAGTTTATTCCTCTTCATGAGCTAGAATATTCGGATTGATGCTCTTAGTCTGAGGAGCATTTATGTAAAATTTGTATTATATTTAATTTTTTTAAGTATCACCTGGCAGGTGAGTTCTTCATGGTAAGTACTATCCACTCTTTCTTTTATTTTATTATTCTCTACATTACATGTATCATTACATGAGGGACAATGTAGATTTTAGGTTGGAGGGTGTAGATAGTCATCCATATGAGTTAAGTTATTTTATTTTATTTTATTTTATAGGTTTATGGGAAAATTTTTTAAATTTTTTATAATTTTTTATACAAGAATGTGAACATGATATTATGCGAATTCCAAAGGCAGAGTTAATATTTATTCTAGGTCGATAATAGTCAGAATTCTGATAACTGAAAATTATAGTCTTGAGTTCGATTATCTAATCATTAGTTTAAAGTGAGTTGTAATTTGATGTACCGAATTCATAATACACCCTATCTAATAAGTGAGGAATATGATATGTGAACTAGAATAACAAATTTTATTTCAAACAAGGTTGAATGAACTAGTACCATTTATATATGCTTAAAAGAGAGAATATTAAATAATAATAAAAAGTTGATGGAAAAAGAAAAATATTATAGAGCATGAATGCAATGACCATAAGAATTATGTCAATAATTCAGAGTAAGGATACCTAAGTATTCATTACTATTACCATTACAAGTATGATACCTTAGGTTATGAAGCAAACCCGGTAGAAATCTTCATCTAAGGGTGGTCTATAATAATGAGGATATGATGATAAAAGAAGAAATGGCATGAAGAAAATGAGATAACTAGAGATTTTATATTCTTAGGATGATTGAAAGGAGTTAGGATGGGGAACATACATATTTCTCGAAGTTAGACTAGTGTCACCGAGCACCTAAGTATATTGGATCATAACTATTCTAAATTTTGATTTGGTCTCTGAACTCAAGGATGTAATGGATTAGGAAATCGAGATTCTAACTAATTTCAGACTTAGGGTAAGTATTGTTTTGTTTTGAAATTCATATGATGAATGGAGGCATATTGTATAAATTTATGAGTGTTGAATTAATTTTCATATTTTTAATGTTTGTGGGTAATATTTCTGGAAACCCTCATGAGACTATAACTTATTCACTAGGGGAAACCTAGAGATTTAAAGGCTTGTTGCATATGCTAAATGCAACCGAGATTACCTGCGATAGTGGTATAGTTTTAATTTTTATTTTCATTTTATTTTTATTAGAATTAGTTATTATTATTATTATTATTTTTATTTTTCTTCGCTTATTTTGCTCGGGACTAGCAAAATGCTAGTTTGGGGGGGTGAGGGGTGGGGTTGAGACTCAAATATTGCATAATTTTTCTCATTTATATCTTGATTTTATGAACATGAATCAGCTTAATGTTCTATTTTACTCATGTTTGTGTTGCAAGGTGAATTTAAGAGCATAGATTGAAAAGGGTGCTAAAAGCATGTATCTGATGCTCAAGAATCACCGAGGCAAGGGATGGATCTTAGGAGACTAAGATTGAAGAATTTAATGCTAAAGATCTAAGAAAATCAAGTGAGGAATGAAAAGAATCGAAGATTTGAAGTGAAGAAAAAGAATCCTGAAATTGTCCTGAAAAACCGTATTCTAAAGCATATTTTAGAAAACTGTGTAGAGTGAAGTCTATTTTAGCGAATTGCATAAATTTGAGGAGGTTTCTAGAGTTTTTTAACTTGGTGTGAAAGTTGAAGTTCTCCACTTATAATAGGGCTTCCCAGGGCATTCCTAAGCATCATTAAGGCATCCCAAAGCAAGATCTAAGGGTTTTAGAGAGTTTTATAGTTTTAATTTATTTTTCTTTACAAGATTTTAAATATTTATTCTTTCTTACTGCTTTCTTTCTCCATTCTAGTTATGTTTTTCTAGTTCCCTCTAGCCCAAGCTAGAAGGGAAGCACATTGGTTTAATATTTTCATAGTCATGATGATTGATCCTTTTAATGATGAGAAGAATGGTGTATGCATGTTATCTATTGTTTAAGTTTAGTTTTTTATCCTAACGTGAGATCCATATCTTTCCATCATATGAGATTCACATTGATGGATAGGCTTTGTAACATTCTAAAATTTCATGGCCAGAGTTCATACTTGTGCCCGAGAAACCGGATGTTAATAATGTAAAACTTGGATGCTTTGAAAATCGCACTGTATTTTTTTTCCATTTAGATCACATCTAGATACATTTTTAAATGTAACATTCACAAGAGTAAGATCAGTTATATTGATTATATTTCTTCGGAGTAAAAAGAATAATCAAATGCCCTCTCAATGGGAGCTTATTACAATATCAGAGTTCATAGCGGAAGTTTAAAGCTAAGAAAATAAACTATCTTCGTATTCTTTTGGTATAGTGTTCTATTGGAAGTTGGTCCTCTAAGTCTTCAATTTGTACATCACCTACAACATCTGTACGGTTGGGAGAGGGTCAACGCCCTACTCATAGTGATGGTTATCCTTTAAGTTGAACAGTAATTCAAGAGATTCATAAAACAATGTAAAAGTTTTGATACGTTAAGTACTCCACAACTACAAGAGGTATTAATGCACAAGAAATCTATATGAGATGCATGCCTAGCAAAACATATGCGGTGTATCACACTTAGCAATTACCACAATGTAGATTACGATTATAGTTATCCGACTTAACCCACATTATGGATATTCACCGGCGTGTCCCACATTTAACATGTTTTATGCGATTACCCTAAGACAAACACAACATATTTCTGGAAGAATTACTTGACACGATTTGTTCATGGAGAAGTGATGTAACATGCATTGCAGATTACTTACATCGATTTTTGCACCACTACCTATAAAACATGAATTTACATGTCACTCCAAGGGCCGCTACCGAAAATACATTACGTCCACAATATATATATTTGATCATTAGAGGAGGGATTCCCAACATAGTACTTGCATCAAAGAGAAATCCTTAATCCATGGAAGGTTCAGAATATCAAGATGCCTGTCGAGCCCTTAAGGTAAAAGAGGCGAGTGCCAGTAACCAGCTCAAATAAGAGGCGAGTGATGAAGGTCAACTCGAATATGAGGAGAGTGATTAAAGCCAACTCAATGAATAGAAGAGTGGAAACGGCCGATTCTTTAATAAGGAGGGTGGCAATGGCCAACTCCATAAATAGAAGAGCGACAACCGTTGATTTTTGGATACGGAGAGTTGCCGAGCCAAACAACATGGTAAGGCAAAAGAAAGACTTATATCCATAGCCTCTCATGAATCCAGGAAAGCTCCTTACAATAGATATCATGTAAAAAAAATCTCAAAGGCTAATAATCGATGATAACAATTTAAAATGAAAACTGAGGGAATGTAATAAAAATCAGAGAACAGATAAAAGGCATGTAAAGGACAAGTGTAAAGGCGAGATAAAATGCATTAATTCAATTAAGAAAAAAAGGTATGTAAAAGGCAGAATAAAATAACAGGAAGGCATAAAAGGAAGAATAAGTATAACCACTTCAATTAATGCAAGCTCAAAGGATAAAACCCTCACATTGGTTGTCTGATCGTCCTTTAAGGATGGAGTTTATAACCAATCTTTATTCGGATTTACCTATTTGAGTTTGACTAGGGTAAGGATTAGAGGTTCTAGGTTATGGATTGTGAGGTTCATGCTATGCTGGTATCACTTAAGTTTAAAGATTCGGCATGACTTTCAATTGAGTTAGCTTGGCTTTGACATGGAGGACTTTTCCACCACCTTTGATTAGGGGGTTTGAAAGAAGTCATTCACAGGACCAATGCGAAAGGAAAAACTTACACTGATCAGTTTTCTCCTCGGCTTGGATTCCAACGCCAGAATCCTTCTCTTCTTCCTCTCCCTTTCTCGATATTTCTTCCTTCTTTCTCTTTCTCTCTTTCTTTCTTTTCTTTCTACTACGTCCATCTCCCTCTTTCTCTTTCTCTTTCTCTTTCTCTTTCTTTCTCTTCTTTGTTTTTCTTTCTTATGGAGCAGCTCTTTGTTTTTCTTTCTTATGGAGCAGCAAGACCTTTTTATACCCGGTCCGAGGCCTGGAAACTTCTCTGTATAAGTTTGTTTATGTAGCACAAACAACTGTGTAAGACCTACGCAGCTTGTTTTCGCACCTGAGAAAATGGACTCACCCAACTCCCTACTTTCTTACGAAACAACGTTATGAAGGAATGGAAGAATACTTCTATCTTCAGCCTGATTTTGAGGATTGAATGGAAGTTGTGGGGTCCACAGTGAGGTTTGATTAGAGCTCCTTGTAAGATAGATGTTACAGATCATCTCTGTGATTATTGGAGGTGGGTTTCATGATTTAGCGAAACTATTCGGTATCACAGGTAGAGTCAAACTCAGACATCTTGTTGGAAGGATCTAGCTTTTCTCGGACTCTGTTACAACATGTATAAGGCTCTTACTTCACTTTTGTAGGTGGGGTCCACCTTAATGTTGGTAGAGAAATCCACTCCCTTCATCATTTTTCTTACCTCGTGCTGGCCCAAAAGCTAAAATATGAGGCTGATCCGAGTTCTAAATGGACCACACTGTCAAAGCGTGGAGTGAAGTTTACGTTAGAAAATCCCTTCCGTGACAAGTCTTCTTTGTCCGCTGTTACGGTGTGCGGAACTCTCTTTTGTTTTCTCTAAATTCTAGTGATGGTGGGCCCGATGTGGTTATTTTCTGGAAGATCCACAACCTTCACCACCTTTGTTATAATGTGTTGGCCCATGGGCCAAATTATGAAGTAAATCTGAGCTCTAGGTGGGCCACACCATCTACCGGTAATGAGGAAATGCCCACTGTGGAAGCAAACCTCTATTCCACTTACGTGCATGCATACGTAGTTTGTTTATTTACTAATTTGTCATTCTCCCTTATAGTAACTTTTTTCATTCATTCCTCCCTACCGCACCGTCCAAAAGAAGTGAAATTTTACCACCAATACTCAATTTTCAAGATCTCTCAACTGGTTAAATTTGGGCCCCGATGTGCCAAGGATGGCAGAGATGCTCCTTTAGTGGCTAACGCACTCCGTACTTCAAAACAACGTTTGTACATCTCTGATTGATGAGTTACCGAGTAGTTTGGACCTATTCCCTAAGATCTCCATGATTGTTAGTTTACCATAATATTCGTGTGGCCCGTTTGGGGAATCCAAACATGGCGGATGATCTCGTCTTAAAATCCCCGGTCAGATTGCTAGATTTATGAATGGAGATCATTACCAACAGTTAGATTTGTGTCAGGGAATGGATGTAAGGTTAGGATAGCTAGGTTAGTGTCGTACACATGTACGTATCAAGTTAAACTTCATTGTAACACTCGAGAACGTTCAATACTGGGGTGTTACAAGCTTACCCTTAATCAATTAGATTTCTTAGATAGGAGAGATTCTCAACCTATTACATTTCTTTGATATTTATTATCTTATAGATATGAATTCTTAAAATCACTGGCACTTGAGAATATATATCAATGGTGCAAATCCATGATTTTTTAATATTTTATATCATTTATTTAAAATGTTTAAATTGTTTTATTTTCTAATTATGTCGACTATAGTGCTCGGATCCTAGTTGTGTTATCCAATTCATCATGATTTTGGAACATGGACCTATGTGTGGAACTTTGAAGCTTAGGCATTATTTTAATTCAGTTGAATTACATCCATTCAAAACTCCCAAAATTAAATCATCAGTTTAGTTTTTTTATTACTTAGTTTGTTTGACATTTGATTTTCTCCTTATCGCAATTCATCTCCCTGTGGGATTGAACCTGTATTCACGGGATATTACTTACGAACCTCTGCACTTGGAGGCAAGCAATCACCAATCTCACCATCTCAAAACAGAAAAAGAAGATATCTAAAGCTATTACAGCTTCTACTATAATTTGAGTCACAATAAATCATAGAAAAATGAAAATATTCCCTTTATTAAACTAGAAATCAATGAATTTCAATAAGAACAAGAATCAAAGTAAAATAAACATCCAAACACGTTACAAGCTTTACCTCTTAGCCCTAACTAAGAGGTTTAGCTAACCATAGACATGATTGAAACCAAATCTCTTAAACAAAGCATGAAAAATAAAATAGGGGAGAAGAAAAAATCTTTGGCAGCTGCTCCACCCTTATGTATGCTCCTTGAGACATTTTCAAACCCTGGAAGATGCTTTGCAGCATCCTAAGGAGTCCTATTTATAGTTGTGGAAGTCCAACTTTTGCACCGAGTTAGAAAAATCTAGAAACCGCCTCAAATTTATGTACTCTGCACAGTTTTCTAAAATAAACTCAGAGTTTAAACTGCCTCAAATTTACACAATCAGCGTACTTTCTCAAAATAGACTCAGAGTTTTAGAATATGCTTCTTCAGGACAATTTCAGGAATATGTTTGTTTTCAGGATAATTTCAGGATTCCTTTTCTTCACCTCAAATCTTTGATTCTCTTCATTTCTCACTTGGTTTTCTTAGATCTTTTACATGTGAATTCTTCATTAATGACTTCCAAATATCCAAATCTTCATTTAGTAATCTTTTGATCATAAATCTTCCTTTTGACATCGATTTCACTTTAAGCTCTCGAAATCACCTCGCACATGAAAACATGCATAATTAAATCGATTAAGCACTATAATGTTAATAAAATCAAGGTATAAATAGGAAAAATTTGTAATATTTCACACTCAACGCACCTCCCGACCAGCAATATGCTAGTCTCGAGCAAAACATGCGTGAAGTGATCTTCAATCTTCAATCTTCAAATCAATTTTAGAAAATAATCTTTTGTGCAATCAAGTATGAATGGGTACAATCCAAAGAACCGAGAGCGTAATTTTGAAAACCTAGAGCTGAATCACACGAGCAATTAATCAAAAAGTTTTGTTTATCAATCATTTAAGTGCATATGTTCATATATCAAAATTTTTCAATGTGCTTAGTGAATTCTATTTACTTTCTATAATATACTACTATTTTATAATGTTAACTATGCTCATCACCTCAAGTTTTATTGAATAATCAAGTACTGATTCTGAACTTATCACATTTTTCTTCTTTTTCTAGATTTTGATTTTATATTAATAGTCCCTTTTATTTATTCATTTTTTTCAGACTTTTCACTCATTTCCAATCTTTTCATCATACATGACCTTTTTGTCGATCTATCTATTTTTTAACTAGTTCTTTTCATCTTTTTAAGGTAGATAAAATTCTTTAGACTTAATTCTCAATATCTTTCAATGATATACATACTAACAATCAGAAATTCCAGTACTATTCATAGAAAGCAATTTAAATATGGCTTGTGACTTAGATTAACATGATATTCAAACTTCCTCTTAATCAATTAAATTCAAGAATTCAGATGATAGTCTACTCCGTTGATCAAACTCCAATAATTCAAAGTTCAATCTCCATCTTATCACCATACACAAAGCATTCTTAATTCCACAAATTATCATTTTCCAAACATGTTTTTAACTTGAAAATTTGAAAATTTTCACAATTTTTGCTCAAAACTAAGAAAACACTGATTAGTTTACCTAATCCACACCCTAACCTAAAACTTACATCGTCCTTAATGTAAAAGATATGAGCATGCAAGCCACATGAGACAATGAAAAGAAATGGGAAGTGATAAGAAGATAATACTTGAAGAAAGAGAATTGAAGTTTTTTCAAAGTTCTTAACTTGTAAATGGGTTAGCACGAAGACTAAACAAATTGAAATCAAGCTATCGTAATCCTAAATTATATGAAAGCAATAAACCCAAGTACACCTTTGTCAGACTAGGAAGTCAATCTTGGTACATAGGATCAGTCAGAGGCATGGACATGTCCTCTGAATCAAACTTCTCAACAAATGGCTTGAGACAATGTCCATTCACTTTGAAAACATTGCCATTTGTCAGATTCTTTATCTCGACAGCCCCATGAGGATAGACATTAGTAACAGTGAAAGGGCCGGTCCAACGAGATCGAAGTTTTTTTTTAAAAAGATGTAATCAAGAATTGTACAGAAGAACTTTTTGACCGGTTATGAATAATTTTCAAAGGATGTTCTTGTCATGGAATACCGTCATCATGTCCTTATAAATTCTTGAGTTCTCATAAGTGTCGTTCCAGATTTTCTCAAGTTTATTTAGTTGGAGCTTGCGTAATGAGCTAGTGATGTTCAAGTTAAAGTTCAGATTTTTGATAGCCCAGTAGGCTCTATGCTCCAGCTCCACAGGTAAGTGGTAGGCTTACTCATAGACGAGTCTAAAGGGAGACATTTCAATGGGGGTCTTAAAAGCTGTACAGTAAGCCCATAAAATATCGATCAAACGGATTGACCAATCCTTACGGTCAGGGTTAACCATTTTTTTTTATAATTTGTTTAATTTTTTTATTGAAAATCTCAACTTTCCTGCTTGTCTGCGGGTGGTATGGAGTGCTTACTTTATGAGAGATGTCAAGTTCTCAAATGGCCTATTACAAAAGTGTGAACCTCCATCACTAATGATAGCTCGAGGCGTTCCGAACCGGGAAAGGATATTTTCTTTTAAGAATCGAATGACCATTTTATGATCATTATCTTGGCATGGGATCACTTTGACCCACTTGTGACATAGTCTACTAATAAAAAAATATAAATATTCCCAAAGGATTGGGGGAATGGTCCCATAAAATCAGTGCCCCAGCAATCAAATGCTTCAATGATAAGAATGAGGTTTAAGGCATCATATTTCGATGAGATAACCCTCATAATTTCTGACACAGTTATAAGCTTTGCAAAACTCATGAGTATATCTGAACATCATGGGCCAGTAAAAGCTACAATGTAGAATTTTGGTTGTGGTCTTTTTAGTAGAAAAGTGACCACCATAAGCCTAAGAATGACAAAAGGAGATTACACTCTGATGTTCATTGTCTAGCACACAATTCCTTATAATTTGTTCTAAAAAATATTTAAATAAATCAGGATCATCCCAAAAAAACTTACGTACCCCGACGAAGAATTTTTTCTTATCGTGCACAGTCCAATATGTTGGCGTGAAACCTATAACAAGATAATTCACAATGTTAGCAAACCAAGGTAATTGAGAGAATTTAAATAATTGTTCATCAAGGAACACATCATTTATCACTGTCAGCTCAAGGGAATCAGGGAGATCAAATCTTGAGAGGTGGTCAGCCACTACGTTTTCTACTCCTTTTTTGTCTCATGTTTCAATATCAAATTCTTAGAGTATGAGGATCCATGTTATCAGGCGGGGCTTGGCATCCTTGTCATGCCCCAAGTTCAAGGACGAACAGCTTCTGTGATGCCCTGAATCTAGCACTCGACTTCCATGCACCAAGTCCCGAGTTCAGTGCACCACAAGGAAGATTTTTGACTGAATTTTTTGTTGTTATAAATACATATAATAATACCTGAGCATGAAAATCCATGATCAAAATACCAAGCAATACTCTCCATTATAAATCATGATGGTTAAAAGTATAATACTTTACAAAAGGTACATAACGTCAACATTGTCAAATCGAAAAATAGATGCAATGCATTGAGAAAGCTAAGTCTTCCAAGATACTCCAGCCCTAAAAAAAATTGAGAAATAGGAAGCTTAGGCAAGAAGTCTAGTGAGTACACACGTGTGTGCAGTGTGTCCTATACGCAAGCAAGATAAATATGTTGCACGAAAATCATATATGTGAAAGGCGTGTAGCATGTAAGGTGTGATGTCAATGTCAATACAATGCATATGCATCATAGTGATACTCCGAATCAATGCTATCAGCATCATTAAGTCATATTTTCATTTCTCCCATACCATAGCCATAACCGTATTACACGCATCCGCGATTACATCATCATCATCATATTGTCATACCATATCATAACTGTATATCTCGGGAAGCACTATGGTCGATACCATGCACCAGACACTAGTAATCGACCTCGCATACTCGTCCTATGGTGGACTTCCATCAACTATATATCATGGGAAACACCGTGGTCGATACCCATGCACTAAACACCAATAATCGACCTCACATACCCGTCCTGCGGTGGACTTCCACCTGGCATGCCAGTAGCGGACTTCATTCACGCATCTCCTCGCCGGCGAGTCAGACCGGTCCCTGTTTACACCTCAGCCATTAAGCATGTTGGACCCACCTCTTCTCAACCCGACCTCGTCAGTGGGAGTCAAATCCATGACCCATGTATCCACTTGGCCTAACGGTGAGGCAACCCTAGCTAGCATAGAGGTTTAAGAAATTTCAACCTAAGGGGCACATCATCCCCTACTATTTCCACACTTCCGGTGTCCCATTCATTTTCAGGGATAACCCAAATCATCATCATAGATGCACATTTCATCATCAAGATCTAACTTATGTTATACGACACGATTGTGGTAGATCATCATGAAATTGCGGTGAAGACCGCTTTAGTTGAAGTAGGAATAGGTCAGTATATCCTAGAGGGGGGTGAATAGGACTTTTTAAAGTTTTTATAAATTATTAAAGATCCTTATCACACTAATTCTATCACAAAGTATTGATTAGGATCACTCAACCTTAACTCTATTAGCTTCCAAGCCTGATAGAGGATCCTATCACAAACTATTTAAAAGACAAACAATGTATAAATGAGATTGTGATGAATATGACTGTATGTGCATAAGATGTGATCATATATAAAGACATGTAAGGCAATCACATAAATGAAAAATAATATCAAACTTAAACACAGTCATTTTATAGTGGTTGGACAACTTGTCTACTCCACTCCCGGCTTCCACACTCAACCCTTGAGTGACCGGATTTCACTAAGGAGGTTTCCCATGGTTCACCTCAAACCTAAGGTTTTAAATTAAGTTCACCTTCAACCTTTACAGAGGTTTCTACTCGGTTCACCTCAAACCCTGGAGTTTTACTGGCGTACTCCTAACCAGATGTTTATGCCCACACAAGACAAGGGTCCACACAACGCACCTTGAAGATTCTACTAGGTTCACCTCTAACCTTGAAGTTTTACTGGCGTACTCCTAACCAGATGTTTATGCTCTCCACAGAGCAAGGGTCTACACAACGCACCCAGCACGTACACTCCCTTCGGAGGCCTCCTTCGAGGACTTCAAATGGTGAGCAACACTTAAAACCCAATCCTAAAAAGGAATGATCGCAAGTGTCCTCTGGACTCTTAGTACTTACAGATAAGTTGATGAGTCCCTTTCAGCACAATGATGAAGAGCTTCTACTTGTTGATGAAGAGTCTTCAGCTCCCTTGATCCGCAACATGAAGATGTATATATGCTAGGCTTAGGTTGGGTCAAGGTTATGATGGACTACTACTCTCTAAAGGTTTTCCTATAAGGAAGATAGAGAGGTTCCCATCATCTATGCATTCAAGGCATCCTAGCTTAATGATATGTCATTAAAGCAGTAGCTGAAGGATCCTTGAATGCGAAAGTTCATTTCCCAATCCACTCTATGAGATATAAATGATGAGGGTGGATTGGAGGATGAACTTCCCGAGAGAAAGGGCTTATGTAAATTATAGGAAGGTTAAAACACTCTAAAGCACTCTCTGCTTTCTCTACCAGTAATGAAGACAACTCCTTCTATTTATAGGCAAAAGGTTCAAACGGATATAAACGGTCATATTTATGACAGAGTTCGATATCATCGATCAGTCGTCGATATGATCGAGCGTATACTCTCGATTGTATCGGCCGACCTCTAGATGATAAGAACTCAATTGTCATTTTTCTTTTGGAAACCTTCTACCAACTGGTCGATGGGATCGAGACAGACATCGATGATATCGAATTTCGAACTCCGATTGCATCAAGTGATGGTTCGATCTTATCGACAGGTGAAAAATAAGAGAAGTCTTGAAGAATTTCAGGATCACAGATATGATCGGGGAAGCAGTCGATGTCATCGGAATTTGTACATTGATCATATCGGTGACCTTTCGATGGGATCAAAAAATCGTATAGATTTTACATGTAAGCTTGCTGGACGAATTATGTCCTGACTTGATCCAATCGACTTGGTCTCGATATGATCGATATATGAATATCGATTTATCGACAGGCACCCTGATCGACATTAAAAGTAACCTGAAATTCATGCTGTAGAGAACATGCGCCCTATAGTCGATATGATCGACTGACTCCCAATATGATCGATATTTGAGTTCAGATTGAATTGGACAGTCATCGATATATCGAAGTAATTGATAGTTTTCTTTAAAAAAACAGGGGCGCCGGAAAGCAGTCTGTCGATACGATCGATCCACTTCAGATATGATCGATTTTTGAATATCGATGATATCGACTCGAAGGTCGATATATCGATAAATCGTCCAGAAGATTGTTTTGATTGCTGGACGCATTTTGTCCTCACTCGATTGTATCGATTGATATGCCAAGGACATCGACAGAGATGGTTGATCATATCGAAAGGGGAATCGATATAATCGATAGTGTAAGAAAAACTTAAAAAATTTTCTTTTGGATAAAAAATTTTCTTACACATAAACCCTAAGATGTTCTAGTTCTTTTTAAGGGTTTAATCACCTGGTGTTTTGGGACAAGGGATGTGAGGATATAATTTACCTTTTGGTGAGCTTCTACACATACAGATGAGGCAGACGCTTGACTTGATCTTCTTGTTAAGTGCTGTCATCCTACTGACTCAACATACAACGTAATTGACAAATTAGGGCACGTAATAAGTGCACTTTTACATCATGTATGCCATGATTATGCATGAATCCAAGCAATTATAATAAGGCATACATTCAAGTGTATGACATTACACAGTTCATCTATTTTTATTTCTTTTATTATTATTTTATTTCTTTTATTATTTTTTTGAGATCATTTTATGGCATTATCCAAAAATGAATCATATCCATAGATTATATGGACCTCACCACAAACAGTAGTGGAGATAATGATTTCACCATTAAACAGTTTATAGGGCCCACCTTAATGTTTATTTTTCCATCCAATCTGTTCATAAGGTCACAAAGACCTGAATTAAGGGGAAAAACTAATTTTATATTGGTCCAAAACTTCTATGACCCAAAAAGGGTTCTAATGGTAGACGTTCAATCCTGCTGCTTTTGTAGTGTGGCCCACTTGATAGTTAGATCTATCTTATTTTTCTTCTCAAGCCTTAAGGCAAGCTCACTAAATGGAGGTGGGGCCCGCTTCCCTGCCCGTTCCAGGCAGCAAAGTCCTTTGGACGCTGGACGTCAGCAAGGGGCTGACGCCCTTTGCTATATATATTATTTTTTTTTACCGTGGTTTTTCATAGGTGGGGCCCACATCATAATGATCTACTCTAACTACTAGGATTTATGGCTCGGGACAAATCTATCAAGCCCAATATTCAATATATTTTGACGCACGGAAACATCATAGTGGGCCCTAACAGTTTATTACTATTAAAATAATGTTTTTAATGGTGTGGCTACCAGAGATTTGGATTGGTTTCATTTTTTGGCTTAACGCCTAAAATGACCTAGAAAATAGGATGGACGGTGTGGATCAAATACATACATCAACGGTGGGGCCTATTGTGGGCCCACAGCCCTGCCCTCTCTTGGTCTCAAGCAGCAGGGATGCTGCTTGTTGCAACGTCCCCTAGACGCTGGCAGCAATCAGCGTCCAGCACTTTTCTTTTCTTTAAAATTTTTTTTTTTTTTGTGCACATGTGTGTGCATGGGTGGGTGGGTGTGAGAGTTTGGTCAGCCCAATGGGCCATGCTTGAATGGTTGGATGACAATAAAGATCATAATTAGGCCATGTTTTACTGACCAAGATGATATTTATGTTTTCCCTTCATCCACATCCTTGTGACCATATACCCCCGCATGATGGTTAGTTTACATCACGGTGGATCCACGGCTAGTGGGTCTCATACAAGCTTTAGTTCTAGCTAATATTTTTTTCATCCCATCATCTATATGTGTATAACCATATATCACAATGGGCCCTACTATCAATGAGTCCTACATCATCATTATCATTGTCATCACATCATCACCACAATTAATCATCCAAATAATCAAGAAAGAAAACAAACCATAAGAGTGGAAGGGGTGTACTCACCTTGATGAATTAGATGGATGGTTGAGATGGAATTGATGGTTGAGATGGATGAAAGGGATGAGATTGATGGAGTTGATGGCCCACCAAGATCACCCCTCTCTCTCTCTCTCTCCATGTGTAGAAAAATGGTAAAATGCTAAGGGTTGAAAGGATATATGTAGAGAAATTGATAAAAATTTGGTTAAGTTAGGCTAATGTGATTAATATTAGCTTAAGCTAGGATTATGACATTTAATTCATGACTTGTATTTAATGGTGGGTTAAAGGAGAACAGGATGACATGGTGTGATGATATCATACTTAGGGTGTGACATGTAAAAGAGTTGAGTTGAGGTATACATGAGAGAGGGAGAGGTATGGGTGTGTGACATCACACACATGGGTAGAGATTCTCTCACCCATGTGTGGCATGTACATGTGTGCATGGCATGTGTTATTCGCATGTGTGGAATGAAGTACATGGCTCCATGCGTACATGATACAACAATGATTCTTCACGGCGTATCTCACTAACGGAGTATCATACAGATGCACAGGTGGTACCTTCACGATCGCAGTGATAGGGCGGTTGATATGAGATAAGTTTTGAGGTCTTGAGGTTCCGGTCAGTCGGGTGTGTACTATGCTCAGCTAGTCTAGGTTTGGTTAAGAGCGTCGATCATCATGTACATAAGCATAGAAAATGGTATGGAATGGACCGGGGTGTTACAATCCTTCTTAGAAAGAAAATACTTTAGTGTCGCATGGCCCGTGTTGATGATGATCTTAGATCCGATCAGGTAGGACCTAAATTTGTCCAAAGTGAACATTATGGCTAAGAGTTCCTTCTCCGTAGTAGAGTAGTTCACTTAGACAGAATTTAGAGTCCTACTTGCATAGTGAATAATGTATGGCTTCTTTTCTTTTCTCCGGCTTAACACTGCCCCAATAACATAGTCAAATGCATCGCACATAATCTCAAAAGGGATGCTCCAATCGGATAGCTGCATGATAGGTGCGGTAGTTAACATGCCTCTGATCTTAGTGAAAGCTTCTTAGTATTATTCAGTCCACTCGTATGATACATCCTTTTGAAGTAGATTGCACAAAGGATGAGAGAGATGACTAAAGTCCTTTATGAATCGTCTATAGAATCTGATGTGTCCTAGGAAGGACTGCATGTCATGTATACTCTTAGGTGGAGGTAAGTTAGAGATAAGATCAATTTTTGCCTTGTCTATCTCAATTCCCTTGGATGAAATTATAAGTCCAAGCACTATTCCCTTGGGAACTATGAAATGACATTTTTCCAAATTCAAAACCAAATTCTTCTCCTCACATCATTTCAATACATTTTAAAGATTTTTTAAACACTCATTAAAGGATGGACCAAAGAAAGTGAAGCCGTCCATGAAGACCTCTAAATATTGCAGCACCATGTCAGAAAAAATACTCAACATGCATTGCTGAAAAGTGGCAGGGGCATTACATAGTCCGAATGACATCCTTCAATAAGAAAGGTACCAAAGGGATGTGTGAATATTATCTTCTCTTGATCTTCAAGGGCTATCTCTATCTGATTGTAGCCCGAATTCCATCAAGGAAGCAATAGTAAGAGTGACCAGCTTACCTGTCCAAAGTTAGATCAATGAAGGGCAAGGGAAAGTGGTCCTTCCTTGTAACTGTATACAACTTCCTCTAGTAAATGCACATTCTCCAACTAGTAGTAACTCTAGTTGGCACGAGTTCATTGTCGGCATTGGCTACTGTAACGCCCTGAAAATTGGGGGTCGAGCATAACTCAGCTCCCGAGTTCCAGAACATCACTTATGCAGCATTTTTGATGATGGATGAATGTTATTAGCATTAGGGCATAAAACATGAGGTAGATTAAGCCAAAACAGGAAACATAAATCAGGGACAGTCTGAAAACATGAGCGAAAGATTGAGATACATATATAAATCAATATAAGTCCCCAAGATATGTATGATCTGCCAGGTCATAATTACAAGACGTGTCTCAAAATACATATATCAAAATAGGATAAATGACTACCAACATAGCCCTGAATCCTCGTTAATCAGGGCGTTGTTCACATGAACCCGCATGAGAACAACATATAGGAGAAATCCTCCTCATCGCCAAAAAGACCGGCTCTTCCTCGCAAGCATCGCCACCATCTGAAACTAAAATAGGGACTGGTTGGTATTGCAAATACCGTCCCGTAACGTGGGAGTGAGTGATCAACTCAGTGGAAACTATACAACAAAGGTTAACATGTTATCAATTCAATCAAGCAGTAATAATAAGACAGTATAATCAAACAGGTCCTAGATACTCTTGTTAATGCAATACTCTTATTAATGCAAGGATGATATGAAGGAATGATGCATGCCCTCACCATAATCCCCTCTGTGACATCATCTAACGATCACGGCATGAATCACTTCCTCAGTGCTCTATCACCAACCCCATTAGCACATGCAATGCGATGATATGAGCATGCTTACCAAGTTCTTATTAGTCCTTTTTCATACAATAGGATTAGGAAGCTAAGACACCTCCCTTGTATCAATTCCCAACATTGATCCATTCTAGGGTCGTCAGTCCTAGGGATTCTCATATGATGTTACGGTTCTAGGTCATTGCAAGGGCTGCCAGGGCTGTTGCGCGCAATCGTTACACCACTCCCCCATCACCAAATCAATACAGGCCTAATTATATCCTCAATACTGTATCAAGACTCGTCGCCCTTATGCAATGTCAGGATATACTCGAGGTCACTACAGAGGGCTCGTCACCAATCAATGTAGGCCGACAATAAGAATATAGTGTCCCATACCACCATAATCTCATCATGAGAATAAAGTGCTCACTGGTCACTACGGGGAGGTTTGTGGCCCCAGTGTAGGCCGACAGCTCGACCACGGTGTCCCATACCACCTTGCCCGGCTCACGAGTCTTAGGGGATCATGGTACCACAGTTAACGGGAGTTTCACTGGTAAGCTTAGTGTCTTAGATTCAAACAGTGGCAACAAAACATGGTGAACAAACATCGATCAATCGGGTTAGTTGATAAGTTCAACTAGACTAAGCGCACGTTGAGTTGGATGACATGGAATGCATAAGCACTCCGTGTGGCCTAACCACTGTCGAACATCCCAAGCACGACTCAGATTCATTAAACTCATCCTACGTGGCGAAACAACCTCAAGTACCACTTGAAGAACGGTTACCGATTATCTGGACTAAACAATAGCCACAATCACATTCAGTTATGACATGTTATCCAATGATATAATCAAAGCAGTAAATGGATCATATTTCAAATTATACAATCAAAGGTCCGATGTTGTCCGCTTTAGGGCTGCCAGGGCTGTTACACGGAATCGTTACACCACTCCCCCATCACCCTTCACGGCATTGTTTCTGCATGTTATGGAATACAACTTAAACATGAATCCATACAAATGCAATGTAAGATACATAGAGGAAATCGTACACATCATTGATGTAGTTGAGAATCATATCTCAACCCGCATACAGGGACATCTTACTAACTACAAACTCATTCAGACACTTTTACATACACTTAGTCTACACATTACATCATACATATTATGTATCCATTAGCATACGTATTAGGGCAAATCCTTTTGTCAAAGGGTTATCGCCTATACAACAATCATACATCCATGACAATTAGTCATGGCGAACATGAAAGCGAATTCCATACTCATTCAGTCATTTTCACATACACTTATACTACACAACATAACTCACGCAATGTATATTTATAAAACATGTATTAGGCTAACCCGTTCACATAGAAGTTGATACACATGCATCTAGCATACATAGACAACGATTAATCATGGCAAGCACAAATTTAAATTTCATACGTATACGGTATTTTTTACAAATACGAGGAATACAGTATATTCAACGTAGTTAACGTATAACTGAAAAATAAAACGGATAATACTTTATACATGTGAAATAGCATCCTAGGCAAGAATAAATCATTACCTAACATTGAAAGTCTTGAAAACCATAACCTAAATGTATATAGTCCGCACCTTAAATCAGAAAATGCGTATCGGATATGATTCAGACGACAAGTCTTCATCAACGGCGGATAGGCAACCTAAGGCATGAATATAGGTTAGCTACAACAACACTTAACTATTCTAAGCTCCAAAACAGGTTAGGGTTAGGATTTCTTACCCAAGAATGAAATCAGAAACGCCGAAAGAACGATTCAGATATGCAGGTTCGATGAATAGATGAACTAGGAAGGATCCTAAGGAGAATCAACAGGTTCTCCCACACTTTCTCTCTCTATTCTCTCTCTTAGAAAGTTAGGGTTTGGAAATTCGTATGAAATTTATTAGAGAGGGTTTAAGGCCTTTTTATAAGCCCAAAAGCGATGAAAATAGCCTTAGGGCCAAGGTATATTTAGATTTTAACCAAATCGGGTCTATTCTAATCCAACGGAGCACTTCTGGAGGTCTTGGTACTAAATGCGGTCGGACTTAAGCTCTCTAATACTGGATCTAGGTCAAGATAAGTTTATAGTCCGGTCGAGTTTCTAGATCGACTGTGGCAGACCGATTTCAATTCAACGGTCACGGGAACCCGATCAGAGCCACAAATACTATGACATGCAAGGGCCACCTATCCTGATCCGAGGGTGAATTTGGGTCAAAATATAACGGTCAGAACGCTTAGAAATAATGCGCAAGTGAAACGATCTAGATTACTTAAAATCTTATTTAATTTTTTAAAAAATATTCATTTTCTCACTCTCTTCACTCCGAACTCAAGGAAATGGTCTCAGGACATCGTTTGGGCTCGATTTTTGAAGTGATAGTCAAGTCCAACTAGGCGGTCATAATGGTCTAAGTTCATCGCTATCTGACTTTCGACGTGCGGTTCAGATCCGATACGAAGTTACAAAGCATTCCCGGGAGCATCTGGGTTTAGAGTTGGATCCTAGATTTTACGGTAATATAGCGTCAACTATTCTATAGATTTTAGGTCTTACAGATCATATTTAAAGTGGTTGATGCTAATGTCGCAGGAAATCTAGTATAGCGCTAGTTAACTCACGTTAAATTTCTAAAGAATTTAGTCCTAAAGGGTTTTTTTGGCTTTGGAATTGAGTTCTGAGAGGTTATCAAGGTGTTATGGTTGACCCTTTGCCTAAGGACGTCTAACTTTAGGTTGGCAAAAATTTAGGGTGTTACATTCTACCCCCCTTAAAAATAATTTCGTCTCCGAAATTGGCTAAGGGTAATGACTAAAGATTCTATGCTAGCTTGGCGCATCTTGTCTCTCCTCAAAAACTTACTCTCTACCTCCTGCTTATACCCTGATGGTTTGCTTCAATTTATTTCCTCATCTATTTGGAGTCTTAACGATGATTCCCAACTACTTAGAGTAAGATATATATTTGCAATGGTTGACCAATACAGAGAGACGGTTGTAGTGGGCTTGATCCCAATACATCGAATGTCCGCCTAGTCAGGGTAGACAACGTTATATCCCTTTCCTAATCCTAGTGGATCCTAGTCTTCTGCTCGGTCAAGCAGTGAGTCCATTGGTAGTCTGCCAGGATTGAGAATTGGGTCAATCCACGAATGTTTCGCATTTGTACATTTCAGTAACTCCGTAGTCCGATCACTCTAAAAGCTTAGGGAAAGCCAATCACTAAAAGGTTCAAAGGTCCTATTTATGAGCTTGTGCTTTGGGTCTTGATCTAGGAGAGCCCTCGTCTGAATCTATGTCCAAGGTAGTGATTAATAAATACTTTAATAGATCATCCAAAAGGGTTTCTAATTGTACAGAATCGGCCAAGGCTTCTATTATGCTCGTATTTAACAAATAGGTTTATGGATACACTAACCTTCGCCCTAATTGTTTCCTTTAATTTCCTTCGATCCTGGGCCAGTGGGGAAATGGGTCAACCACGCTTCCGCTGCACAACTCTCATCCAACGGTTATATTTGCTGACCTAACTAGATTGGGCTCATAAGGTTCTACCCCCCTTAAAAATTTATGTCTACTCTCAAGGCTCTAAAATCTATGTCCTAATCCGTATGTCGGAACGAGGTGCAATTTAAGACTTTATCCTTGACATGAAATGGGAACAACCTCTCACTACATTGGTCTTTCTTTGTTAATGATGCGTTCTATGGCATTGGTACCTATGGTTGTAGAAATGAGCCTAATCTCTATTGTAGTTGAGTTCAGGGACAGGTATGAGTTGGCGGAAAGATGCCTAATTCTACCCAATAAGGACTCTCACTACGGTCCCGAGTTACCCTCTTTAATACCATAATATAATCTATACATTCTTAGCACATAAGGAAGTTGGAGAAAGTAGGTTGACGGGCAAACTATCTCTCTAAGTTCATAAGCACAATATGTATGCCAGAATAGTCTATGATTTGGGACCTAATTCTTAACTGCCTATTGCCCATTGAGACATTTCTAGAGCCTAAAAAGATAACTTTCTATCGGCTGTAGGTTCTTAACACTCCTCAAAGACAAAGTAATAAGCTTTTGGTTGTAGATGGTCAGGCCAACATGGAAGATAAATTGTGTAGTGGGTCTGAACCGGATACATAGACTTTTTGTCTAGCTAGGGTAGAAAATTTGTCGGATCGGTTCTTAATCCTAGTCGATGCTGATCTTCCGCTTGATCAGAGCATTGGATTTATTGGTAAATACTAGAATTGAGAATTCGATTCAAACCGCGAATACTGCACTTATAGATAGTTTCTCTTCTCCGTGTCCCCGATTGTACTAAGTCCTTGGGAGGGCAATTCTAAGGGACGTGCTGGTTTGACTATGCATGAATAGTCTCTAAATCGAAACAGCTTTCCTAAGAGTGATTAAAGACGCCTCTGAGTATTACAGGGATCTATCGAAGGAATGAAGTTCTACTCCAACCAAATCAAACATACTATTCCTTAGCATATACAGGCTTTACACTACTTAATATAACTAGTAGCTTAGTCCGTAACTCACTAGCTGTAATCCAAAGTCTAAGCTTATGCGCTAGTTGGTTTCATACCATTTCTATTACAGGGGATTGTTCTATTGCTTAGGGTCAAGATTATCTAATTGAAATTGAATTTCCTATATCGTCAGATCTTTCGAAATCTAGGAGTACTAACTCTAGGTCCAAAACTCTAGATGTCCTAGCACTAAATGGTCATTGTTTATGGACTAAGTTACTGTGTTTGGTCTTACCTGACGGTAAAATATAAAGATCAAGAAGATGACTATAACTAGCTCATAAAGAACCATGAAAAATGAGAAAAATGAAGGGAAGGGCTGAGATCTATGGGTCTCCACATATTTGGACCTGATATGGGAGTGTAAAGGGTCTAATGAAAGGGAAAGAAGAGGAAGAACAGTAAAAGAGGATGGGTTAGAGGACTTACACGAATTTAAGACTCAAATGGGAGATGTAAGAGCTCAAATCAAAGAAAATGGAAGGTGTAGGTGATGGGTATGGTTAAGAACGGTAGAGGAACGTGAACCTTGAAGGAAAATAAGAGAAAGAGAGATTGGAAAGGCGATTTGAAGGAGAATGAAACAGTTTTGAAGAAAAGGAAAAGCATGGGAGGGTGGTTTGTGAAGGAAGTAGTAAAATGAGGATGAAATAGGGGTCGAAACCTATACAATAGGGTCCCACTAAGCCCCAAAAGCCATCGGCCCGAAGGCCCGGCCCTAACTGACCCACTGACTGGCGAGGCCCTCGCCGACCTCTAGAAAAACTAGCGAGTGCTCGCCGTTCGGACGAGGTCCTCACCATCCCCTGGGTCTAAAATTTGGGGTCCCACCCTGGAACCCCCTAGAAGTTGATCGTTTGGCCCCCTCTTCCGATTTGAGCCGTTTTGGGTCATTTCGGAACTAATCTGATCTCTATTCACACTTAGCGATTTCTAATGGCTAGAATGGAATGAAATGCGGTCTATACCCATCAATTGATGGTCTAGAAGTGATTTGGGGTCACTGTGCGTGATCAAGAGTGTGCACGGACTCGATCTCGGTGATCATTTTCAGTAAACTTTCGCCGAAAGATAAACTGGGAGTCCTAAACATGTTTCTAGATTTTTCTTGTACCCTCCTACATTAAATTGGCATTAACGTGTGTTGTGTGACCATAAACTAGGTTCAGTTTAATCCAGATCATGCTCTGATACCATCTTGTAATGCCCTGAAAATTGGAGGTCGAGCATAACTCAGCTTCCGAGTTCCACAACATCCCTTATGCAGCATTTTTGATGATGGACGAATGTTATCAGCATTAGGGCATAAAACATGAGGTAGATTAAGCCAAAACAGCAAATATAAATCAAGGACAGTCTGAAAATACGAGCGGAAGACTGAGATACATATATAAATTAATATAAGTCCCCAAGATATGTATGCTCTGCCAGGTCATAATTACAAGATGTGTCTCAAAATACATATATCAAAACAGGATAAATCACTACCAACATAGCCCTGAATCCCCGTCAATCAGGGTGTTGTTCACATGAACCCGCTTGAGAACAACATATAGGAGAAATCCTCCTCATCGCCAAAAAGACCGGCTCTGCCTCGCAAGCATCGCCACCATCTGAAACTAAAACAGGGACTGGTTGGTATTGCAAATACCGTCCCGTAACGTAGGAGTGAGTGATCAACTCAGTGGAAACTATACAACAAAGGTTAACATGTTATCAATTCAATCAAGTAGTAATAATAAGACAGTATAATCAAACAGGTCCTACATACTCTTGTTAATGCAAGGATGATATGAAGGAATGATGCATGCCTTCACCACAATCCCCTCTGTGACATCATCTAACGATCACGGCATGAATCACTTTCTCAGTGCTCTATCACCAACCCCATTAGCACATGCAATGCGATGATATGAGCATGCTTACCAAGTTCTTATTAGTCCTTTTTCATACAACAGGATTAGGAAGCTAAGACACCTCCCTTGTATCAATTCCCAACATTGATCCATTCTAGGGTCGTCAGTCCTAGGGATTCTCATATGATGTTACGGTTCTAGGTCGTTGCAAGGGCTGCCAGGGCTGTTGCGTACAATCATTACACCACTCCCCCATCACCAAATCAATACAGGCCTAATTATATCCTCAATACTGCATCAAGACTCGTTGCCCTTATGCGGTGTCAGGATATACTTGAGGTCACTACAGAGGGCTCATCACCAATCAATGTAGGCCGACAGTAAGAATATAGTGTCCCGTACCACCATAATCTGAGCATGAGAATAAAGTGCTCACTGGTCACTACAGGGAGGTTTGTGGCCCCGGTGTAGGCCGACAGCTCAACCACGGTGTCCCATACCATCATGCCCGACTCACGAGTCTTAGGGGATCACGGTACCACGGTTAACGAGAGTTTCACTGGTAAGCTCAGTGTCTTAGATTCAAACAGTGACGACCAAACATGGTGAACAAACATCGATCAATCGGGTTAGTTGATAAGTTCAACTAGACTAAGCGCACGTTGAGTTGGACGACATAGAATGCATAAGCACTCCGCGTGGCCTAACCACTATCGAACATCTCAAGTACGACTCAGATTCGTTAAACTCATCCTACATGGAGAAACAACCTCAACTACCACTTGAAGAATGGTTACCGATTACCTGGACTAAACAATAGCCCCAATCACATTCAGTTATGACATGTTATCCAATGATATAATCAAAGTAGTAAATGGATCAAATTTTAAATTATACAATCAAAGGTCCGATGTCGTCCACTTTGGGGAAGCCAGAGCTATTGCACGGAATCGTTACACCACTCCCCCATCACCCTTCACGACATCGTTTATGCATGTTATGGAATACAAATTAAACATGAATCCACACAAATGTAATGTAAGATACATGGAGGAAATCGTACACATCATTGATGTAGTTGAGAATCATATCTCAACCCGCATACAGGGACATCTTACTAACTACAAACTCATTCAGACACTTTTACATACACTTGGTCTACACATTACATCATACACATTATGTATCCATTAGCATATGTATTAGGGCAAATCCTTTCGTCAAAGGGTTATCGCCTATACAACAATCATACATCCATGAAAATTAGTCATGGCGAACACGAAAGCGAATTCCATACTCATTCAGTCATTTTCACATACACTTAGACTACACAACATAACTCACGCAACGCATATTGATAAAACATGTATTATGCTAACCCGTTCACACAGAAGTTGATACACATGCATCTAGTATACATAAACAGCGATTAATCATGGCAAGCACAAATTTGAATTTCATTCGTATACGGTATTTTCTACAAATATGAGGAATACAGTATATTCAACATAGTTAACGTATAACTGAAAAATGAAATGGACAATACTTTATACATGTGAAATAGCATCCTAGGCAAGAATAAATCATTACCTGACATTGAAAGTCTTTAAAACCATAACCTAAAGTATATAGTCCGCACCTTAAATCAGAAAATGCGAAACGGATATGATTCAGACGACAAGTCTTCGTCAATGGAAGATATGCAACCTAAGGCATGAATATAGGTTAGCTACTACAACACTTAACTATTCTAAGCTCCAAAATAGGTTAGGGTTAGGATTTCTTACCCAAGAATGGAATCAGAAATGCTGAAAGAACGATTCAGATATGCAGGTTTGATGAATAGATGAACTAGGAAGGATCCTACGGAGAATCAACAGGTTCTCCCACACTTTCTCTCTCTTTTCTCTCTCTTAGAAAGATAGGGTTTGAAAATTCGTATGGGATTTGTGAGAGGGGGTTTAAGGCCTTTTTATAATCCCAAAAGCGACGAAAATAGCCTTAGGACCAAGGTATACTTAGATTATAACCAAATCGGGTCTGTTCTGATCCAACGGAGCACTTCTGGAGGTCCTGGTACTAAATGTGGTCGGACTTAAGCTCTTTAATACTGGATCTAGGTCAAGCTAAGTTTATAGTCCAATCGGGTTTCCAGATCGAATGTGGCAGACCAGTTTCAATTCAACGGTCACGGGAACCCGATCAGAGCCACAAATACTATGACATGCAAGGGCCAGCTATCCTGATCCAAGGGTGAATTTGGGTCAAAATATAATGGTCAGAATGCTTAGAAATAATGTGCAAATGAAACGATCCAGATTACTGAAAATCATATTTAATTTTTTAAAAAATATTCATTTTCTCACTCTCTTCACTCCGGACTCAAGGAAATGGTCTCAAGACATCGTTTGGGCTTGATTTTCGAAGTGATAGTCAAGTCCAACTAGGCAGTCATAATGGTCTAAGTTCATCGCTATCTGACTTTCGATGTGCGGTTCAGATCCGATACGAAGTTACAAAGCATTCCCGGGAGCATCTGGGTTTAGAGTTGGATCCTAGATTTTAGGGTAATATAGCGTCAACTATTCTATAGATTTTAGGTCTTACAGATCGTATTTAAAGTGGTTGATGCTAATGTCATAGGAAATCTAGTATAGCGCTAGTTAACTCACGTTAAATTTCTAAAGAATTTAGTCCTAAAGGGTTTCTTTTGCTTTAGAATTAAGTTCTGAGAGGTTACCAAGGTGTTATGGTTGACCCATTGCCTAAGGACGTCTAACTCCAGGTTGACAAAAATCTAGGGTGTTACAGCTACGATGGTGATTCCAGACTTCTTAGGAACTACCTGAGTTGGACTCACCCATTGACTATCGGATATAGGGTATATGATACCCACATCCAATAACTTAATTACCTCGGCCTTAACCACTTCTTTCATATTTGGATTGAGTCGACGTTGTGGTTGTCGGGAGGTTTTTGCATTATCCTCAAGATGGATGCAGTGAGTACAAATCAAAAGGTCAATTCCCTTGAGGTCTGCAATTGACCATCCAAGAGCTCCTTTATGCTCAATGAGACTGGAAATGAGCACACTCTCTTGTTCTTTCTCAAGTTGGGAAGAGATCACCACTAGGTATGTCTCATCTTGACCTAAATAGACATATTTAAGACTAGTGGGAAAAGGTTTTAGGTCAAGCTTCAGTGCTTTGAGGCTAGACGATAGAGGCATTACATTAGTTTGGGAGTAATTTTTCAAATTGTGGCCTCCACCGGTTAACTTCAAGTACTAGAGTAGCATCAAGCAAGGCATCTATCTCCCTAATCATGTCATCATCTAAATTAGGGGAGTGGGTCAAGCATGCCTCTAGAGTGTCAGAGTATAGAGTCAGGAGTGTTTTATCTTCCACGAATGAATTGATCATGTTAATGTTGTGGGTATCGTCATCATCCTTTGGATGTTTGTTCATGTTGAAAAAGATGTTGAGCTTCAATGTCATATTTTTAAAAGATAAATTCATAATTTCATTCCTACAATTAATGATAACATTTGATGTAGAAAGGAATAAGCGACCAAGAAAGACGGGTATTTGAGTGCTCACATCTATGATCGGTTGAGTATCCAAGATAATAAAATCTACTAGATAGTAGAATTTATTAACTGGGACCAACACATCCTCAATCATCCCTCTCGGTACACGAACTGAGCGATCAACAAGTTATAATGTGGTCCTGGTGGATTTTAATTCACCTAGACCCAATTGTTCGTAAACCTTGTAAGGGATCAGATTTACGCTCGACCCTAAGTCAAGAAGTGCATGCTTAATCCAGTGGTTCCCAATTACACAAGTGAAGGTTGGGCTAATGGGATCTTTGTATTTTTGTGGCACATCTTGCTTGAGGATGACACTCATTTTTTCTGTCAAAAATATTTTCTTTTGTATGTTTTACCATCTTTTGGTCGTACATAAATCTTTTAGAAATTTGGCATATAAAGGGATTTGTTTAACAACATCCAGTAGAGGGATGTTGACATTCACTTGCGTAAGCACCTCTAGAATATCCTGAGAGTTAGAGAGAGGTTTTGGTGCAATCAATCCTTAAGGGAATGATGTAATCGACTTACTTTAATGTTCTAGTTCTAATCCACGTGGAGCATTGCTAGGTCTATCATTCTCATCTATTTTCGGGTCCTTAGGCTTTTCAGCCCTCACCGAAATAGATTTATCAATTGTCTTCCCTCTCCTAAGAGTGGTGATAAACTTAGCCTGCTTCATCTGTTTTGAAGAGCTTGGGTCACTGATTTCATATTGCTGTTTTGGGTTGGGGAGAGGCTAAGTTGGAAAGATCCCTTTCTCCCCAATCGATTTTTTTGATTCAAGCCCTTGTATGGCCTTTGTAAGGTCTTGAAAAGCTTGCAGCATACCTTGATTAAAAAGCACTTGGTTTTGTATATTTTTTAAGACTAGATCCTCTTGAAGTTTCCTTTGATTCAGAAATTGGTTAAGGATCCCTTGAGGAGTAGTCATTTATTCGTTCCTCCAATTGAAGTTTAGATGGTTTCTCTAGCTTGAGTTATATGTATTTGAGGTGAGTCCACTGAAAGGTTTTTGGTAGTTGTTTACGGCATTTGATTGTTCATTCAATATCTCTTGAAAAGCAGAAATTGTTGGGAAATTATCAGTTGTACGTATGTTACAAGCACAAATACCACAAATAACTTCCGCAATCTTTTTGGGTTCTACTTTCTTAAGTTCTATGGCCTCAACTTTTCTTGTAAGTTTGACCACTCTTGCATTTATATCATCTTTGTCACGCCCCAAACCCGAAAATTGGATTCACAAGAGTCCCGATTGCCGAATCCGGTACTGATAGCCTCCGTAGTACCTCATTCTTGACTCCTAGCGTACATATGCCAGATTCCGATGCTGGGATCCTACAAGGAGGGTTTTTTTTTTTATACATTTAACTCGTAACAAGCATAACTACAAGATTATCCAATTCACAAAGGTAACATCATCATCACATATCCACTAATATAATCATTTGAGTACAATACTGAAAGGAAAATACATAAATCAAAAATCAAGCACCAGAAGACCGCTGCACGGTCCAAGCTCAACACTGATGCAACCTAACATCACCTGCATGCATCTATTATGCATAAGCTTATAGAAAGCTTAGAGGGTGGTGTAAGTGTGTGCACAAGGTAAGTGCTAAGTATTCAATACAATTCCATAATCATACAATACTGGAAATACTGGTAATCCATAAATTGTATAATGTTGGAATAAACAGAAATACTGACAAGAGCATGAATTATCATAGTAAATAGAATATTGACAAGATCATAGATCATACGATAATAGAGTAAGAAAAAATACGAATAAGTCCATGAGTCAATCAATATCAGAATACGTAATATAGAACAGCTATGTAAATGAGAAGTCATAAAGAGCCAAATATCAGATGTCAAGGATACGATGCAATATATAATTCTTTATGAGTTCACGAATAGCGACAGCCGTATCTAGACCATATAAATGCAGAAACATAGTAACCCAAAATGTTATATGCCGTTGATGTACTATAATATGCGGTGCGAATGGAATGACCATGTTGGAGTGTGAAGTCAGGATGATAGTACGTACTATCGCAAGCTATGGGGTCCATCACAAGGGGCTTCTATCCAAACCAGTCCCATACCTAAATTTGGATAGTCAAACTCAGTGTGATAGACTCTTGATCTCAGGTTAATCACGTGCCCCAATAGAAATTCTTGCTATAACGAAGGTACACAACAATTAGTTGCGCACCACCAGCCCGAGTGGGTAGTGAATAAATGAATGAATGAGTATGCAACTCCTACTCAATAAGTCCACATATTAGTACGGTTCCTCTCTAGAAAATCACCAGGGTATATTACACTCAAAACCAGATTGCCGCCTCATCACGCACAACAAGGTGAGTGGAAGAGACCTCACTATCCGCCGGTCAATATTGGGCCCAACTCGCCGATGGAGGACCCATTCCTTGAGCTGGTCAGACTCAGCCTAGCATTTTCCCCTCCTCTCGAGCAGGTAAGGCGGCACTCCCTTCCAACTGACCACGACACAGTGGGAGGAGCGGCCTAACGGAATACGGCCCTCATGCGCTCATGCATCCACTTGGTCTGGAAGTTGGAGCAACCTCTGTGTCACGCCCAAAACCCAGAAATCAGATTCACAGGAATCCTGATCACCGAATCCGGTGCCGTCAGCCTCCGCAGTACTCCATTCTCGGCTCCCAGCGCAACATAAGCCAGATTTCGAACCTAGGATCCTATAAGGAGGATTTTTCAACGCACATTTATCTTGTAATAAGCATAACCACAAGTTTACCCAAATCATAAAGGCAACATCATCGTCACATATCCACTAATATAATCACTTTAATACAATGCTGGAAGGAAAAACACATATGTATCAAAATCAAAGCTCCTGAAAATCACTGCACACTACAAGCTCAATGCTACTACAACCTAAGGCCACCTGCATGCATCTATCATGCAAAAGCTTACAAAAGCTTAGAGGGTGGTGTAAGTGTGTGTAAGGTAAGTACCGAGTATACAATAGAGTCCGTAAATCATACATCATCGAGATAAGCAGGAAAAATGACAAGGTCATAATCATACGATATCAGAGTAAGCAGAAATATACTAGTAAGTCCATGAGTCACATAATATCAGAGTACACAATGTAGATCATAATGAGCCAAATATTATATACTATAAATACGATGCGATATGCAGATCCTGTTAAGTCCTTCTAAGCCATATAAGTGCAGAAACGTAGTAATCTAAAATGCCATATGCCGTGGATGAAATGCAATATGCGATGCGAATGAAATGACCAAGCTGGAGTGAAGTCAGGATGATAATATGTAGTATCGCAGGCTACAAGGGTCCATCATAGGAGAATTCTATCTAAACCAGTCCCATTCCTAAATTTGGATAGTTAAACACAATGTGGTAAACTCCGGATCTCAGGTTAGTCGCGCGCCCCAACCGAAATCCTGGCCATTACGAAGGTACACGTAATAAATAGTTAAACACCGCCAGCCCAAGTGGATAGTGAATGGATGAATGAATGAGTATGCAACTCCCACTCAGTAGTCTGTCAGCACAGTAGCCTGCCAATCGCTGGTAGCTCACCCAGTGTGATAGGTAGCCCAGGTCTCAGCCCTGCTCACATCACACCCGCCCACATCAGCGTTTGCCCATGTGCGCCCGCTCACATGTACAACAGTGACGAGGTGTCATAATATCATGTCAGTCCTCATATCAAGTCCACGTATCAGTACGGTTCCTCTCTGAGAAATCACCGGGGTCTATTACACCCCACTCCGACTGCCTCCTCCCTAACTGCACAGCCCAGCAAGCATAGGGGACCTCACTATTCGCCTGGCCAATAGTCTGCCAATACCTATTCGACATGTCGATAGCGGACCCAATTATGAGCTAGTCATACTCAGCCTAACTTATAGCCCCTTCACTTGGGCGGATAAGGCCACAACCCCTTCCAACCAACCACGACACAGTGGGAGACACATCCTCATGGTATAGGCACCGACGCTCATATTTCACTTGGTCTAGACATTGGAGCATCTCCTGTTACCAAGGAGGTTCTGAGATTTTCACCTAAGGACATCCTACGTGCCCATAGTGCTAGAACCAAGTATTTTTGGTGTCCCATCTAGCTATCCACGATGTGTTTGTGGTGGGTACGACCCTGATGTCGTTAGGGCATACAATGATCAAGTCACATATATGCAGGATGCATGAGTCACACTATCCAGTCATGCAGCAATCCTGTGCGTACGACGCTATAATATGGGCATTTCGTCTCATAGGGAGTCACGTAAATGTCTCAACCCAACGACTTATGCTATGATCAAACATTCCTCGTATCAAGCATACATATGATGTACATGGCATGAGGCATGAAGTTATACTAAGTATGTTACAAAGTGATGAACTATCCTCACAACGAAGATGGGCCTAAATGGCCTACACACAACAAGTGCAGGCCTATCAATGAGCCCTAGGGAGAGTTATATTACGAACATTTAACCAACATTATTCTTACAATGTGGACATCAAACCAACATTGCTCCTAAGGCATGGCCCGCCATAAATGTCAACACATAAACCACGGTGGAATCACGTTGCAATGGGCCTTATGTACATCCCATTAGGCCTCGACCCATGGGCCTCCAATACATCAAATGGGCCTCATAATATGGGTCTCATATATATCAAGGTGGAACTCAACAACGGGCCATAAATACATTAAGATGGGCCTCATAACATGGGCCTCATATATATTAAAGTGGGCCACATTAATGGGCCACACCAATAGGCTTATGTACATTGTAATGGGCCATAACCCATGAGCCTTAGAATGCATCACAATGGGCCTTAACCCATAGGTCATAATACATCACAATGGGCCTTAACTCATGGGCCCTAATACATCCCAAAGGGGCCTCAACCCATGGTCCCAAATTCATTACAATGGGCCTCAACCCATGGGCCCTAATACATCACAATGGGCCTCAACCCATGGGCCATCAACACACCAAAGGTGGGCCTCAACAACAGGCCTTAAACATGGTAAGTGGGACACATCACGTGGGCCATATATATATATCAAATGGGCCACACCATTAGATAAGTGGTGGTAATGATTTTCACCATTAAATTCCTAAGGCGTCCTGTTAAACGGGCCTAAAAACCCATCCGGAGTGTAAGATTACAGGGTTTCCACCATCCAATCAGCTCAAAACTTTATATGCAGCCTTGAGACCATAAATTAACCGTACACGTCAAATTTTAGCTCCTGAATCCTTCTGAAAATGGCTAAACTGATAGATCAGCCCCTGAAATTATGATTTGGGGCCCGCCTGATATCTGGATAAGCTTCAAATTCAGTCTCAACGCCTTAAATGAGCTGACAATATGGATGGACGGAGCAGATTTCTCACGATCATCACCATGGTCTTATATGTACATTGCATGCACATCACGTACGTGCATGACATCTTCTCATTTACGTAAACAGTGTTTACACTGTGCATTTAAAATTTTCTTAGTAAGGCCTACTCCACATTTAAATCATCGATCTGTACCATCCATTGTGTTCAGAAGGAAGATTTAACCCTTGCCAAAGTGGCATTCTGAAACCATGCAGGCTGTTGCAACATCCTAGCCGTTAAATACAAGATGGACGACGAAGTAGACAAACCCGTGGACTGCACGGATTTCACTCCAAAAATAGACCTTTTCAGATGGTTTTTCATCCTGAAACCAATGGATGGAGTGGATATAAAACAAACACATCATGGTAGGCATGGAAAGCAGGTGGACGGAATGGAATACATACATCATGTGCATCCCACACAGATGGACGTCATGGATATAAGACACGTGCATCAACTGGGTCCCACATGATATTTGAATCTGCCTCATTTCTAAGGGTGGACAGTGTGGATCAAAAGAAACATCATGGTTGGCCCCACAACATGGGTGAAACACACGCATGATTGTGGCCTCCACTGTCCACTGCCGTGGACAGTGTGGAACATAAAACATACATCAGTAGGTCCCATGTGGGGGCCCACCATAACGTTTACTTTCCATCCAACCCGTTGATAAGGTCCCACGGACTCAGGTGAATAGGAAAAAAAAATTTCATATTGGATCCAAAACTTCTATGGGTCCAAAAAGGGTTTCAATGGTAGAGTTCAATCACCGCTGTTTCTTGTGGTGTGGGCCACCTGAGATCCGGATCAAGCTGATTTTGGAGAGGACTCACCTCAAGGGGGGTGGTCCACCTCATGGATGGTGTGGATACAAAATATACATCAAGGTGGGGCCCACGGTAGGGGCCGTGGGTTGTTGTCCGCCCGCCCGCCGTAGGCAGTAGGCGCTGCCTGCAGCAGCAGCCCTACTGCTTACATTTAATTTTTTTTTTTTTTTGAAACACCTCTTTTGTGAGGTTTTTCGAGTGTGGGGCTCACATTAGAGAAATCCACCTCCGCCATTGGTCTCCATGGCTCATAACAAGGCCATCAAGCCCAATATTGGGTATATATTGACGTATAGAAAAATTAAGGTACATTTAAATGGTAAAAATTGCTTCTTGCTAAGGTAGGGCCCACCTGTTTCTTAGATCAACCTCATTTTTTGGCTCAACGCCTAAAATGAGTTGGGGAAGAGGATGGACAGCTTGGATTGAATACATACATCAAGGTGGGTCCTATACAAGCGGTCCACCTCAAATGCCTTAACCAAGGCAATATTTGTGCTTTCACATTCACGTCTAGAGACAATGTATCTGGACTCTTTTCTTTTTATTTTTGGCCTGCACGTATATTAAGGTAGGCCCTGCTTATGTGGGCCACCAAATGATAGATAGTGTGGATATAACCCCTATATAAAGTGGGCCCCACCTATAATCGGCGTGGATCTACAACATGCTTCATGGTGGGGTCCATCCGGGTGGGCCACACAATCACATTTCACACATAAAAACAAATAAAATCGAGAGAGAGAGAGAGAGATCAACATGTGTGATGGAGGGACCCCAACACTATGGCCCCTCCTTTGAAATCAACCATACATCGAGTGGGTCCCATTACACGTGGGCCCACCAAATCAAGATCAACGATGGAGATCCCTTCTCCACCAAAATGAAAGGTCTAGGTGACCTCATTCAACTAAGAAAGCAAATCATCATGATAGGGTCCATGGAGAATGGCCCCATCATGGAATGATCATGAAGATCAAGGTGAGCCATCGGCCACATCTTAGGGTCCAAAGTGAGATCCACACCATTGATCGGTAGGCCTCACTTGGCCCATCATTAAAACGAAATCTAAAGCCTATAGAAGCACCCACCTTATGATCTTCTCGATTCGTTAGAATGTCAGTCTCCTTGTACTTCACTTTGATGGTGGAGATGAGAAATGGATGGCTAGGATAAGAGCTTTTGGGATGGAAAGGTGGGCCACCAAAAATCACTTTCTCACTTGGAATGCTTGGACGTCCACCTCTCTTTCTCTCCTTTGTCGCTTGGAAAATGGTGTAGAGAAAGAGAGAGAGCGAGATGGGATGTAAGGAGAGAGAGTGATGGATGTGAGTGATGGGTGAGGTGATGATGCGAGGTGAGTGATGGGTGAGGTGAGAGATGGGTTGACTTTGTGGTTACTTAACTTGTGGAGAAAGGAAGCATGGGTGCATTGTACTTGACATGAGAGGTGATTGATGGGATTAATTGATGGAATTGATTTGACATATTGTAAAGATTCTCTTGGGATTGCAAATGCGCGGCTTTTTCTTCGAAATAAACGCCGACTCACATCTCTTAGTCAGGGTATCGGATCGATGCATGAGTCGTGGCGTTAGAACCACGGTGACGCGATGGTACAAGTCTCGGATTGAACTGACTTAGATATACAGGATACGACTTAGGGTCGAGCGTAAACGTCGATCATCGGTCGCAGGTTAACGGAATTCGACCTGGAGGGTCGCGGGAGTTGACGGAACAGTACAGACTAGGATACAGGTCTTACAGCTCTCCCCACCTAATAGAAATTTCATCCTTGAAATTTAAACCATAACATAACTAATACAGAGCTTACCAAGGGAGGACAATCCTATCCGAACATAACATGCCGACATAATCAAACACCTAAGAGATGAGAACAATGCCTCTGAATCTCAGCCCCCTGCTCCTAAAACACCTCGCCAACACGACGATGATCCAACAGAACTTCAATTCCTGGATTAGAAACGATCGAACTGGAACACTATACAATCTCAATCTCAACAGTAGGGAGCTATATCAAAAAAAATCTCTACGTTATTCGAACTCGGGGATCTGATCATTCTAAGTTCTCAGCAATCACATAGTGAAGTGTAGCTATTAGTAGATATGTGATGTTATCCTCAGGTATTCCCAAATTAGGCTTTGATACCAACTTCTTTCACGCCCCAAACTCAGAAATCAGATTCACAGGAATTCCGATCGCCGAATCCGGTGCTGAGAGCCTCCGCAGTACTCCATTCTCGGCTCCCAGCGCAACATAAGCCAGATTTCGATCCTGGGATCCTATAAGGAGGATTTTTCAACGCACATTTATCTTGTAATAAGCATAACCACAAGTTTACCCAAATCATAAAGGCAACATCATCGTCATATATCCACTAATATAATCACTTTAATACAATGCTGGAAGGAAAAATACATATGTATCAAAATCAAAGCTCCTGAAAATCGCTGCACGCTACAAGCTCAATGCTACTGCAACCTAACGCCACCTGCACGCATCTATCGTGCAAAAGCTTACAAAACTTAGAGGGTGGTATAAGTGTGTGTAAGGTAAGTGCCGAGTATACAATAGAGTTCGTAAATCATACATCATCGAGATAAGCAGGAAAAATGATAAGGTCATAATCATACGATATCAGAGTAAGTAGAAATATACTTGTAAGTCCATGAGTCACATAATATTAGAGTACACAATGTAGATCATAATGAGCCAAATATTATATACTGCAGATATGATGCGATATGCAGATCCTGTCAAGTCCTTCTAAGCCATATAAGTGCAGAAACATAGTAATCCAAAATGCCATATGTCGTGGATGAAATGCAATATGCGATGCGAATGAAATGACCAAGCTGGAGTGAAGTCGGGATGATAATACGTAGTATCGCAGGCTATGGGATCCAACACAGGGAAATTCTATCCAAACTAGTCCCATTCCTAAATTTGGATAGTCAAACATAATGTGGTAAACTTTGAATCTCAGGTTAGTCGCGCGCCCCAACCAAAATCTTGGCCATTGCGAAGGTACACGTAATAAATAGTTGTACACCGCCAGCCCGAGTGGATAGTGAATGGATGAATGAATGAGTATGTAACTCCCACTCAGTATTCTGTTAGCACAGTAGCCTGTCAATCGCTGGTAGCTCGCCTAATGTGGTAGCTCGCCCAGGCCTCAACCCATCCCACATCACACCATCCCACATCAGCATCCACCCACGTGCGCCCGCCCACATGTACAATAGTGATGGGGTGTCATAATATCATGTCAGTCCTCATATCAAGTCCACATATGAGTACGGTTCCTCCCTGAGAAATCACCGGGGTCTATTACACTCCACTCCGATTGCCTCCTCCCTAGCTGCACAACCCAACGAGCGTAAGGGACCTCACTATCCGCCTGGCCAATAGTCTGCCAATACCTATTCGGCACGTCGATAGCAGACCCATTTACGAGCTGTTCATATTCAGCCTAGCTTATAGCTCCCTCACTCGGGCGGATAAGGCCACACCCCCTTCCAACCAACCACGACACAGTGGGAGACACGGCCTTATGGTATAGGTACGGATGCTCATATTCCACTCAGTCTAGATGTTGGAGCATCTCCTTGTACCAAGGAGGTTCTGGGATTTTCACCCAAGGACATCCTACGTGCCCATAGTGCTAGAACTAAGTATTTTCGGTGTCCCATCTAGCTATCCACGATGTGTCTGTGTAGGCTACGGCCCTGATGTCATTAGCGCGTACAATGATCAAGTCACATATATACGAGATGCATGAGTCACACTATCCAGTCATGCAGCAATCCTGTGCGTACGACACTATAATATGGGCATTCTGTCTCATAGGGAGTCACGTAAATGTCTCAGCCCAACGGCTTATGCTATGATCAAACATTCCTCGTATCAAGCATACATATGATGTACATGACATGAGGCATGAAGTTATACTAAGTATGTTACAAAGTGATGAACTATCCTCACAACGAAGATGGGCCTAAATGGCCTACACACAACAAGTGCAGGCCTATCAATGAGCCCTAGGGAGAGTTATATTGCGGACATTTAACCAACATTATTCTTACAATGTGGACATCAAACCAACATTGCTCTCAAGGCATGGCCCGCCATAAATGTCAACACATAAACCACGGTGGAATCACATTGCAATGGGCCTTATGTACATCCCATTGGGCCTCGACCCATGGCCTCCAATACATTAAATGGGCCTCATATATATCAAGGTGGAACTCAACAACGGGCCATAAATACATCAAGATGGGCCTCATAACATGGGCCTCATATATATCAAAGTGGGCCACATTAGTGGGCCACACCAATAGGCTTATATACATTGTAATGGGCCATAACCCATGGGCCTTAGAATGCATCACAATGAGCCTTAACCCATAGGCCCTAATACATCACAATGAGCCATAACTCATGGGCCCTAATACATCACAAAGGGGCCTCAACCCATGACCCCAAATTCATTACAATGGGCCTCAACCCATGGGCCCTAATACATCATAATAGGCCTCAACCCATGGCCCCAAATTCATTACAATGGGCCTCAACCCATGGGTCATCAACACACCAAAGGTGGGCTTCAACAACGGGCCTTAAACATGGTAAGTGGGCCACATCATCTGGGTCATATGCATATAAATGGGCCACACCAATAGATAAGTAGTGGTAATGATTTTCGCCATTAAATTCCTAAGGTGACCTGTTAAACGGGCCTAAAAACCCATCCAGAGTGTAAGATTACGGGGTTTCCACCATCCAATCAGCTCAAAACTTTGTATGCAGCCTTGGGACCACAAATGAACCGTACACGTCAAATTTCAGCTCCTAGATCCTTCTGAAAATGGCTAAACTGATAGATCAGCCTCTGAAATCATGATTTGAGGCCCGCCTGATATCTGGATAAGCTTCAAATTTGGTCTCAATGCTTTAAATGAGCTGACAATGCGGATGGACGAAGTAGATTTCTCATGATCATCACCATGGTCCTATATGTACATTGCATGCACATCACGTACATGCATGACATCTTCTCATTTACGTAAACAGTGTTTACACTGTGCATTTAAAATTTTCTTAGTATGGCCTACTCCACATTTAAATCATCAATCCGTACCATCCATTGTGTTCAGAAGGAAGATTTAACCCTTGCCAAAGTGGCATTCTGAAACCATGTAGGCTGTTGCAACATCCTACTCGTTAAATATAAGATGGACGGCGAAGTAGACAAACCCATGGACTGCACGGATTTCACTCCAAAAACAGACCTTTACGGATGCTTTTGCATCCTGAAACCAATAGATGGAGTGGATATAAAACAAACACATCATGGTAGGCATGAAAAGCAGGTGGACGGAATGGAATACATACATCATGTGCGTCCCACACAGATGAACGTCATGAATATAAGACACGTGCATCAACTGGGTCCCACATGATATTTGAATCTGCCTCAGTTCTAAGGGACAGTGTGGATCAAAAGAAACATCACGGTTGGCCCCACAACATGGGTGAAACACATGCATCATTGTGGCCTCCACCGTCCACTGCCGTGGACGGTGTGGAACATAAAACATACATCAGTAGGTCCCACGTGGGGGCCCACCATAACGTTTACTTTCCATCCAACCCATTGATAAGGTCCCACGGACTCAGGTGAATAGGAAAAAAAAATTCATATTGGATCCAAAACTTCCGTGGGTCCAAATAGGGTTTCAATGGTAGAGTTCAATCACCGCTGTTTCTTGTGGTGTGGGCCACTTGAGATCCGGATCAAGCTGATTTTGGAGAGGACCCACCTCAGGGGGGGTGATCCACCTCATGGATGGTGTGGATACAAAATATACATCAAGGTGGGGCCCACGGTAGGGGTCGTAGGTTGCTGTCCGCCCACCCACCGTAGGCAGTAGGTGCTGCCTACAGCAGCAACCCTGCTGCTTACATTTTTTTTTTTGAAACGCTTCTTTTGTGAGGTTTTTTGAGTGTGGGGCTCACATTAGAGAAATCCGCTGTAAGACCCGTATCTTGGTCCGTACCTTTTCGTAGACTTCCGCGGTCTTACTGGTCGAATTTCGATAACCTTCAACCCTTAACCGATATCGACGCGCGACCCTGATTCATATACCGATAACCCGAGTCTACTCAATCCGAGACCAATACCATAGCGACCGCGCCGTCATTGCGGTTCCGATGCTGCGACTCGCGCACCAAGGCGATACCCTGGTCGAGAGTTGTAGGCCAACATTCGGTGCGAGGAAAATGCCATGCATTGCGAAACTCAAGAGAATCTCTACGATGTGTCACATCAATCACATCAATCCCATCAATCAATCAATCCATCAATCCATCACATGTCAAGTACACATCACTTTCACCCCTTTTCCCAAGCAACCACAAAAGTCTTCCTAACCCATACCTTTCTTACATAAAAGGCCACAAAAGTCTTCACCTCCCATACCTCTCTTACACAAAAGGCCACAAAAGTCAAAGATTTCTTACACAACCATCACTCACCACATCCATCCATCACTCTCTCTCTCTCCCTTTACAACTCTCTCTCTTTCTCTCTTTCTCATTTCAAAATCTCCAAGCAAAAGAGCTCCATACGTATGGAATTTTTCAAGCATCCCTAAGCTCCAAGTGGCCCACTTTCCTACCCCATCATCTCCTATCTCAACCCTCCATTCCTCATCTCATCCATTGAAATCCAAGCTAAGGTGTCAAGGAATCCCTAGGAGTAAGAAGATCGGACGGTGGGTGCTAGATCATACTAATTTTTCTTATTTTTATGATGGGCCAAGTGAGGCCCACCGATCAATGGTGTGGATCTCACTTGGGACCCTAAGTTGTGGCCGATGGACCACTTTGATCATCATGATCATCCATGGTGGGGCCATTCTCCATGGACCCCATCATGATGTTTATTTCTTTAGAAAGGTCATCTATACCATCCATATTGGTGGGGAAAGGATCCCCACCGTTGATTTTAAGTTTTGATGGTCCCATGTGCTAAATGACCCACTTGATGTATGATTCATTGCAAGGGAGGGCCCATAGTGTCGGGGTCCCTCCATCACACGCGTCCCACCTTTCATCTCTCTCTTTCTCTCCATCTCTCTCTCTTATTTATTTATTTATTTATTTCTTTTTATTTTATTTTATTTTATTTTATTTGTGATAGAGTTGTGTGGCCCACTTGAATGGACCCCACCTTGAGCATTTATTTGGTCCAAGCTTTCTTCAAGTGGGGTCCACCTTGCATGTTGTACCCCCATCATCCATCAGCGGTGGCCCACTTCAATAGGCCACCACAATGTATATTTTAAAAGGGGGCCAAACCGTCCAGCGTCTGGGATGCTGGATGTCCCTGTACAAAAAAAAAAAGAGGAAAAAGAGGGCCCTTGTGTAGGCCCCACCTTGATGTATGAGTGTAATCCAAGCCGCCCACCCTTTTTCCCATAACTTTTTAAGCGTTGAGCCAAGGGATGAAGTTAATTCGTTCATTGGGCGGGCCATACTACGTAAAACAGTGACACTCACCGTTTAAATTAAATCTTAATTTTTCTACATGCCTAGATATGCTCAATAGCGGACTCATTGGATTGGTCTTGAGCCGGGGAAGCTAGTGAGCGGAGTGGATTCTCATGATGCGGACCCCACACGATGAAAACCCCAGAAAAATCAGGTTTCCCAATTTTTACAAAGAGGCCCTGCCTCCTCTCTGACAAGAGTGCAGGTGCTGCACGCTGTTATGTGCAGCGTCAGCGTGTGGGCGGGCGTGTGCAACGCCCGGATGGCGTCCAGCATGGGACCCACGGCTCCAGCCGTGGGCCCCACCGTAATGTTTGTTTGTCATCCAACCTGTTCATGAGGTGGGTCCCATCCTCATGTGGGCCCCCTCCAAATTCCGGCTCGATCCAGAACTCAGGTGGCCCACACCATAGGAAACAGTGGAATTGAATATCTACCATTGAAGTCTTTTGGGGCCCACAGAAGTTTTGGACCAAGCTGAAATTTATATTTTTCCTTCAACCAGGTCTGTTTGACCTTATCAATGGGTTGGATGCCAAATAAATATTACAGTGGGCCCCACATGGGACCCACAATGATGCATGTGTCTTAAAGTCCACCGTCTAGTGGACGGTGGCACCCACCTTCATGTATCTGTACTCCCACCGTCCAGCGGGACGGTGGGGCCCTTTGAGAAGTATGTGTTTGGTCCTCATTGTCCAGCGACAGTGGGACCCGCCATGATGTATGTGATGCATCCAGACCATCCATCCGCTTGGTGAAATCATTTTAAGGCATGAGTGGCTGATTGGGTGGGCCACTCATGTATGAGATAGGCCCATTTGAATTACAAAAGGCCTATGGGTTAGACTCAATTGATTTATGAAAGGCTCATGGGTTAGGCCTATTTGATTCATATAAGGCCTATGGACTTGGGCCCACTTGATATGTAAAGCCTATGGGCTTAGGCTCACTTGATATTTAAGGCCTATGGGTTTAGGCCCACTTGATATGTTTCAAGTCCATGGGACTAGACCCATTTGATGTATTCCAAGGCCCATGAAATTGGACCCATTTGATGCATTTTTAAAGCCTATGGAAGTAGGTCCATTTGATATATGTAAGGTCTAGGGGTTAAGGCCCTTTTGGCGTGCATATGGGGTTCAATTGGTGTGACCCATTCGTTACCTTTAAGAACCATGAGTTAAGCTCATTTGATGCAATCCAAGGCCCACGGGTTTTGACCCATTGCAATGCACATAAGACCCATTGGTGTGACCCATTTATGTGGCCCATCTGATGAATAAAAGGCCCATAAGATATGGCCCATTTGATATATATGTAAGGCCCAATGGGATGAACCTACGGTCCATTGCAATGTGTAATTCCCATACAGACTAACTAGCGATGTTTATAAAGATTGTGCCTTGGGAGCAATGTTGGTTTGACGTCCACATTGCGAGTGTAATGTTGGTTAGATGTCCACATTACGACTCTCCTTAGGGCCCATTACTGGGCCGTACTTGCTGTGTATAGGCCGTCCAGGCTCATTTGCATTGTAAGAATGGTTCATCACTCATTTACATGTTTAGTATAGTTTCATGACTCATGATCATACACATCATATGTATGCTTGATATGAGGATTGACTGATCATAGCATATGCCTTCGGACAGGTTGTTTATGGGCTCTTGGTTAGGTAGTGTTGCCTTGCCATCACAGTTGTCTGGCGTCCACGACATTTTTCACGTCTACATGTTGAGGAAGTGTGGGTCAGACATAGTTCCCGTTATTGATTGGCAGCCGCTGGAGGTTCGTGAGGACGCTTCTTACATTGAGCAGCCAGTCCGTATCCTTAATCGGAAGGAGCAGGTTCTCAGAACCAAGGTCATTCTGTTGGTGAAGGTGCAGTGGGGTTACCATTCTGTAGAGGAGGCTTCTTGGGAGCGTGAGACTGAGATTCGAGAGCGTTATCCTCATCTCTTTGATGATTGATCTTGTATTGTATTTTGTATGCTGCCCCTGATTCTATATGATGACGTTATGTTTCATATTCTTCGCGAGTAATGCTTAGTTGCGATACTTGTGAAAATTTCGAGGATGAAATTTTTATGAGGGGAGAGCTGTAAGACCTGTATCTTGGTCCGTACCTTTTCGTAGACTTCCGCGGTCTTACCGGTCGAATTCCGGCAACCTTCGACCCTTAACCGATATCGACGCGCGAACCTGATTCATATACCGACAACCCGAGTCGACTCAACCCGAGACCAATACCATAGCGACCGCGCCGTCGATGCCGTTCCGATGCCGCGACTCGCGCGCCAAGGCGATACCCTGGTCGAGAGTTGTAGGCCAACGTTCGGTGCGAGGAAAATGTCGCGCGTTGCGAAACCTAAGAGAATCTTTACGATGTGTCACATCAATCACATCAATCCCATCAATCAATCAATCCATCAATCCATCACATGTCAAGTACACATCACTTTCACCCCTTTTCCCAAGCAACCACAAAAGTCTTCCTAACCCATACCTTTCTTACACCAAAGGCCACAAAAGTCTTCACCTCCCATACCTCTCTTACACAAAAGGCCACAAAAGTCAAAGATTTCTTACACAACCATCACTCCCCATATCCATCCATCACTCTCTCTCTCCCTTTACAAATCTCTCTCTTTCTCTCTTTCTCATTTCAAAATCTCCAAGAAAAAGAGCTCCATACGTATGGAATTTTCCAAGCATCCCTAAGCTCCAAGTGGCCCACTTTCCTACCCCATCATCTCCCATCTCAACCCTCCATTCCTCATCTCATCCATTGAAATCCAAGCTAAGGTGTCAAGGAACCCCTAGGAGCAAGAAGATCGGACGGTGGGTGCTAGATCATACTAGTTTTTCTTATTTTTATGATGGGCCAAGTGAGGCCCACCGATCAATGGTGTGGATCTCACTTGGGACCCTAAGTTGTGGCCGATGGACCACTTTGATCATCATGATCATCCATGGTGGGGCCATTCTCCATGGTCCCCATCATGATGTTTATTTCTTTAGAAAGGTCATCTAGACCATCCATATTCGTGGGGATAGGATCCCCACCGTTGATTTTAAGTTTTGATGGTCCCATGTGGTAAATGACCCACTTGATGTATGATTCATTGCAAGGGAGGGCCCATAGTGTCGGGGTCCCTCCATCACACGCGTGTCCCACCCTCCATCTCTCTCTTTCTCTCCATCTCTCTCTCTTTATTTATTTATTTATTTATTTATTTATTTTTATTTTATTTTATTTTATTTGTGATAGAGCTGTATGGCCCACTTGAATGGACCCCACCTTGAGCATTTATTTGGTCCAAGCTTTCTTCAAGTGGGGCCCACCTTGCATGTTGTACCCCCATCATCCATCAGCGGTGGCCCACTTCAATAGGCCACCACAATGTATATTTTAAAAGGGGGCCAAACCGTCCAGCGTCTGGGACGCTGGACGTCCCTGTACAAAAAAAAAAAGAAGAGGAAAAAGAGAAGCTTTGGGGGTGGGCCCTTGTGTAGGCCCCACCTTGATGTATGAGTGTAATCCAAACCGCCCACCCTTTTTCCCATAACTTTTTAGGCGTTGAGCCAAGGGATGAAGTTAATCCGTTCATTGGGCGGGCCATACTACCCAAAACAGTGACACTCACCGTTTAAATTAAATCTTAATTTTTCTACATGCCTAGATATGCTCAATAGCGGACTCATTGGATTGGTCTTGAGCCGGGGAAGCTAGTGAGCGGAGTGGATCCTCATGATGCGGACCCCACACGATGAAAACCCCAGAAAAATCAGGTTTCCCAATTTTTACAAAGAGGCCCTGCCTCCTCTCTGACAAGAGTGCAGGTGCTACACGCTGCTGTGTGCAGCGTCACCGTGTGGGCGGGCGTGTGCAACGCCCGGATGGCGTCCAGCATGGGACCCACGGCTCCAGCCGTGGGCCCCACCGTAATGTTTATTTGTCATCCAACCTGTTCATGAGGTGGGTCCCATCCTCAGGTGGGCCCCCTCCAAATTCCGGCTCGATCCAGAACTCAAGTGGCCCACACCATAAGAAACAGTGGAATTGAATATCTACCATTGAAGTCTTTTGGGGCCCACAGAAGTTTTGGACCAAGCTGAAATTTGTATTTTTCCTTCAACCAGGTCTGTTTGACCTTATCAATGGGTTGGATGCCAAATAAATATTACAGTGGGCCCCACATGGGACCCACAATGATGCATGTGTCTTAAAGTCCACCGTCCAGTGGACGGTGGCACCCACCTTCATGTATCTGTACTCCCACCGTCCAGCGGACGGTGGTGCCCTTTGAGAAGTATGTGTTTGGTCCTCACTGTCCAGCGATAGTGGGACCCGCCATGATGTATGTGATGCATCCAGACCATCCATCCGCTTGGTGAAATCATTTTAAGGTATGAGTGGCTGATTGGGTGGGCCACTCATGTATGGGCTAGGCCCATTTGAATTACAAAAGGCCTATGGGTTAGGCTCAATTGATTTATGAAAGGCTCATGGGTTAGGCCTATTTGATTCATATAAGGCCTATGGACTTGGGCCCACTTGATATGTAAAGCCTATGGGCTTAGGCTCACTTGATATTTAAGGCCTATGGGTTTAGGCCCACTTGATATGTTTCATGTCCATGGAACTAGACCCATTTGATGTATTCCAAGGCCCATGAAATTGGACCCATTTGATGCATTTTTAAAGCCCATGGAAGTAGGCCCATTTAATATATGTAAGGTCTAGGGGTTAAAGTCCTTTTGGCATGCATATGGGGTTCAATTGGTGTGACCCATTCGTTACCTTTAAGAACCATGAGTTAAGCTCATTTGATGCAATCCAAGGCCCACAGGTTTTGACCCATTGCAATGCACATAAGACCCATTGGTGTGACCCATTTATGTGGCCCATCTGATGAATAAAAGGCCCATAAGATATGGCCCATTTGATATATATGTAAGGCCCAATGGGATGAACTTACGGTCCATTGCAATGTGTAATTCCCATACAGAGTAACTAGCGATGTTTACAAAGATTGTGCCTTGGGAGCAATGTTGGTTTGACGTCCACATTGCAAGTGTAATGTTGGTGAGATGTCCACATTACGACTCTCCTTAGGGCCCATTATTGGGCTGTACTTGCTGTGTATAGGCCGTCCAGGCCCATCTGCGTTGTAAGAATGGTTCATCACTCATTTACATGTTTAGTATAGTTTCATGACTCATGATCATACACATCATATGTATGCTTGATATGAGGATTGACTGAACATAGCATATGCCTTCGGGTAGGTTGTTTATGGGCTCCTGGTTAGGCAGTGTTTCCCTACATGAGCGCACAATATGCGCAGGATTTGTTGCATGACTGGATAGCGTGAATCATGCATTTCGCATTTGTGTGACATGGTTATTGTACGCCCTAGCGACATCAGGGCCGTAGCCTCCACAGATGCATAGTGGTTAGCAGGATTGGATACTGGAAATCTTGTTCTACATGGGGTGCTATAGGCATCCCTGGGTGAAAGTCCTTAAACCCTTATGGTAGCAAGAGGTTTCTCCAACGTCTAGACCGAGTGGGTAGATGAGCGTTGAGTACCGATTACCAGACGGTCAGGATCTCTAATGTGTCATGGTCGGTTGGAAGGGGGTGCGGCCTTACCCGCCCGAGTGTAGGGGGCAATGCTAGGCTGAGTCTGACCAGCTCGAGGAATGGGTCCGCTATCGACGAGTCGCGCCCGATATTGGCAGATGGATAGTGTGGTCTCTTCCACTTACCTTATTGCGCGCGATGTGGCGGCAATCTTGTTTAGAGTGTACTAGACCCCGGTGATATCCCATTTTTGAGCTGTATTGATGTGTGGATATAGATGAGGATCTGTATGCTTGAGTTGCATTGCACATCGCATGGCCTTGGGATGCCCGATACCACTCATGTCTTGCATCGCATAGCCTTGGTACGGCTCATGATATTATAGATCCATCTGCATATTTCGCATTACTCTGACATTGCATGTTCATATTACTACCTTACGCACACACTTTCACCACCCTCTAAGATTTCTATAAGCTTATGCACGACTGTTGCGTGCAGGTGACGTTGGTTCGCAGCAGCGCTGAGGTAGAAGCACGTTGCTGATCGTTTTGGAGTTTTTGTTCTTTACCATTGTATTTCCCTTTATGCTCATTGTACTTGTAAAGTTTTTGATCATAGTGGAAATGTAATGGATTTCTTGGTTGTTGTTTGTGGGTTATGCCTTTGATTATTCTTATTACGAATCAAACTGACGTTGAAAATCCTCCTCGTAGCATCCCAGGATCGGAACCTGCCGAATGGGCGCTAGGAGCCGAAAATGGGGTTCTACGGAGGCTGTCGGCGCCGGATTCGGCGATCGGGAATTTTGTGAGCTCGGTTTCTGAGTTTGGGGCGTGACATCCGCCTTTGCCATTGGTCCCCATGGCTCATAACAAGGCCATCAAGCCCAATATTGGGTATATTTTGGCGTATAGAAAAATTAAGGTACATTTAAATGGTAAAAATTGCTTTTTGCTAAGGTAGGGCCCACCTGTTTCTCAGATCAACCTCATTTTTTGGCTCAATGCCGAAAAGGATGGACGGCTTGGATTGAATACATAAATCAAGGTGGGTCCTATGCAAGGGGCCCACCTCAAATGCCTTAACCAAGGCAATATTTGTGCTTTCACATTCACGTCTAGAGACATTGTCTCTGGACTCTTTTCTTTTTATTTTTGGCCTGCACGTATATTAAGGTGGGCCCTGCTATGTGGGCCACCAAATGATAGATAGTGTGGATACAACCCCTATATAAAGTGGGCCCCACCTATAATCGGCTTGGATCTACAACATGCTTCATGGTGGGGTCCATCCGGGTGGGCCACACAATCACATTTTCACACACAAAAATAAATAAAATTAAGAGAGAGAGAGAGAGAGATCAACACGTGTGATGGAGGGACCCCAACACTATGGGCCCTCCTTTGAAATCAACCATACATCGAGTGGGTCCCATTACACGTGGGCCCACCAAATCAAGATCAATGGTGTAGATCCCTTCTCCACCAAAATGAAAGGTCTAGGTGACCTCATTCAACTAAGAAAGCAAATCATCATGATGGGGTCCATGGAGAATGGCCCTATCATGGAATGATCATGAAGATCAAGGTGAGCCATCGGCCACATCTTAGGGTCCAAAGTGAGATCCATATCATTGATCGGTAGGCCTCACTTGGCCCATCATTAAAACGAAATGTAAACCTATAGAAGCATCCACCTTATGATCTTCTCGGTCCGTTGGAATGTCGGTCTCCCTGTGCTTCGCTTTGATGGTGGAGATGAAAAATGGATGGCTAGGATAAGCGCTTTTGGTATGGAAAGGTGGGCCACCAAAAATCACTTTCTCACTTGGAATGCTTGGACGCCCACCTCTCTCTCTCCTTTGTTGCTTGAAAAATGGTGTAGAGAAAGAGAGAGAGAGAGAGAGAGAGATGGGATGTAAGGAGAGAGAGTGATGGATGAGGTGATGGATGTGAGGTGAGTGATGGGTAAGGTGAGAGATGGGTTGACTTTGTGGTTGCTAAACTTGTGGAGAAAGGAAGCATGGGTGCATTGTACTTGACATGAGAGGTGATTGATGGGATTGATTTGACATATTGTAAAGATTCTCTTGGGATTGCAAATGCGTGGCATTTTTTTCAAAATAAATGCCGACTCATATCTCCTAGTCAGGGTATCGGATCGGTGCACGAGTCGAGGCGTTAAAACTGCGGCGACGGTGTGGTCACGATGGTACAAGTCTCGGATTGAACTGACTCAGATATACAGGATACGACTTAGGGTCGAGCGCAAATGTCGATCATCGGTCGCAAGTTAACGGAATTCGACCGGGAGGGTCGCGGGAGTTGACGGAACAGTACGGACAACGATACGGGTCTTACACTCTGGAACCAAGAGGGTTTAGGGACTTTCACCTAGGGATATCTATAGCACCCCATGTAGAACAGATTTTTAGTGTCTCATCTGGGCATCCACGATATGCATGTGGAGGCTACGACCCTAATGTCGCTAGGGCATACAGTAATCACAGCACACAATGCAAGATGCATGAGTCATACAATCCAGTCATGCATCAATCTTACGCATACCGTGTGCTCATGTTAGACAATCTCCGCCTATCAGGGAGTCTCATAATAACCGGCACTATAACATATGCAATGGTCAATCATATCTCATAACAAACATGCAGATGATACGTATGGGCATGTATCATGATGCTATGCTGTCACATACTCATAATCGGTATTAATAACCATCATCGACAATTGACCTCGACAACGTGGACATTTAACCACCATTGCCCCCAAGGAATGATCCATATAGAGCCTAACATACAGTGGACCCACGGCATCACACAAAGGCCAAATATACAACACCATGGGCCTCACTCAAGAGCTTAATACACATCACGATGGACCTTTCACATGGGCCTAACATACATCACAATGGGCTCCATTGCCTGGCCCTCAGATGCACCACAATGGGCCTTATACAATTATAATGGGCAGCATCACATGGGCCTTACATACATCACAATGGGCTCCATCGCCTAGCCCTCAAATGTACCATAATGGGCCTCATACAATTATAAGGGGCTGCATCACATGAGCTGTAACGCCCCGAAAATCGGGGGTCGGGTAGAAACCCAACTCCTGAGTTCCAGAACATCACTTATGCAACATATATGATGATGATGATTAAATGTTGTCTGTTAGTATAGTAAACATGAGTGAGATTAAGCCAAACAGCAAATCATACTCTAGAGGTAATTAAATTATGCAAGTAGAAGACTGTGGTATGTATATAAATTATATAAAAATGATGGTAAGCTCTCAGAGTATGATTATCACCAGGTTAAATAATTACATGAAATGTGAAATAAGAAAAAGTAGTGTTTTCTATCCAAACCCTATGGTCCCGTCAGCGTAACTCCAGGTCTGCTTAGACCCGCCAGAGAGTTGGACATAGGAGAGCTCCTCCTCGTCCTCGAATAGACCGGCTCTGCCTCAAAGCATCGCCAACACCTGCAGCTAAGACAGAGTCTGCTTGGTATGTACAACACCGTCCCGTAACGTGGGAGTGAGTGATCAACTCAGTGGAATCATAGAGCAAAGGTTAACATGTTATCAAATCAATCAAGCGATAATGGTAAAGCAAGTAATCAAACATTCCTAAACATTATGATTAATGCAAAATGAAATGACATGATGGATGCCCTCACCGACATACTCCCTCATGCAACACCATCTTATGTCTGCGGCATGCTTTCTTCCCTCAGTGCTCCACATCTTCAAGGCACATGCAGTGCGATATGAATATGATTACCGAGTTGTTATTAGTCCTTTTCATACAGCAGGATTGGGAAACTAGGGTACCTCCCTTATATCATTCCCAAACAAGGATCCTGTCTAGGGTCGTCACTCCTAGTAGTCTCATACGATGATATATTTTTAGGTCGTTGCAAGGGCTGTCAGGGCTTTTGCACGCACTCGTTGCACCGCTCCCCCATCACCTTATCAATACAGGCCTAGTTTGTACTCTTATTGCTACAGAAGGGTCGTCGCCTCACGTAGACTTAGAGTACGCTCGAGGTCACTACAAAGGGCTGCCAGGGCTGTTGCTCGCACTCGTTGCACCACTCCCCCATCACCTTATCAATGTAGGCCGACAGTAAGAATATAGTATCTCATACCACCATAATCTGCTCACGAGTCTGGGTTACTCACTGGTCACTACGGGGAGGTTTGTGTCCCCAGCGTAGGCCGACAGCTCAACCACGATGTCTCATACCACCATGCTTGGCTCATGAGTCTTAGTGGATCAAGGTACCACGGTTATCAGGGTTTTCACAGGTAAGTTCAGTACCCTAGGTTCAAGCAGTTATGACCAATACAAGGTGAACACACAATGGTCAATCGGGTTACTTGACGAGTTCGACTAGTACTAGCGCCCATTGAGTTGTACGACATGAAGTGCATAAGCACTTCGTGTGGCCTAACTATTGCCGACAAGCAACGCAAGATTCGGGTTCGTCAAACACGTCTTGTGTGGCGAATAGAGGCCAACCACGAGCTCAAATCTGTTACCGACTTCCTGAACTAAAGTATAGCCCCAAACACTTGTAATCTAAATCAATAATCATATGAGAGACAGAATTAAAAATACAAGTAATTCCAGCATGTTTTCAGCATATTATAACATACATCATAAGCAGTTAACCATACACGAGTGTTTCATATATACAGTATTCAATTCAACTACAACAAGCACGGAGGAAATCATGTACATCATCAAATTAGTTGAGAATCCAATCTCAATGCTAATTTACAACACTATTTACTCAATACTTACTAATACATACATTTATACAAACACTTAGTCTACATAGCATATGTCGGCCAAAGTGTACATTAGGGCGAATCTCTTCGCCAAATAGAACATACTCGCATAACTAGCATAGGTAGATGACAAATACTCATGGCAATCATATCAGCAAAATACGTACATATACAGTATTTTCTATAAATACCTAAAATACCCTAAATCTCATATTCTTCATACGTATTCGAAATGGAAAACAGACAGCATGTTCTACATGTCAAACGGCATCCTTGTCAACAATCTACCATTAAACGACATTGAAAGCTTTGAAAACAGGTAATCTAAGCATCTAGAATCCACACCTTAAACCAGAAATTGTAAAACGAAGTTGATTCAGATGATAAGTCTTCGTCAACGGCTCAACGACAATCTATACCATGAAATAGGTCAGCTATATTAGCACTACAACTACATGGATTACCTAAACAGGTTAGAGGTAGGATTTCTTACCTAAAAACGACGTTGGAAGTGCTAAAAGAGCAACACAGATGGACGGCTTGGCACATGGAGCAGCAAGGAAGAATTCCAGGAGAAAAGCTCCAAATCTCTCTCTTTCTCTCCCTTTTCTCTCTCTCTCTCTTCTCTCTTCTCTCTCCTAAGGCTTAGGAAATTCGTATGGAATGAGAGAGAGGGGTTTTAAGGTCCTTATATAGGCCCAGAATTGCGAGAAATAGGCTTGGGGCCAAGGTATACTTATTTTATAACCAAAATGGGCTTGTTCTGATCTAACGGAGCACTTCTGGCAGCCCCTTTTCTACGTGCGGTCGGACTTAAGCTGTCTGACATTGGATCTAGGTCAGGCTGAGTTTTTGGTCCGATCGAATTTTTAAATCGACCGTGGCGGACCAGTTTCAGTTCAGCGGTCATCGAAACTCGATCAGGGCCACAAGTGCTATGACATGAGCAGGCCATCATCCCTGATCCGAGGGTAAATTTGGATCAGATTCTGACGGTCAGAACTCTTAGAAAATGTCGCGCAAGTGACACGTGCCAGATTTCATAAATTTTATTTAATTTCTAACATTTCTCATACTCTTCACTTTGGACTCAAGAAAATTGTCGTGGGACATCATCTGGACTTGATTTTTGGGGTGATTGTCAAGTCCAACTAGGCGGTCAGGATTGTCTAAGTTCGGGATAATCGGACTTTCGATGTGCGGTCCAGGTCTGATACAAAGTTTCTAAATGCTCCCGTGAGCAACCGGGTTTAGAGTTTGATCCTAGGTTTTTGGGTATTGTAGAGTCAACTATTCAACACGGTTTGGCTCTAGTAGATCGTATGTAAAGTGCTTGGTGATAATTTCACAAGTAGTCTAATCTAGCACTTAGTTAATTTCATCTGATTTCTAAAGGATGTAGCCTCTAGTGATTTCTGCTTGAGGTGGGATTTGAAGGGTGAAGTGAGTGGTATATGAAAATGAACCAGGAAGTGTTTGGAGAAGGATTTTGGGGGAGATTTGAAAGATTTTTCAAGAAATGGAAAGCTTGGAGGGGTGGTTTGTGAAGGAAGTACCAAAATAGGAAAGAAATAAGGGTCGAACCCTGCATTAGTGGGTCCCACTGGGCCCCACATGCGATCGGCCCGCTGGGCCTGGCCCGATTACCCGCGAGGCCTCGCCAACCACTGGAGTGGTTGGCGAGGTCTCGCCATTTAGGCGAGGCCCTCCTGCCCCCTAGGTCCCAGAAAAGTGTGGGCCCCACCCTGGGTCCCTCTAGATTGGCGTGAGTAGGCCTCCGACTCCATTTGAGGCATTTTTGGGGCTAATTTGTAAACCGGAATGAGTTTATGCAATTTGTAGCATATGATTTTGGGGTAGGAGATGCTAATATATCCAACTAACCCATTTATTTTGTTAGATTCCAAAAGGTTAAGGGTCAAAACCCATTTTATCCATTTATTTACTATTTATGGTAAGTTTTAGTTTCGGTATTGTTCTTCCTCATTTATACCCTAGGATTGGTGTGTATTATGAATGTGCTTAAAAACAAATGAAGAATAAAGTGGTGGAGGGTGAGATTTTGAAGGAATTGGTTAAAAAGAGGTTTTTGGCTTGGAGATTGAGTGTAAGATATTGGGGTTGACCTACCACCTAAGGACATTCATTTCTAGGTTTGGAATGGAATGAAATATAGTCTAAACCCTTCGATTGACGGTCTAGAAGTGATTTGTGGTCGTTGTGTGTGTTTAGGAGTGTGCACGGACTCAATCTCGGCGACCATTTTCAGTGAGTTTTAGTTTAAGTATAGTTCTTCACTATTTAAACTTGAGGATTCGTGTCTAATATAAAAGTACTTGGAGAAGTTTGAAAAATGAGGTGGTGAAAGATGAGATTTGAAGGAAATGGGTTGAAAAGTGATTTCTTTAGCTTTGGAATTGAGCTTTGAGAGTGTTATGGTTGACCCATTGCCTAAGGACGTCTAATTCCAGGTTGGCAAAAATCTAAGGTGTTACAACACTCTAGAGCCCTCTTTGGAGTCCCTTGTCATCCAAATCAATCCTAGTCAGAGTCTATTTGACCTCATTCGAGGTGGCCAAGATGGTGCATGTGTTTTAGTCATGCCATCCATCTATTTTTATGGGTGGAGCCCACCGTGATATTGTTTGTATCCACGCCGTCCATCCACCATATGGACGGGTGGAGTCCACTATGATGTATATTTGTACCCACGTCGTCCATTCACCAACTGGACGGGTGGAGTCCACCATGATGTACTTGTTCACACCATCCATATGGACGGTGTGTTGTGGGCCACCATGTTGCATGTTTTGTATCCCACCGTCCATCCATTGATGGAGTGGGGCTGCGCCACACGTGTGATAAGTGTGGGTAGGTGGGACCCACCTTGATTTATGCATTGAATATCCAAGTCATCTGTCCCTGGAGAGCACACCTGATGTATGTGATTTCAGCCATGTCATTCACTATGTTTGCTAGATGGGTATGGCCTACCATGATATGTTTGTTCTATATCCACTCCATCCATTGATTTTAGGACGAAAAACCATCTGGAAAGGACTTTTTTTGGAGTGAAATCCGTGCAATCCATGGGTTTGTCTACTTCGCCGTCCATCTTATATTTAACGGTTAGGATGTTGCAACAGCTTGCATGGTTTCAGAATGCCACTTTGGCAAGGGTTAAATCTTCCTTCTGAACACAATGGACGGTACGGATCGATGATTTAAATGTAGAGTAGGCCGTACTAAGAAAATTTTAAATGCACAGTGTAAACACTATTTGTGTAAATGAGAAGATGTCATGCATGTACGTGATGTGCATGCAATGTACATATAGGTCCATGGTGATGATCGTGAGAAATTTGCTCCATCCATCCACATTATCAGCTCATTTAAAGCGTTGAGACCGAATTTGAAGCTTGTCCAGATATCAGGCGGGCCCCAAATCATGATTTCAAGGGCTGATCTATCAGTTTAGCCATTTTCAGAAGGATACAGGAGCTGAAATTTGACGTGTACGACTAATTTGTGGTCCTAAGGTTGCATATAAAGTTTTGAGCTGATTGGATGGTGGCAACCCCGTAATCTTACACTCTGGATGGATTTTTAGGCCCGTTTAATAGGATGCCTTAGGAATTTTAATGGTGAAAATCATTATCACTACTTATCTATTGGTGTGGCCCATTTGATACGCATATGGCCCAGGTGATGTGGCCCACTTACCATGTTTAAGGCCCATTGTTGAGGCCCACCTTTGGTGTGTTGATGGCCCATGGGTTGAGGCCTATTGTAATGAATTTGGGGCCATGGGTTAAGGTCCATTGTGAAGTATTAGGGCCCATGGGTTAAGGCCCATTGTGATGTATTCTAGGGCCCATGGGTTAAGGCCCATTGCGATGTATTAGGGCCCATGGGTTGAGACCCATTGTGATGTATAAAGGCCCGTGGGTTGAGACCCACTGTGATGTGTATAGGGCCCATGGGTTGAGGCCCAGTGTGGTGTATTTGGAACCCATGGGTTGAGGCCCATTGTACTGTGATTCCACCATGGGTTATGTAATGACATTTATGGCGGGCCATGCCTTGGGAGTAATTCTGGTTTGACGTCCACATTGTAAGAATAATGTTGGTTAAATGTCCACATTATAACTCTCCCTAGAGCTCATTGATGGGCCCATACTTGTTGTGTGTAGGCCATCAAGGCTCATCTTTGTTGTGAGGTTATTTCATCACCATATAAAATGCTTAGTATAACTCTATGATTCATGCCCATACGCATCATATGTATGCCTGATATGAGGAATGTTTGATCATAGCATACGCCATTGGGCAGACTATTTACGGGAGTCCTTATAAGACAAAGTTCTTGCATTAACGTGTCGTACGCACATGATTGCTGCATGATTAGGTAGTGTGACTCATGCATCTCGTATATATATGATTTGATCATTATACGCCCTAGCAACATCAGGGTTGTGGCCTCCACAGACACATTATGGATGGCCAGATGGGACACCAGAAATACTTAGTTCTAACACTATGGGAACTTAGAATGTCCTTGGGTGAAAGTCTCAGAACCTCCGAGGCCAGGAGTAGCCCCAATGTCTACACCGAGTGGAACATGAGCGCCCGAGTGCCGAATACCAGTAGGCCGCATCTCTCATTGTGTCATGGTTGGTTGGGAGGGGTTGTGGCCTTATCCACCTGAGTGAGGGGGCTATAAGCTAGGCTGAGTATGACCAGCTCGTAAATGGGTCCGCTATCGACGAGCAGGGTGGGTATTGGCAGACTGCTGGCTAGGTGGATAGTGAGGTCTCTTCCACTCGCTAGGTTGTGTTGCTAGGGAGGCGGCAGTTGGTGTGGAGTGTAATAGACCCTGGTGATTTCTTAGAAAGGAACCGTACTGATACATGGACTTGATATGAGGACTAACATGATAGTATGACACCCCGTCACTATTGCACATGTGGACGGGCGCACGTGGGCGGACGCTGATGTGGGCGGGCGCTGATGTGGGCGGGTGTGATGTGGGCGGGGCTGAGGCCTAGGCGAGCTACCAGCGGTTGGCAGGCTACTGTGTTGACAGGCTACTAAGCAGGAGTTGCATACTCATTCATTCATCCATTCACTATCTACTCGGGCTGGTGATGCACAACTATTTGTTGCGTGTACCTTCACAATGACCAAGATTTCGGTTGGGGCGTGCGACTAACCTGAGATTAGGAGTTTACCACATTATGTTTGACTATCCAAATTTAGGTATGGGACTGGTTTGGATAGAATTCCCTTGTGATGAACCCCATAGCCTGTGATACTTCGTACTATCATTCCGACTTCACATTCCAACATGGTCATTTCATTTGCACCACATATTTACATATTACATTGTACCCTCGTCATCTGACATTTGGCTCTCTGTGACTCCTCGTTCACACAGTTGATTTGTCTTGCTAGTATTTTCGATATTGAATGATTTATGGGCTTATCATTATTTTCGCTTACTCTGATATCGTATGATTCATGACCTTGTCATTTTTTCTGCTTATCTCGATGATGTATGATTTACAGACTCTATTGTATACTCGGCACTTACCTTACACACACTTACACCACCTTCTAAGCTTTTGTAAGCTTATGCATGATAGATGTGTGCAGGTGGCATTAGGTTGCGGTAGCGTTGAGCTTTGAGCGTGCAGCGGTTTTCAGGAGCTCTGATTTTGATATATGTATTTTCCTTTCAGCATTGTATTCAAGTGATTATATTAGTGGATATGTGATGATGATGTTGCCTTTATGATTTGGATAAACTTGTGGTTATGCTTATTACAAGACAAATGTACATTGAAAAATCCTCCTTGTAGGATCCCAGGATCAGAATCTGACGTATGTTGCGCTGGGAGCCGAGAATGGGGTACTACGGAGGCTGTTGGTACTGGGTTCGGTGATCGAGATTCCTGTGAATCTGATCTCTGGGTTTGGGGCGTGACAGGTGAGGTCAATCGCTCATAGAAAAAAGCATGTTATACACTAGTTTCGTAGCCATGTTGTGGACATGAAAAAGCATGTTATACATCATTTCCTTAAATCGCTTCCAACATTGGAAGGTCTCATCCTCTTTTTACACAAAATTCATGATTGCATTCCTTAAGGTATTTGTTTTATGATAGGGGGAAAAACTTTTTAAGGAACTTCTATGTCATCTCAGCCCATGTGCCAATGGTCCTTGGTCTTAAGGAATGTAACCATGACTTAACTTTTTCTTTAAAAGAGAAAGAAAACAATTTTAGTCTAACTATGTCCTCAAACACGTTTGGGAAGTGTAATGTAGATATGAATTCATCGAACCCTTTCATCTGCAAGTATGGACTTTCAGATTCTAGTCCACGAAACTTAGAGAGGAGTTGAATTACCCCTAGTTTAATATCCACAATGCATGCATTCAATGGAAATATCATGCAGGAAGGTATACTCACCCCCGCCGGTTGTAAATAATCTCGTAGAGTACGAAGCGGGGGTGTATTCTACACCTCATTTTCATCTTGAACTTCCTCAACTAGAGGTTAAGGTTGATTTGCAGCCATCACTTTTATTGACTAAGAGGGTCTCAAGTGGTGTCTAATGCTATGATGGGTAGGCATCCCTTCGATTAATCCTCCATTCAAAAGACGTAGAGTGTTATCACGGACCCACTTGGGCATGAAACGCTCTCAGCCCTCAAGTAACTAAACAACTAAACCTAAAAAGAAAAGTAAAAAAATTAAAACAAATAAGAGATCTAGAAAAGATAAGAGAGGGTTAGAACAAAATTACTGAATAAGAGTTGCTATGTTAGGATGCTACAAAATAGAAAACAATGTTAGTTTCTAAAAATAATTTCAGAAAAAATCTTTACCTAAAAGCATAACAGAAAGATAATTCCTAATCTTAATTTGATTCTAATACCAATTAATTCCAGAAAAACGTAGCCGTAGTCCCCGACAATGGTGCCAAAAACTTGTTCACAACCCTAAGTGTAGAGTCGCAATGTAATAATAACTCGGTAAGACCGACATTGAATCTACAGGGACTAAACTTGTACGTATTATGAAAATAACTAGAACTAGAACTAGAAAAATATCTAAATTGAAATTTGAATTCAGAGTAATGGTGAATAATGTTGATTAAAGCTTATGAATTTAAAGGTGGGAACTAGGGTGCCAAGGATCTAGTTGTAGCTATCAGGATACTACCTTACTTGATTCAATAAACACAATTGGAATTGAAGTCCTATTTCATCCAATTGGAAGATAAAACAATTTAAATCAAATTTAAAATTTTCATTAACCTAATTATCAATGGATGAGAAATGTTAAGATTGGAAAGGATTCCATCACCCTACCATGCCTAGGAGATGATAGTGAACAGTGGGATTTACCAATCTTACTATCTCAAAACAGGAAAAGAAGATATCCAAAGCTATCACAACATTTATTATAATTTGAGTCATAATAAATCATAGAAAACTGAAAATATTCTCTTAATATCAAACTAGAAATCAATGAAGTTTAATAAGAACAAGAATCAAATCAAAATAAACATCCAAACATGGTACAAGCTTCACCTCTTAGCCCTAGCTAAGAGGTATATCTAACCATGACGTGATTGAAACTAAAATTTTTAAACAAAACATGAAAAATAAACTAGGGAAGAAGAAAAACTCTTTGGCAACTGCTCCACCCTTGTGTATGCTCCTTGAGACCTTTCCAAACCCTATGTAACACCCTAAAAATTGGAGGGTCGTGTATAAACTTAACTCCCGAGTTCCAGACCGTCACTTATGCAACAAAAGTGATTATGATTCAATGTTTTCTGAGTTAAAGCATTCACATGAGTAAAAGTATACCAAAACTGCAATTCATACTCCAGATCCAGTGATAAAAGCAAGCGGAAGACTAAAGAATGTATATATCACTGTATGGAAAACAAAGTAGATCTCGACTGGGTCCAAAGTATGAATACATCTCTGAGTCTCATATATATGTAAATAAACAAAATCAAAATGTCAAAAGTAGTCCCACTGAGAAGTCCCGTCAATTCAGGCCACCTAAGCAAAGCCGTCGTGGTACTGCATATATGAGAACTCTTCTTGGTCCTCATCATAGTCCGGCTCTGCCTCCTGAATCGCCGCCTCACCTGTATCTAAGACAGGGTCTGGTGGGTGTTGCAAACACCATCCCGTAACGTGAGAGTGAGTAGCTAACTCAGTGGAATAATAGAGCAAGGATTAGCATGTTCTCAAATCAATCATGCGATAATAGTAAAGCAGTAAATCAAACAATTCTAATACTATTGTTAATGCAATATGACATGACATGATGGATGCCCTCACCGATATTCTTCCTCATACGGCACCATCTTACCCCCGCGGCATGCTTGTGTACCGCTAAGCGCTCCACATCTTCCAGGCACATGTAATGTGATGGTGATATGATTGCCAAGTTATTATTAGTCCATTCAAACAGCAGGATTGGGAAACTAAGGTACTTCCCTTATATCAATCCCAACACAGATCCTGTCTAGGGTCGTCACTCCTAGTAATCTCATACGATGTATATTTTGTAGGTCGCTGCAAGGGCTGCCAGGGCTGTTGCTCACACTCGTTGCACCGCTCCCCCATCACCTTATCAATACAGGCCTACTGTGCTCTCGCTGCTACGGAAGGGTCGTCGCCTCCCATAGACTCAGAATACGCTCGCGGTCACTACAAAGGACTCGTCGCCTGATCAGTGTAGGCCGACAGCAAGAATATAGTGTCCCATACCACCATAATCTGCTCACGAGTCATAGGTGCTCACTGGTCACTACGGGGAGGTTTGTGGCCCCAGTGGAGGCCAACAGCTCGACCACGGTGTCCCATACCACCATGCCCGGCTCATGAGTCTTTGTGGATCAAGGTACCATGGTTAACAAGGTTTACAATGGTAAGTTCAGTACCCTAGGTTCAAGCAGTTATGACTCATACAAGGTTAACATACAAAGGCCATTCGGGTTACTTGACGGGCTCGACTAGCACGAGCGCATCTCAAGTCGAATGACATGAAGTGCGTAAAACACCTCGTGTGGGCTAACCACTGCCGCCAACTCCAAAACACGGCTCGCGTTCATCGACGCGTCGTTCGTGGCAAAGATAAGCCAACCACGAATTTACTCAGTTACCGACTGCCTGGACTAAGTATAGTCCCAAACATTTATGAATTCACATCAGCAATCATGTAAGAGTAATGGAAATGAAATACAACAATGTGAGCATGTTAACACATGTTATAACATATAACTTAAGTAAATCATCAAGCACATGTATTTCATACATATAATGAAATCATGCATATAGTTAACATGTAAGAAATCATTTTCATCAGCATATTAATTGAGAATTCAATCTCAAACTAAATCATAACACCATTTAATTCAATACATACTAATACAAGCATTTATACAAACACTTAAACTACACACTTAAGTCTACATATAGTATGTCGACTCAAAGTGCGCATTTAGGCGAATCTCTTCGCCAAACTAATTATGCACGCATTCGTAATATCCTAATGAGACAAGAAGCCATGTCAATCACATCAGCAAAATATGGATGAAAATAGTATTTCCTATAAATGACTAAAATGCCCTAAATCGCATATTTTTCGTCTGCTTACGAAACAGGAAACGGACAACATGTTGTACATGTCAAACGGCGTTGCCGTCGATAATCTACTATTAAACGACATTGAAAGCGTTGGAAACAGTCGATCAAAGCGTCTAAAAGCCGCACCTTTTCTCCTATAAGTGTATTGACTCGAACGGAGCGTATACGCTTCGTCTACGGCGAATAGGCAACCTAATACACAAGATCCATAAGCTACTTCGCTATGAAAATGACGGAACCTCAAATCAGCAAGTATTTAGGGTATTTGCTTACCTAGAATCGCGGCGAAATCGTCGGGAAAGTGATTGAGGCGCGTTGCTTAAGCACGTGCAACACGTAGCACAAGCAGCAGGAAATTCTCTCCCACTCTCTCTCATAATCTCTCACCTTTTCTCTCACACCAGCTAGGGTTTCTAAAAAATTTGGATGGGTGAGAGAAGTGAGGGTTTAAGCCCCTTTTATAACCTAAAACTCGTCGAAAACAGGTTTGGGAACAATGTTTACTTGATACCTAACCAAATCGAGGCTGTTTTGGTCCAAAAAGACATTTCTGATGGTCCCCTGGCTGAACGCGATCGGACTTAAGTTTATGCACGTCGGATGTCGCTCTCATCCCATTTTCAGACCAGTAGCATTCGTAGATCGCACGTGGCGGTCCAGTTTCAGTTCAGCGGTCAGCGCACGTAGATCAGGTCTACAAGTCTCATGATATGAAATAGAAATTTTTCCTGATCTAAGGGTGTAATTTGGCTGAATTCTGACGGTCAGAACGCTTAATACTGACGCGTCAAGTCGTGTGCCAGATTTCAATTTCAAATTCCAAATCTAACTCTATTCTCACTCTCTTCACTCCAGGCTCAATGAAATAGCCTGTGAATGTCGGTTGGACTTGATTTTCGAAATGATTGTCAAGTCCAGCTAGGCTGTTATAACGGTCTAAGATTGTAGGTATCGGACTTTCGACGCACGGTCTAGATCCAATACAAAGTTTCAAAGAGGTCCAGAGAACAAACCGGTTTAGAGTTTGATCCGAGGTTTTAGAGTATTATAGCGTCATTGGTTCTGCTCGCTTTGGGTCTTGTAGAACGTATTTAAAGTGATCAGGGACTATTTTTCAGCTGCTCTAGCGTTGCGCTAGCTAACTTACACTTATTTCCAAAAGAATTAATCCTACGCGATTTCTGGTCGAGTTGGTACTCGAGTCCAAGTACTGATTTTTTCAGGGCGTTACAATCTACCCCCCTTAACAAAAAATTTCATCCTCGAAATTAGTATCTTTTCGTACTCCTCAAGAAGCTATGGGTAGTTGTTTCTTATCTCGGCTTCTGTCTCCCAGGTAGCCTCTTCCTCAGAGTGATGCATCTACAATACCTTCACAAGGGGAATCACCTTGCTACGCAGTACCTGCTCCTTCCTGTCTAGGATACGCGTCGGTCGCAGGATATATGTAACATTGTCTCCTAACTGCACCTGCTCTCATCTGATGATATGGGAAGGATCAGAAATGTACTTCTTCAGCATGGAAACATGAAATACATTGTGAACGCTAGCGAGACGCGTGGGTAAAGCCAAACGGTATGCCACTGCTCCCACACAATCGAGGATCTAGAATGGACCAATGAATCGCGGTGCCAGCTTCCCCTTCTTCTCGAACCGAAGGACTCCCTTCATAGGGGAAACTCGTAAAAATACATGATCCCCAACTGTTAACTCTGGCGGCTGCCGTCTCGTATCGGCATAACTCTTCTGTCTGCTCTGCACTGTGAGAAGTCGACGTCTAATAATATCAATCTTCTCCGACGTCGCCTGCACTAACTCTGGGCCAATCAAGCTACACTCACCGACCTTTGCCCAGCAATGCGGTGCGCGATAAGGTCGCCCATACAACGCCTCGTAAGGTGCCATACCGATACTCGCCTGAAAACTGTTGTTGTACGCGAACTCCGCATATGCAAGACAGTCATCCCAACTATCCTTGAAGTCCAATGCGCAAGCTCGCAACATGTCCTCTAAGATCTGGTTCACCCGCTCTGTCTGTGGGTGGAAGGCAGTACTGAACTTCAACTTCACACCCATAGCCTCCTGAATGCGAGTCCAGAAAATAGAAGCGAACTGCATGTCTTTGTCCGACATGATCTCCAACAGAACTCCATGCAGATGCACGATCTCTCTGATATATAGTCTAGCAGCTCGTCTGCAGAGTTCGTGACTCTGATTGGTAGGAAGTGCGCCGACTTCGTCAGACGGTCGACGATCACCCATATGGAATCATGTCCCTTCCTCGTCTTCGGCAGCCCTGAAACGAAATCCATGGAAATGAAGTCCCACTTCCACTCTGCAATCGGCATAAGCTGCAAGAGTCCAGGTGGTCGGCGATGCTCTGCCTTCACCTGCTGGCAAGTAAGACAATGGGACACGAACTCTGCTATGTGGGTCTTCATACCTTCCCACCAATAGGTCCTCTTCACGTCGCGATACATCTCCGTACTGCCTGGATGCATCGCGAGTCTGGTACAATGCGCAGCCTTGAGAATCTCTCGTCTCAAGTCAGGGATATCTGGGACGTATAAGCGGCCACGATAACGTAAGCCCCCATCCGTGCCAACTCGTCACTCGGCGTCCGCATCATCACTGGCCTGCTCTCGAAGCTCAGTCAGACGCGCATCATCCCTCTACGCCTCGATGACCCGATCATCGATCTGAGATCGCACCTGCACATGTGTGATGAACTCATACGGCTCCTCTACAGTGAGTTTCTGCTTAAAGTCTCATAAAAACTCAACCATATCCCACTCAGCAACCATCAGCGGAGCCATAAACTCTATCGCCTTATTGCGGCTCAACGCGTCAACCACAAGGTTCGCCTTCCCAGGATGGTAAGAGACTTCGAACTTGAAATCCTTCAAAGTCTCCATCCATCACCGCTGCCTCATATTCAAGTCTCGCTGCGTGAATATGTACTTGAGGCTCTTGTGGTCGCAAAAGAGCTCGAACTCCTCTCCATAGAGGTAATGTCTTTAGAGTCTCAGTACGAATATGACGGCTGCCAACTCTAGGTCGTGTGTAGGGTAATTCTCCTCGTGCTTCCTTAATTGTCTCGAGGCATACGAAATTATCCTGTCCTTCTGCATAAGGACACAACCCAGACCAACGCTAGACGCGTCAGTGTATATAGTGTATCTAACCCCTTGATCTGGCAATACTAGCATAGGGGCGGATGTAAGCCTGTCCTTCAGCTCCTGAAAAGATGACTCTGCATGTCATTCCATGCGAACTTCACGTCCTTCCATGTCAACTGAGATAAAGGTCTTGCGATCTTCGAGAAATCCTGAATGAAGCGTCGATAATAGCCAGCGAGACCCAAGAAACTCCTCACCTTAGTGACAAAACCAGGCTGCTCCCAGTCCTGAACTGCAGCTACCTTAGACAGGTCAACTGCCATGCCATCCTTGGACACCACGTGTCCTAGGAACTTCACTTCCTGCTTCTAGAAGTCACACTTCTTATACTGTGCGAACAACTGATGCTGTCTGAGTGTTTCCAGGACCAAGCGCAAGTGCTCCTCATGCTCCTCTCGACTCCTGGAGTATACCAAAATGTCGTCAATGAACACAACGACGAATCGATAGAGGAAAGGCCGAAATACTCGGTTCATCAGATCCATGAACATGGCTAGTGCGTTCATGAGACCGAACGACATCACAAGGAACTCGTAGTGGCCAAAGCTGGTCCTGAATGCTTTCTTCTTCACGTCCTCATCCCTGACGTGCAACTGATGATATCCTGACTGAAGATCAATCTTCGAGAAGTACTGCGCTCCTCTCAACTGATCAAATAAGTCATCGATCCTGGGTAAAGGGTACTTGTTCTTCACCGTGATCTGGTTCAGCCTGCGATAATCAATACACAATCACATCGAACCATCCTTCTTCCTTACAAACAGGAGTGGTGCTCCCCTAGGAGACACACTAGGCCGTATAAGGCCAAGCTCCAACAGACCATCAATCTGCGTCCTCAACTCCTCCATCTCACACGGTGCCATGCGATACGTCGGCAGTGAGACGGGCGTGGAACCAGGCACCAGATCGATAGTGAAATCAATCTCTTGTCGAGGCGGCAAACCAGGGATCTTCCTGAACATATCTTCAAAATCACGAACGACTGGCGTATGCTCAAGCATCTGGGCACCAGCATCCCGTAGTAAAGTAGCGTAGATAAGTATGTGGAAGGTGAGATTTACCCACACTGGGAATGTAAAGGATGCGCCCTCTGGCTCGTAGGCAGTCACTATACGAGTCTCGCAGTCAATCTCCACCCTCGATGCAGTCAACCAGTCCATGCCAAGAATGACGTCAAGATAAACAAGAGAGGGGTCGACGACAAGATCAAGAGCCATCGTCTTGCCCCCCAGATCCACCAAACAGCCCTCACACATCAGGGTGGCATCTGTAAAGGACCCGTGAGCTGTATAAACTCGCACCCCATCCATCCTAATAGTCGGTAGCCCAATGCGTCTGACTATGGCATGTGATATCAATGAAATCATAGACCCTGTGTCCACCATCACAAGAATAGAAATACCTCCAATGTGGGTAGTGACCTCAAAGGCCGAATGCTGAGAAGTCTCTATCGCAGCTGCCTCAGCTGTCAAGGCATGCACCCGTGCTACTGTGGCCAGTTTGGCCGCTGTGTCGTGGGCCGTAGAGGCGGCCTGAACTGAGATACCGGAGGTCTGAAGGAAGGGTGCGCAGGAGCCAACCGTAAAGGCGGTGCTGATATAGCCTGTGGGCGTGTACGGTCGATCTTCTGCGGCAGCGAAAACCCACTGTCCCGCATCCGAGCGAAATAATTCTATGTTGAATGGCCTGATCTCCCACAATAAGTACATGATAACTCGGGGCACCGCAACGGTGGTACTGGCACGGTAGCTCTAGGAGGAGGGTCGGCGAGAGGCCTCTTGCCCGCAAAGGGCCTGTCCTGCAACTCCAGTCGTGGCCTAGGAGCAATAGGGCCATGAGATCGCGTAAGTTGATCCACATCCTGCTCTGCCCGCATGGACATGTGAATCAGCTCTGCGTAGGAGGGAATGCTCACGCAACACATCTTCGACCGAATATCCGGTCGCAAACCCTCAGAAAAGCACCGTATGCACATCTGTTAATCTGCCAGTATAGTCAGGACGTATCTGCCCAACTCAGTGAACCGATGCTTATACTTAGTCACTGTCATGCCTCCCTATCTGAGGCACAGAAACTCGTTCTCCAGATCATGCCTATACGTCTGGGGATAGTATTTCTCATGGAAGCGGAACTCGAACGCTGCCCAGGTCCATATATAATCAGCGACAACGGTCCGCAACACACTGTCCCACCATAAGCCGGCCTCCCGCTCGAACAAGAATGTAGCCAACTCGACCTGCTCAGCCTCTGAACAATGCAGCATCCGTAGTATCTTCGACACACGGTCGAGCCAATACTCGGCCTCCTCGGGTCTATGAGAACCCATAAAAGTGGGAGGCCGTAAGCTCTGAAATCGTTCCAGTAAGCCCCGTGTGTCTACGGGTTTCCCCGCAGGGTAAGCAGGTGGTACAGGATGAGTCATGCCCTCATCCTGAGCATATGTATCAGCATCCTCAGTTGGATGCACAGGTGGTGCAGGTGGAGGCACACTCCCACCCTGGGCTAGAGTCCCCACTATAGTAGTCAGGAGCTGATGTTGCTGCTGCATCATGGCTATCATCTGCTCAAATCTATCTGGAGGTGGAGCAGGCTGTGGCATGTACTGCATCGAAGAAGACGCGCGGTACTGCTCTCTGACGGGCGGTGTGAAAGGTGATGGTCCAACTGCAGGAGGCTGAGACGCACGTACTGTCTCAAGAATCGGGCCCACAGCAGGGTCCGCATGAGCATCAGACTGCAAAGGAGCCTGATCCATAGGCTCACCCAATGTAAGCCGAGCTGTGCTCCGTGTAGCCTTCGGCGGCATTCCCTATATTCAAAATAGGGCGCAACCTTGTCAGTCTCAATAGCACAAACACACCGCAATCATTCACATAAAGAGTCAAAGGCATTCCATGCATTTCATTTAATCAAAATTATCACAATACAAGGGATATCTCCTTACAAGCATCATGACAAGAAGTACATGGGAACTAAGACAGTTAAAGTTACAACAGCAACATAAGTAAAGCACTATCCTTAACAGGCTTACACAACTTAAAGCAGGAGACGACTAACTACTAACAACAACATCAAAGATCTCATCGCTAGTCTGAGTCGGGAGATGGAGGAGGAGCACCCTTATCCTGCAAGAAGCACAGGATCACCTTCAAGGTGCGAGTCACCTTACCGAATTTTCTCTTCATAACGGCCTTGGTATCCTCGACCTCAACCTGAATTTCCTGAACTTCCCTTCGCAAGGTGACCTAGATCTCCTCAATTCGGGTAATGCGATCATCACCAGTAGCCTGAGCAGAAGGAGGAGGGCTCTCATATGTATCCTGAGCCTCCTCTTCTACCTCTTCCTGGACTTCTTCCTCAACTTCTGCTCCAGGTTCTCCCTCACTTGGATCCTCTTCATCATCAAAATCATCCTCGCTATCCTCCTCAAGCTGAGTCTCACGGTACTGAGACTCGATCTTCATCTTGACCATGGTAGACTCATCAATGCAGTGAATCGGAACTGGCAACTCCGGCCCAAGTCTGTAAGTAAACTCAAGCACGATTTTGCATATAAGTCGGCCAAAAGGAAGTGACTCAGACGTTCTTCTTAATTTCACTATGAGGATAATCTGTCGCAACACGAAAGTGGCCATACACACATTTTTCCCCTGGGCCACCTGATACAAGAAATCAACCATAAGGCGCGTACACTCAATGCGATTTGTCGACGTGGGATACACGTTGAACATGCAAATGTGGTGCAGCAGGCGCAAATCATCAGACATATGAGACACCTTGAGGCTATTGTTAGGCTGCCATGGAGCCAGACTACCGCATAGGAACATGATACGGAGATCTTGCTCACGCCTACTACTCAAAATATTCACACTGGGATGAACATCACCAAGGGGCACGTTCAGAAGTCGTGCTATCAACCGAACATCGATCGTAGCCAACCGGTCTCTACCAAAAGGAATCTTGAACTGCAATGGCTCCAGTGTAGGATTCTGGATACGAGCGTAGATGGCATGAACGGTGCTCACATTAGCACGAGAATGAGATTCAAATAGCGGACCCCAATGTGTAGCTTCAATGCGCTTGAATAACAGGAATTCACCGAAGAGTCACCCTTCCACGTCCGCCTCAAACAACACCTTATGGTTAGTATATTAGCCATGAGGCATCTCTGCTAATATCACTCGCCCAAGTTGAGTATGGGGATCCAAATCCCACTTTGTATGGAACTCTCGGGCTGTGCTTGGACTTGCGGTGGTGCTTGAGCGAGCGGCGCCACCCCTCGGTCTTCTTGATTGCGCAGGGTGACTAGGCCCAGCCTCATCCGCTGCGGTCTTTCTCTTTCCCATCAAAGAGAGGATGGTGGAGAGAGAGAAAAAATCCAAAATGGCTTCAACAAAAGCCATGGAAAATGTGGGAAATGTAGAGAAATGGCTGCCCAAATAAAAAAAAAAAAGAGATCTAGGTGTTGTAGAGGGATGCTTCAAGCTCCCCTAGGATGAATTTTAAAAAAGAAAAGAGAAGGAAAAAGGAGAATGGAGCTCCACACGATTTCAGCACGTTTTGGGGGTTGTAAGAGCTCCGACGGACGAGATCAGAGAGGGAGAGGGTTGTTAATCATGTTGGAGGTATGGGATAGGGTCGTTTTCAACAATGGGAGGATTTGGGAGTGATTTGGGGTCACGATTTGAGATAGGGCAGCAAGAAAATAAGCAAGGGAGCTAGGGAGGGGGCTATTTGTGAAGGAAGTGCCCTTTTTGGGGGTTTTCGATGGTCGGCCCACACATTGGAGGGGTGCCCTACCCCTAAGAGAGCGTGCGCCCAAAATTTATTGCAAGTGGGGCCCACCGGATGGCGATGCATCCCCGGATCGGCAATGGCATTGCCGGCCAGTCATCAATTCGGCCGGTGGGACCCCATGGGTTGGGTCCCCCTACCTCAAGGACTCCAAATACGTATGTTCCCCACCCCAGATCATTGTAATTTGACATAGGGAGGCCCAATCCAATCTGTAAACCAAAATGCAATCCCCTATCATGCAGCATATGATTTTAGGGTAGAAGGAGCTAATACATCTATCTAGCCCATTAGTTGCTAAATATTGTAAACTTAGAATGGCCTAATGGCCAGTTTTCATGAAATTTTACTATTCACTATAAAATTTTGTTAAAGTATGATTTTATATCACTTTCACATTAGGATCAATGCCTAACATGAAAATAATAAGAAAGAATTGAAGAATGGAGCGGTGAGAGGAAGAATTTTGAAGAAATTAGGTGAAACGGGGTTTTTAAGCTCTAGCGATTGAATGTAAGGGTTGTGGTTGTCCCATAGCCCAAGGATTCATATTTATGGATTTATAATCATTCAAAGAACGTCTTAACCCACCTACCTACAACCTAGGAGCTACTTAGGTCGCTCCACGCAACCCTAGATGCGTTACGGACTCGATCGGGCGATCGATACGAATAGACTTCGCCTATTGGCGAATCTGCGATCCTATAAGTGTTTCTAGACCTTTCTCACACCCACATAAGTCAAAGGAAGTGACATCGTACGTCTTGTGACCATAACCCAGGCCCGGTATAATCTCATTCATGCTCTGATACCAACTTGTAACACCCTGAAAATCGGGGGGTCGTGTATAAACTCAACTCCCGAGTTCCAGAACGTCACTTATGCAACAAAAATGATTATGATTCAATGTTGTCTGAGTTAAAGAATTCACATGAGTAAAAGTATACCAAAACTGTAATTCATACTCCAGATCCAGTGATAAAAGCAAGCGGAAGACTAAAGAATATATATATCACTGTATGGAAAACAAAGTAGATCTTGACTGTCTCCAAAGTATGAATACATCTCTGAGTCTCATATACATGTAAATAAACAAAATCAAAATGTCAAAAGTAGTCCCACTGAGAAGTCCCGTCAATCCAGGCCACCTAAGAAAAACCGTCGTGGTACTGCATATATGAGAACTCGTCCTGGTCCTCATCATAGTCCGGCTCTGCCTCCTGAATCGCCGCCTCATCTGCATCTAAGACAGGGTCTGGTGGGTGTTGCAAACACCATCCCGTAACATGGGAGTGAGTAGCTAATTCAGTGAAATAATAGAGCAAGGATTAGCATGTAACATCCCGAAAATCGGGGGTCAAGCAAAAACCCAACTCCCGAGTTCCAAAATGTTATTTATGCAACATAGATATGTATGATTGAATGTTGTCTGTGATAATGTATTAAACATGAGTGAGATTAAGCCAGAACAGCATATCATACTCCAGAGACAGTTAAATTTGCAAGAGGAAGACTGCGATAGTATGTATAACATATATAAACTGTTGTATGTCTCCAGAGTGTGAATATATTACCAGGTTATACACATACATGTATACTTCAAAAGTAAACAAAATGAATATACACGAGGGCGCTAAAAATATAAAATGACAAGTGTCAATGTATCTAATCAACCTCCCTATAATCCCGTCAATCAGATCAAGCATAAAGGAGGAATCCTCATCATCATCATCAAGTCCAGCTCTGCCTCGCAGGCCGCGCCATCATCTGCAATCACAATAGGGACTGGTGGGTGTCCGAAAACACCATCCCGTAACGTGGGAGTGAGTGATCAACTCAGTGGGATAAGAGAGCAGAGATTAGCATGTTATCAAATCAATCATGCGATAATAGTAAAGCAGTAAATCAAACAATCCTAACACTGTTGTTAATGCAATATGACATGACGTGATGTATGCCCTCACCGACGATCTCCCTCATACGGAAACATCTTACGACCGCGGCATGCCACACTCCCTAGAGTGCTCCACATCTTTCAGGCACATGCAATGCTATGGTGATATGATTTTCGAGTTGTTATTAGTCCATTGAAATAGCAGGATTGAGAAACTAAGGTACTTCCCTTGTATCAATCCCAACACAGATCCTGTCTAGGGTCGTCACTCCTAGTAATCTCATACGATGTATATTTTGTAGGTCGCTGCAAGGGCTGTCAGGGCTGTTGCACGCACTCATTGCACAGCTCCCCCATCACCTTATCAATACAGGCCTACTGTACTCTACTGCTACGGAAGGGTCGTCGCCTCCCGTAGACTCAGAATACGCTCGCAGTCACTACAAAGGGCTGCCAGGGCTGTTGCTCGCACTCGTTGCACCGCTCCCCCATCACCTTATCAATGTAGGCCGACAGCAAGAATATAGTGTCCCATACCACCATAATCTGCTCACGAGACAGGTGCTCACTGGTCACTACGGGAAGGTTTGTGGCCCCAGCGTAGGCCGATAGCTCGACCACGGTGTCCCATACCACCATGCCCAGCTCATGAGTCTTTATGGATTAAGGTACCATGGTTAACAGGGTTTACAATGGTAAGTTCAGTACCCTAGGTTCAAGCAGTTATGACTCATTCAGGGTGAACATACAACGGCCAGCCGGGTTACTTGACGGGCTCGACTAGCACGATCGCATCGCAAGTCGAACGACATGAAGTGCGTAAAACACTTCGCGTGGTCTAACCACTGCCGCCAACTCCAACACGACTCGCATTCATCGACGTGTCCTTCGTGGCCAAGATAAGCTAACCACGAATTCGCTCGGTTGCCGACTGCCTGGACTACGTATAGTCCCAAACACATATGAATCCACGTCAGCGATCATGTGAGAGTATTGGAAATGAAACAAACCATGTGAGCATGTTAACACATATTATATCGTACAACTTAAGTAAATCATCTAACACATGCCTTTCGTACATATAATGAACTTATGCATATCGCCAACATATAGGAAATCATTTCCATCAGCATATTAATTGAGAATTCAATCTCAAACTAAATCAAAATGAAATCATCAAGCACATGTTATAACATACAGCTTAAGCGAATTGTCAAGCACATGCATTTCATTCATATTATGAAATCAGGCATATGGCTAACATGTAGGAAACCATTTACACCAGCATATTAATTGAGAAATCAATCTCAAACTAATTCATAACACCATTTAATTCAATACATACTAATACAAGCATTTATACAAACACATACACTACACACTTAAGTCTACATATAGTATGTCGACCCGAAGTGCGCAATTAGGCGAATCTCTTCGCCAAACTAATTATGCACACATTCCTAATATCCTAATGCGACAAGAAGCCATGTCAATCATGTCAGAAAAATATGAATGAAAGAAGTACTTCCTACAAATGACTAAAATACCCTAAATCTCATATTCTTCGTTGGTTTACGAAACAGGAAACGGACAGCATGTTGTACATGTCAAACGGCGTTGTCGTCAAGAATCTACTATTAAACGACATTGAAAGCTTTGGAAACAGTCAATCAAAGCGTCTAAAATCTACACCTTTTCCCTTATAGGTGAAGTGATTCGAACGGAGCTATACGCTTCGTCTACGGCGATCAGACAACCTGATACACATGTACATCAGCTACTATTCTATTTGAATCGAAGAAATTCCCAAATCAGCAAGTGGTTAGGGTTTTTCTTACCTAGAAGTGCGTTGGAATCACCGGGAAAGTGATCGGAGTACGTCGCCTAAGCACGTGCAGCAGCAGCAGCAGGTGGCAGGAAAATCACTCCCACTCTCTCTCACAAACTCTCACCTTTTCTCTCTCCCAATCTAGGGCTTTTTACAATTTTGGATGGGAGAGAGAAGTGAGGGTTTCAACCCCTTTTATAAGCTTAAAAATGCCGAAAACAGGCTCCGAAACGAAGTTTACTTAATGTATATCCAATTCGGGGCTGTTTCGGTTCAAAAGATGTTTTCTGGTGGTCCCCTGGTCGAATGTGATCGGACTTAAGCTCATGCGTACCAGATCTAGCACGTATTAAGTTTTCAGTCCGGCTGGGTCCGCAGATCGCACGTGGCGAACCAGTTTCAGTTTAGCGGTCACCGCACGTAGATCAGGGCTGAAAGTCTCATGATATAAAATAGAAATTTCTCCTGATCCGAGGGTGTAATCTGGCTGAATTCTGACGGCCAGAACGCTCAATACTGACGCGTCAATTCGTGTGCCAGATTTGAATTTGAAATTCCAATTCTGTCCCTATTCGCACTCTCTTCGGTCCGGGCTCAATGAAATGGCCTGTGATTATCGGTTTGACTTGATTTTCGAAATGAGTGTCAAGTCCAGCTAGGCGGTTCTAACGGTCTAAGATAGGAGGTATCGGACTTTCGACGCACGGTCTAGATCCAATACAAAGATTCAAAGCGGTCTAGAGAACAAACCGGTTTAGAGTTTGATCCCAGGTTATAGAGTATTATAGAGTCATTGGTTCTACTCGATTTGGGTCTTGTAGAACATATTTAAAGTGATCAGGGACTATTTCCCAGCTACTTTAGCGTCGCGCTAGCTAACTTATACTTATTTTTCAAAGGAATTTATCCTACGTGATTTCTTTGGCTATGGAATTGGGTTCTGAGCGATTTCTCAGGTGTTTTAGTTAACCCATTGCCTAAGGACGTCTAATCCCAGATTAGCCAAAATCCGGGGTGTTACATAGCATGTTCTCAAATCAATCATGCGATAATAGTAAAGCAGTAAATCAAACAATCCTAATACTGTTGTTAATGCAATATGACATGACATGATGGATACCCTCACCGATATTCTTCCTCATATGGCACCATCTTACCCCCGCAGCATGCTTATGTACTGCTCAGTACTCCACATCTTCCAAGCACATGCAATGTGATGGTGATATGATTGCCGAGTTATTATTAGTTCATTCAAACAGCAGGATTGGGAAACTAAGGTACTTCCCTTATATCAATCCCAACACAGATCCTGTCTAGGGTCGTCACTCCTAGTAATCTCATACGATGTATATTTTATAGGTCGCTGCAAGGGCTGCCAGGGCTGTTGCTCGCACTCGTTGCACCGCTCCCCCATCACCTTATCAATACAGGCCTACTGTACTCTCACTGCTACGGAAGGGTCGTCGCCTCCCGTAAACTCAGAATACGCTCGCAGTCACTACAAAGGACTCGTCGCCTGATCAGTGTAGGCCGACAGCAAGAATATAGTGTCCTATACCACCATAATATGCTCACGAGTCATAGGTGCTCACTTATCACTACTGGGAGGTTTGTGGCCCCAGCATAGGCCGACAGCTAAACCACGGTATCCCATACCACCATGCCCGGCTCATGAGTCTTTGTGGATCAAGGTACCATGGTTGACAGGGTTTACAATGGTAAGTTCAGTACCCTAGGTTCAAGCAGTTATGACTCATATAAGGTGAACATACAAAGGCCAGTCGGGTTACTTGACGGGCTCGACTAGCACGAGCATATCTCAAGTCGAACGACATGAAGTGCGTAAAATACTTCGTGTGGCCTAACCACTGCCGCCAACTCCAAAACACGGCTCGCGTTCATCGACGCGTCGTTCATGGCAAAATTAAGCCAACCACAAATTTACTCAGTTACCGACTGCCTGGACTAAGTATAGTCCCAAACATTTATGAATTCACATCAGCAATCATGTAAGAGTAATGGAAATGAAATACAACAATGTGAGCATGTTAACACATGTTATAACATACAACTTAAGTAAATCATCAAGCACATGCATTTCATACATATAATGAAATCATGCATATAGCTAACATCTAGGAAATCATTTCCATCAGCATATTAATTGAGAATTCAATCTCAAACTAAATCATAACACCATTTACTTCAATACATACTAATACAAGCATTTATACAAACACTTAAACTACACACTTAAGTCTACATATAGTATGTCGACTCAAAGTGCGTATTTAGGCGAATCTCTTCGCCAAACTAATTATGCACACATTCCTAATATCCTAATGCGACAAGAAGCCATGTCAATCACATCGGAAAAATATGGATGAAAACAGTATTTCCTGTAAATGACTAAAATACCCTAAATCTCATATTTTTCGTCTGCTTACGAAACAGGAAACGGACAACATGTTGTACATGTCAAACGGTGTTTCCGTCAATAATCTACTATTAAACAACATTGAAAGCATTGGAAACAGTCAATCAAAGCATCTAAAATCCGCACCTTTTCTTCTATAAGTGTATTGACTCGAATGGAGCGTATACGCTTCGTCTACAGCGAATAGGCAACCTAATACACAAGATCCATAAGCTACTTCACTATGGAAATGATGGAACCTCAAATCAGCAAGTATTTAGGGTATTTGCTTACCTAGAATCGTGGCGAAATCGTCGGGAAAGTGATTGAGGCGCGTTGCTTAAACACGTGTAACACGTACCACAAGCACCAGGAAATTCTCTCCCACTCTCTCTCACAATCTCTCACCTTTTCTCTCACACCAGCTAGGGTTTCCAGTAAATTCGGATGGGTGAGAGAAGTGAGGGTTTAAGCCCCTTTTATAACCTAAAACTCGCCCAAAACAGGCTTGGAAACAATGTTTACTTGATACCTAACCAAATCGGGGCTGTTTCGGTCCAAAAAGACATTTCTGATGGTCCCCTGGCTGAACGAGATCGGATTTAAGTTCATTTACATCGGATGTCGCTCTCATCCCATTTTCAGACCAGTAGCATTCGTAGATCGCACGTGGCGGTCCAGTTTTAGTTCAGCGGTCACCACACATAGATCAGGTCTACAAGTCTCATGATATGAAATAGAAATTTTTCCTGATCCAAGGGTGTAATTTGGCTGAATTCTGACGGTCAGAACGCTTAATACTGACACGTCAAGTCGTGTGCCAGATTTGAATTTTGAATTTCAAATCTAACCCTATTCTCACTCTTTTCACTCCAGGCTCAATGAAATAGCCTGTGAATGTCAGTTGGACTTGATTTTTGAAATGATTGTCAAGTTCAGCTAGGCGGTTATAACGGTCTAAGATTGTAGGTATCGGACTTTCGACGCGTAGTCTAGATCCAATACAAAGTTTCAAAGAGGTCCAGAGAACAAACCGGTTTAAAGTTTGATCTGAGGTTTTAAAGTATTATAGCGTCATTGGTTCTACTTGCTTTGGGTCTTGTAGAACGTATTTAAAGTGATCAGGGACTATTTCTCAGCTACTCTAGCGTTGCGCTAGTTAACTTACACTTATTTCCAAAAGAATTAATCCTACGCGATTTCTGGTCGAGTTGGTACTCGAGTCCAAGTACTGATTTTTCCAGGGCGTTACACCCTAGAAGATGCTTTGGAGCATCTTAGGGATTCCTTTTTATACATGGGAAAATCCAACTTTTCGTACCGAGTTGAAAAAATATAGAAACTGTGCCTTAAATTTAGGCACTCTACGCAGTTTCACAAAATAGACTCGGAGTTTAAGCCACCCTCAAATTTACGCACTCTGCGTAGTTTTCCAAAATAGACTCAAAGTTTAAACAGCCTCAAATTTACGCACTCTGCATAGTTTTCCAAAATAGACTCAAAGTTTAAACTACATAATTTTTCAAAATAAACTCAGAGTTTTAGAATATGCTTTTTTAGGACAAATTCAAGAATATGTTTGTTTTCACGACAATTTCAGGATTCCTTTTCTTCACTTCAAATCTTTGATTCTCTTCATTCCTCACTTGGTTTTTTTAGATCTTTGACATGTGAATTCTTCATTAATGACTTCAAAATCTCCTAATCTTATTTAGTAATTTTTTGAGCATAAATCTTCCTTTTAGCATCAATTTCACCTTAAGCTCTCGAAATCACCTCACATATGAAAACATGCATAATTAAATTGATTAAACACTATCATGCTTATAAAACTAAGGTATAAATAGGAGAAATATGTAATATTTCACACTCGACACCGCGCAACATAGAATTAATGTGGTCCATTGTGGCCACGCAATGATAGGTCTGTCGCGCACAGTGGACCATGTAGCACGAGATTTGAGACTTCACATGTGTAAAAGTCTATAAATATCCCTCCACCCCTTCATTTGACACATGAATGTTCAAAGCTCTCAAAGAAAGTATTTTGAATACCTCTATAAGGTATTTGCCAAGGATAAGGAAGAAGAAGAAGAAGAAGGAACTGGAGTTTTGTTGTGCCTGGCTGCACAATAGAGTTTTGTTACGCCTTCCCACCCAATAGGGCTCTGTTGTGTGCACAAGATATGAACAGTACATATATGCTATTGGATTTCTTGTAAAGCATTTGTGACTTTAGTTGAAATTCAATCTTTTCTTTCAAGATTGTCATCTCATATTAATTAAGGAGAAATAATGGATTCTTAGACCTACACAAAACTTCTTTCAACGAAATGATTGCATCGCCAACTGGAATGCTGTCGAAGTCATCATCCGAATCATTCCATATGATTTCACTTAAAGTTTTGTACTTTATATTGGAATCAAGGGAAATATGAGGATATAAACGAATTCTAGAATCAATAAGATGTACTCGATGATGAATGTTCTTCCATATTCTTTGTTATTATTGAATGGTAATTCCCCAAACGAAATACATTGGTTTATTGTTGAAAGAAAATGATGACACTGCTCGGGATTAACATTCAATACTATCTTAGAAATCGTCTGGAGAAATTTTATCATCATCTGGCGTCATAGCAACGCCAAAATGGTGACTCTCAATAGGAACATCCTCACCTTCATCTCTAAAATAAAGTATAGTTTTATTCAACTTTCAATGCTAATATATTATTATTCGTAACATGAATTATAAAATTTCTCCAATCAAAATGACTTTTGCTTTGAACCACACAGTTTTATACTTCACACCTACAAGCTTCGTCATCGAATATGTTTACAATGAACATATGTCATCTGAATCTTCAAATCAAGGAGCCCTACTAACCATGACTAAAGCTGCAGTTGGAGTGATATCTATATCACCTTTATGTTAAGATAATAAAGATGAGTAGACTGTAGTATCATCAAGAAGATTGAGGGCTCGATCTCACACAACTATCGGCTCGGTCCCATTGTAGATGATTAGAGGGCCAATTACACGTAATGCTGCAAAATAAAATCCTGCACTAACCCCACCTTCATTATATCCAGGACAACTTGCCAATTCTTTTGTTCCATTAGATTTTCCAGCTCTGCCTACAATAGTTTCCCGACAAATCAGAAAAAAGAAAGGGAAATCTCTTGTAGAGAATGAATCCTTTTCTCCGAGCCCCACTACATTCATATTATCGTAAACAATTTCACCACGAATTGCGACACCAAAACCATCAGAATCATACGAAAGTGTCAAAGGGTCAAGTCATAATTCTTTTTCTCTACATTCTCCTGCGATGTCGTATCCTTCTTTTATCTCGATTTTGGCTGCCCTGTTGTTTGAGGGCATGATGACCATTCCAACAATTGAGGCTGTGGCTGTAGAGGAATACAAGGTCTTGAAGGAAAGAGATGATGAGGTTGGAGTAAACTACAACTATGGTTATGACTGCTGTATAAAGGACGTCAATGGATTGTATCCTGTGCTGAATTTGGATAGCCTTAGTGACAAGGCACCTGCAGACTCTACCCTGGCGAAGCCTGCGCCAGTAGATACCAAAGTCGAGCATCCCCCCACCTAAGTTGGTTGAGGCCTCACTACCCCTTTTATACTTGTATAAATTTTGGTTTTTTATTGTACTCCCTTCTCGTTATCAATGAAAAGATAATCTTTTACAGTAACTGTCGTACATGGAATTTTTGAGTAGTAGGTCAGTTAATCATAGGCTGGGCATATTAGAGGCATTTCGGTGATCTTTCAAGTTCTTCCTTTTACTGAGGGAATTTTTTCTTACTAGAATAGATGGGTTAACTGTAATGATCCCTTTGAGAAGGGCCGAGCAATTTGCTTAGGAGGAACGTTTTCCCTTGTTCTAAGGGATATACTCATTGTAGATCGTGCAGTCTGAGTAGTATTATTAATTAGTGGTCCAACCTCTTCTTTAAGGGTCAGACAATTGGTAAGGACTGTTTTTCCCTTGTACTAAGGGAAGTCCTCAGTAGGTTTTGTAGTAGAATCGATTAGTGTTCTGACCTCTTCTTTAAGGGTTGAACAACTGATGGGGACCATTTTCCCCTTGCACTATGTAGTTCGATCGATTTTAGATAACGGCTAGAATGCAAAGTTTTCTGGCTTTGGAATTTTTATTGAAAAATCTGAACAATTGATTATGACCCAGTAGGTCGGTCATTTGTAGATTTTAGGCTGTAGACATGTAGTCTCCGACTTGAGATTTAGTCGGCCTTCATGGATAGTAGATCTTCAAGTGTTGGGAGTTCAATGGATGTGGAAAAGATCATCCTTCCATAGCTTCAAGCCGATAGGTCCCAGGTCGGGTTGTGCCTGTCACTTTATAGGGTCCTTCCTAGTTCAAGCCTAGGATTCCTGAGCCAAGATCCTTGGTACTTCAGAAGGTTCTACGGAGGACTAGATCTCCTACTTGGAGCCTTCTCACCCTTACTCAGGAGTTGTAGAATCGGGTGACCTGCTGCGGCTAAGTTGCGACCTTGAGTTGGGCCCGGTCCCTTTTTTCTTCGAGCAGATCGAGGTCCAATGCCATCTCTTAGCATTCTAGTTTTCATCGTAGGAATGAGTTCCTACAGTAGGGAGTACGATCTCGACTGGGACAACGACCTTAGTTTTGAAGGTTAGGGAGAAAGGAGTTTCTCCAATTTCTATTTGGGCAGTGGTTCGAGATGCCCAAGGATGTGGGGGAGCTTCTAACCTAGGTCCTCTTAGCTTTCTCGAGCTTGGTCCTGAGGTGGTTCTTGATAATCTTGTTAATACTTCGACCTGATCATTAGATTAAGGGTGCCTAGGTTGTCATGCCCCAAACTTAAGAATCGGACTCATAAAATTCCTGGTTGCCGAATTCGGTGCCAATAACCTTCGTAGTACCCTATTCTCAGGATGATAGTACGTGGTATCGCAAGTCATGGTGTTCATCACAGGGGACTTCTATCCAAACCAGTACTTGATTTGGATAGCTAGAGTGTCACGCCCCAAACTCAGAAAACGGTCTCACAAAATTTCCAATCGCTGAATTTCACGCCGAGAGCCTCCGTAGTGCCCATTCTCGGATCCCGGCACTCACATGCCAGATTCCGATCCTGGGATCCTACAATGAGGATTTTCAGTATGATTTTTTTTTGTAATGGAGCATAACCACAAGCATAACCAAGTCATAAAACAACATCACCACATATCTACTATATCAAAAACTTTAAGTACAATGCGGAAAGGGAAATACAGGGTGATCAAAAACTCTAAAATGATCTGATGTGCGTTCCTGCCTCAGCGCTGCTGCGATCCAAGGCCACCTACACACAATGGTCATGTATAATCTTACAAAAGCTTAGAGGGTGGTGTAGGTGTGTGCGCAAGGCAAGCGCCAAGTGTACAATATCAGAGTAAAGTGAAAATATGCGGTAAGTCCATGAATGCTATCAGTTGTACCAAAGTTATGTGATGTAAGGCATGAATGCTATTGGCCATACCAAGGCCATGCGATGCGAGTCCTATGTAGCTAAATGTCATATGCGAGGTGTAAAGCAAGCATGCCAGTACTCATCAAGTACACATATCAGTACAGTTCCTCTCTGGGATATCACCAGGGTCTAGTACACTCCACACTAATTGCCATCTCCCTAGCCACACAGCCCAGCGAGCGGAATAGACCTCACTATCTGCCTGACCAGTAGTCTGCCAATACCTACCCAGCTCGTCGATAGCGAACTCATTTGTGAGCTGGTCAAACTCAGCGCAGCTTATAGTCCCCTCGCTTGGGCGGATAAGCCCACACCCCCTTCTAACTAACCACGACACATTGAGAGACGTGGCCTACTGGTATTTGGCACTCGGGCGCTCATGTATCCACTCAATCTAGACGTTGGAGCAGCTCCTAGTGTCAAAAAGGTTCTGAGATTTTCACCCAAGGATATCCTAAGTGCCCACAGTGCTAGAACCAAGTATTTCGGTATCCAATACGGCCATCCACGATGTACGGTGAAGCCATGACCCTGATGTCACCAGGGCATACAATGATTAAGTCACACATATTCGGGATTCATGAGTCACACCGTCAAATCATACAATAATCCCGTGCGTACCGCGTGCTCATGTGGGTCACTCTGTCTCATAAGGACTCCCGTAAATGTCTCCGCCTAATGGCTTATGCTATGATCAAACATTCCTCATATCAAGCATGCATATGATGCGTATGGGCATGGATCATGGAATTGTACTAAGCATGTTATAAAGTAATGAACTATCCTTACAATGCAGATGGGCCTAGACAGCCTACACACAATAAGTACGGGCCTATCAATGGGCCCTAGGGAGAGTTATAATGTGGACATTTAACCAACATTATTTTGACAATGTGGATGTCAAACCATCATTATTCCCAAGGCACGGCCCGCCATAAACATCATTGTATATACCATGGTGGAATCACACATACAATGAACCTTATGTACATCCCATTGGGCCATGATGCATGGGCCTTGGATACATCACAATGGGCCTATATATATTAAGGTGGGCCTCAACAACAGGCCACAAATACATTAAGTTGTATATATAATATATGTATATATATAATATAAATGAATTATATCAAAAGATCAATTGGACCGCACTCTAAATAACAGTGGTGGTAAAGATTTCCACCATTAAATACTCAAGGCCCACCATAACATTTATTTTCTATCCAATCTGATCATAAGGTCAAACAACCCTGAATTAAGAGGAAAACAAATTTCCTAATGATTCAAAAATTTTGTGACAATAAAAGGTTTCAATGGTAGGCATTCAATCCCCACTCATTTTTGCTATGTGGTCCACTTGATAGGCAGATCTGCCTCTTTTGGGCCTCACAACATAAAATGGGCTTTCAAAATGGTTCGACGATTTGGATGCAACACATGCATCATGGTGGGTCCCACCATCCAGTGATATGGATGGTGTGGTATACATAATCATACGTGGGTCCCACAGACCTTGCTGATGTCAATAGCAGTGGGACCCACCGTTCTTACAGAATGGGTGGACGGCATGTATAAAACACATACACCGTGGTGGGTTACACCGGCCGCCTGGACGGTGTGAATAAAACACATACATCAATGTGGGTCCCATGTGGGGCCCACCATAACGTTTATATACCATCCAATCTGTTGGTAAGGTCACACAGACCCGTATGAAGAGGAGAAACAAATTTCATAATGATCCAAAGCCCTTGTGACAACCCAAAAGGGTTTCAAGGGCAGACATTCAATCCAGTGTTTCTTACCGTGTGGGCCACCTGGGCTATAGATATGGTTGATTTTTGGAGGACCTATTGCCCTGAGGGGCCTCATCAAAATGCACGGTGTTGATATTGCCACACATCATGGTGGGGCCCATGACTGGGACTGTGGGTCCCTGCCTGTCCGTCCGCCAAAATGCAGTAGCGTCTTGTTGCATCGTTAGCAGCAGCTGTCACAGCTTACTATATATATATATATATATATATATATTAAAAAGGGGTTTTTTCACAGTTTATCATATGTGGGGCACGCATCAGGCAGATCCACTCCAGCCATTGCATTCCATGGCTCAAGACAGACCAAACAAGCCCAATATTTGATATATTTTGGTGTGTAGAAACATCAGAGTGAGTTTCAACGGTAAAGCCACTGTTTCACATGCTACGACCTGCCAGAAAATCAGATTGGTTTCATTTCTCGGCTTAACACCTAAAATGAGCTAGGGAATGGAATGGACAGTGTGGATTAAACTTATACATCAAGGTGGGGCCTACATAAGTGGCCCACCCAAATACCTTATATAAATAAATATATATTATTATATTTCATTTGTTTATCAGCACCACACGGTCAGTGCATCTTTCACTGACGTCCAGCGTCCAGGGACGCTGGATAGTTTTGGATACAACACATATTAGGTGGGCCCCACCTTTAAACATACTGTCCAGGTGGGCCACCATATGCATGGATGGTGTGGATAAGACATACACCAAGGTGGGGTCCATCCGAGTGGGCCACACAGCCACATCATCACATAACAAAATGAGAAGATAGGGAGAAAGAGAGAGAGAGAGAGAGAAAGAGAGAGAAAGAGTGGGACACGTGTGACGGAGGGCTCCGCCACTATGAGCCCTCCCTTTCATTTAATCATACATCAAGTCGGTCCCAATACATGTGGGCCCATCAAATCAAAAATCAACAGGGAAGATTCCTTCTCTACCCAAAATGGATGGTCTGGATGACCTCTTTCCATGCAAGGAAAATAAACATCATGTGAAATTGCGGTGAAGACCGCTTTAGTTGAAGTAGGAATAGGTGAGTATATCCTAGAGGGGGGTGAATAAGATTTTTTAAAGTTTATATAAATTATTAAAAATCCTTATCATACTAATCCTATCACAGAGTATTGATTAGGATTACTCAACCTTAACTCTACTGGCTTCTAAGCCTGATGAAGGATCCAATCACAAACTATTTAAAAGACAAACAATATATAGATGAGATTGTGATGGATATGACTGTGTGTGCATAGGATGTGATCATATATAAAGACATGCAAGGCAATCACATAAATGAAAGATAATATCAAACTCAAACACAGTCATTTTATAGTGGTTCAACGACTTGTCTACTCCACTCCCGGCTTCCACACTCAACCCTTGAGTGACCGGATTTCACTAAGGAGGTTTCCCATGGTTCACCTCAAACCTAAGGTTTTAAATCAGGTTCACCTTCAACCTTTACAGAGGTTTCTACTCGATTCACCTCAAACCCTGGAGTTTTACTGGCATACTCCTAACCAGATGTTTATGTCCATACAAGACAAGGGTCCACACAACGCACCCTGAGGTTTCTACTCGGTTCACCTCTAACCCTTGAGTTTTGCTGGCATACTCCTAACCAGATGTTTATGCTCTCCATAGAGCAAGGGTCCACACAACGCACCCCGCACGTACACTCCCGTCGGAGGCCTCCTTCGAGGACTTCAAATGGTGAGCAACATTTAAAACCCAATCCTAAAAAGGAATGATCGCAAGTGTCCTCTGGACTCTTAGTACTTACAGATAAGTTGATGAGTCCTTTTCAACACAATGATGAAGACCTTCTACTTGTTGATGAAGAATCTTCAGATCCCTTGATCCGCAACATGAAGATGTATATATACTAGGCTTAGGTTGGGTCAAGGTTATAATGGACTACCACTCTCTAAAGGTTTTCCTATAAGGAAGATAGAGAGGTTCCCATCATCTATGCATTCAAGGCATCCCAGCTTAATGATATGTCATTAAAGCAGTAGCTGAAGGATCCTTGAATGCGGAAGTTCATTCCCCAATCCACTCTATGAGATATCAATGATAAGGGTGGATTGGAGGATGAACTTCCCGAGAGAAAGGGCTTAGGTAAATGATAGGAAGGTTAAAACGCTCTAAAGCACTCTCTTATTTCTCTACCAGCAATAAAGATGACTCCCTCTATTTATAGGCAAAAGGTTCCAACGGATATAAACGGTCATATTTATGACAGAGTTCGATATCATCGAGCAGTCGTCGATATGATCGAGCGTATACTCTCGATTGTATCAGTCGACCTCTCGATGATAAGAACTCAATTGTCATTTCACTTTTGAAAACCTTCTGCTGACTGGTCGATGGGATCGAGACACGCATCGATGTTATCAGATTTCGAACTCCGATTCCATTGAGTGATAGTTCGATCTATCTACAGGTGAAAAATAAGAGAGAAGCCTTGAAGAATTTCAGGATCATAGATATGATCGGGGAACCAGTCGATGTCATCGAAATTTGTACATCGATCATATCGACGACCTTTCGATGGGATCGATAAATCGTATAGATTTTACATGTAAGCTTGTTGGACGAATTATGTCCTGACTCGATCCAATCGACTTGGTCTCAATATGATCGATATATGAATATTGATTTATCGACAGGCACCTCGATCAACATTAAAAGCAACCTGAAATTCATGCTGGAGAGAACATGCGCCCCACAGTCGATATGATCGACTGACTCCCGATATGATCGATATTTGAGTTCAGATTAAATCGGACAGTCATCGATATATCGAAGCAGTTGATAGTTTTCTTTAGAAAAATAGGGGCGCCGGAAAGCAGTCTGTCGATATGATCGATCCACTTCAAATATGATCGATTTTCGAATATCGATGATATCGACTCGAAGGTCGATATATCGATAAATCGTCCAGAAGATTGTTTGATTGCTGGATGCTTTTTTTCCTCACTCGATTGTATCGATTGATATGCCGAGGACATCAACAGAGCTGGTCGATCATATCAAAAGGGGAATCGACATAATCGATAGTGTAAGAAAAACTTAGAAAATTTTCTTTTGGATAAAAAGTTTTCTTACACATAAACCCTAAGATGTTCTAGTTCTTTTTAAGGGTTTAATCACCTGGTATTTTGGAATATGGGATGTGAGGCTATGATTTACCTTTTGGTGAGCTTCCACACATCTAGATGAGGTAGACGCTTGACTTGATCTTCTTATTAGGTGTTGTCGTCTGACTGACTCAACATACAACGTAATTGACAAACCAGGGCACGTAATAGGTGCACTTTCAATCCCCCCCTTTGTCAATTACGTGACAAAATCCCCAAAACACCCTAGGAACATATCTAAACAGATACATCCTAAATTGTGTGTACATGTATTAACACAATTTTACAAATTCTAAACACCCATGTACACAACAAACAAATTCTTCCCCTTAATTCAAAAACTCTCCCTTTCTTGTTGCGGCTGCTCCCCCTAACACCTGCAACAAAGAGATACAATTTTCGCTTAGGGTTATTTTGAATTGTTCTCCCCCTTTTTGTCAGTCATTGGCAAAGGTATAATACGTGATATTGACTGAAGATTGAAGCATATGGGAGAACCACAGAGATAGATGCATATGAATGAGAACAGTATAAAGCAAGCATCAATGAAGCAGTCAGTATGAAGTTAATAGATAAGCATTCAGACCATAACCTTAAGACTGCAATAAACCAGGGAGAAAATCAAATGGCAGAAGTAAACAAACTAGATTAAGCCAAATGTAAGCTGCCTAAATTTGGCAGAAATATTCAATGTTGCCCCAGACGGCAGCAATTTAAACCAACAATAAAAAGTATTTTAGCCCAACCGTGGGCAAACTCATCCAAACATAAACCAGAAAGGAAAAAAGAAGCTAGTCATGCACCATTGAAAGCGTAGAACATCTAAAAAGATACTGATGTTCATATGCAGAAATAAGAGTAAGGGTGCATGAAAGCTTGTATAAAACTGGCATCAGGGAGTAGAGTGAGATGGAATCATGCCGTCACGTCGGCACATTAGTAAATCCACCAGCTGTTGGACCGTGCTCTGGATTCCTTGAACCATTCGTTCTAAAACAGTGAGGCGCTCCTTCATTGAGTGCACGTCCTTCTGTATGGCCCCAATCCTATCTAGTTTAAGCCTTTTTCCATACCCGGCGGTTGATGTGGATGGCGCAACATCTGGTCTAAGAGGTGCATTATCAGCCACTGCATCTCCTTCCATGGGATCTCCACCTTCTCCTCCTTCCGCTTCAGCATGAATTTCTTCCTCAGTTTCCTCCTTGTATTCATGAAACATCAGATCCATTTTCTGAAGATTTTTCTTGTTGAAAACTTTGAGGGAAAAAACCGGATCAGTTGTAGAAGGAAAGCCAATGCTCTGACAGATTCTGCTAATGATCCATGGATATGACAGATACAAATCTCTGGACGTGTGTATCGCATTGACAAACTGATTTACAATTAAGGTTGGAAGACAGATATTCGTCCCGGTCGTGACGGAGTAGATTATCATCACCATAAGGCTTGTTAGATCCGATTTGTTAGTGCTTCTCGAATACAGATTGGTGGTGAAGATTCCATGCATGACTCTGAATCGGGGCTCCATGTACCTAGCTTTCAGGGCATTCCCTTGATGCCATGGGATATCTCGATTATTGCATAGGTATTTGGTTATCTTGGAGCGCATATCTGGAAAGTCAAGATCCCAGTTTGGAAGGCCTCCTGGAACCATTTGAAGATTGAGAATCTGTGCTATGGTGGCAGGAGTGATGAATACATCATCACCATCCATGGAAACCATGAAGGAAGGATGATCAGCCACCCAGGAATGACATGTAGCAAAGAAGTTACGTGTTCTTTCCAGTTGGCATGGTCCACCAAAATCCAGGATGGGCAAGCCAACCAATTGCAGTAAACAGAGGTTTTAAGTTGTAGGACGTTAAACAATCTCTGTCTACTTTTCTCTCAAAAATTAACTTCCGATTGGCATATTTTGGTGGCCGTTAGACAGTAGAAGGAGGAGGCACAGGTTGAGATGGTTCAGAAATTTCGATTTGGGACCCACCTCTTCGTGATCTTTGTCGTGTGGGGGTCCCTCTTTCCGGGATCCTTGCTCTCTCCCTTGAGGCAAGGACCTTTTGTCGAGTACCTCTTGATGATTCACCTGGAACGGATGCCACGTTTTTATCCTTTCCCATGTGGAAGAAAAGGCTATTTGAAATATTGAGAAAATGATAAAAAGAGATCCCGACAAACCAAGAGAAAGAGATTCTGATGATGGAAGGATATTACCTGGTTTGGAGTGAGATCTGGCTGGTCCTACCTGGCTTAGGATGATTAGTCGAGAGGATCGGACAGGAAAGACAGTCGAATCGCCCTTTGAGAAACCCTTTTTTTTTTTTCGTTTCGCTCGCTTTTATCGAGCGCCATTTCTCGATCATATCGACCAACCCATCGATTGTATCGAGAAGTTCTCGATCGATTCTATCGAGACTACTCTCGATGTTATCCAAGGACACACGAATTTTCATATTCTGAACAGTTGTCGATTGTATCGATCCTCAGTCGATAAAATCGAAGAAGACCGTTACTTGCTTTGAAAGTATGTGTTATTCAGAATTTTTCCTGATTTTGCCATGCTATTGTATAATTTCTAACTTAACCAGTTTATATAGAAAAAATTCTATACAAATATAAGCATGATAATGTTTATATACAAAAATTAGAGGTCTTCAACCTTAGATGTAACATTGAGGATTTTAGCAAAAGATGCATCATTTCACAAATTATCCAGATTTTGATGCAAAATCTGAACGTGTTTTTATATGCTCAGGAATTCAGGATACAGAGTTCAGTTTTTCCTTCACTCTCCACCTTAAGATAAAAGTTTTTGTTGTGGTGACTTTTGTTATCTTATCAACTTGATCTAGTGGTTTCTTCGTTTTGTCTTCCATTTTGGGTGATAGAAGGATATTTTGCATTACTCTGGTCTGATTAAGTTTATCAGTGTTATTTTGACCAGAGTTATAAGAAGTTATTTTTAAGCATTCAAACTTGTAATGTCCCATATCACCACACAAATGACAAACTAGAGACATTCTTGTAATGCTACCTAAAGCAATAGATTTTCCAATTTTCATTTTGATTTTCTCATACCCTAGGCCACTCTTATCTTTTCTAGGCCTTCTTATCCCTAACATTCTCTCAAGTTTTTCACCACTCTGAGAAAACTTATAGTTTATCTCGGCAAATTTTTTGGATTTTTCTAAATCAATACAAAGTGAGTGGTTCTCATTTTTGAGTTTTGCATTATCATCTCTTAGCAGTTCAGCTTTGTTCATAAGTTTTGATAATTCTTCTTTTAGGGACAAGTTTTCTTTTTCCAATTGATCATTATCTGTAAGATATTGTTGTAAATCATTGGAAAAATGTATGTTTATTTTTAAGGTCCTGTCCAAGTCTTTCTGCAACAATTTTTTTTTGTTTCCAGTCATGCCAATTTTCTTAAGGATGTGGATGCTATGATTGTATAGTTGATTATAAGCATCCTGTAATTCATTCTGCTCTCTATCTTCTTCTTCTTCAATTTTTTCATTGTCAGATAAAAATGATTCAGTGGCTAGTTGTTCTTCTTTTCTTTCAGATTCCATGGGAATAATTGAGGTGGTGGAGACCATAAGAATTTTTAAAGGTTTCTGATCTCCATCACTTCCTGAGTCATTATTTTCTGAATTTGACTCCTCCGTATCATCCCATGTGGCGGCCATCGCCTTGCCCTTGGTTTTTCTGTTTGGGCATTCGGTAGATAGGTGACCATATTCATGACAGGCATAGCATTGTGGTTCTTTGGTTTGTTTACCAAATTTTCCTGCAGAAGGTTTGTAGTTCACCTTTCTACCTCTAAAAGGATGGCCGCGATTCTTCTGAAAGAATCTTCTGAATCTTTGTGCTAGGAAGGCCACTTCCTCATCATCATCTTCTTTTTCGCTCTCACTGTCCTCATGTTTTGATTTCTTAAAAGTTTTTAGGACAGTGTTTTTGGATTTTTGAGGTTGTGTGAAGTGTAGTTCAAAAGTTTGTAGGGAACCTACCAGTTCTTCTACTTTCATCTCATCAATATTCCTACACTCCTCAATTGTTGTTACCTTGGGATTGAAGCGTTCCAGTAAGGATCTTAAGATTTTTCTATATATTTTTAGTGCCGGAACCTTCTCTCCCAATCCACCCATAGAGTTACAAATGATGTTTAATTTTGTGAAAAATTTCATAAATGTCTCATGCTCTTCCATCCTGAGATTTTCAAACTGTGAAGTTAAGAGTTGTAGTTTAGATCTCTTCACAGTGCTTGTGCCTTCATGGGTTGTTTCCAATAAGTCCCATGCTTCTTTAGACGTCCCACACATACTTATCTGATTGAAAATGTCTTGGGACACGACAAAGTAGATAGCGTTCATTGCTTTTGCTTCAGCATTTCGCTGTTCTTTATCAAACGCCGTCCACTTCTCATTCGATTTGGGTTTAGCGATTGTGGTTTCATTTTCAAGTACAATTTGTTCCGATGGTACCACATATCCTTTTTCAACTATATTTCAAACTTCATGATCTAAAGATCTCAGGAAGTAGTGCATTCTAGCCTTCCAGTAAGCATAGTTTGATCCATCAAATACTGGAGGTCTAGTGACAGATGAGCCCTCTCCTTTGGCCATATTTCTACTTCAGTCAAGATCACTCTCTAGGCGGTGAAGCCCTTAAAGAGAGACCCGCCCTGATACCAATTGAAATTACGGTGAAGACCGCTTTAGTTGAAGTAGGAATAGGTGAGTATATCCTAGAGGGGGGTGAATAGGATTTTTTAAAGTTTATATAAATTATTAAAAATCCTTATCATACTAATCCTATCACAGAGTATTGATTAGGATTACTCAACCTTAACTCTACTGGCTTCCAAGCCTGATAAAGGATCCAATCATAAACTATTTAAAAGACAAACAATATATAGATGAGATTGTGATGGATATGACTGTGTGTGCATAGGATGTGATCATATATAAAGACATGCAAGACAATCACATAAATGAAAGATAATATCAAACTCAAACACAGTCATTTTATAGTGGTTCGACGACTTGTCTACTCCACTCCCGGCTTCCACATTCAACCCTTGAGTGACTGAATTTCACTAAGGAGGTTTCCCATGGTTCACCTCAAACCTAAGGTTTTAAATCAGGTTCACCTTCAACCTTTACAGAAGTTTCTACTCGATTCACCTCAAACCCTGGAGTTTTACTGGCATACTCCTAACCAGATATTTATGTCCACACAGGACAAGGGTCCACACAACGCATCCTGAGGTTTCTACTTGGTTCACCTCTAACCCTGGAGTTTTGCTGGCGTACTCCTAACCAGATGTTTATGCTCTCCATAGAGCAAGGGTCCACACAACGCACCCCGCACGTACACTCCCGTCGGAGGCCTCCTTCGAGGACTTCAAATGGTGAGCAACACTTAAAATTCAATCCTAAAAAGGAATGATCGCAAGTGTCCTCTGGACTCTTAGTACTTACAGATAAGTTGATGAGTCTCTTTCAACACAATGATGAAGACCTTCTACTTGCTGATGAAGAATCTTCAGATCCCTTGATCCGCAACATGAAGATGTATATATGCTAGGCTTAGGTTAGGTCAAGGTTATAATGGACTACCACTCTCTAAAGGTTTTCCTATAAGGAAGATAGAGAGGTTCCCATCATCTATGCATTCAAGGCATCTCAGCTTAATGATATGTCATTAAAGCAGTAGCTGAAGGATCCTTGAATGCGGAAGTTCATTCCCCAAACCACTCTATGAGATATCAATGATAAGGGTGGATTGGAGGATGAACTTTCCGAGAGAAAGGGCTTAGGTAAATGATAGGAAGGTTAAAACGCTCTAAAGCACTCTCTTATTTCTCTACCAGAAATGAAGACGACTCCCTCTATTTATAGGCAAAAGGTTCCAACGGATATAAACGATCATATTTATGACAGAGTTCGATATCATCGAGCAGTCGTCGATATGATCGAGCGTATACTCTCAATTGTATCGGCCGACCTCTCGATGATAAGAACTCAATTGTCATTTCACTTTTGGAAACCTTCTGCCGACTGGTCCATGGGATCGAGACACGCATCGATGTTATCAGATTTCGAACTCCGATTCCATTGAGTGATAGTTCGATCTATCGACAGGTGAAAAATAAGAGAGAAGCCTTGAAGAATTTCAAGATCATAGATATGATCGGGGAACCAGTCGATGTCATCGGAATTTGTACATCGATCATATCGGCGACCTTTTGATGGGATCGATAAATCGTATAGATTTTACATGTAAGCTTGTTGGACGAATTATGTCCTGACTCGATCCAATCGACTTGGTCTCAATATGATCGATATATGAATATCGATTTATCGACAGGCACCCCGATCAACATTAAAAGAAACCTAAAATTTATGCTGGAGAGAACATGCGCCCCACAGTCGATATGATCGACTGACTCCCGATATGATCAATATTTAGGTTCAGATTGAATCGGACAGTCATCGATATATCGAAGCAGTTGATAGTTTTCTTTAGAAAAATAGGGGCGCCGGAAAGCAGTCTGTCGATATGATCGATCCACTTCAGATATGATCGATTTTTGAATATCGATGATATCGACTCGAAGGTCGATATATCGATAAATCGTCCAGAAGATTGTTTGATTGCTGGATGCTTTTTATCCTCACTCGATTGTATCGATTGATATGCCGAGGACATCGACAGAGCTGGTCAATCATATCGAAAGGAGAATCGATATAATCGACAGTGTAAGAAAAACTTAAAAAAATTTCTTTTGGATAAAAAGTTTTCTTACACATAAACCCTAAGATGTTCTAGTTCTTTTTAAGGGTTTAATCACCTGGTGTTTTGGGATATGAGATGTGAGGCTATGATTTACCTTTTGGTAAGCTTCCACACATCTAGATGAGGCAGACGCTTGACTTGATCTTCTTGTTAGGTGTTGTCGTCTGACTGACTCAACATACAACGTAATTGACAAACCAGGGCACGTAATAGGTGCACTTTCAATCTCCCCCTTTGTCAATTACGTGACAAAATCCCCAAAACACCCTAGGAACATATCTAAACAGATACATCCTAAATTGTGTGTACATGTATTAACACAATTTTATAAATTCTAAACACCCATGTACACAACAAACAAATTCTTTCCCTTAATTCAAAAACTCTCCCTTTCTTGTTGCGGCTGCTCCCCCTAACACCAGCAACAAAGATATACAATTTTCGCTCGGGGTTATTTTGAATTGTTCTCCCCCTTTTTGTCAGTCATTGGCAAAGGTATAATACGTGATATTAACTAAAGATTGAAGCATATGGGAGAACCACAGAGATAGATGCATATGAATGAGAACAGTATAAAGCAAGCATCAATGAAGCAGTCAGTATGAAGTTAATAGATAAGCATTCAGACCATAACCTTAAGACTGTAATAAACCAGGGAGAAAATTAAATGGCAGAAGTAAACAAACTAGATTAAGCCAAATGTAAGCCGCCCAAGATTGGCAGAATTATTTAATGCTGCCCCAGACGGCAGCAATATAAACCAACAATAAAAAGTATTTTAGCCCAACCGTGGGCAAACTCATCCAAACATAAACCAGAAAGGAAAAAAGAAGCTAGTCATGCACCATTGAAAGCGTATAACATCCAAAAAGATACTGATATTCATACGCAGAAATAAGAGTAAGGGTGCATGAAAGCTTGTATAAAACTGGCATCAGGGAGCAGAGTGAGATGGCATCATGTCATCACGTCGGCACGTTAGTAAATCCACCAGCTGTTGGACCATGCTCTGGATTCCTTGAACCATTCGTTCTAAAACAGTGAGACGCTTCTTCATTGAGTGCACGTCCTTCTGTATGGCCCCAATCCTATCCAGTTTAAGCCTTTTGCCATACCCGGCGATTGATGTGGATGGCGCAACATCTAGTCTAAGAGGTGCAGACAACCTCCGTAGTGCCCCATTCTTTGATCCCGGCACTCACACAGCAGATTTCGATCCTGAGATCCTACAAGGAGGATTTTCAGTATGAATTTTTCTTTTTGTAATGGAGCATAACCACAAGCATAACCAAGTCACAAAATAATATCACCACATATCCACTATATCAAAAACTTTAAGTATAATGCGGAAAGGAAAATACAGGGTGATCAAAAACTTCAAAATGATCTGATGTGCACTCCTGCCTCAGCGCTACTGCGATCCAAGGCCACCTACACGCAACGGTCGTGCATAAACTTACAAAAGCTTAGAGGGTGGTATAGGTGTGTGCGTAAGGTAAGCGTCAAGTGTAAAATATTAGAGTAGTGTGAAAATATGCAGTAAGTCCATAAATGCTATCAGCTGTACCAAAGCTATGTGATGCAAGGCATGAATGTTATTGGCCATACCAAGGCCATACGATGCGAGGCCTATGTAGCCAAATGTCATATGCGAGATACAAAGCAAGCATGCTAGTACTCATCAAGTACACATATCAGTACAGTTCCTCTCTGGGATATCACCGGTGTCTACTACACTGCACACTGACTGTCGCCTCCCTAACCGCACAGCCCAGTAAGCGAAATAAACCTTACTATTTTCCTGACCATTAGTCTGCAAATACCTACCTTGCTCATCGATAGCAAATTCATTTGCGAGCTGGTCAAACTCAGCCTAACTTATAGCCCCCTTACTTGGGCGGATAAGGCCACACCTCCTTCCAACCGACCACGACACAGTGAGAGACGTGGCCTACTGGTATTAGGCACTTGGGCGCTCATATATCCACTCAGTCTAGATGTTGGAGCAGCTCCTGGTACCAAAAAGGTTCAGAAATTTTCACCCAAGGACATCCTAAGTGCCCACGGTGTTAGAACCAAGTACTTTCAGTATCCGATACGGCCATCCACGATGTACCTATAGAGCCACGACCCTGATGACGCTAGAGTGTACAATGATCAAGTCACACATATGTAGGATGCATGAATCACACAGTCAAATCATGCAGCAATCCCGCACTCTCATGTGGGGCACTTCGTCTCATAAGGAGTCCCGTAAATGTCTCAGTCTAACGGCTTATGCTATGATCAAACATTCCTCATATCAAGCATACATATGATGCGTATGAGCATGAATCATGAAATTGTACTAAGCATGTTATAAAGTAATGAACTATCCTTACAACGCAGATGGGCCTAGACGGCCTACACATTACAAGTACGGGCTTATCAATGGGCTCTAAGGAGAGTTATAATGCGGACATTTAACGAACATTATTCTTACAATGTGGATGTCAAACCATCATTGTTCCCAAGGCACAGCCCGCCATGAACATCATTATATATACCATAGTGGAATCACACATACAATGGACCTTATGTACATCCCATTGGGCCACGACCCATGGGCCTTGGATACATCACAATGGCCTCATATATATTAAGGTGGGCCTCAACAATGGGCCATAAATACATAAAGATGTATATATAATATACGTATATATATATATATAATATAAATGAATTATATCAAAAGATCAACTGGACCGCACTCCAAATAATAGTGGTGGTAAAGATTTCCACCATTAAATACTCAACGCCCACCATAACATTTATTTTCTATCCAATCTGATCATAAGGTCACATAGCCCTGAATTAAGAGGAAAATAAATTTCCTAATGATTTAAAACTTCTGTGACAATAAAAGGTTTCAGTGGTAGGTACTCAATCCCCACTCCCTTTTACTATGTGGTCCACTTGATAGGAAAATATGCCTCTTTTGGGCCTCACGCCATAAAATGGGCTTTCAAAATGGTTGGATGGTTTGGATGCAACACATGCATCATGGTGGGTCCCACCGTCCAGTGATGTGAATGGTGTGGTATACATACATCATACGTGGGTCCCACAGACCTTGCTAATGTCAATAGCAGTGGGACCCACTGTCCCTATAGAATGGGTGGACAGTGTGTATAAAACACATACACAGTTGTGGGTTCCATCGTTCGCCTGGACGGTGTGAATAAAACACATACATCATTGTGGGTCCCATGTGGGGCCCGCCATAACGTTTTTATGCCATCTAATCTGTTGGTAAGGTCACACAGACTTGTTTGAAGAGGAAAAACAAATTCATAATGATCCAAAGCCCCTGTGACAACCCAAAAGGGTTTCAAGGGTAGACATTCAATCCAGTGTTTCCTGCCATGTGGGCCACCTGAGCTGTGGATAAGGCTGATTTTTGGAGGACCTACTGCCTTGAGGAGCCTCATCAAAATGCATGGTGTTGATATTACCACACATCATGGTGGGGCCCACGGCTGGGACCATGGGTCCCTTCCTGTCCATTCGCCAAAATGCAACAGCATCCTGTTGCAGCGTCAGCAGTAGCAAGCACTGCCTACTATATATATTATTGAAAATGGGTTTTTTTTACAGTTTTTCATGTGGGGCCCGCATCAGGTAGATCCACTCCAGTCATTGCATTCCATGGCTCAAGACAGACCAAAAAAGCCCAATATTCGATATATTTTGGTGTGTAGAAACATCAGAGTGAGTTTCAACAGTAAAGTCGTTGTTTCGTTTGCTACGGCCAGCCAGAAAATCAGATTGGCTTCATTTCTCAGCTCAAGGCCTAAAATGAGCTAGGGAATGGAATGGACGGCGTGGATTAAACTTATACATCAAGGTAGGGCCTACATAAGTGGCCCACCCAAATACCTTATATAAATAAATATATATTATTATATTTCATTTGTTTATCAGCACCACACGGTCAGTGCACCTTTCACTGACATCCAGCGTCCAGAGATGCTAGACGATTTTGGATACAACAAATATTAAGGTAGGCCCCACCTTTAGACATGTTGTCCAGGTGGGCCACCATATGCATGGATGGTGTGGATAAGACATACACCAAGGTGGGGTCCATCCAAGTGGGGCATAGAGCCACATCATCACATAAAAAATGTAAATGACAGGGAGAGAGAGAAAGAGAGAGTGGGATGCATGTGACGGAGGGCTTCGCCACTATGAGCCCTCCCTTGCATTCAATCATATATCAAGTGGGTCCCAATACATATGGGCCCATCAAATCAAAGATCAACAGTGGAGATTCTTTCTCTACCCAAAATGGACGGTCTAGATGACCTCTTTCCATGTAAGGAAAATAAACATCATGATGGGGTCCATGAAGAATAGCCCCATCATGGAATGATCATGAGAATCAAGGTGGGCCATCAGCCACACCTAGGGTCCAAAGTGAGATCCTACCATCAATCGGTAGGCCTCACTTGGCCCATTATCAAAACATGAAAAATTTAGCCTATAAAGCACCCACCGTTCGATCTTCTTGGTTCGATGGAAAGTCGAGCTCCTTGTGTCTCACTTTGATGGTGAATGATGAGAAATGAACGGCTAAGATGAAGGATTTGGGGTGAGAAGTGGGTCACACACATCTTACTTTCTCTCTTGGAAAACCATGGACGTCCACCACTTTGCTTAAGATTTTTATTGGTTGAAAATTGTAGAGAGAGAGAGAGAGAGAGAGAGAGAAAAGGTTGTAAGGAGAGAGAGTGATGGGTGATGGATGTGAGGTGAGTGATGGATATGAGGTGAGAGACTTGTTGACTTTTGGGGTAGGTTGCTTGACTTGTGGAGAAAGAAAGCATGGGTTGCTCTTGTACTTGACATGAGGTGATTGATTGATGGGATATGATGTAGAGATTCTCTTGGGATTGGAAACATGCGGCATTTTCTTTGAAATAAACACCAGCTCATATCTCTCTGCTATGGTATCGGATCAATATGTAAGACGCGACGTTGGAAACGGGGCGACGTGCAGTCGTAATGGTACAAATCTCAAATTAAGCCGACTTAAATCTACGGGATATAACTTAGGATCACGTGCAAACTTCAATTATAAGTGGCGGATTGTCGGAATGATCGCGGGAGTTGACAGAACAGTACAGTCTAGGATACGGGTCTTACAGCTCTCCCCACCTAATAAAAATTTCATCCTCAAAAATTAAAATACGACACAACCAATACAAATCTCACCAAGGGAGGGAAATTCTTATCCGAACACAACTTGCCAGTATAATCAAACACCTAAGAATGGGGACAACGCCTGCGAATCTTAGCTTTCTACTCCCAAATTGCCTAATCAACACTACGATGATCCAATTGGACCTTGGATCCAGGTAAAAAATGATCAAAACTGAAATACTATATAACCTCACAATCTCGACGGTAGGGGCTATATCTTAAAATCTCTAAGTTATTCGAACTCGAGAATCTAACCATTCTAAGTTCTCAACAATTACACAGTGTAGTGTAGTGTAGTGTAGCTATCAGTAGATATGTGATGTTATCCTCAGGTATTCCCAAGTTATACTCTGATACCAACTTTTGTCACGCCCCAAACTTGAAAAATAGGCTCACAAAATTTTTGATCACCGAATCCGGCGCCGACAGCCTCCGTAGTACCCCATTCTCGGATCCTGGTACTCACATGCCAGATTTCGATCCTAAGATCCTACAAGGAGGATTTTCAGTATGATTTTTTTGTAATGAAACATAACCACAAGCATAACCAAGTCACAAAACAACATCACCACATATCCATTATATTAAAAACTTTAAGTACAATGCTGAAAGGGAAATACAGGGTGATCAAAAACTCTAAAATGATCTGATGTGCGCTCCTGCCTCAGCGCTGCTACGATCCAAGGCTACTTGCACACAACAGTCATGCATAAGCTTACAAAAGCTTAGAGGGTGGTGTAGGTGTATGCACAAGGCAAGCGCCAAGTGTACAATATCAGAGTAATGCTCAAATATACGTAAGTCCATGAATGCTATCAGCTGTACCAAAGCTATGTTATGTAAGGCATGAATGCTATCAGCCATACCAAGGTCATGCGATGCGAGGCCTATGTAGCCACATCAAGTACACATATCAATACAGTTCCTCTTTGGGATATCACCAGGGTTTAGTACACTGCACATTGACTGCCGCCTCCCTAGCCGCATAGCCCAGCGAGTGGAATAGACCTCATTATCCGCCTGACCAGTAGTCTGCCAATACCTACCCGGCTCGTCGATAGCGGACTCATTAGCTTTTTCTTTCAAAGAGAAAGGAAATAATTTCAGTCTAACTGTGTCCTCAAACACGTTTGGGAAGTGTAATGTAGATATGAATTCATCGAACCCATTCATATACAAGTATGGACTTTCATATTCTAGTCCACGAAACTTAGAGAGGAGTTGAATTACCCCTAGTTTAATATCCACAGTGCCTGCATTCAATGGAAATATCATGCAGGAAGGTGTACTCACCCCTCCGGTTGTAAATAATCTCATAGAGTACGAGGCGGCGGTGCATTCAACACCTCAGTTTCATCTTGAACTTCCTCAACTGGAAGTTAAGGTTGATTTGCAGCCATCACTTTTATTGACTAAGAGGGTCTCAAGTGGTGTCTAATCCTATGATGGATAGGCATCCCTTCGACTAATCCTCCTCATTCAAAAGACGTAGAGTGTTATCACGGATCCACTTGAGCAAGAAACACTCTCAGCCCTTAAGTAACTAAACAATTAAACTTAAAAAGAAAAGTAGAAAAACTAAAACAAATAAGAAATTTAGAAAAGATAAGAGAGGGTTAGAATAATATTACCAAATAAGAGTTACTATGTTAGGATCCTACAAAACAGAAAATAATGTTAGTTTCTAAAAATAATTTTAGAAAAAATCTTAACCTAAAAGCATAGCAGAAAGATAATTCCTAATCTTAACTTAATTCTAATACCAATTAATTCCAGAAAAATGTAGTTGTAGTCCCCAACAATGGCGCCAAAAACTTGTTCACAACCTCAAGTGTATAGTCGCGATGTAATAATAACTTGGTAAGACCGACATTAAATCCACAGGGACTAAACTTGTACATATTATGAAAATAACTAGAACTAGAACTAGAAAAATATCTAAATTGAAATCTGAATTAAGAGTAATGGTGAATAATGTTGATTAAAACTTATGAATTTAAAGGTGGGAACTAGGGTGCTAAGGATCTAAATTTAGCTATCAGGATACTACCTTACTTAATTCAATAAACACAATTGAAATTGGAGTCCTATCTTATCCAATTGGAAGATAAAGCAATTTAAATTAAATCTGAACTTTTCATTGACTAAATTCTCAATGGACGAGAAATGTTAAGATTGGAAGGGATTCCATCACCCTACCATGCCCAGGACATGATGGTGAACAATGGGATTTACGAATCTTACTATCTCAAAATAAGAAACGAAGATATCTAAAGCTATCACAATATTTATTGTAATTTGAGTCCTAAAAAATTATAGAAAACTGAAAATATTCTCTTAATATCAAACTAGAAATTAATGAAGTTCGATAAGAACAAGAATTAAATCAAAATAAACATCCAAACATGGTACAAGCTTCACCTCTTAGCCCTAGCTAAGAGGTTTAACCAACCATGATGTGATTGAAACCAAAATTTTTAAACAAAGCATGAAAAATAAACTGGGAAAGAAAAACTCTTTGGTAGCTGCTCCACCCTTGTATATGCTCCTTGAGACCTTTTCAAACCCTAGAAGATGCTTTACAGCATCTTAGGGAGTCCTATATATACTTGTGGAACTCCAACTTTCGCACCGAGTTGGAAAAATATAGAAAGCGCTTTAAATTTACGCACTCTACGCAGTTTCACAAAATAGACTCAGAGTTTAAGCCGCCTCAAATTTACGCACTTTGCGTAGTTTTTAAAAATAGACTTGAAGTTTAAACTGCCTCAAATTTACATACTCGGCGCAGTTTTTTAAAATAAACTCAGAGTTTCAAAATATGCTTTTTCAGAATAATTTCAAGAATATGTTTGTTTTCAGGACAATTTCAAGATTCCTTTTCTTCACTTCAAATCTTTGATTCTCTTCATTCCTCACTTGGTTTTCTTGGATCTTTGACATGTGAATTCTTCATTAATGACTTCTAAATCTCCAAATCTTATTTAGTAATTTTTTGAGCGTAAATCTTCCTTTTGGCACCAATTTCACCTTAAGCTCTTAAAATCACCTCGTATATGAAAACATGCATAATTAAATTGATTAAACACTATCATGATTATAAAACTAAGGTATAAATAGGGGGAAATATGCAATATTTCACACTCAATACCGCACAACATAGAATTGATATGTGGTCCATTGTGGCCACGCAATGATAGGTCTATTGCGCATAGTGGACCATGTAGCACGAGATTCGAGACTTCACATGTGTAGAAGTCTATAAATACCCCTCCACCCCTTCATTTGACACATGCATGTTCAAAGCTCTCAGAGAAAGTATTTTGAATACCTCTATAAGGTATCTGTGAAGGATAAGGAAGAAGAAGAAGAAGGAACTAGAGTTTTATTGTGCCTGGCTGCGCAATAGAGTTTTGTTATGCCTGCCCGCCCAATAGGGCTCTATTGTGTGCACAAGATATGAACAGTACATATATGTTATCGAATTTCTTGTAAAGGATTTGCGACTCTAGTTGAAATTCAATCTTTTCTTTCAAGATTGTCATCTCATATTAATTAAGGAGAAATAATGGATTCTTAGACCTGCACAACACTTCTTTCATCGAAATGATTGCATCGCCAGCTGGAATGCTGTTGAAATCATCATCTGAATTATTCCATATGATTTCACTTAATGTTTTGTACTTTATATTGGAATCAAGGGAAATATGAGGATGTAAATGAATTCTAGAATCAATAAGATGTACTCGATGATGAATGTTCTTCCATATTCTTTGTTATTATTGAATGGTAATTCCCCAAACGAAATACATTCATTTCTTGTCGAAAGAAAATGACGACTCTGCTGGGGATTAACATTCAATACTAACTTAGAAATTGTCTGGAGAACTTTTATCATCATCTGGCATCATAGCAACACCAAAATGACGACTCTCAATGGGAACATCCTCACCTTCATCTCCAAAATAAAGTATAATTTTATTCAACTTTCATTGCTAATATATTGTTGTTCATAACATAAATTATAAAATTTCTCCAATTATAATGACTTTTGCTTCGAACCAATAGTTTTATACTTCACACCTATAGGCTTCATCATCAATTATGTTTACAATGAACATATGTCATCTGAATCTTCAAATTAAGGAGCCCTACTAACCATGACTAAAGTTGCAATTGGAGTGATATCTATATCACCTTTAGTCAAGATAATAAAGATGAGTAGACTGTAGTATCATCAAGAAGATTGAGGGCTCGATCTCACACAACTATCGGATTGGTCCCATTGTAGATGATTAGAGGGCTAATTACGCGCAATGCCACAAAATGAAATCCTGCACTAGCCCCACCTTCATTATATCCAGGACAAATTGCCAATTCTTTTGTTCCATAAGATTTTCCAGCTCTGCCTACAATAGTTGCCTGACAAATCAGAAAAAAGAAAGGAAAATCTCTTGTAGAGAATGTATCCTTTTCTCCAAGCCCCACTACATTCATATTATCGTAAACAATTTCACCACGAATTGTGACACCAAAACCATCAGAATCATACGAAAGTGTCAAAGGGTCAAGTCATAATTCTTTTTCTCTACATTCTCCTATGATGTTGTATCCTTCTTCTATCTCGATTTTGGCTACCCTGTTGTTTGAGGCTACGACGACCATTCCAGCAATTGAGGCTATGACTGTAGAGGAATACAAGGTCTCGAAGGAAAGAGCCGATGAGGTTGAGTTAATCTACAACTGCGGTTATGACTGCTGTATAAACGACGTCAATGGATTGTATCCTGTGCTGAATTTGGATAGCCTTAGTGACGAGGCACCTACAGACTCTACCCTGGCGAAGCCTGCACTAGTAGATACCAAAGTCGAGCATCCCCCCACCTAAGTTGGTTGAGGCCTCACTACCCCTTTAATACTTGTATAAATTTTGGTTTTTTATTGTACTCCCTTCTCGTTATCAATGAAAAGATAATCTTTTGTAGTAACTGTCGTTCATGGAATTTTTGAGTAGTAGGTCAGTTAATCATAGGTCGGGCATATTAGAGGCATTTGAGTGATCTTTCAAGTTCTTCCTTTTACTGAAGGAATTTTGTCTTACAAGAATAGATGGGTTAATTGTAATGATCCCTTTGATAAGGGCTGAGCAATTCGCTTAGGAGGAACGTTTTCTCTTGTTCTAAGGGATATACTCATTGTAGATCATGCAGTCCGAGTAGTATTATTAATTAGTGGTTTGACCTCTTCTTTAAGGGTCAGACGATTGGTAAGGACTATTTTTTCCTTGTACTACGGGAAGTGCTCAGTAGGTTATGTAGTAGAATTGATTAGTGTTCTGACCTCTTCTTTAAGGGTTGAACAACTGATGTGGGCCATTTTCCCCATGCACTATATAGTTTGATCGATTGTAGATAAAGACTAGAATGTAAATTTTTATGGCTTTGGAATTTTTATTGAAAAATCTGAACAATTGATTATGACCCAATAGGTCGGTCATTTGTAGATTTCAGGCTGTAGACATGTAGTCTCTGACCTGAGGTTTAGTCAAACTTCATGGATAGTATATCTTCAGGTGTTGGGAGTTCCACGGATATGGCAGAGGTCATCCTTCCATATCTTCAAGCCGATAGGTCCCAGGTCGGGTTGTGTCTGTCACTTTGTAGGGTCCTTCCCAGTTCAGCCCTAGGGTTCCCAAGCCGAGCTCCTTGGTATTTTGGAAGGTTTTGCGGAGGATCAGATCTCCTGCTTGGAGCCTTCTCACCCTTAATCGGGAGTTATAGAATCGGGTGACTTGCTGCGGCCGAGTTGCGGCCTTGAGTTAGGCCTGGTCCCTTTTTTCTTCGAGCAGATCGAGGTCCAGTGCCATCTACTCAGCATTCTGGATTTCATCATAGGAATGAGTTCGCGCAGAAGGGAGTCTGATCTCGACTGGGACAACGGCCTCAGTTTTGAAGGTCAGGGAGAAAAGAGTTTCTCCTATTATCATTCAGGCAGTGGTTCAAAATGCCCAAGGACATGGGGGAACTTCTCAACCTAGGTCCCCTTAGTTTTCTCGAGCTTGGTCCTAAGGTGGTTCTTGATAATCTTGTTAACTGCCTGGACCTGATCGTTAGATTGAGGGTGCCTACGTTGTCATGCCCCAAACTCGGGAACCGGACTCATAAAATTTCTGGTTACCCAATTTGGTGCCGATAACCTCCATAGTACCCCATTCTCAGGATGATAGTACGTGGTATCGCAAGTCGTGGTGTTCATCACAAGGGACTTCTATCCAAACCAGTCTCATACTTGATTTGAATAGCTAGACTCAATGTGGTAAACTCCTGATCTCAGGTTACTTGCGTACCTAATCGAAATCATGGCCATTGCGAAGGTGCACATAAGGATTTAGTTGCACACCACCAGCTCGGGTGGATAATGAATGAATGAATGAATGGGTCTAATGTTGAACATGCAACTCGTACTCAATAAGTAGACATTTTAGTACAATTAGCATCATTGGAATCATCGAGGTTTAATACACTTTAACACTGGCCTGCTACCCCATCGCATGCATGACACTGCGAGTTGAAGAGATCTCACTATTCACCTTATCAGTGGTATGTCAATCTCCACTTGGCTTGCCAATAGCGAACCCATTTCACAAGCTGGTCAGACTCAACCTAGCATATAACCCCTTTCATTCGAGCAGATAAGGTCACATCCCCTTCCAACCAACGACAATATGGTAGGAGAAGTAGCCTACTAGTATTTGGCACTCGGGCGCTCATGTTATCCACTTGGTCTCGACGTTGGAGCATCCTGTTGGCCCATAGGGTTTAGGAACTTTCACCCAAAGACATCCTACATGCCCAGTAAACGTAACTAGATTTTCGATGTCCATACTCAAGGTACTAACCATGATAATCATGTGGTAGCCACAACCCTAATGTCACTAGGGGGTGGATGCAAATGCATTGTGTAATGCGTGAATGTATGATTCCATCATTCGAGTCATGCAACCATGTCCTGCAAGTCGTGCATACATGCAAGGTAACCCTATCTCATACAGGTCCCCTAAAATGCCCTAAGTCATAGGGACATCAACTTTGTTGTACATAGGTAAGCCAAAACCATGAATAAGCCATCATCCAAGTCATGTGCACATGATGCGAATGAGATATGATAATATACAATCATAACCATTATGCATGAGGCGTGTAATACCATATAAAGCATAAAGCAAGGCTAAATCAATATAAGAAAATGTTAACACGAATATAAAAAGCAACGCTATATCTAACATAAAATAAGTGCCGCATCGATATAAAGATGGCACCATATTAACGTGAAGGAAGTGTTATAGCAATCATATGCGTAAACATCGCACGAATCACTAAGGTAATGCTACATAAATTATCAATGAAGTATTGTACGAATACAGATGTAAAATATCGCCCCACATGATAAGAGAATTTCATTATTCATAACGGGTGGATCCCACTTGGAAACCAAGTCCATCGAGGCCCACAAGGCTTTATTGAATGGTCTTTGAAGCCAATGAGCCCACGCAACAAGCTCGCACACAAGCGGCTCAAAAATACTGCTATTAGCATCCAATCAGGCATCCATCATAGGGTTCACAAAAAATCACGATAGGCCCGGGACGGACATCAAAGGGGGCCCTACAACCATCCCCAAGTGAGGAGCCAAGAGGGTGGTCTAAAAGTAACCAAGCATGGGCTAGAGATATGCTTAACATAGTCAAAGTGTGAGGCTCAAGTGATAGGTCCCCACACATCTTAAGAGTAGGTCCCATGGCAGAAAAGGCATGGCTACAATGCACATATCAAGGAGGGCCCACGGCGAAGTTAGATAACGAACAAACATCATAACGGGCCCCATGGTGCATATAACTCCTACATAAGGTTAGTCTCCAAATGGCTAGAAGGACAATATACATTATGGTGGGCCTTAAAAAGAATCCAACGGTGGCCATCATTAGCTTCAATATTGGCCTCAAGCCTAAAAATAATATGGCAAAATGGATGAGCGACATGGCTAGTGGTATGACCCACTCGATCATAAGATCCACTTAAATATTGGGACCATGCAATAAAATGATCTATCAAAATAGATGGACGCCTGGATATTAATACATCAATCAAGGTGGGGCTCCACAGCATTTCCCGCATACTGACCAGCAAGGTTCGCCACATGCCAGTGTGGCCAAAAACAGAGATCACGGTGGACCTCGCAAGGGCGGCATGGATAAGACATGTACACTGATGGACAATTGAATAAAACATAAACATCATGTTGTGGTCCATAGATGGGCAATTGGATGGCAAATAAACACATCACGTGTAACACCCTAACTTTTCAGGACCCAAGCATATGACTCGTTTCCCAAAAACCCGAGTGTTAACCTTAAAGGATGGTCAAATTCAAGTATATATATATTTCTTAACTATCAGAGTAAGCAGATGAGCGTAGAATGGACAAGTAAGCATAAAGGAAAAATTTACAATTACATTTAGAATGTATAAGAGGTTGCCTATAATGACTTATATAAACCAATGTCTCAAACTTACAATTACAAAGTGAAATGATATTGCATGTAAAAAAACAAATTGTAACAAATCTGAAACTGTAAAACCATGAAGCAACTCTTGACAATACAATCATGCGTCTTCATAGTGGTACTTTGCTCCTCATCAATCTAAACCTGAAAATCAATTAAGCTACATGTGAGACCTGTACGGTTGTATATATAATGGATGAGTGGCCAACTCAGTGTGAATTTTCCTTAAGATTACACACCGTTGCATTAGGTAAAAAATAGTATAAAACATTCAGGCAACAAAAATAAAGTATATGCAGTCTTATTATATGCATGGATGCATGAATGCAATCATTGTCTCGGGTAAAACATCCAGACGGACATTGGGCTAGTCACTCATGCAATCATCAACCCGGGTAAAACATCTAGATGGTTTGTGGCCTGGGTAAAACATCCAGACTGATAAATACATACGATAACAATAGATGATAGTCTGTGCCCCAGATAAAACATTCAATCAGGCGAATCCATATGTCATGTATGATAACAATAAATATTGGTATGTGTTATACATGCATGATTAGCCAACCCGTTATTAGTCCAATTACAACTAACCAATTTAAATAAGCTCACGGTCACTACGAGGAGCTCATGGCCTAGCGTTGGTCGACGACTCGGGCATAGTGTCCCATGACCACCATCGTCGACCCATGAGACTACCATCTTAAGATGTTTAATGGAAACCCGTCAACTAGTGGCCAATCATATTACAATATATGTGGCTTACTATCGCATTGTTACACTATATAAAACATCGAACCCATTTAGGAAAAGTACCAAAATAAAACCACGTAGGGTGAGTATCAATATATGACACATAGGGCTGATATCAAAACCATACAATAAAGATCATCCTTAAAAATCATTTGACACAACAACCTTGGATGGTAGGCCCACATCAATGATCCATCTAGACCACCACTCAATAACCACTAGATCGAAGGTCCATTACAATCACCGTCAGTCGAGTTACATCTCAAGTATGGGTGTACATTTATAAGTGGGGATTTCCCACTAATGTACCAGTTTAAATTCCATAAGCAATCCACAAATAATCCACAAGCATGAACAAATATACAGGATAAACATTAAGCATATAATATAGTAATTCAATTTTCACCAACTAACACCTGTGATTATAAAAGGGAGATATCAATTATAAATTGAAATACAAACTATAACTTAAGCTAATGGGAAGATGGAAAGCTCAAGGGGAAGAATCATCACCTCATATTTCGCATCGCTTACCAGCATCGCCAGGGAATGCACGTTCCCTTAAAATCGAATCCTACCATAAATCAGGAACTTATACAATTAGATCCAAGTTCTACACATTACTTAGGATTTAAGATCATAGCTCAGGGTTTTAGTTATTTATCTTTAGGTTTTTTATATAGGGTTAGGTTTTTATCTTAGGTTTAGTTTGATGCTTAGATTATAGGATTTGAATCCTAAGTTATATTATTATTATTATTATTGTTATTATTATTGTACAATGAGTCGAACAATATTCATAATACGAGTATTAATCCATCAATATTAATAATGAGGGTTCATATTTAAATGTACCATCATTATCTAATGACTAATAACCTCCTAAGTAATAAGAATATAATATTTACTAATGATAATATAATAAGGACTAACACTAGTGATTTCAAAACAACCATTAATATTAATAATATACCCAACATTAGCTAACGTGACGCTAATAATCATTGTGATGAAAATACATAATATGCTCTACCCTTAATGATAATATTTGATAATGATAGAATAAAACATTAATATTTAATAATAATAATCTTTATATGTAATATCTAATATCAATATAGATAATTTATTAAAGGTCATACATTTCTAATATTAGTAATCCTAATAATGATTATTATGGTAACACTTAAAAGGAGTCTAGTGTGGGTTTGAAGGGCCCATGAATAAGATTATTTGGGCCTGCTTTAGGGTGGCTAAGCCCACCAGGTTTTTGTCCCAACTAATGGCTTAGACCGGGCCTGGAGTTTGTCTACAACTAAGGCTTGAATTGGGCCTCACGCATGGGCCTATATACACCACAATGGGCCTGACACAACATAATGGGCCTCATATGGGCCTCTCAAGGCAATGAGACTCACGACCCAAAAATAAATGAACAGTGTGTAACACACATACATCATAGTGGACTTGGGACAAAAAAAATGGCTTATGTGGGTCGTACCATGCACAACAATTAGGAGGTTTATCCACCATTAAAGCATTCAAAATCATTTTTTGGGCCCACCATACTATGGATCACAAATCTTACCCATCCTTTATGTGTGCCCCACTTGGTTAAGGGATCAAACCAAGTTTCAGGTACATCTAAATCTCAAATGGTCCCTAGCAAGTATTTTTATATAATATAGTATGTCTTCTCATGATTGTAGATGGTGTGGGCCACCTGAGCTCTGTGCATAGCTAATTTTTGAGGACACTTCGTTTTTAAAGGGGACCCATCATATGCATGGTGTTAATATTAAACATACATCATGGTGGGGCCTGTGGTGGGGCCCACGGTCCTGGCCAAAATCTTAGACATAAGGAGGCAGCGTCCCCTGACGTTGATGGCATGTTTCATATATATATATATATATATATATATATATATATATATATATATATATATATATATATATATATATATATATATCCATTTATTTTTATTTTTTTATTTTTTGGTAGTTTTTGATAAGTGGGGCCCACCTCATGCGGATCTACTCCACCGGTTAGGTTCCAGGGCTCGGGACAGGTCCAATGAACCCAGTATTGGATAAGTTTTGAAGCACAGAAACATCACAGCGAACCCTAACGATTTACCACTATTAAGATAGTATTTTTGCTGGTGTGGCCTACCAGAGAGTTGGGTTGGCTTCATTTTTTGGGTCAACGCCTAAAATAAGCTAGAAAATGGGATGGACGATGGAGATATAACATACATCTGAGTGGGGTCCTACTTCAAGAAAAATGGATGGACGGTGCTGAATAACACATACCTCAGTCAGACCCACGGAACTTGGTCACGTCAATACAGCAGCATTATAGCTGCTGTAAGGACTCCATCCAATCGGCTTTGCACATCAGGTGGGTCCCACGTGGGGCCCACCATAATATAACATAATATTATTATTATATAATATCATAACATATATATATATATATATGTGTGTGTGTGTGTGTGTGTGTGTGTGTCTGTGTGTGTGTATTTAAAAGGATGCTCCAGCGTCCAGAGGTCTGGATGGCTTGGATGGGACACCATCAAGGTCGGGTCCACGCGCTGGATGACCCATATGAGAGGCACGCATCAGGTGGGCCACACACGATTAGAGAGAGAGAGAGAGAGAGAGAGAGAGAGAGAGAGAGATCACTTAACTTGGTTTGGCTTGGAGCTAGGATGAGGAAGAAGCTCCGCCGTTAATGGTGGTTTCCAAGCAGTGGGGTTTCTCTCCAATCCGGTTTCCCTGGATAGTCTAGATTAGCTCCAAGGAGCTTCCGGAATGGAGAAATCGGTGCTTGAAGTGGGTTTAGTTCATGGTTTTAGAGAAAGAGGAAAATGGCCGATTCTCTCTCTCTCAGCCCCTTTTCTTATTAAAGAGCTAGCTAGGACGGCTAGGATCTCTTTAAAATGAAGGCTTGAGATGGCATAGGAGTAGCTCATGCGGATTGCTGAGCTGGCTGGGAGAGCAGTTTCTTCTTTTGGAAAGGGTGTGTTTGTAGGACTGGTTTGCAACGAGGATCGTGTATCCACACGTGCATGAAAACCTTTTGTATCAATTGAGTTTTGGTCGAGCCCACTGCCTGAGTCAGATGGACGGATCAGATCGGCCTTCCGATCACTTGTGGTGGGCCACATCTCAAAGAGACAGACGCCCGACCGTCCACTGTCAATAGCCAAAGGAGAGAGAGGAAATCTCTTTTTAGAGAATTCTCGTGTCAGCGTTGCTTGACCGAGACACTCAGACTGGTGCACAGCAAGTGCACCACTCCAGGTGCATAAGCAACACCCACGTGGGGTCCTCGTGATGCTCGTGGGAAATCCACACTGTCCATTCATCTTGGAAGGCCTCATTCAGAGGCCTTGACCAAAGATCAGGCTGATGAAATGCCTAGGTGGGGCCCACAACGTGATTTGTAGTCGTAATGATGGTTTTTTGCCAATCTAGTGGTCGGATGATTCTGAAGTTAAACGTCAACAGTAAAAAGGGCCCTAATGAGCCATTTGCGCGGTTTCCATCTTATATTACCAACCAATACTAATATTGTCATAATTTTTTATTACTTTTATATTTTACTTATAATTTCAATGGTTAGAATCTCATACACATATATGAATATAGATTTTAATATTAGCACACCATTATATACATGTTATTGATCACATATTTATTAATATATGACTCATAATATGCAATATTATTTTATACGTATATATAAATTGGAAATTGTACAATATCATTTTAAAATCACCTTGTTAAATAATATACTACTTTATTAAAATATCTAGAAATTTTTTTGTATTTATATTTATAAAAGATATTTAATACTTCATTAATATTTAGAACTAAATTATATATTGTAGAATTATCATTCATCATGTTTAGTTTATTATATGCGTATCACTGTATTACGATACATTTTCATACATTCTTCATGATAAATAAATTATCAAAATACATTCATATATTCTTTCTATCTACGTTTGTGTAAATTTTATAGTATAATAATTAATAAAAGAAAAAATAATGTATTTATTGAATATTGCTAGAGGATTTGATTCTTTGATTGTGATGACCAAGTGGTAGATCTTTAAGTTGGACATTATGGATCCAATGGATGGTGTCCTGATGCTCTAAGGCATACGATTGACCACATATGGCTCAATCTTTCTAATAAAGTATGGTTAGCTTTTCATCGCCATTTGGATCTTAGCAACTTAGTAGGTTCCTAAAGATCAATGTCACTTTTGGGATGAGATGATTGTTCTTTCTTGAGAACCAACGGTCAGATGACTCGATATACGAATGAAGATCATCCTAATCGATCTAGATGGATAGATTGGGGACCACTGGATGCCGCTGTGTAAGGTGAGTCACATGTGACCTCACATACATGTGATTAATTCCGGTTTTCAAGGTAACAACTGAGTATGCAAAAGTACAGGGTGTTACATCACGGCCAACTTTAAGAAGGTTTTTAACAATGGTTGCTCCCCACTAATTCCAGCAGTGTGGCCCATCTGAATTTCGGTCTACTGCATATACCTGGGCTGGAAAAATGGATGGGCGAGATAGGTTTTGCTCACATGCATCAGGTCGGCCCCACTGACCAGTGGGCCTACACAAACTGAACTGGAAAGGAAAAGGATGGATGGGCCCTATTGAAATAAAACATATATATCACAGTGGACCCTACAGCCCAGCAAGTGCACGGTGGGCGTACCTCACTGTTTCGAGTATTGGGGCCACCAAAGCTTTGGGTCTAGTTGAAATTCATGATTTTCCTTAAAGTGAGGTCTGTGTGATCTAAACAATAGGTTGAATGGCGGCTAAACAACACGGTGGGCCCATAAAATAGTTCCAACGGTAGGTGTCATTATCATATTGTTTCCTATGGCATGGTCCACCTGGGATTCGGATCTGATTCTTTTTTCTTTTTTGTTTTGGGTTCAAGCGTCAGGGGTGCATGACAAATAACATTACAGTGGAACCCACGATGGGGCCCACCTAAGATTTAGATCTGCCTCTAGTTTGGACCACGCCCATCAGTTGGACCGACTGGGCTGACATCACAGTGGCCCTTATCTGACCATAGAAGGACAGTGTAGATGTGAGACACGTACATCATAGTGGGTCCCACCCAATGGACGGGCCATGTGAATGAAAGGCACATATGCCCAGTGGATCCCACCCACTAGACATACAGCAGTTATGCAAGGTACATACAACACGGTGGGCCTTGGGAAGTTACAATGGTAGGTGTTCGATCCTCCATGTTTCGTTTGTCATGGTCTGCATGAAAGCGGTTCCCACGCCCTAAAATGATCTGACAAGATGAATGGACTGTGTGAATACATGCATACATCAAGGTGGGACTCTACAGTGGCCCCACAGCGTGAGAGAACATGCTGGATAGCATTGTTGTCTAGCGGTGTGCTCCACATGAGATTTGAATCTGTTGGGTTTTAGAAGGCCCATGGCCCATCATCGTCACCGTCGGCCTAGAAAGTTTCAACAGCACTATCATCGTCACCGTTGTTGCTATGGTGTGGTGCGGTTCACACGAGCTCTGGATCTGGATGATTTCTAGGCCTAAAATAATATGGCAAGATGAATGAGCGGCGTAGATGACACATATATATATATCAGGGTGGGCCCCACGAGGTGGGCCACAGCTGGGCAGCATACAAACGCACGCTGCCAACAACGTGGTCCACGTGGGTGGCCTCCAAGAGTTTGGATTAATCCGCTACCTGTGTTTTCTTTTCGCTCATGTTAGTGACCCGTGAACATGATAGGTGGGGAATTAACCTCCTGATGGAGCCCTAGGAAGCTTTTAATGGTGGACATCATTGTCTCTACTGTTTTCTGTAGTGTGGTCCATCTAAGATTTGGATCTATCGCATTCTTGGGCTCAAGGCCGAAAATGACCTGAAGAAATGGATGGACGGTGTGGATTAAACATATACATCATGGTGGGTCCCTTGGGTGCCCCCGTTTAATGCCCAATAAGGGCTCGTCCGACTTCCTGACGCTGCAGCGTCCAGCGGACGTTGTCTGGAAATGTTTCCAGTGTTTTATCTTCTTCACTTTTTTTTTGTTTTATTTTATTTTTTTTTAAGTTTGGTTCATGTGTGGATGATCCACTCCATCCATCTGTTTGGCCATCTCATGATAAGTCCTAAAAGCTTTGGATCAATCTCATCTCAGTATTTTTCCACCACCCAGATCTGTATGATCTAATTAACAAGTTGAATTGCAAATAACATCATGGTGGCCACACAGGTTGGTCCACGCTCTCTCACAGACTGGCCCACTTGTGGGCCCCACAATAGTTGACTAAAGTAAGGGAAGGAAGGGAAAGGGAAAGAAGGAAAGGTGATCCTGATGATCAGGTGGGCCCCCGCCATTATAGAGCCCTCCATACACATCTAAACATACGTTGAGGGTGGGCCCACGAAATGAAAGGAAAACAAGGAGAAATGGAGATTATGTTCTCCCTTACACTCACTCTTTGACGGTAGGATGGTCCACCAAGCTCTTAACCTCCTCTTTTTAGCTTTCTTTATCTCTCTCGCAATCTCTCTTTTCTGTCAATCTCCCTGTCTCTTTTCCTTCCTTTCTTTCTTTTCTTCCCCCCTCTCCCCTTCTTTTTTTCTTCTTCATCTCTCCTCCACTAAGAGTGGATACTAATGGGGTTTTGGCATTTTGGGTGCTGTTGTAGAATGGAGTGGGATGGAGAGGGAAATTGGGGAAGAAAGAGGGGTAGGACGGAGAGAGAGAGAAAGAGATCAGATGGGGATGGTTAGCATGGGAGAGAGAGTGGGATGGTGTGGGAGAGGGTATGAAAGGTATGGGTTCTCTTGACTTTTGTGGTGAGAGGGGTATGGGTAGTAGGGGCAATTTGGGAATGTAGGTGGTAGGTAAGGGGTAAAGTAGGGACAATTTGAGTCTTTTGGTTAAGGGGTAGTTGGGGTGGTATGGGTGAGGTTGTGATGGTAGAATGAGAATTTATGAATATTAACTATTAGAGATTTCCTTCTAAATTCCTTGCATGTGGGCCCCACTCGCCATGTGACGTTGTGCGGCCCACCTCAAATTGCACCAAAAATAGCAAGTCCAATCTATGGGTCATGATGAGGCGTGCCGCGCGATGTTGGAATCACAACGCTCACACGATTGCTAGGGTGCAACTCTCGGGGTGTTGCGGTACTAAAATAGGGTCGCGATTAAAACTCGTTGATCTGCTCCGTTGGAAATGTAATGGCACTGAAAAAGAAATGTACAGAGGGTTAATTAGGGTACGGGTCTTTCATAGGTGATGAGTAGGCGTTTTGAATCTCGAGATTTTCACACATCTCAGAATCAATTATTGTCGAACTGCTTCTTGTCGTCTGAGATGATCGTGTGCAAGATTCCGTATCAACATATGATGCTCTTTCAGACGAAGTCCGTGATTTTTTGCTCGGTGATCTTGGCCAGGGGATCGGCTTTAGCCCACTTGGTGAAGTAGTTGACCGCAACGACTGTGAACTTGGTCTGACCTATGCTAGCTAGCAGAGGGCCTATTATATCTATCCCCCATTAGGCGAACGACCATGGCCCGGTCATGGGGGTTAGCTGCTTGGGTGGCTGATGAGGTATTGCTGCGAACCTTTGGCATTTGTCACATCTTTGGGTGTATTGCTTAACATCTTTCTAGATGGTCGGCTAGAAGTATCCTTGTTGGATGACTTTGTGAGCAATGGCACGACTACCAGGGTGGTTGCCGCAAATGCTTTAGTGTATTTTTCTCAGAACATACTCAACCTCTTCAAGTCGGAGACACTTGAGATAAGGCAAAGAGAACCCTTTTTTATATAAGGTATCCCCGATCATAGTGTACCGAGCTGACCTGGATCAAAGCCTGTGTTCCTCTAGTCTATTGTCTGGTAGCTTGCCCTCTTGAAGATAGTCAACTCTTAGGTCCATCCATCTTGGGATCAATTCCTTGGAAGAACTGGATAAGGGTCAGGCTTGTTGGTACTCGGTTCGGCCAGGAACTTGATTAGAATTGTCCTCGGGATATCATCTTCGGCCGCTATGGCTAGCTTTGCTAGCGTAACTGCTTCGGAGTTCTTTAACCTGGGGATTAGGATGATGTCACACTTGGGGAATTTTTTGATGAGTTCTTGGCCTTCTGTAAGTATGTGATCATTCTTTCCTCCTTGGCTTGGTATTCGTGGGCGATCTAGTTCACGACAAGCTACGAATCGTTGTGAACTTTTAGGCTCTGAGGGTTCATTGCTGCTGCTAGTCTAAGTCTGGTGAGCGATGCTTCATATTCTGCCATGTTGTTCGATGTTTGAAATCCAAATCTTAAGGCATATTGTATGTAAGTCCGATTAAGAGCCTTTAGGACTACCCAACATTGCTGCCTTTAAAATTGGACGAGCCGTCAATGTATAATGTCTAGGTCAGCAAGTCTTGTTTGGCCGCATGATCTGCATGTTCATCGGTTTTGTTGCTCAGACTGGCTTTCGGTTTTCGGTCGTAGGTGAGCTTGGCAATGAAGTCGGCCACTGCTTGAACCTTGATGGCGGTTCGAGGCTGGTATTGGATGTCAAATTGCTTATTTCGATCACCCATTTTGTGAGTTTTCCTAACACCTCGAGCTTCTGGAGCACTTGACAGAGGAGCTAGTTGGTCAGGATGATGATTGTATGGGCTTGGAAATAGGGTCAGAGTCGGTGGGATGATACAACTAAAGCTAGGGTGAGCTTCTCGATGTCTGGATACCTGGTCCTGGTCGGGACCAAAGCTTTGCTTACGTAGTAAACTGGTAGCTATCTCCCTTCCTACTCTCGGATAAGGGCCGAGTTGATTGCTTTTGTCAAGACTACCAAATATAGTAGTAGTGGCTCTCCTTGCTCGGGTTTTGAGAGTAGCGGGGGTGAACCCAAGTACTATTTGAGCTACTGGAAGGCGTGCTCATAGTCCTTGGTCCACTCTATTTTTTATTTTCCTTTCAACTGTTTGAAGAAGGCAGGCATTTATCGGTGGCTCAGGAGACGAATTGGTTGAGGGCGACTATCCTCCCTGTGAGACACTGAACCTCTTTGGATGTCCTAGGTAAGCTCATGTCTAAAAGGGCTCAGATCTTGTCAGGATTCTCCTTGATCCCCCTTTGGCTGACCAGAAAGCCAAGGAACTTTCCCAAGATGACGCCAAAGGCTCATTTTCTTGGATTCAGCTTCATCTGTCAACCAACTAGTTGATTTGTGGGAGGTAAAATTGTCCTTGGGGCAGGCTTTATTTAGATTAGTGTAATCAACAGAGACCTACCACTTTCGACTTGACTTTTTCACTAGGACGACATTGGCAATCCATTCGAGATAGTCGATTTCTTCAATAAAACCAACTTCGAGGAGTTACCGACCTCTTCCTCAATGATGGCGTATCGTTCTGGCTCGAACGCTCATTGCTTCTGCCTCACCGGTCGGTGATCAGGATCGACGTTTAGTTTATGGACCATGACTTCCGGGCTGATGTCGGGCATGTCTTGGTGGGACCAAGCGAAAACATCGACATGACACCGGAGGAGGTCCACGATCTCATCTCACAGGGCTGAGGCTAGAGATGAGATGACCTTCACAGTACGAGTTGGGTTGAATTCATCGAGGGGGATGACAACAAGGTCTTCCATTGGAGACCCTCTCTCAATTGACTTTTCCCTCACATCAAGGAAAGTAATGGTCATCGTGTGTTGTGGCATCCTCATCGCTGTGAAATAGCATTGGCGAGCTTCTTGCTGGTCTTCTTGGACCAGTCTGATGTCGTGCTTAGTGGGGAACTTCATTGCGAAGTGATAAGTTGACACTACCGCTCGTATGGTGTTAAGGGTCGGTCGTTCGCAGATGACGTTGTAGACGGAGGGAAAGTCGACCACAAGGAAGTCGACCATCATCATTGTCTATTTCTGTCCTTCCCCTGCAGTGACTAGAAGCAGTATGGATCCTTCGAAGGTGACTCTATCCCCTGCGAATCTGAGTAGGGGGGTTTTGATAGGCCCAAGGTGAGACCTTCTGACCCCCATTTTGTTGAAAGCATCGGCGAAGAGGATATCGACCAAATTGTTGGTGTCTACCAGAATCCGAAACACCTTACGGTTGGCTATGGTCATGGCCACCACTAAAGCATCAATGTGGGGGTGGTGGACACCTCAAGCGTCCTCCTCGGTGAATGTCAATTCAAAGGAGTTCACCTTTTGCTCCTTCAAGGGTCTACATGTGAGGTGGATCTGGTTTTCCGAGCTATTCTGAATGATGCTCTAAGAGTGAGCTTTGCGTGCTCAATTAGAGTCTACTCCCCCCCCCCCCCCCCCCCCCCCCCCCAAAGGCCCACTAAAGATGGTGCGAATTTCTCCTATAACTTCATTGTTGTTGCTGTTGGTGGGCTACTCGTCCTTCGGATATGGTCGTTCCTCCCTCCCATTGACATACTCTCGCAGATGCCCGTTCCAGATGAGGGATTTAATCCCTTCTTTGAGGTCGAAATATTTGCTGGTGAAGTGGCCCTAGTTGTGGTGTAAGTGACAGTACTTTCATTTATCCCGTTTTTCAGCATCAATCTTCATTCTGTCTAGCCATTTGAGAAGTCATTTGTCTCGAACCTCCAAGAAGACCTGCTCAGGAGTAGCATGGAGGGGAGTGTAAGAGTTGAACCTTCTCTTGGGTCGTTTTCTTGGTCGTTGACCCCTAGTCGAGTCGTCATTCATCCTACGCTTGTTAATGCAATCGAATGCTCACTCTTCTCTGGGCTATTTGTCCCTGGTCAAGCTTCCTCCACTCCTTGTGGCTTTCTGTGAACTGAAAAGCTCTTTGAAAATTGAGTACTTCTGAGCTTGGTTAATGAGGTTGGCCAAAGTTGTGGTGAGATTCTTGGCAAGTGAGAAGAGGAACTTCCCCTCCCTTAGGCTGGCCATCACAGCAGTCAGGGCAATGTAATCTGAAAATCCCCCCCACTTACATTGCTTACGGGTTGAAGTGCTTGATGTAATCCTTCAGCAGTTCGTTATTTTCTAGATAATGGTGAGGAGGTAGTCATCGACTTCAGCCTTTCTTTTCCTCTGATGAAGTTAGTGATGAACTCTTTGTTGAGCTGAGTGAATGAGTTGATGGATCATGGTTTGAGTTGTCGATACCACTTCTAAGCTGCCCTAGGAAAAGTTAAGGAGAATGCTCGGCACATTACCATAGTCAATGCACCCTGAAGCTCCATCCATGCCCTGAAAGATTCCATACGATCGATCGGGTCAGTGGCCCCGAAGTACGGGGTGATCTGTGGCATCCGAAATCTGGGTGGGAACTGAGCGTGCATGATGTCGGCAGTGAATGGCAGCTTGGTTTCCTCCAACATGGCTTCTATTGAGGTCAGAGCATGCGCGTTAAGCCTGTTGTATATCGTTGATCTGACCTTGGAGCTCATTAAGCTCGGCCTCCCAAGGATCTTCGGTTTTAGCTACTACTTCGACAAGGTTATCCTCGACTACGGTTTTAAGAGATTTGCCAGCCTCTTCCTCTCTAATTCATGACTTAAATCGGAGGCAGCCAAAGTGACAATACCCGAAACGTGGGAAGGCGCTAGTATTGCTCTTCGTTGACATATTGGTTTTGTCAGGATCTGGCAGGTGCTTGATTTCGTGTAGAAACCTCTATGGTTACCCGAGCGACAATTTCCCCAACCCTCTCACCAGGAGGAGGGACTTGTCATTTTAACAATTGATGTTGCTGGTCAGTACCTCAACTCATTGTTCCAGAGAGCTATGTCGACTTCCCCATTTTCAGGACCATTACACTGGGCCTGTGTGCGTAGAATCATCCTGAAGTTGGGAAGAAGAATCTCGATGGTCTACAGACTATTCCGCGGTGCAGGGCTAGGTATAGTAGTGGTGTTTTGGGCTTTCTTTCTCCCCTTCACCATTGTTGGAGCACTATAGATGAGGGAATGACTTTCACTGTCGTTCACACAGACGGTGCCAAACTGTTGATGCAGAAATCTAGACATCCTCCTTAGACCAGTTAATACCTGCAAGAGAAGACAAAGATGGAGACCCTGGCTGCTGTAGGGACCCTTCGATGCCAAAGTCAGACAGGCAAGCTAGGTCTTATAGAACATAGGGTTTTTGGGTGTAGAGTTGTGTATTGTTCACCATTTGAGGTGCTTCTATTTATAGTTAAAGAGGGGCGGTGGCGTAGGTGGAGATATCCCTACTTAGTAGGAGCGTATTATATAGGGAATTCTATCCCAAAGGCATTGTGGATATTTGTCCGAGATCTTCGGCTGAGATCTCAGATAGATCTCTTCGTTAAAATTTGAGTGGTCGGAATCACAATAAGAGGCCAAGGTCAAGCATCCGAGGTGGCCTACATGGCTATCCCAAGGAGTAGTTTTCCAACCTGGATTCTGTAGTAAACCATGGTCGAGTACTTCTTGAGCATAGAACAGATCGTCGACCTACTGTACTACCTTGGGGGCCTATGTCCGGGCACGGGAGTCAAGCTCCTTTCCTTGATAGAATATAGATGAGATCGGGGATGACCATCCTCTTCATCTTATTATATGGGAGAGGGTTCTCTAATTATAACAGCTCGGAGATGGATAGGACCGTCGGAGGGCTCGACATATGTGGAGGCAGAGATAGTCCATCTTTTGGTGGCCGAGTTTATGGGGCAGGCCTCTCTTCCCAGCAGCGGGTCATTGTTTTCTGGTTGCCTGGTGTTGGCTGTCCACGCAGTTGACTGAGCTAACCTCACAATTATAACCAACTTATTTTCACCCATAACAAACTCTATCAGATGAACGATTTGGTTCATTTAAAAGAAGCCAAAATCCAACCATTAGAGTCCCAATGTATCTATCTTATTTTAGGCAATAGCCTAAAATTGAAGGATAATGAAAGCTTAAGTGGTGCACCCCATAGAAAGTAGTGGGGTTGAACACCTAGTAAAGAAAACTTCTTAGGCCACATAAGTTTTGAATCAAGTTGATATTTGTGTTTCCCTTCAACTAGGTTTGTGTGACCTTATGAACAAATTGGATGACAAATAAGCATCTTGGTGAACCCTGGGAAGGTTTCAATGGTGGGCATCATTATCCCACTACTTTTTGTGGTGTGGTTTGTTCGTTGTTATTTCGACATTCCTCTTCCTAGCAGGAGTGATGAGTGTGCAGACATCCCAGAATTGAGATTGTGATTCCAATTCAAACCGAAAACAATGATCCCAAGCACCAAAGTAGGAAGACACTGGGTATGATCGAAGTCTGAGGAGATCAGTCGCCTATTCGACAACTCACTCAAAGTGTAAATTGATCAGGCGATAGTTAAAGGGTTGGGTTCATCCTCCGATAATGGGTTTCTCCTTGCCTTTTGTACAAAAGGACTTTCTAAATGCATGAATACCAGAATGCAAAGTGATAATTCAAAAAATTTGACCGCTAAAGAGTATTCATATTCTAACTAATATATTTATGCTACGGATTATACTAGAGAAAGAAAGTAAAGACAGTAACTAAATGATTATTCAAAAGGAAAGAAATTACTTGATAGAAGCTGTTGGTATGGGCCAGCACCCCAACCGTGAATGAACCGTTGCACCGACATTTATTGATCCCCTGACTTGGCTACAAAACTATTGTTCTGCCTTTGGCTAACAGCTTAATCTCTTAACTCAACTGCTTGTAACAATAGGGCCAACGTCCTAACAAGTGGTATCAAAGCCTGGTAGGTCGAGGGTTCGAGTCGCAGCAGGTGGTGGCACTGGGAGGGGGATTGTTGGTATGGGCCAGCACCCCAACTGTGAATGAACCATTACACCGACATTTATTGATTCCCCGACTTGGCTATAAAACTATTGTTCCGCCTTTGGCTAACAACTTAAGCTTTTATCTCAACTGGTTGGAACAGTAGGGCCGAGGTCCTAGCAGAAGCTGCGATTACACTATGGAAAGTAAATTCAACAAGACAAGATAATTGAAAGATAATTTGAAGATAATTGATTTGTTTGAGTTGGTGTGAGATGACTTTTCCAATTGAAATCTTCTTCTATTTATAACTCTAATCCGACTGTTCTAGATTCTTCTCGCGATCTAATGTTTACCAGAACTATCTTTACCCATGCTCTACTTTCAAATCCTTCCCACGATCTAATGTTACCTTTAACACTTGTTCATTACTCATAGTGAATCAACCATTGGCTAACCAATCATTAGGTTACTTGAACTTGGTTGCACCCCAATGGTTATCTGCCATGTGCAAGTCACGTGATAGCAATCACTTGAAATTCGGTCGCACATTCCCACTACCATCTTTCGACCATTAGCCTCATACACGTGTGAACCACACAAATCTTATCGCAGCAGGATCCAGTCGAATAGGGTAGAAACATTGCCGCCCTCATCGTGGTCTTTTAGAAGAAAAGGGCTGCGACATTTGAGTATTGAACATGTTGACATCTAACCGCAAGTATGTCCAGAACAGACACTTGTGTTCAAAAATAGTAGTTCTGCTATGAAAAGGCATGCTTCTTAATTGCTGCCACCTCTAAAATCCCTTATATATATGAAAATCTATTTTTATATCTGATACGATTTCTCATTTCTTTCTTCCTTTACCCTATTTCTTACTCTTCTTCGGCCATGGCTTCTTCTTCATTTGTACCTTCTTTCAACCAAAAAGACATTATGGTTGTACTAGATTTTTTCTCAAACTATTGTTCGATAAATATAATCTTCAAATCTTCGATCCATGAAGATGCTTATGGTTTAGGCCCTTCATTTTCCCTAACTATTACAGTTGAATCGCTACAACCTATAGATCCCTTGTTTCCAATTTTCCTTGGAAGTAATATCCTAATTCAATCCGGAGAAGTCCCCGACATAAGAAATGCATTTAAAACACTGAGGTTATTGCCAAAACCTCTTCTTGGATGAAAAGATTGGTTCGACAAAGTATCGGCCTAACATGAAGACTTGTGGAAAGAAATTGGGAATTTCGAGCGTATCAAGCTTTCTCTTTCAGAATATCTTCCCAATATTCCCCTCCTTCTAGCCTAAAATTCATTTTGGAACATTTCTACCAATACCTTCATGTTCGGTTGTGCATTGATGAGCATCTCTATCAAGGACATCTGTCATCTTACCAAAATTCCCCCTTTTGGTCTACCCTTCCACGTGAAGACAAAAGTTACACAACGCAAGAATTTCCCCAATAAGAACACTAAAGGATATACCAATTTCATGAGTTCTTACAACAAACTTATAGGATCGGTCGAAGAACTAGAGCACCTTACTTTTATTCTTTTTTGGATTTGTTGCCATCTCTTGTGTGTTAATGCTAAAAAAGTTATGACCAAATACGTTACTTTGGCCAAATACTTAATTCAAGGTTAATGAGTAACCTTGGCGCATTTATTCTTAACAATTTGTACAAAGGACTCTATAAAGTTGATTCAAGCGGGTTATATTCAGCTAGAGGTCCTATATGCCTCCTTCAGATGTGGTTTGTTGCATATTTTCAGCCACAACTATTCAGTCATGAGCATATCGATTTCCTCATATGGCGACCAAATTCTACACATCCAAACAGAAGTCATTACTATTGCTGAGTATTTACAAGAATTCTTTGCCCTCATTCTTCATGATAAATGCCCATGTAATGCACCAATTTTCAAAACTCGAGTATACGACTCATTTTTCAAAAACTCGAGTGTTAACCTTTAAAGAAAACCAAATTTCACGTACATTTTTTCCCTTTCTCAATGTACGCAGTTTAGCAGAAGAGGGATAAATCAAGCATAAAGGGAGGTTTAAATATAACATCCAATTACTCAAGTTGCTGCCCAAAGGCTTATACAAATTAATGTCTCAATACTACAAATACAAGAAGGAAACAATTTCATACATGAATTAAAATAAAATTTAAACTAGTCTTAAATTGCAAGATCATGTAGCATCTCTTAGGTAGACTTTGTACCCTGCTCCTCATCCACTTGATCATTTAAACAACCTGCACTACCTGTATGATTATATATTCAAAGGATGAGTTGTCAGCTCAGTGTAAATTCCCCTCAAGATTACACATTGCTAGAGTAGTTAAGTGTTAAGTGTCAAATATTACATATTTTCTCTTATTTATATCTTGGTTTTACGAACATGATAGCCTTTAATGGATATGTTTTATACGTGTTTGTATTGCAAGGTGAATCTAAGAGCGTCACGCCCCAAACTCGGGAACCGGGCTTACAAAATTCTCGATCACCGAATCCGGTGCCAACAGCCTCCGTAGTACCCCATTCTCAGCTCCTAGTGCCCATACGCCAGATTTCGATCCTGGAATCCTACAAAGAGGATTTTTATTGTGATTTTTTTTTTGTAAAGGAGCATAACTAAGTTAGAAAAATATCATCACCACATATCGACTAATAAAATCATTCGAGTACAATGATTTTCAGTGTGATTTTTTTTTTTTGTAAAGGAGCATAACTACAAGCATAACTAAGTCATAAAAACATCATCACCACATATCCACTAATAAACTTCATTTTGGAACATTTCTACCCATACCTTTATGTTCGGTTGCACATTGATGAGCATCTCTGTCAAGGACATCTGTCATCTTACCAAACTTCCCCCTTTTGGTCTACCCTACCACACGAAGACTAAAGTTAGACAACGCAAGAATTTCCCCAATAAGAATGCTAAAGGATATACCAATTTCATGAGTTCTTACCAAAAACTTACAGGACCGGTCGAAGAACTAGAGCACCTTGCTTTTCTTCTTTTTTGGATTTGTTGCCATCTCTTGTGCTTTAATGCTAAAAAAGTTACAACTGAATACATTGCTTTGGCCGAATACTTAATTCAAGGTCAACGAGTAACCTTGGCACCATTTATTCTTAGCAATTTGGACTCTATAAAGTCAATTTAAGCGGGTTATATTCAGCTGGATGTCCTATATGGCTCCTTCAAATGTGGTTTGTTACATATTTTCAGCCACAAATATTCAGTCATGAGCGTATTGATTTTCTCATATGGCAACCAAATTCTACACATCCAAACAGAAGTCATTACTGTTGCTGAGTATTTACAGGAATTCTTTGCCCTCGATCTTCTTGATAAATGCCCATGTAACGCCCCGATTTTTGAAACTCAAGTATACGACTCGTTTTTTGAAAACTCGAGTGTTAACCTTTAAAGATAGCTAAATTTCACGTACTTTTTTTCCCTTTCTCAATGATGCAGTTTAGTGGAAGAGGGACAAATCAAGCATAAAGGGAGGTTTAAATATAACATCCAATTACTTAAGTTGTTGTCCGAAGGCTTATACAAACCAATGTCTCAATACTACAAATACAAGAAGGAAATAATTTCATACATGAATTAAAATAAAATTTAAACTAGTCTTAAACCGCAAGATCATGTAGCATCTCTTAGGTAGACTTTGTACCCTGCTCCTCACCCACCTGATCATTTAAACAACCTGCACTACCTGTACGATTATATATTCAAAGGATGAGTTGCTAGCTCAGTGTAAATTCCCCTCAAGATTACACACTGTCGGATTAGTTAAGTGTTAAGTGTCAAATATTACATATTTTCCCTTATTTATATCTTGATTTTATGAACATGATAACCTTTAATGGGTATGTTTTATACATGTTTGTATTGCAAGGTGAATCTGAGAGTGTCACACCCCAAACTCGGGAACTAGGCTCACAAAATTCTCGATCGTCGAATCTGGTGCCGACAGCCTCCGTAGTACTCCATTCTCGGCTCCCAGTGCCCATACGCCAGATTTCGATCTTAGAATCCTACAAGGAGGATTTTCGGTGTGAATTTTTTTTGTAAATGAGCATAACCAAGTCATAAAAACATCATCACCACATATTCACTAATAAATCATTTGAGTACAATGCTGAAAGAGAAATACATATATGAAACAAAAACTCCAAAGCTCTGGCACACGCTCCTGCCTCAATGTTGTTGTGACCTGACATCACCAGCATGCAACGGTCGTACATAAGTTACTACGAAGCTTAAAGGGTGTGTGCCCAATGCATGTGCTAAGCATACAATATCAGCGTAAGCAGAAATATTGACAAGTCCATAAATCATAAAATATCAAAGTAAGCGGAAATACTAGAATCCATAAATCGTACAATATTAAAGTAAGCGAAAATACTAGCAAGTTCATAGATACCGTCAGCCTTATCCAGACTATGTGATGCAAAAACATGATAAGCCAGATGGTATATGTTGAGGATGCACATGTAAATCCTGACAGGTCCACGAATACCAACACCCTTATCTAGGCCACATAATGCAGAAACATAATAAACCAAATGCCATATGTTGAGAATGCAATGCAATATACGGTACAAAAGAGATAACCAAGCTGGCTGAGAAGTCGGGATGGTAGTACGTGGTATCGCAAGCTGTGGGGTCCATCACCAAGAACTTCTATCCAAAACAGTCCCATACCTAAATATGGATAGCTAGACTTAATGTGGTAAACTCCTGATCTCAGGCTCGTCATGTACCAAACCAAAATCATGGCCATAGCAAAGGTTCACATAATATTTAGTTGCGCACCACCAGCCCAAGTGGATAGTGAATGAATGAATGAGTCAATGCTGAGTAAGCAACTCTGACTCAGAAGTCTACATATCAATACCTTACATCTCTGGTATATCACCGGGATCTAGTACACTCCACACTGACTGCCACCTCCCTAGCCGTATAGTCCAGTGAGTGAAAAAGACCTTGTGAGACCCATATCCTAGTCCGTACCGTTCTATAGGCTTTCGCGGTCCTTCCGGTCGAATTCCAGCAACCTTCGATCTGTATTCAACATTTGCGCATGATCCTAAGCCAAGTCCTACATATCAAAGTTGGCTCGACCCGAATCTTATACACTAGTGACTACGTCGTCGCCGCGGTTCCAATGCCATAACTTGCACACCGAACCGATACCTGGGCAAGGAGATGTGGGCCAGTGTTCATTCTGAAGAAACGCCGCATGTTGTGAATTTCAAGGGAATCTCTACAACATGTCCCATCAATCAATCAATCAATTACACACCATACCTCAAGTACCAACACCCATCCCTCCTTTTTCCACAAGTCAACTCTCTCTTTCCCCTACCCATCTCTCTTTTACAAAAATTCAAACACACCCATACCTCTCCATCCCCTTTCCTTACAACACCCATCCCTCCTTTTTTCACAAGTCAATTTCTCTTTCCCCTACCCATCTCTCTTTTACAAAAATTCAAACACACCCATACCTCTCCATCCCCTTTCCTTACAACACCCATCTCTTATCAATCTATCACCTCTCCCTCTCTCATTTCTCAAACTCATTTTCCAAGCCATAAAAATTCTAAATATCCAGCCCTTGCAAGAGCAAGCCAAGTGTGGCCCACTTCTCTACCACCCAATCTCTCATCTCCCACCATCAAAACTCCATCATCCACCATCAAAAGTTAAGCATAGGAGCTAAGGAGGCTAAGGGAGCAAGAAGGAGGCCAATAAGTGAGTGATCCACCATTGATTTTTGATTTAGTGGCCCACTTATGATGGGACCCACTTTGATGTATGTGTTATAATCTAGAAGGGCCCATAGTGGCGGGGCCCCTCCATCTCGTTTCTCTCACCCTCTCTTCTTCATTTTTTTATGGTGTTGATGAAATCATGTCACGCCCCAAACTCGAAAATCGGGCTCACAAAATTCTCGATCACTGAATCTGGTGCTGACAGCCTTCGTAATATCCCATTCTCGGCTCCCAGCGTCCATATGCCAGATTTCGATCCTAGGATCCTACAAGGAGGATTTTATAATGTACATTTAACTCATAATAAGCATAACCACAAGTTTAGCCAAGTCACAAAGGCAACATCATCATCACATATTCACTAATATAAACAGTTGAATACATTGTTGAAAGGGAAATACATATGCCAAAAATCAAAGCTTCATAAGTCCGCTACATGATCCAAGCTCAATGCTGCTGCAACCTGATGCCACCTGCACGCATCTATCGTGCATAAGCTTATAGAAAGCTTAGTGTGTGGTGAAAGTGTGTGCACAAGGTAAGTGTCAAGTGAGTAATATTAGAGTAACACTACCAAAAAAATGAGCAAAGGCTGTGGACTATGAGATTCTTTTGTTACGAATATAAATCGTAGCTATATTACTATGGATTTAATACGTAGTTATAAGATGCTTCAATTTGTAGCTAAAAGCTACAATCTCACCACCGTAAGGGGACCTATGGGGCTCATCGCAGTGCACATGTTTTATCTAAGCCATCTATCCACTTTGAAAGCTCATTTTAGGGCATGAGCACAAAAAGTGAGGCAGATAGAAGCTTAAGTGGACCACATGGTAGGAAACAGTGGAGATTAAGTTCCCACCGTTATATGTGGTGTGGTTAACTTGGGCCTTCGACTTGCCTTATTTTTGGGATCATGCCCTAAAAGTATATTTTAAAATGAATGGATGGTGTGGATGAACCACATACATCACGATAGGCCCCACGGAGCTTCCAACAGGACCGTCCATCTTAATTCCTTTTATTACTGAATCGGCACCCAGAAAAATAGCTCCCGAGCCCCAAAAAGAGTTCCTGCTCTAGGTAAGAAAACCCTTACTCTTCTTTTCTTTCCTGCACAAGGAAGCAAGAACAGAAGCCCAAGCCCACCTACCTCTTGAGATCATTGACCCCACGAACCAGCACCTCAAACATGCAATGGATCTCTCCATAAAGCACAAATTTCTCCCCAAAGATCTACACGTCCTCTTTCTCTATACATATTTTTCGTTCATCAATTCAATCAATTTTTTTCTTCAGATTTTATGTATAACTGTAGGTTATAAAACGAGTTGCAAATGATTAAATCCATATAGTTTACATCAGTCATTTGTTTTTTAAAATTTATTTATGTTATTCTTTGGCACCTTTTGTGCTTGATAAAATCCCAAACGGCCTAAACTTGCTGTATTGTGGAGAACTCTGTCGTATTCCCCTGAGCTGGGTTTTTTTATACATGGCATAAAAGAAAAGCTCTGTTGTTATAACTTTTCTAATAGAAACTTCACAATGTACTATATATGTATATCAGATTTCATGTGTACATCTTTATTCATGTATGCACTGGGATCTGCTACAACCATCTCTCTCTGTTGTGCGCAGCTTCTTCTTACAATGGCAGTTTTCCCAAACGAAAAGGGGATTGCTGACAAAAGCCATGAGTTCCCTCTTAGTTGTTGTTCGAGCATTCTGCTATTGAAGCCCAGGGTAGATGCTGCCACCCATTCTTATTGTTTAGATGTTCTCCCAGTTCTTCTTGACGAAGCTTCTATTCTAGTGAATTTAACATGCACCTATCACAGTTACCAACAGGACCAGGGTTTCTATGGAATATCAAGGGTGCTTGAGAAAGGCAATATCAGTCCAGAGAGTCCATCACAGCTAACTTTCTTGGAAGTTCCATATCCATCTGAAAGTCATCATTGCTCGGATGTCCATTGGAATTGCAGCAATCACATCGATTTGTAGATAGAAAGTGCTGACAAATGTCATTTGTGTTGTGTGGGTGTAGAGATGCAAGATGGATTTTTAGAAACTCCTAAAATCAATGATGAAACTGTTGGTAGCCCAATGAGAAGCGAGGCACCGCTAAATAGTGCTTTGTCAATTAAGAGCAGTCTATAATTGGGTGGGAAAATGATGCATTTTTTAATGGATCACAGTGCAACATTACTGAGGTGCACTTCTAGAGACAAATGTAATAACGAGAGGGGATATGATACAACTAATAACAAATAGCGAAGATACAAGCAGTTTGCTTCATTCCATTCGAGGAGAATAGTTCTCTTCTCTTACATCTTGAACTGATCCCACCTTCATTTGTGTCACTACAGTTTTAACAATCAAGCATGGGAACAATGGTGCTGATATATCTGACATTGAGAGTCAAGCAGATCAGCGATGGGCTTGTTCATGTTTGGACAAGTGCTATAGATGTTTCCACTATTAGAATTTTCTATTTTTTGGGGTTCTTTTCCTTATTCGTATGTTTGTGGCTGTTGATTGTTAGGAGTTTCTCATTACTGGATGGAGCTTTACTGTATGTGGTGTCTAGACACTTACAGAGGCGTGGTTTGAACTTTTACATACAGAAAATGAGAAATTATGTTTTTGTTGTAAAAAAAAAAATGTATGCATTGGGATCTTAGCCATTTTACAGTCTTTAGATTTAATTGCTTTTCTTTGATTTTCTTCACTCGATATCTCATTTCGTAGAGACATTCTCATTTTTTGCCATGATTTCCTTCAAGATTCTTTTCCATCTCATCTCTTTAGTTACTCAGCATCAGTGACATTTGAAATTAGATCATTCATACTACAATGCTGATGATTGTATATTTGACGTTTTGTATCTTTCATGCGTGATACATACATTCTCATTTCTGGCCATGATTTCTTCAAGATTCTTTTCTTTCTCATCACTTTAGTTACTTAGCATCAGATGCATTTGAAATCAGATCAGTACTGAATTTTCTCTAAGTTCATTTGTTACTACAATGCTGATGATGGTATATTTGATGTTTCATATCTTTCATGTGTGATCCATTAATTTAGTCTGCATTTTTCTTGACCCTGTTTTCATTAGTAGCTTTGGTTGAGATGAAGTTTTTGGATATTGGTCCTCCCTAACAAATGACGGATTTAATTCTCAGAGTGCAAGCATAATTGCTGAAAAAACAACGGCAACAAAAGATTTTTTTATGCATTCCTTTTACTCCGTGGATGTTAAACAAAGAAAGTTAAGGACTGAACCACTCAAACCATCTTGCACGCCATTTGGCCATGGGCCAAAAAAGCATGGGCCTATCCATGACTCAGGCAGGCCACACAAGAAGTAACATTTAAGAGGGGATTCCCACCCTTAATTTTAATAGAGGGCCCACTATGTTGTGTATGCTATCCCATCTATTGATATGAAACACCTGCCCCAGATGATGGCACACACGGAAAATAAATAAAATCAGGCCAATCTGAAACTTGGGTGGACCTTGGCACAAATCATTGGTAGGCCCCCACTCTATATACATACTCGTGTTTCACCATACCTACACCTTTTACACCAAGGGGATTGAATTTCTTCTTATGTTTATATTACCATAACAAAACTTACTGGATCCTAAACATCACAAGAAATTATTTTCACAATATAAATATCACGGAATCCATGTCTTGCATCCAAAAACCACAATATCTCCTTATGTTGGAGCAATTTTGGTGCACCTTATTTTCTCTTGAAGCTTAAAGGAGATGGAAGATGTTACATATCTACTGTAAGTTTCTCCTTCCACTACCCATGCAACTGATAAGAACAAATGTTATACTTGATCTTAGCCAAAAGGCCTAGAAAAGTATTTCTTCACTCATAAAAGAAATCAATGATCAAAAGAGAGCTAGAAATGTATTTCTCATGCAATAGCTAATTACACAATTTGTGAATTGGGTAAATTCACATGGGCAATAGGAAGACAATTCATGGCAGGCTTTTGTGTTCGTATCGAAAGATAACTGGTATATTGCAAAGGTAAGTTCCATGCCCTTAAAGTTCTCATTTTCGTACTTGGGAACTATTAGGTGATCTCAAGTTAATTGGAAACTAACATCTTTGTATTACACGTTTAACTTGAAAACTAACATAATTGGATTTTGGTGTTGCCTTCATTGTAGAACCAAGGAAGTTAATTGCAATTTTATCATTTTCACTGTGTCTAATGGATTTTTGCAATTCAATTAATTAGTGCATCCAAATGCAGCCCAAATGTAGCCAACATAAATTCATTAATTGGGTTCTTGTTTTCAATAGGTTTGCTAGTAATTTACTCAAGGGGTAGACAGTTGGAGTGATTGGAGTAGGTTATATTGGATGAAAGAATAAAATCTATTGTTTCTATGTTTATTTCCAATTTAGTTTATTCTTTGATGCACTTAATGATTTGTTATTGATGGCCTTGATACATGAAATCTAGAAACTCCTGCATAAAAAACCAATGATAACAGATGGATAAGAATGAAGTGCAGGTAGAAGGTCCTTCCCAAAGCTCCAAAGACAATGGCCACATCAAAAGAATAGGAGGTCTTCATCAATTCAACTTCTATGATTCTCTTTTACTTGGAACTAGTCTTTGTTTTTTTTTTCTTTTTGAAAAATTCCTGCAAAATTTTCATCTTGGTTTTTTTTCTTTTAAGATATAGATGCATTTTTCTCATCTTTGTGGTGACTAGTTAATGATTAAAAAAATGAAAATCTGGTCAAAGACTCCATGCACAGAAGTTGTTTCTTGAGGGGATTGGATTTTTTTTCCGTTGGAGATTCATCAAGCTTAAGGTACAGAGCTTTGTAATTTGGTCTGGCTTGTTGTGAAAAGTTTAAGGTCTTTTGTGAAAATCAATCAATAGGCGTTGAGCCTTCCCTCATAGTTAATATATGAATATAATATGTATGACATTAACTGTTCAACGCATCATTTGGAAGTTTTTACTCTCATTCCTCTATTGCATTTCAGATGTAAATCAATTTTGGAGGGAGTTACAATTACAGCCCTCTGGTATCTATTGGACTGCTAGACTGATTGGCCATGAATGTAGTAAGGTGGGCCCACAATTTCCCAACATAAGGTTTGCTTTTTATCCGGTTTGCTCTTCTTGTTTTATCACTTTATTTATGCTATTGTTATCCAACATCTGTGCTATTTTCTCTGCATGTATCCCAAGTCAAACGTTACATTTACACATTCGTGAATCTGAATGGTAATTACATAATAAAAAAGCGAGTGAAAAAACCAACCTGAATGCAGGAAGTTTAGGTTAGGTTAAGAGACCTGGAAATGGATAGGGAAAACATTAATTTTCTTGTCCAGTTATTATATTCTAAGGATTAGATGACAAGGCATCCAAATTTATAACATTAGCTTCTAGTTGCTAGAAGATTATCTAAACTTTATAAAGAAATCAGAGCAGTCACTTGTATGGAGAATTTGTCTTTGGCTATTCTTGGGTTAATGCTATTACAACTATGACACTCAATATGCCTAATTTGAATTGCAGTCACTTATAATTCTAGTTTTTTTCATCAGATATTTGTACACTATGTTTGTGTCTTGAATTTGTACTTTCTCCATTTTCTTCTCTCTCTCTTTTTTTTCTTTTTCATATTGCTTCTTAAAGATTAGTTTTTGTTTCTCACTACAAGCATTTTACTGATTGTAAAAAGAAAAGAAGAAGAAGAAGAAAATAATAAACTTGAGTCACATTGTAGCTGATATTCGATGTTTCCATGTCTTTTGACTTGCATGGTACAAGTTTCAACTGACTCTATTCATTCATGAAAGAAGTATGGACTGATATATGTCTAAGATGAACCTTTGAGTGTGATTCAACCGGTTCCTTACCAAACTGTGAATGGGGTACTACACATTCTATTGCAATCAGTTGAAGCTATAGGTAGAATTTGTATGTCAAAATCAATGGAAATAGGGGAATTGTCAGGGAAAAATTCAAGTCTAACTTTCCGCCCAAATCAATGGTACCTGTGTAATTTCTACTTGCATATTTAATTCGATTTCCCACCTTTTCATTGGTTTTTTTGGAGATTTAGTTTTTGAACCTTGTTTCTTTTTATCTATGTAGGGGAATAAGGCGTGGGTTTTCATTTACCCCAGCATGTTCTATCTCATTCGCAGACTTGAATGGAAAGAGCAGACAGTCCCTCATAATGTTGTTCTATTTTCTCTGCCGCCCCACCCAACACTTACACGTCTACCATAGAAGCCCTGCCAACTGTGAATTTGGCAGTGCACTCAAGCACACCCAAAATAACCTTTTGATTCTGTGTATGGTATATACGATGATCAATGTTCAATATTTTGATTATGTTGTGGTTTTTTAGGTCGTATTGTTCGAAGGTTGGATGTTTGGTTTCAAACCTCTACCAAACAAAGTCGTCAAAGCAATTGACCCACAGGTTAGCCCTTAAAAAAGGGATCCAATGCTCACATCTATTTTATATTGCATGTGCTTGGTTAGTGTATTTTTTCAAAATGCATGTTTATTGTTAATTAATCAATTTGGCTTTTATGCATGTTTATTGTTAATTAATCAGTTTGGTTTTTACTCATATCATACTTCATATTCCAGTTGGAGATCATAAACAAAAAACTTGAAGCTTATTATGATGCATGGCATAAGTTCGTATAGTCGTGAATAATTATTAAGATCAAGGATCTGGTAAGTCTCTTGTCAAGAATGTACATGATTGGAGTGGCCTGGCCATTTGGATAGGCCGTATTTATGTATTTGCTCGAAATTGATGGAGCAGACCTGGATGTGCGTCGGAGCTATCCGAAAGAGCGGGGGTCCCGGGAAGGTGGGAACTACTATTATGACCATGATGAAGCTGTCCATTTCCTATAGACGGCATTGGAGGAGCCTAGCTATTTGGACAGGCCGTTTTTATGTAATTTCTTGAAATTAATGGAGCAGACCCGGATGTATGTCAGAGCTATCTGGATGAGCGGGGGTCCCTGGAAGGTGGAAACTGTTGTTATGGCCATGATGAAGCTGTCCATTTTCTATGGACGGCATTGGAAGGGCCTGGCCATTTGGACAGGCCGTGTTTATATTTATATTTGTAGGGGCCACACCCTTAACTTAAACCTAAACAGATTCTCAAATCCAAAAACTATAACCTAAACTAAAACCAAAACCAAAACCTATAACCTAAACCTGAACCCATTCCCAAATCCCAAAACCTATAACCTAAACCTAAACCTTAACCTAAACCTATAACCTATAACCTAAACCAAAACCTATAACCTAAACCAAAACTAAAACCTATAACCTAAACCAGAACCCATTCTCAAATCCCAAAACCTATAACCTAAACCAAAACTAAAACCTATAGCCTAAACCTGAACCCATTCTCAAATCCAAAAACCTATAACCTAAATAAATCCCAAAACCTATAACCTAAACCAAAACCAAAACCTATAACCTAAACCCGAACCCATTCTCAAATCCAAAAACCTATAACCTAAACCTAAACCTATAACCTAAACCGTTAACGTATAACCTAAACCGAAACCAAAAACTATAACCTAAATCCGAACCTATTCTCAAATCCCAAAACCTATAACCTAAACCAAAACCAAAACCTATAACCTAAACCCGAACCCATTCTCAAATTTAAAAACCTATAACCTAAACCAAAACCAAAACCTATAACCTAAACCCGAACCCATTCTCAAATCCCAAAACCTATAATCAAAACCAAAACTAAAACCTATAACCTAAACCCGAACCCATTCTCAAATCCCAAAACCTATAACCTAAACCAAAATCAAAACCTATAGCCTGAACCCAAACCCATTCTCAAATCCAAAAACCTATAACCTAAACTTAAACCTTAACCTAAACCGTTAACCTATAACCTAAATCAAAACCTATAACCTAAACCAAAACCAAAACCTATAACCTAAACCTGAACCCATTATCAAATCCTAAAACCTATAACCTAAACCGAAACCAAAACCAAAACCTTTAACCTAAATCTGAACCCATTATCAAATCCCAAAACCTATAACCTAAACTGAAACCAAAACCTATAACCTAAACCCAAACCCATTCTGAAATCCCAAAACCCAAACCTAAACCTAAACCTAAACCTATAACCTAAACTCAAATCCCTAAACCTATGCCTAAACCTAATCCTATAACCTAAACTCAAATCCCTAAACCTAAGTAGCATATAACCTAACCTAAACCTATACTTATAACCTAAAACTATTCTCAAATCCCAAAACTTATAACCTAAACCTAACCTTCCCTAAACCTATAACCTAAACTCAAATCCCTAAACCTAAACCTAGACCTAATCCTAAACTCAAATACCTAAACCTTAACCTATAACCTAACCTAAACCTATACTTATAACCTAAAACTATTCCCAAATCCCAAAACTTATAACCTAAACCTAACCTTTCCCTAAACCTATAACCTAAACTTAATTCCCTAAAGCCAAACCTACACCTAATCCTAATCTCAATTCCCTAACCTAAACCTAAACCTAAACTTGAAAACCCAAACTTAAACCCAATCCTAAACCTAAGCCCGATTTCCTAAACCTAAACCATAACCCATTCTTAAATCCAAAAACCTATAACCTAAACTTAAAACTAAACCAAAACCTATAACCTAAACCCGAACCCATTATCAAATCCCAAAACCTATAACCTAAACCCGAACCCATTCTCAAATCCCAAAACCCAAACCTAAACGTAAACGTTGAAATTGCGGTGAAGACCGCTTTAGTTATAATAGGAATAGGTCAGTATATCCTAGAGGGGGGGTGAATAGGACTTTTTAAAGTTTATATAAATTATTAAAAATCCTTATCACACTAATCCTATCACAGAGTATTGATTAGGATTACTCAACCTTAACTCTACTGGCTTCCAAGCCTGATAGAGGATCCAATCACAAACTATTTAAAAGACAAACAATGTATAGATGAGATTGTGATGGATATGACTGTATGTGCATAGGATGTGATCATATATAAATACATGCAAGGCAATCACATAAATGAAAGTTAATATCAAACTCAAACACAGTCATTTTATAGTGGTTCGACGACTTGTCTACTCCACTCCCGGCTTCCACACTCAACCCTTGAGTGACCGAATTTCACTAAGGAGGTTTCCCATGGTTCACCTCAAACCTAAGGTTTTAAATCAGGTTCACCTTCAACCTTTAAAGAGGTTTCTACTTGGTTCACCTCAAACCCTAGAGTTTTGCTGGCGTACTCCTAACCAGATGTTTATGCCTACACAGGACAAGGGTCCACACAATGCACCCTGAGGTTTCTACTCGGTTCACCTCAAACCCTGGAGTTTTTCTGGCGTACTCCTAACCAGATGTTTATGCTCTCCACAGAGCAAGAGTCCACACAACGCACCCCGCACGTACACTCCCGTCGGAGGCATCCTTCGAGGACTTCAAATGGTGAGCAACACTTAAAACTCAATCCTAAAAAGGAATGATTGTAAGTGTCCTCTGGCCTCTTAGTACTTACAGATAAGTTGATGAGTCCCTTTCAGTGCAATGATGAAGATCTCCTTCTTGTTGATGAAGAATCTTCAGCTCCCTTGATCCGCAACATAAAGATGTATATATGCTAGGCTTAGGTTGGGTCAAGGCTATGATGGAATACCACTCTCTAAAGATTTTCCTATAAGGAAGATAGAGAGGTTCCCATCATCTATGCATTCAAGGCATCCCAGCTTAATGATATGTCATTAAGGTAGTAGCTGAAGGATCCTTGAATGTAGAAGTCCATTCCCCAATCCACTCTATGAGATATCAATGATGAGGGTGGATTGGAGGATGAACTTCCTGAGAGAAAGGGCTTAAGGTAAATGATAGGAAGGTTAAAGCTCTCAAAAGCACTCTCTACTTTCTTTACCAGCAATGAAGATAACTCTCTCTATTTATAGGCAAAAGGCTCCAACGGATATAAACGGTCATACATATGACAGAGTTCGATATCATAGAGCAGTCGTCGATATGATCGAGCGTATACTCTTGATTATATCAGCTGACCTCTCGATGATAAGAACTCGATTGTCATTTCGCTTTTGAAAACCTTCTGCCAACTGGTCGATGAGATCGAGACACAAATCGATGATATCGGATTTTGAACTCCGATTCCATCGAGTGAAGGTTCGATCTATCGACAAGTGAAAAATAAGAGAGAAGCCTTGAAGAATTTCAGGATCACAGATATGATCGGGGAAACAGTTGATCTCATCGAATTTATACATCGATCATATCAGAGACCTTGTCGATGGGATCGATAAATCGTATAGATTTACATGTAAGCTTGTTGGACGAATTATTTCCTGACTCGATCCAATCGACTTGGTCTCGATATGATCGATATATGAATATTGATTTATCGACAGGCACCCCGATCAACATTAAAAGTAACCTAAAATTCATGCTGGAGAGAACATGCGCCCCACAGTCGATATGATCGACTGACTCCCGATATAATCGATATTTGAGTTCAGGTTGAATCGGACAGTCATCGATATATCGAAGCATATATTAGTTTTCTTGAGAAAAACAGGAGCGCCGGAAAGCAGTCTGTCGATATGATCGATCCACTTCAGATATGATTAATTTTTGAATATCGATGATATCGACTCGAAGGTTGATATATCGATAAATCGTCCAGAAGATTGTTTGATTGCTGGATACTTTTTGTCCTCACTCGATTGTATCGATTGATATGCCGAGGACATCGACAGAGCTGGTCGATCATATCGAAAGGGGAATCGATATAATCGACAGTGTAAGAAAAACTTAGAAGATTTTCTTTTTGATAAAAAGTTTTCTTACACATAAATCCTAAGATGTTCTAGTTCTTTTTAAGCGTTTAATCACCTGGTGTTTTGGGACAAGGGATGTGAGGCTATGATTTACCTTTTGGTGAGCTTCCACACATCCAGATGAGGCAAACGCTTGACTTGATCTTCTTGTTAAGTGTTGTCGTCCGACTGACTCAACTTACAACGTAATTGACAAACCAGGGCACATAATAGGTGCATTTCAAACGTAAACCTAAAATCAAAACCTAAACCTATAACCTAAACTCAAATCCTTAAACCTATACCTAAACCTAATTATATAACCTAAACTCAAATTCCTGAACCTAATTAACATATAACCTAACCTAAACCTATACTTATAATCTAAAACTATTCTCAAATCTCAAAACCTATAACCTAAACCTAACCTTTCCCTAAACCTATAACCTAAACTCAATTCCCTAAACCTAAACCTAAACCTATAACCTAAACTCAAATCCCTAAACCTTAACCTATAACCTAACCTAAACCTATACTTATAACCTAAAACTATTTCCAAATCCCAAAACCTATAACCTAAACCTAACCTTTACCTAAACCTATAACATAAACTCAATTCCCTAAAGCTAAACCTACACCTAATCCTAATCTCAACCCCCTAACCTAAACCTAAACCTAAACTTGAAAACCCAAACTTAAACTCAGTCCCGAACCTAAACCCGATTTCCTAAACCTAAACCATAACCCATTCTCAAATCCAAAAACCTATAACCTAAACCAAAACCTATAACCTAAACCCGAACCCATTCTCAAATCTCAAAACCTATAACCTAAACCCAAACCCATTCTCAAATCCCAAAACTTATAACCTAAACCTAAACCTTAACCTAAACCAAAACCCATAACCTAAACCCGAACCCATTCTCAAATCCCAAAACCTATAACCTAAACCTTAAACTAAACCTATAACCTATAACCTAAACTAAAACCTATAACCTAAACCCGAACACATTCTCAAATCCCAAATACTATAAACTAAACCAAAACTTATAACCAAAACCAAAACCAAAACCTATAGCCTAAACCCAAACCCATTCTCAAATCCACAAACCTATAACCTAAACCTAAACCTTAACCTAAACCGTTAACCTATAACCTAAACTGAAACTAAAACCTATAACCTAAACTCGAACCCATTCTCAATTCCCAAAACATATAACCTAAACCTAAACCCAAACCCATTCTCAAATCCCAAATCCTATACCTAAACTAAAAGTAAAACCTATAGCCTAAACCCAAACTCATTCTCAAATCAAAGAACCTATAACCTAAACCGTTAACCTATAACCTAAATCAAAACCTATAACCAAAACCAAAACCAAAACCTATAACCAAAACCTGAACCCATTATCAAATCCCAAAACCTATAACCTAAACTGACACCAAAACCTTTAACCTAAACTGGAACCCATTATCGAATCCCAAAACCTATAACCTAAACCCAAACCAAAACCTATAACCTAAACCCAAACCAAAACCTATAACCTAAACCCAAACCCATTCTCAAATCCCAAAACCCAAACCTAAACCTAAACCTAAACCTAAAACCTAAACGTAAACCTATAACCTAAACTCAAATCCCTAAACCTAAACCTAAACCTAAACCTAATCCTATAACCTAAACTCAAATCCTTAAACCTAATTAACATATAATCTAACCTAAACCTATACTTATAACCTAAAACTATTCTTAAATCCCAAAACCTATAACCTAAACCTAACCTTTCCCTAAACCTATAACCTAAACTCAATTCCCTAAACCTAAACCTAGACCTAAACCTAAACCTAAAACCTAAACTCATATCCCTAAACCTTAACCTATAACCTAACCTAAACCTATATTTATAACCTAAAACTATTCCCAAATCCCAAAACCTATAACCTAAACCTAACCTTTCCCTAAACCTATAACCTAAACTCAATTTCATAAAACTAAACCTACACCTAATCCTAATCTCAACTCCCTAACCTTAACCTAAACCTAAACTTGAAAACCCAAACTTAAACCCAATCCCGAACCTGAACCCGATTTCCTAAACCTAAACCAAAACCCATTCTCATATCCAAAAACCTATAATCTAAACCTAAACTAAAACCAAAACCTATAACCTAAACCCAAATATACTCTTAAATCCCAAATCCTTTAACCTAAACCAAAACCAAAACCTATAACCTAATCCCAAACCCATTCTCAAATCCCAAAACCTATAAACTAAACTTAAACCAAAACCTATAACCTAAACCAAAACCAAAACCTATAACCTAAACCCGAACCCATTCTCAAATCCCAAAACCTATAACCTAAACCCAAACCCATTCTCAAATCCCAAAACCTATGACCTATACTAAAACCTATAACCTAAACCAAAACCAAAACCTATAGCCTAAACCCGAACCCATTCTCAAATCCAAAAACCTATAACCTAAACCTAAACCTTAACCTAAACCGTTAACCTATAACCTAAACTGAAACCAAAACCTATAACCTAAATCTGAATCCATTCCCAAATCTCAAAACCTATAACCTAAACAAAAACCAAAACCTATAACCTAAACCCGAACCCATTCTTAAATTCCAAAACCTATAACCTAAACCAAAACCAAAACCTATAACCTAAACTTGAACCCATTCTCAAATCCCAAAACCTATAACCTATAGCTTAAACCCGAACCCATTCTCAAATTCAAAAACCTATAACCTAAATCTAAACTTTAACCTAAACCGTTAACCTATAACCTAAATCAAAACCTATAACCAAAACCAAAACCAAAACCTATAACCTAAACCCGAACTCATTATCAAATCCCAAAACCTATAACCTAAGCCGAAACTAAAACCTTTAACGTAAACCCGAACCTATTATCAAATCCCAAAACCTATAACCTAAACCGAAACCAAAACCTATAACCTAAACCCGAACCCATTCTCAAATCCCAAAACCCAAACCTAAACCTATAACCTAAACTCAAATCCCTAAACCTAAACCTAAACCTAAACCTAATCCTATAACCTAAACTCAAATCCCTAAACCTAATTAACATATAACCTAACCTAAATCTATACTTATAACTTAAAACTATTCTCAAATCCCAAAACCTATAACGAAACCTAACCTTTCCGTAAACCTATAACCTAAACTCAATTCCCTAAACCTAAACCTAGACCTAAACCTAAACCTAAAACCTAAACTCAAAACCCTGAACCTTAACCTATAACCTAACCTAAACCTATAATTATAACCTAAAACTATTCCCAAATCCCAAAACCTATTACCTAAACCTAACCTTTCCCTAAACCTATAACCTGAACTTAATTCCCTAAAGCTAAACCTACACCTAAACCTAATCTCAATTCCCTAACATAAACCTAAACCTAAACTTGAAAATCCAAACTTAAACCCAATCCCGAACCTGAACCCGATTTCTTAAACCTAAACCATAACCCATTCTCAATTCCTTAAAGCTATAATCTATAACCTAAACCTAAACCTATAACCTTTCCCTAAACCTAAACTAAAAATCTAAATGTATTCTCAAATCCTTAAACCCAAACCTACACCTAATCCTAATCTTAACTCCTTAACCTAAACTTGAAAACCCAAACCTAAACTCGATCCTGAAGCCGAACCCGATTTCCTAAACCTAAGCCTTAACCTATAGTTAAGTTCCCAAAAGCTATAACCTATAACCTAAACCTAAACCTATAACCTTAACTTAAACCAAAACCTATAACCTAAACCTTAACCTATAACCTATAACCTAAACTTAATTATAACCTATAGCCTAACCTTAACCTAAACCTAAACCAAAACCTATAATCATATGGTGAGACCATTTCTTTTCTGTCAATTTCATTCCTCTTTGAGTTTTTTTTTTTTTAATTCATTAAGAAAAAAAAAAGTAGTTATACATGATGCACTTCTTTCACTTTATCTTTCTTTTCCCCAATGAGCATTCTAATTTATGTATGACATGACTGTTTGTAGGATGATGGAATATACGAAGCTGTTGAAATTTCAGGGTGAAGTCGAGCACATTTCTCTAATGAAGCCAAAGATTTGTATTTTCAGCATTATTGTAATTGATTGAATGAATTGGATTGTAATTGATTGTAATTGTAATTGATTGAATGAAGGATTGTAATTGATTGTAATTGAATGAATAAATGATTATAATTGAATGAATGAATGATTGTACAGGTGGTAATTGAATGAACAAATGATTATATATAATTTTTTAATATACAAAATAGCTATAGATATTGACCATAACCACTAATCTGACAGGTGTAGCCTTTTCAATTTTGGCATATTACTATGAACTTTTAGCTGAAAATAATATCCCTAGTTGTTTGAAGTTTTCACTACAGATATAATTGCTACGGATTATATCTGTAGCTATTATACCCTATAGCTACGAATTAAATCCATAGCCATAGGTTCAAGACCTATTGTTACGGCATCTACAGCCACGGTCAGGCTACGGACCAAAACCATAGCCATAGGTCTATGGCTACGCTTTTGGTCTGTAGCCTTTACTCGATTTTTTAGTAGTGTAATCATAGTAAGTAGAAGTACTAACAAGTTCATGAGTAATACAATATCAGGGTACACAATGCAAATCAGTTATGCAAATGAGGAATCAAAGCGAGTCAAATATTAGATATCAAGGATACAATGCTATAAATCATACAATATCGAAATAAGTGAAAATATACTGATAAGTCTATAAGTGTTATCAGTCGTACCAAGGCTATGCGATTGAAGGCATGAGTATTAATAGCCATATCAATGTAGAAACATGGCAACCCAAAATGCTAAGTACTGTGGATATAATGTAATATGTGGGGTGAATGAAATGACCAAGCTGAAGTGAAGTCGGGAAGATAGTACATAGTATCGCAGGCTATGGGGTCCATCACAAGGGATTTCTATCCAAACCAGTCTCATACCTAAATTTGGATAGTCAGACTCAATATGGTGAACTCCTGATCTCAGGTTAGTCACGCACCCAATCGAAATCCTGTATATACAAAGGTACACAACAATTAGTTGCGCACCACCAGCCCAAGTGGATAGTGAATAAAACGAATGCATGAGTATGTAAATCCTACTCAATAAGTCCACATATCAGTACGGTTCCTCTTTGGGATCATCACCGGGGTCTAGTACACTCCATGCCACCTGTCGCTCCGTCAAGCACACAACTAGGTAAGTGGAAGAGACCTCATTATTCGCCTGGCTAGTAGTCTGACAATACCTATCCAGTTCATCGAAACGGACCCATTCCTCGAGCTAGTTAAACTTAGCCTAGCTATGCTTACTTCATCGGGCGGGTAAGGCCACACTCCCGCCCAACCAACCATGACACAATGGGAGACGCGACCTCTTAGTATTCGACACTTATGTATCCACAAACTTATAACAAACATACATTGACCATTGCATATGTCATTGGGTAGGTTTTTATGAGACTCCCTGATAGGCGGAGGTTATCTTACATGAGCGCACGATATGCGCAAGATTGATGCATGACTGAATTGTATGACTCAAGCATCTTGCATTGTTGGTTGTGATTACTGTACGCCTTAGTGACATCAAGGTCGTAGCCTCCATAGGCATATCATGGATGGCCAGATGGGACACCAAAAATATTTGGTTCGAGTATCGGGCTACCATAGATGGCCCTGGGTGAAAATTCCTAAAACCCTCTTGGTACTAGAGGACGCCCCAACGTTGGGACCGAGTGGATGTACATGAGCACCCAACTGCCAAATACCAGGAGCCCGTGTCTCCCACTGTGTCGTGGTCAGTTGGGAGGGGGTGTGGCCTTACCCACCCTAGGGAGTAGGCATAGCTAGGCTAAGTTTGACCAGCTTGAGGAATGGGTCTGCTATCGATGAGTCGGGTAAGTATTGACAGACTACTGGCCAGGTGGATAGTGAGGTCTCTTCCACTTATCCAGTTGTGCGCTTGATGGGGCGACAGGTGGCGTGGAGTGTACTAGACCTTAGTGATGATCCCAGAGAGGAACCGTACTGATATGTGGACTTATTGAGTAGGAGTTGTATACTCACGCATTTATTTCATTCACTATCCACTCGGGCTGGTGGTGCACAACTAATTGTTGTGTACCTTCGCATGGTCAGGATTTTAGTTGGGCACGCGACTAACTTGAGATCAGGAGTTCACCACATTGAGTCTGACTATCCAAATTTAGGTATGAGACTGGTTTGAATATAAGTCCCTTGTGATGGACCCTATAGCCTGTGATACTACGTACTATCATCTCGACTTCACTCCAGCTTGGTCATTTCATTCGCACCGCATATTACATTGCATCCACAGTGCTTAGCATTTTGGGTTGCCATGTGTTTACATTGATATGGCCATTAGTACTTATTCCTTGCATCGCATAGCCTTGGTACTGCTAATGACACTCATAGACTTATCAATATATTTTCATTTATTTTGATATTGTATGATTTATGGCATTGTATCCTCGACATCTAAATTTAGCTCGCTTTGATTCCTCATTTGCATAACTGATTTGCATTGTGTACCCTGATATTGTATAACTCATGGACTTGTCAGTACTTCCGCTTACTATGATTACTCTGATATTGTTTACTTGACACTTACCTTGTGCACACTTCCACCACTCACTAAGCTTTCTATAAGCTTATGCACGATAGATGCATGCAGGTGGCGTGAGGTTGTAGTAGTATTGAGCTTGGATCATGCAGCAGACTTATGGAGCTTTGATTTTTGGCATATGTATTTTCCTTTCAGCACTATAGTCAGCTGTTTATATTAGTGGATATGTGATGACGATGTAGCCTTTGTGTAATACCCTGAAAATCGGGGGTCGTGTATAAACTCAACACCCGAGTTCCAGACCGTCACTTATGCAACAAAAATGATTATGATTCAATGTTGTCTGATTTAAAGCATTCACATGAGTAAAAATATACCAAAACTGCAATTCATACTTCAGATCCAGTGATAAAAGCAAGCGGAAGACTAAACAATATATATATCACTGTATGGAAAAAATAAAGTAGATCTCATCTGTCTCTAAGGTATGAATACATCTCTGAGTCTCATATACATATACATGAACAAAATGAAATGTTCAAAATAGTCCCACTGAAGTCCCATCAACCCAGGTCACCTACGCAAAGCCATCGTGATACTGCATGTACGAGAACTCGTCCTGGTCCTCGTCGAAGTTTGGCTCTGCCTCCTGGATCTCAGCCTCACCTGCATCTACAACAGGGTATGGTGGGTGTTGCAAACACCATCCCGTAACGTGAGAATGAGTGATCAACTCAGTGGAATCATAGAGCAAAGATTAGCATGTTCACAAATCAATCATGCGATAATAGTAAAGCAGTAAATCAGACAATCCTAATACCGTTGTTAATGCAAGATGATATGACGTGATGTATGCCCTCACCGACGATCTCCCTCATACGGCAACATCTGACGACCGCGGCATGCCACACTCCCTAGAGTGCTCCACATCTTCCAGGCACATGCAATGTTATGGTGATATGATTTTCGAGTTGTTATTAGTCCATTCAAACAGCAGGATTGGGAAACTAAGGTACTTCCCCTGTATCAATCCCAACACAGATCCTGTCTAGGGTCGTCACTCCTAGTAATCCCATACGATGTATATTTTGTAGGTCACTGCAAGGGCTGACAGGGCTGTTGCTCGCACTCGTTGCACCGCTCCCCCATCACATTATCAATACAGGCCTACCGTACTCTACTGCAACGGAAGGGTCGTCGCCTCCCGTAGACTCAGAATACGCTCGCGGTCACTAAAAAGGACTCATCGCCTGATCAGTGTAGGCCGACAGCTAGAATATAGTGTCCCATACCACCATAATCTGTTCACGAGTCTAGGTGCTCACTGGTCACTACGGGGAGGTTTGTGGCCCCAGCATAGGCCGACAGCTCGACCACGGTGTCCCATACCACCATGCCCAGCTCATGAGTCTTCGTGGATCAAGGTACCATGGTTAACAGGGTTTACAATGGTAAGTTCAGTACCCTAGGTTCAAGCAGTTATAACTCATACAAGGTGAACATACATCGGCCAGTCGGGTTGCTTGACGGCTCGACTAGCGCGATCGCATCTCAAGTCAAACGACATGAAGTGCGTAAAACACTTCGCGTGGCCTAACCACTGCCGCCAACTTCAAACACGACTCGTGTTCATCGACGCGTCGTTCATGGCCAAGACCAGCCAGCCACGAATTCGCTCAGTTACCGACTGCCTGGACTAAGTATAGCCCCAAACAATTATGGAATCACATCAGCAATTCATATAGGAATATTGGAATTGAAATACAATCATGTGAGCATGTTAACACATGTTATAACATTCAACTTAGGCAAATCTTCAAGCACATATATTTCATGCATGTAAGGAAATCATGCATATAGTCAACATGTAGGAAATCATTTAGGTCAGCATATTAATTGAGAAATCAATCTCAAACTATCTCATAACATCATTTAATTCAATACATACTAATACAAGCATTTATACAAACACATACACTACACACTTAAGTCTACATATAGTATGTCGACCCGAAGTGCGGAATTAGGCGAATCTCTTCGCCAAACTAATTATGCACGTATTCTTAACTTCCTAATGCGACAACAAACCATGTCAATCACATCAGCAAAATATGAATGTAAACTGTACTTCCTACAAATGACTAAAATGCCCTAAATCTCATATTCTTCGTTAATTTACGAAACAGGAAACGGAGAGCATGTTGTACATGTCAAACGGCGATGCCGTCGATAATCTACTATTAAACGACATTGAAAGCGTTGGAAACCGTCAATCAAAGCGTCTAAAATCCTCACCTAGTGTCTTAAAGACGTGTCGTTTCGAACGGAGTGTATACGCTTCGTCTACGGCAGTAGGAGAACCTGTTTTACAAGTTACGTTAGCTAACACGCTATGAATCTAAGTAATCCCTAAATCAGCAACTTTTAGGGTTGTTTCATACCTGAAAAAGCGGAGAAATCACCGGCCAGGTGATTGGGAAGAGTTGCTTAGGCACTAGCAACAGGCGGCTCGAAGGCTGGAGAAATCTATCCCACTCTCTCTCACAAACTCTCACCTTTTCTCTCTCCCAATCTAGGGTTTCTTGCAATTTCGGATGGGACAGAGGAGTGAGGGTTTCAACCCCTTTTATAAGCTTAAAAATGCCGAAAACAGGCTCCGGTACAAAGTTTACTTAGTGCATATCCAATTCAGGGCTGTTTCGGTCCAAAAGATGCTTTCTGGTGGTCCCCTGGTCGAATGTGATCGGACTTAAGCTCTTGCGTACCAGATCTAGCACGTATTAAGTTTTCAGTCTGGCAGGGTTCGCAGATCGCACGTGGCGGACCAGTTTCAGTTCAGCGGTCACCACACGTAGATCAGGGCTGAAAGTCTCATGATATAAAATAGAAATTTCTCCTGATCCGAGGGTATAATCTGAATGAATTCTGACGGTCAGAACGCTCAATACTGATGCGTCAAGTAGTGTGCCAGATTTGAATTTGAAATTCCAACTATGTCCCTATTCGGACTCTCTTCGGTCCGGGCTCAATGAAATAGCCTGTGATTATCGGTTTGACTTGATTTTCGAAATGAGTGTCAAGTCCAACTAGGCGGTTCTAACGGTCTAAGATAGGAGGTATCGAACTTTCGACATGAGGTCTAGATCCAATACAAAAATTCAAAGTGGTCCAGAGAACAAACCTGCTTAAAGTTTGATCCGAGGTTATGGAGTGTTATAGAGTCGTTGGTTCTACTCGATTTGGGTCTTGTAGAACGTATTTAAAGTGATCAGGGACTATTTCCCAGCCACTCCAGCGTTGCGCTAGCTAACTTACGCTTAATTTCCATAGAAATTAATTCTACGAGATTTCGGGTCGAGTTGGTACTCGAGCCCAAGTACGGATTTTTCACGGGCGTTATAATCTACCCCCCTTAACAAATAATTTCGTCCTCGAAATTTTGCACCTTTTCGTACTCCTCGAGAAGCTGTGGGTAGTTCTTTCTGATCTCGGCTTCTGTCTCCCAGGTAGCCTCCTCCTCAGAGTGATGCGTCCATAATACCTTCACAAGGGGAATCACCTTGCTACGCAGTACCTGCTCCTTCCTGTCTAGGATACGTGTCAGTCGCAAGATATAAGTAACATCCTCTCCTAACTGCACCTGCTCCCATCTGATGATATGGGAAGGATCAGCAACGTACTTCTTCAGCATAGAAACATGAAATATGTTGTGAACGCTCGCGAGAGGCGTGGGTAAAGCCAATTGGTAAGTCACCGCTCCCACATGATCGAGGATCTGGAATGGACTAATGAATTGCGGTGCCAGCTTCCCCTTCTTCCCGAACCGAAGGACTTCCTTCATAGGGAAAACTCACAAAAACACATGATCCCCAACTGTGAACTCTAATGGCCTCCGTCTCGTATCGGCATAACTCTTCTGTTTGCTCTGCGCTGTAAGAAGCTGACGTCGAATAATATCAATCTTCTCTGACGTCGCCTGCACTAACTCTGGGCCAATCAAGCTACGCTCACCGACCTCTATCCAGCAATGCGGTGCGCGACAAAGTCGCCCATACAGCGCCTCATAAGGTGCCATACCGATACTCGTCTGAAAGTTGTTGTTGTACGCAAACTCCACATATGCAAGACAATCATCCCAACTGTCCTTGAAGTCCAATGCGCAAGCTCGCAACATGTCCTCCAAGATCTGGTTCACCCGCTCTGTCTGTCCGTCTGTCTGTGGGTGGAAGGCAGTACTAAACTTTAACTTCACACCCATAGCCTCCTAAATGCGAGTCCAGAAAATAGAAGTGAACCGCGTGTCTCTGTTCGACACGATCTCCAACGGAACTCCATGCAGACGCACAATCTCTCTGATGTACAATCTAGCCAGCTCGTCTGCAGAGTTCGTAACTCTAATCGGTAGGAAGTGCGCCGACTTCGTCAGACGGTCGACGATCACCCAAATGGAATCATGTCCCTTCCTCGTCATCGGCAACCTAGAAATGAAGTCCATGGAAATGAAATCCCACTTCCACTCTGCGATCGGCATAGGCTGCAAAAGTTCAGGTGGTCGGCGATGCTCTCCCTTCACCTGCTGATAAGTGAGACAACGGGACACGAACTCAGCTATGTGGGTCTTCATACCTTCCCACCAATACGTTCTCTTCACGTCACGATACATCTTCATGCTGCCTAGATGCATCGCGAGTCTAGTACAATGCGCAGCCTCGAGAATCTCTCGTCTCAAGTCAGGGACATCTGGGACGCATAGGCGGCCACGATAACGTAAGCCCCCATCTATACCAACTCGCCAGTCGGCATCTGCATCATCACTGGCCTACTCTCGAAGCTCAGTCAGATGCGCATCGTCCCTCTGCGCCTCGATGACTCGGTCATCGATCTGGGATCGCACCTGTACATGTGCGATGAACTCAAACGGCTCATCTATGGTGAGTTTCTGCTCAAAGTCTCGTAAAAACTCAACCATATCCCACTCAGCAACCATCAGCGGAGCCGCAAACTCTATCGCCTTCTTGCGGCTCAACGCATCTGCCACAAGGTTCGCCTTCCTAGGATGGTAAGAGACTTCAAACTTGAAGTCTTTCAACGTCTCCATCCATCGCCGCTGCCTCATATTCAAGTCTCGCTGCGTGAATATTTACTTGAGGCTCTTATGGTCGCAAAAGAGCTCGAACTCCTCTCCTTAGAGGTAATATCTCCAGAGTCTCAGTGCGAATATAACAGCTGCCAACTCTAGGTCGTGTGTAGGGTAATTCTCCTCGTGCTTCCTTAATTATCTCGAGGCATACGAAATTACCCTGTCCCTCTGCATAAGGACACAACCCAAACCAACGCTAGACGTGTCAGTGTATATAGTGCATTTAACCCCTTGTTCTAGCAATACTAGCACAGGGGCGGACGTAAGTCTGTCCTTCAGCTCCTGAAAAGCTGACTCCGCCTTGTCGTTCCAGGCGAACTTCACGTCCTTCCGTGTCAACTGAGATAAGGGTCTCGCGATCTTCGAGAAGTCCTGAATGAAGCGCCGATAGTAGCCAGCGAGACCCAAGAAACTCCTCACCTCAGTGACAGAACCAGGCTGCTCCCAGTCCTGCACCGCAGCTACATTAGATAGGTCAACTGCCATGCCATCCTTGGACACCACGTGTCCTAGGAACTTCACCTCCTGCTTCCAGAAGTCGCACTTCTTGTACTGTGCGAACAACTGATGCTGTCTGAGCGTATCCAGGACCAAACGCAAGTGCTCCTCATGTTCCTCTCAACTCCTGGAGTACACCAAAATGTCGTCAATGAATACAACGACGAATCGATAGAGGAAAGGTCGAAATACCCGGTTCATCAGATCCATGAACACGATTGGTGCATTCGTGAGACCGAACGACATCACGAGGAACTCGTAGTGGCCAAAACTGGTCCTGAATGCTGTCTTCTGCACGTCCTCATCCCTGACGCGCAACTGATGATATCCAGACTGAAGATCAATCTTCGAGAAGTACTGCGCTCCTCTCAACTGATCAAACAAGTCATCGATCCTGGGCAAAGGGTACTTGTTCTTCACCGTGACCTAGTTCAGTCTGCGATAATCAATACACAATCGCATCGAACCGTCCTTCTTCCTCACGAATAAGACCGGTGCTCCCCAAGGAGACACACTAGGCCGTATAAGGCCAAGCTCTAGCAGACCATCAATCTGCGTCCTCAACTCCTCCATCTCACATGGTGTCATGCGATACGTCGACAGTGAGACGGGTGTAGAACTAGGAACCAGATCGATAGTGAAATCGATCTCACGTTGGGGCGGCAAACCAGGGATCTTCCTGAACAGATCCCCGAACTCAGAAATAACTGGCACATGCTCGAGTACCTGGGCACCAGCGTCGCGCAATAAAGTGACATAACTAAGTATGCGGAAAGGAAGATTTACGCGCACTGGAAATGTGAAGGATGCACTCTCAGGCTCATACACAGTCACTATACGAGTCTCGCAGTCAATCTCGGCCCTCGCTGCAGTCAACCAATCCATGCCAAGAATGACGTCGAGATAAATAAGAGAGGGGTCGACGACAAGATCAATAGCCATCGTCCGGCCTCCCAAATCAATCAAACACCCCTCACACATCTGTGTGACATCTGAATAATCTCCGTGGGCTGCAAGGACTCGTACCCTATCCATGGTAATAGTCTGTAACCCAAGACGCCTGACTACAGCACTCGATATCAAAGAAATCGTGGAACCAGTGTCCACCATCACAAGAATAGGAGTACCTCCAATATGGGCTGTGACCTCGAAGGCCGAATGCTGAAAAGTCGGTGTCGCAGCTGCCTCAGCTGTCAATGCATGAACCCGAGCCTGCTGTGGCCGGTTCGGCCGCTGTGTCAAGGGCCGTGGAGGCTGTCTGATCTGCGATACCGGAGGTCTGAAAGAAGGGTGCGCAGGAGCTAACCGTATAGGCGGTGTTGATATCGCCTGTGAACGAGCACGGTCAATCTTCTGCGGCATCGAGAACCCACTGTCCCGCATCCGAGAAAAGCAGCTCTGCGCCAAGTGGCCTGTCCTCCCACAGTATGTACATGTCAAATCAGGGCACCGAAACGGTGGTACAGGCGCTGTAGTCCTAGTAGGAGGGTCAACGCGAGGCCTCTTGCCCGCGAAGAGCCTGTCCTGCATGTCTGGTCGTGGCCTAGAAGTAACAGGGCCACGAGATCGCGCAAGTCGATCCACATCCTGCTCTGCCTGCATAGACATGTGAATCAACTCCGCATATGATGGAATGCTCAAACAGCACATCTTTGACCGAATATCCGGTCACAAACCCTCCAAAAAGCACCGTATGCGCATCTGCTCATCAGCCAAAATCGTCGGGACGTATCTGCCCAACTCCGTGAACCGATGCTCATACTCTGTAACTGTCATGGCTGCCTGTCTGAGGTGGAGAAACTCATTCTCCCTGTCGTGCCTATAAGTCTGGGGATAATACTTCTCATGGAAGCGGAACTCAAACACTGCCCGTGTCCATACAAAGTCGGCGGCAACGGTCCGCAGTACGCTATCCCACCACAGGTTGGCCTCTCGATCAAATAGGAATGTAACCAACTCTACCTGCTCAGCCTCTGTGCAATGTAACATCCACAAAATCTTCGACACACGGTCGAACCAGTACTCGCCTCCTCGGGTTTGTGAGAACCCGTGAAAGTGAGAGGCCGTAAGCGCTGAAATCGCTCTAATAGGCCCCGTGTATCTGCGGCATTCCCCGCAGGGTAAGCAGGCGGCGCAGGATGAGCCATGCCCTCATCCTGGGCGTATGTATAAGCATCCTCAGCTGGATGCGCAGGTGGAGCCACACCCCCACCCTGTGCTAATGTCCCCACGATGGTAGTCAGAAGCTGCTGCTGCTGCTGCATCATAGCCAACATCTGCTCAAATCTGTCAGGAGGTGGAGCAGGCTGTGGCGGATGCTGTGTCGAAGTAGATGCACGATGTGGCTCTCTGACTGACGGCGTAAATGGCGGTGGTCCAACTGTAGGACCAGCTGCAGGCTGAGACGCTCGAACTGCCTCAGGAATCGGGCCCACAGCAGGGTCCGCATGGGTGTCAGACTGCGAAGGAGTCTGATCCATATGCTCAGTCAATGCAAGCCGAACCGTGCTCCGCGTAGCCTTAGGCGGCATTCCCTATATTCAAAATAGGGCGCAACCTTGTCAGTCTCAATAGCACAAATACACCGCAATCATTCACACAAGGAGTCAAAGGCATTCCATGCATTTCATTTAATCGAAATTGTCACAATACAAGGGATATATCCTTACAAGCATCATGACTAGAAATACATGGGAACTAAGATAGTTAAAATTGTAACAGCAACATAAGAAAAGCACTAGCCCTAACAGGCTTACACATATAAAGCAGAAAATGACTAACTACTAATAACAACATCAAAGTCGCATCGCTAGTCTGAGTCAGGTGATGGAGGAGGAGTACCCTTATCCTGCAAGCAACACAGGATCGCCTTCAAGGTGCGAGTCACCTTGCCAAATTTTTTCTTTGTAACGGCCTTGGCATCCTCGACTTCAGAGCGAAGTTCCTGAACTTCCCTTCGCAAGGCGATCTGACTCTCCTCGATCCGAGCAATGCGATCATCGCTTGTAGCCTGTGCAGAAGGAGGAGGGCTCTCATCTGTATCCTGAGCCTCCTCTTCTGCCTCTTCCTGAACTTCTTCCTGAACCTCTGCTCCAGGTTCTTCTTCGCTTTGATCTTCCTCATCATCAAAGTCATCCTCGCTGTCCTCCTCAAGCTGATTTTCACGGTACTGCGACCCAATCTTCATCTTGACCATAGTCGACTCATCAATGGTATGAATCGAAACTGTCAATTCTGGCCCAAGTCTGTAGGCAAACTCAAGAGCAATCTTGCAAATCAGTCGGTCAAAAGGAAGCGATTCGGATGTTCTTCTTGACTTGGCTATGAGAATTATCTGTCGTAAGATGAAAGTGGCCATACATACGTTCTCTCCCTGGGCCACCAGATACAGGAAATCAACCATAAGGCGTGTACATTCAATGCAATTCGTCGACCTGGGATAAACATTGTACGTGCAGATATGGTGCAACAGGCGTAAATCATCAGAAATATACATCGCCTTTAGGCTATTATTAGGCTGCCATAGAATCAACTTACCGCACAGAAACCTGGTGTGGAGATCTCGTTCATGCCTACTCCTCAGATTCTTCTCACTAGGATGAATATCACCAAGAGGCACGTTCAGAAGTCACGCAATCAGTCGCACATCAATCGTAGCCATCCGATCTCTACCAAAAGGGATTTTAAACTGCAATGGCTCCAAGGTAGAATTCTGGATACTAGCGTAGAAGGCACGAACGGTGCTCACATTAGCACGAGCGCGAGCTTCAAAGATCGGACCCCAATGCGCAGCTTCAATGCGCTCGAATAAAAAAATTCACCAAACAGTCGCCCTTCCACATCCGCCTCAAATAACACTTTGCGATCAGTGTATTGGCCATGAGGCATCTCTGATAGAATTACTCGCCCAAGGTGAGCATGGGGATCTAAATCCCGCTTTGTACTCTAGGGCTGTAGCTGGACCTGCGGCGGTGCTTGAACTTGCGGCACCACCCCGCGGTCTTCTCGATTGAGCAGGGCGACTTGGCCCAACCTCGTCTGTTGCGATTTTCCTTTTACCCATCAAAGATATGATGGATGAGAGTGATAAAAGGCCTAAAATGGCTTCCACGAAAGCCATGGAAAACGGAGAAAATGCGGAGAAGTGGCTGTCCAATCTGGAAAAAGGAGATCTAGGCATCGTAGAGGGATGCTTCAAGCTTCCCAAGGATGTATTTTCAAGGAGAAATGGAAATGAAAAAGTGGAATGGAGCACCTCACGATTTCTGCTCGATTTGGGGGTTTTTGGAGCTCCAAATGATGAAATCTTCAAGAGGAAGGGCTGCCAACTTCAAGGGAATGATGGATGATGGTCGTTTTTGGCCAAGGATGGATCTAGGGGCGATTTGGAACCACGAAATTTGGGGATGGTTGCTAAAAAATGAAAATGAAGGTATGGGGAGGGCTGTTTGTGAAGGAGATGTACGTTCTCAGGGTTTTCTACCCACGAACCCTACATGTGGGGTGTGAAAAACCCAAAATACCCCCACATCTCACAGCAGACCTCCAACAGAGTAGGGTGGTCGGCGATGCATAGCCGAACCGACGATGGCATCACCGACCGATCTCACATTCGGTCGGCCGGACCACATGGGTCTGGTCCCCCAGGGTCCAAGGACCCCAGATATGTATGGTTCGACCCCTGGTTCATAGCATTTTGACCTATGTAAGTCCAAACATGTGTTTGGGACTTTCCGAGACCATTCCGCAATCCCGAATACCAAATCCTATGATGCAGCATATACTTTTGGGGTATAAGGATCTAGTACATCCATCTAGATCCTTAGTTTCTAAATAAAGTGAAGTTAGAATGGCCTTATGGCCATTTTTCGTGAAATTTTACTATTCACTGTAAAATTTGGTGAAAGTATTATTTTGTGTTATTTTCAAATTAGGTTTGATGGCTAACATGAAGTGGATAAGAAAGCAATGAAGATTGGAGTGGTGAGAGGAAGAAATTTGAAGATTTTTGGTGAAACGGGGTTTTTAAGCCCTGGCGATTGAATACAGGAGTCGTGGTCATCCCACGGCCCAAGAATTTACTTTTACGGGTTTAAAATCATTCATAGGACATCTCAACCCGACTTTCTACGGCTTATGAGCTATTCGGGTTGCTTTACGCGACCCGAGATGCGTTACAGACTCGATCGTGCGATCGATTCGAATAGACTTCGCCTATTGGCGAATCTGCGATCCTAGAAGTGTCTCTAGACCCTTCTCGCACCCACCTAAGCCAAAGGAAGCGACAGCGTACGTCGCGAGACCATAACCCAGGCCCAGTATACTTTTATTCACGCTCTGATACCAACTTGTAACACCCTGAAAATCGGGGGTCGTGTATAAACTCAACTCCCGAGTTCCAGACCATCACTTATGCAACAAAAATGATTATGATTCAATGTTATCTGATTTAAAGCATTCACATGAGTAAAAGTATACCAAAACTGCAATTCATACTTCAGATCCAATGATAAAAGCAAGCGGAAGACTAAACAATATATATATCACTGTATGGAAAAAATAAAGTAGATCTCATCTGTCTCTAAAGTATGAATACATCTCTGAGTCTCATATACATATACATGAACAAAATGAAATATTCAAAATAGTCTCACTGAAGTCCCATCAACCCAGGTCGCCTACGCAAAGCCATCGTGTACAGGATCTGGCTCTGCCTCCTGGATCTCAGCCTCACCTGCATCTACAACAGGGTCTGGTGGGTGTTGCAAACACCATCCCGTAACGTGGGAATGAGTGATCAACTCAGTGGAATCATAGAGCAAAGATTAGCATGTTCACAAATCAATTATGCGATAATAGTAAAGCAGTAAATCAGACAATCCTAATACTGTTGTTAATACAAGATTATATGACGTGATGTATGCCCTCACCGACGATCTCCCTCATACGGCAACATCTGACGACCGCGGCATGCCACACTCCCTAGAGTGCTCCACATCTTTCAGGCACATGTAATGTTATGGTGATATAATTTTCGAGTTGTTATTACTCCATTCAAACAGCAGGATTGGGAAACTAAGGTACTTCCCTTGTATCAATCCCAACACAGATCCTGTCTAGGGTCGTCACTCCTAGTAATCCCATACGATGTATATTTTATAGGTCACTGCAAGGGCTGACAGGGCTGTTGTTCGTACTCGTTGCACCGCTCCCCCATCACCTTATCAATACAGGCCTACCGTACTCTACTGCAACGGAAGGGTCATCGCCTCCCGTGGACTCAGAATACGCTCGCGGTCACTACAAAGGACTCGTCGCCTGATCAGTGTAGGCCGACAGCTAGAATATAGTATCCCATACCACCATAATCTGCTCACGAGTCTAGGTGCTCACTGGTCACTACGGGGAGGTTTGTGGCCCCAGCGTAGGCCGACAGCTCGACCACGGTGTCCCATACCACCATGCCCGGCTCATGAGTCTTCTTGGATCAAGGTACCATGGTTAACAGGGTTTACAATGGTAAGTTCAGTACCCTAGGTTCAAGCAGTTATGACTCATACAAGGTGAACATACATCGGCCAGTCGGGTTGCTTGACGGCTCGACTAGCGCGATCGTATCTCAAGTCGAACGACATGAAGTGCGTAAAACACTTCGCGTGGCCTAACCACTGCCGCCAACTTCAAACACGACTCGCGTTCATCGACATGTCGTTTGTGGCCAAGACCAGCCAGCCACGAATTCGCTCAGTTACCGACTGCCTGGACTAAGTATAGTCCCAAACAATTATGGAATCACATCAGAAATTCATATAGGAATATTGGAATTGAAATACAATCATGTGAGCATGTTAACACATGTTATAACATTCAACTTAGGCAAATCTTCAAGCACATATATTTCATGTATGTAAGGAAATCATGCATATAGTCAACATGTAGGAAATCATTTAGGTCAGCATATTAATTGAGAAATCAATCTCAAACTATCTCATAACATCATTTAATTTAATACATACTAATACAAGCATTTATACAAACACATACACTACACACTTAAGTCTACATATAGTATGTCGACCCGAAGTGCGCAATTAGGCGAATCTCTTCTCCAAACTAATTATGCACGTATTCCTAACTTCCTAATGCGACAACAAACCATGTCAATCACATCAGCAAAATATGAATGTAAACTGTACTTCCTACAAATGACTAAAATGCCCTAAATCTCATATTCTTCGTTAATTTACGAAACAGGAAACGGAGAGCATGTTGTACATGTCAAACGGCGATGCCGTCGATAATCTACTATTAAACGACATTGAAAGCGTTGGAAACCGTCAATCAAAGCGTCTAAAATCCTCACCTAGTGTCTTAAAGACGTGTCGTTTCGAACGGAGCGTATACGCTTCGTCTACGGCAGTAGGAGAACCTGTTTTACAAGTTACGTTAGCTAACATGCTATGAATCTAAGTAATCCCTAAATCAGCAACTTTTAAGGTTGTTTCATACCTGAAAAAGCGGAGAAATCACCGGCCAGGTGATTGGGAAGAGTTGCTTAGGCACTAGCAACAGGCGGCTCGAAGGCTGGAGAAATCTATCCCACTCTCTCTCACAAACTCTCACCTTTTCTCTCTCCCAATCTAGGGTTTCTTGTAATTTCGGATGGGAGAGAGGAGTGAGGGTTTCAACCCCTTTTATAAGCTTAAAAACGCCGAAAACAGGCCCGGTACAAAGTTTACTTAGTGCATATCCAATTCAGGGCTGTTTCGGTCCAAAAGATGCTTTCTGGTGGTCCCCTGGTCGAATGTGATCGGACTTAAGCTCTTGCGTACCAGATCTAGCACGCATTAAGTTTTCAGTCCGGCAGGGTTCGTAGATCGCACGTGGCGGACCAGTTTCAGTTCAGCGGTCACCACACGTAGATCAGGGTTGAAAGTCTCATGATATAAAAAAGAAGTTTCTCCTGATCCGAGGGTGTAATCTGGATGAATTCTTACGGTCAGAACGCTCAATACTGACGCGTCAAGTAGTGTACCAGATTTGAATTTGAAATTCCAACTATATCCCTATTCGCACTCTCTTCGGTCCGGGATTAATGAAATAGCCTGTGATTATCGGTTTGACTTGATTTTCGAAATGAGCGTCAAGTCCAACTAGGCGGTTCTACCGGTCTAAGATAGGAGGTATCGGACTTTCGACGTGCGGTCTAGATCCAATACAAAAATTCAAAGCGGTCCAGAGAACAAACCTGCTTAGAGTTTGATCCGAGGTTATAGAGTGTTATAGAGTCGTTGGTTTTACTCTATTTGGGTCTTGTAGAATGTATTTAAAGTGATCAGGGACTATTTCCCAGCCACTCCAGCGTTGCGCTAGCTAACTTACGCTTAATTTCCATAGAAATTAATTCTACATGATTTCGGGTCGAGTTGGTACTCGAGCCCAAGTACGGATTTTTCACGCGCGTTACACTTTGTGACTTGGGTAAACTTCTGGTTATGCTTATTATGAGTTAAATGTACATTGTAAAATCCTCCTTGTAGGATTCCAGGATCAGAATCTGACGTATGAATGCTGGGAGCCAAGAATGGGGTACTACAGAGGCTGTCGGCACTGGATTTAGCGATCGAAAATTTTGTGAGCCCAGTTTTCAAATTTGGGGCATGAAAAATCATGCGACCCATCCGAATGAACCCCACCATGAAGTGTATATTTTGTCCATGCCATCCGCCGAATGGTCCACATGGCAATCCGTTTGGACGGGCCCCAAACGAAGGAAAACATTAATATCAGCTTGATCCTAGAGTGTGGCCCACCTGACGTGGGGCCTCCGTGTTGCATGGGGCCACCCATACCGTCCATTCTTGTGGGTCCTACAGTATTAGGTGGGCCCCTTTCATCCAGGCCTTCCAACGTCCCTGGATGCTAGACGCTGCCAATTACACGGTTTCACACACGCACCATTCATACATATGCATATATTGTGTATTATATATATAAATATATAATATTATATATTGTAGTATATTATATTAATAAATATTATAGTGGGCCACTTCCACGTGTGGACCCACCATGACCTCGTGTGCTAGATCAGAACCATCCAGAGCATCTAAGGGTCTCTGGACGGTGGTTTTCTTTATATGGTATGTTATCTTACAATGTAAAATATTATATTATATGATATTATATTATATTAATATTTAATTAATGTATATATAATATATACATATATAATGTTGAGGTGGGCCACACGTTTGGACCCCACATGACCTCGTGTGCTAGCTCAACATCGTTCAGAGCATCAAAGGGTCTCTGGACGGTGGTTTTTCTTTACATGGCATGTTATATTATAATATAATACATTATATGATATTATATTATATATATATATATATATACACCTCAATATATATGGTGGTGGGCCCTACATGGGACCCACCTGTACACAACCGTCAGCAGCAGCTAACGCTGCATCTCACGCAGCTATACGTTGCTGTATTAGCGCCAACTGTAGTGGGGCCCATCTGCTGTGGGACCCACCATGATGTATGCATATATCACGTTGTCCATCCATCTGGCATTTCAGTGGCCCCCACGCTGATGGGTGTGTTCCCATCCAAACCGCCAATTCAATTATGTGGGGCCACCGTGATGTATGGGCTTTGCCACACCATCCAGTACGTTGGACGGGTGGGACCCACAGCTGATGTACGTGATACATCTAAGCCGTCCATCCATTTGGCTAGCTTGCATCAAGGCTTGGGAAGAAAAATAAGATAGATCCAGATATCAGGTGGACCACACTACAGAAAATAGTGGAGTTAATAGTCTACCATTAAAATCCCCTTTTTGGGATTACAGAAGCCTTGAACCAATATGATATTTGTGACCTTATGAATAGACTAGATGAGAAATAAACCCTATGGCGAGCCCATTCGAATTTTAATAGTGGGAATTATTATCACCACTGTTAGGTGTGGTATAGTCCAGATGATCCTTTGGATATGATTTAAATTTTTTTGAGATAATGCTCTAAAATGGTCTCTAACAATGGATGAATGGTGTAGTTGGTTTGCGCCCATTTGATTCAGCCCATCCGACTTGGCCCACTGATTCAGACCATTTGATTCGGCCCATTTGACTCGGCCCATTTGATTCGGCCCATTTGATTTGGCCCATTGGATTGACTAATTTGATTCAGCCCCTTTTGAATCAGCCCATTTGATTGACCCATTTGTTTTAGCCCACTTGAATCGGGATTTTTGGTGTGGTCCAAGCCCACTTGAGGCCCATTGGTGCAGCCCATCCATGAGGCCCATCATGATGTATATTTGAGGCCCATGTGATAGGGCCCACTTGCCTTGTATTTAAGGTCCATATGATGGGGCCCACCTGCTTGAATCTGAGGCCCATGGGCAAGTCCCATTGTTATATATTCGAGGCCCATGGGCAATGCCCATTGTAATATGTATTAGACTCATAATACGTGTCCCATTTGATGTATTCGAGCCCCAGATGCATGGCCCATTTGATGCATATGAGACCCATGTGTAGGGCCCACATGTTATGTATTTGAGGCCCATGAGTAGGGCCCACCTGTTATTTATATGAGGCCTATCGGTGTAGTCCATTGATGTGACCCACTTGTTGTATCTAAGGCCCATGGGTCGTAGCCCATTGAGATGTATACTCGACCCATATATCGTGGCCCATTGTGATGTATTTCTAGCGCATTTGGTAAGACCCAATGAGGTGTATTTTTCGGCCCATGTATTGTGGCCCATTGTGATGTCTGTGAAGTCCATGAGTGAGGCCCATAGTGATGTGTATCAGGCCCTTGCATGAGGCTATGGGCCCAATATATGTTTAGCTCTATATAGGCCACTCCTTGGGAGTAATGTTAGTTAAATGGTCACATTGATGGGCAATGATGGTTTAACGTTCATATTGTGACCTTCCCTTAGGCCTTATTAGGCCCATTCTCGTCTTTCTCTAGTAGGTTAACCCAAACGATTGGGCCCCATTAATATTGCTTGATTCATCATCGGTCGTCCATCCATAGACCCCGCCTTACGTCGAGGCCAATTCTGATTATCGAGGCCGATTCCGTTTGGTCGAGGCTGATTCCAATTATCGAGGCCGATTCCGATTAGTCGAGTCTGATTCCGATTATCGACGCCAATTCCGTTTGGTCGAGGCCAATTCCAATTGTTGAGATCGATTCCGATTATCGAGGCCTAATGTAATGTATATAAGGCCCATGAGATGTCGTCCTTTGTGATATATATTAGGCCCGTGTTACAGGGCCATTACGATGTGTTTAGGGCCCATGGGTTGTAGCCCATCATGATGTATTCGGGGCTCATGCGATGTGGCCCATCCAATGTATATGGGCCCATGTGATGTGTATTAGGCCCATGTGATGCAGCCCATTAAGATTGTATGAGGCCCGTTATGGTGCGTTTTGTGATGTATGTTATGCCCATGTGAAAGGCCCATCATGATGTGTATTAATCTCTTAAGTAAGGCCCATGATGTTGTATTTTTTGCCCTTATATGAGGCCCTGGGTCCATTATATGTTAGGCTTTATGTGGGTCATTCCTTAGGGGTAATGTTGGTTAAATGTCTACATTGTCGAGATCGATTGTCGATGACAGTTACTGATACTAGTTAGGAGTATGTGACAGCATAAGCATCATGATTCATGCCCATACACATCATCTGCTTTTTTGTTATGAGATGTGGTTGACCATTGCATATATCATCGGGTAGGTTGTTATGAGACTCCCTAATCGGGCGGAGGTTATCTCACATGAGCACATAGTATGTGTAAGATTGATGCATGACTGGATTGTATGAATCATGCATCTTACATTGTGTGTTATGATTACTGTATGCCCTAGTGACATCAAGGTCGTAGCCTCCATAGACATATTATGGATGACCAAATGGGACATCGAAAATATGTTATTAGCATCGGGCTACCGTAGATGGCCCTGGGTGAAATTTCCTAAACCCTCTTGGTACTAGAGGACGCCCTATCGTTGAGACCGAGTGGATACATGAGTGCCGAATGCCAGGATGTTGAGTCTCCCACTGTGTATGGTCGGTTAGGAGGGGGTGTGGCCTTACCCGTCTGAGGGAGTAGGCATATCTAGGCTGAGTCTGATCAGCTCCTAAATGGGTCCCCTATCGATGAGTTGGTTAGGCATTGGTATACTACTGGCAAGTGGGTAGTGAGGTCTTTTTCACTCGCTGGGCTATATGGCCTGCAGGGGCGGTAGCCAGTTTGGAGTGTACTAGACTCCGGTGATGATCACAGAGATGTACAGTACTAATATGTGGACTTATTGAGTAGTAGTTGCATACTCATTCATTCATTCATTCACTATCCACTCGGGCTGATGGTGCGCAACTATTTGGTATGTGTACCTTCGCAATGACCAGGATTTCGGTTGGAGTACGCGACTAAAATAAAATCAGGAGTTTATCACATTGAGTCTGACTATCCAAATTTAGGTATGGGACTAGTTTGGATAGAAGTCCCTTGTAGTGGACCCCGTAGCCTGCGATACTACGTACTATCATCCTGATTTCACATTCCAGCTTGGTCATTTTATTTGCATCACATATTACATTACATCCGCAGGCATATAGCATTGTGTGTTGTTATGTTTCTGCACTTATATGGCTTAGAAAGACTTTTCAGGATTTACATATTGCATTATATCCTCGGCATCTAATATTTAACTCTCTATGACTCACTACCAAAAAATTGAGCAAAGTCGACGGACATATGGTTGCTTTAGCTATTTAGCCGTTAGAAATTACTACGGCTAAAATCTGTAGCTGAAATACAGTAATCCGCAGCTAAAACTCTCTTTTTAATGGTGGACGTTCAATCTGTATTGTTTTCCCCGTGGTGTGGTCCACTTGAGATTTATATAGATCTCATTTTCTGGGATCGATCATAAAATGATATTTAGAAATGGATGGACGGCGAGGATTAAAACATATACATCATGGTGGGGCCCGTTGAGCCCTACCAGATCCAAAGAGCAAATGACGTTATATTTGTACAGATACACTGTGAGTTTCATGTTTGACGTAAAATAGTGGTGACTCATTTATAATAATAATGGAAATGATATATAGTTATTCAGACCATCTAAATAATGGGTCTAGTTGTTAATGACTAATATTTATATTTTTTCTATATAAAAATATTTTAATCATTCAATAAATGGTCCCTTAAATGTATGACTATTAATGTAGTTGATGTGTTAAATTGTGGAAAACTCACAATTTATGGATTTGTAAGTAGCATCTCATTTCGAAGACGGATTTCTTCTTCCGAACGACGCCCTCTGCCTTTCAAATCCCTTTTTCGAACGACACCCTCTGCCTTTCTCTCTGCGTGGTTTCTCATTTTCTTCTTCCGCCAGCGGGTGAGCTCCGAATCTTTGAAGGATTTCAGGCATATCTCTCCTATTGTGGGTGAGTTTCTCTCGAAATCCCTGTTTTTATTCCAAAATCCATTCCATATGTCATTGCTTTCTCTTTTCTTCTCTCTTTTCTTATTCCAAAACCCCTGATTGGAACAATGTCGAGATTTGGCAATGTAGGAGGATGAAATGAATTTGTCTTTCATAGGCATTTGGAAGAAGTGGCCTAAATTAGGGTTTTGTAATATCTGTTTGTAGACAGAATCTAAATGTCGAACTCAATGAGTTGAAAATGGGCATTTATATTTGGGGCTCTTTTTTGAAAAATGACGTGTTTTGGTGAGGTGGAGCAATCGGGGCTTTTTCCAGCAGAATGACATGGATTTGGATGAATTGGAGCAACTCGGGCTCTTTTCTGCAGAATGATGAGTTTAGTCAGCTGTGGAAATCAGGGCGAGTTGGGAGTCTAATCCTTAAAAAAAAATGATTTATTTATGCAAACAAGTCCTAAAGGTCTGTTTGGTTGCTTTGGGAACTTATCCATTGGTGATCCATATGGATTATATCGGAGGTCCAATCATTAATTGAGACTATCATGTAGGGCCCACCTTAGATTGGACATGCCTCTCAAAAGTCACCCTATTTATATGGTCATAACCAACAAACCAATTGCAATGAAAATGGATAATGTATATTGATCATACTGATAAGGGTTTGATCGTTAATCTAGATTGTCAATCACGAGGGGCCACCTTTGATTCCATTTTTATACTAGAAAGGGCCTGATTCAGTTTACATGTGGGGTCCATCTGTGATTACATGACCCTCTTAAAAATCACTCTGATTTGATGATCCTTAATTTTCGGTCAATAGATGGAAGACAGGTCTATATTTGTCATACTGGGTCTGAACATCCAAGCTATCCATTAATTGAGACCTACCTTTGATTGCCCATCCCCCCAAAAAGTCACTTGGGTCTCATTATCCTAAGCATTCACTATCTGATCAATTGATAGGAAATGGTTAATTCATATTTTCTTACTAGAAAAGCTTTAATCATTGGACATAATGGCCCTATTTTTTTCATTGCCCATCACTTCCAAAAGTTACTGTGATTAGATTGTAAGTATCCATTCAATAGATGGAAATGGGTGGTCCATGTCTATTATAAAAGGTGAGGTATAGATAGGAGGTGGGCTGCTATGGAAATGGGTGGTCCATGTCTAATACCTTTCGATATTGCATCTTATCTCTTCAATTTTCTGTAAAATCTGCACATATAGGTATGTCAAATTTCTGAACTTGTGGTGTAAGGAGGTTCTTTTTGTATTATTGCTTGGGCCTCGAGGAAAGTTTTGGGTTTATGAAAACCATTATGAGATTCGAGATCTAGGCAGATATATTGTTTATTTTCTTCTTGTTCCTTTGAGGCTAACATAAGAGTGGATAGTCAGCACAAGGGGCTTCTAGGATATTAGATTTTTAAAAAAGAAGCAAATTTGTAGTTAATTACTTGTCTATCTATATTATGTTCTTATTTTTCTACCAGGTGGTCAGTTTGGGAGGAAAGGTACACCAGATGTTTTCGCAATGAGAGTAAGACAACGGATTTGATCTCCCAAAGGGCAAGTTTCGTAATCATTGAGTGGGCCTCTAAAATTGATTGTTACTTCTCTGCAAGTTCAAGATTAGCTTCTTTCATATTTTCTTAATTTTTGAAATTTGCAGTAGATTTTTTGAACTCTATTTGCTTGAGCAAAACATCCAACTCTGGAATAATTTTCTTTTGAAATATGGTCTGTTGTAGACCTTGTACTATCTATTGATTTCATATGCTTATATTTGTGTTACAAAATTTTCCTGCAAAACCTACTAAGCATGTGATGACTGATTAGGTGGTGACCGATTTGAATGTGTATAATATCCACTCCTCTACATGTTTCAATCCTTCTTTTTTTGCTTTTTATGTGCAAGGACAATATTGCTCATGTTCATTGTTTTCCCCATGCAGATCTGTTCTTTATCTGTACATCAGCTAGATTTTGTGCCAGGTTTGTTTGATTTGCTCATGCAGACATAGAAAGTACTTGTTCTCTTTCTGACCCTCCTGGATTACTGGTCCATATGCCCTCCTATGAATCTCTGGAAGAAAGGAATCTATGTACTGTAACTACTACTATTTTTTTCCAATCCAAGGAGCCATTTGGATTGCACACACTCCTCTTATCCGCTTATTATGTCTCAAGCCATTTTCTCTTCTTGTAGTAAGATTGATGGACTAGGGATCAACCGAACATTGGGTCTCCAGCTATCAAGCCTCCTCCCACTGAAATATTTGTAAGTATGATTCAGATAGAAAATGCATGTAACTAACTTCGTTGCATTTCTACAAGTTCAGATTCAGAAAATTTCGGGGAGAACTTTAGAAGTAGAGATTTTTCTTTTGGGTTTCTTAAGACTAACGAATAATTAGTGAACAATTTACGCATTGTTCACAAATAATGTGTATCAAGAAAACTGTGAATTATTCAGGAACTCTCTCTCTCTCTCTCTCTGTATACACACACACACACACACTTAATTTCTTCTCTGCACCAAAACTCTTCCTCTCTACCTGAGGATTGATTGTTTACCCTTTAATTTGGGATTTCTGTTGTTTATGTAGGAGAAGGCTACCAATGCTATGATGCTTGCGTCAAGCACTGTCAGATGGGTCATGGGCCCAACTGCAATAGTTGTCACATTTCCCAAAGAAGTTGGCCTACCCAGCATATTTGACTTTAAGCCATGCAGGTCAGGGACCATTCTTTCTTGTGAATCTGTTTATATTTTTACTAGTTATGGCTTATGGGCTAGTCTGGCACGTGGAAAATGTTAATAGGAGTATAGGAGAACCTGCCCAAGGCATAAAATGAGAACGGGATCTTAATGTTCCTTTATCATATTTTCCTTATGTCTGGAAGCCTTTCATGAAAGGGGGCCTTTACCATCTCCCACCATCTGCATTTTGTGGAATATGCCAAAATCATCCTCCTTCCTCAAAATGCAATGTAGGGATGTAGAATTATATTGTATTCCTAGACTGATTTCCTACTGCTAGTGTATTTGTTTGGAGAGAAAACCTCGAAAAGAAAACTAATTTCCCTTATATGAGTATTCCTCTGTTTGAGAAAAAAGCTATTGAAGTAGTAATTAATGTTGTTTAATGAATTTGATGCAAAGAATGTTGTCACCTGATGTTTCATGAAAATAGATTGTTTTAATTGCATGCATATAATCAACATCAGATTAATAACCTGCCATTCTGTTTCTTTGCCATAATTCATTGGTCTTGAATTTCACTAAGTTTGTTTAGTTAAGCATTTGGTAATTACATATGATAGGAAACAACAGTTTTCAGAGACAATCCAGATTCCAGATTCCAGACAAAGAAGAAGTCCAGTTGGCAATATAGTTTAGTATTGGAATTTATATATCTGATATGTGACGTGGGCAGGAATTTGTGTCATGTCAGAAATGCAACTGATTAACGAAACATGATGACATATCCAAACAGGCTTTCAAGAGTATGGAGGGAACATACATTTTGTGTATGTAAATATAAATTATCAGAGACTGCTTCCCCTCTATGCCTTGGGCAACTAAGAATAATTGCACTGATGATAAATAATAGGTCTCAAACACAGGCAGTCTGCCCCCCCCCCCCCCCCCCCCCCCCCCCCACACACACACACAAAGACCAATCCATTCATCAGGTGGTCCACATATACTTTCAACCAGACTGACATTTGTGCATTGGTTGGATGGTAACTTATTGTACAACTAGCTGTGAATGAGACCTCAATAACCGAATGCTTTTCTACTACAGACATTGGTTAGTCAAATCAGTCTGATTGGGCTGATAAAAAATTTCAAGCTTTTGGAGCAGAACTGGAACTTTTGTTTAAGGTGTGCAAACTTGAATCTAATGTTAGAATCGACAAAAAGAACACCTTTTTTTGTATTAAAAATACATATCGTAGCATACATCAAAGATACTGTCTCTCTGCCATTTTATATTCTGCTGAATGAATGGGTTTGTTTTCTAGGTCAAATTTCATTTTGTTTTGCATTCTGTTTCTGTATGAACATTTACTGCATTGCTTCTGAGATATTTCATGATGCATGTCAAAAGAACTTGCATTCTTTTGTTTGACCAAGCAATGGTAACAGCAGGGCCTTCATTGGGTTAACCTAGGCTGTTCAACTGGTGGGACCCATCATTTAGTAGGCCATCCCATAAAAGATGAACCTAGCCATCCAATGAAAATGGACAATTGCAACAAATGGTCCTCTTGAAGGAAGTTGTCTCTTTGCATACAGGTAATGCTACATGTGGAAAGCTATTATTATCTAGGGTAATTGGTCTCGAAATATTTTGACATTACTACATTTTTCTGTTTTCATTTCAACTTGAAGGATCTTTGTCAAGTTGATCCTAAATCAGTTAGTGCTCATTGGAAGATACTTTTGCCAACCAGTGATGTGCTACAACCAAGGTGAGCCATCCTGATCCTATCTTCTCTTTTGTATGAATTTTTTTTTTCTCATTTCCTTTATTGTCATCAGTTCAAAAGAAAATCCTTCTTAGATCACTTTCAGTTTTTTATAATATACTTTTTCTTTCCACAGGAAATATCAGGCAACTCTAATGACATGCTTGCTTTTCGATCCCATCTTAAAGGTTTTGATTTTGATTTTGTTTCTTTATTTTATATTTTTTTTTCATTTGTGCCTTGTGCATAAATCATATTTTCTTTAGTCAGCCTTGCTTTAAAGCATGTTACATGATTTGTTTCTTCCTTGTATGTTCTTTTCTTACTAGCTAATGATCTTCTAGAGGCTAGTTGTCTTGTGACTGACTGTTCCTACCCCGTCACATCTGCAGACACGGATTCCAGCTGCCTCAACTTTAGCTACTATGTTGGATGGTCCTTCATCCATTTTTCTACAAGTAGCAGAATACAAAGAATCCACAAAACGTGGACCATTTACTATTTCAAGCTCCCTCGGTTAAATTCTAATGCAGCTTCATACAGTAGAGGAGAAGTAATATGTTTAGATTTTGTAGGTAAAGCTCGTCTCAAACCCATGACATCATTGTTGAAGCACAAAGTGCTTTTCATTGATCCATGGGCTTGAACAAATATGTCGTAGAGATACTTGTTCTTTACAAAATAAACTATTGGTGTGCTTGCAGTTGGAGTTGGCCATTCATTTATTCATATACCAGCTTGCTTCTGTGTGCTTATGTGTTGTAGTTTTCTGTCTTCCTTCCATGCAGGCTTACTAGATTCATCATGAAACGCATAGTGGATTGTTGGCATCCTCATTCAAAGTTCTCGTGCTTCTGATTGTTGTCACTCCATATGGTTTCGCCTTTAAATGAGATTTTTGTTTTGATTGAAGCTTCTCTTATCATCTGTACACACTACTCGGCAGATTTGTATTGGATTTTATCATGTTTGTGTTTTGTGACACCCTATCATATTCTCGATTATTTTTCTTTTGTATTTTGTTGGCATCTTTTATCTACTCATTACACTACCTATTGCACTGTACATTACCAGCCACTATAGTTCTCTTACCCTTCTTCTCAGAATCATCTGTTTAATGTAATTTTCTTATCAGATCATCATAGCTTATGCTAATCTTGAGATGCCAAGATGGCATAACAAGTTCTCCGCTGAAACACCATTACACATGTTTTTCAAACAAGATTTATCTCAATTTACTTTTGGATTAATTAGGCTTTCTTTTGTTTACACATGAACTTGGGGTTTAAATCTGAAGTAATATCAAAATGTGTTCCATGAATATTCTTTGAAGAATTATTTTAGAGCATTTTAACAATATTTGATGTTGTTCACTTAAATAGTCTATTTTCTAGGTATTCTGAAAATGATGTGCTTTAGAGTTTCTCCACAAGTCATTAAAAGATGCCAAATTTCTGTTCTTTTTCAAAATGATGTAATATTTGGATTGATTTTCTTCTTCTAAACATGTGGTTAAAGCAGAGGCTCGACGCGCATAAAGGGTAGGGTGAAGAACTGAAGGAAGCAGTAAGGGATATGTTTAGCACGGTCAATGATCCATTGCTCATTGCTTTGAATTTGAATTATGCTGCGTAGTAGAGATGAATTGGGAAAGCAATTGGTTAGTATGGATGGTTGTAGTGTGGTTCTTCATGTTACCATAGCTTCAATTCTCTTTGAAAGATGTGTCATGATTAGAAACTCCTGCTTATTTTCCAATCCAACTATCAGATTGGTGGACACTGATTGGATGGTTATCCATTGGTCCTATTTATACAAACAAACATCCACCAATCATAGATTAGGACTTTTCACCATATCTAATTTTTGGGACTGATTAGAAAAAAGTGAATTCCACATTTTACTCGGTTTAGTCTGAAACAATTTGTGCCACATGTACAATTTCCTCACACAAGAGTAACAAAAACCTGTCCACCGCCTTTTGACAAACGAAAATAAACAGATATATAAACAAACACTTCTTTTCTTTGCTTTGGCTGTTATTATTCTTGGAACTTACTCTTTATTTCTTGATCACGTCCTATACTAATTCTATTTGTCCAACTCTAGTTTTTTCTTGTACCCTGCTGGTCCTTTTGACTCCAAGTAGTTCACTACTTTGGGGCGGGTCACACAAATATCAATGTATCATTGGTCAATAGAAGGTAATAATGTATTTTTCTTTTTGTACAAGGTTGTCTCTTCAACTTCATTCAGTTTCTCACTTTTCTTTTTTGATAGATCAATTTATATTTCAGTTAGGAACTTCCATTACATTGTTGAATTGCTGGTTGTGAAATTTACAGCACTTGAACAACTTGGTTGTGAAATTTACAGCACTTGGAACAACTTGCAGGTGTTTCGGAGACTATAAAGACGTTTGATAGAACAACTAATTTGATAAATACCCAAATAATTAACTATTGTTGGGGTCTATCTGAAAAGTGACTTCTCTTGGATGTGTGTATTGATTAGGCAATTAATTTTCTTTTATTGTTTTTTTTAGAATTAAAGACAACGCCGACGGTTTTTAGCCGTCGACGAATGCCTACAGGAAACGTTAAACGCCGACGGTCTTGGTTGTCGCCATTAGTCGTCGGAAACGTCGACGGTTTTAGCCGTCTAAGACGCCGATGGTTTAAATCCGTCAGCGAGCAACGCCCATGCCCCTTTCTCGACGGACCATTCGACGACTTTTAGCCATCGGAGGAGGTCATTACCGATGACTTTTAACCGTCGGTGTTGCCCTGATTTTTAGTAGTGACTCCTCATTTGTATAGCTGATCTATATTGCGTACTCTGATATTATATGATTTATAGACTTGCAGTATTTTCGCTTACTCTGATATTGTATGATTCATGATCTTATCAGTAATTCTAATATTGTATGATTAAGGCATTGTATTGAATACTTAGCACTTATCTTATGCACACACTTACGCCACCCTCTAAGCTTTTTATAAGCTTATGCACGATAGATGCATGCAGGTGGCATTAGGTTGCAGTAGAGTCGAGCTTAGAGCATGCAATTGACTTCTGGAGCTTTGATTATTAATATATGTATTTTCCTTTTAGCGTTGTATTTAAATGTTTATATTAGTGGATATGTGATGATGATGTTGCCTTTGTAATTTGGGTAAACTTATGGTTATGCTTCTTATGAGACAAATATACGTTGGAAAATCCTCCTTGTAGGATCTTAGGATCGAAATCTGGCGTATGCACCCTGGGAGCGAGAATGGGGTACTATGGAGGCTGTCAGCACTGAATTCGTCAATCAAAAATTTTGTGAGCCCAGTTTTCAAGTTTGGGACGTGATAGACCTCATTACCCACCTGACTAGTAGTCTACCAATACCTACTCGACTCTTCGATAGTAGACCCATTTACGAGCTGGTTAAACTCAGCCTAACTTATAACCCCCTCACTCGGGCGGATAAGACCACACCCCCTTCCAACCGACCACGACACAATAGGAGACGCGACCTACTTATATTCGACACTCGGGCGCTCATGTATCCACTCGGTCTAGAAGTTGGAGCATCCCCGATACCAAGAATTTTAGGAACTTTCACCCAAGGACATCAAAAGTGCCCAAGTGCTAGAATCAAACATTTTTGATATCCCATTTGGTCATCTACAATATGCCTGTAGAGGCCACAGCCTCGATGTCGCTAGGGCGTATAGTGATCATGTCACACAATGGGAGATGCATGAGTCATACCATCCAGTCATGCATCAATCTTACGCATACCGCACGATCATGTGGGGCAACTCCGTCTTATAAGGAGTTTCATAAACATCTCAGCCCAATAGCATACACTATGATAAATCATTCCTCATAACAGGCATACAAATGATGCGCATGAGCATGAATCATGATGTAATACTAAGTATGGTCTCGGTGCGTCCCACTAGGCTAAGTATACTAGCATGATTATCAGATGTAAACAGACAATAACCAATCTTAACCAATATATCACATACAAAGGGTAGGGGTGGAACGTTATGCCCTACTAGGCATGCAACAGTCTATATGGTACGGCCCATGTTAGAGTAACATTAGCTACTCAAGACACTAATATAACATATATCCTAAGGCGGGTTCCATTGGAAGGACTGTGGATCTAACCCATACATCGAGATAGGCTTTTTTTACAATAGATATACCAAATCTGATACCAGATATTCTTCTATCTACAGCAAGGGGTGATGATGTACTCTCCTCCAGTCAGAGGATGGCCTAGATGACATACTAATGCCAAGGATGGACCTCACACTAGTCCTAAAGGTAAATGGATGGTGTGGATGACATATACATGACACCGAGGTCCTAGCAATTGGGTACAAGGGTAAGACACATCTCACGGGGTGAGTCAAATGGGTATACAACAAGGTGACTTCACAGGGTGAGTTAGCAGGGTGAAGAAGTGAGCTTTCTCAATCTCTATATCATGAATAGACCGCACTTTCCTATGGGAAGCTCGATACGTACACATGGTGGGCTTTGGTGGGGGTTCATACATCTAGGACTGTGTCATTCCAAATGGATTGGGTAGCCTGCTCAACATCTAAGTGGGCCTATGGGTGTGGGCACCAAACTTCGGTAAACACATGTATCTAGGTGGGCCACATTTTCTATAGAAGGCCCGGTATGAACACAAGATGGGCTTCAAGGTTTGGATAGTCTTATAGGGTATGGTTGAAAACACCATAATCAATGGGGGCCCAACGGTTTGGGTTAGCCCAATAAGAAAAATGGGTAGTATTAACATTAATGGGGGCCCAATGGTTTGGGATAGCCCAACAAGGTGAGGTCTGTCTACCACACATGCGGGACCCTATTTAAGGCTGGGTGAAAGAAGAAAGGATGAGAAATGGGCTTCATGGTTTGGATATCCCTACAAGGTGTGGTGGAAGGTACTAGCTTCAATGGGGGCCCAACGGTTTGGGTTAGCCCAATAAGAGAAGGTGGTTACCTCTACATCAATGCGGGCCTAATGATTTGGGTTAGCATAATAAGAGAAGGTGATTACCTCTACATCAATGGGGGCCCAATGATTTGGGTTAGCCCAATAAGTATCGCTAACATCAGTGGGGGCCCAATGGTTGGGTTAGCCAACTATAGTAAGGGTGGAAATGGGCTTAACAATGGGCCCTAGTGAAGTTTACAACGATGAACATTTAACCACCATTGTCCTAAGGTGCGACCCATTTGGGATATGAATCGAAATCACAACGGGGCCCACGACCGTCCAAATATCTAGAAAATGGATGGATTACATGTGCACATCACTCATACATGGTGGGCCTCACAAGGCAGCCTCATATACATCACAATGGGCCTCATCACATGGGCCTCATATACGTGCAGCAAGTGGGCCCTGCCTACTGGACAGCGTGGACAAAATACATTAGGTGGGTCCACATGTGAGTAGCCCACCATCTGATTAGATGGACAACGAGGATAAAATACATACGTCACGTGGCCCCATGGATGGACAGCCTGGATGAAACACATACATCACGGTGGCTTCCACCGTCTAGATAGCTGGAGGTGTGGATACAAAATACATACATCACGTGGGTCCCACGTCCCACGTGTGGACGTGCGGCCATCACATAGCAGGTGGGTCCCATGGATGCACAATGTGGATTTAATACATATATCATGCTGGCTTCCACCGTTCAGATAGCTGGACGGTGTGGATACAAAATACATGCATTACGGTGGGTCCCACAGTCCCTGTTGGACGGTGTGGATGCCACACGTGTAGGGTGGCCCTGTGGATAGACGGCGTGGTTAGAATACATACATCAGGGCCCCACCATCCATTGCTGGATGATAGGATGCAATACATACCTCAAGGTGGGCCACGTGGGTGGGGTCCACATGTATGGATGGTGTGGATTACAACACATCCATTAAGGTAGGTCCCATCGTCCCATGTGCAGACGGTGTCGATAAAGCATATTCATTAGGTGGGTTTTTTGTGGACGATGAGAATAAAATGCATACATCGCTGTGGTCCCATGTGGGTGGGGTCCACGGACCTACTGGGATGAAGCTGATATTTGTGTTTTCCCTTCGGTTGCCTGATAGCTGATATTTGTGGTCGCCTAATAGTTGTTATTGTATGCGAACTCAGCCAATCGCAGATGCTCGTCCCAGCTACCCCTGAAATCAATCGCGCAAGCCCGAAGCATATCCTCAAGGATCTGGTTGACCCTCTCGGTCTGGCCATCGGTCTGCGGATGGTACACGGTGATGAGCTGCAAATCAGTCCCCATCGCTCGCTGGAAGCTCCCTTAAAACTGAGATGTGAACCTCGAGTCTCGGTCAGAAATGATCGAGACTAGAACGCCATGCAGTCTCATGATCTCCTCGATGAATAATCTCGCAAGCCGGTCCATAGACCAAGTCGCACGCATCGCCAAGAAATGTGTCGACTTCGTCAAACGATCCACAAGAACCCAAATGGCGTCATGACAGTGCTGAGTCCTCGGCAAGCCCATAATGAAATCTGTCGACACGTGCTCCCACTTCCACATCGGGACACTCAACGGCTACAATAGACCAGGGGGTCTCTGATGATCGGCCTTGACACGCTGGCACGAGTCACACTCGGCCACAAAACTGACGATCTGACACTTCATCCTCACCCAAAAATACTGTCGCCTCATGTCACGGTACATCTTCGTCGAGCCCGGGTGGATAGAAAATCGCGATCGATGTGCCTCGGTCATAAGATCTCTGCGCAACTCTGGAATATCCGGGACACATAATCGGCCCCTGAAGCGAAGTCCACCGTCTGTACCAATCTACCAATCTGCATAACTCTCAGATGTAGCCTCAGCCATATAACTCTGCAACGACTCATCAGCCTGCTGAGCCTCGATCACCCTAGCGACAAGAGGGTTGAATCGACAGGCTCGATAACTATACGATAGAAGACTGCAGGTCGAACTCAAAATCATACGCTGCGATATCCCCAAGCATCCGCCACTCCTGAATCATCATATGCACCACTAGGCCTCGTGGCTGATGGCTAAGAGCATCTGCCACCATGTTTCCCTTACCTGGGTGGTACTGGAGATCAAAATCAGTCTTTTAGGAGCTCCATCTAGCGCCTCTGTCTCATATTCAACTCAAACAGCGAGAAGAGGTACTTCAAGCTCTTGTGATCAGAGAAAAGCTCGAACCTGACCCCATAAAGATAATGCCTCCACACCTTCAGTGCGAAGACAAATGCGTCCAGCTCTAAGTCATGCATGAGATAGTTCAGTTCATGGACCTTGAGCTGATGAGACGCGAAGGCCACTGGTCTCCCGTGCTGCATCAGGACAGCACCCAAACCGATATATGAGGTATCAGTGAATACAATAAATTCGTCACTCCCAGAGGGAAGAGTGAGGACAGGAGCGGACGTCAGACGGTCCTTCAACTCCATAAATGCTCTCTCACAGGCGTCACTCCAATTAAACTCTGCGCCCTTCAGAGTCAACCTGGTCAGCGGGGCTGCAATACGAGAAAAATCCTTAATGAAACGTCTGTAATAGCCAGCCAAACTAAGAAAACTGTGGATCTCTGTAGCAGTCGTGGGCTGGCCCCACCGACGCACTGCCTCAACCTTCGAGGGGTCCACTGCGACACCCTCCCTCGTCACCACGTGACCGAGGAACTTCACCTCCTCCTGCTAGAACTAGCACTTCTCCAGCTTTGCATACAGTTGGTGTGCGAGGAGGGTCTGCAAAGTGATCTCTAAATACTGCTCGTGCTCCTCACGGGTCCTCGAATAGATTAGGATATCGTCGATGAAGACTACAACAAACTGATCGAGATATGGGTGGAAGACCTTGTTCATCACCTGCATGAAGACCACAGGTGCATTGGTCAGTCTGAAGGACATGACCTGAAACTCAAAATGACCGTAATGCGTCCTGAATGCCGTCTTCGGAATGTCCTCATCTCGGACCCGAATATGATGATAACCGAAACGTAGGTCAATCTTTGAAAAGAACTGTGCACCCTGCAGCTGATCAAATAAATCATCAATCCTTGGGAGCGGGTACTTATTCTTGATCGTGACTTTGTTGAGCTCGCGGTAGTCTACGCAGAGCCTCAACGAGCCATCCTTCTTCTTCATGAAGAGTACCGGCGCTCCCCACGGTGAACTGCTCGGACGGATAAAGCCTAACTAGCGCAACTCATCCAACTGCTTCTGCAGTTCCCGCAACTCCAATGGTGTCATGAGATACAGGGCCTTCGAAATAGGCACAGTACCGGGCATGAGATCAATCTAAAACTCGGTGAGTCGACGACGCGGTAATCCCAGAATCTCTTGGAACACATCGGGAAAATAGCACACCACGGGCAACTGGTCGATGCTCACAGCTATAGGCTCCTCTATGACACATGACATCAAACAAGACAACCGCTCTCCTCTGGGCTCTGCAACGAACTAGAACTGCGACACGTCGGGTATACAAAACGTGACTGTCCTCGCAGTGCAGTCTAATATGGCATAATACTCAGCAAGCCAATCCATGCCCAGGATGACATCAACTCGGACATCGGCAATGCAAACAGATCGACAGGAAAAAAGGTATCCCTAACTAGAACGGGACAAGACGAGCAAAATCAGCCCAACATTGCAGTCCTCCCCAAGGGAGTCGATACAGATAGGCTCTCACAAGAAGACTCCAACGGTAAGCCAGTCGTTCGACAGAAGCTCTCGGCCACAAAAGAATATGATGCACTGGAATCGAATAACACACGTGCAATGCATGTAGAGACTAAAAGTATATCCTCAACGACTCCTCTGGATGACTGTGGATCCTGTTAAGCTGCATAAAACCTAGCCTGAGCCGGCTGGGGAGGTGTCTGTCCCCTCTGAGCGTGCTGCTGTTGCTGATGGGGTCGCTAAGGCGGTCGAAACTGCTGCCTCTACTGCTGCGGCCTCAGAGGCTGGTGCTGATGCTACTGCTAAGGTGGCCTCGGTGATGGGGGCTACTGTTGCTGCTGCTGTGAGGGTCTCTGCTGCGGCTGTGGTGGAGGCTGTTGTGGAGTCCTCTGCTGCTGTGGACCTCTTTGCTACTGCTGGGGGTTGAGACACTCCCACGAACGGTGTCCCGTCGCACCACACCTAAAACAAGTGCCGGTGAACTACCTCAGAGGTGGTGTTGGAGGTGCTGTTAGTGCTCGGAAGGCTGGGCGACCTGTACGCCTCTGCTACTATGGTCGACGCTGTTGAGAGTCGCTGGAAGGAGCCTGCCTCTTCCGATCTCTCCTCTGACCACGATTAGACTGAGAACTGGCCCACTCAGCCTCAAAAATCTGGGCCTTCCGTACCATCTCCTCAAAATTTGGGAGCTCATGCCCAATAACACGACTTCTGTCACGCCCCAAACCCGAAAATCGGATTCACATGAATCCCGATTGCCAAATCCGGTGTCGACAGCCTCCGTAGTGCCCCATTCTCGGCTTCTGATAATCTAATGCCAGATTCCGATCCTGGGATCATACAAGGAGGATTTTCAGAATGATTTTTTTTTTGTAAAGGAGCATAACTACAGACATAACCAAGTCACAAAACAACATCACCGCATATCCACTATAACAATAATTTTAGGTACAATGCAGAAAGGGAAATACAAGGTGATCAAAAAGCTCCAAAAGGTCCTGATGTGCACTCCTGTCTCAGCGCTACTGTCGTCCAACACTACCTGCACGCAACTATCATGCATAAGCTTACAAAAGCTTAGAGGGTGGTGTAAGTGTGTGCGTAAGGCAAACGCCAAGTGTACAGTATCAGAACAATGCGGAAGTATGCGGTAAGTCCATAGAATCAACCATGCCAAAGCTATGCGATGAGATATGAATGTCATCGGCCATACCGATACAATGTAAGGCCTATGTAGCCGAATGTCATATGCGAAATGCAATCCAAGCAAGTCGGTACTCCTCAAGTACGTATATCAGTACAATTTCTCTCTCTGGATATCACCGGGGTCCAATACACATGTTGAGACTGCCACCTCCCTAGCTGCACAGTCAAGCAAGTGGATATGACCTCACTATCCGCCTGACCAGTAGTATGCCAATACCTACCCGGCTCGTCGATAGCGGACTCATTTGCGAGCTAGTCAAACTCAGCCTAGCTTATAGCCCTCTCACTCAGGTGGATAAGGCCACACCCCCTTCCAACCGACCACGACACAGTGGGAGACGCGGCCTACTGGTATTCGGCACTCGGGCGCTCATGCATCCACTCGGTCTAAACGGTGGAGCATCTCCTGGTACCAAAAGGTTCTGGGACTTTCACCCAAAGACATCCTAAGTGCCCACAGTGCTAGAATAAGTATTTTCGGTATCCAATACGGCCATCCACGATGTACCTGTGGAGCCACGGCCCTGATGTCGCTAGGGCGTGCAGTCATCAAGTCATACGTATGCGAGATGCATGAATCACGCTGTCAAAACATGCAGTAATCCAGCGTGTACTGCGCGATCATGTGGGGCACTCAGTCACATAACGAGCCCCGTAAATGGTCTGCCCAATGGCGTATGTTATGATCAGTCATTACTCATATCAAGCATACATATGATGCGTATGGGCATGAGTCATGAGATTATTCTAAGCATGTTATAAGGCAATGAATAGCAACGGGTATGGACCTATTAATGGGCCCTAAAGAGAGTTACAATGCGGACATTTAACCAACATTGTACATACAATGTGGACGTCGAACCAACATTGCTTCCTAGGCACGGCTCGCCATAAATATCATTTCACGAACCATGATAAACGTACATTGCAATGGACCCTAAGGACATCCGTTAGGCCTCGATCCCTGGGCCTTAGATATATCAAATGGGTCGTATTACATGGGCCTCACATTCACCAAATGGGTTACATTGATGGGCCTCACCAATGAGCCTTATGTACATTGCAATGGTCCATGATTCATGGGCCTTGAAATACATCAAAGTGGCCTCACAACTTGAGCCTTAAATATGTCAGATGGGCCCATACACATGATCTTTAAATATATCAACTAGGCCACTCCATTTGTGCCCCATGCACACCAAATGGCTTAATCTCATGGGCTTTAATATGTATCAAATGGGCTTGAATCCCGTGGGCCTTATATAAAATAAGTGGGCCGGATTCTATGGGCATTGCATATGCCAAATGGGCCGAAACTCATGGGCATTACATATGCCAAATGGGCTTAATCCCGTGGCCCTTATATGTATCAAATGGGCCTGATCATTTGGGTCTCAGATATATACCAAGGTAGGCCTCAATGAATGACCAAAGTTAAATCAATAAAGGGCCCTATACACATACCATGGTGGCCCATTTGAACCATAGATCTGGCTCATTTTGACTCATACCATAAAATAATTTTTTTTACAAAAACAAATAAATGAACGGTTTAGATGCAACATATGCATCGTGGCGGGGGTCACATGAAGGCCCACCATCATAATCATATTATGTTTAATATATAATTTATATACAACATATGTATATATATATATATACAATATTATATGTGACATAATATTATATATACATATATATATATATATATATATATAAATATATATATATATATATAAATATATATATATATATATATATATATATATATATATATATATATATATATCTACACATGCACACACACACACACGCATACACACACACACACACACATATGCACTCACACATGCATACACACACACACACACGAGCACTCACACACACGCGTACACACCCACGCACATCCACACACATATATTACAGTGGGCTCCACCGTCCGTACGGACGGTGGATTTCAGGCACCACATCACTGTGGGTCCCATGTGGGGCCCACTATAATGTTTTCATGTCATCCAACTCGTTGATAAGGTCACGCAGACCTGGTTGAAGGGAAGGTACAGATTCCAGCTTGATTCAAAACTTCTGTGGGCCCTAAAAACGGTTTTAATGGTAGGTTCTAAGTCACCACTGTTTCCTTTGATGTGGGCCGCCTGAGCCTTGGATGGGCCTAAAATTTTGGTGGGGCCTGCTTCGGGTAGGGGTCCACCATGTGGACGGTCTAGATGGCAGGTAAACATCAAGGTGGGGCCCATGCTCAAGGCCGTGGGACCCTGCCCACGTCCGCCCGTCCGCTGGCGCGCGGCCAGCGTCAAGGCTGCTGTGTAAAATTTTTTAAAAAATATGGAAACCCATTTTTTGGGGGTTTTTCAGGTGTGGGGCCCATATCTGGTAGATCCACTCCATCCACCGTATTCTACGCCTCGAAACAGTTAGAATGAGACCCATATCCGCCATTTTATTGGTGTATAAAATGACCAAGGCGTCTTTCAATGGTAATAGTACTATTTTCGACGATATGGCCCACTGGATGCTCTGATCATCCTCATTTTTCGGCTCAACGCCTAAAATGAGTCGGGAAAGGGAATGGACGGCTTGGATTAGAGGCATACATCAGAGTGAGGCCTAAACAAGTGGCCCATTTCCAAAGGCTTTAGAGCAAGCCAATGCTCATGTTTTCCTTCCAGTGACGTCCAGCGCCTGGACGTGTGTTTTTTTTTTTTTTTGTGTCAAATGCAATCAAGGTGGGCCCTATTTAAGTGGGCTGCCACAAGTGATACATTTAAGATGGGCCCCACTCATGGAGAGCTTGGATAAAATACATATCTCATGGTGGAGCTCATTTAAGTGGGCCATATGGCCATTTCATCACACACAAAGAATAAAATAAATGGAAAAAGAGGGAGAGAGAGATAGGGTGGGACGCGCGTGATGGAGGGACCCCGGCACTATGGGCCCTCCGTCTCAATCATCCAATCATACATCAAAGGTCCTCTTGCATATGGACTATCAACAAAAGATCAAGGGTGGAGATCCCACTCCACTAGAAATGGACGGTCTAGATGACCTCCTCAATATAAGGAAAGTAAACATCATGATGGGGTCCATGGAGAATGGCCCCATCATGGAATGATCTTAATGATCAAGATGAGCCATTGGCCACATCTTAGGGTCCCAAGTGAGATCCAAACCATTGATCGGTTGGCCTCACTTGGCCCACCTTAAAAACATGAAAACTACTCCATCAAAGCACCCACCTCTTGATCTTCTTGGTCCGTTGGATAGCCGGTCACCTAGAGCTTCACTTTGATGGTGGAGATGGGAAATGGATGGCTAGGATGATGGGATTTGGAGATGGGAAGTGGGCCACTAAAATCACTTCTTTCTCATGGAAGAGAGCTTGGACGTGAGCTCTCTCTTCCTTACTTGGAGTTGGAGTGTTGAGAAATGAGAGAGAGAGAGAGGTGCGATTAATGAGAGATGGAGTGATGTGAAGGGATGATGGTTGATGGATGTGAGTGATGGGTGAGGTGATGTGTTAGTTGACTTGGGTGGTTGCTTGACTTGTGGAGAAAGGAAGCATGGGTGCTTGTACTTGACATGAGAGGTGATTGATGGGATTGATTGATGGGACACTTTGTAGAGATTCTCTTGGGAATGTAAACGCGCGGTGTTTTTCCTCGAATTGAACACGGGTCCGCATCTCATCGTCTGGGTATCGGATCAGTGCGTGAGTTGCGGCGTTGGAACCGCGGCGACGGTGCGGTCGCAACGATACAAGTCTCGGATTAAGCCGCCTCAAATGAACAGGATACAACTTACGGTCATGCGCAACGTCAACTACAGGTCGCGGATTGCCGGAATTTGACGAGAAGGACCGCGGGAAACAACGGAACAGTACGGATTAGGATACGGGTCTTACAGCTGCGAAGACCGTAACGTAGGCCATCCTCGAATTGACGGGCTCTTCGCTCTTCGTCATCAACCAGATTGGTGCAAATCTGGACAGCGCTACAAAGTGAGCCGCGTATTGGGCCACTGTCATCACCCTGTACCAGGGCCTCAAACTCCAACGCTCGCTGTCATCGGATGTGATCAGGGAAGTACTGTCGATCAAACTGATCCATAAAATCCTCCCATGTCCATACAAAGTCGGCGCCCGCTGCTCGGGAAACTGATGCCCACTAGTGCTCAGCCTCACCATGGAGAAGAAATACGGCTAGTCGAACTCGCCGCTCAGTCGTACATCCCATCGTCTCAAATATCTTCTCCACATCGGCACGCCATCTCTCAGCTATAGTCGGGTCTAGCTCACCCGGGAAACGTGGGGGATCGAGCTGTCGAAACTCTCGAAGGAGGGCACTCGCACGATCCTGCTCTGCCTATGCCAGTGAAACAACTGGCTGCCTGCCCTGTCCCTAAAGTGCAACCGTCACAGCCTGTAACATCTGTTACAACTGAGAGGCACTCATGGATACGGTCGGGTCCGCATCGGTCTCTGGTGGAGGAGCAGCATACTCAGGATGGGCAGTAGGAATCTCTGGTGGTGGAATGGGCATCGTAGGTGGTAGTACGGGATCCGCAGGTGGTGGAGCGAGATCCTCAGGTGGTGGTGCGGGATTCGATCGGGTCACTTTCCTGGGCAGCATGTCCTACAGGAAAGAGTGAAGGCGCCTATCAACTTGAAAACTCTCGAAGGCATGCACGTTAAATGTCTGTAACGGGAGATTGCTAAGCTATCCGAACTTCGAGACAGCCATTCTAAACTCATAGCAGACATGTAATGTTGTTCTCAGTTACTCCCAAGTTATGCCCTGATACCAACTTCTGTCACGCCCCAAACTCTAAAATCGGACTCACAAAATTCTCGATCACCGAATCTGGCACCGACAGCCTCCGTAGAACCCCATTCTCGGCTCCCAGCTCCCATTCATCAGGTTTCGATTGGGATGCTACGAGGAGGATTTTCAACATTATTTTGATTCGTGATAAGCATAACCAAAGGCATAACCCACAAACAACAACCAAAAACTCTATTACATTTCCACTATGATAAAAAACTTTATAAGTACAATGAGCATAAAGGGAAAATACAATGATGATAGACAAAAACTCCAAAATGATCTGCTAAGCACTCCTGCCTCAACGCTTCTGTGAGCCAACGTCACCTGCACGCAACGATCGTGCATAAGCTTATAGAAAGCTTAGAGGGTGGTGAGAGTGTGTGCGTAATATAGTAATGAAATATCAGAGTAATGCGGAGTATGCTGATGAATCCATGAAAGCTATGTGCCGTACCAAGGCCATGCTATGCAAGGCATGAATGCTGTCGGCCATACTAAGGCCATGCGATGCGAGATGCAACTCAAACATGCAATCAAGTCCATATATCAATATAGTTCAACTCTGGAATATCACCGGGGTCTAGTACACTCTAAACCAGATCGCCGCCTCATCGCGCGCAATAAGATAAGTGGAAGAGATCTCACTATCCGTCTGCCAATTTCAGACTCGACTCATCGATAGCGGACCCATTCCTCGAGCTGGTCAGACTCAGCCTAGCTTTGCCCCCTACTCTCAGGCGGGTAAGGCCGCACCCCCTTCCAACCGACCACGACATAGTAGAGAGCGCAGCCATCTGGTAGTCGGCACTCAACGCTCATCTACCAACTCGGTCTAAACGTTGGAGCAACCTCTTGGTACCATAAGGGTTTAGGGACTTTCAACCAGGGATATCTATATCACCCCATGTAGAACAAAATTTTTAGTATCCAATCCTACCAACCACGATGCGTCTGTGGAGGCTACGACCCCGATGTTGCTAGGGCATACAGTAACTATATCACACAATACGAGATGCATGAATCACACTATCCAATCATGCAACAAATCCTTGCATGTATCGTGCACTCATGTAGGGCAACACCGCTCAACCGGGAGCCCATAAATAACTTGTCCAAAGGCATATGCTATGATCAGTCACCTCTCATATCAAGCATACATATGATGCGTATGATCATGAGTCATGGAACTATACTAAACAGGTAATAAAGTAATAACTATCCTTACAACGCAGGTGGGCCTAGATGGCCTACACCCAATAAGTACGGGCCTTTTAATGGGCCCTAGGGAGAGTCGTAATGCGAACATCTAACTAACATTACACTTGCAATGTGGACGTCAAACCAACATTTGCTCCCAAGGCACGATCGTCGTAAAAATCGTTACATAATCCGTGTTGGGATCACACATTGAATGGACTTAGGTCCATCCCATTAGGCTTTAAATACATTAAATGGGCCATATCATAAGAGCCTTTGTTCATCAAGTGAGCCACATCAATGGGCCGCACCAATGGGCCTTATGTGCATTGTAATGGATCATAACCCGTGGGCCTTAGATTGCATCAAATGGGCCTAATCTCAAGGGTCTTATAAGTATCAAATGGGCCACACCAATTGGGCCTTATGTAAATTAAGGTGGGCCTCAATGGATAGTCGTAATAAATCAAGATGGGCCCCATAAACATACCAAGGTGGGGTTCACCTGAGCTATAGATCTATACCTTATTTTTAGTCTCAAGTCGTTAAGATAAGCTTGCCAAGGGGTTGGACAGTCTTGGATACAACACATGCATTAAGGGTGGGTCTCATAGATAGATGGCATGGATAGAACAAGTGGGACCCACAAAACTTAATGCTATGCACAACAGCTAGTGGTGGGGTCCACTTGGTACTGTACACAGCAGCAATGTAACACCTTGGAAAAATCCGTACTGAGACTCGAGTACTAACTTGACCGGAAATCGCTTAGGATTAATTCCTTTAGAAAATAAGCGTAAGTTAGCTAACGCAACGCTAGAGTAGCTGTGAAATTATCCTTGAACACTTTAAATACGTTCTACAAGACCCAAAACTTGTAGAATCAATGATGCTATAATACCCTGAAACCTAGGATCAAACTCTAAACCCGTTTGCTCTCAGGAACCCTTTGAAACTTTATATTGGATCTAAACCGCGCGTCGGAAGTCCGATACCTACAATCTTAGACCATTACGACCACTTAGCTGGACTTGACAATCATTTCGAAAATCAAGCCCAACCGATGTTCAGAGGCTATTTCATTGAGCCTGGAGTGAAGAGAGTGAGAAATGGGTTAGATTTGGAAATTTTAATCCAAATCTAGCACGTGACTTTGCACGTTATTATTAAGTGTTCTAACCGTCAGAATTCAGTCAAGTTTCACCCTCGGATCAAGAAAAATTTCTCTTTCATATCATGAGACTTGTAGACCTGATTTAGGTACGATGACTGCTGAACTGAAACTGGACCGCCACGTGCGATCTACGAACTCTACCGGACTGAATACTGGGTGTGAGCAACATCCAGTGACCATGAGCTTAAGTCCGATCGTGTTCGACCAGGGGACCTCGTGAAATGCTCTTTTGGATCGAAACAACCCCAATTTGGTTATAACCTAAGTATACATTGTTCCTAAGTCTAAATAGGTGAGGTTTTAGCCTATATAAGGGCTTCAAACCCTCACATATCTCACCCATCTGAATTTGCTAGAAACCTTAGCTAGAGAGAGAGAGAAAGTGAGAGATTGTGGGAGACCTTATGAGAGATCTTCCTGCCGATTGCTCCACCTTTTGCACATACCGAAACAATGCATTCGAATCACTTTCCCGGTGATTTCCAATGCACTCTTAGATAAGAAAACCCTAACTACTTGCTGTTTTAGGGTTTCCTTCGATTCGTTAGTGAAGTATCTTATACGTGTTGTATATTAGGTCGCCTGTACGCTGTTGACGAAGCATATACGTTCAAATCGAAACGATACACGTCTAGGGCAAAAGGTGAGAATTTTAGACGCTTTGATTGACTGATTTCAAAGCTTTCAATGTCGTTTAATAGTAGATTATCGACGGCAATGCCGTTTGACATGTACAACATGCTATCCGTTTTTCGTTTTGTAAATGTATGGAAAATATGAGATTTAGGGCATTTTAGTCATTTGTAGGAAATACTGTTTACATCCATATTTTGTTGAAATATTTGCCATGGCTTCTTGTCGTGTTAGTATATTAGGAATGCGTGCATGATTGGTTTGGTGAAGAGATTTTCCCTAATGCACACTTTGGGTCGACATACGCTATGTAGACTAAAGTGTGTAGACTAAGTGTTTGTATAAATGTTTGTACTAGTATGTATTGAGTAAATGAAGTTGTGAATGAGTTTTGAGATTGAATTCTCAAGTAATATGCTGATGTATATGATTTTCACCATGTTGGCTATATGTATTGATTTCATCATATATATGTATAATGCATGTGTTGGATGATTTGTTTAAGTGGTATGTTATAACATGTTTCAACATACTTATATTTTTGTATTTCATTTCCATTACCCTCATATGATTACTGATGTTGACTTACAAATGTTTGAGGCTATACGTTAGTCCAGGCAGTCAGTAATGGATCAAATTCGTGGTTGGCTTCTGTTTGCCATGAAGGACGCGTCGATGAACGCGAGTCATGTTTTGAGTTGGCAGCAGTGGTTAGACCACACGAAGTGTTTCACTTACTTCATGTTGTTCGACTTGAGATGCGCTCGTACTAGTCGAGCCTTTCAAGTAACCCGACTGGCCGTTGTATGTTCACCATGTATGAGTCATAACTGCTTGAACCTAGGGTACTGAACTTACCATTGGAAACCTTGTTAACCATGGTACCTTGATCCATAAAGACTCATGAGCCGGGCATGGTGGTATGGGACACCGTGGTCGAGCGGTCGGCCTATGCTGGGGCCACAAACCTCCCCGTAGTGACCAGTGAGCACCTATGACTCGTGAGTTGATTGTGGTGGTATGAGACACTACATTCGAGCTGTCGGCCTACACTGATCAGGTGACGAGCCCTTTGCAGTGACCGCGAGCGTATTTTAAGTCTACGGGAGGCGACGACCCTTCCGTAGCAATGAGAGTACATTAGGCCTGTATTGATAAGGTGATGGGGGAGCGGTGCAACGAGTGCGAGCAACAGCCTTGACAACCCTTGCAGCGACGTACAAATTTAACATCATATGAAATTACTAGGAGTGACGACCCTAGACAGGATCTGTGTTGGGATTGACATGAGGGAAGTACCTTAGTTTTCCAATACTGTTGAATGAAAGGACTAAAAATAACTCGGTAAGCATTATCCATATCGCATTGCATGTGCCTGGAAGATGTGGAGCGCTGAGGAACGCAAGCATTTCGCGGGCGTAAGATGGTGTCGTATGAGGGAGTATGTCGGTGAGGGCATCCATCATGTCATTTCATGCATACATTAACAACAGTATCTAGGAATGTTTGATTGATTGCTTTATTATTATCGCATGAATGATTTAAGAACATGCTAATCTCTGCTCTATTATTCCACTGAGTTGATCACTCACTCCCACATTACGGGATGGTGTTTACAACACCCACCAGACCCTGTCTTAGATGCAGGTGATGCGGCGATTCAGGATGTAGAGCCAGACTACGACGAGGACCAGGACGAGTTCTCATATATGCAGTTTTACGATGGCTTTGCGTAGGTGACCTGGATCGGTGGGACTTCTTAGTGGGACTATTTTTGACATTTATTTTTATTTTATTACACGTATATGAGACTCAGAGATGTATTCATACTTTGGAGACAGTTGGAGAGTATTTTGTTTTCATACAGTGATATATATCTTTCAGTCTTTCACTTACGTTTTATCACTGGATCTGGAGTATGAATTGCAGTTTTGGTATAATCTTACTCATGTAAATGCTTTAACTCAGACAATATTGAATCATAATCATATTTGTTGCATAAGTAATGGTCTGAAACTTGGGAGTCGGGTTTCTACACAACCCCCAATTTTCAGGGTGTTACAAGTTGGTATCAGAGCATGATTGAGATTAAACTGGACCTGGGTTATGGCCACGTGAAGTACCTTATCGCCCCTTTGACTTAGGTGGGTGCAAGAAAAAATATAGAAACACTCGTAGGACTTCAGTTTCGCCAGTAAGCGAAGTCTACTCAAATCGATCGTTTTGATCGAGTCCATGACGTATCTTTGGTCGCGTGAAGCTACTTAAGTTGCCTCTAGGTCATTAGTTGGCGGGTTTGGGATGATTCCAGAAGAATTCCAAACCTAGAAATGCAAGTCCTTAGGTTGTGGGGCAACCACAACCCTTACACTCAATTTCAAGGCTTGAAAACTCCGTTTTCTACAATTCCTTCAAAATCCTTCCTCTCACCACCCCATTCTTTAACTTTTTCTAAGTCTTTTCACACTAGGCATAAATCCTAATGTGTAAAAGATAAAAAATCATACTTAGATAAAAATTTACTATAAATAGTAAATATAGGTAAGAATTGGACTTTTGGCCATTCCAATTATGGAATCTCTTGTAAAAAATGGGTTAATTGGATGGATTAGCTTCAACTACCATAAAATCATATGCTACATGATGCATAAACTTATTCTGGTTTACAAATTGGCCCTGAAATACCCCAAATGGAGTTTTGGGCCTATCTAGGCCAAAATACAATGAACTAAGGTGGGTCCCACACATATTTGGGGTCCCTAGGGTAGGGGGAACCCAACCCACATGGTCGGACCAGCCGGAATGGAAGTTGGTCGGCGATGGCATCGCTGGTTCGACGATGCATTGCCGACCGATGGGCCCCACTTGCACTAAAATTTGGGCCGACGCCCTTTTTGGGTTAGGGCACCTCCCCCATAGGTGGTTCGCACCTTAAAATCCCTTAAAAGTACCACCTCCTTCACAACAGCCCCCTCCAAGCCCTCTATTTTCGTGTTCTTGCTGCTCTCCCCTCAAAACTCGGTGTCAAACCTCTCCCAATCCTATTTTCTGCTAAAACCGACGCCTAACCACCCATTTGTATCTGTTCACAGCCCTCTCTCTCTCAGTTCTCGTCCGTGGATGCTCCCACAACCTCCAATCAAGGCTGAAATCATGTGGAGCTCCATTCTCATTTAGTTTTCTCTTTTTCCTTTGAGAATCCAGCCTTTGGGAACTTGATTCATCCCTCTACAGCACCTAGATTTGTTTCAATCCGTTTAGGCAGCCGTTTCTCCCCATTTCCCTCTTTTTCCATGGCTCTTGTGGAGGCTATTTTGGCCTTTTCTCCCTTTCCACCATTCTCTCTCTCATGGGAAAGAGGAAGATCGCCGCTGATGAAGCTGGGCCTAGTCGCCCTTCATGATCAAGAAAGCTAAGGGGTGGCGCCGCTAGCTCAAGCGTCACCGCAAGTCCAAGTACAGTTTGTGAGTTTCACACAAAGCAGGATTTGGATTCCCATGCTCACGTAGGGCGAGTACTGTTAGCAGAGTTGCCTCATGACGCTTATACAGATCACAAGGTCCTGTTTGAATTGCATGTGGATGAGCGGCTCTTCGATGAATTTCTGTTGTTTGAGCAAATTGAAGCTGCCAATTGGGGTCCGCTCTTTGAAGCCCGCTCTCGTGTGAACTTGAGCACCGTTCTTGCCTTCTATGCTCGTATCCGGGACCCTACGTTGGAGCCATTACAGTTCAGGATTCCCTTTGATAGAGACCGGATGGCTACGATCGATGTTCGGTTGATAGTTCGCATTCTGAAGGTGCCTCTTAGTGAAGTTCATCCAAGTGCTAAGAATCTGAAGAGTGTTCGTGAGTGAAATCATCGCAGCAGGTTCTTATGTGGTGGTTTGGTTCCGTGATAGCCTAACAGGAGCCTCCTAGTGTCCCATATGTCGGATGATTTTCTCCTGCTTCACGACATTTGCACGTTCAATTTGTATCCTAGGTCGACCAACCGAAGTGAATGTTCGCGTCTCATGGTTGATTTCTTGTATCAAGTTGGCCAGGGAGAGAATGTGTGTATGGCCACCTTTGTGTTGCGACAGATCGTCCTCGTAGCGAAGTCGAGAAGAACGTCTGAGTCACTTCCTTTTGGCCGGCTCATATGCAAGATCGCGCTTGAGTTTGCTTACAGACTTGGGCCTGAGTTTCCTATACCGATCCACTTCATCAACGAGACTACCATGAACAAGATGAAGATCGGGCCTCGACAGCGAGAGGCTCAGATCGATGACGATAGCGAGGCGATTATGATAGCGAAGAGGATGCAAGTGAAGAAGAAGTTGGGGAAGAAATAGAGGAAGAAGCCCCGGAAGAAGAAGAAGTGGAGGCTCAGGATACTGATGAGAGTCCTTCTATTGCGACTCGGGCTACTAGAGATGCTTACATTGCCCGACTTGAGGAGAGTCAGGTTGCCTTGCGACGGGAAGTCCAGGAACTTCGGGCCGAGGTTGAGGATACCAAGGACGTCATGAAGAGAAAATTTGGCAAGGTGACTCGCACCTTGAAGGCGATCCTGTGTTGCTTATAGGATAAGGGTGCTCCTCCTCCATCCCCAGACTCGGACTAGTGATCTAGATCCAGATGTTGTTGGTTGTAGTTAGTTATTTCCTGCTTTCTGTGTGTAAACCTGATAAGGTTAATAGTTTACTTATGTTGTTGTAGTAGCTTTAACTGGCTTAGTTTCCCATGTATTTCTTGTCATGATGCATGTAAAGATATATACTTGTATTGTGACAGTTTTGCTTAAATGAAATACATGGAATGTCTTTGGCTCATTATGTGAATGATTGTGTGGTGGTGTGTTTGTGCTATTGTTGAAACTAACAAGGTTGCACCCTATTTTGAATATAGGGAATGCCGCCTAAGGCTACACGGAGCACGGCACGGCACGACTTACTTTGGGTGAGCCTATGGATCGGGCTCCTCCCTAGAGCGATGAGTATACGGACCCTGCTATGGGCCCGATTCCTGAGACTGCACATGAGTCTCAGCCGTCTACTGGTCCTACAGCTGGACCACCGCCTTTCACACCGCCCGTCAGAGAGCAGTACCGTGCATCTTCCTCGACGTAGTATGTGCGACAGCCCGCTCCACCTCCTGATAGGTTCGAGCAGTTGATGACCATGATGCATCAGCAACACCAGCAGCTCTTGACTACGATAGCAGGGGCTCTAGCCCAGGGTGGGAGTGCAACTCCACCTGCACCCCCCCGTGCATCCAACTGTGGATGCCGGTACTTCGACTCAGGATGAGGGCATGACTCATCCTGCACCTCCTGCTTACCCTACGGGGAATGCCGCTGATACACGGGGCCTACTCGAGCGATTCCAGCACTTGCGGCCTCCTACTTTTACGGGTTCCCACAGACCCGAGGAGGCCGAGTATTGGCTCGACCGTGTGTCGAAGATACTACGGATGTTGCACTGCTCAGAGTCCAACCAGGTAGAGTTGGCTATGTTCATGTTCGAGCGAGAGGCCAACTTGTGGTGAGATAGCGTCTTACGGACTATTGCTGCTGATTATATCTGGACTTGGGCAGCGTTCGAGTTCCGTTTCCACGAGAAATACTATCCCCAGACTTACAGGCACGAGCGTGAGAATGAGTTTCTACGCCTCAGGCAGGGAGGCATGTCTGTGACAGACTATGTGCATCGGTTTACCGAGTTGGGCAGATACGTCCCGACTATACTTGCTGATGAGTAGATGCGCATACGTCACTTTTCTGAGGGCTTGCGACCGGATATTCGGTCGAAGATTTGTTGCGTCAGCATTCCCTCTTACGCTGAGCTGATTCACATGTCTATGCGGGCAGAGCAGGATGTGGATCGACTTACGCGATCTCGTGGCCCTATTGTTCCTAGGCCACGACTGGACATGCAGGACAGGCCCTTTGCGGGCAAGAGGCCTCACATCGACCCTCCTCCTAGAGCTACGGTGCCAGTGCTTCCGATGAGGTGCCCTGATATATCATGTATTTATTGTGGGAGATCAGGCCACGCAGTGTAGAGTTGTTTCGCTCGGATGCGGGATAGCGGGTTTTCACCGCCGTAAAAGATCGACCGTCCACGCCCACAGGCTTTATCAGCTCCACCTTTACTGTTGGCTCCTGCGCATCCTTCCTTCAGACCTCCTGCATCTCAGTTCCGGCCGCCTCAACGGCCCATGGTACCACGGCCGAACCGGCCACAGCAGGCTCGGGTACACGCCTTGACAACAGAGGCAGCCGAGACAGAGACTACTCAGCCCATGGCCTTTGAGGTCACTGCCCATATTGGAGGTACTGGTGGATACTAGATCCACGATTTCATTGATATCGCATTCCATAGTTAGGCGTCTTGGGCTACCGACTATTCGGATGGATGGAGTGCGAGTCCTTTCAGCTCACGGGGATTTTTCTAATGCCACCCTGATGTGTGAGGGTTGCTTGATGGATCTAGGAGGCAGGACCATGTCTATTGATCTTGTCGTCGACCCTTCTCTGGTTTATCTCGACATTATTCTTGGCATGGATTGACTGACTGCAGCGAGGGCTGAGATTGACTGCGAGACCCGTGTAGTGACGGTATACGAGTCAGAGGGCACGCCTTTTACATTTTCAGTGCGGGTAAATCTCCCCTTCCGCATACTTAGCTACGCTTCTTTACTACGGGACGTTGATGCCTCGACACTTGAGCATACGCCAATCGTCCGTGATTTTGGAGATCTGTTCAGGAAGATCTCTGGTTTGCCGCCTCAGCGAGAGATTGATTTTACTATCGATCTGGTGCCTGGTTCTACGCCCGTTTCACTGCCGACGTATCACATGGTACCGTGTGAGATGGAGGAGTTGAGGAAACAAATTGATGATAGGCTGGCTTCATTCGACTGAGTGTGTCTCCTTGGGGAGCACCAGTTCTGTTCGTGAAGAAGAAGGATGGTTCTATGCGATTGTGTATTGATTATCTGTAACACCCTGAAAATCGGGGGTCGTGTATAAACTCAACTCCCGAGTTCCAGACCGTCACTTATGCAACAAAAATGGTTATGATTCAATGTTTTCTGAGTTAAAGCATTCACATGAGTAAAAGTATACCAAAACTGCAATTCATACTCTAGATTCGGTGATAAAAGCAAGCGGAAGACTAAAGAATATATATATCACTGTATGGAAAAACAAAGTAGATCTCGACTGTCTCTAAAGTATGAATACATCTCTGAGTCTCATATACATGTAAATAAATAAAATCAAATGTCCAAAAAGAGTCCCACTGAGAAGTCCCGTCAACCCAGGCCACCTAAGGCGTAGAAACTCATTCTCCCGCTCATGCCTGTACGTCTGGGGATAATATTTCTCGTGAAAGCGAAACTCGAATGCTGCCCAAGTTCATATGTAATCGGCGGCAACGGTCCGCAACACACTGTCCCACCATAAGCTGGCCTCCTGCTCGAACAAGAACGTAGCCAACTCGACCTGCTCGGTCGAGCCAATACTCGGCCTCCTCGGGTCTATGAGAACCCATAAAAGTGGGAGGCCTTAAGCGCTGGAATCGCTCTAATAAGCCCCGTGTGTCTGCGGCATTCCCCGCAGGATAAGCAGGTGGTACAGGATGAACCATGCCCTCATCCTGAGCATATGTATCGGCATCCTCAGCTGGATGTGCAGGTGGTGCAGGTGGAGGCACACTCCCACCCTGGGCTAGAGTCCCCACAATCGTAGTTAAGAGCTGCTGCTGCTGCTGCATCATGGCCATCATCTGCTCAAATCTATCTGGAGGTGGAGCAGGCGGTGACATGTACTGCGTCGAAGAAGACGCACGGTACTGCTCTCTGACGGGTGGTGTGAAAGGCGGTGGTCCAACTGCAGGACCAGTAGTAGGCTGAGACACACGTGCTGTCTCAGGAATCGGGCCCATAGCAGGGTCCGCATGTGCATAGACTGCGAAGGAGCCTGATCCATAGGCTCACCCAATGTAAGCCGAGCTGTGCTCCGTGTAGTCTTCGACGGCATTCCCTATATTCAAAATAGGGCGCAACCTTGTCAGTCTCAATAGCACAAGCACACTGCAATCATTCACACAAAGAGTCAAAAGCATTCCATGCATTTCATTTAATCAAAATTGTCACAATACAAGGGATATCTCCTTACAAGCATCATGACAAGAAGTACATGGGAACTAAAATAATTAAAGTTACAACAGTAACATAAGTAAACTACTAGCCTTAACAGGCTTACACAACTTAAAGCAGGAAACGATAAACTACTAACAACAACATCAAAGATCTCATCGCTAGTCTGAGTCGGGTGACGGAGGAGGAGCACCCTTATCCTGCAAGCAGCACAGGATCGCCTTCAAGGTGCGAGTCACCTTGCCGAATTTTCTCTTCATAACGGCCTTAGTATCCTCGACCTCAATTCGAAGTTCCTGAACTTTTCTTCGTAAGGTGACCTGGATCTCCTCAATTCGGGTGATGCAATCATCACCAGTAGCCTGAGCAGAAGGAGGAGGGCTCTAATCTGTATCCTGAGCCTCCTCTTCTACCTCTTCATGGACTTCTTCCTCAACTTCTTCTCCAGGTTCTCCCTCACTTGGATCCTCTTCATCATCAAAATCGTCCTCGCTATCCTCCTCAAGCTGAGTCTCACGGTACTGAGACCCGATCTTCATCTTGACCATGGTAGACTCATTAATGCAGTGAATCGGAATTGGTAACTCCGGCCCAAGTCTGTAAGAAAATTCAAGCGCGATCTTGCATATAAGTCGGCCAAAAGGAAGCGACTCAGACGTTCTTCTTGATTTCGCTATGAGGATAATCTGTCATAAGATGAAAGTGGCCATACACACATTTTCTCCCTGGGCCACCAGATACAAGAAATCAACCATAAGGCGCGTACATTCAATGCGATTTGTCGACCTGGGATACACGTTGAACGTGCAAATGTGGTGCAGTAGGCGCAAATCATCAGACATATGAGACGCCTTGAGGCTATTATAAGGCTGTCATGGAACCAGTTTACCGCATAGAAACCTGGTACGGTGATCTCGCTCACGCCTACTCCTCAAATTCTTCACACTGGGATGAACATCACCAAGGGACACGTTCAGAAGTCGCGCTATCAACCGAACATCGATCGTAGCCATCCGGTCTCTACCAAAAGGAATCTTGAACTGCAATGGGTCCAATGTAGGACTTTGGATACGATCATAAAAGGCACGAACGGTGCTCACATTAGCACGTGCACGAGCTTCAAAGAGCGGACCCCAATGTGCAGCTTCAATGCGCTCGAATAACAGGAATTCACCGAAGAGTCGTCCTTCCATGTCCGCCTCAAACAACACCTTACGGTCAGCGTATTCACCGTGAGGCATCTCTGCTAATATCACTCGCCCAAGTTGAGTATGGGGATCCAAATCCCGCTTTGTATGGAACTCTCGGACTGTGCTTGGACTTGCAGCGGCGCTTAAGCTTGTGGCGCCACCCCTCGGTCTTCTTGATTGAGCAGGGCGACTAGGCCCAGCCTCATCCACTGCGGTCTTTCTCTTTCCCATCAAAGAGAGGATGGAGGAGAGAGACAAAAGACCCAAAATGGCTTCAACAAAAGCCATGAAAAATGGGGGAAATGCAGAGAAATGGCTGCCCAAACTGGAAAAGGGAGATCTAGGCATTGTAGAGGGATGATTCAAGCTCCCTTAGGATGAATTTTTAAAAAGAAAAGAGAATGAAAAGGGGAATGGAGCTCCTCACAATTTCAGCTCATTTTGGGGGTTGTAGGAGCTCCAATGGACGAGATTTGCAAGAGGGAGAGTTGCAAACTGTAATAGAGTGATGGAGTGGGGTCGTTTTCAGCAAGGAATGGGTTTGGGAAGGATTTGGGATCATAATTTTGAGAGAGGGCAACAAAAAATGTGAAAAGGAGCTAGGGAAGGGGGCTGTTGTGAAGGAAGTACCCCATTTAGGGGTTTTCTATGGACGGACCATACATGGGAGGGGTGTACTACCCAAAATACCCCCACGCATGAAGTTTCACATCAAGTGGGCCCCATCGGATGGCGATGCATCGCCGGATCGGCGATGGCATCGCCGACCATCTCGCACGGTGGTCGGTGGGACCACATGGGTCGGGTCCCCCCTGGCCCATGGACTCCAAAAATATATGGGCCCCACCTTAGTTCATTCTAGATTGCCCTAGGGAGGCCCAAACATGCATTCGGGGCTTTTCGGGGCCAATCTGTAAATCTGAATGTAATCCTCTATTATGCAGCATATGATTTTGAGGTAGAAGGAGCTAATACATCCATCTAGAGCATTATTTGCTAAAGATTACAAACTTAGAATGGCGTAATGGCCAGTTTTCATGAAATTTTACTATTCACTGTAAAATTTTATCAAAGTATGATTTTATATCATTTTCACATTAGGATCAATGCCTAACATGAAAAGAATAAGAAATAATTGAAGAATGAAGTGGTGAGAGGAAGAATTTTAAAGAATTTAGGTGAACTAAGGTTTTTAAGCCCTAACGATTAAATGTAAGGGTTGTGGTTGTCCCACAGTCCAAGGATTTATATTTATGGGTTTAGAATTATTTAAAAAATGTCTCAACCCACCTACCTACAACCTATGAGCTACTTAGGTCGCTTCACGCGACCCTAGATGCGTTACGGACTCGATCGCGCGATCGATACGAATAGACTTCGCCTATTGGCGAATCTGCGATCCTATAAGTGTTTCTAGACCTTTCTCACACCCACCTAAGTCAAAGGAAGCGACAGCGTATGTCGCGTGACCATAACCCAGGCCCGGTATAATCTCATTCATGCTTTGATACCAACTTGTAACACCCTGAAAATCGGGGGTCGTGTATAAACTCAACTCCCGAGTTCCAGACCGTCACTTATGCAACAAAAATGATTATGATTCAATGTTGTCTGAGTTAAAGCATTCACATGAGTAAAAGTATACCAAAACTGCAATTCATACTCCAGATTCAGTGATAAAAGCAAGCGGAAGATTAAAGAATATATATATCACTGTATAGAAAAACAAAGTAGATTTCGACTGTCTCTAAAGTATGAATACATCTCTGAGTCTCATATACATGTAAATAAATAAAATCAAATGTCCAAAAAGAGTCCCACTGAGAAGTCCCGTCAACCCAGGCCACCTAAGCAAAGCCGTCGTGTTACTGCATATATGAGAACTCGTCCTGGTCCTCATCATAGTCCGGCTCTGCCTCCTGGATCACCGCCTCACCTGCATCTAAGACAGGGTCTGGTGGCTGTTGCAAACACCATCCCGAAATGTGGGAGTGAGTAGCTAACTCAGTGGAATAATAGAGCAAGGATTAACATGTTCTCAAATCAATCATGAGATAATAGTAAAGCAGTAAATCAAACAATCCTAATATTATTGTTAATGTAATATGACATGACATGATGGATTCTCTCACCGACGTTCTCCCTCATACAACACCATTTTACACCCGCGGCATGCTTGCGTACCGGTCAGTGCTCCACATCTTCCATGCACATGCAATGTAATGGTGATATGATTTTCAAGTTATTATTAGTCCATTCAAACAGCAGGATTGGGAAACTAAGGTACTTCCCTTATATTAATCCCAACACAGATCCTGTCTAGGGTCGTCACTCCTAGTAATCTCATACGAAGTATATTTTGTAGGTCGCTGCAAGGGCTGCCAGGGCTGTTGCTCGCACTCGTTGCACCGCTCCCCCATCACCTTATCAATACAAGCCTACTGTACTCTCACTGCTACGGAAGGGTCGTCGCCTCCCGTAGACTCAGAATACGCTCGCGGTCACTACAAAGGACTTGTCGCCTGATCAGTGTAGGCCGATAGCAAGAATAAAGTGTCCCATACCATCATAATCTGCTCACGAGTCATAGGTGCTCACTGGTCACTACGGGGAGGTTTGTGGCCCCAGCGTAGGCCGACAGCTCGACCACGGTATCCCATACCACCATGCCCAGCTCATGAGTCTTTATGGATCAAGGTACCATGGTTGACAGGGTTTACAATGGTAAGTTCAGTACCCTAGGTTCAAGCAGTAATGACTCATACAGGGTGAACATACAACGGTCAGTCGGGTTACTTGACGGGCTCGACTAGCATGAGCGCATCTCAAGTCGAACGACATGAAGTGTGTAAAACACCTCGTGTGGCCTAACCACTGCCGCCAACTCCAAAACACGACTCGTGTTCATCGACGCGTCGTTCGTGGCAAAGATAGGCCAACCACGAACTTGCTCGGTTGCCGACTGCCTGGACTAGGTATAGTCCCAAACAATTATGAATTCACATCAGCAATCATATAAGAGTATTGGAAATGAAACACAACAATGTGAGCATGTTAACACATGTTATAACATCAACTGAAGTGAATCATCTAACACATGCATTTCATGCATATAATGAAATCATACATATAGCTAACATGTAGGAAATCATTTACGTCAGCATATTAATTGAGAATTCAATCTCAAACTAATTCATAACACCATTTAATTCAATACATACTAATACAAGCATTTATACAAACACTTAAACCATACACTTAAGTCTACATATAGTATGTCGACTCAAAGTGTGCATTTAGGCGAATCTCTTCGCCAAACTAATTATGCACGTATTCCTAGTATCCTAATGCGACAAGAAACCATATCAATCACATCAACAAATTATGGATGAAAACAGTATTTCCTACAAATGACTAAAATGCCCTAAATCTCATATTCTTCGTCTGCTTACGAAACAGGAAACAGACAGCATGTTGTACATGTCAAACGGCATTGCCGTCGATAATCTACTAATAAACGACATTGAAAGTGTTGGAAACAGTCAATCAAAGTGTCTAAAATCTGCACCTTTTCTCCTATAAGGGTATTGATTCGAACGGAGCGTATACGCTTTGTCTACGGCGAATCAGGAACCTAATACACAAGATCCATCAGCTATCATGCCCTGGAAACTAAGGAACCTAAAATCAGCAACTATTTAGGGTATTTTCTTACCTAGAAATGCGATGAAATCACTGACAAAGTGATTGGAGCGTGTTGCTTAATCACGTGCAAAAGGTGGCACGAGCAGCAAGAAATTTCCTTCCTCTCTCTCTCACAATCTCTCACCTTTTCTCTCTCTCAACCTAGGGCTTTTTCCAAATTCGGATGGGAGAGATATGAGAGGGTTTCAAGCCCTTTTATAAGCCCAAACATGCCCAAAATAGGCTTGGGAACAAAGTTTACTTGATGCCTAACCAAATCAGGGCTGTTTCGATCCAAAAGGATATTTCTGGTGGTCCCCTGGCTGAACGCAATCGGACTTAAGTTCATACATGTCGGATGTCACTCTCATCCCATTTTCAGATCATCAGTGTTCGTAGATCGCACGTGGCGGTCCAGTTTCTGTTCAGCGGTCACCGCACGTAGATCAAGTCTACAAGTCTCATTATATGAAATAAAAATTTTTCCTGATCCGAGAGTGTAATTTGGCTGATTTCTGACAGTCAGAACGCTTAATACTGACGCGTCAAGTCGTGTGCCAGATTTGAATTTCAAATTCCAAATCTAACCCTATTCTCACTCTCTTCACTCCAGGCTCAATGAAATAGCCTGTGAATGTTGGTTGGACTTGATTTTTGAAATGATTGTCAAGTCCAGCTATGCAGTTTTAACGGTCTAAGATTGTAGGTATCGGACTTTCGACGCGCGGTCTAGATCCAATACAAAGTTTCAAAGAGGTCCAGAGAACAAACCGGTTTAGAGTTTGATCTGAGGTTTTAGAGTATTATAGCATCATTGGTTCTACTCGCTTTGGGCCTTGTAAAACGTATTTAAAGTGATCAAGGACTATTTCCCAGCTACTCTAGCATTGCGCTAGCTAACTTACACTTATTTTCTAAAGGAATTAATCCTACGCGATTTCTGGTCGAGTTGGTACTCGAGTCCAAGTGCGGATTTTTCCCGAGCGTTACATTATCGCAGGCTAAACCAGATCACGGTGAAGAATAAGTACCCTTTACCCAGGATCAATGACTTGTTTGATCAGTTGAGAGGGGCGAAGTACTTCTCGAAGATTGATCTTCAGTCAAGATATCATCAGTTCCGCGTCAGGGATGAGGACGTGTAGAAGACCGTATTCAGGACCAGCTTTGTCCACTACGAGTTCCTTGTGATGTCGTTCGGTCTCACAAACGCGCCAGCCGTGTTCATGGATCTGATGAACAGGGTATTTTGGCCATTCCTCTATCGATTCGTCATTGTGTTCATAGACGACATTTTTGTATACTCCAGGAGTCGAGAGGAGCATGAGGAGCACTTGCGCTTGGTCCTGGATACACTCAGACAGCATCAGTTGTTCGTACAGTACAAGAAGTGTGACTTCTAGAAGCAGGAAGTGAAGTTCCTGGGACACGTGGTGTCCAAGGATGGGATGGCAGTTGACCTGTCCAAGGTAGCTGCAGTTCAGGACTGGGAGCAGCCTGTTTCTGTCACTGAGGTGAGGAGTTTCTTGGGTCTGACTGGCTATTATAGACGTTTCATTTGAGATTTCTCGAAGATCGTCGGACCTCTATCTCAGTTGACACGGAAGGATGTGAAGTTCGCCTGGAATGACAAGGCGGAGTCAGCTTTTCAGGAGCTGAAGGACAGGCTTACGTCCACCCCTGTGCTAGTATTTTCAGAACAAGGGGTTAGATACATGATATATACTGACGCGTCTAGCGTTGGTCTGGGTTGTGTCCTTATGCAGAAGGACAGGGTAATTTCATATGCCTCGAGACAATTAAGGAAGCACGAGGAGAATTACCCTACACATGACCTTGAGTTGGCACCTGTCATATTTGCATTGAAGCTCTGGAGATATTACCTCTATGGAGAGGAGTTTGAGCTCTTTTGTGACCACAAGAGCCTGAAGTACATATTCACGCAGCGAGACTTGAATATGAGGTAAAGGCGATGAATGGAGACTTTGAAGGACTTCAAGTTCGAGATTTCCTACCATCCTGGCAAGGCGAACCTTGTGGCTAACGTGTTGAGCCGCAAGAAGGCGATAGAGTTTACGGCTCCGCTGATAGTTGCTGAGTGGGACATGGTTGAGTTTTTACGAGACTTTGAGCAGAAACTCATTGTGGAGGAGCCGTATGAGTTTATCGCACATGTGCAGGTGCGATCTTTTATCGATGACAGAGTCATCGCGGCGCAGAGGGATGATGCGCGTTTGACTGAGCTTCAAGAGCAGACCAGTGATGATGCAGACGCCGAGTGGCGAGTTGGCATGGATGGGGGCTTATGTTACCGTGGACGCCTATGCGTTCCAGATGTCCCTAACTTGAGACGAGAGATTCTCGAGGCTGCGCACTATACCAGACTTGCGATGCATCCGGGAAGCACAAAGATGTATCGTGACGTGAGGAGGACATATTAGTGGGAGGGTATGAAGACCCACATCGCAGAGTTCATGTCCCATTGTCTCACTTGCCAGCAGGTGAAGGCAGATCATCGCTGACAACCTGGACTCCTTCAGCCTATGCCTATAGCTGAGTGGAAGTGGAACTTCATTTCCATGGATTTTATCTCAAGGCTGCCGAAGACGAGGAAGGGACATGATTCTATTTGGGTGATCGTCGACCGTCTGACGAAGTCGGCGCACTTCCTACTGATCAGAGTTACGAACTCTGCAGACATGCTGGCTAGACTGTATATCAGAGAGATCGTGCGTCTGCATGGAGTTTCGTTGGAGATCGTGTCGGATAGAGACACGCATTTCACTTCTATTTTCTGGACTCGCATTCAGGAGGCTATGAGTGTGAAGTTGAAGTTCAGTACTGCCTTCCACCCACAGACAGACGGACAGACAGAGCGAGTGAACCAGATTCTAGAGGACATGTTGCGGGCTTGCGCATCGGACTTCAAGGACAGTTGGGATGATTGTCTTGCATATGTGGAGTTCGCGTACAACAACAGTTTCCAGGTGAGTATCGGTATGGCACCTTATGTGATTGGCCCAGAGTTAGTGCAGGCGACGTCGGAGAAGATTGATATTATTAGATGCTGGATTCTCACAGCGCAGAGTAGACAAAAGAGTTATGCCGATACGAGACGGTGCCCGCTAGAGTTCACGGTTGGGGATCATGTATTTTTATGAGTTTTCCCTATGAAGGGAGTCCTTCGGTTCGGGAAGAAGGGGAAGCTGGCACCGCGATTCATTGGACCATTTCATATTCTCGATCGTGTGGGTGCAGTGGCTTATCGTCTGACTTTACCCACACCTCTCGCGAGCATTCACAACGTATTTCATGTTTCTATGCTGAAGAAATACGTTTTTGATCCTTCCCATATAATCAGATGGGAGCAGGTGCAGTTAGGAGAGGATGTTACATATATACTGCGACCGACACGTATACTAGACAAGAAGGAGCAGGTACTTCATAGCAAGGTGATCCCCCTTGTGAAGGTGTTGTGGACGCATCACTCTAAGGAAGAGGCTACCTGGGAGACAGAAGCCGAGATCAGAAAGAACTACCCACAGCTTCTCGAGGAGTATGAAAAAGTATAAATTTTGAGGATGAAATTTTTGTTAAGGGGGGTAGATTGTAACGCCTTGGAAAAATCTGTACTAAGACTCGAGTACTAACTTGATCGAAAATCGCTTAGGATTAATTCCTTTAGAAAATAAGCGCAAGTTAGCTAGCGCAACGCAAGAGTAGCTGTGAAATTGTCCCTGAACACTTTAAATACGTTCTACAAGATCCAAAAATTGTAGAATCAATGACGCTATAATACCCTGAAACCTAGGATCAAACTCTAAACCCGTTTGCTCTCAGGAACCCTTTGAAACTTTATATTGGATCTAGATCGCGCGTCGGAAGTCCGATACCTACAATCTTAGACCATTACGACCGCTTAGCTGGACTTGACAATCATTTCGAAAATCAAGCCCAACCGACGTTCAGAGGCTATTTCATTGAGCCTGGAGTGAAGAGAGTGAGAAATGGGTTAGATTTGGAAATTTTAATCCAAATTTAGCACGTGACTTTGCGCGTTATTATTAAGCGTTCTGACCGTCAGAATTCAGTCAAGTTTCACCCTCGGATCAGGAAAAATTTCTATTTCATATCATGAGACTTGTAGACCTGATTTAGGTACGATGACCGCTGAACTGAAACTGGACCGCCACGTGCAATCTACGAACTCTACCGGACTGAATACTGGGTGTGAGCAACATCCAGTGACCATGAGCTTAAGTCCAATCGCGTTCGACCAGGGGACCTCCCGAAACGTTCTTTTGGATCGAAACAGACCCGATTTGGTTATAACCTAAGTATACATTGTTCCTAAGTCTAAATAGGTGAGGTTTTAGCCTATATAAGGGCTTTAAACCCTCACATATCTCACCCATCCGAATTTGCTAGAAACCTTAGCTAGAGAGAGAGAGAAAGTGAGAGATTGTGGGAGACCTTGTGAGAGATCTTCCTGCCGATTGCTCCACCTTTTTGCACATATTGAAGCAACGCGTTCGAATCACTTTTTTGGTGATTTTCAATGCACTCTTAGGTAAGAAAACCCTAACTACTTGTTGTTTTGGAGTTTCCTTCGATTCGTTAGCGAAGTAGCTTATACGTCTTGTATATTAGGTCGCCTGTACGCTGTTGACGAAGCGTATACGTTCAAATCGAAACGATACAAGTCTAGGGCAAAAGGTGAGGATTTTAGACGCTTTGATTGACTGATTTCAAAGCTTTCAATGTCGTTTAATAGTAGATTATCGACGGCAACGCCGTTTGACATGTACAACATGCTATCCGTTTTCCGTTTTGTAAATGTATGGAAAATATGAGATTTAGGGCATTTTAGTCATTTGTAGGAAATACTGTTTACATCCATATTTTGCTGAAATGTTTGTCATGGCTTCTTGTCGTGTTAGTATATTAGGAATGCGTGCATGATTGGTTTGGCGAAGAGATTTGCCCTAATGCGTACTTTGGGTCGACATACGCTATATAGACTAAAGTGTGTAGATTAAGTGTTTGTATAAATGTTTGTACTAGTATGTATTGAGTAAATGAAGTTGTGAATGAGTTTTGAGATTGAATTCTCAAGTAATATGCTGATGTATATGATTTTCACCATGTTGGCTATATGTATTGATTTCATCATATATATATATATAATGCATGTGTTGGATGATTTGTTTAAGTGGTATGTTATAACATGTTTCAACATGCTTATATTGTTGTATTTCATTTCCATTACCCTCATATGATTACTGATGTTGACTTACAAATGTTTGGGGCTATACATTAGTCTAGGCAGTCGGTAATGGATCAAATTCGTGGTTGGCTTCTGTTTGCCACGAAGGACGCGTCGATGAACGCGAGTCGTGTTTTGGGTTGGCGGAAGTGGTTAGGCCATACGAAGTGTTTCACGCACTTCATGTCGTTTGACTTGAGATGCACTCGTACTAGTCTAGCCCATCAAGTAACCCGACTGCCCGTTGTATGTTCACCATGTATGAGTCATAACTGCTTGAACTTAGGGTACTGAACTTACCATTGGAAACCCTGTTAACCAGATACCTTGATCCATAAAGACTCATGAGCCGAGCATGTTGGTATGGGACACCGTGGTCGAGCTATCGGCCTACGCTGGGGCCACAAACCTCCCCGTAGTGACCAGTGAGCACCTATGACTCGTGATCCGATTGTGGTGGTATGGGACACTACATTCGAGCTGTCGGCTTACACTGATCAGGTGATGAGCCCTTTGTAGTGACCGCCAGCGTATTCTAAGTCTACGGGAGGCGATGACCCTTCCGTATCAATGAGAGTACATTAGGCCTATATTGATAAGGTGATGGGGGAGCGGTGCAACGAGTATGAGCAACAGCCCTGACAGCCCTTGCAGTGACCTACAAATTTAACATCGTATGAGATTACTAGGAGTGACGACCCTAGACAGGATCTGTGTTGGGATTGACATGAGGGAAGTACCTTAGTTTCCCAATACTGTTGAATGAAAGGACTAAAAATAACTCGGTAAACATTATCCATATCGCATTGCATGTGCCTGGAAGATATGGAGCACTGAGGAACGCAAGCATACCGCGGGCGTAAGATGGTACCGTATGAGGGTGTAACACCCCGGATTTTGGCCAACCTGGGATTAGACGTCCTTAGGCAATGGGTTAATTAAAATACCTGAAAAATTGCTTAGAACCCAATTTCATAGCCAAAGAAATCACTTAGGATTAATTCCTTTAGAAAATAAGAGTAAGTTAGCTAGCGCATTGCTAGAGTAGCTGGGAAATAGTCCCTGATCGCTTTAAATACGTTCTACAAGACCCAAATCGAGTAGAACCAATGAAGCTATAATACTCTAAAACCTCGGATCAAACTCTAAGCCGATTTGTTCTCTGGACCACTTTGAAACTTTGTATTGGATCTAGACCGTGCGTCGAAAGTCTAATACCTACAATCTTAGACCGTTAGAACCACCTTGTTGGACTTGACAATCATTTCAAAAATCAAGTCCAACCGATAATCACAGGCTATTTCATTAAGCCCGGACTGAAGAGAGTGCGAATAGGGATAGATTTGGAATTTAAAATTCAAATCTGCCACACGACTTGACGCATCAGTATTAAGCATTCTGACCATCAGAATTCAGCCAAATTATACCCTCGGATCAGAAAAAATTTCTATTTCATATCATGAGACTTGTAGGCCTGATCTACGTGCGATGACCGCTGAACTGAAACTGGACCACTACTTGCGATCTGTGAACCCTGCCAGACTGAAAACTTGATGTATGCTAGATCCAGTATGCATGAGCTTAAGTCTAACCGCATTTGGCCAGGGGACCACCAGAACTGTACTTTTGGACCGAAACAGCCCTGAATTGGATATAACCTAAGTAAACTTTGTTCCCGAGCCTATTCCAGGCATTTTTATGCTTATAAAAGGGGTTGAAACCCTCACTCCTCTCTCCCATCCGAATTTGAGAAAAATCCTAGATTGGGAGAGAGAAAAGGTGAGAGTTTGTGAGAGAGAGTAGGAGAGAATTTACCTGCCGTTGCACTACCTGTTGCAAGTACTTTAGCAACACACCTCAATCACTTGGCCGGTGATTCTTCTGTGTTTTCAGGTAAGAAAATATCCTAAGAAGTTGCTAATTTGAGGTTCACTAGGATCCATAGCTTGTTAACCTATAGATCTTGTAAAACAGGTCCTCTATTCGCCGTAGACGAAGCGTATATGCTCCGTTCGAATTCACACATCTATAAGAGATAAGGTGCGACTTTTAGACGCTTTGATTGACTGTTTCCAACGCTTCCAATGTCGTTTAATAATAGATTATTGACGGCAACGCCGTTTGACATGTACAACATGCTGTCCGTTTCCTGTTTCGTGAACCGGCGAAGAATATGAGATTTAGGGCATTTTAGTCATTTGTAGGAAGTACTGTTTTCATGCATATTTTGTTGATGTGATTGACATGGTTTATTGTCGCATTAGAATGTTAGGAATACGTGCATAATTAGTTGGCGAAGAGATTCGCCTAAATGCGCACTTCGGGTCGACATACTATATGTAGACTTAAGTGTGTAGTGTAAGTGTTTGTATAAATGCTTGTATTAGTATGTATTGAGTTAAATGGTGTTATGAATTAGTTTGAGATTGATTTCTCAATTAATATGCTGGTGTAAATGGTTTCCTACATGTTAACCATATGCATGATTTCATTATATGAATGAAATGCATGTGCTTGATGATTCACTTAAGTTGTATGTTATAACATGTACTTGATGATTTCATTATGATTTAGTTTGAGATTGAATTCTCAATTAATATGCTGATGGAACTGATTTCCTATATGTTGGCGATATGCATAATTTCATTATATGTATGAAAGGCATGTGTCAGATGATTTACTTAAGTTGTACGATATAACATGTGTTAACATGCTCACATGGTTGTATTTCATTTCCAATACTCTTACATGAATTACTGATGTGAATTCATATGTGCTTGGGACTATACCTAGTCCAGGTAGTCGGTAACTGAACGAATTCGTAGTTGGCTTATCTTGGCCACGAAGGATGCCTCGATGAACGTGAGTCGTGTTTGGAGTTGACGGCAGTGGTTAGGCCACGCGAAGTGTTTCACGCACTTCATGTCGTTCGACTTGCGATGCGCTCGTGCTAGTCGAGCCCATCAAGTAACCCGATTGGCCGTTGTATGTTCACCTTGCATGAGTCATAACTGCTTGAACCTAGGGTACTGAACTTACCATTGTAAACCCTGTTAACCATGGTATCTTGATCCACGAAGACTCATGAGCCGGGCATGGTGGTATGGGACACCGTGGTCGAGCTGTCAGCCTACGCTGGGGCCACAAACCTCCTCGTAGTGACCAGTGAGCACCTAGTCTCGTGAGCAGATTATGGTGGTATGAGACACTATATTCTTGCTGTCGGCCTACACTGATCAGGCGACGAGTCCTTTGTAGTGACCGCGAGCGTATTCTGAGTCTACGGGAGGCGACGACCCTTCAGTAGCAGTAGAGTACAATAGGCCTGTATTGATAAGGTGATGGGGGAGCGGAGCAACGAGTGCGTGCAACAGCCCTGACAGCCCTTGCAGCGACCTACAAAATATACATCGTATGAGATTACTAGGAGTGACGACCCTAGACAGGATCTGTGTTGGGATTGATATAAGGGAAGTACCTTAGTTTCTCAATCCTGCTGTTTGAATGGACTAATAACAACTCGAAAATCATATCACCATTACATTGCATGTGCCTGGAAGATGTGGAGCACTTAAGGGAGTATGGCATGCCGCGGTCGTAAGATGGTGCCGTATGAGGGAGATCGTCGGTGAGGGCATACATCACGTCATGTCATATTGCATTAACAACAATATTAGGATTGTCTGATTTACTGCTTTACTATTAGTGCATGATTGATTTGATAACATGCTAATCTCTGCTCTCTTATCCCACTGAGTTGATCACTCACTCCCACGTTACGGGACGGTGTTCCTGGACACCCACCAGACCCTTTTGTGATTGCAGATGATGGCGCGGCCTGCGAGGCTGAGCTGGAGTTGATGATGATGAGGAGGATTCCTCCTTTATGCATGATCTGATTGACGAGATTTCAGGGAGGTGGATTAGATACCTTGACACTTGTCATTTTATATTTTTAGAACACTCATGTTTATCCTTTTGGTTTACTTTTGGAGTATACATGTATGTATATAACCTGGTAACATATTCACACTTTGGAGACACAACAGTTTATATATGTTATACATACTATCACAGTCTTCCGCTTGTAACTTTAACCATCTCTGGAGCGTGATATGCTGTTTTAGCTTAATCTCACTCATGTTTAATACATTATCACAGACAACATTCAATCATACATATCTATGTTACATAAATAACATTTTGGAACTCGGGAGTTGGGTTTTTGCTCGACCCCCCGATTTTTGGGATGTTACAGAGGGAGTATGTGGTGAGGGCATCCATCATGTCATTTCATGCATACATTAACAACAGTATCTAGGAATGTTTGATTGATTGCTTTATTATTATTGCATGATTGATTTGAGAACATGCTAATCTCTGCTCTATTATTCCATTGAGTTGATCACTCACTCTCACGTTACGGGATGGTGTTTGCAACACCCACCAGACCCTGTCTTAGATGCAGGTGATGCGGAGATTCAGGATGCAGGGCCAGACTACGACGAGGACCAGGACAAGTTCTCATATATGCAGTTTTACGATGGCTTTACGTAGGTGACCTGGATCGGCGGGACTTCTTAGTGGGACTTCTCAGAGATGTATTCATACTTTGGAGACAGTTGGAGAGTATTTTGTTTTCATACAGTGATATATATATCTTTCAGTCTTCCGCTTGCGTTTTATCACTGGATCTGGAGTATGAATTGCAGTTTTGGTATAATCTTACTCATGTAAATGCTTTAACTCAGACAACATTGAATCATAATCATATTTGTTGCATAAGTGATGGTCTAGAACTCGGGAGTCGGGTTTCTACATGACCCCTGATTTTTAGGGTGTTACAAGCAATTAGAGTACTGCAGCTGCCTAAAAGTGGCAGAGGTGGGTCCCACGTAGGGCCACCCTCACGTCTCATATATGTGGTATGAAATATATATTATATAATATACTATAACTACTACACAGTAGCTTTATGTAGTAAAAGGGAGAGGTGGGACCCACGTAGGGCCCACCCTCATACATATTTTTTTAATACATAAGAAATATAAATATAATATATAATATTATATTTACACCCACATGCAGCAATTGCTGCTGAAAGGAGGCAAAGGTGGTTCCCATGTTGGGCCCACCACAACATATATTTTAAATATATTATAATATATATATATATATATATATATATATATATATATATATATATATATATATATATATATATATATATATATATATATATATATATATATATAAACACTTCAAACGTCCAGGCCGTGGATGGCCTAGACGGTTACAACCATGCACAAGTCAGGGAGGGCCCCACACATGGGAGTGGGTCCCACAGCCCATCAGAATGGGTGGATGGTGTAGGTGGGTCCCATGGACTCCACCGTACACTACACGATTAGCCACCCCTACAAGGAAATCACTGCCAAGGCCTTGGTGTTGCAACGAGGTATCTTTCACCCAGTCTACCACTTGAGGTATAGATCAAGGTGTAGAAGTGGGCCCCACAACGACATGGTCCACTGTCCAGAATGGTGGATGGTTTGGATAAGGCACATACATCATGGTGTGGCCCACCAAACTGGATGAACGGTCATGGATGGGTCCTGACCTTAGCGTTGAAAGGAGGTATCTCCACTCAGAATGCCAGTTGAGCCATGGAATTGGGTGTACGTTAGCACACCTGCTAGGGATCGAAACCAAGACCTCAAGTGTTTGAAACGAGGTATCTCTACTCAGTCTGTCATGTGAGCCATGGATCTGGCATGGATAACCCATCAAGGAGGGCCCCACACGGACGTGGGTCCCAATGCCCAGGATGGGTGGAAGGTTTGGATAGAACACATGCACCATGGTATGGCCCCACACGTGGGGTGGAGGGCGTGAATGGGTCCCCCACTGTCCGTACACACTCCACTGACAGCATACTTCACTGATGGCTACTCCCACTGTCAACCACACTTCACTGTTAGCTAATCCCACTGGCGCATCCACCTCAACGGACAGTGTGGGTGTACACCTCATCAAGGTGGGTCCCACGTGGCCCACCTTCTTTGAATCAACCTAATATTTGTGTTTCCTTTCATCTAGGCCTTTGTGACCTTCCGGTCATGCAGGCCCCAAAAGGGATCAAGGTGGCCCATTTATGTAGATGGCATGGGTACAATACACACAATATAGGTGGGCCATGATCATAGAAATAAAAGGGAAAAAGAGAAAGGAGAGATAGTAGACAACAGAGGTGATGGAGGGGCCCCGCCACTATGGGCCCCTCTTTGATACAAAATATACATCAAGGTGGGTCCCACATACATGGACCCTTAATCAAACAAAATGAATGAAAAATAAAGATCTAAGATCACCCACCGGCTTCTTCTTGCTCCTATGGGTTCCTTAGCACCTTAGCTTTGATTCCAATGGAGAAGATGAGGAATGGATGGCTAGGATGGGAGATCTTGGGATGGAAAGGTGGGCCACACTTGAAGTTTTGAAAGAGAGGGAGAGGTTTGGAGAGCTCATACGTATGGGATTTTTTTGTTGCTTGGAATGAAGCTTTGAGAAATGAGAGAGAGTTGTAAAGGGAGAGAGAGAGAGTGATGGATGATGGAGTGATAGATGTGGTGATGATGGGTGTGTAAGACTCCTTTTGACTTTTGTGGCCTTTTGTGAAAAGCATGGCTTGTGTAAGGACTTCTTGACTTTTGAGGCATTTTGTGTAAGAAAAGTATGGGCATGGAAGAACTTTTGGACTTTTGTGGCTTGCTTGGGAAAGGGTGAAAGTGATATGTACTTGACATGTGATGTGATGGGATTGATTGATTGATGGGATTGATGTGACAACTCATAGAGATTCTCTTGGGTTTCGCAACGTGCGGCATTTTCCTCTCACTGAACGTCGGCCCATATCTCCTAACCAGGGTATCGCCAGTCGCGGCATCGAAACCGCAGCGATGGCGCGGTCGCTATGGTAAAGATCTTGGGTTGAGTCGATACGAGTTGACGGCATACGAATCAGAGTCGTGCACAAATATCGGTTAAGGGTAGAAGGTTGCCGAAATTTGACCGGTAAGACCGCGGAAGTCTAAAGAACGGTATGGACTAAGATACGGGTCTTACAAGGCCCTACTTGGCCCATCATCAAAATCACAAATCTAGTCCTATAAACACCCACCATTTGATCTTCTACTTGGTTCTTTGGCTTCCTTAGTTCCTAGGCTTCCTCTTTAAGGGTGTGAGATGAAGATTGAAGGGTTGGATTGAGAGTTTTAGGGTAGAAAGTGGGCCACACACTTGGCTATTTTCTCTCCTTGGAGCTTCTCCTTAGACGTCCTCTCTAGGTTGAAAATGGTGGAGAAGTGAGAGAGAAAGGGGATGGGATGGGTTGCTTGTGTAAGAGAGATGAAATGAAGTGATGGGTGTGAGTGACATGAGAGTTGACTTGGGGTAGGTTGCTTATCTTGGGGAGAAAGAAAGCATGGGCTAGTGATGGGATGTATATTTAGTTGATTGATGTGAAAGGTGGGTAGAGATATATGTGGGTCCACAACTCCTGGTCTGCGTATCGCATTGGTGTGCAAGTCATGACATTAGAACCGTGGCGACGGCGCGGTCGCTAAGGTACAAGTCTCGGGTCGAGTCGATTCAGATCTATGGCATGCGACTTAAGGTCACGCGCAAATGTTGTCTACAGGTCGCTAGTTGCAGAATTCAACAGGGAGGATCACGAGAGTCTAAGGAACCTTACAGACTACAAGATGGCCCTTACAAAGATCTTGGATTGAAATGAATATTAAAAGCATGGATTTGATGATTAAGAATCACAAAGGCAAGGTATAGATCTTAGGAGACCAAGATTGAATATTTTAAGACCTTAAGGTTCAAGGAAACCAAGTGGAGAAGGAAGGAAGTCGAAAGTACAAAGTATAAAAATTCACAGAATCTGAACTTCACTGTCTATGTCATCGATCGCCTGTCGATGTCATCGAAGCCAGTGTTTGATGACATCGAACACGGGTCGATGACATCAAAAAATTACATAAAAATCAAGTTTGGTTACTAGACAAATTGGATGCAGTTCTCGATGACATTAAAACTCTTTACGATTGCTCGAAGACCTGCTCGATGACATCGAAGGCAGTTCAATGACATGGAGATTTTTACGAATTTCTGGAGCAACTCACTAGAACACTCTAGACACATTCTTGATTATTCGAACACCCTTGGATGACATTGAAGGACTGTTCGATGACATCTAAGGTATGTTCGATGACATGAAGAGTTACGTAGTGTGAAAGGCGTTACACAGTGTGAAAATACGCGACTTCCGAATTCAAGTTACGTTCGATGACATCGAAGGTTGTTCGATGACATCAAAGGCATTACGCATAGTGGGTAAATTTGAGGCGATTTCCAAAGACGGCCGGACAAAGGCTATAAATATGGGTTGTTTAAGGAGTTCTATGGAGGAATTAGGTTATAAGGAGCAACGTCAAAGGGTGGAGCAGCCTCCCAAGAGTTTTTCTTCATTCTTTTTCTATTTTTATTGCTTTCTTTTAGGATTTTAGTTTCAACTATGTCTATGGTTGGCTAAACCTCTTAGTTAGGGCTAAGAGGTGAATCTTATAACGAGTTGGGATGATTATCTTGCTTTAATTCTTATTCTTGTTAAAACTCATTGATTTCTAGTTTGATATTAAAGGAATATTTTTAGTTTTCTATGATTTATTGTGACTCAAATTACAATAGATGTTATGATAGCCTTGGATATCTTCTTTTCTTGTTTTGAGATTGTGAGATTGGTAAATCTTATTGTTTATCATCGTCTCCTAGGCATGGCAGGATGATGGAATCCCTTCCCATCATCACAATACTCCTTCATTGAGGATTAGGTCAATGAAAAGTTCAGAGATTTGATTTAATTTCTTTTTCTTCCAATTGGATAGGATATGACTCCAATTCCAATTGTGTTCCTTGAATTAAGGTAGCATCTTGATAGCTATAAGTGGATTCTTGGCACCCTAGTTCCCACTTTTCAATTTATAAGTTTTAATCAACATTATTCAAAATTACTATCTCTTATTCTAGATTTAGATTTAGATCTTTTTCTAGTTCTAGTTATTTTTAGAATACATACAAGTCTAGTCCCTATGGATTCAACCTCGGTCTTACCGAGTTATTACTACATCGCGACCCTACACTTGGGGTTGTGAAAAGGTTTTTGGTGCCGTTATCGGGGACTACCGCTATATTTTTTTAAGGTTAATTAGCATTGGAATTAGGTTAAGATTAGAGTTTATTTTTCTGGTATGCTTCTAGGTTAGGATTTTTTCTAAAATTATTTCTAGAAACTAACATTGTTTTCTGTTTTGTAGGATCCTAACATGACAACTCTTATTCAATAATTTTGTTCCAACCCCCTCTCTTATATTTTCTAAATATCTTATTTGTTTTAGTTTTTATAGTTTTCTTTTTTAGGTTTAGTTACTTGAGAGCTAAGAGTGTTTCATGCCCAAGTGGGTTCGTGACAATACCCTCCATCTCTTGAGTGGAGGATTATTTGAAGGGTTGATTATCCATCAAAGGATTAGACACCACTTGAGATCCTCTCATTTAATTAAAGTGATGAGTGCAAATCAACCTCAACAACTAGTTGAGGAGGCCTAGGATGAGAATGAGGTGTATCATGCACCCCGCCTCGTACTCTACGAGATTATTTACAACCGGTGGGGGTGAGTACACCTTCCTGCATGATATTTTCATTGAATGCAGGAACTGTGGATATTAAACCAGGGGTAATTCAACTCCTCCCTAAGTTTCATGGACTAAAATTTTAAAGTTCATACTTGCATATGAAAGAGTTTGATGATATAATATATACATTACACTTTCTAAACGTGTCCGAGGACACAGTTAGACTGAAATTGTTTCCTTTCTCTTTAAAAGAAAAGGCTAAGTCGTGGTTACATTCCTTAAGACCAAGGTCCATTAGAACATGGGCCGAGATGATAAGGGAGTTCCTTAAAAAGTTATTTCCCTATTGTAAAATGAATACCTTAAGGAATGTAATCATGAATTTGTGCAAAAAGAGGATGAGACTTCTTCCAATGTTGGGAGCGATTTAAGGATCTCATAAATTCATGTCCACAACTTGGCTATGAAATATGGCATATAACAAGATTTTTTATGAGGGATTCACCTCACCCATGCACCAATTTGTGGATATGATGGGTCATGGGGAATTTATGAATAAGGAAGCCGATGATGCGTGGGATTATTTTGATAAACTTGCAAAAAATGTGCAATCATGGGATACCTCCTCAAGAACTACCACCTCTAAGCCCACTCAATAAAGGGAAAGGGGATGAATTTATGTTTTAAAAGATGAAGATGATATAAATGTAAGAATGGCCAAACTCACAAGAAAAGTTGAGGCCATGGAACTTAAGAAGGTAGAACCCGACAAGGATGTGGAAGTTGTTTGTGGTATTTTTGCTTGTAACATCCATACAACTGAGAATTTCCCAACAATTCCTACTTTTCAAGAGATATTGAATGAGTAATCAAATACAGTAAACAATTACCAAAGACCTTTTAGTGGACCCACCTCAAATACATATAACTCAAGTTAGAAGAACCATCCAAATTTCAGTTAGAGGAATGGACAAACTGCTACTCCTGAAGGGATCCTTAACAAATTTCTGAATCAAAGGAAACCTTAAGAGGATCCAATATTAAAACATATACAAAATTAAGAGTTTTTTAATCAGGGTATGCTATAAGCCTTTGAAGACCTTACAAAGGCCATCCAAAGGCTTGAGATAAAAAATTCGATTGGGGAGTAGGCTAAGTCTATCACCACTCTTAAGAGTGGGAAGATTATTGACAAAACTATTTCGATGAGGGCTGAAAAGCCTATGGACCCAGAAGAAGACAAGAATGATAGGCCTAGCATTGCTCCACATGGGTTAGAACCGGAACCTTAAACTAAGCTGATTGGGACATTCCCTCAACGGTTGATTGCACCAAAACCTCTAACTAACACTCAGAATATTCTAGAGGTGTTTAAGCAAGTGAAGGCCAACATCCCTCTATTGGATGCTGTTAAACAAATCCCTTCATATGCCAAATTTTTGAAAGATCTATACACTACCAACAGACGAGAAAAAATTCAAAAGAAAATATTTTTGATAGAAAAAGTGAGTTTTATCCTCAAGCAAGACCCCACAAAAATACAAGGATCTCGGTAGCCCAACTATCACTTGTGTAATTGGGAACCACCAAATTGAGCACACACTTCTTGACTTGGGAGCAAGCATAAATCTGATCCCTTTCTCGATTTACGAAGAACTGGGTCTAGGTGAATTAAAACCCACACGGACCATATTACAACTTGTCGATCGTAAATTAGTGTACCGAGAGGGATGATTGAGGATGTGTTGGTCCAAGTTGATCTATTCTACTATCCAATAGATTTTATTATCTTAGATACTCAACCCATCATAGATGTGCGCACTCAGATACTCATCATTCTTGGTCACCCATTCCTTGCTACATCAAGTGTTATCATTAATTGTAGAAATAAAATTATGAATTTATCTTTCAGAAACATGACATTGGATCTCAACATCTTTTTTAATATAAATAAATAGTCAAAGGATGATGACGATACCCACTACATTAACATGACCGATTCTTTCATGAAAGATAGAGCACTTTTGACTCTATACTCTGACTGTAACATCCCGAAAATCGGGGGTCGAGCCAAAACTCCACTCCCGAGTTCCAGAACATCATTTATGCAACGTTTTCAATGATGGATAAATGTTGTTCATATTAGTACAGAAAACATGAGTGGGATTAGACCAAAACAGCATGTCATACTCCAGAGACAGTTAAATTAGTAAGCGAAAGAATGTAATAGATATATAAAGTATATGAACTATTGTGGGTCTCCAGAGTGTGAACATGTTACTAGGTTAAACATATACATGTATACTTCAAAAATGATAAAAAGAATATACATGGGTGTGTAAGAAAAAGGTAAAATACCAAGTATATTGGCATCTAATCAGTAACCCTATAACCCCGTCAATCAGAACCTGCATATAAGAGGGATCCTCCTCATCATCATCAAGTCCGGCTCTGCTTCGCAAGCATCGCCATCATCTGCAATTAAAATGGGAACTGTTTGGTGTGCGCAACACCGTCTCGCAATGTGGGAGTGAGTAATTAACTCAGTGGAATTATAGAGCAAAGATTAGCATATTCTCAAATCAATCATGCGATAATACTAAAGCAATTAATCAAACATTCCTAGATACTGTTGTTAATACAATATGACATGACATGATGGATGCCCTCACCGACATTCTCCCTCATACGGCACCATCTGCGTCCACGACATGCTTGCGTACCGCTCAGTGCTCCACATCTTCCAGGCACATGCAATGTGATATTGATATGATTATCGAGTTATTATTAGTCCTTTTCATACAGCAATATTAGGAAACTAAGGTACTTTTCTTATATCAATTCCAACACAGATCCTGTCTAGGGTCGTCACTCCTAGAAATCTCATACGATGTTATATTTGTAGGTCACTGCAAGGGCTGTCAGGACTGTTGTTCGCACTCGTTGCACCGCTCCCCCATCACCTTATCAATACAGGCCTAATTATCCTTAAGACTGCATCAGGACTCGTCGCCCTCATGCGGTATCAAGATAAACTCAAGGTCACTATAAAGAGCTCGTCACCAATCAGTGTAGGCCGACAGCAAGAATATAGTGTCCCATACCACCAAAATCTGCTCAGAGTAGGGTGCTCACTGGTCACTACGGGGAGGTTTGTGGCCCCAGCGTAGGCCAACAGCTCAACCCCGGTGTCCCATACCACCATGCCCGGCTCATGAGTCTTATTGGATTAAGGTACCATGGTTAACAGGGTTTTCAATGGTAAGTTCAGTACCCTAGGTTCAAGCAGTTATGACTCATACATGGTGAACATACAATGGCCAGTCGGGTTACGTGAAGGGCTCGACTAGCACGAGCGCATCTCAAGATGAACGACATGAAGTGCATGAAACACCTCGTGTGGCCTAACCACTGCCGCCAACCCAAAACACGACTCGCGTTCATCGACGCGTCCTTTGTGGTACCTAGAAACCAACCACGAATTTGATCCATTACCGACTGCCTGGACTAGGTCATAGCCCCAAGTATTAGTGCATCAACATCAATAAGCATAGGTGAGTAACAGAAATGAAGTACAACATTGTAAGAAAGTTGACACATGTTATAACATACGACTTAAGCAAATCATCCCACACATGCATTTTATGTATATAATGAAATCAATACATATAGCTAACATGATGGAAATCATTTACATCAGCATATTACTTGAGAATTCAATCTCAAAACTCCAACACAACACCATTTACTCAATACATACTAATACAAACATTTATACAAACACTAGACTACTCACTTTAGTCTACATAGCGTATATCGACTCAAAGTGCGCTTAAGGGCGAATCTCTTCGCCAAACCAATCATGCACACATTCCTAATATTCTAACACGATAAATAGCCATGGCAAACATTTCAGCAAAATATGCTTGTATACAGTATTTCCTACAAATGACTAAAATGCCCTAAATCTCATATTTTCCGTACATTTACGAAACAGAAAACGGACAACATGTTGTACATGTCAAATGGCGTTGCCGTCGATAATCTACTATTAAATGACATTGAAAGCATTGAAATCAGCCAATCAAAGCGTCTAAAATCTGCACCTTTCGCTTTAGATGTGTATCATTTCGAACGGAACGAATACGCTTCGTCAACAGCGTCAATACGACCTAATGCACAAGTACATCAGCTTCTTTGCTATTTGAATCAAAGAAATCCCCAAATCAGCAAGTGGTTAGGGTTTTTCTTACCTAGAAGTGCGTTGGAATCACCGGGAAAGTGATTGGAGTGCGGTGCTTTGGCACACGTAGCAGCTGTAGCAGGTGGCAGGAAGAACTCTACCACACTCTCTCACAATCTCTCACTTTCTCTCTCTCTTTTCCTAGGGTTTCAAGAAAATTCAGATGGGAGGGTTGTGAGAGGGCTTAAAGCCCTTATATAGGCTAAAACTTCACCGTTTTAGACTTTGAAACAAAGTATACTTGGGTTATAACCAAATCGGGTCTGTTCTAGTCCAAAAGAGCATTTCGGGAGGTCCCCTAGTTGAACGCGGTCGGACTTAAGCTCATGGTCACTGGATGTTTCTCACACCCAGTTTTCAGTCCGGTAGAGTTCCCAGATCGCACGTGGCGGTCCAGTTTCAGTTCAGCGGTCATCGCACCTAGATCAGGTCTACAAGTCTCATGATATGAAAGAGAAATTTTTCCTGATCCGAGGGTGTAATTTGGCTGAATTCTGACGGTTAGAATGCTTAATAATAACGCACCAAGTCACGTGCCAGATTTGGATTTAAATTTCCAAATCTAACCCTTTTCTCACTCTCTTCACTCCAGGCTCAATGAAACATCCTCTGAACGTCGGTTGGGCTTGATTTTCAAAACGATTGTCAAGTCCAGCCAAGCGGTCATAACGGTCTAAGATGGTAGGTATCAGACTTTCGACGCGAGGTCTAGATCCAATACAAAGTTTCAAAGGGTTCCCGAGAATAAACCGGTTTAGAGTTTGATCTTGGATTTTAGGGTATTGTACCATCTTTGTTTCTACAAGTTTTGGGTCTGCAGAACGTATTTAAAGCGATCAGGGACAATTTCATAGCTACTCTAGCGTAGCGTTAGATAACTTTCGCTTAATTTCTAAAGGAATTAATCCTAAGTGATTTCTTTGACTTTGGAATTGAGTTCTGAGAGGTTACCAAGGTGTTTTGGTTGACCCATTGCCTAAGGACGTCTAATCCCAGGTTGGCAAAAATCCAGGGTGTTACACTGACGCTCTAGAGATGTACTTAACCCACTCCCCTAATTTAGATGATGACATGATTAGGGAGATGGATGCCTTGCTAGATGCTACGCTGGTACTTGAAGTTAACCGGTGGAGGCCACAATTTGAGAAATTACCCTAAACCATTATAATACCTCTACCGTCTAGCCTAAAAGCACCGAAGCTTGAACTAAAACCTTTGCCCGCTGATCTTAAATATATCTACTTAGGTCAATATAAGATATAACCTATGGTAATTTCTTCCCCCCTTGAGCAAGAACAAGAGAATGCTTATTTCTACTCTCATTGAGTATAAAGGAGTCCTTGGATGGTCAATTACGAACTTCAAGAGAATTCACCCATTAATTTGTACTCATCACATTCATCTTGAGGATAATGCAAAAATCTCCCGACAACCACAACGTCGACTCAATCCAAATATGAAAGAAGTGGTTAATGTTAAGGTGCTTAAGTTGTTGGATGTGGGGATCATCTACCCTATATCCAACAATCAATGGGTGAGTCCAACTCAGGTGGTTCCTAAGAAATCTAGAATCACCATCATAGCCAATGCTGACAATAAACTTGTGCCAACTAGAGTTACTACTGGGTGGAGAATGTGCATTGACTACAGGAAGTTGAATACCATCATAAGGACTACTTTTCCTTGCCCTTCATTGATCAAATTTTGAAAAAGCTAGTTGTTCACTCTTACTATTGCTTCCTTGATGGCTATTCAGGCTACAATGAGATTGAGATAGCCCTTGAAGATGAAGAAAAGACTAGGTTCACATGTCCAATTGGCACCTTTTGCTTATTGAAGGATGCGATTTGAACTGTCCACCACCTTGTAGCAATGCATGTTGAGTATATTTTCTGACATGGTGAGGTAATATTTAGAGGTCTTCATAGATGACTTCTCTATTTTTGGTCTATCTTTCAATGAGTGTTTGAAAAATCTTAGATGTGTGTTGAAGTGATGTGAGGAAAAGAATTTGGTTTTGAATTAGAAGAAATACAATTTCATGGATCACAAGGGAATAGTTCTTGGACACATAATTTCATCCAAGGGAATTAAGGTAGACAAGGCTAAAATTGACCTTATGTCCACCCAAGAGCATACGTGATGTGTGATCCTTCTTAGGACACGCCGGATTTTATACACAATTCATAAAGGACTTTAGTCATCTCTCTTGTCCTTTATGCAGTCTACTTCAAAAGGATGCACCATATGAGTGGACTGAATAATGTCAAAAAGCTTTCACTACGCTCAAAGCTATGTTGACTACCGCACCTATCATGTAGCCACTCGATTGGAGCATCCCTTTTGAGATTATGTACGATGTGTTTGACTATACTATTGGGACGGTGTTAGGCTAGAGAAAAGAGAAGAAGCCCTATGTAATTCACTATGTGAGTAGAACTTTAAATCTGCCCAAGTGAACTACTCAACTACGGAGAAGGAACTCTTAGCCGTAGTGTTCACTTTGGACAAATTTAGGTCATACTTGATCGAATCCAAGATCATCATTTACATTGATCATGCAGCGCTAAAGTACCTTCTTTCTAAGAATGATACTAAACCCCACTTGATAAGATGGATCCTTCTACTCCAAGAGTTCAACATAGGAATATGAGACAAAAAGGGAGTAGAGAACATAATGGCTGACCATCTCTATAGGCTTGATCTTTCCGATTCTCTTGAACCAACACCGATAAATGACATGTTACCTGATGAACAATTGTTTAAACTCTTCCAATTATCTTGGTTTGCTAACATTGCGAATTATCTTGTCACAGGTTTCACGCCAACAAATTGGAGAGCGCAAGATAAAAAGAAATTCTTCACCTCAGTATATAATTTTTTCTGAGACGATCCTTATTTGTTTAAATATTACCCAGACCAAATTTTAAGGAGATGTATGCCAGATAATGAACGTCAGAGTGTTATCTCCTTTTGTCACTCTCAGGCCTGTGGTGGTCATTTTTTTGTTAAAAAGACCATGACCAAAATTCTGGAGTGTGGCTTTTACTGTCCTACTATGTTCAAAAATACTCATAAGTTTTGCAAAGCTTGTGAGCATTATCAGAAATTAGAAGGATTGTCTCTTGCCTATGGAATTGGAACATGGAGCATGGAGCCTTCTGAGCTATCAAAAATCTAAATTTTAACTCGGACAATGCTGGCTCGCTACGCAAACTTCAATTCAATAAACTTAAGAAAATTCAGAATGATGCGTACGAGAACTCTAGAATTTACAAGGACAGCATGAAAGTGTAACACCCCGGATTTTGGCCAATCTGAGATTTGACGTCCTTAGGCAATGGGTCAATTGAAACACCTGGAAAATTGCTTAGAACCCAATTTCATAGCCAAAGAAACCACTTAGAATCAATTCCTTTAGAAAATATGACTAAGTTAGCTAGTGCAACGTTAGAATAGCTGGGAAATGGTCCCTGATCACTTTAAATACGTTCTACAAGGCCCAAAGCGAGTGGAACCAAGGGTGCTATAATGCTCTAAAGCCTCGGATCAAACTCTAAGCCGGTTTGTTCTCGGGACCTCCTTGAAACTTTGTATTGGATCTAGACCGCGCGTCGTAAGTCAGATGCCTACCATCTTAGACCGTTATGACCACTTAGCTGGACTTGACACTCATTCCAAAAATCAAGTCAAACCGATGATCACAGGCTATTTCATTGAGCCCGGACCGAAGAGAGTGTGAATAGGGACATAGTTGGAATTTCAAATTCAAATCTGGCACACAAATTTGACGCATCAGTATTAAGCATTCTGACCGTCAGAATACAGCCAAATTACACCCTTGGATCAGGAAAAATATCTATTATATATCACGAGACTTATAGGCCTGATCTTGGTGCAGTGACCGTTAAACTGAAACTGGGCCGCCACGTGCGATCTGGGAACCCTACCGGCCTGAAATCTGGATGCGTGCTAGATCCAGTATGCACGAGCTTAAGTCCGACCGCATTTGGCCAGGGGACCTCCAGAAATGCCCTTTTGGACCGAAACGGCCCCGATTTGGTTAGGCACCAAGTAAACATTGTTCCCAAGCCTATTTTGGGCATGTTGTTGGCTATAAAAGGGGTTGAAACCCTCACTCCTCTCTCCCATCCGAATTTGAGAGAAGCCCTAGCTTGGGAGAGAGAAAAAGGTGGGAGATTGTGAGAGTGTGGGAGAGTTCTTCCTGCCACTTGTACTACGCGTTGCACGTGCTTAAGCAACACACCTCTACCGCTTTCCCGGTGATTCCACCGCGATCCTAGGTAAGTAAAAATCCTAAATAGTTGTTGATTTGAGTCTCCCTTGTTTCCATAGCGATGTAGCTTATGGATCTTGTGTATTAGGCTCCTTACTCGCCGTAGATGAAGCGTATACGCTCCGTTTCAATTCCCGAGTCTACAAGACATAAGGTGCGGATATTAGACGCTTTGATTGACTGTTTTCAAAGCTTTCAATGTCGTTTAATAGTAGATTCTTGACGGCAACGCCGTTTGACATGTACAACATGCTCTCCGTTTCCTGTTTCGTAAATTAACGAAGAATATGAGATTTAGGGCATTTTAGTCATTTGTAGGAAGTACCGTTTACATTCATATTTTGCTGATGTGATTGACATGGTTTGTTGTCGCATTAGGAAGTTAGGAATGCGTGCATAATTAGTTTGGCGAAGAGATTCGCCTAGTTGCGCACTTGGGGTCGACATACTATATGTAGACTTAAGTGTGTAGTGTATGTGTTTGTATAAATGCTTGTATTAGTATGTATTGAATTAAATGATGTTATTTGATAGTTTGTGATTGATTTTTCAATTATTATGCTGACCTAAATGATTTTCTACATGTGGACAAAATGCATGATTTCATTACATGCATGGAATGTATGTGCTTGAGGATTTGCTTAAGTTGAATATGCATGGGAAGTGTGCCTTGAAGATTTGCTTAAGTTGAATGTTATAACATGTGCTAACATGCTCACATGATGTATTTCAATTCCAACACCTTTTTATAGTAATTCCATAGATGTGTGGGACTTGACTTAGTCCAGGCAGTCGGTAACCGAGCGAATTCGTGGCTGACTGGTCATAGCCACGAACGACGCGTCGATGAATGTGATTCGTGTTGAGAGTTGGCGGCAGTGGTTAGGCCACGCGAAGTGTTTTACGCACTTCATGTCGTTCAATTCGAGATGCGATCGCGCTAGTCGAGCCCGTCAAGTAACCCGACTGGCCGATGTTTGTTCACCTTGTATGTGTCATAACTGCTTGAACCTAGGGTACTGAACTTACCATTGTAAACCCTATTAACCGTGGTACCTTGATCCACGAAGACTCATGAGCCGGGCATGGTGGTATGGGACACCGTGGTCGAGCTGTCGGCCTACGCTGGGGCCACAAACCTCCCCGTAGTGACCAATGAGCACCTTGACTCGTGAGCAGATTATGGTGGTATGGGACACTATATTCTAGCTGTCGGCCTACACTGATCAGGCGACGAGCCCTTTGTAGTGACCGCGAGCGTATTCTGAGTTCACGGGAGGCGACGACCCTTCCGTGCAGTAGAGTACAGTAGGCCTGTATTGATAAGGTGATGGGGGAGCGGTGCAACGAGTGCGAGCAACAGCCCTGGCAGCCCTTGCAGTGACCTACGAAATGTACATCGTATGAGATTACTAGGAGTGACGACCCTAGACAGGATCCGTGTTGGGATTGATACAAGGGAAGTACCTTAGTTTCCCAATATTGCTGTATGAAAAGGACTAATAACAACTCGGTAATCATATCACCATAGCATTGCATGTGCCTGGAAGATGTGGAGCACTCTAGGGAGTGTGGCATGCCGCGGTCGTAAGATGTTGCCGCATGAGGGTGATCGTCGGTGAGGGCATACATCACGTCATGTCATAATTGCATTAACAACAGTATTAGGATTGTTTGATTTATTGCTTTACTATTATCGTGTGATTGATTTGAGAACATGTTAATCCTTGCTCTATTATTCCACTGAGTTAGCTACTCACTCCCACGTTACGGGACGGTGTTCCTGGACACCCACCAGACCCTTTTGTGATTGCAGATGATGGCGCGGCCTATGAGGCGGAGCTGGACTTGATGATGATGAGGAGGATCCCTCCTTTATGCGTGTTCTGATTGACGGGATTACAGGGAGGTTGCTTAAATACCTTGACACTTGTCATTTTATATTTTTAGAGCACTCATGTATATTCTTTTGGTTACTTTTGAAGTATACATGTATGTATATAACCTGGTAACATGTTCACACTCTGGAGACATACAATGGTTTATATATGTTATACATACTATTACAGTCTTCTGCTTGCAAATTTAACTATCTCTGGAGTATGATATGCTGTTCTGGCTTAATCTCACTCATGTTTAATACATTATCACAGACAACATTCAATCATACATATCTATGTTGCATAAATAACATTTTGGAACTCGGGAGTTGGGTTTTTGCTCGACCCCCCGATTTTCGGGATGTTACAGATGGTATCAGAGCATGATTTGGATTAAACTGGGCCTGGGTTATGGTCTTGCGACGTACGCTGTCGCTTCCTTTGACTTAGGTGGGTGCGAGAAGGGTCTAGAAACACTTTTAGGATCACAGATTCGCCGATAGGCGAAGTCTATAAGGATCGATCGCAAGATCGAGTCTGTAACGCATCTCGGGTCGCGTAAAGCGACCCGAATCACTTTTAAGCTGTAGGAAGTCGGGTGGAGACGTCATATGAGTGGTTTTAAACCGCAAAAGTGAATCTTTGGGCCGTGGAATGACCACGACTCCAGTAATCAATCGCCAGGGCTTAAAAACCCCGTCTTGCCAAAAATTCTCAAAATTCCTCCTCTAAACACTCCAATCTTCATTTCTTTCTTATCCATTTCATATTAGGCATCAAACCTAATAAGAAAATAACACAAATTAGTACTTTCACAAAATTTTACAGTGAATAGTAAAATTTCATGAAAAATGACCATAAGGCCATTCTAACTTCACTTTCTTTAGTAACTAAGGATCTAAATAGATGTACTGGCTCCTTCTACCCCAAATTCATATGATGCATCATATGATTTGGTATTCGGGATTGCGAGGTGGACCCGGAGAGGCCCGAACACATATTTGGGCCCATACAGATCAAAGTACAATGAACCAGGGGGTGGGCCATATATTTTTGGACCCCTGGGATCATGGGGGACCAGACCCATGTGGTCCCACCGGCCAACTTGGAAGTTGGCCGGCGATGCCATCGCCGGTCGGGCGATGCATCGCCGACCGGTGGGGCCCACTTGCAGTGATTTTTGGGCGCACGCCCTATTTTGGGTCGTGTACCCCTCCCATGTAGGTCCCGTCCATAGAAAATCCCAAATAGGGGTACTTCCTTAACAAACAGCCCCTTTCCTAGCCCCATTTTCGTTTTCCAGCAACTATCTCCAAAAATCCGTGATTCCAAACCACCCTAGATCCATCCTTGGCCAAAAACGACCACCCTCCATCAATATATTTCAGTTGGCAGCCCTCCCTCTTGAAGATTTCATCTTTTGGAGCTCCTAAAACCTCCAAATCGAGCTGAAATCGCGAGGTGCTCCATTTCCCTTTTTCATTTTCATTTCTCCTTGAAAATGCATCCTAGGGGAGCTTGAAGCATCCCTCTACAATGCCTAGATTTCGTTTTGTCCATTTGGACAATGATTTCTTTGCATTTCCTCCTCCATCGCCCGACTCGGACTAGTAATCTAGATCCAGGTATCGCGGGTTGTAGTTAGTCATTTCCTGTTTTAAGTCGTGTTTTGTAAGCCTGATAAGGCTAGTAGTTTACCTATGTTGCTGTAGAAGCTGACTGACATAGCTCCCATGTACTTTTTGTCATGATACTTGTAGGGAGATATCCCTTGTATTATGACAATTTTGGGTTTAATGAAATGCATGATGCTTTTCGACTTGTTATATGAATGTTTGTGTTGTGGTTTGGGCTTAATGTAGCCGAAATTTGTTGAATGGAATGCATGTTGTTTCATTTCGCTATAAAATATTGTCCCTAGATTGGGAGTATTATAACTCCCTGAGATCCAGCCTACAAATTAATTTTTATCCCCACCCACCCTCCTACCAAGCATACCACATCCAATCCTGCCATGGGACTAGGAATGCAGTTCCATTTAATACCACTAAGCGCTACCGGCCACATAGGCTCTAGGTGTTTTGGTTCTAGTGTTAGCACTCCTAGATTTGAAGGGTCTGACGACATAAGAAATCCAATTCCATTTAGACAATTTTGATCCTAAGCGATAGAGCAATTCCCTGTATTAGAGATGGTATGAAACCGTCTAGTGTATAGGCTTAGGTCTTGAATTATAGCGAATGAAATACAGACTAGCCTACTAGTTACCTTAAGTAGTGTACAGCCTGTATATGCTAAGGACTTGTAGGTTAGATTTGGTTGAAGTAGAACCTTATTCCTTCGACAGATCCCCTTATGACTTATAGACTTCTGTTGTTGCCCATAGGAAGGAACCATTCACTCTCAGGGAACATTTATAAATTCCTCAGATTGAACTTAGAATGGACTAGCACGCCCCTTAGAATTGCCATCCCCAAGGGTTTATTGCATTCGGGAACGCAGAGTAAAGGAACTGCATGTACGCGATGTATTCGCGGTTTGAATCGACTTCTTAATCCTAGTGGTTCCCAATAAATCCAATGCTCTGATCAAGCAGAAGATCGGCATCGACTCGGATTAAGAATTGATACAATAAATCTTCTGTTCTAGCTAGACAGAAAGTCTATGTATCCGGCTCAGACCTACTACATAACCTTTATTCTGTGATGGCCCAACCACCTACAACCAAACGGGATCACATTGCCTTTTGGGAAATGGCGAGGACTTAAAGCCAGTAGAGAATTAGGCATCTTGCCACCAATTCATACCTGCCCCTGACCTTAACCACAATAGAGATTAGGCTCATCTCTATGATCATAGATACCAATGCCATAGAACGCATCATTAGCAAAGGAAAACCACTGTAATGAGAGGTTGTTCCCAATTTATGTCAAGGATAGCCCCTAAGTTGCACCTCGTTCCGATATACGGAGCGATGCATAGATTCTTGAATTTAAGTAAAACCAAGTTTTAAGGGGGGTAGAACGTATGGAGTCCAATCCGGTTAGGTTAGTCAACGCTCCTGTTCGATTAGAGTGGCGCAGCGGAAGCGTGGTTAGGCTCTTCCCCACTGGCCCAAGATCGAAACATTTGATTTAGGTTATATGTACGGTTAGGTTATTAAGTAGGATTTGAACCTTCCTTAGAATGTCAATACTAAAGTCCCTCTAGGTACTCCTTGCCCTTCGCCAATGTCGGGGACGACATTGTGTTTTAAGGGGGGTAGATTGTAACACCCCGGATTTTGGCCAATCTGAGATTTGACGTCCTTAGGCAATGGGTCAATTGAAACACCTGGAAAATTGCTTAGAACCCAATTTCATAGCCAAAGAAACCACTTAGAATCAATTCCTTTAGAAAATATGACTAAGTTAGCTAGTGCAACGTTAGAATAGCTGGGAAATGGTCCCTGATCACTTTAAATACGTTCTACAAGGCCCAAAGCGAGTGGAACCAAGGGTGCTATAATGCTCTAAAGCCTCGGATCAAACTCTAAGCCGGTTTGTTCTCGGGACCTCCTTGAAACTTTGTATTGGATCTAGACCGCGCGTCGTAAGTCAGATGCCTACCATCTTAGACCGTTATGACCACTTAGCTGGACTTGACACTCATTCCAAAAATCAAGTCAAACCGATGATCACAGGCTATTTCATTGAGCCCGGACCGAAGAGAGTGTGAATAGGGACATAGTTGGAATTTCAAATTCAAATCTGGCACACAAATTTGACGCATCAGTATTAAGCATTCTGACCGTCAGAATACAGCCAAATTACACCCTTGGATCAGGAAAAATATCTATTATATATCACGAGACTTATAGGCCTGATCTTGGTGCAGTGACCGTTAAACTGAAACTGGGCCGCCACGTGCGATCTGGGAACCCTACCGGCCTGAAATCTGGATGCGTGCTAGATCCAGTATGCACGAGCTTAAGTCCGACCGCATTTGGCCAGGGGACCTCCAGAAATGCCCTTTTGGACCGAAACGGCCCCGATTTGGTTAGGCACCAAGTAAACATTGTTCCCAAGCCTATTTTGGGCATGTTGTTGGCTATAAAAGGGGTTGAAACCCTCACTCCTCTCTCCCATCCGAATTTGAGAGAAGCCCTAGCTTGGGAGAGAGAAAAAGGTGGGAGATTGTGAGAGTGTGGGAGAGTTCTTCCTGCCACTTGTACTACGCGTTGCACGTGCTTAAGCAACACACCTCTACCGCTTTCCCGGTGATTCCACCGCGATCCTAGGTAAGTAAAAATCCTAAATAGTTGTTGATTTGAGTCTCCCTTGTTTCCATAGCGATGTAGCTTATGGATCTTGTGTATTAGGCTCCTTACTCGCCGTAGATGAAGCGTATACGCTCCGTTTCAATTCCCGAGTCTACAAGACATAAGGTGCGGATATTAGACGCTTTGATTGACTGTTTTCAAAGCTTTCAATGTCGTTTAATAGTAGATTCTTGACGGCAACGCCGTTTGACATGTACAACATGCTCTCCGTTTCCTGTTTCGTAAATTAACGAAGAATATGAGATTTAGGGCATTTTAGTCATTTGTAGGAAGTACCGTTTACATTCATATTTTGCTGATGTGATTGACATGGTTTGTTGTCGCATTAGGAAGTTAGGAATGCGTGCATAATTAGTTTGGCGAAGAGATTCGCCTAGTTGCGCACTTGGGGTCGACATACTATATGTAGACTTAAGTGTGTAGTGTATGTGTTTGTATAAATGCTTGTATTAGTATGTATTGAATTAAATGATGTTATTTGATAGTTTGTGATTGATTTTTCAATTATTATGCTGACCTAAATGATTTTCTACATGTGGACAAAATGCATGATTTCATTACATGCATGGAATGTATGTGCTTGAGGATTTGCTTAAGTTGAATATGCATGGGAAGTGTGCCTTGAAGATTTGCTTAAGTTGAATGTTATAACATGTGCTAACATGCTCACATGATGTATTTCAATTCCAACACCTTTTTATAGTAATTCCATAGATGTGTGGGACTTGACTTAGTCCAGGCAGTCGGTAACCGAGCGAATTCGTGGCTGACTGGTCATAGCCACGAACGACGCGTCGATGAATGTGATTCGTGTTGAGAGTTGGCGGCAGTGGTTAGGCCACGCGAAGTGTTTTACGCACTTCATGTCGTTCAATTCGAGATGCGATCGCGCTAGTCGAGCCCGTCAAGTAACCCGACTGGCCGATGTTTGTTCACCTTGTATGTGTCATAACTGCTTGAACCTAGGGTACTGAACTTACCATTGTAAACCCTATTAACCGTGGTACCTTGATCCACGAAGACTCATGAGCCGGGCATGGTGGTATGGGACACCGTGGTCGAGCTGTCGGCCTACGCTGGGGCCACAAACCTCCCCATAGTGACCAATGAGCACCTTGACTCGTGAGCAGATTATGGTGGTATGGGACACTATATTCTAGCTGTCGGCCTACACTGATCAGGCGACGAGCCCTTTGTAGTGACCGCGAGCGTATTCTGAGTTCACGGGAGGCGACGACCCTTCCGTGCAGTAGAGTACAGTAGGCCTGTATTGATAAGGTGATGGGGGAGCGGTGCAACGAGTGCGAGCAACAGCCCTGGCAGCCCTTGCAGTGACCTACGAAATGTACATCGTATGAGATTACTAGGAGTGACGACCCTAGACAGGATCCGTGTTGGGATTGATACAAGGGAAGTACCTTAGTTTCCCAATATTGCTGTATGAAAAGGACTAATAACAACTCGGTAATCATATCACCATAGCATTGCATGTGCCTGGAAGATGTGGAGCACTCTAGGGAGTGTGGCATGCCGCGGTCGTAAGATGTTGCCGCATGAGGGTGATCGTCGGTGAGGGCATACATCACGTCATGTCATAATTGCATTAACAACAGTATTAGGATTGTTTGATTTATTGCTTTACTATTATCGTGTGATTGATTTGAGAACATGTTAATCCTTGCTCTATTATTCCACTGAGTTAGCTACTCACTCCCACGTTACGGGACGGTGTTCCTGGACACCCACCAGACCCTTTTGTGATTGCAGATGATGGCGCGGCCTATGAGGCGGAGCTGGACTTGATGATGATGAGGAGGATCCCTCCTTTATGCGTGTTCTGATTGACGGGATTACAGGGAGGTTGCTTAAATACCTTGACACTTGTCATTTTATATTTTTAGAGCACTCATGTATATTCTTTTGGTTACTTTTGAAGTATACATGTATGTATATAACCTGGTAACATGTTCACACTCTGGAGACATACAATGGTTTATATATGTTATACATACTATTACAGTCTTCCGCTTGCAAATTTAACTATCTCTGGAGTATGATATGCTGTTCTGGCTTAATCTCACTCATGTTTAATACATTATCACAGACAACATTCAATCATACATATCTATGTTGCATAAATAACATTTTGGAACTCGGGAGTTGGGTTTTTGCTCGACCCCCCGATTTTCGGGATGTTACAGAAAGTGTTCCATGATTGGAACATCATTTGGAAATCATTCATAACCGGTCAAAAATACCTTCTGTACAATTCTTGGTTACACCTTTTTTCAGGTAAGATTCGATCTCGTTGGACCGACCCTTTTACTGTTATGAACGTTTATCCTAAAGGGGCCATCAAGATAAAGAATCTAACGAATGACAATGTTTTCAAAGTAAACGGACATCATCTCAAGTCATTTGTTGAGAAGTTTGTCTCATAAGATATGTCCATGCCTATGATTAATCCTGTATACCAGGATTGACCTCCTAGTCTCATGGAGGTGTAGCTAGGTTTATTGCATTAATAGGATTTAGGATTAGGATAGTTTATTTTTGTAAGTGCTTATACTCAAGCACAATTTAGTTGTCAAATTTCATAGTCCTGAAAGGATTACAAGCTCTCATGAAGATTCTCTTCGATAACTCATGAAGATATATTATCAACTCGATCAAGCACATCAGGGAAGATTCAACATCTCAAGTAATGAAAGTACATGGTTTGAAGATCGGAACACTCTGTATGAGTCAACCATCAGGTGGTATAACCTTAGATTTATCTTAGGTTAGGTATATTTCACATGGCATTATTATGGTCATCTTTTATGTAAAAATACACTCAAGTTAGGCGAGCCTAACATCTAGTTCGGCCAGCCTAACTGTCTTCGACTAACCCTACATGATTTGGGAAAATTTATCACATAAGCTTTTCCACGGCATGTTCGACCAACCCAACCTCGGGTTTAGCCAACCAAACATGACTATTTAGCTAGCCCAAACTTGTTCGGTCAAGTTTTTAGCAATGACAAGATTTTGAATTTCAGGCTAGCTAGCAGAACCGGTACTCGGGCCATTCAAATTTGAGTGTAATTAGAATCCAGCTAGCCGAACCGGTACTCGGGCCATTCAAATTTCCAAATCATTTGACTATAAATAGAGGGCTTTTCTCATTCATTTATACAACGAAAGTTAGTGAGAAAATTTATCTTTTCAGGAAAGAAAGTCAAGCTCCTCTTAAGCTTTTTTAGCATAATTCTAATCTTCTATTTTATCTTATTGTCAATCTCTTTCTCAAGACGCTTTAACTGTCTTTAATAGACTAATCCAAACTCTACTTGAGATCTAGAGAATTGAATCGCAGCACCTAGGGTTTTTGTTTAATATTGAATACTTTATAGATCCCTATATTCTTTTGGGTTGAAGTAATACACGACTTCATCTATATCCCAAGAAGAAGATCATTCATTCAAGCTATAGTTACGACTTCTACTCACTAATCGAAGATAAGTACTATTTAACTTTCATTTCAGTTTGGGTTTTTCTGAGATAGCCCAGAAATCTCAGTAAGTTTGTTTGTGGTGATCCCGTGAAAATCACAAAGTGGGTTTTGTTGTGATAGCCCGTGAAAATCGTAATAACTGTATCAGGTTGTTAAGGTGACCCTAGGAAAACCTTATGATAGTCAATTTAAAAATAACAATTTTGAGAAGTTCTATAATGACCATGAAATATTACATGAATTCTCTGCTCCTAAAACTCCTCAACAAAATGGTGTAGCCAAAAGGAAAAACAGAGCACTACAAGAAATGGGAAGTGTTATGGTTAATGGTAAAAAAGTAACAAAAAATTTATGGGTTGAAGCTATTAATACTGCTTGCAATATTATTATTCAAGTTTAATAAAAAAAAACCTTCAGTAAAATATTTTCTTACTTTCGAAAGCAGGCTAGGTCACACTAGTCTCAACCCAATCCAGAAACACAATGCGAGGAGACTGATCCTCACTCACTTTTGGAGAACTCTAGAATTTAGAATGAGGAGTTGGATTCCGTTAATGAGCATACAGTTCAATTTTTCGAAGAGTCGATCTCGATGACTGTCCAAAGGAATGATCAAGAGACATGGGTGTCTTTCAAATATAAGGATACTGACACACTCCAGTCATAGGACACACTTGACTTCAATGTGGAGGAAGAGGCTAATTTATTCGAGCCTCAACCCAACCTAGAAAAATAGTGTGAGGTAAGTGATCTCATCGCACTTATGACTATACTGAATTGGACAATGATAAGTATTGGGATAAGAATTATGAGTTTACAGCCCAAGTTCCCCTGGAATCGATCTCAAGTTTGGTCCAGGTCAATGATCAAGGGGTATAGGAAGCGATCAACTATAATAATCTACTCTACCCATCTGACATGTCTGATTTAAATGTGGAGGATAAGCCGCTTTCAACCGACCCTTCCAACTCTCGTGAGGCATGTTTAGATCAATCCCGTGATTTAACATATAAGATGGCTAGAGAGATGGACAAGTTGCCCGATATGACTCTGGAATTTGAAACCACCCAGTTGAGGCCACCATCTGAGTTGTACACTTTTGATGATTTAATGCCTCTACTGAGTAGCTTCAATGGATAGAGTCTTCACATCAATGCTTCACCTACTGATCCTCAATCTGTCTTTGCAGGGAAAGAGCAAGAGAGCATACATCTATCCACTTCCAGAGACGATAGAATCCTTGGGTGGATTGTCACAAACTTCAATGTAAAAAATGAGTTACTCTCAGCTGAATTTCCCAACTCTTTGGACGATTGCTTCGCACACTCTGTAGATTTAAACGATCCTATAATAAAAAAAAATAGTGGATGCCTCGCAAGACAATACCTCAATAGTTGTCACGGACCGAGAGAACCCTTATTCTGAAGCCCCTCCTTCCCCAGATCCTAAATGTTTACCATTAAAGGAGGAGGAGCTAGAAATAGAACCGGAGTCTAAAACTTTAGAATATGTCAAGACTACATCACTTTTTAAGAATTTCTCTGAATTTCATCTATGTGTAGTCTATGATTCACCATGTTATGCTAACATTGAAACTTTATCTATCACAGGTGAATCATATATACTTTGGACACCTTAGGAGATTAAAAAGAAACCTTATGATGAGGTCCATAAATTTCTTTGAAAATTCATGCTCCAGGGTATCCAAACCTATTGCAAAAAGGGCTTTTGGATGATCTTATTGAGAAACCTACTGAGAAATTTATCAAGATATTGGCCGGAGGAGGAACCTTACGGCATGACTGAGTAGTTTTTTCCTTACTTTCCTAGTTTAATATTAATTTATTGCTTTCACAGAATTTAGGATAGTTTACTTTCAGCTATTTTATGATAGTTTGCTTATCATCGATTTGAGTATTTTGTGATAACCCATTTTTCACACTGAGATCATTGGAAAAGCCTAAAAATTCCTTCTTCAAGTATTATCTCTTCATCACTTCCCTTTTCTTTTCATTGGCTCTATTGCATTACATGCTTATTTCTTTTACATTGAGGACAGTGTAGATTTTAGGTTGGGGATGGGAGCTTAGGCAGTCTAATCAGTTGTTTTCTTAGTCTTTGTGCAAAAATTATAAAAAATTGAAAAAAAAATATGTCTCTTGGATTCAGTTACTTGGAGATTTCAAAGTAAGTTTGAATTATTAATCTATGATTAGGAGTTTTAAACATTGATCGAGTCATGATTTCATATGTTACATCTAGCTTTCACATTAAAGCTTTAGTTAATATTGAATTGTTAACTTAGTGATTATTAAACATGGAAGGAACCAACCTGATGAATTTTTTCATCATGTTCAGTGAGAAGAATTGAAAAGAAAGAAAAATAAATAAATACCCAGCTTAAAAAAAAAATGGTTGTCATCGAAAACGGCTACCTATTAAAGATCTTTAAAACGGTTAATATAATGTGAAAGCCATCAATGGAAAAATCAAAAGCTGGAAGAATGAAAAGATGAACTGTAAGGCAAGTTTTGGTTTAAGTTTTGATTGTCCTGAATGCTCTTTTGATTATCAATGTTATCATGAAAATGGAGAATTGAACATTTGATTGTGATAAGTCTAAGCTTCAATTATACACATATGGAACTCAAAGTTTAGAATTATTTTAATTGGAGGATTAATAATTTGAAATAGATTGTGAAATTCACTGAATGCTAGAGTTGAGGGGAAGGTGATGCTCAACATTGATGTATCTTAGAATTCAATTATCTGGGTTGTTTTCAAAAACCACTTTAGCTTATAGAAATTTTTCTGTGGTTCTTAAAATAATTTTCGCATACTTTGCTCAGGACTAGCAAAATGCTGGTTGGGGATTTTGTTAAGGGTCAAATATTGTATATTATCCCCTATTTATTACTTGGTTTTATGAACATAATAATGCTTAATGTTCTATTTTAATCATGTTTGTGTTACAAGGTGAATTTAAGAGTTTGATTGAAAAGGATGCTAAAAGCATGGATTTAACGCTCAAGAATCACCAAAGCCAAGGATGGATCTTATGAGACCAAGAATGAAGAATTTACAAGCTAAAGATCCAAGAAAACTAAGTAAGGAATGAAGAGCATTGAAGACTTGAAGTGAAGAAAAGGAACCCTAAAAATCTGCCTCGTTCGACTAGTCATTCGACTAGTCGAAGATTCCTTGACTTGAACTCCAGTGACAAAATCCTATAAATTCCCATCATCTTCAACCAATCGAAGGAGACCTTCAACCAGTCGAAGGTGACCCTCGACCAGTCGAAGGTTATCCTTGACCAGTCTAAGGTTACACAGGTTTTGCACGAACTGTGTAAATTTGAGGCGGATTTCAAATTTTTCTAACTCTGTGCGAAAGTTGGGGTTGCACAACTATAAATAGGAGTCCCTAGGATGTTCCTAGGAATCTTCTAGGGTTTGAGGAGTGGAACAAAAGGGTGGAGCCACCATCCGAGAGTTTTTCTTCTTTTTCCTTAGTTGATCTTTTTGTTTTGTTTGAGAGACTTTAGTTTAGTCATGTCTATGGTTGGCGAAACCTCTAAGCAAGGGCTAAGAGGTGAAGCTTGTAGCGTGATTGAGATGTTTTCTTTATTTTGATTCACATTTTGTTAAACTCTCTTGGATTCTAGTTTGATTATAAGGAATATTTTTAGTTTTATGGTTTATTGTGACAAATTACAATAGATCTGCGATAGCTTGAAATATCTTCTTTTCCTAAATTAAGATCGTGAAATTAGGAAATCCTGTTGTTCACGATCATCCCTTGGGCAAGGTAGGATGACGGAATCCTTCCTAACCTTCATAATTCTTTATGATTGGTTTTGGGATTGGTAAATCAAGTTGTTTGCCTTGTTTCCTAGGCATGGTTAGGTGATGAAATCACTTCCAAATCCTCACAACTCTCATATATTGATGATTAGATACATGAGAAGTTCAGAGATCTGAAAAATCTCTTTTGACTAATTGGATAGGATAGGACTCTGATTTCAGTTATGTCCTTGAATTAAGCAAGGTAGCATCCTGAGAACCTACAAGTGGATCCTTGGAAAGCCTAGTTCCTACCTTTGAATTTGTTAGTTTTAATCACTTTAATCATAATTATTCTCTCAAATATCTCAGAATTAGGTTTACATCTTCTTCTAGTTCTAGTTCTAGTTAAAATTAGAAAACACACAAGATTAGTCCCTATGGATTTGACCTCGGTCTCACTGAGGTTATTACTGCATCGCAACCCTACACTTGGGGTTGTGAACAGTGATGTGTAAAAGTCGTTATTAGTGTTAAGTTATAAATCTAACACCCTGAGTTGTCAATTTTTGTTGTGCCAAAATACTTTAGTATGGTTGAATTATTTTGATAGATGGAAAGTTCACCTTCATTCGAAGATGTGTGTGGTGTTATCTACATCAATGTTATATATGCTACAAGTACACATGTTCAACTACAACAACAAGTTGAATTTCATTAAGTCGAGGTACTCAAGCTCAAGTGCATCATTACTTCAATCCTCAAGCTTAAAGTTCAAGCTTATGTTAAAGCTCAAGATCAAGTCTCTAATTCAAGCTCATGTACATTACTTTAAGCTCAAGTCACAAGAACAAGAACAAGCTCAAGTACTTTTGATCAAGTCTCAAGACACAAGTTCGAGACAAGTTCAAGAATTCAAGGTCAAGTTTCATGTGCTTCAAAGTGTCCTATCTACCGAAGCGACTGATGGTTCAATTTCAATTATCACATTTAAGGTATACACGACCCTAGAAAGACCTTAGGATTAGGTCATTATCATTACATATTTAATTTGGGTCATTAAACTTAATTTAGACTTTTCTTCAACTAGTCCTAGTCTTAGTTCGACTAGTCCAGGCATTGGCTCGACCAGTCCAGGGTTTTTCTCGAGCAGTCCAGATTTAAATTCAAAATTTTAAAATTTTCTGGTAAGTCTTCGACCAGTCAAGTACCCTGCTCGATCGTTTAGGGAGACTGGTTCGACCAGTTGAGTGTGACTCGACTCAAACTCCAGCAACGTGATTTTTATTCACTCAACCAATTGAGTGCTCTGCTAGACCAGTCGAGCTGGACACTCAACCAGTCAAGTGAGCCACAAGTCCAGTCGAGGGTCTGTTTTATCCGATCATGCCAGAAAATATGAAATGTCGTTCGACTAGGACTAGTCGAGCTGAACCCAGGACTAGTCGAGGGAACCAATTTGCAACCTATAAATAGTGGACATTTCTCAGAATTTTTCATTCATTCCAATCCAATTCAAGCCACCACTCTGAGAGATAAACCCCCACTATTATGAAGATATTTTGAGGTGTTTAATATTTATTTTAATAGCTTTTTGGTTGTTTCATTTCTTAATCTCTTGATTCCATTCTATTTGATTTAAAAACAGGATTTTCATTTAACCCTTTGTGAGATCTAAGAAATTGAATCCAAGTAGCCTAAGGTTGGATTTAATTTAAAATTCATTTAGACCTAGAACCTCTTCTTCTGTGAGATTAAATATTGAACATTATTATCTATAAAGAAGCAGTTCTACCGACTACATCGAAGAACATTCTTCAAATAAGTATTGATTTTATTTTCTGTATTTTTGGTTTGTGAGATTCAGCCAGGAAAATCTCTATTTTTGGTTTTAACTGAGATCAGCCAGGAAAATCTCAATGAGGGGTTTTTAATTGTGATAGCCCATTGAAAAATAATTGTAAAGGTTTTAAGGTGAACCTTGGAAAACCTTCTTTCTTAGTGAAAGCCAATATCCCGTGGGTGTGGATATTGGGAGTGGAGTAGTTGTGTGGCTATTTTTTAACAGTTGGTCTACACACACGAACCACTATAATTCCTAGAGTTGTGGTGGATGGTTGTATTTGTTTATGTGTGTGAATGTTGTAATTTATTTTATGCAGTTGTTGTGAATGTTGTAATAGCTAGGATTATTTCTTTTGCCTCTATTTCAGTTTGAGTTTTTGATACTCACAAACGTTCTAGAAATCAGGTTTTCCTACCATAAGCCATTGGTTTTTGGTGTAAGGTTATCCTTAGAACAACATTTGTATCAACCTCTCAATACTTGTGCATTTGAGGTTCGCTTTATATTTTTGTTATCTGTGTTATATTTTCACATTTTTTTTATTTGGCATAGTCCTATTCACCCCCCCCCCCTCCCCTTCAGGACTTAGAGCTCGCCCTTTTCAAGTGGTATCAAAGCGTAATAGCTCATTCCATTGGATTAATTTCCTAAGCTAAGTGATCTTGAGGTTCTAATATGTCAAATTTTGATAGCCTTTCTATTATTAGGCCACCACCATTTGATGGCTCCAATTATGCTTATTGGAAAGCCCAGATGAAAATCTTTATGAGGTCCATCAATGAGAGCGTGTGGCAAGCCACATTAACTACATGGAACCCACCTATGTCTGAAGTTTTAGGCTCTGATGGAATTAAGACTGTGAAAGAAACACCTTATTATATGTGGACCACTCTTTAAAAAAATGAGAGTAGTGCTAATGCTAAAGCTTTAAATGCAATCATTTGTGCACTATCACCAGATGCGTTCAAAATAATTATATCTTATGATACTGTAAAACAAGCCTGGGATATCTTAGAAATGACACAAGAGGTTACGACTATTGTCAAAAAGTCAAAACTTCAAATCCTCACCACTAGGTTTGAGGAAATACGTATAGAAGAAAGTGAATCATTCATGGACTTCTATACTGAACTAAATGACATAGTCAACTCAATGTGGGGTATTGGAGATAGTATCCCAGAAAGTAAAGTTTGTGTAAAGATATTGCGCTCACTTCCTGAGAAGTTCAATTCTAAGGTGACAACCATTCTGGAACTTCGAAATACGGATAATATGAGGGTGGAAGAGCTTGTCAGTTCTTTAGAAACCTACGAGTTAAATTTCAAGGATCCTAAAGGTAAGTCAAAAGCCCTTAAATCATCTAAATGTATTTCCCATGATAATAGCAATAATTCTGATTATGAAAACTCAGAGGATGATATGGCCTTATTCGTCAAGAAGTTTTATAAGATTTTTAAAAGTAAAAAAAGTTTATTTTCAAAAACCCTTTGAAAAGAAAAAGAGTAGAACTAAAATTTGGAAATCACTAAAAGACAGTCAATGCTTCAACTGCCATGAATATGGGTGTTTGGTAAATAAGTGCCCTAAAAGGGACAAGCCAATGAGAAAAGGCATGTTGACCACATGTGTAAGGCCCGTATCCTAGTCTGTACCATTCCTTAGACTCCCACGATCCTCCCTATCAAATTTCGGCAAATCGGACCTATAATCAGCATTTATGCGCAACCCTAAGTCACATCCTGTAGATCTGAGTCGACTCAACCCTGAGAATTATACCCTAGCGATCACGCCATCTCTGCATTTCCAATGCCGCGTCTCATCCGCCGATGCGATACCCAGGCCAGGAGTTGTGTGCCCGCATTTATTCTAAGAAAACGTAGGGCATTGCGAATTCCGAGAGAATCTCTACCACTTTTCACATTAATCAAGTCAAGTACACATCCTATCACACCCATCCCTCTCCCATAAACTAGTCAAAACAACCCATGCTTAGCCCATTCCTCTCATCACAAAAGTCAATGAGACCCATGCTTTCCATGTCATATCTCTTACAGTTCACGCCTCTCTCTCTCATTTTCTCACTCCATTCCAAGAAATTCCCAAGGGAGAGGACCATCCAAGCTCTAAGGAGAGCCTAGTGTGGCCCACTTCCTAACCCCCTCAACTCTTATCTCCACCTTTCAAATCTCATCAACCTCCATTAAAGAAAGAGCTTAGGAGCCAAGGATTCCAAGGAGGTAAAGAAGAAGACAATCGGTGGGTGATTTTAGGATATCCACCGTTGATTTTCATTTGAGGGCCCACTTGTGATGGGACCCATTTTGATGTATGTGTTGTAAACAAAGAGGGGCCCATACTGGCGAGGTCCCTCCACTACACCATCTCTCTCTCTCTCTTCCATATTTTGTGGCCCACCATGATAAATGTATTTTATCCATGCTGTCCACCGAGTGAGCCCACCTGGCAGTCTGGTAGGACGGACCTGATTGGAGGAAAACAAACAAATTTCAGCTTGATCTAAGTCTTGGTGGGCCACGTCCCCATGGAACCCACCAGATGCCATGATTCATCCATGTCGTTCGTCCTCTGGACGTCCAGTTGGTCTGGATTAGATGAAAATACAAATATCAACTCTATTCAAAGTTGTTGCTGGGCCACATGTGTGGACCTACTTGCAGTATAGGTTTCATCCATGCCACCACCGTTGTAACGCCCCAAAAATCGGGGGTCGGGTAAAAACCCAACTCCTGAGTTCCAGAACATCACTTATGCAACATTTTCAATGATGGATGAATGTCGGCGGTAATAGTACATAAAACATGACGTGGATCAAGCCAAAACAACATATCATACTCCAGAGATAGTTAATTTAGCAAGCGGAAGAATGTGATAGATACATAGAATATATGAACTGTTGTGAGTCTCCAGAGTGTGAACATGTTACCAGGTTAAACATATACATGTATACTCCAAAGATGAGCAAAAAAAATATACATGGGTGCGAAAATAAAGGGCAAAATACCATGTGTACTAGCATCTAATCAATAACCCTGTAACCCCGTCAATCAGAACCTGCATATATGAGGGATCCTCATCATCATCAAGTCCGGTTCTGCTTTGCGAGCATCGCCATCATCTGAAACTAAAATAGGGACTGGTGGGTGTCCAGAACACCATCCCGTAATGTGGGAATGAGTAGCTAACTCAGTGGAATCATAGAGCAAAGATTAGCATGTTATTAAATTAATCAAGCGATAATGGTAAAGCAAGAAAAACAAACATTCCTAAACACTGTGATTAATGCAAGCATGAAATGACATGATGGATGCCCTCACCAACATACTCCCTCATGCGGCACCATCTCATGTCCGCGGCATGCTTTCTTTCCTCAGTGCTCCACATCTTCCAGGCACATGCAATGTGATATGAATATGATTACTGAGTTGTTATTAGTCCTTTGCATACAGCAGGATTGGGAAACTAAGGTACCTCCCTTATATCAATACCCAAACAATGATCCTGTCTAGGGTCGTTACTCCTAGTAATCTCATACGATGATATATTTCTAGGTCGCTGCAAGGGCTGTCAGGGTTGTTGCACGCACTCGTTGCACCGCTCCCCCATCACCTTATCAATATAGGCCTAGTTTATATCCTTAAGACTGCATCAGGAGTCGTCGCCCCCATGCGGTGTTAGGATAAACTCAAGGTCACTACAAAGGGCTGCCAGGGCTGTTGCTCGCACTCGTTGCTCCACTCCCCCATCACCTTGCCAATGTAGGCTGACAGCAAGAATATAGTGTCCCATACCACCATAATCTGCTCAGAGTAGGGTGTTCACTAGTCACTACGGGGAGGTTTTTGGCCCCAGCATAGGCTGATAGCTCAACCACGGTGTCCCATACTACCATGCTCGGCTCATGAGTCTTAGGGGATCGAGGTACCAAGGTTAGAGGGGCTTTCCAATGGTAAGTTTAGTACCCTAGGTTCAAGCAGTTATGTCGAATACAAGGTGAACATACAATGGTCAGTCGGGTTACTTGATGAGTCCGACTAGCACGAGTGCACGTTGAATCGACTGACATGAAGTGCACAAGCACTTCGTGTGGACCAACCACTGCCAACGACTCTAGTACGATTCGGGTTCGTCATACACATCCTTCATGGCAAATAGAATCCAACCATGAATTCTAAACTGTTACCGACTGCCTGGACTAGAGTATAGCCCCAAGCGCAAAGATGTGAATCAGTAATCATATGAGATAAACAAAATTGAAATAACAAGCAATCCAAGCATGTTAGCAACATGTTATAAGATACAACATAGGCAATTAAAACATACACAAGTACTTCACACAAGGAAATCAATTGAAATATGACAAGCGTAGAGGAAATCATATATATCATCAAATTAGTTTAGAATCCAGTCTCAACGCTAATCTACAACACCATATACTCAATACTTACTAATACATACATTTATACAAACACTTAGACTACTCAACTCCAACGTACTTGAAGTATGTTGATTACAACATATAATATGACAGATCCTTATATCAAGGAGATGTCTAATACACAACAATCATGTTCTTACATTCAAAACATATGGCAGGCATAAATCATATTGATTTAGGCATTTTAACAAAACTTAGTCTACACACATTAGTCTACATAGCATATGTCGGCCAATATGTGCCTTAGGGTGAATCTCTTCACCAAACAGAACATACACGCATATCTTGTATAATAACACGACAAATAAGCATGTCAATCATTTTAGCAAAATACGAACGTATACAGTATTTCCTACAAATACCTAAAATACCCTAAATCTCATATTCTTCGTACGTATGCGAAATGAAAAATGGACAACATATTCTACATGTCAAACAACATCCTTATTAGCAATCTACCATTAAACGGCATTGAAAGCTTTGAGAAATGGTAACCAAAGCGTCTAAAATCTGCACCTTACGCCATAAGAGCATAATGAATCGAATAAGAACTCTACGTCATCGTCAACGACTGATTGGCAACCTAATACACAAGGTAAGTCAGCTACTTCGCTACATGTATCGAAGGAATCTCTAAAACAGGTTGAGGTTAGGGTTTTGTTACCTAGAAATGAGTTGGAATCACCAGGAAAGTGATTTGAATGCGGTGATTAACCACGTGTAGAAGCTGGAGCAGGTGGCAGGAATTCTCTCCCACAACTCACTCACAATCTCTCTCTTTCTCTCTCTCTCTTTCTAGGGTTTCTTGCAAATTCATATGGGAGAGATATGAGAGGGTTTAAGGCCCTTATATAGGCTAAAAAGTCACCTACTTAGACTTGGGACAAAGGTATACTTGGGTTATAGCCAAATCGGGTCTTTTCCGATCCAAAAGAGCATTTCGGGAGGTCCCCTGGCCGAACGCGGTCGGACTTAAGCTCATGGATGCTGGATCCTGATCACATTAAGTTTTCAGCCCGACAGTGTTCCCAGATCGCATGTGGCGTACCAGTTTCAGTTCAGCAGTCACGGAGATTCGATCGAGGATTTCAAGTACACTGACCTGAGTGAGAAATGTTCCTTAATCCGAGGGTGTATTTAGGTCGGATTCCAATGGTCTGAATGCTTATACTTAACCCGCAAGCGAAACGTGCCAGATTTATTTAAATGACATTTAATTTTTAATGAATTTCACTCTTTCTCACACTCCTTGCTACAGGCTCAATGAAATAGCCTCAGAACATCAGTTGGGCTTGATTTTCGAAACGATTGTCAAGTCCAACAAGGCGGTCGTAATTGTCTAAGATTATCGCTATCGGACTTTCGACGCGCGGTCTAGATCCAATACAAAGTTTCAAAGGGTTCCTGAGGGCAAACGAGTTTAGAGTTTGATCCTAGATTTTAGGGTAACGTAGCGGTAACAATTCTAGAGGTTTTGGGTCTTACAGATCGTATTTAAAGTGGTTGGTGCTAATTTTGCAGGAAGTCTAGTGTAGCGCTGGCTAATTCACGTTAAATTTCTAAAGAATTTCGTTCTAAATGATATCTCTGGCTTTGGAATTGGATTCTGAGAGGTTACCAAGGTGTTATGGTCGACTCATTGCCTAAGGACGTCTAATTCCAGGTTGGAAAAAATCCGAGGTGTTACAACCGTCCAGTCCCTGAATGGTGGGACAGACCTTGATGTATGCCTTATCCCCATCGTCCATTGCTTGGATGTGGGGCCACCTTGATGAGTGTGTGGGATCCACACCGTCCATGGGGCCTGTAATGCCCCAGATTTCAAAACTTAATTTTTGTACTCGTTTTTCAAAATCCCAAGAATTAACCTACAACGATAGCCCACATTTCACAGTAATAATTTTTTTCTTTTATAAGTGAGCGATCACAACGAAAGCTAACAAACCACAAAATAAGGAAATGTATAAAATATACTTCAACATATACAAAGGGTTGCTCATAGGGCTTATACAAACCAATGACTTAAACTCAAATGGAATAACTAAAATAAATAGGGACTTTAGAATAAAAAGCCACGAGATCATCCAATTCTACTTGCTCCACATTAAAGTTAACCTGTATGTCGTTCACATAACTTGTGTCAACTGAATACGGTTTGATAGCGTCAATGGACATCCCAGCAAGGTATACCCTCCAAGATTACCAAGCATCACAATAGTCAAGAATGGAATTCAAATAACTCAGGAGAATACAATATCCAATGTAATGTTCATAAGTAAAATACAAAAATATACAATTTATGTTTCCTAAGTGACATATAGGATGATACCACATGTACATAAGAAAAAATATAATTTATAAGTACAATTCAAAGAACTATAGAATCTAAGTTACATTTCACAATTCACAAGGATAACACCAACTACTTATTCACGCAAGTTCAAAGTATAATATGTAGAGATACAGTCCATTCTCCATAAATATAACACAAACAGTTATAGCATCCAAACTACAATTTAATGTATGATATAAGAAGATATAATTCATTTCACAAACAAATTCACCAACTTAATCTTGATTAATGAATGAATGCATGAATGCAATCAGCCTGGGGATGAACACCTTTCAAACAGTTGGCCCATTCATACAAGATATCGGGTCTTTCAAACAGTCGGCCCATTCAAAATGTAAAAAGGGTCGTTCAAACAGTACACTGGTCTTTCAAATAGTCAACCAGGCACCCAATAACTCCCACGTGCCATGTATGCATGATTAACCGAACCGTTATTAGTCTAATTTACAACCAAAATATCCTCAAAGGTCACTATGGGGGGCGCACGTCACCCAGCATAGGCCAACAGCTCGGGTATAGTGTCCCATTCCACCATCCTTAGCTCATGAGACTTAAACAAGTAAGATTCTAAGACACTCAATGATTATAAATAATATTTGTAAAATAAAGAATTCAAGACATTTCATTTATAAAAATCTCTACAACTAGTGGTCACTCATGATTCAACACGTAGACATTACCATCAAAAGTTCAGATATACTTCCAACAACAAGAGTCCTTTCATTAAGCCACACTGACATCAAGTCCTTCAAGGACACTACCAAATATTACAATCCACAAATTACATGAAAACAAATAATTCATGAGATGGTAAGTCTACGACCACATAACATTTAATTTATTCACGATCGGCCACTAGCTCGAGAACACTCTAATATACATATTCACTAATATATAATATTAAATTTAAATTACAACTTAACACAATCAAGTGTTAAACCAAATTACAATCAATTCAATATACGTTATCACACAAATACACATGTAAGTACACATCCAAACTAAACTGGAGAAAATAATTTCACATTCAAATAAATCATAACCCTATAGGATTTAGATCATTAATTTTTACAAATCAATATATGTACTTACAGGCACATGCTAAATAAATCAAGGAATGTGCACATATAAAAGTGAGTCATCCTAAAATGAAGACCAACAATTCATAACTCGATCATACATGTAAAATAGTCATTAACATGATTGAGTAATTAATTCAAAAGAGAATTAAATTAACTATTATAATGAAGGTAAGCTTGAAGGGTGAATCCTCACCTTTAAGAATTGGATCATTATCCAAACACATTATACTACCGGTACGGGCTTTAGGATTAAACCCTCAAATATCAGCTTGATTCGACTTGAATCGACCATAAGGTTCCAATTAGATCTAATCTTTGAATCTAAAGGAGGTGATTGAAAACTGCCATTTCCTACATCGAAATAAAGTTTAACATCAATTTAACGCAATTCAAATAGCATTAGGATTTTAAGATTCTGAAATAAAATCTCATGTTTGGTGGGTTAACTCAGCTTGACTCAATACAGATTTAAACTAAGTTAACTCGACTAAGCCGACATGCTTTGCCTTAACTAGACTTTTATGTGGTCCAAACAAGGGAAAAATTAGAATTTCCTGAATTCATTTGGTTATGATTTGAGTTGACGCAAATCCGCTAATGATGTTAAAACTGAACCTAAGCCAAAATAGGCCCAACTTAGCGAGTTGATTCAATGAGTCAACTCGATGGGCCGCCAAGTTTATTAAAGGGATAATCAAAATTCTGATTTGCTTGAAATTACTATTGCATGAAATATTGTACATGGGAAAACCCGCTAACCTAACTGAACTTGACCCGGTTTGCTGCAAACCAGTAGATTGACTCAGTGAGTCAACTTGCTGAATGGAGAATCTCCTTCTTCTTCTCTCCTCTTCTTCTTCCTTTCTTTCCCTTTTCTTTTCTTCTTTTCATCCTTTGTTATGGAGTTCCAGCAAGATCTGGATCTGATCAGATAGTGACTCAGAGACTCAGATCGGTTTTGAGCCGTGTCGACTCGGTGACTCGCCCCGCTTCCTCTTCCTTTCTTTCTTTTCTTTCTCTTTATCATCATTATCATCTTCTTCTTCCTATTTTCCTTCTCTCTCTCTCTCTCTCTCTCTCTCTCTCTCTCACTGGCCTTATACACGGCCTGAACTCAAGCCAGATCTGCATCCAACTCAGATTGAACTTGGTCCAGACATGGTGTGGCATAACAACAGCGTTCCGGACAACCACTCTCTCTATGTCTTCTTTTCTTTCTCCTCTCTCTTCTGATTCTTTCTTCTTTCTCATATCTTCTGGTACAACACGTCCAACCATGTCACTGAGTTCGACCAGACGTTGGCTCGGATCGGATATGAAGGTTTGGCGAGGAATATGATGGAGCTCCAATGGCAGATCTCGTGCGATGGCTTTTTCTATCGATTTGGTGATGTTGAATGGTCCAGATGAGCTTTAGGGAGCTTGTGGATTTAAGAACTCAGAGTTCCAAATGAGTTTTCTTGGTTGGTTCTGAAAATCAGAGTTGCGGTGTCTCTTTCATTGCGATGGAATCTCTAAAGTTGGCTTGGATTGTAAGGCAAAGATCTGTTGAGGTGCAGGGCTAGGATACAAGGGGTGGATGCATGTGAATGCCAGTTAAGATAGGAGAAACAGAATCTTTTTCTGTTTTGGAAATGTACCATATGACGCACAATTTCTCTCGCATTCGTGCATGCACATGTGTGTAGAAACAGTGGAAAAGACCAAGGGTTTGGTCAGAAATTCCCCTTGAACATGATAGATGTTCAGATTTGGATATGGTCCATGATAGTGGGCCATCACATGATCGAACGAACACTCATCCATTCAAATTTCCTCTGGTGGGAAGCACTGGAGAGAAAAAATCTCTCTAATTTTGGAAAATTCATGGGTCAGCACCCGTTTTAACCAAGCAATGGTCCCATGCATTGCATGCACACAATCTATACACATGCACAATTTACAAGTGGGTCCACATTGATATATAATGGGATATGCTCCGTCTATCTGGTTTTATGGCCATAGTAACACCCAAGTACAGTGATGTATGGGGTGTTACAGGGCCCACGTGGTAGATGTGTTTTATCCCTGCTGTCAAGATCCCTGGATGGTGGGCCCACCACTGATGTATATGTTGCATCCCTACTAGACGGTGAGCCCATGTTATATAGTTGTTGGATCGACATCAATAAGTTTTCTGGGTCCCGCATAATGTATGTATTTCATCCCACATCGTTCAACAGAGCTTGGATGGTGGGTCCCACTGTAAGACCTATATCCTAGGCTGTACCATTTTGTAGGCTTCCACGGTTCTTCCGGTCGAATTCTGGTAACCCTCGACCCATTTTTCAGTATTTGTGCGTGACCCTGAATCGTGGCCTATATATCTGAGTCAGTTTGACTCGGAACTTATACCCTTACGACCGCGCCGTCACCGCGATTCTGACGCCGCGTATTACGCGCCGAGGCGATACCTAGGCTAGGAGTTGTGGGCCCGCGTTCAGTTCAAGGAAAACACCGTGCGTTGCAAATCCTAAGAAAAATTCATCACATCAATCACATCATTTGTCAAAAGTACACCCATCCCTAAGTACAACTACCCATCCCCAAAAGTCAACTTTTCCATCACCTTACCCATCTCTCTCCCCATCACTCCATCACTCTCTTACCCATCCCTCTCTCTCTCTCTCTCTCTTCACATCACATCTCTCATTTGTCTCTCTCATTTTTTTTCCTCCCAAGCCACCCACGTCCATGGCTTCCATGGAGAAAACCATGTGTGGCCCACCTTCCTATCGCCCAATCCTAACCTCTAAAGTCGATCTCAACCGTTGAATCTTGTTCCCTTGAAGCTCTACAACGTGTTGGTGGGAGAATGAAGAAGAAGATCCTAAGGTGGGTGATTTTATTATTTAATTTTATGATTTGAGGGCTCACATGGTGGGACCCATTTTGATGTATGCATAATCAAAGAGGGGCCCATAATGGCGGGATCCCTCCACCATCCGACATTTATCTCTCTCTCTTTCTTTTGTTCTTGATGATCATGATGATTGTATAACCCACTTGATCTATGCTGTCCACGAGATGGACCCCACCTTGATATGTGTGGCTGGTGGGCCAGGTGTATGTAGACCCCACCTTGATGGACATATAGCAGTCTGGCCATCCACGCTGTGGAGCGTCCAGCAGCAAAGGCTGCTGAACTGCACCAAGGAAGGCTGAAATATCAGCTTGATTCAATTTCTGGTGGCCCAACCACGTGGTGCCACCTTGATGCATGTATCCATCCCTGCCGTCCAAAACAACATAGAATGTGTGGGGCCTGCTGTGCTTTTGTGGTGATCCACACCGTCAAACTCATGGGACCACCATGATATAAGTTTTATGCAGGCCGTCCGTGCTTGAACGGTCCTGTGGGACCCACGCATGATGAATGTATTAAATTCATACCGTCCAGCCAATTGAAGAGACTGTCTTATGGCATTCGTGGGACCCACCCACATGTGCCACACGTGTGGGGTGGGCCCACCTTGATGAATGTATACTATCCAGCCATCTGCCCAGCGTCCTTGTCCAGGACGCTGGATCCTCTTTTCTAACAAACAAAAAAAAAAAGAAAAAAAAAAGAAAAAGAGAAACAATATGAAATATAATAGTATAATATTATATTATATATATATCATGCACATATATGGTGGGCCCACGTGGAACCCACCTTGCTGTTTATATTCCGCACCGTCCATCTGGACGGTGCTGTGTATTAACTAGCATGATGTGTATCATCCACGCTGTTCGTCCATTTTGGACACGTGGACCCCAGCTGTAACGTGGGTTGAATCTTCACTATCCATTGTTTTGGATGGTGGGGACCCACCCCGACGTGTGGCCTACCTTGATGAAGGGAGTGGGTTGGCTGGTCCACCATGCACCTACCCATCTGTGCATATGTGGAGCCCATCCTACACATGTCACACGTGCAGGTGGTGGGGACCACATCTGATGTATGTATTTTCCATACATACAGTATGTATGTATATGTGTATGAGGGGTGGGCCACACGTGTGGACTCACCATGATCTTGTACGTTAGATCAGCACCGTCCAGAGCATCCATGGGTCTTTGGACGGTGGTTATATATATATATATATATATATATATATATATATATATATATATATATATATATATATATATACACATCATGTTATATTATAATATATAATATATAATATATATTGATAATATTAATATGGGTGGGCCACTCCTACGTGAGACCCACCTTTAAACATGGGATCTGCATCGTCCATATGAATCTGGACGGTGGTGCTGCCACCTGCACACATATTCATAATAAATAATATTATATTATATAATATGTTTATATTATTAATAAAATATTGGTGGGCCACTACGTGGACAGCACCATGATGTATATATCTGCACCGTCCAGTTGCTGGACGGTGCAACAAGCCTGACATCTGTGCCCTCCATCCATTTTGAGGGTGGAGTCCACCGTGATGTAAGCCAGGCACGGTCCCACCATGAAGCATGTGTTGTATCCCTCTGTCCATCCGTTTATGACTGGCCCCACCATGATGCATGCGATGTATCCTTACCGTTCATCCATTTGGTGAGTCTGTCTCCAGGCTTGAGACTAAAAAAAAAATCAGACAGATCTAGTTGTCAAGTCGACCACATTGCAGAAACAGTAGAGATTGAACGTACACCGTTGAAATTCTTTTGAGAATACGAAAGTTCTGGAACAATATAGTATTTATTTTTCCTCTGGATCTAGGTCTTTGTGACCATATGAACCGGTTGGATAGAAAATAATGTTACGATGGGTCCTACCTTGAAGATGTGTTAAATCTGCACCTTCCTTATGAATTGGACAGTGGAAACCCACCTTTGATGTGTTTATAGACCATCCATGAGGCCCACCTTTGATGTGTTTGTGGCCCATCCATCAGGCCCACTTTGATGTATTTTGTGGCCCATTCGTGCGGCCCATTGATACGACCCACTTGATGCCTTTGAGGCCTATTTGTGCGGCCCATTGATACGACCCACTTGATGTGTTTTGTGGCCCATTCGTGCAGCCCATTGATACGACCCACTTGATGCCTTTGAGGCCTATTTGTACGGCCCATTGATACGACCCACTTGATGTGTTTGAGGCCTATTCGTGCGGCCCATTGATACGACCCACTTGATGTGTTTGAGGCCCATTTGTGCGTCCCATTGATACGACTCACTTGATGTGTTTGAGGCCCATTGGCGCGGCCCATGTGATGTGGTCCACTCGAGGTAATGTGGCCCGTTATGATGTAGCCCAGGTGATGTGACCCCATTAAGAAGTGTTTCGGCCCTGAGATGTGGCCCATTGTGATGTACATGAAGTCCATGAGCAAGGCCCAATGTGATGCATAAGCGGCCCATGAGTGAGGTCCATAGTGATATGTATTAGGTCCTTGCTAAGGTCATAGGCCCACTATATGTTTGGCCCTATATAGGCTACTCCTTAGGAGCAATGTTGGTAAGATGTCCACATTGATGGGCAATGATGGTTGGATGTCCACATTGTGACCTTCCCTTAGGCCTTGTTAGGCCCATTCTCATCATTCCCTCAATGGGTTAACCCAAATAAGTGGACCCCATTCGCCGTAGACGGATAACTCCGTATTATCGGATTTAATATAACCACGGCTGAGTGCCGATCTTTATACTATAGTTGATCGGCCGATCATCTATGGACTCCATTTTGTTTATCTGCTGATTATTGGTTCGATTGACGTGACCGACTTGCCGATTCTTATTACCGATTGATGTGAGCGATTTACCGATTCTGATTATCGATCGATTACCGATTATCGTGACCGATTACCGATCGTGGCCGATTGTCAATTGACGTGGCCGATTGCCGACTCTGTTTGTCGTGGCCGATTGCCGACTCTGCTTGTCGTGGCCGATTGACCGATTACCGATTGTTGAGGCCAATTATCGTGACCGATTACCGATCATGGCCGATTGTCGATTGACGTAGCCGATTGCCGATTCTGTTTATCGTGGCTGATTGACCGATTACCGATCGAGGCCGATTGTCGATTGACGTGGCCGATTGCCGATTCTGTTTATCGTGGCCGATTGACCGATTACCGATCGAGGCCGATTATCGTGACCGATTACCGATCGTGGCCGATTATCGATTGACGTGGCCGATTATCGACTCTGCTTGACGTGGCCAACTGCCGATTCTGCTTGTCATGGCCGATTGACCGATTCTGATCATCGAGGCCGATTTTCGATCAAGGGCAATTATCGTGGCCGATTGTCGATTTCGATTGTCGTGGCTGATCGCTGATTCCGATTATCGAGGCCCAATGTGATGTATATGTGGCCCGTATTTGAGGCTCGTTGTGATGTGTATCCAGCCCGTGTTTAAGGCCCAATGTGATGTATATGAGGCTTATGTGATGAGGCTCACTGTGATGCATCTGAGGGCTAGGCGATGGAACTCATTGTAATGTATGTTAGGCCCATGTGAAAGGCCCATCGTGATGTGTATTAAACTCTTGAGTGAGGCCTATGGTGTTGTATATTTAGCCCTTGTGTAAGGCCATGAGTCCACTGTACGTTAGGCTCTATATGGGCCATTCCTTAGGGGCAATGTTGGTTAAATGTCCACATTGTCGAGGTTAATTGTTGATGTCGGTTATTGACACCGATTATGAGTATGAGACAGCATAGCATCATAACACATACGCATCATCTGCATGCTTGTTATGAGATGTGATTGACCATTGCATATGTCATAGGGCAGGTTATTCATGGGGCTCCCTGATAGACGAAGTTACCTCACATGAGCGCACGGTATGCGCAGGATTGACGCATGATTGCACTGTGTGACTCATGCGTCTTGCATTGTGTGCTGTGATTATTGTATGCCCTAGTGACATCAGAGCCGTAGCCTCCACAGGCATATCGTGGATGGCCAGATGGGACACCAAAAATCTGTTCTACATGAGGTGCTTAGATATCCCTGGGTGAAAGTCCCTAAACCCTCTTGGTTCCAAAGGTTGCTCCAACGTCTAGACCGAGTGGGTAGATGAGCGCCGAGTGCCGATTACCAGATGGCTGCGCTTTCCACTGTGTCATGGTCGGTTGGAAGGGGGTGTGGCCTTACCTGCCCGAGAGGAGGGGGCAATGCTAGGCTGAGTCTGACCAGCTCGAGGAATGGGTCCGGTATTGACGAGCCGGGCCCAATATTGGCAGGCGGATAGTGAGGTCTCTTCCACTCACCTTATTGTGCACGATGGGGCGACAATCTGGTTTGGAGTGTAATAGACCCCGGTGATTTTCGAGAGAGGAATCGTACTAATACGTGGACTTATTGAGTAAGGGTTGCATGCTCATTCATTCACTATCCACTCGGGCTGGTGGTGCGCAACTAATTGTTGTGTACCTTCGTTATGGCAAGAATTTTGGTTGGGCGTGCGACTAACCTGAGATCAGGAGTTTATCACGTTGAGTCTGACTATCCAAATTTAGGTATGGGACTAGTTTGGATAGAAGTCCTTGTGGTGGACCCCGTAGCTTGCGATACTACATACTATCATCCTGACTTCACACTCCAGCATGGTCATTTCATTCGCATCGCATATTGCATTACATCCGCAGGCATATAGCATTTTGGGTTTCTATATTTCTGCACTTATATAGCCTAGACAGACTTAGCAGGATTTGTATATTGCATTACATCCTTGGCATCTGATATTTGACTCTTTATGACTCCTTAGTGCATAGCTGTTTTATATTACATATTTTGATAATTGATTGACTTATAAACTTGTCCATACTTTCGCTTACTCTGTCATTGTATGATTTATGATCTTGTCAATATTTCAGCTTATTCCGATAATGTACGATTTATGAATTATCAGTAATTTCAGTATTGTATGATGATGGTATTGTATTGAATACTTGACACTTATTTTGTGCACACACTTACACCACCCTCTAAGCTTTCTATAAGCTTATGCACAATAGATGCGTGCAGGTGATGTTAGGTTGCAGCCGTGTTGAGCTTGGGGCGTGCAGCGGTCTTCTGGAGCTTGATTTTAGATTTATGTATTTTCCCTTCAGCATTGTACTCAAATGATTATATTAGTGGATATGTGATGATGATGTTGCTTTTGTGTTTTGGGTAATCTTGTGGTTATGCTTATTACGATTTAAATGTATATATATATATAAAATCCTCCTTGTAGGATCCCAGGATCGGAATCTAGCATGTAAATGCTAGGAGCCAAGAATGGGATGCTACGGAGGCTGTCGGCACCGGATTCGGTGATCGGGATTCTTATGAATCCGATTTCCAGGTTTGGGGCGTGACACCCACTACATGACATCAGCAAGTTCTATGGTCTGACCAGGAGGTATGTGTTACACCGAACCGTCCATCCATTTTTCTTGGACGTGGGACCCACCCCACATGTGTCGCATGTGTGGGAGTGGGGCCCACCATGATGCATGTAGTCTATATTCACATCGTCCATCTGAACGGTGTATGTAAGGCCTACCATGATGATGTGGTGTCCACACCGTCCAGACCTTGGACAGTGGGACCCACTATGATGTATGTAAATATCCACACCATCCGTCCATTCTACTGGACTAGTGGGCCACACGTGTGGACCTACCTTGGGAAGCAGATCGGCTGGGGTACCTCACACCAGCTATCTAGCTGTCGTATTAATGTCAGCAAGTTTTGTGGGCCACCATGATGTATGTGTTTCTCCAACCGTCCATCTGTTTTGAGGTGTGGGCCCACCCCACACGTGTGACATGTGTGGACAGGTGGGACCCACCTTAATTTATGTATTTTTGTATCCACATCATCCATCTGGACGGTGTGCTAAGTGGGGCGTGCATGATGTATGTGTTTCATTCCTGCTATGTGGCGCGCACCATGATGTATGTATTTCTCCATGCTGTCCATCTTCTTTGGACGTGGGTGTTAAGGCACAAAAAATATTCCATTGCATTGGTCAGAGAATTCCATGGTGTGGATCTTTCCCAGGGTCACTCATTCCATATTTTGGTAAAAATCAGCATCCAGGGGTATTTTGGTAAAAATCAGCATCTGGGGGTATTTTGGTAAAAATCAGTGAAGGAGAGTATTTTGTTATAAAGGAGTGGTTGTACACCACCATTTAAAGGAGAGCTTAGTGAACACCATTGCTTAAGGGAAAAGATTAGGTATGGCCTTAACAGAGGAGTGGTGCTGAACACCACTGTGTAAGGGAGGAATGCATATAAATACCCCTTCCTCTCCTCATTACAGGTTGGTCAGTTGGGAGGTTAGAAGACATGATGGATGGTAAGAGAGGAGGGAGAGAGAGGCCAGTTGCGTTTGTCGCGCAACTGGAGAACTCATTCCACCACTCGCGTAATGAAGGAAGGCCTTTGGCTATCTGCGCAAGGCAGAAAACCATTGCGCCGTCCGCACAACAAAGAGAGGGAGAGAAATCCCTTGTGCCATCTTCACAATGAAATTTGGAGTAAACCTCTAGGGTGACACTTTATGTGAAGGCTTGCCTTAAAGACAAGCCTTCTACCATTCGCACAACTATGTTTGCAGAAAAGACTCATTGCACCATCTGCACAAATATGTTTACAGAAAGTTTCATTGTGTGAACCACGCAACCACTTCCGAAACCTGTTGCGTAAACCGCACAACCATTTTTGCAAACAAAATTCCATGTGCCACTTGTTATGGAGCTTGTCCAAAGGCTTATGTTGTCCTATTTACAGAAGAAGTCTTTTACAATCACTTTTGTAAAGAAATTCCATGCGCCACTTTATGTGGAGCTTGTTCTAAGGGAAACCTTATATTGTCTTAACAGATACTCCATGCGCCACATCAAGAGGCGCTTGTCCTAAGGGAAGCCTTATGTTGTCTTAAAAGAAAGTCCATGCGCCGCTTGTTATGGAATTTGTCTTGAGACAAGCCTTATGTTGTCTTAAAGGAAACTCCATGTGCCACCTTGTGAGGAGACTTGCCCTGATGCATGGTTTTTGTCCGAAGTAAGCTCCATGCACTCCATATTCCCCAAAGTAAGATCCATGTACTCTACATTCCTTGTCTAGGCCTGTGTACTCCTACCCTTAGATAGATGGCCTTCACATTTCAAGGGATTGCTCCACATTTCAAGGGTTAAGTGCTCCATCTTCAGAGAAAAATGCAGGAAATATGAAGTACAGAAAGACAGCTCCAGAAGAAAGAAAATCCTCCCGTACAATCGAAAGGATAATCAGAACTGATCTCAATGGTCGGATCAAGGAAGAATGAACGGAAGGAGAATCAGAACTGATCTTAACGGTTAGATCAAGGAAGAATGAATGGAAGGATGATCGGAACTGATCTTAACGGTCAGATCAAGGGTTTTAAGCCCACACAACCCATCTCCCCAAGAGATGTGATTAAAAAGCTTCGAAATGCTACCAAAATTGTCATTGGACTATCTTATCTTTCATTCATTACTTTGATTGATTGCACTCTGTTTTCAGAATCAAGGGAATTCGAGGATGTAAATGAACTCAGAATAAATGTGATCATTGTTCTCTTATAGAATTCTTTGTTATCATTGAATAGATCCCCCAAATTAAACGCATTTATTTTCTTGCCGAAACAGTGAGACCCGCCCCACACCTACTGCACGTGTGGGGGTGGGGCCCACCTTGATTTATGTGTTTGATTCTAACCGTCCTTCCGTCCAAGGATGGGATGTGGGACCCACCCCACACGTGCTACACGTGTGGGTGAGGGGCCCACCTTGATATATGTGTTTTGTGCCACGCAGTCCATCTGTTGGCTGGACATGTGGGGCCCACCTTGAGGTATGTGTTGCACACACCGTGCCTCCAAGGGAATCCACCCCGATGTATGTATTTTATCTATCCTGTCCTTTCAGATGGGCTAGATGTGGGCCCATCATGATGTAATGTTTTATCTACACCATCCATGGGATGTGGGCCCAATGTGATGTATGTATTGTATCTACTCCGTCCGGCCACGTGAAATGCAGGGCCACCGTTATATATGTGTTGTATATTCACACCATCCAGGCGGTGGGGCTCACATTAACGTATGTATTGTATATTAGCACCGTCTATCTGGACGGACTGTGTGGGGCTGACCATGATATATGGGTCTTATCCACATCGTCCATAAGCTAGGATGGGTGGGGCCCACCTTCATGTATATATTTTATATTCACGCTGTCTATTTGTTGGGGATGGTGGGCCTCTTCATGCATGTATTCCACATCCAACTGTCCATCTATTGCTGGACGTGGACCTTGCCTTGATGTATAATACACTATCCATGGGACATGGGGTCCACCATGATGTGTATTGTATTTAGGCCCATTTTATAGGCCCACCTTAAAGTATATGATGTGCATGTGGCGCACCTATTTTGTTGGATTATGGGTCGCCCCATGAGGCCCAATGTGAAGTATTTATGGCACATTAATGAGGCCCAAAGTGATATATTTATGGCCCATTTAATGAGGCCCGATGTATTGTATATGAAGCCCATGTGATGCGGCCCTTGGTAATGTATATGAGGCTCAATGTAATGTATTTGTGACCCATTTAGTGAGGCCCATTATGATGTATGAAAGGCCCATATGATGAGGCCTATTATGATGTATATGTGGCCCATGAGTGAGATCCACTGTGATGTATATGTGGCCCATATGATGAGGCCAATTATGATGTATATGTGGCCCATGAGTGAGATCCATTGTGATGTATATGTGGCCCATATAATGAGGCCCAATATGATGTATATTAGGCCCTTGAATGAGGCCATGTGCCCCACTATATGTTTGGCTCTATGTGGGCCACTCCTTGGGAGCAATGTTGGTTTAATGTCCACATTGATGGGCAATAATGGTTAAATGTCCACATTATGACCTTCCCTTAGGCCTTGAGGCCCGATGTGATGTATGAGAAGCCCATAGATGTGGCCCATTGCGATATATTTGAGGCCCATCGGATGTGGCCTAATGCGATGTATATGAGGCCCTTGTATGAGGCCCAATGTGATGCATGTGAGGCCCATGAGTGAGGCCCAATGCGATGTATGTGAGGCCCTTGTGCGAGGCCCAAAGTGATGTACATGAGGACCGATGTGATATGTGTGATTCCACCATGATATATGTAATGATGTTTTATAATGGGCCATGCCTTGGGAGCAATGATGGTTTGATGTCTACATTGTAAGAGCAACTCTCCCTAGGGCCTATTGTTAGGCCCATTCTCACCTCTCCTTAGTAGGCTAACCCAAACCGCTGGGCCCTCATGATCATTAAGCCCATTCTTGATATGAGCAGGCCGTCTTGGCCCATCCTTAATATGAAGAGAGTACATCATCATCATATAACATGCTTAGTATAGCTTCACGATCCATGTCCATGCACATCATATGTATGCTTGCTATGAGGAGTGATTGATTATAACACATGTCATTGGGTGGATTATTATGGGACTCCCTAATAGGAGGAGTTGCCTACATGAGTGCGCGGTATGTGCAGGATTGCTACATGACTAGATGATATGATTCATGCATCTCACATCTTGTGATATGACCATCATACACCCTAGCGACATCAGGGTCGTGGCCTCCACAGGCATATTGTGGATGGCTAGATAGGACATCGAAAATATTTGGTTCTAACATACGGGCATGATAGATGTCTCTGAGTGAAAATTCCTAAACCCCCGAGGCCGAGGGACGCTCCAACGTCTAGACCGAGTGGATATGCATGAGCACATGAGGGCCGTATACTAGTAGGCCACGTCTCCCACTATGTCGTGGTCGGTTGAAAGGGGGTGTGACCTTACCCGCTTGAGTGAGGGGGTAATATCTAGGTTGAGTTTGACCAGCTTGAGGAATGGGTCAGCTATCGACGAGTCGGGCCTAATATTGGTAGGTAGATAGTGAGGTCTCTTCCACTTACCTAGTTGTGCACTCAGATAGGGGTGACAAGCTGGCGTAGAGTGTACTAGACCCCTATGATGATCCTATAGATGTATAGTACTGATATGTGAACTTATTGAGTATGAGTTATATACTCAGTATTTTACACATTCATTCATTCATTCACAATCCACTCGGGCTAGTGGTGCGTAACTAATTTATTATATGTACCTTCGTAATGACCAGGATTTTGGTTGGGGCATATGCCCAACCTGAGATCAGGAGTTTACCACATTGAGTCTGTCACGTCCTAAACTAGGAGATCAGACTCATAGGAATCCCTATCACTGAATTCAGTGCCGATAGCCTCCGTAGTATCCCATTCTCAGCTCCCAGCACCCATACGCCAGATTCCGATCCTGAGATTCTACAAGGGAGATTTTCAAACGTACATTTATCTCGTAAGAAGCATCACCACAAGTTTACCTAAATCACAAGGGCAACATCATCACCACATATCCACTAATATAATCATCTAAATACAATGCTGAAAGGGAAATACATATATTAAAAATCACAGCTCCAGAGGTCCGCTGCATGCTCCAAGCTCAATGCTGCTGCAACCTAACGTTACCTGCACTCATCTATTGTGTATAAGCTTATAGAAAGCTTAGTGGGTGGTGAAAGTGTGTGAGCAGTATATGCGTGCTCAAAATGTGATATCAAAGTAAACAGAGATACTGATAAATTCACGAACCATACAATATCAGAATAATGTGAAGATATGCTGATAGGCCCATAAAAACCATCAGCCTTATCAAGGCTATACGATGCAAAAATATAATAAATCATTATCATATACTGAGGAAGTAATGTAGATCAGCTATGCAATGCGGAGATAGTAAGCCAAATACTGTGTTGAGGATACAATGCAATATGCGATGTGAATGAAATGACCAAGCTGGAGTGTGAAGTCGGGATGATAATATGTAGTATCGCAAGCTACAGGGTCCACCATAAAGGACTTCTATCCAAACCAGTCCTATACCTAAATTTGGATAGTTAGACTCAATGTGGTAAACCCCTGATCTCAGGTTAGTTGCGCGCCCCAACCGAAATCCTGGCCATTATGAAGGTACACGTAACAAATAGTTATGCACCACCAGCCCGAGTGGATAGTGAATGAATGAGTTTGCAACTCCTCAATAAGCCCACATATCAGTACTGTACATCTCTAGGATCATCACCAGGGTCTAGTATACTCTACATGTAATTACTGCCCACTAGACACGTAACCATGCAAGTGAAAGAGACCACATTATCTGCCTAGCCAGTAGTCAGCCAATATCTACTCGGCACATCAATAGTGGACCCATTTACAAGCTGGTCAAACTCAGCCTAGCTATTTCTCCTACCCTCGAGTGGGTAAACCCACACCCCCTCCTAACCGACCATGACACAGTGGGAGATGTGGCCTACTAGTATACAGCTCTCACGTGCTCATATATATCTACTCAGCCTCGATGTTGGGGCATCCTCTGGTACCAAGAGGGTTTAAGAATTTTTAACTAGGGCCATCTATGGTGGCTTGATGCTAGTAACAGATTTTTGGTGTCCCATTGGCCATCCACGACATGCCTATGGAGGCTACAGCCCTGATGTCGCTAGGGCGTACAGTAGTCACAACATACAATGCAAGATGTATGCGACATACAATCCAGTCATGCATTAATCCTGTGCATACTATGCTCTCAAGTGAGATAATCTCAGACTATCAGGGAGTCTCATAGCAACATGCCTAATGACATATGCAATGTCAATCACACCTCATAATAAATATGCAGATGATGCGTATAGGCATGTACATGATGTTATGTTGTCACATACTCATAATCGGTATTAATAATCGACACCGGTAATCAACATCGATAATTGACATCACCCTCGATAGTCAGAATTGGCCTTGGCAATCAGAATCAGCTTCGACAATCAGAATCGACATCGATAATCGGCCTCGGTAATCAAAATTAGCCTCAATATTTGGCCTTGATAATTGGCCTCGACAATTGGCCTTGATAATCAGCCTAAGGGAAGGTCACAATGTGGACATTTAACCATCGTTGTCCATCAATGTGGACATTTAACCAACAGCGCTCGCAAGAAATGGCCCACATAAACATCATGTAACGCCCGTGAAAAATCTGTACTTGGACTCGAGTACCAACTCGACCCGAAATTGTGTAGAATTAAATCCTATGGAAATTAAGCGTACGTTAGCTAGCGCAACGCTAGAGTAGCTGGAAAATAGTCCCTGATCACTTTAAATACGTTCTAAAAGACCTAAATCGAGTAGAACCAATGACTCTACAATACTCTATAACCTCGGATCAAACTCTAAGCAGGTTTGTTCTCTGGACCACTTTGAATCTTTGTATTGGATCTAGACCGCGCGTCGAAAGTCCGATACCTCCTATCTTAGACCGTTAGAACCGCCTCGTTGGACTTGACAATCATTTCAAAAATCAAGTCCAACCGATAATCACAGGCTATTTCATTGAGCCCGGACTGAAGCGAGTGCGAATAGGGACAGAATTGGAATTTCAAATTCAAATCTAGCACACGACTTGACGCGTCAGTATTAAGCGTTCTGGCCGTCAGAATTCAGCCAGATTACACCCTCAGATCAGGAAAAATTTCTATTTCGTATCATGAGACTTGCAGCCCTGATCTACTTACGGTGACCGCTGAACTGAAACTGGTCCGCCACGTGCCGGACTGAAAACTTAATACGTGCTAAATCTGGTACGCATGAGCTTAAGTTCGATCGCATTCGGCCAGGGGACCACTAGAAAGCATCTTTTGGACCGAAACAACCCCGAATTGGATATGCACTAAGTGAACCTTGTACCGGAGCCTACTTTTGACATTTTTGGGCTTATAAAAGGGGTTGAAACCCTCACTCCTCTCTCCCATCCGAATTTGAGAGAAACCCTAATTTGGGAGAGAGAAAAGGTGGGAGTTTGAGAGAGTAGAAGAGATTTTTCCCGTCTTCGTGCTACCTGTTGCACGTGCTGTAGCAACACCTCCTGATCACCAAGCCAGTGATTCTTCCACATTTTCAGGTATGAAACAACCCTAGAAGTTGCTGATTTAAGGTTTACTAGGATTCATAGCATGTTAGCTAACGTAACTCATAAATCAGGTTCTCTTATTACCGTAAACGAAGCGTATACGCTCCGTTCGAAATCACGCATCCATAAGAGATAAGGTGAGGATTTTAGACGCTTTGATTGATGGTTTACAACGCTTTTAATGTTGTTTAATAGTAGATTATCGACGGCATTGCCGTTTGACATGTACAACATGCTATTCGTTTCCTGTTTCGTAAATCAACGAAGAATATGAGATTTAGGGCATTTTAGTCATTTGTAGGAAGTACTGATTACATTCATATTTTGCTGATGTGATTGAAATGGTTTGTTGTCGCATTAGAAAGTTAGGAATACGTGTAATTAGTTTGGCGAAGAGATTCTCCAAATTACGCACTTCGGGTCGACATACTATATGTAGACTTAAGTGTGTAGTGTATGTGTTTGTATAAATGCTTGTATTAGTATGTATTGAATTAAATGATGTTATGAATTAGTTTGAGACTGATTTCTCAATTAATAGGCTGACATAAATGATTTCCTACATGTTGACTATGTATATGATTCCATTATATGCATAAAATGTAGGTGCTTGGAGATTTGCCTAAGTTGTATGTTATAACATGTGTTAACATGCTCACATGATTGTATTTCAATTCCAATACTCCTACATAAATTGCTGATGTGAATTCATATGTGTTTGGGACTATACTTAGTCCAGGCAGTCGGTAACCGAGTGAATTTGTGGTTGGCTGGTCTTGGCCACGACGACGCGTCGATGAATGCGAGTCGTGTTTGGAGTTGGCGGCAGTGGTTAGGCCACGCGAAGTATTTTACGCACTTCATGTCGTTCGACTTGAGATGCGATCGCGCTAGTCGAGCCCGTCAAGTAACCCGACTGGCCGATGTATGTTCACCCTGTATGAGTCATAACTGCTTGAACCTAGGGTACTAAACTTACCATTGTAAACCCTGTTAACCATGGTACCTTGATCCACGAAGACTCATGAGCCGGGCATGGTGGTATGGGACACCGTGGTCGAGCTGTCGGCCTACGCTGGGGCCACAAACCTCCCCGTAGTGACCAGTGAGCACCTAGTCTCGTGAGCAAATTATGGTGGTATGAGACACTATATTCTAACTATCGGCCTACACTGATCAGGAGACGAGTCCTTTGTAGTGACCGCGAGCGTATTCTGAGTCTACGGGAGGCGACGACCCTTTAGTAGCAGTAGAGTACAGTAGGCCTGTATTGATAAGGTGATGAGGGAGCGGTGCAACGAGTGCGAGCAACAGCCCTGACAGCCCTTGCAGCGACCTACGAAATATACATCGTATGAGATTACTAGGAGTGACGACCCTAGACAGGATCTGTGTTGGGATTGATACAAGGGAAGTACCTTAGTTTCCCAATCCTGCTGTTTGAATGGACTAATAATAACTCAAAAATCATATCACCATACCATTGCATGTGCCTGGAAGATGTGGAGCACTTGAGGGTCGATTGCATGCCGCGGTGGTAAGATGGTGCCGTATGAGGGAGATCGTCGGTGAGGGCATACATTACGTCATTTCATATTGCATTAACAACAGTATTAGGATTGTCTGATTTACTACTTTACTATTATCGCATGATTGATTTGTGAACATGCTAATCTTTACTCTATGATTCCACTGAGTTGATCACTCACTCCCACGTTATGGGATGGTGTTTGCAACACCCACCAGACCCTGTTGTAGATGCAGGTGATGCTGAGATCCAGGAGGCAGAGCCAGACTTCGACGAGAACCATGACGAGTTCTCGTACATGCAGTAGCATGATGGCTTTGCATAGGCGACCTGGGTTGATGGGACTTTAGTGGGACTATTTTGAACATTTGATTTTATTCATGTATATGTATATGAGACTCAGATATGTATTCATACTTTAGAGACAGATGAGATCTACTTTATTTTTCCTTACATTGATATATATATTGTTTAGTCTTCCGCTTGCTTTTATTACTGGATCTGGAGCATGAATTGTAGTTTTGGTATTCTTTTACTCATGTGAATGCTTTAAATCAGACAACATTGAATCATAATCATTTTTGTTGCATAAGTGACGGTATAAAACTCGGGAGTTAAGTTTATACACGACCTCCAATTTTCAGGGTGTTACAAGTTGGTATCAGAGAGTGAATAAAAGTATACTGGGCCTGGGTTATGGTCACGCGACGTACGTTGTCGCTTCCTTTGACTTAGGTGGGTGCGATAAGGGTCTAGAAACACTCATAGGATCGCAGATTCGCCAATAGGCGAAGTCTATTCGAATCGATCGCACGATCGAGTCTATAACGCATCTCGGGTCGCGTAAAGTAACCTGGATAGCTCCTAGGTTGTTGGTGAGTGGGTTGAGGCGTTCTTTGAACGATTCTAAACCCGTGAATGTGAATTCTTGGGCCGTGGGACAACCACGACCCCTGTATTCAATCACCAGGGCTTAAAAACCCCGTTTCACCAAAAATCCTTAAAATTCTACCTCTCACCACTCCAATATTTAATTCTTTCTTATCCTTTTTATGTTAGGCATCAAACCTAATGTGAAAATAACATAAAATAATACTTTCAAAATTTTTTATAGTGAATAGTAAAATTTCATGAAAAATGGCCATAAGGCCATTCTAACTTCACTTTCTTTAGCAAATAATAGTCTAGATGGATGTACTAGGTCCTTCTACCTCAAAATAATATGCTGCATGATAGGGTTTTGTATTCGGGATTACGGATTGGTCCTGGAAAGCCCCGAACACATGTTTGGGTCTATATAGGTTAAAATACAATGAACCAAGGTTGGGACCGTACATATTTGGGGTCCTTGGACCATGGGGGACCAAACCCATGTGGTCCCACCGCCCGACCAGAGGTTTGGTCGGCGATGCCATCGCCGATCCGGCAATGCATCGCCAACCAATGTGGTCGGTTGGATGTGTGGTTCGAGATCTGAGGGTATTTTGGGTATTTCACACCCCCCATGTATGGTTTGTGGGTAGAAAAATCCTAAATCGTGCACTTCCTTCACAAACAGCCCTCCCCATAGCTCCATTTTCATTTTCCAGCAACTATCTCCAAAATCTGTGATTCCAAACCACCCCTAAATCCATCCTTGGCCAAAAACGACCACCCTTCATCGTTCCTTTGAAGTTGGCAGCCCTCCCTCTTGAAGATTTCATCTTTTGGAGCTCTAAAAACCCCCAAATCGAGCTGAAATCGTGAGGTGCTCTATTCCACTTTTTCATTTTCATTTCTCCTTGAAAATACATCCTTAGGAAGCTTGAAGCATCCCTCTACAATGCCTAGATCTCCCTTTTCTAGTTTGGACAGCCACTTCTTCGTATTTTCTCCGTCTTCCATGGTTTTCGTGGAAGCCATTTTAGGCCTTTGTCACTCTCCACCATCTTATCTTTGATGGGTAAAAGGAAAATTGCAGTAGATGAGGCTGGGCCAAGTCACCCTGCTCAATCGAGAAGACCGCGGGGTAGTGTCGCAAGTTCAAGCGCCGCCACAGGTCCACCCACAGCCCGAGAGTTCCATACAAAGCGAGATTTGGATTCCCATACTCATCTTGGGCGAGTAATTCTATCAGAGATGCCTCACGGCCAATACACTGATCGCAAAGTGTTGTTTGAGGCGGACGTGGAAGGGCGATTATTCAGTAAATTTTTATTGTTCGAGCGCATCGAAGCTACGCATTGGGGTCCGATCTTTGAAGCTCGCGCTCGTGCTAATGTGAGCACCGTTCGTGCCTTCTACACTTGTATCTAAAATCCTACCTTGGAGCCATTGCAGTTCAAAATCTCTTTTGATAGAGATCGGATGGTTACGATTGATGTGCGACTGATTGTGCGACTTCTGAACGTGCCTCTTGGTGATGTTCATCCTAGTGAGAATAATTTGAGGAGTAAGCGTGAACGAGATCGCCGCACCAGGTTTCTGTGCGGTAAATTGGTTCCATGGCAGCCTAATAATAGCCTCAAGGCGACGTATATGTCTGATGATTTGCGCCTGCTGCACCATATCTGCACGTTTAATGTGTATCCCAGGTCGATGAATCGCATTAAGTGTACACGCCTTATGGTTGATTTCCTGTATCTTGTGGCCCAGGGAGAGAATGTATGTATGGTCACTTTCATCTTGCGACAGATAATCCTCATAGCCAAGTCAAGAAGAACGTCTGAATCGCTTCCTTTTGGCCGACTGATATGCAAGATCGCGCTTGAGTTTGCTTACAGACTTGGGCCGGAATTGCCAGTTTCGATTCATAGCATTGATGAGTCGACTATGGTCAAGATGAAGATTGGGTCTCAGTACCGTGAGAATCATCTTGAGGAGGATAGCAAGGATGACTTTGATGATGAGGAGGATCCAAGTGAGGGAGAACTTGGAGCAGAAGTTCAGGAAGAAGTCCAGGAAGAGGCAGAAGAGGAGGCTCAGGATACAGATGAGAGCTCTCCTCCTTCTGCTCAGGCTACTGGCGATGATCTCATTGCTCGGATCGAGGAGAGTCAGATCGCCTTGCGAAGGGAAGTTCAGGAACTTCGCGCTGAAGTCGAGGATGCCAAGGCCGTTATGAAGAAAAAATTCGGTAAGGTGACTCACACCTTGAAGGCGATCCTGTGTTGCTTGCAGGATAAGGGTGCTCCTCCTCCGTCACCCGACTCAGACTAGCGATGGGACCTTTGATGTTGTTGTTAGTAGTTAGTCATTTCCTGCTTTATGTTTTGTAAGCTTGTTAGGGCTAGTGCTATGCTTATGTTGCTGTTGTAATTTTAACTGTCTTAGTTCCCATGTATTTCTCGTCATGATGCTTGTAAGGATATATCCCTTGTATTATGACAATTTTGATTAAATGAAATGCATGGAATGCCTTTGACTCTTATGTGAATGATTGCGGTGTATTTGTGCTATTGAGACTGACAAGGTTGCGCCCTATTTTGAATATAGGGAATGCCGCCTAAGGTTACGCGGAGCACGGCTCGGCTTGCATTGAGTGAGCCTATGGATCAGACTCCTTCGTAGTCTGACACCCATGTGGACCCTGCTGTGGGCCCAATTCCTGAGACAGTTCGTGTGTCTCAGCCTACTGTTGGTCCTACAGTTGGACCACCGCCGTTCACACTGCCAGTCAGAGAGCCTTATCGTGGATCTACTTCGACGCAGCACACGCCACAGCCTGCTCCACCTCCTGACAGATTTGAGCAGATGATGGCTATGATGCAGCAGCAGCAGTAGCTTCTGACTACCATTGTGGGGATATTAGCCCAGGGTGGGGGTGTGACTCCACCTGCACCACCTATGCATCCAGCTGGGGATGCTTATATATATGCCCAGGATGAGGGCATGGCTCATCCTGTACCACCTGCTTATCCTGCGGGAAATGCCGCAGATACACGGGGCCTATTAGAGCGATTCCAGCGCTCACGGCCTCCCACTTTTACGGGTTCTCATAGACCCGAGGAGGCCGAGTATTGGTTCGACCGTGTGTCAAAATATTGCGGATGCTTCATTGCACAGAGGCCGAGCAAGTAGAGCTGGCTACATTCCTGTTTGAGCGAGAGGCCAGCCTGTGGTGGGATAGCGTATTGCTGACCGTTGCCGCCGACTTTATATGGACATGGGTAGCATTTGAGTTCCGCTTTCATGAGAAGTGTTACCCCCAGACGTATAGGCATGACCTGGAGAATGAGTTTCTCCGCCTCCGACAGGGAGCCATGACAGTCACGGAGTATGAGCATCGGTTTACCGAGTTGGGCAGATACGTCCTGACTATTTTGCCTGATGAGCAGATGCGCATACGGAGCTTTTTGGAGGGTTTGCGACTGGATATTCGGTCGAAGATGTGCTGTGTGAGCATTTCCTCATATGCGGAGTTGATTCACATGTCTATGTGGGCAGAGCAGGATGTGGTTCGACTTGCGCGATCTCGTGGCCCTGTTGCTTCTAGGTCACGACCAGACATGCAGGACAGGCCCTTCGTGGGTAAGAGGCCTCGTGTCGACCCTCCTACTCGGGCCATGGCTCCAGCATCATCGTTTCGGTGCCCTGAGTTATCGTGCACATACTGCGGGAGGACGGGCCACTTGGCGCAGAGTTATTTTTCTCGGATGCGGGACAGTGGGTTCTCTTCGCCGCAGAAGATCGACCGTGCACGTTCACAGGCGATATCAGCACCGTTTATACGGTTAGCTCCTGCACACCCTTCTTTCAGACCTCCGGTATCGCAGATCAGACAGCCTCCACGGCCCATGACACAGCAGCCGAATCGGCCACAGCAGGCTCGGGTTGAAGCATTGACAACTAAGGCAGCTGCGACACCGACTTCTCAGCATTCGGCCTTCGAGGTCACTGCCCATATTGGAGGTATTCCTATTCTCGTGATGGTGGACACTGGTTCCACGATTTCTTTGATATCACGTGCTGTAGTCAGGCGTCTTGGGTTACAGACTATTACTATAGATAGGGTGCGAGTCCTTGCAGCTTATGGGGATTATTCAGATGTCACCCAGATGTGTGAGGGTTGTTTGGTGGATCTGGGAGGCAGGACGACGGCTCTTGATCTTGTCGTCGATCCCTCTCTTGTTTATCTCAACGTCATTCTTGGCATGGACTGGTTGACTGCTGGGAGGGCCGAGATTGACTGCGAGACTCGTATGGTGACGGTGTACGAGCCAGAGGGCACGCCTTTCACATTTTCAGTCCGGGTAAATCTCCCTTTCCGCATACTTAGTTACGCCACTTTATTGCGAGACGCTGGTGCCCAGGTACTTGAGCATACACCAGTCATTTCCGAGTTCGGGGATCTGTTCAGGAAGATCCCTGGTTTGCCGTCCCGACGAGAGATCGATTTCACTATCGATCTGGTTCCTGGTTCTACGCCCGTCTCACTGCCGACGTATCGCATGACACCGTGTGAGATGGAGGAGTTGAGGACGCAGATTGATGGTCTGCTAGAGCTTGGCCTTATACGGCCTAGTGTGTCTCCTTGGGGAGCACCGGTCCTATTCGTGAGGAAGAAGGACGGTTCGATGCGATTGTGTATTGATTATCGCAGGCTGAACCAAATCACGGTGAAGAACAAGTACCCTTTATCCAGGATCGATGACTTGTTTGATCAGCTGAGAGGAGCGCAGTACTTCTCGAAGATTGATCTTCAGTCAGGATATCATCAGTTGCGCGTCAGGGATGAGGACGTGCAAAAGACAACATTCAGGACCAGTTTTGGCCACTACGAGTTCCTCGTGATGTCGTTCGGTCTCACGAACGCACCAGCCATGTTCATGGATCTGATGAACCGGGTATTTCGACCTTTCCTCTATCGATTCGTCATTGTATTCATTGACGACATTTTGGTGTACTCTAGGAGTCGAGAGGAGCATGAGGAGCACTTACGTTTGGTCCTGGATACGCTCAGACAACATCGGTTGTTCGCACAGTACAAGAAGTGCGACTTCTGGAAGCAGGAAGTGAAGTTCCTGGGACACGTGGTGTCCAAGGATGGCATGGCAGTTGACCTGTCTAAGGTAGCTGCGGTGCAGGACTGGGAGCAGCCTGGTTCTGTCACTGAGGTGAGGAGTTTCTTGGGTCTCGCCGGCTACTATCGGCGCTTCATAGAGGACTTCTCGAAGATCGCGAGACCCTTATCTCAGTTGACACGGAAGCACGTGAAGTTTGCCTGGAATGACGAGGAGTCAGCTTTTCAGGAGCTGAAGGACAGACTTACGTCCGGCCTTGTGCTAGTATTACCAGAGCAAGGGGTTAGATATACTATATACACTGACACGTCTAGCGTTGGTCTGCGTTGTGTCCTTATGCAGAGGGACAGGGTAATTTCGTATGCCTCGAGACAATTAAGGAAGCACGAGGAGAATTACCCTACACACGACCTAGAGCTGATGGTTGCTGAGTGGGATATGGTTGAGTTTTTGCGAGACTTTGAGCAGAAACTCACCGTAGAGGAGCCATTTGAGTTCATCGCACATGTACAGGTGCGATCTCAGATCGATGACTGGGTCATCGAGGTGCAGAGGGACGACGCACATCTGATTGAGCTTCGAGAGCAGGCCAGTGATGAAGCAGACGTCGACTGACAAGTTGGTATGGATGGGGGCTTACGTTATCGTGGCCGCCTATGCGTCCCAGATATCCCTGACTTAAGACGAGAGATTCTCGAGGCTGCGCACTATACTAGACTCGCGATGCATCCAGTCAGTACGAAGATGTATCGTGACGTGAAGAGGACGTATTGGTGGGAAGGTATGAAGACCCACATAGCAGAGTTCGTGTCCCATTGTCTCACTTGTCAGCAGGTGAAGGCAGAACATCGCCGACCACCTGGACTTTTGCAGCCTATGCCGATCGCAGAGTGGAAGTGGAATTTCATTTCCATGAACTTTATTTCAGGGCTGCCGAAGACGAGGAAGGGACATGATTCCATTTGGGTGATCGTCGACCGTCTGACGAAGTCAGCGCACTTCCTACCGATCAGTGTTACGAACTCTGCAGACGAGCTGGCTAGACTGTACATCAGAGAGATTGTGCGTCTGCATGGAGTTCCGCTGGAGATCGTGTCGAATAGAGACACGCGGTTCACTTCTATTTTCTGGACTCGCATTCAGGAGGCTATGGGTGTGAAGTTGAAGTTCAGTACTGCCTTCCACCCACAGACAGACGGACAGACAGCGGGTGAACCAGATCTTAGAGGACATGTTGCGAGCTTGCGCATTGGACTTCAAGGACAGTTGGGATGATTATCTTGCTTATGCAGAGTTTGTGTACAACAACAGCTTTCAGACGAGTATCGGTATGGCACCTTACGAGGCGCTGTACGGGCGACCTTGTCGCGCACCGCATTACTGGGCAGAGGTCGGTGAGCGTAGTTTGATTGGCCCAGAGTTGGTGCAGACGACGTTAGAGAAGATTGATATTATTCTACGTCGGCTTCTTACAGCGCAGAGCAGACAGAAGAGTTATGCTGATACGAGACGGAGGCCACTAGAGTTCACAGTTGGGGATCATGTGTTCTTGCGAGTTTCTCCTATGAAGGGAGTCCTTCGATTCGGAAAGAAGGGAAAGCAAGCACCGCGATTTATTGGTCTATTCCAGATCCTCGATCGGGTGGGAACAGTGGCTTACCGATTGGCTTTACCCACGCCTCTCGCGAGTGTTCACAATGTATTTCATGTTTCTATGCTGAAGAAGTACGTTGCTGATCCTTCCCATATCATCAGATGGGAGCAGGTGCAGTTAGGAGAGGATGTTACTTATATCCTGTAACACCCCGGATTTTGGCCAACCTGGGATTTGACGTCCTTAGGCAATGAGTTGATTAAAACACCTGAAAAATTGCTCAGAACCCAATTCCATAGCCAAAGAAACCACTTAGGATTAATTCCTATGGAAATTAAGCACAAGCTAGCTAGCGCAACGCTAGAGTAGCTGGGAAATAGTCCCTGATCACTTTAAATACGTTCTACAAGACCCAAATCGAGTAGAACCAATGACTTTATAATACTCTATAACCTCGGATCAAACTCTAAGCAGGTTTGTTCTCTGGACCACTTTGAAAATCTGTATTGGATCTAGACCGCGCGTCGAAAGTCCGATACCTGCTATCTTAGACCGTTAAAACCGCCTAGCAGGACTTGACAATTATTTCGAAAATTAAGTCCAACCGATAATCACAGGCCATTTCATTGAGCCCGGACCGAACAGAGTGCGAATAGGGACATAATTGGAATTTCAAATTTAAATCTGGCACACGACTTGACGTGTCAGTATTAAGCAGTCTGACCGTCAGAATTCATCCAAATTACACCCTCGGATCAGGAAAAATTTCTATTTCATATCATGAGATTTGCAGGCCTGATCTACGTGCGGTGACCGCTGAATTGAAACTGGACCGCCACGTACGATCTGTGAACCCTGTCGGACTGAAAACTTGATGTGTACTAGATCCAGTATACATGAGCTTAAGTCCGACCGCATTCAGCCAGGGCACCACCAGAAATGTCCTTTTGGACTGAAACAGTCCCGATTTGGTTACCCCTCAAGTGAACCTTGTTCCCGAGCCTATTTCGGGCAAGTTTGGGCTTATAAAAAGGGTTGAAATCCTCACTCCTCTCTCCCATCCGAATTTGTAAAAATCCCTAGATTGGGAGAGAGAGGTGAGAGTTTATGAGAGAGAGTAGGAGAGAATTTCTTGCTGCTCGTGCCACCTGCTGCAAGTGCCTAAGCAACACACTCCGATCACCTGACCGATGATTCCTCCGCTTTTCAGGTATGAAATAACCTTATAAAGTTGCTGATTTGAGGTTTACTAGGATTCATAGCTTGTTAGCTGACGTAACTCGTGAATTAGGTTCTCTTATCGCTGTAGACGAAGCATATATGCTCCGTTCGAAACGACATGTTTATAAGAGACAAGGTGCGGATTTTAGACGCTTTGATTGACTGTTTCCAAAGCTTTTAATGTCGTTTAATAGTAGATTATCGACGGCAACACCGTTTGACATGTACAACATGCTGTCCATTTCCTGTTTCGTAAACCAACGTAGAATATGAGATTTAGGGCATTTTAGTCATTTGTAGGAAGTACTGATTTCATTCATATTTTGCTGATGTGATTGACATGGTTTATTGTCGCATTAGAATGTTAGGAATACGTGCATAATTAGTTTGGCGAAGAGACTCGCCTAAATGCGCACTTCGGGTCGACATGCTATATGTAGACTTAAGTGTGTAGTGTAAGTGTTTGTATAAATGCTTGTATTAGTATGAATTGAGTTAAATGGTGTTATGAATTAGTTTGAGATTGATTTCTCAATTAATATGCTGGTGTAAATGGTTTTCTACATGTTAGCCATATGCATGATTTCATGACATGAATGAAATGCATGTGCTTGATGATTCGCTTAAGTTGTAAGTTATAACATGTGCTTGATGATTTCATTATGATTTAGATTGAGATTGAATTCTCAATTAATATGCTGATGGAAATGATTTCCTATATATGTTGGGGATATGCATAATTTCATTATATGTATGAAAGGCATGTGTCAGATGATTTACTTAAGTTGTATGATATAACATGTGTTAACATACTCACATGGTTGTATTTCATTTCTAATATTCTCATATGAATGCTGATGTGATTCCATAATTGTTTGGGACTATACTTAGTCCAGGCAGTTGGTAACCGAGCGAATTCGTGGCTAGCTTATCTTCGCCACGAACGACGCGTCAATGAACGCGAGCCGTGTTTTGGAGTTGGCGGCAGTGGTTAGGTCACACGAAGTGTTTTACGCACTTCATGTCGTTCAACTTGAGATGTGATCGCGCTAGTCGAGCCCGTCAAGTAACCCGACTGGCTATTGTATGTTCACCCTGCATGAGTCATAACCGCTTGAACCTAGGGTACTGAACTTACCATTGTAAACCCTGTTAACCATGGTACCTTGATCCACGAAGACTCATGAGCCGGGCATGGTGGTATGGGACACCGTGGTCGAGCTGTCGGCCTACGCTGGGGCTACAAACCTCCCCGTAGTGACCAGTGAGCACCGAGTCTCGTGAGCAGATTATGGTGGTATGGGACACTATATTCTTGCTGTCGGCCTACACTGATCAGGCGACGAGTCCTTTGTAGTGACCGCTAGCGTATTCTGAGTCTACGGGAGGCGACGACCCTTCAGTAACAGTAGAGTACAGTAGGACTGTATTGATAAGGTGATGGGGGAGCGGAGCAACGAGTACGTGCAACAGCCCTGACAGCCCTTGCAGTGACCTACAAAATATACATCGTATGAGATTACTAGGAGTGACGACCCTAGACAGGATCTGTGTTGGGATTGATACAAGGGAAGTACCTTAGTTTCCCAATCCTGCTGTTTGAATGGACTAATAACAACTTGAAAATCATATCACCATACCATTGCATGTGCCTGGAAGATGTGGAGCACTTGAGGGTTGATTGCATGGCGCGGTCGTAAGATGGTTCTGTATGAGGGAGATCGTCGGTGAGGGCATACATCACGTCATGTCATAATTGCATTAACAATAGTATTAGGAATGTTTGAATTACTGCTTTACTATTATCGCATGATTGATTTGATAACATGTTAATCTCTGCTCTATTATTCCACTGAGTTAGCTACTCACTCCTACGTTACGGGAAGGTGTTCGTGGACACCCACCAGACCCTTTTGTGATTGCAGATGATGGCATGGCCTGTGAGGCGGAGCCGGACTTGATGATGATGAGGAGGATCCCTCCTTTATGCGTGTTCTGATTGACGGGATTACAGGGAGGTTGATTAGATGCCTTGACACTTGTCATTTTATATTTTTAGAGCACTCATGTATATTCATTTGTTTACTTTTGAAGTATACATGTTTGTATATAACCTGGTAACATGTTCACAATCTGGAGACATACAACAGTTTATATATGTTATACATACTATCACAGTCTACCGCTTATAAATTTAACTGTCTCTAGAGTATGATATGTTGTTCTGGATTAATCTCACTCATGTTTAATACATTAACACGGACAACATTCAATCATACATATGTATGTTGCATAAATAACATTTTGGAACTCGGGAGTTGGGTTTTTGCTCGACCCCCTGATTTTCGGGATGTTAAAGATGGTATCAGAGCATGATTTGGATTAAACTGGGCCTGGGTTATGGTCACACGACGTACGCTGTCACATCCTTTGACTTAGGTGGGTGCGAGAAGGGTCTAGAAACTCTTATAGGATCACAGATTCACCAATAGGCGAAGACTATTCATATCGATCGCGCAATCGAGTCCGTAACGCATCTAGGGTCGTGTGAAGCAACCCGAATAGATCCTAGGTTGTAGGTAAGTGGGTTGAGACGTTCTTTGAATGATTCTAAACCCATAAATGTGAATCATTGGGCTGTGGGGCAACCACAACCCCTGTGTTCAATTGCTAGGGCTTAAAAATCCCGTTTCACCAAAAATCTTCAAAATTCTTCCTCTCACCACTCCAATCTTCAATTACTTTTTATCCTTTTCATATTAGGCATCAATCCTAATGTGAAAATAATATAAAATCATACTTTCACAAAATTTTACAGTGAATAGTAAAAGTTCATGAAAAATGCCCATAAGGCCATTATAACTTTACTTTCTTTAGCAACTAATGGGCTAGATGGATGTACTAGCTCTTTCTATCCCAAAATCATATGCTGTATGATAGAGTTTTATATTCAGGATTGCAGATTGGCCCCGGAAATCCCTGAACTCATGTTTGGGCCAATATAGGGCAATCTACAATGAACCAAGGTGGGGCCCATAGTTATTTGGGGTCCCTGGACCATGGGAGACCAGACCCATGTGGTCCCACCGGTTAGATCACCGGACGGTCGGCGATGCCATCGCCGCCCGGGGTGGCCCATTTGAGGTGTACTTTGGGGTTTGGGGGTATTTTGGGTAATATACCCCCTACATGTAGTGCTCGTCCATAGCAAACCCCAAAATCGTGCACCTCCTTCACAAACTGCCCTCCCCATAGCCCTATTTGCGTTTTTCAGCTGCCCTACCTCCAAATTATGGTTCCAAACCATCCCTAAATCCATCCTTGGCCAAAAACGACCACCCTCCATCAATCTATTTCGGTTTGCAGCCCTCCCTTTAACAGATTTCGTCTTTTGGAGCTCTAAAAACCTCCAAATCGAGCTGAAATCGTGAGGTGCTCCATTCTCCTTTTTCATTTTTGTTTCTCCTTGAAAATACATCCTAGGGAAGCTTGAAGCATCCCTCTACAACACCTAGATCTCCCTTTTCCAGTTTGGACAGCCACTTCTTCGCATTTTCTCCATTTTCCATGGCTTTCGTGGAAGCCATTTTAGGCCTTTTGTCACTCTCCACCATCCTATCTTTGATGGGTAAAAGAAAAATAGCAGCAGATGAGGCTGGGCCAAGTCACCCTGCTCAATCGAGAAGACCGCGGGGTGGTGCCGCAAGTTCAAGCGCCGCCATAGGTCCAGCTACAGCCCGAGAGTTCCATACAAAGTGGGATTTAGATCCCCATACTCAACTCGGGCGAGTGATTCTAGCTGAGATGCCTCACTGCCAATACACTGATCGCAAAGTGTTGTTTGAGGCGGACGTGGAAGGGCGACTGTTCGGTGAGTTTTTGTTGTTTGAGCGCATTGAAACTGCGCATAAGGGTCCGATCTTTGAAGCTCGCGCTCGTGCTAATGTGAGCACCGTTCGTGCCTTCTACGCTTGTATCCGGAATCCTACCTTGGAGCCATTGCAGTTCACAATTCCTTTTAGTAGGGACAGGATGGCTACGATTGATGTGCGGCTGATTGCGTGACTTCTGAACGTACCTCTTGGTGATGTTCATCCTAGTGAGAAGAATCTGAGGAGTAGGCGTGAGCGAGATCACCGTACCAGGTTCTTATGTGGTAAGTTGGTTTCATGGCAGCCTAATAATAGCCTCAAGGCGACGTATATGTCTGATGATTTGTGCCTGCTACACCATATCTGCACATTCAATGTGTATCCCAGGTCGACGAATCGCATTGAGTGTACTCGCCTTATGGTTGATTTCCTGTATCTGGTGGCCCGGGGAGAGAATGTGTGTATGGCCACTTTCATCTTGTGACAGATAATCCTCATAGCCAAGTCAAGAAGAACGTCCGAATCGCTTCCTTTTGGCCGACTGATATGCAAGATCGTGCTTGAGTTTACTTACAGACTTGGGCCGGAATTGCTAGTTTCGATTCATAGCATTGATGAGTCGACTATGGTCAAGATGAAGATAGGGTCTCAGTACCGTGAGAATCAGCTTGAGGAGGATAGCCAGGATGACTTTGATGATGAAGAGGATTCAAGTGAAGGAGAACCTGGAGCAGAAGTTCAGGAAGAAGTCCAGGAAGAGGCAGAAGAGGAGGCTCAGGATACAGATGAGAGCCCTCCTCCTTCTGCTCAGGCTACTGGCGATGATCGCATTGCTCGGATTGAGGAGAGCTAGATCGCCTTGCGTAGGGAAGTACAGGAACTTCGCGCTGAAGTCGAAGATGCCAAGGCCGTTACGAAGAGAAAATTTGGCAAGGTGACTCGCACCTTGAAGGCGATCCTGTGCTGCTTGCAGGATAAGGGTGCTCCTCCTCCGTCACCCGACTCAGACTAGCGAGATCTATGATGTTGTTATCAGTAGTTAGTCATTTCCTGCTTCATATTGTGTTAGCCTGATAAGGCTAGTAGTTTGCTTATGTTGCTGTAGTAGCTGACTGACTTAGCTCCCATGTACTTCTCGTCATGATACTTGTAGGGAGATATCCCTTGTATTATGACAATTTTGGTTTAATGAAATGTATGATATTTTTTGGCTTGATATGTGAATGTTTGTGTTGAGGTTTGGGCATAATAAAGCCGAATTTGGTTAGATGGAATGCATGCCGTTCCGTTCGCTGTAAGATATTGTCCTTAGATTGGGAATATTGCAACTCCCGGAACTCAGCCTACAAATTAAATTTTTATCCCACCCCACCCTCCTACCAAGCATACCACTTCCAATCCTGCCATGGGACTAGGAATGCAGTTCCATTTAATACAACTTAGTGCTATTGGCCATATAGGCCTTTGGGCGTTTTGGACCTAATGTTAGCACTCCTAGATATGAAGGATCTGACTATATAGGAAAGCCAATTCTATTTAGACAATCTTGACCCTAAGCAATAGAAGAATTCCCTGTAGTAGAAATGGTATGGAAAGCCATTTACCGTATAATCTTAGGCTTTGAATTATAGCTACAGAGTTACAGACTAGACTACTAGTTACCTTAAGTAGTGTAAAGCCTATATATGCTAAGGAATTGTAGGTTAGATTTGGTTGAAGTAGAACCTTATTCCTTCGATAGATCCCCTTATGAATTATAGACTCCTGTTGTTGTCCATAGGAAAGAACCATTTACTCTCAGGGAACATTTATAAATCCCTCAGATTGAACTTAATATGTACTAGCATGCCCCTTAGAATTGCCTTCCCCAAGGCTTATTGCATTCGGGAACGCGGAATAAAGGAAATGCAATTATCAGCGAAGTATTCGCGATTTGAATCGACTTCTTAATCCTAGTAGTTACCACTAAATCCAATGCTCTGATCAAGCAGAAGATCGGCATCGACTAAGATTGAGGACTGATACAACAACTTTTCTGTCATCGCGGGGCAGAAGGTTTGTGTATCCTGTTCAGACCCATTACACAACTATTCTTCCGTGTTGGCCCGACCACCTACAACCACAAGTTATTGCTTTGCCCTTGGTAAATGTTAAGGACTTCAAGCCAGTAGAGGATTAGACATCTTGCCACCAACTTATACCTACCCCTGAACTTAACCACAATAGAGATTAGGCTCATCTCTATGATCATAGGTACCAATGCCATAGAACGCATCATTAGCAAGGAAAACCATTTAGAGAAAGGTTGTTTCCATTTTAGGTTAAGGATAGCCCCTAAGTTGCGCCTCATTCTGATATACGAATCGATGCAAAGATTCTTCAACCTTAAGTAAAACCAAGTTTTAAGGGGGGTAGAACGAATTAAGTCCAATCCATTTCGGTTAGTTCATGCTACCGTTTGATCAGAGTGGCGCAACGGAAGCGTGGTTAGGCTCTTCCCCACTGGCCCAAGATCGAAACATTTAATTTAGGTTATTAAATAGGATTTGAACCTTCCTTAGAAAAAGTACTCCTTGCCCTTCGCCAATTTCGGGGACGAAATTTTATTTTAAGGGGGGTAGATTGTAACACCCCGAATATTGGCCAACCTGGGATTTGACGTCCTTAGGCAATGGGTTGATTAAAACACCTGGAAAATTGCTCAGAACCCAATTCCATAGCCAAAGAAACCACTTAGGATTAATTCCTATGGAAATTAAGCGTAAGCTAGCTAGCTCAACGCTATAGTAGCTGGGAAATAGTCCCTGATCACTTTAAATACGTTCTACAAGACCCAAATCGAGTAGAACCAATGACTCTATAATACTCTATAACCTCGGATCAAACTCTAAGCAGGTTTGTTCTCTGAACCACTTTGAAAATCTGTATTGGATCTAGACCGTGCGTCGAAAGTCCGATACCTGCTATCTTGGACCGTTAGAACTTCCTAGCTGGACTTGACAATCATTTCAAAAATCAAGTCCAACCGATAATCACAGGCTATTTCATTGAGCCCGGACCGAAGAGAGTGCGAATAGGGACAGAATTGGAATTTTAAATTCAAATCTGGCACACGACTTGACGTGTCAGTATTAAGCAGTCTGACCGTCAGAATTTAGCCAAATTACACCCTCGGATCAGGAAAAATTTCTATTTCATATCATGAGATTTGTAGGCCTGATCTACGTGCGGTGACCGCTGAACTGAAACTGGACCGCCACGTGCGATCTGCGAACCCTGCAGGACTGAAAACTTGATGTGTGCTAGATCCAGTATGCATGAGCTTAAGTCCGACCGCATTCAACCAGGGGACCACCAGAAATGTCCTTTTGGACTGAAACAGCCCCGATTTGGTTACCCCTCAAGTGAACCTTGTTCTCGAGCCTATTTCGGGCAAGTTTGGGCTTATAAAAAGGGTTGAAACCCTCACTCCTCTCTCCCATCCGAATTTGTAAAAATCCCTAGATTAGGAGAGAGAAAAGGTGAGAGTTTGTGAGAGAGAGTAGGAGAGAATTTCTTGCTGCTCGTGCCACCTGCTGCAAGTGCCTAAGCAACACACTCCGATCACCTGGCGGGTGATTCTTTCACTTTTTCAGGTATGAAATAACCCTAGAAAGTTGTTGATTTGAGGTTTACTAGGATTCATAGCTTGTTAGCTGACGTAACTCGTGAATTAGGTTCTCTTATCGCTGTAGACGAAGCGTATACGCTCCGTTCGAAACGACACGTTTATAAGAGACAAGGTGCGGATTTTAGACGCTTTGATTGACTGTTTTCAAAGCTTTCAATGTCGTTTAATAGTAGATTATCGACGGCAACGCCGTTTGATATGTACAACATGCTGTCCGTTTCCTGTTTCGTAAACCAACGTAGAATATGAGATTTAGGGCATTTTAGTCATTTGTAGGAAGTACTGATTTCATTCATATTTTGCTGATGTGATTGACATGGTTTATTGTCGCATTAGAATGTTAGGAATACGTGCATAATTAGTTTGGCGAAGAGACTCGCCTAAATGCGCACTTCGGTTCGACATGCTATATGTAAACTTAAGTGTGTAGTGTAAGTGTTTGTATAAATGCTTGTATTAGTATGTATTGAGTTAAATGGTGTTATGAATTAGTTTGAGATTGATTTCTCAATTAATATGCTGGTGTAAATGGTTTCCTACATGTTAGCCATATGCATGATTTCATGACATGAATGAAATGCATGTGCTTGATGATTCGCTTAAGTTGTAAGTTATAACATGTGCTTGATGATTTCATTATGATTTAGATTGAGATTGAATTCTCAATTAATATGCTGATGGAAATGATTTCCTATATATGTTGGCGATATGCATAATTTCATTATATGTATGAAAGGCATGTGTCAGATGATTTACTTAAGTTGTACGATATAACATGTGTTAACATGCTCACATGGTTGTATTTTATTTCTAATATTCTCATATGAATGCTGATGTGATTCCATAATTGTTTGGGACTATACTTAGTCCAGGTAGTCGGTAACCGAGCGAATTCGTGGTTAGCTTATCTTCACCACGAACGATGCGTCGATGAACGCGTGCCGTGTTTTGGAATTGGCGACAGTGGTTAGGCCACACGAAGTGTTTTACGCACTTCATGTCGTTCAACTTGAGATGCGATCGCGCTAGTCGAGCCCGTCAAGTAACCCGACTGGCTGTTGTATGTTCACCCTGCATGAGTCATAACCGCTTGAACCTAGGGTACTAAACTTACCATTGTAAACCCTGTTAACCATGGTACCTTGATCCACGAAGACTCATGAGCCGGGCATGGTGGTATGGGACACCGTGGTCGAGCTGTCGGCCTACGCTGGGGCCACAAACCTCCCCGTAGTGACCAGTGAGCACCTAGTCTCGTGAGCAGATTATGGTGGTATGGGACACTATATTCTTGCTGTCGGCCTACACTGATCAGGCGACGAGTCCTTTGTAGTGACTGCGAGTGTATTCTGAGTCTACGGGAGGCGACGACCCTTCAGTAGCAGTAGAGTACAGTAGGCCTGTATTGATAAGGTGATGGGGGAGCGGAGCAACGAGTGCGTGCAACAGCCCTGACAGCCCTTGCAGCGACCTACAAAATATACATCGTATGAGATTACTAGGAGTGACAACCCTAGACAGGATTTGTGTTGGGATTGATACAAGGGAAGTACCTTAGTTTTCCAATCCTGCTGTTTGAATGGACTAATAACAACTTGGAAATCATATCACCATACCATTGCATGTGCCTGGAAGATGTGGAGCACTTGAGGGTCGATTACATTCCGTGGTCGTAAGATGGTGCCGTACGAGGGAGATCGTCGGTGAGGGCATACATCACGTCATGTCATAATTGCATTAACAACAGTATTAGGAATGTTTGAATTACTTCTTTACTATTATCGCATGATTGATTTGATAACATGCTAATCTCTGCTCTATTATTCCACTGAGTTAGCTACTCACTCCCACATTACGGGACGGTGTTCCTGGACACCCACCAGACCCTTTTGTGATTGCAGATGATGGCGAGGCCTGTGAGGCAGAGCCGGACTTGATGATGATGAGGAGGATCCCTCCTTTATGCGTGTTCTGATCGATAGGATTACAGGGAGGTTGATTAGATGCCTTGACACTTGTCATTATATATTTTTAGAGCACTCATGTATATTCATTTGTTTACTTTTGAAGTATACATGTATGTATATAACCTGGTAACATGTTCACACTCTGGAGACATACAACAGTTTATATATGTTATACATACTATCACAATCTTTCGCTTGTAAATTTAACTGTCTCTGGAGTATGATATGCTGTTCTGGATTAATCTCACTTATGTTTAATACATTAACACAGACAACATTCAATCATACATATGTATGTTGCATAAATAACATTTTGGAACTCGGGAGTTGGGTTTTTGCTCGACCCCCCGATTTTCGGGATGTTACATATCCTGCGACCGACACGTGTCCTAGACAGGAAGGAGCAGGTACTGCGTATCAAGGTGATTCCCCTTGTGAAGGTATTGTGGACGCATCACTCTGAGGAAGAGGCTACCTGGGAGACAGAAGCCGAGATCAGAAAGAACTACCCACAGCTTCTCGAGGAGTACGGAAAGGTACAAATTTCGAGGACGAAATTATTTCTAAAGGGGGGTAGATTGTAATGCCCGTGAAAAATCCGTACTTGGACTCGAGTACCAACTCGACCCGAAATTGCGTAGAATTAAATCCTATGAAAATTAAGCGTAAGTTAGTTAGCGCAACGCTAGAGTAGCTGGAAAATAGTCCCTGATCACTTTAAATACGTTCTACAAGACCCAAATCGAGTAGAACCAATGACTCTACAATACTCTATAACCTCGGATCAAACTCTAAGCAGGTTTGTTCTCTAGACCACTTTGAATCTTTGTATTGGATCTAGACCGCGCGTCGAAAGTCCGATACCTCCTATCTTAGACCGTTAGAACCGCCTTGTTGGACTTGACAATCATTTCAAAAATCAACTCCAACCGATAATCACAGGCTATTTCATTGAGCCCAGACTGATGCGAGTGCGAATAGGGACAGAATTGGAATTTTAAATTCAAATCTGGCACACGACTTGACGCGTCAGTATTAAGCGTTCTGGCGGTCAAAATTCATCCAGATTACACCCTCAGATCAGGAAAAATTTTTATTTCGTATCATGAGACTTGCAGCCCTGATCTACGTGCGGTGACCGCTGAACTAAAACTGGTCCGCCACGTGCGATCTGCGAACCCTGCCGGACTGAAAACTTAATACGTGCTAGATCTGGTACGCATGAGCTTAAGTCCGATCGCATTCAGCCAGGGGACCACCAGAAAGCATCTTTTGGACCGAAACAGCCCCGAATTGGATATGCACTAAGTGAACCTTGTACGGGAGCCTATTTTCAGCGTTTTTGGGCTTATAAAAAGGGTTGAAACCCTCACTCCTCTCTCCCATCTGAATTTGAGAGAAACCCTAATTTGGGAGAGAGAAAAGGTGGGAGTTTGTGAGAGAGTAGAAGAGATTTTTCCCGTCTTCGTGCCACCTCTTGCACGTGCTGTAGCAACACCTCCTGATCACCAAACCGGTGATTCTTCCACGTTTTCAGGTATGAAACAACCCTAGAAGTTGCTGATTCAAGGTTTACTAGGATTCGTAGCATGTTAGCTAACGTAACTCGTAAATCAGGTTCTCTTATTGCCGTAGACGAAGCGTATACGCTCCGTTCGAAATCACGCATCCATAAGAGATAAGGTGAGGATTTTAGACGCTTTGATTGACGGTTTACAACGCTTTCAATGTCGTTTAATAGTAGATTATCGACGACATCGCCGTTTGACATGTACAACATGCTATTCGTTTCCTGTTTCGTAAATCAACGAAGAATATAAGATTTAGGGCATTTTAGTCATTTGTAGGAAGTACTGATTACATTCATATTTTGCTGATGTGATTGGCATGGTTTGTTGTCACATTAGAAAGTTAGGAATACGTGCATAATTAGTTTGGCGAAGAGATTCGCCAAATTGTGCACTTCGGGTCGACATACTATATGTAGACTTAAGTGTGTAGTGTATGTGTTTGTATAAATGCTTGTATTAGTATGTATTGAATTAAATGATGTTATGAATTAGTTTGAGACTGATTTCTCAATTAATAGGCTGATGTAAAAGATTTCCTACATGTTGACTATGTACATGATTCCATTATATGCATAAAATGTACGTGCTTGGAGATTTGCCTAAGTTGTATGTTATAACATGTGTTAACATGCTCTGTAACATCCCGAAAATCGGGGGGTCGAGCAAAAACTCAACTCCCGAGTTCCAAAATGTTATTTATGCAACATACATATGTATGATTGAATGTTGTCTGTGATAATGTATTAAACATGAGTGAGATTAATCCAGAACAGTATATCATACTCCAGAGACAGTTAAATTTACCAGCGGAAGTCTGTGATAGTATGTATTACATATATAAACTGTTGTGTGCCTCTTGAGTATGAACATGTTACCAGGTTAAACATATACATGTATACCTCAAAATAGAAAGAAAGTATATACATGAGTGCTCTGAAAATATAAAATGACAAGTGTCAAGACATCTAATCAACCTCCCTGTAATCCCGTCGATTAGAACACGCATAAAGGAGGGATCCTCCTCATCATCATCAAGTCTGGCTCTGCCTCGCAGGCTGCGCCATCATCTGCAATCACAAAAAGGGTCTGGTGGGTGTCCGAAAACACCATCCCGTAACGTGGGAGTGAGTAGCTAACTCAGTGGAATAATAGAGCAAGGATTAACATGTTCTCAAATCAATCATGCGATAATAGTAAAGTAAAAATTCAAACATTCCTAATACTGTTGTTAAAGCAATATGACATGACATGATGTATGCCCTCACCGACGATCTCCCTCATACGGCACCATCTTACGACCGCGGCATGCAATCGACCCTCAAGTGCTCCACATCTTCCAGGAACATGTAATGGTATAGTGATATGATTACCGAGTTATTATTAGTCCATTTCATACAGCAATATTGGAAAACTAAGGTACTTCCCTTTTATTAATCCCAACACAAATCCTGTCTAGGGTCGTCACTCCTAGTAATCTCATACGATGTATATTTTGTAGGTCACTGCAAGGGCTGCCAGGGCTGTTGCACGCACTCGTTGCTCCGCTCCCCCATCACCTTATCAATACAGGCCTACTGTACTCTACTGCTACTGAAGGGTCATCACCTCCCGTAGACTCAGAATACGCTCGCGGTCACTACAAAGGGCTGCCAGGGCTGTTGCACGCACTCGTTGCTCCGCTCCCCCATCACCTTATCAATGTAGGCCGACAGCAAGAATATAGTGTCCCACACCACCATAATCCGCTCACGAGTCATAGGTGCTCATTGGTCACTACGGGGAGGTTTGTGGCCCCAACGTAGGCCGAAAGCTCGACCACGGTGTCCCATACCACCATGCCTGGCTCATGAGTCTTTGTGGATCAAGGTACCATGGTTAACAGGGTTTACAATGGTAAGTTCAGTACCCTAGGTTCAAGCAGTTATGACTCATGCAGGGTGAACATACAACGGCCAGTCGGGTTACTTGATGGGCTCGACTAGCACGATTGCATCTCAAGTTGAACGACATGAAGTGCGTAAAACACTTCGTGTGGCCTAACTACTGCCGCCAACTCCAAAACATGACTCGCGTTCATCGACGCGTCGTTCGTGGCCAAGATAAGCCAACCACGAATTCGCTCGGTTACCGACTGCCTGGACTAAGTATAGTCCCAAACAATCATGAAATCACATCAGCATTCATGTAAGAGTAATGGAAATGAAATACAACCATGTGAGCATGTTAACACATGTTATAACGTACAACTTAAGTAAATCATCCTACACATGTCTTTCACACATATAATGAAATTATGCATATAGCCAACATATAGGAAATCCTCTCCATTAGCCTATTAATTGAGAATTCAATCTCAAAATAAATCATAAGAAAATCATCAAGTACATGTTATAGCATACCACTTAAGTGCAACATCAAGCATTTGCATTTCATACATATAATGAAATCGTACATATGGCTAACGTGTAGGAAATCATTTACATCAGCATATTAATTGAGAAATCAATCTCAAATTAATTCATAACACCATTTAATTCAATACATACTAATACAAGCATTTATACAAACACTTACACTACACACTTGAGTCTACATATAGTATGTCGACCCAAAGTGCGCATTTAGGCGAATCTCTTCGCCAAACTAATTATGCACGCATTCCTAATATTCTAATGGGACAATAATTCATGTCAATCACATCAGCAAAATATGAATGAAAACAGTACTTCCTACAAATGACTAAAATGCCCTAAATCTCATATTCTTCGTTGATTTACGAAACAGGAAACGGACAGCATGTTGTACATGTCAAACGGCGTTGCCGTCAATAATCTACTATTAAACGACATTGAAAGCTTTGGAAACAGTCAATCACAGCGTCTAATATCCGCACCTTGTCTCTTATGGATGTGTAAATTCGAACGGAGCGTATACGCTTCGTCTACGGCGATTGGAGAACCTAATACACAAGTTCTATTAGCTACTTCGCTAGGAAACGAAAGGAACCTCAAATCAGCAACTTCTACGGTATTTTCTTACCTGAAAACGTGGAGGAATCACCGGGAAAGTGATCGGAGTGCGTTGCCTAAGCACGTACAGCACGTGGCACAAGCAGCAGGGAATTCTCTCTCACCTTCTCTCAAAAACTCTCACCTTTTCTCTCTCCCAATCTAGGAATTTTTGCAAATTCGGATGGGAGAGAGGAGTGAGGGTTTCAACCCCTTTTATAACCCCAAACTTGCCCGAAATAGGCTCCGGTACAAAGTTCACTTAGTGCATATCCAAATCGGTGCTGTTTCGGTCCAAAAGATGCTTTCTGGTGGTCCCCTGATCGAATGCGATCGGACTTAAGCTCACGCGTACCAGATCTAGCACGTATTAAGTTTTCAGTCCGGCTGGGTCCGCAGATCGCACGTGGCGGACCAGTTTCAGTTCAGCGGTCACCGCACGTAGATCAAGGCTGAAAGTCTCATGATATAAAATAGAAATTTCTCCTGATCCGAGGGTGCAATCTGGATGAATTCTGACAGTCAGAACGCTCAATACTGACGCATCAAGTCGTGTGTCAGATTTGAATTTGAAATTCCAATTCTGTCCCTATTCGCACTCTCTTCGGTCCGGGCTTAATGAAATGTCCTGTGATTATCGGTTTGACTTGATTTTTGAAATGAGTGTCAAGTCCAGCTAGGCAGTTCTAACGGTCTAAGATAGGAGGTATCGGACTTTCGACGCACGTTTTAGATCCAATACAAAGATTCAAAGTGGTTCAAAGAACAAACCTGCTTAGAGTTTGGTCCGAGGTTATAAAGTATTATAGAGTCATTGGTTCTACTCGATTTGGGTCTTATAGAACGTATTTAAAGTGATCAGGGACTATTTCCTAGCTACTCTGGCGTTGCGCTAGCTAACTTACGCTTAACTTTGGCTATTGAATTGGGTTCTGAACGATTTTCCAGGTGTTTTAATTGACCCACTACCTAAGGACATCAAATCCCAGATTGGCCAAAATCTGGGGTATTACATGCTCACATGATTGTATTTTAATTCCAATACTCCTACATAAATTGCTGATGTGAATTCATGTGTTTGGGACTATACTTAGTCCAGGCAGTCGGTAACCGAGTGAATTCGTGGTTGGCTGGTCTTAGCCATGAACGATGCGTCGATGAACGCGAGTCGTGTTTGGAGTTGGCGGCAGTGGTTAGGCCACGCGAAGTGTTTTACGCACTTCATGTCGTTCGACTTGAGATGCGATTGCGCTAGTCGAGCCCGTCAAGTAACCCGACTGGCCGATGTATGTTCACCCTGTATGAGTCATAACTGCTTGAACCTATGGTACTGAACTTACCATTGTAAACCCTGTTAACCATGGTACCTTGATTCATGAAGACTCATGAGCCGGGCATGGTGGTATGGGACACCGTGGTCGAGCTGTCGGCCTACGATGGGGCCACAAACCTCCCCATAGTGACCAGTGAGCACCTAGTCTCGTGAGCAGATTATGGTGGTATAGGACACTATATTCTAGCTGTCGGTCTACACTGATCAGGCGACGAGTCCTTCGTAGTGACCGCGAGCGTATTCTGAGTCTATGGGAGGCGACGACCCTTCAGTAGCAGTAAAGTACAGTAAGCCTGTATTGATAAGGTGATGGGGGAGCGGTGCAACGAGTGCGAGAAACAGCCCTGACAGCCCTTACAACGACCTACGAAATATACATCGTATGAGATTACTAGGAGTGACGACCCTAGACAGGATCTGTGTTGGGATTGATAAAAGGGAAGTACCTTAGTTTCCCAATCCTGCTGTTTGAATGGATTAATAACAACTTGGAAATCATATCACCATACCATTGCATGTGCCAGGAAGATGTGGAGCACTTGAGGGTCGATTGCATGCCGCGGTCGTAAGATGGTGCCGTATGAGGGAGATCGTCGGTGAGGGCATACATCACGTCATGTCATATTGCATTAATAACAGTATTAGGATTGTCTGATTTACTGCTTTACTATTATCGCATGATTGATTTGTGAACATGCTAATATTTGCTCTATGATTCCACTGAGTTGATCACTCACTCCCACGTTATGAGATGGTGTTTGCAACACCCACCAGACCCTGTTGTAGATGCAGGTGATGCTGAGATCCAGGAGGCAGAGCCAGACTTCGACGAGGACCAGGACGAGTTCTCGTACATGCAGTACCATGATGGCTTTGCGTAGGCGACCTGGGTTGATGGGACTTTAGTGGGACTATTTTAAACATTTGATTTTGTTCATGTATATGTATATGAGACTCAGAGATGTATTCATACTTTAGAGACAGATGAGATCTACTTTGTTTTTCCTTACAGTGATATATATATTGTTTAGTCTTCCGCTTGCTTTTATCACTGGATCTGGAGTATGAATTGCAGTTTTGGTATACTTTTACTCATGTGAATGCTTTAAATCAGACAACATTGAATCATAATCATTTTTGTTGCATAAGTGACGGTCTGAAACTCGGGAGTTGAGTTTATACATGACCCCCGATTTTCAGGGTGTTACACATCATTTCATACATTATAGTGAAATCACATATTACATCGGTCCATACATTCATCGCATTGGGCCTCACTCATGGACCTCATATAAATCACAATGGGCCGTAATACACGGGCCCCATATATGTCAAATGGGACATAATATTTGGCCTAAAAAATACATCTCATTGGGCCTTACTAAATGGGCCAGAAATACATTACAATGAGCCTCATCATATGGAAAGAAAATATATCACAATGGACCACGCCCATGGGTCTCAAATGCATCAAGTCAGGCCTCATCATGTGGGTTTCAAATACAAAACAGGTGGGCCCCATCACATTGGCCAAAAATATAAACAGGTGGACCCTGTACATAGGCCATAAACACATCACATCAGGCCTTACCCATAGACCTCGAATACATCACAATGGGCCACAACCCATGGGCTTCAAATACACAATAGGTGGGCCACATCAATAGGGAAGGAGAGAGAGAGATAAAGAGAGGGTGAGATAGATAAAAACATGAGAAGGGGAGGGACCCCGCCACTATGGGCCCTCCCTATACAATACATTCATCAGGGTGGGTCCCACTACATGTGGGCCCTCAAATCATCAAAGATCGAGATGATGAACACCCACCATTAGATCTCCTCATCCTTCTTCTTCTAATGTTTACTAGAGCTCTAATGGATGGACTTCAATGGTTGAGATCGATCATGGAGGATGGGATTGGATGGTAGGAAGGTGGGCCACACCTAGCTCTTTCTAATGGAGAGCTTGGACATCCACCTCCCATGGTTGCTTGGAAGAATGAGTTTGAAATGAGAGAGAGGATGGGATGTAAGAGAGAGAGGGATGGGTGAGTGAGTGATGGGTGATGGGGAGAGTTGACTTTAGGGTACTTATGTAAGAGAGAGGTAAAGGTTGGTTGTACTTGAGGATGGGATGTAGTACTTGACATTGATTGATGGATTGATGTGATGTGTTGTAGAGATTCCCTCAGTTTTCACAACACATGGCATTTTCCTCGAACTGAACGCAGGCTCACATCTCCTGGCTCGGGTATCTCCTTAGTGTGCGAACACGGCATCAGAACCACAGCGACAGCACGGTCGTTACGGTACAAGTCTTGGGTCGAGCCGACTCTGGAATATGGGATAGACTCAGGATCTCGTGCAAACACCAGTTACAGATCGTGAGTCACCGGAATTCAACCAAGAAGACCACAAAAGCCTACAGAACGGTATGGGCTAGGGTACAGATCTCACAAAGTTTGGCTATCTAAATTTAGGTATGAGACTGGTTTGGATTGAAGTCTCTTGTGATGGACCCCAGAGCCTGCGATACAACGTACTATTATCCTGGCTTCACACTCCAGCTTGGTCGTTTCATTCACACCGCATATTGCATTACATCCTCAGCATATAGCATTTGGTTTACTATGCTTCTGTTTTGCATAGCCTGAATAAGGTTAATGGTATTATGGACTCATCGGGAACAGCATATGCATTACATCTGCGGCATATGGCATTTGGGTTGCTATGTTTTTGCATTTATATGACCTTAATGAGGCTGATGGTATTCGTGGATCTTCATAATTGCATATTGTATTGCATCCTCGATATCCAATATTTGGCTCACTATGACTCCACATTGCATAGTCGATCTACATTGTATACTCTGATATTGAATGACTATTAACCATGCTAGTATTCCTCTTATGCTGATATTTGTGTGCTTGACACTTATCTTACATACATACTTACACCACCCTCTAATCTTTCTATAAGCTTATGCACGATAGATGTGTGCAGGTGGCGTTAAGTCGAAGTAGCGTTGAGCTTGAAGCGTACAGCTGTCTTCTGGAGCTTTAATTATTGATATATATATATTTCTCCATCAGCACTGTAATCAACTGTTTATATTAGTGGATATGAGATGATGGTGTTGCCTTTGTGATTTGGGTAAACTTGTGGTTATGCTTCTTACGAGATTAATTTACGTTGGAAAATCCTCCTTGTAGGATCTCAGGATTGGAACCTAGCGTATAGGCACGGGGAGCCGAGAATGGGGTACTATGGAGGCTGTCGGCACCGGATTCGACGATCGGAAATTTTGTGAGCCCAGTCTCTGAGTTTGGGGTGTGACAACATGGGATGAATCGTCCTCCTCTGAAGCTTCTTTTGAGTCAGATCAGAACCCAAATCTACAAGTGAAATCAAGGCCCTAATAACTCTAGCCAGAGTCACTTCCACAGATAGTTGTGATATATCTAAATATGAAAATCTGAGGAGTGACCCTGAAAATGAAGACGATCTTCAGGATGCCTACAATGCCCTATACAGGGAGAGTTGTAAGATTACTATCAAACTTAAACTTCAAAAAGAAAAGTTTTTAAAGTTAAAAGAGGATTTTGAGAAGTTGGTTTTAGAAAAATTGCATATTTCTGATTATTTTGAAAAAAAATAAATGTGATTTAGATTTCAAAACATCTCAACTTGAAAACCTAAAATCAGAAAATGAGAAACTAAAAATTAAAGTTTCTTGGCTCTTGAGTTCAAAGGATACTTGGAGGTATGCCCAGGGAGACCCTAAACTTGAAAAATTACTAACCGGATCAAGAAAATGTGGAGATAGATCGGGTCTAGGTTATGATAAAAACATACCTCTAAAAAGTAAGATTACTACTCCTAAGTTTGTTAAAGGAGAGTCCTCCAACTCAAAAGGGAAAAGCTTAAATCAAAATGGTTTTAAAAATCCTAAAACTTTTCAAGATACCAAACTTAATATCAACCATTTCAATCTTAGAAATCAAAATTATAATCCCTTAGTTGAGAAGATTGTTGATTTACTTAAAGAGCTTCTAAAAACTAACTCGAATGGTAGAAATAATAATAACTACAAGTGTAGAAAAATCAACAATGCTCCAAAACCCAAAATGGTGATGAAATGGGTCCCAAAGGTTACTTGTCTGGTTGCCCACATTGCTTTCAAGGTCTTAAGTCAATCAAAGTGGTACCTAGACAGTGGTTACTCTAGACACATAACAGGTGACAGAGATTTGTTCACCAACTACAAAGAAATGAATGACGCGTCAGTCACATTTAGTGATGGGAGCAACTGCAGAATAATTGGCCAAGGTACAGTTCAACTTTTCAATCTTCCTCTTTTTGAAAATGTTTTATTCGTAGAAGGTCTTAAGCATAATCTTTTAAGTATTTCGTAAATCTGTAATAATAAACATAGTGTCAAATTCACTAATCAAGGTTGTGAGATTTCTAATGAGAAAGGTTGTGTGATATTGAATGGTCGCAAAACATCAGAAAATTGCTATATTGTAAGTAATACTAGCTCGTCCAAATTGTCGTGTTACATGGTCCAAACCAATGAGACTGAATTATGGCATAAACGCCTTGGACATGTACACCACCAAAATCTATATAAACTGAGCAAGGCCAATCTAATTAGAGGTCTACCCAAATTAAAGAAAATGGATAATATTTGTGGCGAATGTCAAATCGGGAAAAAAATAATGAGTAACCACAAGAAAGTGAACTCCTTTGCCACATCTAAATCCCTTGAACTTCTCCACATGGATCTTGTTGGACCTACAAGAACGGATTGTCGAGATGGAAAGAAATATTTTCTGGTAATTGTGAATGACTTTACTAGATATACATGGGTAACTTTCATGAGAGAGAAGTCTAAAACTCCCGATGAAGTGAAAATGATACTTAAGCGTATCCAAACTGAAAAGGAAACAAATATTTCTAAAATCTGAAGTGATCATGGATCAGAATTTGAGAATAGCAATTTTGAGAAGTTCTGTAGCGATCACGGGATATCGCATGAATTTTTTGCACCTAAGACACCTCAACAAAATGGGGTTGTTGAAAGGAAAAATCGTGTGCTTCAAGAAATGGCCAATGTTATATTAAATAGCATGAAGTTACCTAAAAATCTTTGGGCTGAAGCTGTGAACACTGCATGTTATATAATTAATCATTTTTACATTAAAAAATTAAAAGATAAAACAGCATATGAACTGTGGTTTAATAAAATGTCCACGGTTAAATACTTTCGAGTTTTTGGCAGTAAGTGTTATATTTTGCGTCACCATGAAAATTTAGGGAAGTTCGACACTAAAAGTGATGAAGGGATTTTCTTAAGGTATGCTCTAAACAGTCGAGTGTATCGTGTTCTTAACAAGAGGACCAGTGTCATTCAAGAATCCATAAATGTTGTTATTGATGATCACCTGAATACACCACCTCCAAGTTCAGAAGATGATGAAGTCAATTTTATAGATAAACCTGACTCTTCATCTAGTTAAGTTAACTCTGAACTTTGATCAGTTAAAGACCATCCCACTGATCAAATACTAGGTAACCCTCTCACTGGTGTGCATATATGAAAATAATTAGAAAACATATGCAACTATGTATGTTTTACTTCCCAAATTGAGCTGACTAATGTAAAATAGGCTCTTGTTGATGAAAACTGGATTGTAGCTATGTAAGATGAACTGAATCAATTCATTCGAAATGATGTGTGGCATTTGGTTCCTAGACTGGCTGATAAAAATATCATTGGAACCAAGTGGATATTTAAAAATAAATTTGATGAGTTAGGAAATATTATAGAAATAAGGCTAGACTGGTTGTACAAGGGTACACACAGATAAAAGGGATCGATTATGATGAAACTTTTACCCTAGTAGCTTGTCTTGAATCCATCAGATTGTTCATATCCATTGCTTGTTTCAAAAATTTTAAAATTTATCAAATGATGTCAAGAGTGCTTTCTAGAATGGTGATCTACATGAGGAAGTTTATGTAGAACAACCAAAGGGTTTTAAAGACCCTAAACACACTGATCATGTTTATCACCTGAAAAAGGTACTCTATGATTTAAAATAAGCTCTCAGGGCATGGTATGAGAAACTGACTAAGTTTTTACTAAGTCATAACTTCGTTATAGGGAGTATTGATAAAACGTTATTTGTTAAAAAATATAATGAACACATACTTATAGCATAGATATATGTTGATGACATTATCTATGGCTCTACATGTTCTAACCTGTCCACTGAGTTTACAGAGTTAATGAAGTCTAAGTTCGAAATGAGTATAGTTAGAGAACTGAATTACTTTTTATGTCTACAAGTAAAACAACTTAAAGACCGTATTTTTATTTCTCAAACCAAGTATGCTCTAAACTTGGTTAAAAAGTTTGGTTTTGAAAGTGGCAAGCATTTTAATACTCCTATGAGTACAACTCTTAAGCTATCTAAAAATGCAACAGGTAAGAGCGTAGATCCTAGGTTATATCATAGTATGATTGGCAGTCTGTTATATTTAACTGCAAGTCAACTTGATATTACATTCAGCGAGGAATCTGTGCTAGATATCAATCTAAACCTAAGGAATCCCACCTGATTGTTGTTAATAGGATTATTAGGTATGTCGCAAGTACAGTTAATTTCAGTCTTAGTATCCACTTGATACTAATGTTCAATTAGCTGGATACTTGGATGCTGATTGGGCTGGGAATGTAGACGATCAAAAATCCACTAGCGGTGGTTGCTTTTATGTTGGGAACTGTTTGGTTTCTTGGCATACCAAGAAATAAAGTTCCGTATCTCTATCCACATCTGAGGCTGAATATATAGTAGCTAGAAATGCCTGCACTCAGCTTGTGTGGATGAAAAGAATGTTAAACGATTACGGAATTGCGTAAGACACAATGATTCCATATTATAATAACTCTAGCACAATCAATATCTCTAAGAATCCCATCAAGCATTCTCATACCAAACATATTGACATTAAGTATCACTATATTCGGAAATTAGTGGAAGAGAAAATTATTTCTTTAGACTATGTGCAGACTGAAAACCAACTTACTGACATATTCACTAAACCACTTGACAGAAACAGGTTTTCCAAATTAAAATTGGATATTGGTATGTGTAATTCTTCTTGAAATATTCATGATTACATGCTTGTACTATTGTGTATTTTTGTGTGATTTTATTTCATTTTAAAATTTGAGAAAAAAAAATATATATGCATTTTTGTGTTCTCACGACCAGTCAAGCACATACTCGACCAGTCGTGGCACGATCGGTCGAGCATGTACTCGACCAGTTGTGGTGTGCGGGCTAAACCCCTTCTTAGGGTGAAAAAGTACTTTTTCTCTAAAATCTTCTTCTTCTTCTCAAGCCCCTTCTCCGACCCATCGAACCCACCTTCGATTCTTGAAAGTTAGTGGTCCATTTTCGATTTCCTTTTGGATTTAAGCTCTTTTGGTCTCATCTTGCTTAAATCTTGCATTTATTTCAAGTTTCATTGTGGTTTGTTGGGTTTTCTTCCTAAAAATATGTTGGGTTTAAAATCCTTAAATCCTTTCTTACATTTTCTTGTTTATTCTTACAATGGAAGGTAGACCGAAGAAGAAACCTACTCGAGCATCTTCTTCTCGTTCTATTTCAGTGCATACTCTTCGACCACCTGAAGAGGACTCGGAATATATGAGGGATATCTGTCTCCGCAACATTATTATCGAGTAGACCGTCAATGCTAACCATCTTGTTCAATTCGATATTATTCTCCTCCTTGTTGCTATAGGATGGGATAACATTCTGAATTGGGGTGGATCGGCATACCACTCCATTACGCAAGAAATGTATGCATGTATAAGTGACGTTTCTATTGAAGATCTGACCTTCAATATTATGTTTAGAGAAGGCTCATATAAAGTAGATCGTCACTTAATGTAACACCCTGAAAATCGGGGGACGTGTATAAACTCGACTCCCGAGTTCCAGACCGTCACTTATGCAATAAAAATGATTATGATTCAATGTTGTCTGATTTAAAGCATTCACATGAGTAAAAGTATACCAAAACTGCAATTCATACTTCAGATCCAGTGATAAAAGCAAGCAGAAGACTAAACAATATATATATCACTGTATGGAAAAACAAAGTAAATCTCATCTGTCTCTAAAGTATGAATACATCTCTGAGTCTCATATACATATACATGAACAAAAGTAAATATCCAAAATGGTCCCACTGAAGTCCCATCGACCCAGGTCGCCTACGCAAAGCCATCATGATACTGCATGTACGAGAACTCGTCCTGATCCTCGTCGAAGTCTGGCTCTGCCTCCTGGATCTCAGCATCACCTGCATCTACAACAGGGTCTGGTGGGTGTTGCAAACACCATCCCGTAACGTGGGAGTGAGTGATCAACTCAGTGGAATCATAGAGCAAAGATTAGCATGTTCACAAATCAATCATGCGATAATAGTAAAGCAGTAAATCAGACAATCCTACTACTGCTGTTAATGCAAGATGACATGACGTGATGTATGCCCTCACCGACGATCTCCCTCATACGGCAACATCTTACGACCGCGGCATGCAATCGATCCTCAAGTGCTGCACATCTTCCAGGCACATGCAATGGCATGGTGATATGACTTCCAAGTTGTTAATAGTCCATTCAAACAGCAGGATTGGGAAACTAAGGTACTTCCCTTGTATCAATCCCAACACAGATCCTGTCTAGGGTCGTCACTCCTAGTAATCTCATATGATGTATATTTCGTAGGTCGCTGCAAGGGCTGCCAGGGCTGTTGCTCGCACTCTTTGCACCGCTCCCCCATCACCTTATCAATACAGGCCTACCATACTCTACTGCAACGGAAGGGTCGTCGCCTCCCGTGGACTCAGAATACGCTCGCGGTCACTACAAAGGACTCGTCGCCTGATCAGTGTAGGCCGATAGCTAGAATATAGTGTCCCATACCACCATAATCTGCTCACGAGTCTAGGTGCTCACTGGTCACTACGGGAAGGTTTGTGGCCCCAGCGTAGGCCGACAGCTCGACCATGGTGTCCCATACCACCATGCCTGGCTCATGAGTCTTCGTGGATCAAGGTACCATGGTTAACAGGGTTTACAATGGTAAGTTCAGTACCCTAGGTTCAAGCAGTTATGACTCATACAAGGTGAACATACATCGGCCAGTCGGGTTACTTGACGGGCTCGACTAGCACGATCACATCTCAAGTCGAACGACATGAAGTGCGTAAAACACTTCGCGTGGCCTAACCACTGCCGCCAACTCTAAACACGACTCGCGTTCATCGACGCGTCATTCGTGGCCAAAACCAGCCAGCCACGAATTTGATCGGTTACCGACTGCCTGGACTAAGTCTAGTCCCAAACACTTAGGGAATTACATCAGCAATTTATGTAAGAGTATTGGAATTGAAATACAATCATGTGAGCATGTTAACACATGTTATAACATTCAACTTAAGTAAATCTTCTAGCACATATATTTCATGCATGTAAGGAAATCATGCATATAGTCAACATGTAGGAAATCATTTAGGTTAGCATATTAATTGAGAAATCCATCTCAAACTAATTCATAACATCATTTAATTCAATACATACTAATACAAGCATTTACACAAACACATACACTACACACTTAAGTCTACATATATTATGTAGTCCCGAAGTGTGCAATTAGGCGAATCTCTTCGCCAAACTAATTATGCATGTATTCCTAACATCCTAATGCGACAACAAACCATGTCAATCACATCAGCAAAATATGAATGTAAACTGTACTTCCTACAAATGACTAAAAGCCCTAAATCTCATATTCTTTGTTAATTCACGAAACAGGAAACGGAGAGCATGTTGTACATGTCAAACGGCGATACCGTCGATAATATACTATTAAACGACATTGAAAGCGTTGTAAACCGTCAATCAAAGCGTCTAAAATCCTCACCTTATGTCTTGTAGACTCGTGAATTGAAACGGAGCGTATACGCTTCGTCTACGGCAGTAGGAGAACCTGTTTTACAAGTTACATTAGCTAACACACTATGAATCTAAGTAATCCATAAATCAGCAACTTTTAGGGTTGTGTCATACCTGAAAAGGCGAAGAAATCACCGGCCAGGTGATTGGGAAGAGTTGTTGAAGCACGTGCAACTAGCGGCACGAAGGCGGGAAAAATCCTTCCACTCTCTCTCTCAAACTCTCTCCTTTTCTCTCTCCCAAAGCTAGGGTTTTGCAATTTTCGGATGGGAGAGAGGAATGAGGATTTCAACCCCTTTTATAAGCTTAAAAATGCCAGAAACAGGCTCCGGAACGAAGTTTACTTAGTGCATATCCATTTCGGGGCTGTTTCGGTCCAAAAGATGCTTCCTGGTGGTCCCGTGGTCGAATGCGATCGGACTTAAGCTCATGCGTACCAGATATAGCACGTATTAAGTTTTTAGTCTGGCAGGGTTTGCAGATCGCACGTGGCGGACCAGTTTCAGTTCAGCGGTCACCACACGTAGATCAGGGCTGAAAGTCTCATGATATAAAATATAAATTTCTCCTGATCCGAGGGTGTAATCTGGATGAATTCTGACGGTCAGAACGCTTAATACTGACGCGTCAAGTCGTGTGCCAGATTTGAATTTGAAATTCTAATTTTATCCCTATTCGCACTCTCTTCAGTCCGGGCTCAATGAAATAGCCTCTGATTATCGGTTTGACTTGATTTTCGACATGAGCGTCAAGTCCAACAAGGCGGTTCTAACGGTCTAAGATAGGAAGAATCGGACTTTCGACGTGCGGTCTAGATCCAATACAAAAGTTCAAAGCGGTCTAGAGACCAAACCTGCTTAGAGTTTGATCCGAGGTTATAGAGTGTTATAGAGTCGTTGGTTCTACTCGATTTGGGTCTTGTAGAACGTATTTAAAGTGATCAGGGACTATTTCCCAGCCACTCCAGCGTTGCGCTAGCTAACTTACGCTTAATTTCCATAGAAATTAATTCTACGCGATTTCGGGTCGAGTTGGTACTCGAGTCCAAGTATGGATTTTTCACAGGCGTTACAATCTACCCCCCTTAACAAATAATTTCATCCTCGAAATTTATACCTTTTCGTACTCCTCGAGAAGCTGTGGGTAGTTCTTTCTGATCTCGGCTTCTGTCTCCCAGGTAGCCTCCTCCTCAAAGTGATGCGTCCATAATACCTTCACAAGGGGAATCACCTTGCTACGCAGTACCTGCTCCTTCCTGTCTAGGATACGTGTCGGTCGCAGGATATATGTAACATCCTCTCCTAACTGCACCTGCTCCCATCTGATGATATGGGAAGGATCAGCAACGTACTTCTTCAGCATAGAAACATGAAATACGTTGTGAACGCTCGCGAGAGGCGTGGGTAAAACCAATCGGTAAGCCACCGCTCCCACACGATCGAGGATCTGGAATGGACCAATGAATCGCGGTGCCAGCTTCCCCTTCTTCCCGAACCGAAGGACTCCCTTTATAGGGAAAACTCGCAAAAACACATGATCCCCAATAGTGAACTCTAGTGGCCTCCGTCTCGTATCGGCCTAACTCTTCTGTCTGCGCTGCGCTGTAAGAAGCCGACGTCGAATAATATCAATCTTCTCTGACGTCGCCTGTACTAACTCTGGGCCAATCAAGCTACGCTCACCGACCTCTAGCCAGCAATGCGGTGCGCGACGAGGTCGCCCATACAGCGCCTCATAAGGTGTCATACCGATACTCGCCTGAAAACTGTTGTTGTACTCAAACTCTGCATATGCAAGACAATCATCCCAACTGTCCTTGAAGTCCAATGCGCAAGCTCGCAACATGTCCTCTAAGATCTGGTTCACCTGCTCTGTCTGTCCGTCTGTCTGTGGGTGGAAGGCAGTACTAAACTTCAACTTCACACCTATAGCCTCCTGAATGCGAGTCCAGAAAATAGAAGTGAACCGCGTGTCTCTGTCCGACACGATCTCCAACGGAACTCCATGCAGACGCACAATCTCTCTGATGTACAATCTAGCCAGCTCGTCTGCAGAGTTCGTAACTCTGATCGGTAGGAAGTGCGCCGACTTCGTCAGACGGTCGATGATCACCCAAATGGAATCATGTCCCTTCCTCGTCTTCGGAAACCCAGAAATGAAGTCCATGGAAATGAAATCCCACTTCTACTCTGCGATCGGCATAGGCTGCAAAAGTCCAGGTGGTCGGTGATGCTCTGCCTTCACCTGCTGACAAGTGAGATAACGGGACACGAACTCTGCTATGTGGGTCTTCATACCTTCCCACCAATACGTCCTCTTCACGTCACGATACATCTTCGTACTGCTGGATGCATCGCGAGTCTAGTACAATGCGCAGCCTCGAGAATCTCTTGTCTCAAGTCAGGGACATCTGGGATGCATAGGCGGCCACGATAACGTAAGCCCCCATCCATACCAACTCGCCAGTCGGCGTCTGCATCATCACTGGCCTGCTCTCGAAGCTCAGTCAGATGCGCATCGTCCCTCTGCGCCTCGATGACTCGGTCATCGATCTGAGATCGCACCTGTACATGTGCGATGAACTCAAACGGCTCCTCTACGGTGAGTTTCTGCTCAAAGTCTCACAAAAACTCAACCATATCCCACTCGACAACCATCAGCGGAGCCGCAAACTCTATCACCTTCTTGCGGCTCAACGCATCAGCCACAAGGTTCGCCTTCCCAGGATGGTAAGAGACTTCAAACTTGAAGTCCTTCAACGTCTCCATCCATCGCCGCTGCCTCATATTCAAGTCTCGCTGCGTGAATATATACTTGAGGCTCTTGTGGTCGCAAAAGAGCTCGAACTCCTCTCCGTAGAGGTAATGTCTCCAGAGTCTCAGTGCGAATATAACGGCTGCCAACTCTAGGTCGTGTGTAGGGTAATTCTCCTCGTGCTTCCTTAATTGTCTCGAGGCATACGAAATTACCCTGTCCCTCTGCATAAGGACACAACCCAAACCAACGCTAGACGCGTCAGCGTATATAGTGTATCTAACCCCTTGCTCTGGTAATACTAGCACAGGGGCAGACGTAAGTCTGTCCTTCAGCTCCTTAAAAGCTGACTCCGCCTTGTCGTTCCAGGCGAACTTCACGTCCTTCCGTGTCAACTGAGATAAGGGTCTCGCGATCTTCAAGAAGTCCGGTATGAAGCGCTGATAGTAGCCAGCGAGACCCAAGAAACTCCTCACCTCAGTGACAGAACCAGGCTGCTCCCAGTCTTGCACCGCAGCTACCTTAGACAGGTCAACTGCCATGTCATCCTTGGACACCATGTGTCTCAGGAATTTCACCTCCTGCTTCCAGAAGTCACACTTCTTGTACTGTGCGAACAACTGATGCTGTCTGAGCGTATCCAGGACCAAATGTAAGTGCTCCTCATGCTCCTCTCGACTCCTAGAGTACACCAAAATGTCGTCAATGAATACAACGACGAATCGATAGAAGAAAGGTCGAAATACCCAGTTCATCAGATCCATGAACACGGCTGGTGCATTCGTGAGACCGAACGACATCATGAGGAACTCGTAGTGGCCAAAACTGGTCCTGAATGCTGTCTTCTGCACGTCCTCATCCCTGACGCACAACTGATGATATCCCGACTGAAGATCAATCTTTGAGAAGTACTGCGCTCCTCTCAACTGATCAAACAAGTCATCGATCCTGGGTAAAGGGTACTTGTTCTTCACCGTGACCTGGTTCAGCTTGCGATAATCAATACACAATCGCATCGAACCGTCCTTCTTCCTCACGAATAGGACCGGTGCTCCCCAAGGAGACACACTAGGCCGTATAAGGCCAAGCTCTAGCAGACCATCAATCTGCATCCTCAACTCCTCCATCTTACATGGTGCCATGCGATACGTCGGCAGTGAGACGGGCGTAGAACCAGGAACCAGATCGATAGTGAAATCGATCTCACGTCGGGGCGGCAAACCAAGGATCTTCCTGAACAGATCCCCGAACTCGAAAACGACTGGCACATGCTCGAGTACCTGGGCACCAGCGTCGCGCAATAAAGTAGCGTAACTAAGTATGAGGAAAGGAAGATTTACTCGCACAGGAAATGTGAAAGATGCACCCTCTGACTCGTACACAGTCACTATACGAGTCTCGCAGTCAATCTCGGCCCTCGCTGCAGTCAACCAATCCATGCCAAGAATGACGTCAAGATAAACAAGAGAGGGGTCGACGACAAGATCAATAGCCATCGTCCGGCCTCCCAAATCAACCAAACACCCCTCACACATCTGGGTGACATCTGAATAATCTCCGTGGGCTGCAAGGACTCGTACCCTATCCATGGTAATGGTCTGTAATCCAAGACGCCTGACTACAGCACGCGATATCAAAGAAATCGTGGAACCAGTGTCCACCATCACAAGAATAGGAGTACCTCCAATATGGGCTGTGACCTTGAAGGCCGAATGCTAAAAAGTCAGTGTCGTAGTTGTCTCAGCTGTCAATGCATGAACCCGTGCCTGCTGTGGCTGGTTCTGCCACTGTGTCAAGGGCCGTGGAGGCTGTCTGATCTGCGATACCGGAGGTCTGAAAGAAGGGTGCGCAGGAGCTAACCGTATAGGCGGTGCTGATAACGCCTGTGAACGTGCACGGTCAATCTTCTGCGGCGGCGAGAACCCACTGTCCCGCATCCGAGAAAAGTAACTCTGCGCCAAGTGGCCTGACCTCCCACAGTATGTGCACGATAACTCGGGGCACCGAACGATGGTGCTGGCGCTATGGCCCGAGTAGGAGGGTCGACGCGAGGCCTCTTGCCCGCGAAGGGCCTGTCCTGCATGTCTGGTCACCGTCTAGAAGCAACAGGGCCACGAGATCGCGCAAGTCGATCCACATCCTGCTCTGCCCGCATGGACATGTGAATCAACTCCGCATAAGAGGAAATGCTCACACAGCACATCTTCGACCAAATATCCGGTCGCAAACCCTCCAAAAAGTGCCGTATGCGCATCTGCTCATCAGCCAAAATCGTCGGGACGTATCTGCCCGACTCCGTGAACCGATGCTCATACTCTGTAACTGTCATGGCTGCCTGTCTGAGGCGGAGAAACTTATTCTCCCTGTCATGCCTATAAGTCTGGGGATAATACTTCTCATGGAAGCGGAACTCAAATGCTGCCTATGTCCATACAAAGTCGGCGGCAACGGTCCGCAGTACGCTATCCCACCACAGGCTGGTCTCTCGCTCAAACAGGAATGTGGCTAGCTCTACCTGCTCAGCCTCAGTGTAATGTAACATCCGCAAAATCTTCGACACACGGTCGAGCCAGTACTCAGCCTCCTCGGGTCTGTGAGAACCCGTGAAAGTGGGTGGCCGTAAGCGCTGAAATCGTTCTAATAGGCCCCGTGTATCTGCGGCAGTCCCCCCAGGGTAAGCAGGCGGCGCAGGATGAGTCATGCCCTCATCCTGGGCATATGTATAAGCATCCTCAGCTAGATGCGCAGGTGGTGCAGGTGGAGTCACACCCCCACCCTGTGCTAATGTCCCCACGATGGTAGTCAGAAGCTGCTGCTACTGCTGCATCACAGCTAACATCTACTCAAATCTGTCAGGAGGTGGAGCAGGCTGTGGCGGATGCTGTGTGGAAGTAGATGCGCGATGAGGCTCTCGGACTGACGGCGTAAATGGCGGTGGTCCAACTGTAGGACCAGCGGCAGGCTGAGACGCTCGAACTGCCTCAGGAATCGGGCCCACAGCAGGGTCCGCATGGGTGCCAGACTGTGAAGGAGTCTGATCCATATGCTCAGTCAGTGCAAGCTGAACCATGCTCCGCGTAGTCTTAGCGGCATTCCCTATATTCAAAATAGGGCACAACCTTGTCAGTCTCAATAGCACAAATACACCGTAATCATTCACATAAGGAGTCAAAGGCATTCCATGCATTCCATTTAATCAAAATTGTCACAATACAAGGGATATATCCTTACAAGCATCATGACGAGAAATACATGGGAACTAAGACAGTTAAAATTCTAACAGCAACATAAGCAAAGCACTAGCCCTAACAGGCTTACACAACAAAAGCAGGAAATGACTATCTACTAACAACAACATCTACGGTCGCATCGCTAGTCCGAGTCGGGTGACGGAGGAGGAGCACCCTTATCCTGCAAGCAACATAGGATCGCCTTCAAGGTGCGAGTCACCTTGCCGAATTTCTTCTTTGTAACGGCCTTGGCATCCTCGACTTCAGCGCGAAGTTCCTGAACTTCCCTTCGCAAGGTGATCTGACTCTCCTCGATCTGAGCAATGCGATCATCGCTAGTAGCCTGCGCAGAAGGAGGAGGGCTCTCATCTGTATCCTGAGCCTCCTCTTCTGCTTCTTCCTGAACTTCTTCCTGAACCTCTGCTCCAGGTTCTTCTTCGCTTTGATCTTCCTCATCATCAAAGTCATCCTCGCTGTCCTCCTCAAGCTGATTTTCACGGTACTGCGACCCAATCTTCATCTTGACCATAGTCGACTCATCAATGGTATGAATCGAAACTGGCAATTTCGGCCCAAGTCTGTAGGCAAACTCAAACGCAATCTTGCAAATCAGTCGGCCGAAAGGAAGCGATTCGGATGTTCTTCTTGACTTGGCTATGAGGATTATCTGTCGTAAGATGAAAGTAGCCATACATACGTTCTCTCCCTGGGCCACCAGATACAGGAAATCAACCATAAGGCGTGTACATTCAATGCGATTCGTCGACCTGGGATACACATTGTACGTGCAGATATGGTGCAGCAGGCGCAAATCATCAGACATATACGTCACCTTTAGGCTATTATTAGACTGCCATGGAACTAACTTACCGCACAGAAACCTGGTGCGGCAATCTCATTCACGCCTACTCCTCAGATTCTTCTCACTAGGATGAACATCACCAAGAGGCACATTCAGAAGTCGGGCAATCAGTCGCACATCAATCGTAGCCATCCGATCTCTACCGAAAGGGATTTTAAACTGCAATGGCTCCAAGGTAGGATTCTGGATACTAGCGTAGAAGGCACGAACGGTGCTCACATTAGCACGAGCGCTAGCTTCAAAGATCGGACCCCAATGCACAGCTTCAATGCGCTCGAATAACCAAAATTCACCGAACAGTCGCCCTTCCACGTCTACCTCAAATAACACTTTGCGATCAGTGTATTGGCCATGAGGCATCTCTGATAGAATTACTCGCCCAAGGTGATCATGGGGATTTAAATCTCGCTTTGTATGGCACTCTAGGGCTGCAGCTGGACCTGCGGTGGTGCTTGAACTTGCGGCACCATCCCGCGGTCTTCTTGATTGAGCAGGGTGGCTTGGCCCAGCCTCACCTGTTGCGGTTTTCCTTTTACCCATCAAAGATATGATGGATGAGAGTGATACAAGGCCTAAAATGGCTTCCACGAAAGCCATGAAAAATGGAGAAAATGCGGAGAAGTGGCTATCCAATTTGGAAAAAGGAGATCTAGGCATCGTAAAGGGATGCTTCAAGCTTCCCAAGGATGCATTTTCAAGGAGAAATGGAAATGGAAAAGTGGAATGGAGCACCTCACGATTTCAGCTCGATTTGGGGATTTTTGGAGCTCCAAATGATGAAATCTTCAAGAGGAAGGGCTGCCAACTCCAAAGGAATGATGGATGATGGTCGTTTTTGGCCAAGGAGGGACCTAGGGGCAATTTAGAACCACGAAATTTGGGGATGGTTGCTGGAAAACGAAAATGAAGGTATGGGGAGGGCTGTTTGTGAAGGAGAGGCATGTTTTAGGGGTTTTCTACCCACGAACCACACATGTGGGGTGTGAAAAACCCAAAACACCCTCAGATCTCAGAGCTCACATCCAACAGTGAAAGGTGGTCGGCGACCGGCGATGCATCGCCGGACCGGCGATGGCATCGCCGACCGATCTCATGTTCGGTCGGCCGGACCACATGGGTCTGGTCCCCCATGGTCCAAGGACCCCAGATATGTACGGTTTGACCCCTGGTTCATTGTACTTTGACCTACACAGGCCCGAACATGTGTTCGGGGCTTTCTGGGACCATTCTGTAATCCCGAATACCAAACCCTATGATGCAGCATATGAATTTGGGGTAGAAGGAGATATTACATCCATCTAGACTCTTATTAGATAAATAAAGTGAAGTTAGAATGTCCTTAAGGCCATTTTTCATGAAATTTTACTATTCACTATAAAATTTTGTGAAAGTATTATTTTGTATTATTTTCACATTATGTTTGATGCCTAACATGAAATGGATAAGAAATAAATGAATATTGGAGTGGTGAGAGAAAGAATTTTGAAGATTTTTGGTGAAACAGGGTTTTTAAGCCCTAGCGATTGAATACAGGAGTCGTGGTCATCCCACGGCCCAAGAATTTACTTTTACAGGTTTAAAATCATTCATAGGATGTCTCAACCTGACTTCCTATGGCTTAGAAGCTATTCGGGTTGCTTTACGCGACCCGAGATGCGTTACAGACTCGATCGTGCGATCGATTCAAATAGACTTCGCCTATCGGCGAATCTGCGATCCTAGAAATGTTTCTAGACCCTTCTCGCACCCACCTAAGTCAAAAGAAGTGACAGCATATGTCGCGAGACCATAACCCAGGCCCAGTATACTTTTATTCACGCTCTGATACCAACTTGTAACACCCTGAAAATCGGGGGTCGTGTATAAACTCGACTCCCGAGTTCCAGACCGTCACTTATGCAACAAAAATGATTATGATTCAATGTTGTCTGATTTAAAGCATTCACATGAGTAAAATTATACCAAAACTACAATTTATACTTCAGATCCAGTGATAAAAGCAAGCGGAAGACTAAACAATATATATATCACTGTATGGAAAAACAAAGTAAATCTCATCTGTCTCTAAAGTATGAATACATCTCTGAGTCTCATATACATATACATGAACAAAAGTAAATGTCCAAAATGGTCCCACTGAAGTCCCATCGACCCAGGTCGCCTACGCAAAGCCATCATGATACTGCATGTACGAGAACTCGTCCTGGTCCTCGTTGAAGTCTGGCTCTGCCTCCTGGATCTCAGCATCACCTGCATCTACAACAGGGTCTGGTGGGTGTTGCAAACACCATCCCGTAACGTGGGAGTGAGTAATCAACTCAGTGGAATCATAGAGTAAAGATTAGCATGTTCACAAATCAATCATGCGATAATAGTAAAGCAGTAAATCAGACAATCCTAATACTGCTGTTAATGCAAGATGACATGACGTGATGTATGCCCTCACCGACGATCTCCCTCATACGGCAACATCTTACGACCGCGGCATGCAATCGACCCTCAAGTACTCCACATCTTCCAGGCACATGCAATGGCATGGTGATATGATTTCCAAGTTGTTATTAGTCCATTCAAATAGCAGGATTGGGAAACTAAGGTACTTCCCTTGTATCAATCCCAACACAGATCCTGTCTAGGGTCGTCACTCTTAGTAATCTCATACGATGTATATTTCGTAGGTCACTGCAAGGGCTGCTAGGGCTGTTGCTCGCACTCGTTGCACCGCTCCCCCATCACCTTATCAATACAGGCCTACCGTACTCTACTACAACGGAAGGGCCGTCGCCTCCCGTGAACTCAGAATACACTCGCGGTCACTACAAAGGACTCGTCGCCTGATCAGTGTAGGCCGACAGCTAGAATATAGTGTCTCATACCACCATAATCTGCTCACGAGTCTAGGTGCTCACTGGTCACTACGGGGAGGTTTGTGACCCCAACGTAGGCCGACAGCTCGACCACGGTGTCCCATACCACCATGCCTGGCTCATGAGTCTTCGTGGATCAAGGTACCATGGTTAACAGGGTTTACAATGGTAAGTTCAGTACCCTAGGTTCAAGCAGTTATGACTCATACAAGGTGAACATACATCGGCCAGTCGGGTTACTTGACGGGCTCGACTAGCGCGATCGCATCTCAAGTCGAACGACATGAAGTGCGTAAAACACTTCGCGTGGCCTAACCACTGCCGCCAACTCCAAACACGACTCGCGTTCATCGACGCGTCGTTCGTGGCCAAAACCAGCCAGCCACGAATTCGATCGGTTACCGACTGCTTGGACTAAGTCTAGTCCCAAACACTTAGGGAATTACATCAGCAATTTATGTAAGAGTATTGGAATTGAAATACAATCATGTGAGCATGTTAACACATGTTATAACATTCAACTTAAGTAAATCTTCAAGCACATATATTTCATGCATGTAAGGAAATCATGCATATAGTCAACATGTAGGAAATCATTTAGGTCAGCATATTAATTGAGAAATCCATCTCAAACTAATTCATAACATCATTTAATTCAATACATACTAATACAAGCATTTACACAAACACATACACTACACACTTAAGTCTACATATAGTATGTCGACCCGAAGTGCGCAATTAGGCGAATCTCTTCGCCAAACTAATTATGCACGTATTCCTAACTTCCTAATGCGACAAAAAACCATATCAATCACATCAGCAAAATATGAATGTAAACTGTACTGCCTACAAATGACTAAAATGTCCTAAATCTCATATTCTTCGTTAATTCACGAAACAGGAAACGGAGAGCATGTTGTACATGTCAAACGGTGATGCTGTCGATAATCTACTATTAAACAACATTGAAAGCATTTTAAACCGTCAATCAAAGCGTCTAAAATCCTCACCTTATGTCTTGTAGACTCGTGAATTGAAACGGAGCGTATACGCTTCGTCTACGGCAGTAGGAGAACCTGTTTTACAAGTTACGTTAGCTAACACACTATGAATCTAAGTAATCCCTAAATCAGAAACTTTTAGGGTTGTTTCATACCTGAAAAGGCAGAGAAATCACCGGCCAGGTGATTGGGAAGAGTTGCTGAAGCACGTGCAACTAGCGGCACGAAGGCGGGAAAAATCCTTCCACTCTCTCTCAAACTCTCTCCTTTTCTCTCTCCCAAAGCTAGGGTTTTTCAATTTTCAGATGGGAGAGAGGAATGAGGGTTTCAACCCCTTTTATAAGCTTAAAAATGCCGAAAACAGGCTCCGGAACGAAGTTTACTTAGTGCATATCCATTTCGGAGCTGTTTCGGTCCAAAAGATGCTTTCTGGTGGTCCCCTGGTCGAATGCGATCGGACTTAAGCTCTTGCGTACCAGATATAGCACGTATTAAGTTTTCAGTCTGGCAGGGTTCGCAGATCACACGTGGCGGACCAGTTTCAGTTCAGCGGTCACCGCACATAGATCAGGGCTGAAAGTCTCATGATATAAAATAGAAATTTCTCCTGATCCGAGGGTGTAATCTGGATGAATTCTGACGGTCAGAACGCTTAATACTGACGCGTCAAGTCGTATGCCAGATTTGAATTTGAAATTCCAATTTTGTCCCTATTCGCACTCTCTTCAGTCCGGGCTCAATGAAATAGCCTGTGATTATCGGTTTGACTTGATTTTCGACATGAGCGTCAAGTCCAACAAGGAGGTTCTAACTGTCTAAGATAGGAAGTATCGGACTTTCAACGTGCGGTCTAGATCCAATACAAAAGTTCAAAGCGGTCTAGAGACCAAACCTGCTTAGAGTTTGATCCAAGGTTATAGAGTGTTATAGAGTCGTTGGTTCTACTCGATTTGAGTCTTGTAGAACGTATTTAAAGTGATCAGGGACTATTTCCCAGCCACTCCAGCGTTACGCTAGCTAACTTACGCTTAATTTCCATAGAAATTAATTCTACGCGATTTCGGGTCGAGTTGGTACTCGAGTCCAAGTATGGATTTTTCACGGGCGTTACACTTAATTTCTGGGTTAATGGAAATTCTAGCGAATGATGAAGGAATTCTTATTCCAACATTAGCTGAAAAATTAAATGAGTTTGAAAGACGTTTATTAACTAGAAATTTATGCAACATGGACTCAGAATGGAGTTCTGGGAATGTGCTCTAAGCCAATCAGATGTTACCCAGATATAGAGTATTACATCGCATTTTTATTTCCAATGTATACCCTAGATCTGGTAACAAGGCTGAACTGACTACCTTCATGGTGCGTATTCTTCATTCAGTTGTATCCAGCATTCCAGTGTGTCTTCCTTCTTTAATATGTTATTTCATTATCAGATTTTGACTTCATCCAGGGCATAGTGATATTCCATTCTCTTATTTGATGACCACTCTTGCTTTACACTGTTGTGTGGTCATGCCACCTAGAGAATCTCCTACTTCTCATCTACCTTTCAAAAACTCAAATATCAACAAAATGAATTTGAGGTTAGCACTTGATCAAAGTGAAAGGGATGTTGGAGAAGTTAGAGAAGAAGTTGGAGAGGAAAATGCGCTACCAACTGAAGCCAATATGAAATTTTTTTTTAATGAATTAGAATCTACTGATGCTAAGGTTGATCCTGATTTTCAGCCTTCTGGTTTTGATGAGCACCTTCGTTCACTAGAAGAGAAGGTAGATGGACTGAAAATTTCTCAAGATAAACAAAAGAAGTATATGCGTTAATATTTTAAACGCATAAATAAGGGATTACACCAGATTGATCCATCCATTCCACCACCCTCTTCTTCTAGTTTTGATTAGTTTGTTTACTTTTGTTGGGCTCGTAATACTTAACTATGCTTGGTGACTCTGAATTGGACATGTTTAAGTTTGTTTGATGTTGATATTCCTTTTATTATGGTTTAAATTGTTAACTTTTACACTCTTTCTTTCTCTCTTCACTTATTAGTTGCCACATTCACATATTTTTATCTTTTCTTCCTTTGTCATTTTGTGACAAAAACGGGGAGAAATTTGGGTATTAAATTTGATTGCTTAATGTGGTTATTTAAATGAGATGTAGAGATGTGGATATGCA